>JBBGZY010000727.1:0-1282500 GCA_037952925.1 Lithobates clamitans
CAAATCAGCAGCCATAGTTACTGGAAATGTGTACATCTTGTAGCTATCATTGCCTACTGTATTTCCCTTTAAAAATCATGCTTATTCAGTGGCTAAAATACTTTTGGTTAAATCTTATAAATATATATAAGCTTGGTATATTTATACAGCAGTTGATGTGACATTTACCAAACATTCACTGCAGGTGTATCTTCCTGGCGTATGTCTTTTAAATGGCAGCAACTGATTCACCTGCAGTAAATGCTTGGTGAATGCCACATTCAATGCTTTATAAATATGCCCTTCTGTCTTTTCAACTTAATTTTTGTAACTACTACAACATACTTTCTAACGCGATATACCAAGTATATATACCATTAAAAAAAAAGTTGTTTTAAAGTCAGCAACTGAGAAAGCACAGCCAGGCAACTAGCATTTTCAGAAGAAGAAAAAAAAACACATTACTGCTACTGCTGTTGACTCTAATGTGAGAGAGGGAATAGAGCATGGACTGCAGGTCCATGCTCTGTATCCTTTCTCACACTAGAGTCAACACCACAGCCTTACAAAAAAGAGTGAATTTCATTAATAATTCCGCTTTTAAAGTGTGTCCATGCAGTGCCATTGGAAGAAGGGAGGTTTATTAACGAATAAGTCACACAAGAAGCAGAGACCAAAGCTTTGATGTGTTTTGAGCCATCTGCGCTTTTTTTATTAATATCAAGGCAGGTGGTTTGATTCACTACAATTGCAACAGTCACCTGTAGATACCAGTAATGTAAAAGAAAATTGTTTATTTGGTATATTTCGCATATTTCACTGTTCTCTAACATTTTTACATATATAATACTCTCTTGTTAGATACTATAAGACATTGTTGCCTCAACAGTATATTACCTTAGCCATTGATTTTTAATTCAAACAAGCACAAAATATATTACTTACTATACATTTTAGCAGCATTATTTGTGTGCAATCATTAATATTTATACACATAGGAAGCAGGATCTAAAATGCAGCCAGCACTCTCAATAAATGGGCAGGTGTTGGAGGGCACTGTAGAAATTGATAAGAAATAGGGAATTAACATGAATAGTCACTGCATATTTTCTGAAACCGTGTGTGACTCTGAACTGGGCAGACACACGTTCTCTGTTCACTCAGTCTGCACCCTCAATCCATTTGGTAGATCATAAGAACTTGCTCTGTCGCCTGCTGAATAAATCAAATCATTTAGTATGTTGGGCTTGAACTAGCTGTGGGAAACTTTTGTGGTCCAGTTAATGTATTGATTTTTTATGGAGATTTTTTAAGACTACAGCTAGAAGCCACAGTGCAAAGACAAGCAGGATTTTGGTCCCTAAGTTTTAACCTTTTGACAAAGCTTTTAAAAAGAAGGTGATACCTTGCACAGGTTGTTAAGAAAGAGAGAAGAGAACCTTAAGGTTATTTTAAAAATGTTGTTCATGAAATGGGGAATGCCCCCCTCTCTTTTTTTACAGTGTTTGTGTGAGGAAAAGGATAGTAAAGTTCTTTGCCTTACATAATGCCCTTTCTCGAATGCCACATCCTCTTCTTGGGGTAATATCTATGCAGGATCGCATTGTAGCCATGAACATCATATTTTTAAAAAGGTGTCCAGTGTTTTTGCCCCTCCTTCTTTAAAACTCCCTTCCATTGCCGACATGCATATGTCACAGGTTCCCTTATGACCTTAGCCATTAAAGTGATGTTAAACGCTCAAATTTAAATAAATAGATAAACATGTCATACTTACCTGCTCTGTGCAGTGGTTTTGCACAGGGCAGCCCCAATTCTCCTCTTCTTGCTCCTGGCCCCTCCCCCCTGATCAGTGCCCCCATAGATAGCTGCTTTCTATGGTGGCACTGGTATCTGCTCACTCCTAAGCGACTCCCAAACACACAGAGTTTGCCTCAGCCCCGCACCCTACTCTTTCCTGTGATTGACAGTAGTGGGAGCCAATGGCTCCCGCTGCTGTGTCTCTACCAATGAGGAAAGAGAGACCCAGAGGAGTCGAGGCTCTCGTGCACAGTGCTGGATCGAAAGGTGGTTTAGGCAAGTATTGGGGGAGCTGTGAGGGGGAGCGACACACATTGTCAGGAAAGTACTTACCGAGGCGACTAAGTGCAGTCCGCCCCCTGAAGATGAGACAGGGAGTGGATGCACAAAGAGACACAGGCTACCTCAGGGAGCAGAAGGCCACTAGCGTGGCTCTCGTGCACAGTGCTGGATCGAAAGGTGGTTTAGGCAAGTATTGGGGGAGCTGTGAGGGGGAGCGACACACATTGTCAGGAAAGTACTTACCGAGGCGACTAAGTGCAGTCCGCCCCCTGAAGATGAGACAGGGAGTGGATGCACAAAGAGGCACAGGCTACCTCAGGGAGCAGAAGGCCGCTAGCGTGGAGTCCTTGGTAGAGGGAGGTAGCTGTGCAGAGACTGGCAGTTGGATGATTAGCTGGAGTGGGTACAAGAGAAAATCCAGAACCAGGCTGAGGGTCAAACACACACAGGATCAGTGTATTCACAATAGGCTGAGGTAGTGTAGTCGAGAGACACAAGGAAAGTCCAGGATACAGGCAAAGGTTTAAGGGCAAGGAGACAGCAGGCAAATCCGGGTCACAGGCAGAGGGTCAAACACTGGAGAAGAGCGGAAGTGTGTATAACAAGCCAAGGGTCGGGTTCAGGAGACAAGCAGAGTAGTCAAGGTCAATCCGGGTCAAAAACAGGCAATCAGGTAACAGTAACAGGAAACAGAGGTATCACAGGAAGCTGAAGACAAACCAGCAATTGATCTGTGTGCGAGAGTCCCTTTTATAGGCCAGCCCAAGGATCACGTAGGGCGTGCGCTATTGCGCGTGCGCCAGATTGCCGGCCCACGCATGCGCCGGAGCGCTGTTCCACCGCGCATGCGCGTAGGGACACGGTTTTGATGTCTGGAAGGCATATTCTCCTGACACACATGCATAGAATGCATGAAGGTAAAAAACATTCAGCTTTTACAACTAGTTTAAGCAATGAATATATTAATCCCTTTGCCTGTGAAGCCTATATTAATCCCTTTGCTTGTTTGAGCCAGGGGATTGCTTTTTGATTTTTTTTTTTTTTTTTTTTAAATAAATAAAAAAGTAAAATCAGGTGGACTGGGTCTGGAAGATTGTGTGATATGCGTGGATGTTGCCAAGCCATAAAATTACCCAAACTACAGTGAACCTCGAACTTGGCAGACAAATTTTCTCAATTACTTATTGGGGGTGATTTATTTAAAGCAAATAGACTGCTCACATTGCAAGGAACATTTCATGTTTCAAGGAAATTTTCCCTTAGCTTAGTGAATGTAGTGACAATTCACTTTGCGGAGAATACCCAACCACTTGCAAGGGAAAATTAAAAAACAGTATTTTTGCTTGCATGTATGTGGGCGGGGAAGTCAACAGAAATTCATCTCATTCACTAAGCTATAAAAAAATTCCCCTGTAAAGTCAATAGCCTATTTGGCTTAATGTGTAAATGCAACCTAAACCAGGGTATAGGAAAATAAAAAGTCAGAAGTTACAAGTACTGTAGCTGCTGACTTTTAAGAAACAGATGCTTACCAGCCCATGCGGTCAAATGTGGTCTGTTCCTGTTCCTCCTCACCACCATCTTGATTTCAGGAGCCAGCTGCCACTTTCTGATGATACACAGCTGGCTCCCTACTGTGCATGTGTGACTGATTCTGTAACCTCCTTGGGCGTTTAAGTTTGAAGCCAGGGGGTGGTCCAAGGTACTGGGATGATGTAGTTGCAGGTATCATCTCAGTATAATCACTTAAAGTCTAGCAATATACCGATATGTTGCTGGTTGTCAAGTGGTTAAGGGCTGGCTCACACCAGGTGTTTTGAGCGGTGTTGATCAGCATTGACCAAAGTGGGTTCAACACAAGGGCATATGTCCTATACATGTGTGTTGGTTTGCATTGCATAAAAATTCAGCAGCCTGCTTTACTTGCAACACAGAGCACAAAAATGCAAGTCAATACACTCCAGAGTGTCACAGTGTGCTGCTGTGCATATAGTGGAACAAAGTGTCATTTTGTAATATTACAATAAAGTAAAAAAGAAAAAAGAAAATAGTAAACACTGCAATGGCCCCCTCTAAACAATACCCATCAGCTTTTAAGCATTACACGGGCCATAATGTGCACCCAGTGCCTTTAGAAAACTTACATTGTAATCACCCCAACCCCCTTCTAGTCTTACACCCCCATCTAGCAACACAATGCCAATGAGGCCACACACTGGCTTGTGGAAATCCTCATGGCCAGGCCTGTGCATTCGCTCTGCACTTTTATGTATTCTAATGGGAGCATAAACTCATAGAAAGGATTAACTCTCCACTGAAATGAATCAGAGTGGAAAGATTTTGAAAAGCCAATGTGCAGCCTAGTTAGTGATATTGTGCAAAATGGAGCACAAGTTAAAATAAGAATGGCACGGGGGTCGACTATATAAGTGTAGTTGCACCTTAGGTGCAGTTTTAATCTTCGTGCAATTCAAACATTACAGACAAAGCGATGAGGAGCTTGTTTCACTTGTTAAAAATGTGTGCTAAAAGTTCCCATTAGGGATTCTGAGTATATGAGGCCTCATAAAATAAAGTAGACATTGTGATAAAATGTAATCATTACCTTGTGTAATTTAATTCACTTTGCAGAATTTTAGAGAAAAATATGGACTCTTGTCAACGTTGTCACATTACAGGTATTGCGGGAAACTACTCTCAGAAAGTTGTTCTTCTTTTCTGGAACAACCGATGTACTGTAAACCAGTGATAAGCAAGACAAGCAGAAGGAAAGTGCACCGTGGGGAGAGAGGTTAATAAAGAATGTATGATTTCATGGTCTCCCTGGACACATATTGTAAGATGAGAAATAAAAATGCAGTAAAAACAGCAAAACTGCAATAATTATTTGCAGGGACAACATGTATTATGAAGGTGACCTTGCTGAAGTTGAAACACTAAGGATTTGAAGATCCAAAGATCTATAAAAAGTCAACAATTTTTTTTTCTATGGCTTAGATATACCATTACTTTGTCCTTCATGTAAAATACATTACTCCTTAGGAAGTCTATTTCAATAACAACAAAACACCATGTCCTCCTAATCACAGTAAAGACCAGAAATCACTTGAAATAAACCTCGTGCTATGGCAAATTAAAAGCTACTATAGCTAATGTATAGACCACTAGTATCTAACCAAGGCCGGGTTAATACTTGTGAGCCATAGTTATGGCTCACACACCATATGTCTGATTTCACCCAAATGAAAATGTTCTTTTTTTTACAGCACATTTTTGCTGAATTTCTGCACTTAATATCCAGAGGGAAATATTTAGAAGCTATTAAGGGAGTACAAATTAAGAATTATTTTTGATGACTACAGGTGACTCAACCAGATTTATAACAAACTTGCATAAATAATGTATTGTATAATTAAAATATTTCAGTAAAACAGAAAATCTCATTCCAGTTCCATTCTTCTTCCTTGGCAGTCCCAAACCACTACACTTAAACACCATAGACAAGTGGGTGGCAGATAAACCCCTGATTCTGACACCTTCCACAGAGTGGTGTTTTAAAATAGGGTGGAGGGGGTTAATTTTTTGGTTATTTACCAATGCTGGAGGAAAAGCCACCCAGTGAGTAGGGGGGCTCACGGTATTTTGCAATAGAGATACCAGCCACATGGTATATATTTGGGGGCTGATGAAGTCAAAGATGAAAGATATCAGGCTTATGATAGCTTGCATTTACCAAAAAGGAAAATAGAAGAAATGGGACTTTCGGGGTGCAAATTAACTATTAGAAGTGAAGAGTTTTTTATTCACATATATTGAACAAATTATATCACTAAGTTAAAAGCAATTAAAAATGCAGGTTAACACACTTGAAATTAAAAACATAGTCACAGAAACAACACCTCATATTTTGCTCTCAACCCAAGGAGCTTGTGAACATGTGATAAACCTCAAACTCTGTAAACTTCAACTGCTTATATAATGCATGTATAGTAGTATATCATGGTGGCAATCACATATATTGATTGGGGGTGAGATTATGCCTGTGGGCATAAACAAGTGCCCCACCCCACTATGGAAAAAACATCAAGCATAACAAATATGCAGTGGGGACATAAGATCAGGTTTTCATTGACCTCCATCTACCTGTATCATCACCTAAAAAAAAATGCAAAGACAAAAACAAACCAAAGAATTAAATAAAATGCAAAAACAAAAAAATAAATAAATAAATAAACTAGAGGAATGCAAAAAAATAAAAATAAAATAGGGAAAAAGAGATTCTGTATAAAAATTAGCCCTTTGAATTAATCCTTCTTTAAATTAAGCGTTTTTTGCACATATTAGATGTTATTCCAACAATACTGGAGACAAATTTCCATGCCAAACGTTGGTTGAACCACAGGTCCCAAAATGTCCTCCACTTCCCCTTGCTAAGTCATACTGGGAGAAGGAGGTGGGGCTTCCTCTCCCCATCCCTCACCCCACCCCCTAAATACTCGCTGGCATTTTAAAAAATAAATTGATATATTTGCTGTCACATAACATTTCAGTCCAGATATCTTTTTCTGTTTGCAGGAGGTGGGGCCCTTCTTCAAGTTTCCACACCACTGTCTGAACACTTATTATACTTAAGATCAGCTTAGAGTTGGTGATGCTCGTATACAAGACCCGGACATCGATATCTATCTGTCCCTGCAGAGGGTCTATATCTGCAAGCGCGTATGACCTCGCCACAGAGGAGGTCCAACAAGTGGGGTAAGGGTACATCCATTACTCCTCTCCCGCAACTATCGGTGGCTTGGAAGTGTTTTTTCTGCATCTTTCACTTTTCTACCCTGATGTGACACACCAAAGGAACAGCTTTTTTCTCTTCACATACTTTGGTTTTTTACCAACTTGTCTTTCATGGACTGAATGTGGTGTCTTTCAAGCGATTGGGGGTCCAATCGCACACTTAGAACTTCACTTTCTTTTTACTAATTTTTTATTGAGATATGTTTTATTGTTTTTTTATCTCTTTGTACTGGGATTTAAACATGTTATAGCTCTGGGTATTACCCCAAGGAGCTACTTAGGTGTAGGAACTCATCATATGTTATATTTATGCTAGCGCACAATTTTTGTTTATATACTTATTATTGGCTGTGCAGCACTCTCAGAATCAAGAAGAGTGGCCTCTGGCAATGACATTAGCATAAGGGAACCTTTAATGAAATAGATAGCCCTAGCACATTGTACAGGAATTATCAGCCTCACTTAGAAAGTGTGCCCACGAGGAACTCAAATGGCAGGTATAAATTGCTCTGAACAATAAAAAAAAAGTCCAGGTTTTGCCTGAAGATAGGTTTTAAATGTTGCATATGTAAATTAAATGAGTATGAATATAGTATGAGGACTATGAGTATAGTAGAGAAACTACAGCTGTTACATTTAAAGCTTTCTCCTGCGCTCCTGCTAAAGACTTGCTTGGCTGGCATTCCTTCTGGCTCCAGATCCTGCTTGCTATTCCACTATGCTGATTTTTGGCTTTCTGACTTTATGGCTTGTCTGACTATCCGTTCCCTTTACCGAACTTTGGCTATGTTTTGACTATGTTTGTTCTATTTACTTTTATAATTAAACAAGTGTGATTTTGTTTCGATTATAAAATGTTGTAAATGAGTACGTTTTCTCCTTCACTGATGGGAACTGATGAGGCTGCACTGATGGGCACTGATGAGATGGCACCAATGAGGTGGCACTGATGAGGTGGCACTGATGGACACTGATGATGGGCACTAATATGCAGCACTGATGGGCACTGATGGGTGGCACTGATTGGCATTGATAGGCAGCACTGGTATGCAGCACTGATGGGCATTGATAGGCAGCACTGATGGGCATTGAAAGGCTGCACTGATGGACACTGATAGGTGGCACTGATGGGCATTGATAGGCAGCACTGATGGACACTGATAGGTGGCACTGATGGACACTGATAGGTGGCACTGATGGGCACTGATAGGTGACACTGATGGACAATGATGGGTGGCATTGATGGACAATGATAGATGGCACTGATTGGCATCACTGATGAGGAGGCACTGTCAGGTATTTATGATGGGCAATGATTGGCGTAATTTATGGGCACTGATTGGCACCCCTGCTGGTCATGGGTGGGCATACCTGGTGGTTATTGGTGGGCATCATTGGTGGGCATCCCTGGTGGTCCTGGGTGGCATCCCTGGTGGTTCTGGGTGGGCATCCTCGGGGGGCTGCACTGATAATCAATCAGCGCAGACCCCCCTATCAAGAGAGCAGCCAATCTGCTCTCCTCTACTCGCGTCTGTCAGAAGCAATAGAGGAAAAGCCGGCACATGGCTTTTCCTGTATACACTGTGATCAGCCCTGATTGGACATAGCTGATCATGTGGTAAAGAGCCTCTGTCAGAGGCTCTTTACCTAGATCAGAGTTGCGGTGTGTCAGACTGACACACCAAACCATCGTTTGCCACGCTGCACGCCCCCACACTGACTTGGTATCCTGCTGGACATCATTTGACGCCCATTCAGGATAACTGAACCACTTCCCGGCCATCATTCTGCTATAGGCCGAGCAGGAAGTGATTAAGGTAGTATACAGTCATGTGTAGTTTAAAAGTATAGATAGAATCTATTTGCCTTTGCCTGCATGGAGCGGGGTTAGGGGGGCACTGCCTGCCGCTGGGCCATAACGACCCCCATGAAGGTCCCTAATTGATAGGCCGCTGAACTGGGACACCAATAGGAGCAATGAGTTCTATAGAAAACAAAGAGAGTGTTTTGTAGAAATATATATGTATAGGTCTAGGAATCTGTCTTCATCTAAGCCAGTGTAAGATCCCCATAATTGTGTTAGTTTACATGTTGTGCCCCATCCTACACCAATCTGTACCTGGGGGAGTGGGAGCAATCTTATTTGGCAGATGATAAAATGACATCACTCATTGACAATATCATAATTTGGTATCGCTACATAGAAAAAATATTTATCGCCTGGGATGGATCGGTTGAGTTGCTCAATAAATACATCAGGGCAATGAATCAATCTGAGCTTCACAATGTTGTGGAACTCTGAAATCTTCTGTCGCGATCACAAAGGAAAAAGACAGCACACTCGCTAGTGCACTTTATCGTAAAGTGATGAAATGAAACACAATATTGTACGCCAGCAGCTCACACCTAAAACAGTTAATAAAATCCATCCCCTTTAGCCAATATCTTCGTATTCACCGTAGCTGCTCAGATGACAAGATCTCAGATAACAAGATCTTCCACCTGGAGGCAAAAGATCTAAAAGATAGACTACTCGTTAACGTGTCTAAAAAAAAGCATACAAAAGAGCCACACAATACACTAGACATAACCTGTTATTTGGCACAAAAGATACTCGTAAAGTAAGTTGCTTACAATCAAATACATTGTGAATCATCAGTAGGTGTACTAAACAACATGAAAAAGTAAAAAATAAGTGTCTAAATATTGGCATTTGCTTGGTATAGATCCATCTCTGAGCCCCTTTATAGCTGAAACTCCATCAATTACTTAAGGACTAAATCATTGAAAGACCATCTTGTTCATAGCAAATTTACCAGGGAATTTAGAAAAGATCTGTGTAAACGTCCAGGAAATAGGGAAAAAAATTGCTCATTTGCTTTGTAGAAGTAAATTACCTCTGTTGATGTCTGACCCACGTTTGGTTGCTTCTCCTTCCCAATAGAACTGCATTGAGATATTAGAGCACTGTAAGTGATGAATGTCCAGAGCTGACTGAAACTTTTAGCTCTGATGGTAGTACATTGATCATAGCAGCTCATTTGTTTTAGGCCTCCCTCCATTCAGAAAAAAACCTTGTATTCTTTTCCTGTAATTCAAAACTGTGGTTGGAGGAGTGAGATTATGACATCCATCCACCCTCCAATCACAGAAAGCCTTTTATTCAGTGAAAAGAATACCAGGCTTTTTCTGAGGAAGGAAGGCGACCTGCTATGATCCATGTACTACCACCAGAACGAAAACTTTTAGCACTGGACATCTCTTGCCTACAGTACTGTTGGGGATGAATAAAAGTAACATTTTCTTAATGGGGAAGCATAATAAAAGGTCATTTATTTTTATACAGCATATGGCTCACAATTTTCTTTTTTTCTCCTGGAGTTCAGCTTTAAGCATGGCAAGAGGTTGGTGCCTTGGTTGTTATAGCCTTGACTTCAGTAACATGAAGCTAATATCATGTATTATCACTACCTAAATCTGCAACAAAATCCTAGCATTAAAATGGCAGAATGTGCACATGTTGTGGAGGTTAGCCATGGAAGCATATGCTTTTGTAAAACCGAGGATTTATACAGCAGCTTATTTCAGAATGACAAACACATAATACAGTATAATCAAGTATCTATACAGTACTTAACATTTGTTTGAATTTCCCATGCAATATTTTTGTGTTTGTCAGCACTCACACAAATAATTTTCTGAACATTTATAGAGTAATACGGTATTTTACATCATCGCTAACCTAATGGGCAATGGCATTAAAGCAATATGCAGCGATTTTACTCCCTGCAGTATTTTCCTTGTTTATTGCATCATAGCTCTAAAGCAGCCTTAACAGCAGCTGCTTGGCACAGTTCATTCATATTCAGCTTGTTATCCACAGACATCCTCAACGTTAATCCATCATGGCACACTGGCTTATTAGTCACATAAAAAGAGAAAAATGCTTAATACGGGCATGAATTCCCTGATAGGTTAGACAAGCAGAATGGATGGTCATTTTGACATTTTGGAACACATTTCAGTATAATATAGTTATTCAATTAATTTTAATATCATTACTGCTTGAGATATGTCCACAACGGTATGCTTTAGGATTTGTTTATTTTTAGTCGAAAAAAAAGAAGCTGAGCTATAAGATAAGGCATATCATAACCATATTATATAAAACATTGGACTTTAAAAAAGGTACCAAAATTATCAAAATAACCTGAACAAAGTAAACTGAATAACATGTATAGGCTTTTTTAATTTTTTTGTTTACTATTTAAAAAATATGACGACATGCTAAACAGTTTGCAATGCAGTTTTTGGATATTTTATTAAAGTTAACTTTTGGAAATGCTGATATTTTTCAAAATAGCTAATATATGTATATTTCCCATGCAAGTGTTGACTTTCTCCCATTTGGGTGCTCATACATCCAGTATAAGATCCAGCTATTTAAAATACAGTCAGGTCCATAAATATTGGGACATTGACTAAATTCTAATCTTTTTAGCTCTACACACCACCACAATGGTTTTGAAATGAAACGAACAAGATGTGCTTTAACTGCAGACTTTCAGCTTTAATTTGAGGGTATTTACATCCAAATCAGGTGAACGGTGTAGGAATTACAACAGTTTGTATATGTGCCTCCCACTTTTTAAGGAACCAAAAGTAATGGGACAATTGGCTACTCAGCTGTTCCATGGCCAGGTGTGTGTTATGCCCTCATTATCCCATTTACAAGGAGCAGATACAAGGTCCAGAGTTAATTTCAAGTGTGCTATTTGCATTTGGAATCTGTTGCTGTCAACTCTCAATATGAGATCCAAAGAGCTGTCACTATCAGTGAAGCAAGCCATCATTAGGCTGAAAAAACAAAACAAACTCATCAGAGAGATAGCAAAAACATTAGGCATGGCCAAATCAACTGTTTGGAACATCCTTAAAAAGAAAAAACGCACCGGTGAGCTCAGCAACAACAAAAGACCCGGAAGACCACGGAAAACAATTCTGGTGGATGAGCGAAGAATTCTTTCCCTGGTGAAGAAAACACCCTTCACAACAGTTGGCCAGGTAAAGAACACTCTCCAGGAGGTAGGTGTATGTGTGTCAAAGTCAACAATCAAGAGAAGACTTCACCAGAGTGAATACAGAGGGTTCACCACAAGATGTAAACCATTGGTGAGCCTCGAAAACAGGAAGGCCAGATTAGAGTTTGCCAAACAACATCTAAAAAAGCCTTCACAGTTCTGGAACAACATCCTATGGACAGATGAGACCAAGATCAACTTGTACCAGAGTGCTGCGAAGAGAAGCGTATGGAGAAGGAAAGTAACTGCTCATGATCCAAAGCATACCACCTCATCAGTGAAGCATGGTGGTGGTAGTGTCATGGTGTGGGCATGTATGGCTGCCAATGGAACTGGTTCTCTTGTATTTATTGATGATATGACTGCTGACAAAAGCAGCAGGATGAATTCTGAAGTGTTTTTGGCAATATTATCTGCTCATATTCAGCAAAATTCTTCAGAACTCATTAGACGGCGCTTCACAGTGAGGATGGACAATGACCCGAAGCATACTGCGAAAGCAACCCAAGACTTTAAGGGAAAGAAGAGGAATGTTATGCAATGGCCAAGTCAATCACCTGACCTGAATCCGATTGAGCATGCATTTCACTTGCTGAAGACAAAACTGAAGGGAAAATGCCCCAAGAACACGCAGGAACTGTAGAGACAGTTGCAGTAGAGGCCTGGCAGAGCATCATCAGGGATGAATCCCAGTGTCTGGTGATGTCTATGGGTTCCAGACTTCAGGCTGTAATTGACTGCAAAGGATTTGCAATCAAGTATTAAAAAGTGAAAGTTTGATGGATGATTGTTACTCTGTCCCATTACTTTTGGTCCCTTAAAAAGTGTAATGCACATATACAAACTGTTGTAATTCCTACACCGTTCACCTGATTTGGATGTAAATACCCTCAAATTAAAGCTGGAAGTCTGCAGTTAAAGCACATCTTGTTTATTTCCTTTCAAATCTATTGTGGTGGTGTATAGAGCCAAAAAGATTTGAATTTAGTCAATGTCCCAATGTTTATGGACCTGGCTGTAACTCAACCAGCAGGATCCTCAATACCACAGAGAGGGGGAATCATTCTTGATGCTTCATTGATCTTACCCCTGCATTTGAAAAATTATGACTATATATACTTCATGTTTGAAATATTCAATGTGTGATGCAAACTGATGTCCACATTTAGCCGCTAAATAGTGGTAGAAGACATATTACAGAAGAACATTTTATTTTTCAGTGCATTTTCTGGCTATGATATTCACTTGTATTCTGTTCAGGGGTGACAGACAAATTTGATCTGAAGCTTATTTGCCTTATGATAGCATTGTCTATATATACTTTTAGAAAATAAATGCTTTTTTGTTTAATATTTTTGCCCATAAAGTCAATTCAGATGTCAAGAATTACAGTATATACTGAATTCAAAACAGCTAGACACAATGAAAGACTTCAAGGAGAAGGCCACATTGCGCAAGTGCTCAAACTGGGCACGCTTTGTATTAGCAAGGCTAATGACCAAAACATTTAGCAATGCAATGTGTGACATTTGTTTTCGTTGAGCTATTTTTTCCAAAAAATAAAATGCAAATTGAAAAATATGCTAACTGAATAATGGGCTCAATTCACAGAGCTTTAATGCCAGCCTAAAGCACTCTTCTTTCAATAATGTGTTTTTAAATTTCATTAGATGCAACTGAAAATAGCTGTCCCTTTTTAAAAAAAATACTTATCCTAATGTGTTAGCTTTGTGAATTGAGCCCAACTGTATTATATTTTAGTAAGTGAAACCAAATAAAACAATGTTTTATTTCCCATTTTAGTTTCTGAAAGCTTCAAGGTATATGGGTATTGCAGTTTCCCCTTTCAGTTATAAAAATATTTCCTGGCCCTTACAGGTAGAGTAGTGACTAAGATGTTGACACGAAGCACTTTGGTTCTGGCTTCAGTTTCCACTAGACACATTATTTGTAAATACTTTTTATGTTCTCATTGTTTTTCAGTTAGTTTTCTGCATTTCCAAAAAGACAAAACTATACTAGACAGTTTTTTTATTTCAAATGAATTGCCCACTGTGCATGTCATGTGTGTGTGTATGTGAGTGGCTGTGAATTCTTATGTAGCAGGGACTGTGTAAAAAGATTTTGTTCATGCTATACTAAAAACTACAGTGAGATGCTATAAAGCAGCTTTATAGGTAAATGGCATATACAGGCAGTCCCTGGTTTACAAACAAGATAGGGTCTATAGGTTTGTTCTTAAGTTGAATTTGTTTTTTTAAATTGGAACAGGTAAATTTTTTAAGTGTAGCTCCAGCCAAAAAATAGTTTTTACGTTTTTTTGGATAGCATATGGAAGGGTTCACACCCTTGTAATGTTTGTTTTGCTTTCTGTGCCCCTGTTCAGAAGATTTCACCTCACTTTCTGTCGCTGTGACAGTTGAATTTTGAAAATTTTGGGTTGTTGTGGAAACAAGGATTGGTGATAAAGCATCTTTTTCCCATGATAACTCTTGCTGTTGTTGTTCAGTCGTTTAGTCGTGTCCGACTCTTCGTGACCTCATGGACCATAACGCGCCAGGCTTTTCTGTCCTTCAGTGCCACCCGGAGCTTGCTTATTTTCATGTTCATTGTTTCGATGATGCTATCATCCATCTTGTTTTCTGTTATCCTCTTCTCCTTTTTCCTTCCATGTTTCCCAGCACCAGGGTCTTTTCCAATGAGTCTTCTCTTTGCATTAGGTGGCCAAAGTATTTAAGTTTCAGCTTCAGGATCTGTCCGTCCAATAAATAATCAGGGTTAATTTCCATCAGGATTGACTGGTTTGATCTCCTTGCCATCCAAGGAATTTCAAGAGTCTTCAACACCATAGTTCAAAAGCATCAATTCCTTAGTATTTAGCCTTCCTTTCGGTCCAACCTTCACAGCCATAGGTTGCTACTGGGAATACCATAGCTCTTAGAAGAGTACATTTCCCTTCCTAGGAGTAGATTTCCTCTCACTTTCTGTTGTCTCCTTCAGTTTGTAAGTAGTAGTCATTTGTAAGTCAGATGTTTGTAATCTGGGAGCCGCCTGTATTGTGTACTAAAGATGCAGTGTATTATGCATTCTCCCTTAAGCCAGTCATAGACCGATTACAATTTGGCCAGTTGAGCAGAAGAGTTTTGATATATCTATGGCCAGGCACAACCAGTCTGTTTTTTTTATATAATCACTGCAGCTGGCTATAGCCGGCAGCAGTGATCTTTGTTTTTTGATGGCAGGGACACATCCAGCTGTCAAAATACAATAGCACAATGGCAGGGATTCCCCTATCAGTACTGGCTATGTTGAAGAGGAAATTGGGCGATTTTCTTTCCTTCAACCCAAAGTTAAAGGAAATAAAAATTTGCATCATGTATGGCCAGTCTAAAGCCCCGTACACATGGGCGTAATGTCGGGAGACATTTGCTGATACAGAAAAATACCAGCCGACATTAGGCCCATGTGTATGTCAGTCTGTCCGACAGAGGCCGGCCGGATGTGCATGCTGGAAAACCAGCAGTCGACCAACTCCCAATCAGCGCTCCCAGCCAATGGCAGAGAGTGCTGATTGGAGTGTTCTGGCAGGGGGGCTCAACGGGGGAGATCACTGGACTAACCTCGCACGGTTAGTGCAGCGGCTCCCGACCGTAGCTGTCAGGTTTTTTTCATGCAACGCACACAAAAAAAACTGTAGTGTGTACCAGGCTTAAGAGAAGGGTTTTGAAGGTTAAAGGTAGAGGAAATTACTTGAAAAGGCGTTTTATTACCTCTCTTTTCACAAAGTACAAAGGAGAAATAGCCAGTGCTTTCTTAACTATCTGATAAATAGGTGGTCGCTAAACAGGTTTCTGTTATGACCCTTTTCTACATGTACAGAGTGTCTTGACACAATCCTAATAAGAAAACAAGCAGCCACTTTCCTTAGGCAAGAACATGCAATACAACACTACTAACGTACACTAATAAAAGGACATTGCAAAAGTAATTTGACATACAAATAACCATTGTGAATAAGTGTCCTGACTCCTGACTAAAGGGAAAATTCTCTGCATCCTAGCATCCCTGAAGTGTATGATAACATCACCTAGCAATGATCAGTTAATGAATGATGAATCCTGCATACAGACAAACATATTGTGCAATGTTATTCCATCAAACAGTAGTAGAGTGTATACATAAACATATGGGCTTATACTTCCTGGAAAAATAAAAGGGAACCTAAATCCCTGTCTCTCTGCAAATGTAACAGAGCCTTCATTTTAGAACATGATGCAAAGTCAAGTAAACACTAAAGGCATTGTATTGCAAGAGAGAACACATGTAACCCAACCCTTTCATACATTATCACCAGTTAAGGTTTGGTACTTCAGCTGCTGTAATAAGTAAGTCACCAGAAATAACAGAACACTTACCAATGAAAGTTGGTATGTCTAAACTTAACCTTAATCCTTTAATACTTGCAATACTGTAAGCAGAGTAATGGATGAAAAAGTACCAAAATTGCTTACCTGTTTTATTGCTCACTGACATTGAAAAACAAAGCGGGGGCATGACCTTCATGATGACATAAATAATCCATAGTAAAACAAGCTTCATTTCTTAAAGGAACCATATGATCCAATATCCAAAATAGTCTCTAGTGCACAAACAAAATTATAGAGTATTATTAGGAATACCTGCTAAGTGGTACAAAATTAACACTGCTTAATGTTTTTTCAATTATTATTTTAATGCAGAAAATAACACAATAAAAAAAAAAAAAACTAGGATACGTGCATATGATTAAATGTGATTTTAATACAGCACAATTTTTAACATCCAGACAATAGTAATTCACCAATTAATGTAACTATTTAAAAACGACAACTGTTACATAAAGGCATAAATAAATCATGGTAAAATTAATCAATACTTGCATGTAGTTCAGACTGTACAAATGATTTAAGAAAACTACTGAATCTGACACATATATACTATATTACAAAAAGTATACACACCATAGACACATTCCTAAACCTCGTGTACAGCCTTCCCAGGGGGTATGAAGCTGTTATAGCGGCAAAGGGTGGACCAACTCACTATTGAACTCGACGGAATAAGACCAGGATGCCTTTAAAGTTCATTGGCGTGTAAAGGCAGGTGTCCCAATACTTTTGATAATATAGTGTATTTAAAAAAAAAAAAAACGGAAAAAAAAAAGCACTAAGAAAAATATTTTTTTTCTTGTTTATGTGCTGTAGGATACTGATCTGTCAACAATTCTTGATGTCATCTATTAATATAAACACCAAGCTCCCAACTATCCCTCATTGGAATGGACAAAAAATACAATAACTCCTTTCACTTTAAATGCTTCATTCTTAAATCTGATATATAAATTCATACACGTTATAACAGTAGAAAATATTTAAATTGCACTAAACATTTCATATTTCCTTCAACTGACTAGATCATTTTTTTTCCAGCAATAGTACAAACGAAAAGCTCTATTGGGCTCAATATTTTATGTATTCATTCTTCATTTTTCATGTACTCATGGGGTGGCAAGTGTGCACTTCTTGCCTAAATATTTTAAAAATGTGTTCCTAGTTACCTTGTGAGTTGTGAGAAATGTATAATACATTATATGGCTGCTATGGGGCCTCAAAGCACAGAGCAATGAGTAGTATATAAGGCTACATTCACACGGACGTTTGTATCTGACATCAGCCAAGTACCAGTAACCTGCACTTGAAAAAGTTAAAAAGATTTCCTGCAGGTAGTTGTGGTTTGTAAATGAGTTTATCTGAGTTTAGCTGTGTTTATGTACATTTAACTGCATTTTGGTGTGTCAGCATTTTCAGGCATTTTTGCCCAATACCTAATTTTTGGGGAGATATTATACCACAGGTACCTCCTCTTCTTCTTTGGAGGTGGTTTTCTGTGCATGGAGATAGAGTTGTGCAAATAAAATGTAGTACAGAGCAAAGCTGGCGGTTACCATTGTGTGCCTGCTAGGGAGAAGATTCAGAACTGAAGTGTTTCTCTGTGATTCATTGCGTTGTGGTTTAACAGTCCATTCATTTTAATGGGCTGCAAATTACACTGGAACAAGAAAAAAGTAGTGCATGCACAACTTTTAAAAACACACCAAACCGCATGGTACTCTGGTACCATGCAATTTGGTCCCAACAAACGCACTGCATTTGCAATCTGTGTTTGGGGTGCCATAAACAATTTATTGGCACCCGCAGGCAGATCACAAGGGTAATGTGGTCACCTGCAGTGGGGAAAACATGCACAGAACGTACCTTTCCTGCACTGCGTTCTGAGGTGAATGCGCCCTGAGGCAGATAGATAGACAAATATAGTGGAGATGAGTACAGAGCACTGCACCTCTGCACCTGGAGCCCACCCACTTGTGTGACAATAGTGAATTCATTTTTGCATTTGTCTTCCTGCTTTTCCTCCCAGCCAATCCTGGCTGAAGTCCTGAGAAATGATAGGCTGAGAGAAGAAGCAATCCTAATAGCTGCCGAGGCAGGGACCAATCGACCGACCAGGGGGAGGGGTGAGGGAGACCCGACCAACCGCCGGGGGGGATGTTGGTGGCAGACGGATTGTCCCCCAAAGAATATACCACCAGCCGTCACTGGTGTCCACCTTTTGTGCTGATGTACGAGGAAATTAGAACCTATCCCAATAAATTTTTACAACTTTACTGGAACGTCAGTGTCCACCTTTGACAGTTTACTAATTACTGTTAAACCACAACTGCAAAGAATGAATAAAAACATGTGGGGGGAGGGGGAAGTGTGTCATTTTCTGTTGCTAAACACACCACAGCTATCTGACGCTAAAAGTAATGTGCATTTAGCCCACATTCACATCAGGGCAATTTAGCTTGCAATTTGACAGGGCAATAGCACCGCTCTGAATCAGTGCGACTTTGCTGCGCTGCACCGATTCCCAAAAGTAGTTAATGTACTATTTTTGGCGACTTCTGGGATGATTTTAATAGACATCTGTGCAGGAACCCACACAGATGTCTCTGAAATCGCTTCCAAAGTCGGACTGACATGCGGATATGAAATTGTGCGAGTTCAGCTGAACTCGCATGATTTATAACCTGCAGCAATGTGAACCTAGGCTTAGCTGGAGATAGAAACAAAAAGCCAACCCTGGACACAGCACTCTCCTTTTCCTAAATGCAGTTAAATGGTATGCAAATAAACACTGATAAATTGTATTGTGAGTCCAGCTGATTTTAGAAAAGGCTTCTAAAGGCAGCTAAACTCTGAAATGTAAATGCCTGTACAAATGTGGCTTAATAGCTACATAATAATTTACCTGAGATACAGTTTGTACAGCTCTATTAGACTGCTGCTGGAGCAGAACATATGCTAAAAGTTTAAAGGTAATGGTCTCAGTAGTGGTACTACCTTTAACCGCTTCCCGACCGGCGCACGTCGATGTACGTCGGCAGAATGGCACGGCTGGGCAAATGGGCGTACCTGTACGTCCATTTGAATTCCCCGCCGTGCCATTGCACGCGCGCGCCAGCCGGGGGCTCCGTGAGTTGGGTCGCAGGTCCCGCAAACTCGATCGCCGTGGGGATACCCGCAATCGCCTCACGGAGAGGACGAACAGGGAGATGCTGATGTAAACAGCATCTCCCCGTTCTGCCTAGTGACAAGTGTCACTGATCACAGCTCCCCTTCACTGCCAGTGTCATTTACACACACTGATGGCTGTATAAATGACAATGGTCCCAAAAATTTGTCAAAAATGTCTGACATGTCCGCCATATTGTCGCAGTCACAATAAAAATCGCTGATCGCCGCCATTACTAGTAAAAAAAAAAAATTATTAATAAAAATGCCATAAAACTATGCCCTATTTAGTAAACGCTATAACTTTTGCGCAAACCAATCAATAAACGCTTATTGTGATTTTTTTTTTACCAAAAATATGTAGAAGAATACGATCGGCCTAAACTGAGGAAAAAAAATATTTTTTTATATATATTTTTGGGGGGATATTTATTATAGCAAAATGTAAAAAATAATGTGTTTTTTTCAAAATTGTCGCTCTTATTTTGTTTATAGCGCAAAAAATAAAAATCGCAGGAGGTGATCAAATACCACCAAAAGAAAGCTCTATTTGTGGGAAAAAAAGGACCTAAATTTTGTTTGGGAGCCACATCGCACGACCGCGCAATTGTCAGTTAAAGCGACGCAGTGCCGAATCGCAAAAAAAACGCTCTGGTCAGGAAGGGGGTAAAATCTTCCGGGGCTATAGCGGTTAAAGTATAACTAAAAGCAATTTTTTTTTTTGTTTTGGATAGAGGGGAGAGGGATAAGAACACCTGTGAGGTTTTTTATTGTTTTCTGTGTCCCTGTTAGGGAGATTCACCCTCTCTATTTCTTAGGTTTACCATTGTTACTTAAAGTGAAAGTAAAATAAAATCCCACATTTTGGGTTGTCCCCAGAAAAGTATTAGAGGGGGAATCTTCTAATGGGAATACTAGTTCTGATGGCCTGGAGGTCCCCAAAAAATTCCCTCAGTTTGCAGGGATTGCCTTTCACTTCCTATTTGGCTATAGGACAGGAAGTGAAGAGAAATCTCTGCAATGGGACCCAGGTGGCAAGAAAAAATAAATAAAAAAAATCTGACAGGGGTTTGTTTTAATTCTTCCTTGCTCTATCCAAAATGAAAAAAAAAAAAAAAAAAAAAAAGTTTTGCCTATATTTCTACTTTGGGAAAATTGTTTAAAACCAGGAAATCCTAGTGTAATTTGACTATGGGATTTGTTATATCTAAATATATACCCACTTGTATTTCAAATCTGTTGCAATTATATCAAGCTTTTGACTAGCTAAAAGGACTAAAGGAGGTGTTATTATACAATTACGAAAATTGCAATTACTACATACACTGACAAGTAAGGTCATAGTACAAACAGATTTCCATTATTGTTCAGCTGTCAGAGTTTCTCTACCAAACACATGGGCCAACTGGCAGACTAGCTATAAACTACCAACTACTTTGCCTGGGTTTGGAGAACTCTGCATTTCTTTGACAAGGGCCATTAGCCTTTAGTGTACAAATATACTGCAATATCATACTAAAACATGGTGCATTATACTATATATAAAAAAAAAATATGCTGAACTTTAAAGGCCATTCACACATGCATGCATTCTCAAGCCTGTTTTTGGCACATCAATACGCAATACAGCGCATTGTCCATTCATTTTAAAAGGACCATGAACATGCAACAATAAAAAAATGATTGCTTGATTTTTTTTTTCTAGTGTGTTTGAAGACAACCTATTCATACTTTTCTACACATGTTAAAGTTTGCTGAGAGGCAGGTGCATTTGCTTATTCCATGCTTGTGCAGTGGGGTGCCATAGAAAATAAATCATTGTTGTACCACCCGTTAATATGCATAACAACATGCTGCAAAGCACACAGGCATAGATGTAATGTCACCCTAATTAGAGGCTTCACCTTTATCTCTCAAAAATTGGAAAAATCCCTCCTAGAGAACAAGTGCAATAGAATTCTCCCAAGCATGCTAGTCTTCCAACCTAAGGCATTTAAGTCTCATACTGGCAGGAGATCTTCCCTGATGTATAACAGCAACTATTATATATACATAAGAAGCTCCTTAGAGACTATGTTTACTACCTCACATCCGCTTCAACTTCTATTTTCCATAAAAAATATTTTATCATGTCTGCATCTTGTATTAGTAATGCCCACGAAGGGAATGTAGAATGGATACACACTCATTCCGAGCTTATGCAGACCACCCAGAAAGAATTTAATGGTCAATATCAATAATACCTAGGCTAGCGGGAGCAACCTAATATATAATAAAGAAGAAAGATGCATGCATATATATGAAGGAAAACATCCCAGTGCAAAATAAATATTTATGAAAATATTTCATTTTATCTTACATACTTGGATGTACACAATGTGATTTATTATAGTTCCCTGGGTATATATCATTTGAAAAAAAAAAATATATATCACATTACATTAACAAGAGTGGCTGAGAACAAATGATCATGAAACTATTCTTCGGTTTATAAATAAGACAAAAACAAGATCTTAAAAGGAGATATTTTTCATTGAATTCTTCACTTGATATGGTTTATTTAGGTTTTATTTATTTATTTTTTAAATTTATTTTTTATCTGTGGGTGGA
This sequence comes from Lithobates clamitans, assembly GCA_037952925.1. Lineage (NCBI taxonomy): Eukaryota > Metazoa > Chordata > Amphibia > Anura > Ranidae > Lithobates > Lithobates clamitans. Next base: position 22,142 of record JBBGZY010000727.1, read on the forward strand.
CGTCTTAAGCAGGAATAACTCACAGGTTCTCTACCCCGTTTGTCCAAAACCTTCACCTGAGATCCTAGTGTCACTCACCTTCTTCAATTTGTATTTTTTTGTTTAGTTTTTCCTTATTTTACATTTTTGGAAAATGCCACACGAAGAGTATATATCTTCTGAAGTGAAATTCCATATCAAAAAACATTTTAAACTCCAATAAACAAGATCTACCAATAATATAATTGTGGATGAATTTAAACTTTTCAAGCTATGCAGATATTTTATATGTAAGCAGAAAATAGCTACTAAACACATAAATATGGTATGTTTGTTTGTAATCTTTTGCCCGGAATATTTGAAATCTAGTATTTTCTGATTAGGGACTTGAATCACACTACATAAAACATTAATTTAGAAGTATAGCCATGTCTTTCCCCTTCCTATTCTTATTACATATAATATTGCTGTATTATATTGAGTTAATGCTTAGTTCTGATTGCAACTTAATATATTCTGTTATACCTTGACCACAGGTTTCCAAATAAAAGATCCATTTTCTTTAGTGCTGCAAATCTACAAGATTGCATATCATTTTGTACTGTAAGCAGGACCGCTGCATTTCTTAGATTTTAAGACACATGGAACATCCTCTATTCCCTAATGCTTACCTTGAAAGATCTATAGTTTTATGTTGTCATTTAATTTGATGTACTTCTAAATGGCCAGCTGCCAGAAACATAACGTATTGCTTGCCATTATAAATATCTAGAAGAAGACATGAGAGTTCTCAATTGTGACTTTACTGTCAAAACCGGTATGCCTGGTAGATTGGTATCTTACTCAAGACTTCGACATTGAGTTTATTGTGCCTGCTGCTCGTCCACCTGTTCCACATCAAACCAGTCTCCCTCTTCCTGACAGACACTCAGACTCAAACAGTCAGACAGCATGTCTCTGTTGACTGTCACTAACTGCCAGTATGCTTTTGTGCTGTGCTGGTTGTTGTTATGCAATAGCTGACAGATATCTCAATACGTTATTGTTTATTGTCTTTTACACAGATTGCATCATCGTTATATGTTGTCCTTCTTGACGTTCAGATAAGTTCAGAAACAATAACCGGGTGTCTTTCTTTGGCTATCAAGCATCAACTAATAAGTTCAAACACCTGCACACAGTTAATTATAGATGATTTATTTTAAACAATAACACCTATGATACCAAACAGGAAAACAAAAACTACAGTAAAAAAAAAGCAAAACAGATAACTTTGAAAACTACATTTAACTTCACCATACAGTAAAACCTTGGATTGGGAGCATAGTTCATTCCAGAAACATGCTTGTAATCCAAAGCACTTGTATATCATAGCAAATTTCCCCATAAGAAATAATGGAAACTCAAATGATTAATTCCATAACCATTTATTCATGGGTCCTTCAGTTTATAGTCCATATAAAAAGAATATAGTAATATGACCAGGTAGTGTAACCATAAAATGTCCATCCACAAATGGAAGCCTCCACAAGGGGATGAGAAGCAAAATCCAGCAGGAGCTACAGAGTATAAAAGAGAAGAGAGGCGCCTCTAAGTGTAGCAATGTGTTGCTAAATGATGTACCTTCATTAAATGTAACCACATTGCTACACTTAGAGGGACCTCTCTTCTCTTTTATGCTCGATTGTTACATGACGCTACTTGTATATCATGACATCGCTTGTATATCAAGTGAAAATGTATTAAATCATTTTGCTTGTCTTGCAAAAAGCTCTCAAACCAAGTTACTCTCAATCCAAGGTTTTACTGTATATTAATTTACTCTGGAAAAAAACTTTTTTACTATACAGAGGAAACACATTTACCATGTTGTACAGTATGTCTGTAAATAATGGATATTTATTTTAATCTTATGATATTAATAAAAAAGATATCATCATTTTTCAGAGCCTGTGAGGGAAACATCATCATTGAACCTAAAAATGTTTTTGAAATTTTCATTTTCAGAATCCACTTTAGAGAGCTCATTAGTGAAAACTGGAGAGATGAAAATTCCCCATAACAACCAATTATGAGTCTCCTTTCTTATACAGAAAATTAAAGAAAGAAACATGTTTGGTAGTTATAGGTTACAACCTCAAAATTTATGCTGAATTTATTTTCTTCAGTTCCCATAAATTAACTCCCTTTTTCTTATGCATGGCACACCATATGTCAATGAAGGTCTGCACATACCCAAACCAAAAAAATGCTAAAAACTGTGCTATGGGCTTGCTGATGGCACTAGACCAAAATCTGTACCTTGATTAAACTACATCTAATATAAAGAAATAGTGCACGCGATCTGATCTTTTTTCTTCTAGTCTGGTTGCTGCAGTTAGCGCACGAAATCTACTTTCACACTGAGGCGCTTTACAGGTGCTACAGCGCTAAAAATAGCGCATGTAAAGCGCCTCTACTGTGTCCCCGAGGGCTTTCACACTGGATCGGTGCACTTGCAGGAACGGTCAAAAAAGTCCTGCAAGCCGCATCTTTGCGGCGCTATAGGAGCGGTGTATTCAACGCTCCTAAAGCGCCCCTTCCCATTGAAAACAATAGGGCAGCGCCGCAAACCCACCGGCAAAGTTCCACTGCAACGTCACTTTGCGAGCGGTCTTAACCCTTTTTCAGCAGCTAGCGGGAGTTAAAACCGCCCCGCTAGCGGCCGAATAGCGCCACTAAAATGACGGTAAAAGCGGCGCTAAATATATCGCCGCTTTACACCGATGCCCCAGTCTGAAAGTAGCCTAAGTGTGTCTGTTTTCTGTCCTATGATACTGAGCAAGACTGTAAAAACTCATGTCAAAGCTCTAACATTTTTTTTTCTTGTCTCTTTTCAAAAAACTAATAAATAAATTAACCTTTTACACTATACCCATCTACCCTACAAAGTACAGAGTACAAGCATGGTGCTGATTTACTTCTGAAAATGCTAACTGCGTTGCTGTCTAAGATCAGGAGTTTTAAATAAAAGAAGAAGAATGAAGGCCCCTTGAACCGCCTTTTAGGGAAAGGGGGCCTTGACTGCTGGAAGCATGGCATCACTGTGGGTGTGAACCTAAAAGGGAAGTTAAGTAGCTCCCTTAGCATTGGCAACAAAGACCTGAGGTGACTGGGTGAAGCCTGAACTCTAGGAAAAGGCTACCCTGAGGCACATCCAACTGCTCCAAGGAGATTCAGCTGTCACAAGAGTTGCCCACCCTCCCGTGATGTGATGTTTTGTCACAGATTTATTGGCGGTTTTAAACTTGCCAGCAATTGATGTTGCTTTATGGGTTATGCCCTCAAGTTGAATTCTTGGGTCAGTCCAATGCCTGTCTGGCACTGATGGTAAGGACAGGCCTCTTAGACTATGTGAGTTTACAATATGTTTTATGAGTGCTTATGGTAGACTGTGATTGGCATTGTTGTTCGGTACATTTGGAAAGTTGTACTTTTGAAAAGTTGAATAAAGCTGTGGCCTTGCCCTATTTCCAACTTAATCAGCTTCTGTGTCTTTCTTCTTTTTTTTTTTTTTGGGGGGGGGGGGGGAGTTATTGGTTTATTAGTTTGTCATAAATGAGCATATGCTTCTCAGCAGTCAAGAATATCTTCACTGTATAAACAATAAACTCAGTGCAAGCTGCTAACACTCAAAAGCAGTAAATCAGTGCTTCAATATAAATGTGCAAAATTAATAGTGCAGAGCTTCACAAACAAATAAACCAAAACTACATGAAAAAAACAGTACATTAGCACCCAGATGGCAAATAAAGTGCAACCTAAATGCATTAAAGCTAAGTTTGGAATCTTAAGATCTCAGGATTCCAAACTTGCCATTTGAACTTTAATGCATTGAGTTGCACTTTATTTAACCACTTGCCTACTGGGCACTTAAACCCCCTTCCTGCCCAGGCCAATTTTCAGTTTTCAGCACTGTCGTGCTTTGAATGACAATTGTGCAGTCATGCTACATGGTATTTAATCACTGCTGAGTTTTTTTATTTTTTGCTAAAAAAAAGAAAAAAGAAAAAAATTTTGAAAAAGAAAAAGAAAAAAAAAAAAGAAAAAATTTTTTTTTGAAAACAGGTAATTTTTCTCATTCATTGATGTGTGCTGATGCGGCTCTGCACTGATAGGCTGCACTGATAGGCACTGATAAGGCAGCACTGATGGGCACCGGTGAAGCAGAACTGATGGGTACTGATGAGTTGGCACTGATGGGTAGCACTAATGGGGACTGATAGGTGACACCGATAGGCGGCACTGATAGGCACTGGTAGGTGGCACCGATGGGCCTTGATCGGCAGGCAGCATGGGTGGGCATTGATAGGTGGCACTGGTACAGGTAGGCACAGACAAGGCAGCGGCGGCTCTCTGTGTGGGGGACCGATGTCCCTCTGACAGAAGCCGGTGATTGGCTTTTTCTTTCCTTCACACTGTCACTGGCTGACAGCTGATCATGTAGAAAGGGGTCGGGATTGCCCCCTTACTCTGATCTGTGATCAGCAAAGTCCCATAGACTCGGTGACCACAGAGCGCGCCACGCTCACCCTACAGACAATTAAGGCCCACACTGTAGCGGTAGTTCGGCTATAGCACAGGCAGGAGGTGGTTAAGATCCCAGTTTTGCCATCTGGGCACTAATGTACTGTTTTTTCATGTAGTTTTGCTTTATTTGTTTGCAAAAGCTCTGCACTGTTATTTTTGTTTTAAATACCTTTTGTTTTGCTGCAAACATGAAGGAGGCCAGCTATGACAGATCCTTAAAAATTTTTTAAGGGCGTTAAACCTTCTATTAGGTGAATAAAAATAAGACTAGATGAGAAAAAGGGAAGGGACTAGTTTGGAACCCAGTCAGTGGGTCTTGACTCATGCCTAGAGCCACATTTTTCAGCCAGTATGTATTCATCAATACATGGATGCTCATAGCACTTAGCAGTAGCAAACCACTGTGCTGAAATTTGAAATATACAGTACGATCCTTACCTCTGCACAGGCTCTATTATTAGTGAACCCCCATAGGTATCTATAGGTGCACACAATACTGAAAGTGCTACCCATGGCTGATTGCACTAAAGATCACAGAGGATCCTAGTAACTTGGAGAAAGCAGACTAAGGCCAGCCATAGATGCAGCAATTTCTTGATTCCCTTATCAACAGAGACGGTGTTGACAGGGAGATCCCTCCCATTGAGTAATTGTGTTCTCCCAACGGGGGGTGGGGGGTCAGGGGAAACCACAGCTGTTCTGTGAAGAACACAATGATTATTGCTAGCAGCTAGCAATAATCGCATGTAAAACTTGGCAGGCTGACAAGCCTGCCCATACATAGTTCGACTCTTGGTCAGTTCTCAGGAACCAACTGAGGATTGAACCATCTATGATCGGCTTTAGTCATTTGAGAGGCATTTGTGTTGTTTAACCCTTTCATGCCTAAGCCTATTTCAACCATTTGTTGCGTACAAGATAAAATCCAAATTTTTTTGCTAGAAAATTACTTAGAACCCCCAAACATTGTATATATATATTTTTTAGCAGAGAATCTAGAGAATAAAATGATGATTGTTGCAATATTTTATGTCACACTGTATTTGTGCAGTGGTTTTTCAAACACAATTTTTTGGGAAAAAAGAAACTTTCATGAATTAAAAAAAACTAAACAGTAAAGTTAGCCCAATTTTTTGTATAATGTGAAAGATGATTTTACGCCAAGTAAATAGATACCCAATGTGTCATGCTTTGAAATTGCCCACACTCGTGGAATGGTGGCAAACTACATTACCTAAAAATCTCCATAGGTGGTGCTAAAAAAAAAAAAAAAAAAAAAAAAAAAAAAAAAGAACAGTTACCAGGTTAGAGTTACAAAGGCAGTCTGGTGCTAGAATTATTGCTCTCGCTCTGACGACCACGACGATATCTCACATGTGTGATTTGAACACCATTTACATATGCAGGCGCGCCTTACGTGTGCGTTTTTTTTGCTGCGTGAGCTCACAGGGAGGGGGGCGCTTTAAACATTTTTTTTTTCTTATTTATTTTCATTTTTTTACATTGTCGCTTTAAAAAAAATAAAACACATTTTGATCACTTTTATTGCTGTCACAAACATCCCTTCTGACAGTAATAGGTGGTGACAGGTACTCTGTATGGAGAGATCAGGGGTCTAAAAGACCCCAAATCCCTCCTTTGCACTTAAAAGATCACCAAAAATGGCAATTCTGAATACTGTAATTTTTTTTAAAATCGCCGCCATTGGCAGCCGAGTAAACCGGAAGTGACGTTGTGGCATCACTTCCGTGTTTACACTTAGGAAACTCGAAGGAAGCCATTTCCAGCTTCCTTCCAGTCTCACTCTAGCCAGCGGAAGTGTCGGATCATTGATCGGGTCTCCCGGTGGGATGGGAGGCCCAGGAAGAGTGGCGTAAGGCGGCGGGAAGGGGGGACATCCCCTCTCGCTCCTTCGGGATAACACCCGAGCGGCTTTTAGCCGCATCGGTTGTTATTCCTGAGGAGCCGACCCCCGCTCTAAAAAAACAGTACCAGAATGATGCCTGCAGCTGCAGGCATCGTCCCGGTACAAATCCTTAAAGCCGAGGTTGCATATGTGCGTATGGTCGGCGCTAAGTCTTTACTTAGCAGAAAATCTTGCCTTTCTTGGTTACAAGTGCTGGCCATTCCTTTTCCACTCTGTGTGGTGCTGTAAAGGGTAATCGGGAAAGATAAAAAAAAAAAAAAAATTACAGATTTTGGTATTCTTCTAGCTACATATAAACATATTTGATTATTTGTAATGAATACATAACTGAAATAAAATATTTTATTTATTTGTATAGTGTTTGGTTTTCATAATATATGGATTTTTTTGGAATCAATAATAAAAAAAATTATCAGATACTTTGAATAGACCAGGGGTAGGCAACCTCGGCCCTCCAACTGTTTTGAAACTACCAGTCCCATGAGACATTGCAAGACCCTAACAATCACAGACATGACTCCTAGAGATAGAGTCATGATGGGATTTGTAGTTTCACCACAGCTGGAGGGCAGAGGTTGCCTACCCCTAGCATAGATCATCAGAATCAGTAAAAGGCAACATAATGTTACCTTAGGCCTGGTTTACACCTATGCATTTTTTAGCGCGTTTTCAGTTTTGCAGAAACAAACTACAGTCCATTTAACATGGTTTCCTATAGATGTGGTTCACATCTGTAGATTTAATGGAAAGGGCCAGGGACTTTTTTCTGGTTTTTGGTTCCATAGACTTCAATGGATGAAAGCATGTATTGAAAAAACGCAAAAATGCACCTGGAATATGCAGACTGCAACTGGCATAGGTGTGAATCAGGCCTCAAAATGCTTACTTGTCAGCCACAAATTGATGCTCACAACATTATATTGTGTTTTCACCAAATAATGGGTTATGATTGATTTAAAAATGCAATAGTAATGTGTAAATTAAAAATCCGGATTTCTTTAGTCGAGTTTATACACACAAAAAAAACCATAGAGCCACAAAGACAAGATCCAGCAGCTTTTCTTTCTCATGTTTCCATAGGAATGATAAATGTATCTTTAAAAAGATATGAAAGGCTAACAAAACCTCTCTTTCTGCACACTTACATTTTTTTCTCTGCCATTTTCAGTTTTCACTTCTTAATTTGTGAAATTGCATGGGGTTTGTTTTTTTTACATTAAGTTTCACATGTACCACACAATGAAATTGTGCCTGACATAAGAAAAAATCTTTTTAACTGCTGTGTTATTGTATGGATCCAAGTTATCTAAGCTTCTAAAAAATAATCGCAGCTTGATAACTCTATTTCTCTGAATTACACAGCGTTTAAAGAGATACAATTACAGCAGTTGGTAATGTCAGACCTCAGAAATGTATGTATTGCTCCTTGCACCCTAATGCTACAAATAAATTCAGATGTTAAATCCAAGCTTAGAAATACAAATGTTATGATTGAGGATTACTTATGAATAATGCTGCAATTTAAAAGTATTACAACAAAAAAGACCATCTCTATGTAAAAGGGTCTAAAAAAGCCACCACACTGTCACATTCTTTGATAAAGGGACCAGTTTAATGTTGAAACGCTTAAGTGACTGCATGATTTCAAGTTAGAGAGGCATTGCATAAGTGAAAAGGTTTTTGCCTGTAACACCTTTAGTAAGAGGAAGCAATAAATTATGAGGATATGAAAACAATTAGAAAAAAAAAAAAAAAAAAAAAGAGATCGTCTATATGTAAAAAGGTCTCAAAGCTGCCCCACTTTTAAACAGGCTGCTTTTATAGGTTAGCAGTCACAAAGTGGGCTCATGACTTCCCTGTAATGAGAAATCACATATTTGAAATGGTTTTCCCACGTACACTTTTTGTCATGGGAAGCAATGAAAAGGAAGGTACAAAATCAGTTATGCTACAATATTCAAAGATGAAATAGCAACCTCAGAGCACAGTCACTGCAACGCACCGAAGGTCATTAACTTCTTCATTCCCATAGTCCCCTATTATTTTCTATTCTGAACACTGTATATCTCTTTACTCATAGTAATGCAGTTTTTCTTCGTAATAGCCCCGACAACTGTTGGCCTTCAGGGACTGATGTCATATTATATTACATTCAAAGCTACGATCATGAAATTTTATGAAATCCTGAAAGGGATAAGTCCTTCAAAGATCAGAGCAAATAAAATCACTGAAATAAGTAGTTGTGGAATGAACACTGAGGGAAAAATACAGAACTAGCTTTAAGGGCACAATCGCAGGCTGCCTGCAATTACGTCTAGTCTATTATTTTATCCATGATTCAAGTACCTAGAAGAGCTCATGTGATCCTAGTGTCAGTGCTACTAAAGAGCATCTCAAGCGTCTGCAAGACCCATTTTTACACACAATATAGATTTGCTTTATAAATGCCTTAGTGTGATACACACGGTGCTATATGTCTTCATTAAGTACAGTACAACCTACAAAAAACATAATTCACTACATCCAATCTTCTCAGCTTTCAATAAATAAATATATAGAAATGTAATAGCAAAGCTCATTATTAGTGCCCAACATATTTAATATGGCACTGCAAAAAGTAATGTAAAAATGCAATAACCTACAAAAAAAAAAACAAAAACAAAAAAACACACAACAGATTCCACCTGTCAGTCTGAAGGAAAAAAATATGTCTGCAGATTCTTTGCCACTGTCCTTTACACATTGCTCTGCTTTAACTAAGCTTGGTTCCATTGTCACAAGGCTAAAGAACAAACAATTTTTACATCTTTAAACAGATTTTATTAAGCGTCTTTGGAATCCTATGTTATTGGTATCAAGAACAAGCTAAACAGCAACAGGCAAAATGTGTTGATGAAGCCAACATACGGCAAAACAAGTCATGCTAGGAGTTATTTGAGATTAACCCATTCTAGGAGGGACATATGCGTGGACACATTTGGTTTCGAGCCCGGTGTACACCTAACCCTGTTTTAGGCCATTCCCTTTAAGCTTAGTGTACACAATGAGTTTATCGGACGAATGATCGTCCGTTCTTTTTTGCATGCTAGTCTCCATATCGAATGCGAATAGGTTACGAAAGTACAAAAATTCTCGTACAACAGATAAAAAGATTCGGAAGTGCTGTAATATATTCGTGTTGTATTTTCGGAGGAAGACTATGCTGATTAAATGAAAATCATATGATATGGTTTTGTACGAGAAAAATTTTCGTGTTTGTCCCTTCAGAAAATTTCAGATGACAGCTGTGTACTAACGATCAAATTATCGCGTCAAAGGCAGATTTTTTTCATTTGGTTTTCTCATTGTGTGTATGAGGCTTTATCTAACTTTTATCTATATGCATATATGATGGACTTTTAACACAGATTATTTGATTCCTAATAGGGTCACTAGTCCAATGGTAATCTATTAAACTAATGAACAATGGCTGCCCTGGCTAACTGGAAATAAAAGGGCACTGGAAATAGATTGCCGGCAACTTTGCTCTTAATTTTCTTTTCTGGTTAATACATTTACTGTACATACTGGGATGAGCCAGATGTTTGATCAGCACCCAGAGTTGCGTTTTTTTTTTTACTTTATATTGGCTTGAGTGATGTTCAGAGGTATGAATGTGTCTAAAACAACATGGTTTAATTATCTTAGGTGGTGGAGGGTTGTTTTGTTTTGTTTAATTTTTTCTATTGATGCAATTTTGTTATATTTAGGCAAAATGTGGTGACTTAAAACAACCAGTCAGCAATCAACTTTATATTGTTATGGGCTCTTTCTGTCCTCTAAACAGATGAAACATAAAATCTGATGGTTGATTGAAATGATTTGCCCCACGTGCTTGCTCTTTGCACTGCCCTATTAAATACGCTGATTGCGTTTTTAGATTGTAACTAAATATTTATCCTCTAGTCATATTTGTACTGTAGAGCAACAAAAATTAGAAGTTACCATTTACATACATACACATAACATACTCCGTTTCTCAGTTTCAGTGATATTGAGCAATGCAGACTATAATAACAAGGCTTACTGACTATAAACAGCCCATAAGGAACATATTAGTTGGCTGTGTGGTTGGTCTGGACTCATTGGAAACATTTATATAATTCTCTGCTGTTAGTCATGGTAAGTGCAGCAGCAATACTGAGCCAATGCACAGGTTTTTGGAAGGAAAAAGTATGACAAAAAAAAAAATTCTACCCAACATTTGACAGCCATAAATTACATACAGATGCAAAAACTACACTGAATTGTGCCAAGTACATTTTTCTGAATGCAGTTGTCTAAAGAAGCAAATTCTCGTTTTTGCTAGCTTGCAAATGAGTACAGGTCAGTCTGTTTTGTGATAACATATAGGGAAGTCATCCTACCTTTTTGCACCATAAGAAATCTATGTATCTAATTTAGCAGGTTTTCAGTTCCAATCATATATTTTTTTTTTTACATAAGTCTACCTTTTATATGCATAGATAAACTTTTCACCTGTATTCAAAGCAAGCGAAGCAAACCCATGACAGGTCTAAAAATAGTACCGGTTACTCTATTTCTAGGTAGCCAAGTATGTGATCTACATAAGGTCTACTAGTGCCTCCCAATCAGAGGAAAAATGTATGCTTACAGTGTGTTATAAAACTTTGCTGTTCAACAGATCCATCTGCCTGTGACAGCTGCCTCATTATAGGATTGTATCCAGCTTTATCTGCAATGACTTAATGTATTCTATTTCTGAAAAGGTGCCAAAGGGTATAAACATGACTATCACATTGCCAATATAAAGGGTTCACCCTTTGTCCCTTCAGCTCTCCCCGGGATCCAATAACACCTAACTGCATTCATTTTCAGTATGAGGAATATTCTCCTCTTAACCTCGAATGTCTAGCATGTACAGCATGTGTGCTTACAACCAAACTCAGCCATGCTGCAAAGATAACTTTTTGCTCCAACGGGGAAAGATCACAGCAAATCAGCATACAAAAACAACTACAGCAACTTTATAGCTGAAGTCCAGGCAAACAGTTAAATACACAGATCAAATGCATATAATGGAGTTGTTACAGATTTGTATTTCTGTCCAGGTATCTGCAGTTAGGGAGCATTTACAGGTATTGTACCCCTTGAACTGAACAGCGAAAGGAGAATGCAGCAAACTGATGGGATATGTCACCCTGCTCTCTTCTTCTATCATCATATCATTTCTTAGCATGAGCACTGCAGCACGCCTGATAGCATACCTCCCAACTTTTTGAGATGGGAATGAGGGACACCTATCAGCAAAAGTATGCAGGCATAGGACACATCCCCTTACCACGCCCCCTTAAAGGAGAATTGTACAAACAACAGGATTGGTTAGACCCAGTGCCTTTTTACCACTACTATTCCTTTATATTAGCTTTTGGAATTTACAAATGCAGCAATTTAGAAATCAGATGAAAGGTTTGGCGCTGGAAAACAATTTTTGATAGATAAAAAAATGCATTTTATATAGATAGATCAGACTGAAATGAATGACAAATGAGGAGGACAGAGGGACAAATGAGGAGGACAGAGTGACCGTGCCCCAAATCAGGGACAGTCCCTCCAAATCAGGGACAGTTGGGAGGTATGCTGATTGGTTCTTTGTGCCACATCCCCTTTTTTCCAGTCTGAGCTTTCGTGTACAGAGATTGCAAGCTGCTGTTACCAAGTCAAAAGTTGCTATAACAAAGCCAAACAGGTACAGCTTTTTACACTGGTTGTATTACAAAAGAAACACACACAACACCAGTGTGTATTAATGTATTAATGAATGCATTAATCAATACAGTGTAGCATTGATCTGTGTCATTTACATGGTTTTCAGCTTTAAAGAGTTCTATGAGAACATTATACATGCCTTCTACGGTGGAAAGTAAGCAATATCCTTGATTCCATTGTAAAATCGTTGGGCAGTCTCTTCAAACTGGCTGAAACTGAAAGCTACTGAAAGCAATATGGAATTGTGTTTGACCTGCAGCAGGACAGTGCCAGATCTATAAATCTGGTGTTGGATTCGGTAAAGTTCACCCTGAAATAAAAATGACTCCCAGAAAAACACGTCTGAGTGTAGCACCCTGATGTTTAGGCAGGGTTGTTTTCAAATTTATCTGCCAAGTGATAGTTGCCTTGGCCAATTGATAGGAGGTCGATTGATTTCACCCTAATTCTGGAATTGCTGCACTTCTCTCTTCTGTCACTAGATGGCCGGGTATCTGGTGGCATTGGATAAGACAAGGGCAATGCAAGGACAGATTAGGAATGAATTGGGTGTCTCAGCAAATGGGTAAAGATTTTCTTGGGTCCTTTGGCCTGCTGGGTGAGCCAATTTATTTGGGTGGAGTCAGGTGATCTGTGTTCTGTGCCACCTGGACAGCTGCCTGGGTGGACATGTGTTGTATTGTCAAGGGGCTGCTAGACCATAAACCTAAGGCCTATCCCGGGGACATCTGGCTGCTAGGCTGTCTGAGGGCCTAGCCAGAAGCAAGAGAGCAGCGTAGGGTTGGGACTGCGGCTTGCGCCGGCTGGGAAACCAGTTGCGGTCAGAGGTAGAAGGAAAGCTGTCACCACTAAGGGACCATCCACCTTACTACTGGAGACCAATGTGAGTAAGCTGAGGCCAGTACCAGAGCAGATTTCTCACCAGCTGGGGATGGTGAAGAAGTGGGAAAACTTCAGCAAGAGCCAAGTCAGGGACCCAGCGGGACAGCAGAGGTGACGCTTGTGGAGTGCCAAGTCAGGGACCTAACGTGTCAGCAAGGGTAAAGCTTGAAGAATATCTGTAATGCCCTGTTTTGCCCGGCTTTGCCATCGGAATAAACTCTGAAGGTTTTTCCGACGGAACTCCGATGGAATTCCATTCAAGCGGACTTGCCTACACACGGTCAAACCAAAGTCCGACCAAAGTCCAACCGTCCAGAACGTGGTGACATACAGCACGTACAACGGGACTAAAAAAAGGAAGTTTAATAGCCGGTAGCCAATAGCTTCCGTCTCGTACTTGCTTCAGAGCATGCGTTGTTTTTGGTCCATCGGAACAGCATACAGACGAGCGGTTTTCCCCGATAGGAATTGGTTCCATCGGAAATATTTAGAACATGTTCTATTTCTAGGTCCGTCAGAATTTCGAGAAAAAGAGTCCGATGAGGCATACACACGATCGGAATATACAATGAAAAGCTTCCGTCTGACTTTTTCTGTCGGACATTCCGCACGTGTGTATGCGGCTTAAGTGCCAAGCCAGGGACCCAGCGGTGAAGCGGGGGTGATGCTTGAGGAAGACACTGAGTGCTAGATTGGAAGAGCTCAGGGGAATCCAGTGGCAGTGGATCAGTAAGTCTAGTGAAAGACTGAGAGCTCAGTGGAAGTGAAGTTCTACAATAGGAGATTGTGAAGGAGTACATTGCAATCTTTGTTAGAAACTGTTACAAGACTGTTACCATAGGAGACATAGTTCCTACTCATGCAGATGTGGTGTCTGGCTAGATACCTTTCCCTGCATGGCTGTCTACTTATAGAAGTCTTGGAGTTTGCCAATTAACATTACATCTACTTAAGGGAGTCCTGGCCCCATCCCTCTCTCTCACAGTTCTGTTTAAGAGACAATAAATCTCTTAGCATTCAAGAAGTGTCTGGCGCCCATCAATCTACCTTGTATTACACTAACCATGCCTTGTAACCCACTCTACACAGAAGGATGTCAGCTGTACTTAACTCTGGAGGTCACCATTAGGCCTCAGGGGCCCTAGGACTTTGCTACATGAACATTAAAAAGGGATTCTAAAAGGTTGTTTTTTTTTCTATTAACAAACATGTTATACTTACCTGCTCTGTGCAATAGTTTTGCGCAGAGTAGCCCCAATCCTCTTCTTTTTGGGTCTCCCACTAGGGGTCTGGCTCCTCTTCCCTGCTGAGTGACCAAAATTGGAAGCCTGTTGCTATGAAAGCTTTCGAGCAGGCTCGCTCCCGAGCCAGGCTCCTGTGAATGGACATTGTCTGTTCATACACAGAGCATGGCTCGGAACTCCCCTCCACTCGCTCATCATTGGCTCACTTACTGTGTTTGACAGCAGCAGGAGCCAATGGCTCTATCTGCTGTGTGAGCCAATCCACATTGCTGGATTGAGATGGGGCTCAGGTAAGTATAAGGGAGGCTGGGAGGAGCTGCACCCGGAAGGTTTTTTACCTTATGCATAAAAATGCATTAAGTTAAAAAATGTCTGCTTTTACAACTACTTATAATAATACTGAAGCTGCATATGCACTGTCACTGCACTTCATGGGCATTATATACATAGTAGATTCCCTGAGCACTTAATATGACTTTAGTTTGTAAATTGCAACACTCTAGGCTGAAGTTTAGTGATGCCAGTCCTCTTCACAGTGGTGAACTTCCGGTGCGGTAAAGGTTAACCGCTTGGGTGTGTGTGTGGGTGAAGAGCCCGATCAGACACTCAGACTATGCTTTGCTCTTCTGCTCCCCTTGTCCACTCAAATTATTGATTGCATTGTGTTCAAAGAATGCAAAATGTTCTGTGAGTGGAAGAGAAGTAGATGACTTAGAGGATCTTTGAAAATAATGTAAGGAATTCTACTAGTGGTATAAAAAAAGGGCAGATGAATACGGCATAGTGAAAGAGCTGGAATTGTTCCACTGTGAGGTGGACCACAGGATGTGAGATAAACTTTATTACAAGCAATTTATATATTTTTTTCTCAAAACATATTGGGGGGAATTCAGAAAAGCTGCTGTGCCACTTTTCTTTCAGTGGGGGCACCCGATAAAGAGGAGGGGCCTGGAGCACCGGCCAGGGACCCCAGAAGAAGAGGATCGGGGCTGCTCGGTACAAAACTATTACACAGAGCAGGTAAGTATAGGCATGTTTGTTATTTAAAATAAAACAAAAAACAAACGTTTACAATCACTTTAAACTTCAAAGCAGGAAAAAGCAGCTCCATAGAACCTTTAGGTTACAACTAACTTAAAACTGATCTCCAGGTTTTCTGTCATCCTAACCACTTCCCACCCACCATATAACAAAATGACGGAAGTGATTTCATTATCCTGACTGGGCATCATATGACGGCCAGCAGGATAAGCCGTGATGGCGCTCTCGCGGGGGTGGGCAGTGCGGCGATCGGTGGTGTGGAGTGTCAGTCTGACACACCGCATCTCCGATCTAGTTAAAGAGCCTCTGACGGAGCTGATCACAGTGTAAACGGGAAAAGCCATGTATCGGCTTTTCCTCGAGTCACACTGACAGATGCGAGTAGAGGAGAGACGATCGGCTGCTCTCCTGACAGGGGGGGGGTCTGTGCTGATTGAGTATCAGTGCAGACCCCCCCCCCAAGGATACCCACCCAGGACCACCAGGGATGCCCACCCATGGCCAACAGGGATGTCCACCCATGGCCACCAGGGATGCCCACCCATGACCACCAGGTAAGCCCACTAGAGCCCACCAGGGATGGGAATCATTGCCCATTAAGGATGGCACTCTGTGCCCATTAGTGATGCCTGCCAGCACCTCTGATCAGTGCTGCTTATTAGTGCCATCTATCAATGCCACCAAACAGTGCCCACCAGTGCTGCCTATACATGCCCTCCAGTGCCACCTATGAGTGCCCATAAGTGCCACCTAGCAGTGTTGTATATCAGTGCCACCTATCAGTGCCCATCAGTGCTGCTTATCAGTGCTGCATATAACCACCACCTCATCAGTGCCAATCAGTACTGCCTCATCAGTGCCCATCAGTGCAACCTCCTCAATGCCCATCAGTGAAGGAGAAAAAGTACTTATTTGCAAAGTTTTGTAACAATAACGAAGAAAAAAATTTTTTTTTCAAAATTTTCTGTCTTTTTTTTATTTGCAGCGCAAAAAATAAAAACCCTAGGAGTTGATAAAATACCACCAAAAGAAAGCACTATATGTGGGAAAAAAAATTATAAAGATTTTGTTTGGATGCAGCGTTGCATGACCCCGCAATTGTCATTCAAAATGTAATAGTGCTGAAAGCTGAAAATTGGTCTGGGCAGGAAGGAGTATAAGTGCCCTGTATTGAAGTGGTTAAATGGCTTGTTTGGACAAAGCTGGTCCAAACAAACAATTTCCCTCACTAAGTGCTGCACTGGCTCTAAGCACTGTATGAACTGTATGTTTTTTGATGATTTGTAACTTATACACATAGTTTCCTCTTGTTCTTAGGAAGCAGTGTTTTCAGCGAAATGCGTCGACCTAAGCTCTCTATTTCGACCAATAGCCATGTATATTTGTAGTGGACAATGTTTGTTGGTATTATTAGGACATTTGATATGAGTTTTTAGACATTGAATTGTTAGAAATAAAATTGCGTATGTTTCTAAATATAAATGTGCCTGCATGCCCACGGGGGGGGGGGGGGGGGGTATTTAAAGTCCTACCATTTACTGTTTTGTGCTATATAATTTTAACAAGGATGACATCCTCCCCTGGCACATATTAAGTCGAAAACCTCCCCTATGCACATCCAACAAATAAACTTCTGTTATTATGAACTGTATGTAGCTTCGGCTACATACTGTACACAGTGCTGGGTTTGGGATGTGAGAATTCCTGTCTCACACCATGCTCAGTCATTCAAAGGCAGCTTTGTATTAATGCATTAGCTGAGTTGGAGGGGAAGCCTGACGACATCAGCAGCTTCCATTGCGTTGAATCTACCTAATTAGGGAACAGACTTAAATATAAACAGGTGTTCTAACCCATCTCCATTCTGTCCAAAACTACAAAAAAGCTTTGCCTTTAGTTGTACTTTAAAGAAGAAGTCCAACCTGAGCTTTTTAGGCTGGGCTTCTCCTATGGGTCACAGGAGTGCAATTCGTTTTGCACTCCTGTGTTCCGTTTTCAGTGGAGAGCGGCCTGAAGTCTGCTCTCTACTGACGTCACTGCCATCAGTCCAGGCACCGCGTCATTCCGACTTTGGAAGTTTGGATCCGCCAGGTGCCTGGACTGTTAGCAGTCTCAGTCACTCAGCGAGCCACGGAGACGACCACTCCCCACCCCTCCACAGCTTAGCGCTCCAGTGAGCATGGAGGAGCAGAGCAGGAGAGATGCTGACTGACAGTCAACAGCTCTCTGCTCAGGGAGGTGACTTTCCTAACACTGAACCGCCTCTCCGACAATCAGGTGCTCGGATCTGTTCCCCGTTACCTGATTGGCTGAAACGACAGATGCTGTGATTGGATGCCTATCAGGCGTCCAATCATAGGAGAGGATGGGAGGAGAGGACGGGAGAAGACATCGAGGACATGGAGGAGCATGGAGGACAACGCTCGCTTCCCTCACCCGCTGCCCCACCGAGACAGGGTAAGTGCCAGGCAGACGGCGAGCGGGTGGGGGACTGGACACAGTGGCAGCTTTCGATTGGCACAGTGGTTGCATTCGATGGGCACAGTGGGAGCATTTGATGGGCACCGTGGGAGCATTTGATGGGCACAGAAGCAACATTAGATGGCACAGTGGCTGCATTTGATGGGCAAGGTGCCGACAATTGATGGGCACAGTGGCATTTCATGTCAGTCTGCAATCCTGACTGGGAAGACTACCCTGCAGTAGAGCAATCCTGAAAGCGAGGCTTGAAGCGCTCTTGGAGTGCAAAGTGGAAGGGATGACATCGGTGGCAGTGAGGAGGATGATCTATGTGGACAGCTTTACCCCGAGTGCATGCATACTTAGATGTACCTGTTTTAATCATCAACCATGTAAGTTGCTAAATGTTGTATCTTCATTACATGTAACCATATTGCTACACTTAGAGGCGCCTCTCTTCTCTTTTATGCTCAGTTGTAAAATGACGCTACTTGTATTTCAAGACATCGCTTGTATATCAAGTCAAAATTTGTTTAAAAATTTTCTTGTCTTGCAAACTGCTCCCAAACCAAGTTACTCTCAATCCAAGGTTGGGAGGAGAGGACTGGAGACGACATCAAGGAGCATGGAGGACACCGCTTGCCGCCGTCACCCGCTGCCCCACCAAAACAGGGTATATGCCAGGCAGACAGCAAGCGGGCGGGGGGGGCACAGTGGCAGCTTTTGATTGGCACAGTGGGAGCATTTGAAGGGCACCATGGCAGCATTTGATGGGCACAGTGGGAGCATTTGATGGGCACAGTGGGAGTATTTGATGGGCACAGTGGGAGCATTTGATGGGCACAGTGGGAGCATTTGATGGGCACAGTGGCAACATTTGATGGGCACAGTGGCAACATTTGATGGGCACAGTGGGAGCATTTGATGGGCACAGTGGGAGTATTTGATGGGCACAGTGGGAGCATTTGATGGGCACAGTGGGAGCATTTGATGGGCACAGTGGCAACATTTGATGGCACAGTGAGGCTGCAATTGATGGGGGTTTTTTTTCAGAATTTTTCAGTTTATTTGCGCCCCCCCAAAATATTTTGAGCACCAGCCGCCACTGTACCTCACCCATATTGTACTCTATACGCCACTTATTCCAAAACCTAGACTGCACGTATATCAACCCTATACTGCATTATATTGAACATTTACTGCATCTGAACCACATCTACCTTTCACCTGTGCTGAGATTATAGTGTACCTGTACTGCATGCATGCATGTTAACTGGGACTGTTGCTTGGAAGCCTGTGAAGCAGCTGGTTCGGCTAAACTTTTTCGGCGAAACTTTTACCTAGCTGCCAACTTTTACCCACCTGCTGGCACACCGGACCAGACCTACCTTGAGTCACACAATAAGTATCTTTTCTTGGATTGCTAGCATAATTTGTTCCGGAAGCATGCTTGTAATCCAAAGCACTTGTGTATCAAAGCGAATTTCCCCATAAGAAATAATGGAAACTCAAATGATTCGTTCCACAACCATTTATTCATAAATCCTTCCGTTTATAGTCCATATAAAAAGATTATAGCAATGTGACCAGGTTGTGTAACCATAAAAATGTCCATCCACAAATGGAAGCCACAAGGGGATTGGAAGCAAAATCCAGCAGGAGCTACAGAGTATAAAAGAGAAGAGAGGCACCTCTATGTGTAGCAATATGGTTACATTTAATGAAGGTACAACATTTAGCAAATCACATGGTCGATGATTAAAAGAGGCACATCTAAGTATGCAGGCATACCAGACCAGGGATATGCAATATGAGCATCCCTCACACCGGTGCCTCTCACTGCTGTTAGTCTGCAATTGTAACCGGGAAGACTACCCTGCAGTAGAGCAATCTGAAAGGGAGGCTTGAAGTGCTCTTGGAGTGCAGAGTGGAAGGGATGACGTCTGTGGCGGTGAGGAGGATGGTCTGTGGACAGCTTTACCCTGGATGCCTGCATACTTAGATGTGCCTGTTTTAATCATCAACTCTGTGAGTTGCTAAATGTTGTACCTTCATTAAATGTAACCATATTGCTACACTTATGCCGCGTACACACGGTCGGACTTTTCAGCTACAAAAGTCCGACAGCCTGTCCAACAGACTTCCGGAGGACTTTCGGCAGACTTGCGGCGGACTTGTGGCAGACTTTCTAACGAACGGACTTGCCTACACACGACCACACAAAAGTCCGATGGATTCGTACGTGATGACGTACACCAGACTAAAATAAGGAAGTTCATAGCCAGTAGCCAATAGCTGCCCTAGCGTGGGTTTTTGTCCGTCGGACTAGCACACAGACGAGCGGATTTCGGGGTCCGTCGTAGTTACGACGTAAAGATTTGAAGCATGTTTCAAATCTAAAGTACGTCGGATTTGAGGCTAAAAAAGTACGTTGAAAGTCCGGAGAAGCCCACACACGATCGGATTACCAGCCAGCTTTAGTCCGTCAGCGTCCGTTGGACTTTTGTAGACGAAAAGTCCGACCGTGTGTACGCGGCTTTAGAGATGCCTCTCTTCTCATTTATACTCAGTTGTGACAACGCTACTTGTATATCAAGACATCACTTTATTTAAAAATTTTGCTTGTCTTGAAAAACGCTCTCAAACCAAGTTACTCTCAATCCAAGGTTTTACTGTAATTGATGAATCCTAATTACAGCAATTTTGCATCTACACCTTTGGGACTTTTGGATTGGCGATGCAGATACCCTGTGAGGGAGGGAGCATATACTTGTGGAAGGACATACCATTACAACTTGCCTATATACTTTTATAAACCACCTCTGGACCAGGAGTATATGTTTGCACACCTTACAGTATCATATGTATACCTGTGGGATGGAGACAACTGAGGTTTGCCAGAATGAATAGTCTTTAATCCCTTGGGGTTATTCACCCGCACCCCTCATCTCCTCTGGACCACAGTTGTTTAAATTCATCTCCCTCATCAAGGAGTCCAAGATTAAGATGCTGCATTCATGAATGAGAATGTACATAAATGGTGCTTGTTTCCAAAGAGCTCATGCATATTTTGAGATCTCAAAGTCAAGGATGTTTGAATGATACACAATTGCTTAAGGAGTATATTTTCAAAACAATTACTATCATAGTTAATTCAAGCCGCCTGTGTTTGGAGTTGTGAGACCTTGCGCATCCTTCATGAACGGATGTACATAAAAAGGATGGCATGATGGAAGTTCAATTCATAATGATGCTCTATCTTTAGTTTGATAATACTATACTTTTATATAATATTTAATTGATAACCGTATAGATAATTACTCTATCAAGTATATTGGTTAGTTATACATGATATGTAGCAGGAAAAAAAATCCAAAAATACAAGCCAAAGCAGAAAATGGGACAAAGGGACTGACGCGTTTCACACTTAAGTGCTTGAGCACTGTTAAGTGTGAAACGCGTCAGTTCCTTTGTCCCATTTTCTCCTGTGGCTTGTATTTTTGGATTTTTTACAATAAAGGCTATATTCCGGAGTGCGGCTGTCCAAAACTTTCTTTTTCTTCATTTGCTATATGCTTAGCCTGCACCTAGTATTCCAGTTTTGAGGAGAGTATTCATATATCCTACAGGAGCAGTGATCCTTCCCCTGATCCTATCCGATCCAATCCACCAGATTGATAGAAAATAGGACCACAATCTGTCTGGGTTTTGCAGACAGGATCTGATAATGGCAGATGTCAGCGGACATGTGTCCGCTGAAATTGGCCGCTCCATAGGGGAGACTGCAAGGTCCGTTCAGGTCCACCTGAAAAGCCAACAGGCGAACCTGATCAAACAGTCTGTGTGAAAGGGCCCTAAAGGTCATTTGTTTGCATCTTCTGCTTTGTTTGTTTTCTGATACTATTCACTGAACTTTTTAGACACGTGCAATGCAGTATTAACCTCTACCTCCTTCTACACTATATTACCAAAAGTATTGTGACACCTGCCTTTACACGCACATGAACTTTAATAACATCCCAGTCTTAGTCCATAGGGTTCAATATTGAGTTGAACCACCCTTTGCAGATATAACAGTTTCAACTCTTCTGGGAAGGCTGTCCACATGGTTTTGGAGTGTGTCTATGGGGATGTTTGACCATTTTTCCAGAAATACATTTGTGAGGTCAGGCACTGATGTGGATGAGAAGGCCTGGCTCGCAGTTTCCACTCAAATTCATCCCAAAGGTGTTCTATCGGGTTGAGGTCAGAACTCTGTACAGAGCAGTCAAGTTCCTCCACCCTAAATGTGCTCATCCATGTCTTTATGAACCTTGCTTTGTGCACTGGTTGAAATCATTTGGATGAAGGGGGATTATGATGGAGGGTTGTTTTTCAGGGGTTGGGCTTGGCTCCTTAGTTCCAGTGAAGGGAACTCTTTAGGCGTCAGCATACCAGGGCATTTTGGATAATTTGATGCCCCCAACTTTGTGGGAACAGTTTCTGGATGGCCCCTTTCCGTTTCCAACATGACTGCTCACCAGTGCACAAAGCAAGGTCCATAAAGACATCGATGAGTGAGTTTGAAGTGGAGGAACTTGACTGGCCTGCACAGAGTCCTGACCTCAACTCAATAGAACACCTTTGAGGTGAACTAAAGTGGAGACTGTGAGCCAGGTCTTCTGGTCCACATTAGTGCCTGACTTCACAAATGCGCTTCTGTAAGAACGGTTAAACATTCCCATAGACACACTCCTAAACCTTGTGGACAGACTTCCCAGAAGAGTTGAAGCTGTTATAGCTGCAAAGGGTGGGCCAACTCAATACTGAACCCTACGGACTAAGACTGGGACGCCGTTAAAGTTCATGTGTGTATGAAGGCAGGTGTTCCAATACTTTTGGTAATATAGTGTATGTTTGTTTGGATGTTGGTGTATTGAAACACCATGGGGTTGATTTACTAAAGGAAAATCCACTTTGCATTGCAAGTGCACTTGGAAGTGCAGTCACTGTAGATCTGAGGGGAAGATCTAAAATGAGGGGAAGCTCTGCTGATTTTATCATCCAATCATGTGCAAGCAAAAATGCTGTTTTTTATTTCTCTTGCATGTTCCCCTGAGATCGACAGCTACTGTATTTCCAAGTGCACTTGTAGTGCAAAGTGGAGTTGCCTTTAGTAAATAAACCCCAATAGGTCACCATTTACGTAATCTTATATTGTGCTTTACTGTACCCCGTTTTCTATTTTTTGTGTAACAATTTCTCAATAAAGAAGTGTTTTGCTTTTTTTGAGTACATTTGAAGGAGTTACATAGGAATGAATGGGTTTTCTACGTAAAATGCATTTCCTGCAGTAAAAGCATTTTATGAAAGAAAAGCAATGAGCTCTTCCGTACAAAAGCAACGCAATGAACCTGATGTTCATCTTTCTAAAACAAAAATAATTTACATATTAAATATACAATATGGACTTAACATTCATAGTCCTCCTATCAACACAGGCAATATATTTTATGAAATGTTTGGGATTATATGCGATGTACTCTGAATTGTTACAATCAGGCTCATTATTCGGTGTAAACCGATATAAGCTACTAATTATACAAAACTCGTGAAGGATGAGAAGTTTACAGGGGCTGGTGGACTAGCGGCAGCTGTTTTCTCTGAGCTGGTCCCTGAAGTGCTGATCTGCTTGTGCTGAAGTTTCCTTCCCAGTGATCAGATGAACCGGCTGGCATTCCTGACAGTTCAGGAGCAATTTCTAAGATTGTTCCTATTCCTGCTTATTTTCTCTACGAGCGTGCACCCTGTGCCCTTGTCAATAAGAGTCACTTGCTTCTTCCCTTTACTTTTAAAAAGGACATCTGTCATCCTTTCCTCTCAGTCTAAAGTCATGAGCTCACTTAGCAATTACAGACCTGAGAACGTGACTGCTCTCAGCCTTTACATTATAGTCATTTAAAACACCCAGTTAAGAGACTTGTTGGGGATTTTTGGCTTTCCCTAATACATTATTGACTTCTGGCAGAGAGTCTTATTTGCTTTGCCACAGTACAGCCTAGTTTGGTGTGTGCCCTGGGAAGCACTTGTAGAATGTTAGTCATTACCCTATAACTAATTAGTATTAATTACAGCAGTTTCAGCAACCACATTTCAGAGGCCCATCTCCTTTGATCTATACTGCGCAAATGTCACGCATTTATTTTAAGGATTTCTGTCCTCCAGTGGTAAACATACACAGGCAGATCGTTCGTTCAGTCCGATGAAAGATCTCATATCTGGCTGCTCTCCAAAACAGTAGCTGAGCAATGCAGAGGCACACAAAGATCATACACAATGGTCCCCTGCCAATATGAAGGGGGCTTTGTTACAAATGGAAAAAGTATTCCTTTTGCTTTCAAGCATCCGTGCAATGAAAAGGGAAATCATTTCAGCAATGCTAAGATCTTAATGCGAACCTGTCAAAGAGTCATACACCTAAGTGAGAAGACTTAAACTGAAGCTATCCATTGCCTCAAAGTCTACATGCGACTTCCAGGGTAGCAATAACATAGGTGTTTTTATAAAATATATCTAAAGTCAAACTTTTCATATTTTTTTTTTTTTAAATAGAGTGTGTCAGGGTTTAGGCCCTCGTTCACAACAGTGCAATTTGTCATGCCATTTGACAGTTCCAAATCGCTTGACAAGTCACACCCCATTGCCGGCAATGGAGCCATTAAAATTGCCGTGACTCATGTCGCAACGACTTTGAAAAAGGTTTCTGCACTACATACCTCCCAACTGTCCCTGATTTGGAGGGACTGTCCCTGATTTGGAGGGACTGTCCCCGATTTGGAGGCTTGAATGGAGGAAAAGATTTGAATGCCGCACACTGGATGTAGTCAAAAAAAACTTCACTTTATTGAAAAAATGGGATCATCAAAATAACAAGACTGTCATGCAGAAAGTACAGGTAGGCTGACGCGTTTCGCACTCAGGACTGAGTGCTTACTCATAGATTTGGAGGGACTGTCCCCGATTTGGACGGACTGTCCCCGATTTGGACGGACTGTCCCTCTGTTCCTCCTCATTTGTCCTTCATTTTGGTCTGATCTATATAGATGTATATAAAATGCACCTATTATCTAACAAAAAGTGTTTTCCAGTGCTAAACCTTTTCATCTGATTTCTAAATTGCTGCATTTGTAAATTCAAAAAGCCAATATAAAGGAATAGTATTGGTAATTAAAGCACTTGTGGGTTTACCAAATCTTGTTTTTTGGTGCAATTCTCCTTTAAGGAGGCATGGCAGGGGGTGTGTCCTATGCTTCCATACTTTTGCTGATAGGTGTCCCTCATTCCCATCAAAAAAAGTTGGGAGGTATGGCACTACTTTTTTTATGATTGCATTGCCATTGCATAAACTTCTGTTAAACAAAGTCACACTGGTGCAAATCGCACTTTTCTGCGGCTTTAAAATTGTGCGGAATAAGCAATCAGGGCTGAGCATTGTCCGTGACCCCACTTAATAGATTCGTCCTCTATTAGTTCTGGTGACCACTGTCACTGGAAATGAAAATGATGGGAAATAAAATATTTTACAGTTGTCTTTGAAATAAGGAGCAAGGGAAAAAACTTCCAAAAAAGGGACACCTGTTCCAGTAACAACTGTCTAAGACAAGAGATTTCCTTTTTTCTTCTGACTTCCTGTTGTGTCTTTGGAAAAGACATGAAAGGAAATAACCCAAATGGGACATACTCAGTAAAAACAAAACAAAAAAGCCAAGAGTTTAAGCAATTTCCTACGCTCTTCATCTCTTAAAATATCTTTTACCTTAAAGTGATATTAAGCCCTCAATTTTTTTAAGACTTTTGGCAACAATTTAATCACTTACTGAGTATGCAGCTTTACCTTTTCATCCTTCCAGTTTAGGCTGGTACCATGAGGTTTCTGGTTTCAGGATGGCTCCTCTCTCCTGCAGCATCCTATAGAGCCACCCTTGTATGCAGGGATCAGAGTTTTGTCTCCTAATGCCGCGTACCCACGGGCGGACTTTTCGATGGACTTGGTCCGGTGGGCTTTTCGATGGACTTTCGAATTAACGGACTTGCCTACACACGATCAACCAAAGTCCGACGGATTCGTATGCGATGACGTACGACCGGACTAAAATAAGGAAGTTCACAGCCAGTAGCCAATAGCGTCGGTTTTTGTCCGTCAGACTAGCATACAGACGAGCGGACTTTTCGACCGCACTCGAGTCCGTCAGAAAGATTTGAAACATGTTTCATTTCTAGGTTCGTCGAACTTTTGGGGAAAAAAAGTCCGCTGGAGCCCACACATGATCGAATTATCTGACGGAGTCCGGTCCGCCGGACCAAGTCTGCTGGAAAGTCCGCTCGTGTGTACGCGGCATTATACTGTATGCATCAATAGAAACACCAGTGGCGGCTGTTTTTTTTTTGGGGGGGGGGGCGGCAAACAAGCACTCCTACCCTGGTAGGCTGGTAACAGTGGCAGCCCTCCACGCGTGCGCTCCCGCTCGGTCGGGTCTCCCGCACCCCCTCCCGGGGGTCTCACAGTTGGTTCGTTCAGCCAGCCCTACACTTTCCCCCATTGAGGTTCCAGGAGGGTATCACTCCTACGGGCGATGGGCGGGCATCTCCTCCTCATCTGCATCATGGTGGCTTCCGCTGTGCGTCTCCTCTCTCCTCCTCCTCCTAGGCATCCAATAGCATAGCCTGTCCTTTCGGCCAATCAGGACCCGCTTCCTGATTGGCCAGGAGGAGGATCAGTATGAGAATAGCCCCAAGTCCACCCTTTTTTGAAGCATATTAGAGCCTCTGGCTCTAATCACATGCTTCAAAAAAACAAAACAAGAAAAAACAAAACACTACCCTCTTTGGAATCCATGTGTCCAGCGCCCTGCATGTAGATTAGGGGGCTGGACACATGGATAGGGGGGGCCCTAATGGACGGGCCGCCACTGAGAAACACACACCCCCTTAAGGTGTGTTATGATGGCAAGGCACTCCTCTTGAACTCCTTTCTCCAAACTAACAGACTGGCTGCAGACTGTATCATCCATTGTTAGCTTTTTTTACTATGAAATGCATTTGTTTAGGGAGGCAGTAACGAGAAAGCATGGACCAGTTACATTAAAAGTTGTAAATTGCTCTAGGGTAAATATTCTACAATATAGTTTTCTGGGCAATGTTTATTTTACTATGCTCCAGGGCTTTTTTTCAGGGGGAACTTGGTGGAACTCATTTCCACCACCTCTGGCTCAGACCCTTTGGTGCCTGCTCACCACAATCACTTGTCAACACAGAAGTCTTGTTTCTGTGTTTACAAGTGACAGCCCTGCACTCTGTGTGTAACCCCCATGATCTCTGCACTCTGTATGTAATGCAATCCTGATATTTAATGCCCCTTTAAGACCCTTCTACTGTTTGAGAAATATAACCACACCCACTATTTGATGTGATTTGGAGGGTGTGTGTGTGGGGGGGGGGGGGGGGGTTGGGGGGTCATGGTTGAGTTCCTGCACCTATTTGAGAAAAAAAGCCCTGCTATGCTCAGTGTGTTAAAATAACGCTGAATGCTTAATACTGCTTTAAACTGTGAGTGATGTCATTGCTATTCATGTAGTACAAAACTCAGGAATCTGACAATTATAACTTCCATATGTGGCAAGATGAAAAATTAATTAAATTAAAAAGTAAATAAAAAGAATAAGGAACAAAAAAGCTTCCCTTTCTCATTAACATTACATTGGCTACAGCTGCTAGCCTGATTTATACTTCTCCCTTACAACTCCTCCTATCATATATATGACTGTTTTACACTATGATTATTGCTAGTGATGCTCAGATGAGCCACAGCACAAGAGATCACACCTACGTCTGTAGTGTAGAAATGTACAGGTATATCAAGGAAAAAAAAAGGTAAAATTTCTTATGTTCCATAGAATATAGTCTGTACAGGGATGCTGTAAAGTACTCCACTTTCGGATACTTGCTCTAAGGTTAGTGATGTGTTACGTCAGCTAAGAGAACCTGTGCTCCTTTCAAACACACATATTTTCAAAAAGCGATCCAAGCCCAAAGTGGAGCCCAAAGGTGAACAGTGGTTTCTTCTGCTGGCATTATGATCTTAATATAATGTAGCAATTTGTTTAAAATTATTTTTGTGCTTGGAAATTATGGGTCAAAAATCTGTGTTTTGCCCAGCACTAGTTTTCAAAAAAATTTTCTTTAGAAGCAAGGTAACTAGAAGAAAGCATAAAGGCTGCTAAAATCCACACGTATGTGGAAAATGGAGGGCCGAGGTTTATGTGCGCACTCTGAACACAGTGACTAAGCTTTCATAGACAGTTCTTGGTCTTCAGTAACAATCAGGAGCTGGCAAGACTGGCTTCCAATCATGTGACCAGTGTGACAGCCAATCACAAGGGCCTCGTGATTAGGCAGACCCAGATAAAGGGATGCTGGGCATGAGGGGTAAAATTGCTCCATATTCCAATTTACTATATGTGAGCATTTGTTTCTTCTGTAGGAGAAAAGAAAAGTTTACTTAAAGTGTTACTAAACCCAGAACCTGCATTCACTATATCTGGTCTCCCACAGTACACAGAACATGGAAATGCAATTATTTTAGTAAATATAAACTGCTAAATACCTTTTCCTCATCAGCAGTATATAGCAATCTTGTGACTTGTATCAGTTCCTAGTAAACCTTGTAGAAGGAGTTTTCATTCTCCCCCTGATCCTCTGTCTGGACATGTTTGGACAGTGCTGATTGGCCCTGTGCTGATCACATGCACCCTCCCAAGAAAAAAAAACAAAAAAAAAAAAAAACTCTCTAGCAATATGCACCAAACTGTGTATGTGCAGCCTGTCCACTGGCTCTGTAAATATCAGGTTATTTTTTTTTTTTTTGAGACAGTGGAAGAAGAAGATCAGAGAAGACAGGATCAAACAGCCTTTATGCACAATGCAAAGGATTACACCCTTAGGTTTCACAGTGAGTATAACAAGCATGCTTTACTGCATATACAGACGGATTTTACTGTTGTGGGTTTAGTAACACTTTAAAGCTATGTTCACATCTAAGCAGGTTGTGGTTGATGCAATTTCTGGCACATTCTGCATTTTTTGAACATGCTTTTTTATGCGCTTTTTTGGGGGGGCTAATAGAAAAATATGACAGTTTTGTTCATGCGACTTTGATGTGAATTACGCTCCCTGGCACAGTAGCATTAAAGCCACATCAAAGTAGTGCAAGGACCTTTATTTGTCCAAATTAGCATGTTAGGGTTAAATGTTAGGGTTAGGGCTAGAGTTAGGGTTATTGGTAATGATTAGGGCTGGGGTTAGCAGTAATTTTTAGGGTAACAATTACCGCTAACCCTAATTACTGCAAACCCTATCTCTAACTCTAACCCTAACCCTAGCCCTTAACCCTAACATGTGACTTGACACATAGAGCTTCCTACACTACTTTGATGCGACTTTGATGCTACTTGAGTGCCAGAGAGTGTAAAGTCACATCAAAGTCGCATCAAAGTTACACTTCATGACCAGAACTGTCATACTTTCCTATTAGACAAAAAAAAAATGCAAAACCAATCAAAATGCAACACTTGAGGTCTATTGAAGTCTACTACACGCAAAACTCAATTTGCTGTATGCAAAAAAGTCCCTGACCCTTTCCAAAAAATGCACCTGACTCAAAACGCACAGATGTGAACTAGATCCATAAGAAACCATGTTAAATGGGACTGTAGTGTGTT
The DNA here is from genome assembly GCA_037952925.1 of Lithobates clamitans. Lineage (NCBI taxonomy): Eukaryota > Metazoa > Chordata > Amphibia > Anura > Ranidae > Lithobates > Lithobates clamitans. The sequence continues at coordinate 51,769 of JBBGZY010000727.1, forward strand.
TCTGAAAAATGCAAAACACACTAAGAAAATGCATAGGTTTAAACCAAGGGTAAAGGAGTGTTCAGTATGGCATTTACATTGTTACATGCCGGCCATACAATATTTATATTACACATATGTCCTCCAATGACTACCTGCATAAAAGTCAGAGTAAATCTAAATATTTTTTTTTGTTTTCCAACAGTTGTGGCAGACTAATAGACGTGCACTGTTGTAGAAGTAGCAAAGTTCTTAAATGCTGGACTACAAGCACAAAGCACAGCCTACATGTGTAATAGTAAATACTGCCCGCCATGTCCATGCCCATTGATAAATAGCATCTACTGTACACATAGAACTGGTACAGACTTGTACTGGGTTTCAGACTTCATCAAGCTTTCAGCAAGCATAGGTGTTGTTAGCAGCTGTCTACAGGCTTTTAGCAAGCTTCAAACAGCTTGTTTAAAATAACAGCCAGTCGCCTTTTAAAGTGTATGTAAACTGTAATGACGAACCTCTATTTATTTGCTTCCTTTTATTCTGTTAAAGTAGATGTAAAGACCGCTTAGGAGGGTGAGCTCTTGTCATAATGTGCAGGCATCCACAACATACTCACACATTATGAGACACTTATCTTACAAGTGTGATGTCCTCCAGTGCTGAGCCATCTTGTCTATCAGTCGCTACTTTGCAGACATCCCAACCTGCAAAAACTCATTTCAGGGGGGTGGGCATGGCTTAAACCGTGCTACATATTGGGTGTGAGTCTTAGATGACTTACATAGTGCAGAATGTAGTAATGGTAAATAGGGAATGTACAGTGCGGAGTGTATGGCAGTGGGTAGTATGTGCAGGAGAGGAGTGCGGAGTGTATGTAGGCTGGTATAATGTGCATGTGAGGAGTGTGTAGTGTACAGCGGTGAGTAGTATGTGCAGGATGGTGTCAGTAGGGCAGTGGACGGTGTCAGTAGTTCTTTTTTTTACAATTTACTGTATTTTTGGTTTTTCAATGATTGGTGGGGGGGGGGGGGGGGGCGGGTAGTGGACAGTGTCCGTAGAGTAGTGTGTCAGTAGTTTTTTGTTTTTATTATTTTATCTATATTTTACAATTTTGTTGTGTATTATTTTCATGAAATCATTTTTTAAAATATTTTTTTTCACAGTGCTTCTGGAGAAGGGGTGGCAAGCATGTGGCAGTGATGGTGTCAGTAGGGCAGTGGATGGTGTCAGTAGTTTTTATTTTTACATATTGTTTTTTTTAAAATTACATTTTTATTTATTTTTTGTTCACAATGCTTTTTGGGGGGAGGGGGTTGGGGCAGTGGACAGTGTTGGTGGGATAGGGGGGTGGTGTCAGTATTTTTTTATTTTATACTTTTTTATAATTTACTTTTTTATAATTTTTGTTTACAATTTTATTTTTTTTTATTTTTTTTTTCATTTTTTTTAATCAAACCTGTTGGGGGGGGGGCTTTGGTGAGATATCAGGGGTCTAAACAAACCCCTGACATCTCCTCTGTGAGACAGGGAAAGGGACTGAGGACATTGATTCCCCAGTCCCTTTCCCAGCATTGAAGATGAATGGACAGAAGACAGCGGCTCCTGTCTATTCATAAACTGAGTAAACACACAGGTTTCTCTGCTCAGTTTTCACAGGACACACTCCTCCTGGTCAATCGGGAAGCGGGACTGATACCCGTCACCCAATTGGGTGAAAGGATAGGCGATCCTCTTGGACGCCTAGGAGGAGGGGAGGAGAAGCACAGCGGGAGCGAGGAGGAGAAGAGCCGCCCGGTCCCCGTTAATGCCTGGATGCCCGGTCCCCACTGCTGCTGCATGGATGCCCGGTCCCCGCCGCCTAGATGGGGTAGGTGCCGCTGGACCGACCGGCAGACAGCGGGGGGTGGTGGGGGGTTTGAGTTGCCAGGGGGGGGGGGGGTTTGGTTGCTTGCCGCCCCCCCCCCCCCAAAAAAAGATCACCAGCCGCCACTGTAACAGAGGAACGAAGCACCAGAGAGAAACAATACTTAGAGTTTTGGAGAGAGATAAGTAAACACTGCAGATATATGTGCTTTGCTCAAATTCCATGGCTCAGGTGTACAACCACCTTAAAGCATCTCCGTCGCTAGAATAAAGTACAAAAAATAAACAACTAATTTTCACTCATTTGAAGAGATCAGGCTGCTGCAGTGTCTTCATAGTCTGACACTTCTGGGAGTACGAGATGATTGCTCCTACCCTGCAATCCATGGTTTCATCTGTTGGCTCCGACATCACTACAGTACACAGTAGGAATGGGCATTGGAGACTTATTTCAGCTGCTTAATCTAGTGACATAGTTCCTTTAAGGGCTTCAAGAATTCTGAAAAAGTGCACCAAGACTTTGAACAAACAACTAAATACAGTAAAACCTTGGATAGCGCGCATAATTCGTACCGGAAACATGCTTGTAATCCAAAGCACTTGTACATCAAAGCAAAAAAAAAAAAAAAATTCCCCATAAGAAATAATGGAAACTCAAATAATTTGTTCCACAACCATTTATGCATAAGTCCTTCAGTTTATAGTCCATATAAAAAGATGTGCATCCATGCATCCAATCCATACAATGTCCGTCCACAAATGGAAGCCTCCACAAGGGGATTAGAAGCAAAATCCAGCAGGAGCTACAGAGTATAAAAGAGAAGAGAGGTGCCTCCATGTGTAGCAATATGTTGCTAAATGTTGTACCTTCATTAAATGTAACCATATTGCTACACTTAGGAGGCACCTTTCTTCTCTTTTACACACAGTTTTGACACGACGCTACTTGTATATCAAGACATCGCTTGTATATCAAGTCAAAATGTATTTTAAAATTATGCTTGTCTTACAAAACGCTCTCCAAGGTTTTACTGTATGCATTTTAAAGGCAGATTTAAACTAGGTACACACATCATCATCTGAAAACAATCGATTTGGCAGTTACTGGCTGACATTCGATCAGTGTGTACAGCTCCTTAACCAACAGAAGCCCGTCCAACGAATGGCTTCTGTCGAACGAACATGCTGGATAACCAGTAGCCGATCGGCATGCAATCAGCGCTTACAGCCAATGGCTGCTGGTGTGTTCTGGTGGTGGGGGGGGTCCATCCCCCGTCAAAACACAATAGCACAGCAGGGAGATCGCTGTACTAACATTGCATAGTTAGGACAGTGCCCTCCCCAGTCTTTTTCCTTCAGCCCACTGGATTAAATGAAAAAAAAACAAAAAAACTGAGCTGTAGATCTCTTGGAAGAAGTCAGTAAAGACGAAACGTAGTGGGATGTGGATGGGCATGCACAGGGAGTAAGTTTACTGATTCATTGTACATACAACGGTCATGTGAATTATGTCATATGTGATATGCCTAATGAAGTTTCAAGAATTTGTCTGGCGAGCCTCATTTTATATGGAAAAAAATATAGAGTTTTTGATTTTATTCCACTATTGGAAGCATTTTTTTCCTTACTTGTCATGAGCCTACTATCACACTGAAAGCAGAGTTCAGAAGGAGAGACAATATGATCTGGTGAGTTACACTGGATTAGGGCGATTGGTGGTAGCCACTGAAGGCACCATTGGTGATATACTGTATGTTTAAAGTGGAAAGAAGACACAGGAGGATACTGTGGGATTGATTTACTAATGGCAAATAACTATGCACAAAGCAGGGTCCATAAAGACATGGATGAGCGAGTTTGGGGTGGAGGAACTTGACTGGCTTGCACAGAGTCCTGACCTCAACCCGCTAGAACACCTTTGGGATGAATTAGAGCAGAGACTGCAAGCCAGGCCTCTCGTCCAACATCAGTGCCTGACCTCACAAATGGACTTCTGGAAGAATGGTCAAACATTCCCATAGACACACTCCTAAACCTTGTGGACAGCCTTCCCAGAAGAGTTGAAGCTGTTATAGCTGCAAAGGTTGGGCCAACTCAATATTAAACCCTACGGACTAAGACTGGGATGCCATTAAAGTTTGTGCGTTCAATATTTTGGTAATATAGTGTATATGACTCAAATCACTAGTAGCACCGTGAAAAAAAACATATAAACAAAAAAAAAAAAAATTATAATTTTCACATATATATTTTTTGTTTATATGTTTTTTTTGACAGTGCTGCTAGTGATTTGAGTACTATATTATTCCAATTACTTTATGATATTGTTGTAAATCTCACTGATGGCTCTGAAAACAGCTTGTATGTAATATGAAGGGTAAAGTGTATGTAAACTGTAACAATAAATGTATTTTAAGTGCTCCCTTTTGGCCTGTTAAATATACAATTGAAGGCATTTTATTATTAAAAAAAAAACTGTTCAGCCCAGAGGTTGAGCACACAGTTATTAATTCACATTGTTCCTTGCTATATCCATGGACTACAAAACACCTCCTCCTGTTATAGGGAAGAGAAGGAGTTGCATAGACCAAAACGGTGTTATGTAGTCATAATACACTCCATGTCCTAGGGTGGGATCGCTATCCTATATGGTTGTCACTGTAGGATAGAAGGTGTGTGAATGGCAGGATTACTAGATGAAAATAAAGGAAAAAAAGAAAGAAAACTAATGCAGCTACTACATCTAAGGACCGTTAAGCTGCAATGCCACAATGGAGGCTGACATTGCTTACCACTTTTTATGAAAATGCCAGCTGCCATGCCAAATCAACGGTTTCATAAGTATATCAATGTGAGTTTTGACATTTCTGATCTAAATATTTGTTCCACATCATTGACTCACAAATTGTTAAAGCCAGATTAACATTGCAACTAATTTCTCTGAGTACACGTTTCCTTTCATCTTGGCTTAAACATAATGACTTATGTGAAGCATGTGATACTATGTTGTACCCATCACCTTTTCTTCAAAGATAACCCAATCTGACAACCTGTTGAGTGCTCACACATAAATATAAAACGCCAAGCAGATATGAAAGATACAAATGAATGCAGCTCTGAATTGATCATTAGTACATCATTACTTTTGTTTTTAAATGTAAGCAGAGTAAGCTCCTTTCAAATTATTATCAGCAATCTTTTATCCAAACCTTGTCCATGAATACCCAACAATCTATAGTGCAATGTTTTCAATACACTCAATGGTATTAACTCAGAATCCTAAACCAATGACTCCCCCCCAATGGATGCACCAATTCTATTTAAACTGAATTACACTTTCTAATCTACTAACTGAGGCCTCCTTCCCTTCCTTAAGCCGGCCATAGATGGATAGAAATTCGACCGGTTCAGCAGGAACTAACTGAATTTCAATCCATGTATGGGCAGGCTGGTTGTACTGAAGTCACTGCCAGTAGCTATTTCCACAAGCAGTGATCACTGTATTCTATAGGCTGGGAAACATCCAGTTGAGAAGGAGAAATGGAGCAATTTTCTTTCCTTCAACCTGTGGTTGATAGAAAAAAAAATGGTTAATGTATGGCCTGGCTTAGACCCTACACTACTACAACATAGTTTGTTCTCAAACTAAGCTAACAAACTGTTTTAGGTCTTTACTACAAGGGGTCTTCAAAAAGTTTCTGCACATTTTATCTATCGGTGATAGGTAGAAATAAAAATGTAACACAAGAAATTTCAGGGGAACTGCTGCATCAGTCCCCTGTTAAAACAGCGGTACTGTTAGTCCATTTCAGCTTCTGACCAACATCAATATCCCAAATAGATGATTCGTATGTGATAACAGTATAAATTGCTCTTTAAACACAATGGGTGATCCTAGAAATTGGTCAGTGTGTGCACCATCCACCAAACACTAAATCTTCACCGTGTGAGGCACGCTCCTCCAAGGGGTTAAACTCACCAGAGCCTAGATAAACTCAAGCCTTTAAAAGAAATATTTATATTGCTTGGGAACACGGTCATCTGTACTGGAAGCAATTCGAGAACTATAATTCACTGCGATCAGGTGTATCACGAACGCTCCCGCCCTAGGTAATTTAGTCTGGACACATGTTTTACCAGGACACATGGATGTCTACCACCCTGGGTGGTAGACATCCATGTTTCCTGGTAAATCTGGCGTATTGGATTACCCAAGGGTGCCAGGTGGCCTGCAAATGAGAAGATCTAAATTACCTAGGGCGGGAGCAATGTGTTCCCAAGCAATATAAGGATTTCTTTTAAAGGCTTGAGTTTATCTAGGCTCTGGTGAGTTTAACCCCTTGGGGGAGTGTGCCTCACACGGTGAAGATTGTGTGTTTGGTGGATGGTACACACATTGACCAATTTCTGGGATCACCCATGGTGTTTAAAGAGCAATTCATACTGTCATCACATACGAATCATCTGTTTGGGATATTGATGTTGGTCAGAAGCTGAAATGGACTAACAGTAGAGCTGTTTTAACATGGGACTGATACAGCAGTTTATCTGAACTTTCTTGTGTTAATTTTTTATAATTTTGAACATTTTAAAACAGCAGCTTTTGCATAGCATACCCTTATCCGCTGAAAAGCATTTAAGCAGGTCTCACTTTATAATTTAAAACTTTTATGTTTGAATATTATTATTTGACCTTGAGAACTGTGAAGTATTTTGGAGCTGAGCAGTGTACATAGGCCTGGGTTTACATATAAATAGCTATATTACATATAAATAGCTATATTACATACATATATATACACATATATATATATACACATACATATATATATATATTAGAGTTTAAAAAAGTGCAAAAACTTTTTGAAGAACCCTTGTACATGGTCTTTTTGGTGAAATGTTTAAGCCAATGTTATCGTTAACCACATTCTTGCATCAAAATAAATATATAAATAACAAAAATGTCTATCATTCTCCCGAAATTGCCTGTACGAACGCTCAGACTAGGGGAAGGAGAAGCAGCACAAGGAGCCAATCCGTTGTTTTGCAGTGCAAGGAGCATGCTGATAGGAGTGGGGATTGGAATGACAGAAAGATAAGCCCATCAATTTGCTTCTCTTTTAAATGTTCAATAGCAGGGTGGGAAAATAGTTAAAGTAGTTCTAAAGCCATAAGATTTTTTTTTTACCTTGATGCATTCTAAGCATTAGGGTAAAACACGCTGAATCCCTTGACAAGGGAGCGGTGAGTGGGGCTGAGCTGCTCTGTCTGTGTTAATAGACGCTGAGAGTGCAAACTGGGAGTGAGCCCGCACGAGTGCCCCCATAGAAAACAGCTTCCTATCGGGGAACTCACTGAAGAGGAAGAGCCAGAAGCGCCAGCTTCCAGGGACCCCAGAAGAAGAGGATCGGAGTAAGGCTCCATGCACACTGGAGCTCATAAACGGCCGTTTTTGGGAGTTTGGGTGGTTTTTTTTTTTTACAGCCCATAAACTCCCCTCTATGTCATCCTATGTGTCCATGCACACGTGGACGTTTTTGGATGTTTATCAGCAGTGGAGTTTATGGGCTGTTTTCTGAACGCTATAAAATCACGTTCAGGAGTCGTTTTTCTGACCACAAAAAACACCAAACACTCATAAACGCTGATAAACGTCGATAAACGCTCAAAAATGTGGCTCGCCAGCGTTTTTTAATCAATTGATCCATTGAAAAAAAAAATTCAAGTATAAAAAAAAAAACGCTAATAAAAACCCTAACGCGGAAAAACACTAATAAACGCTATTGCAAAAACGTAAAAGAAGTTGAAAGACTCACTGCAAAGCTACTGCCGTTTTTATAACTTTATTTTAACGTCCAGTGTGCATGCAGCCTAAGTGTACCATGTTTATCATTTTAACTTAGAGTAATATTAAAGCTTCAAATGTTTTGTTTATTAGAAATATTACAAAACTCCACTGAAATGGTTAAGATCTAAGTATAAAAAAATGGGCCAATTAAAAATTCCCAGATATAAAAGCAATTTACTATGCAGAATATGAGTACTGAAATAAACACATCTCATATGAATGTTTAATGTTGCCAGTGTATGCTATATTCACTAAATATTTAAAGCTGAACTCAATGAACTGTCATTTTGTTTTTTAAATCTACATTGGTCCAACTTACATCTTACAGTTACATCTAATTTATGATATTTCACTTCTGGAGGGCCACTGGGGATGCAGACGTTTACTGTAGTAGCCTATGCTACATAAGGTTAGTGCTGTTCAAGCAATTTGGTATATACTGACCACAGGGGGACAAGGGGGGGGGGGGGGCTCAGTCTGCACCTTTGCCATTCAGAGAATGTCTTGTATTTTATCAAGGTGGACCCATGTAAGGTTTAAAAAACAGGGTTCAACTTTAAATGAAGAACATCTGCTAAAAGACATATAAACAATACAATAAACATATAATAAAAAGCCTAGCAAAGCGTGAGTAAAGAAGACCATTCGTGAGAAATGTAATCATGTGCTGTACAGTGATCAGATCCCCAATGTGTTACATGACATGCAAATCCATTGTTTATTGCGTGTTAGTAAATTCATCTGATATTGCCTATAGGAAGTTGCAGTGTGGTTCAAGTTTTTTTCTGCTCTATTAACGAAAAAAACAATAGAGGATCTACTAACATTTGTCAGCCTGTAATTGCTATGCTAGTCTTTAAAGTAGTGATTCTTTTTCTAAGTCAGTAACCAACCCTCTTGTCTTTAGCATTAAAATAATTGAATAGAGTGAAATTCCATAGATGAAGCTATAATATAGCTCTGCTCTGCACACCCTGCCCTCTGTCCATAAACACTAAGATCCAATGTTCCAGCCCAGGGCATACACTAGCCTGTAGAGGGGTCATGGCTATAAGAGATGTTGTCAGTCCCTGTCTCCGTTTTGGCACAAATCCTCGGGGGCCTGTTGTATTTTAGAGTGATATGCTCTCTGTAGATCACTGTTTTCCTATATCTTGTATTGCTGATAGTTTTGACGTGATTTTTACTGAAGGTAAAGTCCACTGATGTATTTTTTCACTGCAATTTGAATTGTCCTGAAAAACTGTAATAGCGGTAATTTACAGTAGAAATACATTGCTGCTATACATTAAAACGGTGTTAAACCCAAAACTAAAAATGTAAAATATTGCAGCTAATCCAATTATTAGAGGTGGTGGCTGCATTAGTTTTCTTTTTTTAGGCTTCTTTCCCTCTGTTTTTGCCTGCTGATCTGGCCAGTAACACGCCTCCTGTATCAGAGTGCCCCCACTCTGGATGAAGGAGCACAGAGACACTGTTGGACAGCAGCATTGTCAGTCTGAGGGGAGGGGAGTGTGAGATATACTAGCGGATTATGATACAATAACAAATTGAAGCCAAATTCCATCTAATACTTCATAAACCGTTACAGCAAACATTTTTCTTTTTCCTTTTGAGATAAAAGGGTTTGCATAAATGAATTAAAAGGTGATCATTGTAAGCACCCCTGTCAGTAGCAATTAGCTTGTCTCAACCCTCTAACTGTTACATCTGGAGAAAAGACTTACTGGCTGGATCACCAGGTGAAAATAAAATAAAGAAAGCCTAGAAAAGCTACAAATGCATCACATCTAAGAATTAGTAAGCTGCAATGTAATAATTGTTTGCTTTTTGGGTTTATTACCACTTTACATTGTGGTTTGGGCTGTCAAAGCACTGCGGACATTAACACACTTGCACCTTTTTTTATCGGTGCAAACCGGCATCAACGCATAGATGCTTCACATTTGTGCATTGTGGTCCTTTAAAACTCATGTGCACGGTGATGTACTGTCTAAATGAATGCCACTGCAATGCAATGCATAGGGAGCTGTGCTTTTGTATGCATTCTTGTACACGTTGAACACAGGCTGTACCACATTTCTAGAATGCGATCCCTTTGGCACGTTGACGTGCTACACGCATAGGGCAGCCCATTTGCTTTGTGCATGTTCATGAAAAACTATAGCGTGAATGAAGCCTGAAAGGTTTCCTGTTGCAATCATTTGAGTTCTGTAGTGGGTAAGGCCGGCCATACACAGTTAAAACCATTAATGGGCAGGCTGAATGTACCAAGTTGATCAATCGATAAACTTAGGTACAACCAGTCTGCCGGGTTTGCTTGCGATTATTGCAAGCAGCCGCTATAGCCGCTAGCCATAATCACTGTCTTCTCCCGCCGTTTGCTATGCTATGCAGTTTGCTATGGGGGCACCCAAGCCGAGCGGCAGCTCCGTGTGTCCATTTAGACATGGAGCCGAGGCCCAGACCTGCCCCCGTTCTCTCCTCATTGGATCACTGTCAATGCCAATGGCTCTTCACTACTGTCTCAGCCAATGAGGAGGGAGAGTCCCGGACAACCAAGTCTCTCATTCAACATCACTGGATTGAGATGGGTCTCAGGTAAGTAATGGGGGGGGGGGCTGCTGCACACAGAAGGCTTTTTATAAAATACCTCCTGCCTCTAAAACCACTTTATTGCACAACTGCAACAACATAGTTTGTACCTTATAAACCCTGTTTCCAAAATGTCAACATAAATTTATGTGCCAGCTGCACATCCTTGCATCCCCTTTGCTTGGAAAAGTTTGCTTTGTATGCAAATGATGTTTTGGAAAAATATGCTGATGAATCTTTGAGGGGGTAAAGCTTGCAGCATTCAGTATTACTGTGCTCCAAAATAAGGCTGGCCACACACACATAGATTTATTGTATTATTTCGGCTGTTGCACTCTGACAACCAGCACCCACAGCTGTCAGAATACCCGAACAGTGATGACAGCTGATTGAGGAAGCAGAAAATTTGATCCATGTATAGCCAGCTTAAGATACGATATGGGTCAAGTTTGGTATAACCATGAAAATTCATTATTAGCAAAGAAGGAAAAGAGGGGCTTGCAAAATCTTGACATTTTTACCCAGTACACTAGGTAATATGCAGCCATTACTCTGATAGATTAAACTCTTTAACAGACAAATTCACATCACTTAAAGTGGATCTTCACATAACAGAAAAAGTACTGCTCATTCCCTCACTCGCCCCCCCCTTAACAAATTTTCACCTAGGTGAGCGTTACGTCAGTTTGCTCCCGCCAATATTCCAGGAGGCTGCAGAACCTGTCCCACAGCATGGTCAAAGCCCATGGGCTGATAAGTGTACAGTAAAACCTTGGATTGCGAGCACAATTCGGTCTGGAAATATGCTTGTAATCCAAAAGCACTTGTATATCAAAGCAAATTTCCCCATAAGAAATAATGGAAACTCAAATGATTCGTTCCACAACCATTTATTCATAAGTCCTTCAGTTTATAGTCCATATAAAAAGATTATAGCAATGTGATAGGTTGTGTAATTATAAAATGTCCATTCACAAATGGAAGCCTCCACAAGGGGATTAGAAGCAAAATCCAGCAGGAGCTACAGAGTATAAAAGAGTGTAGCAATATGGTTACATTTAATGAAGGTACAACATTTTGCAGCTCACATGGTTGATTATTAAAACGGGCACATCCAAGTATGCCGGAATCTGGGGTAAATCTGTCCACATAGACCATCCTCCGCATTGCTGGCTCTCACCGCTTTCAGTATGCAATTGGGAAGACTACCCTGAAAGCGAGGCTTGAAGCACTCGTGGTGCACAGCCTGGAAAGGACGATGTCAATGGCAGTGTGGAGGACGGTCTATGTGGACGGCTTTACCCTGGATGCCTGTATACTTAGATGTGCCTCTTTTAATCATCAACCATGTGAGTTTCTAAATGTTGCATCTTCATGAAATGCAACCTTATTGCTACACTTAGAGGCACCTCTCTTCTCTTTTATACTCAGTTGTGACATGACGCTACTTGTATATCAACACATCACTTGTTTATCAATTCAAAATGTATTAAACAGTTTTGCTTGTCTTGCTATAAAACACTCTCAAACCAGTTACTCTCAAACCAAGGGTTTACTGTATTTCTAAAGCAGCTACAGTAATTGTAGCTGCTGGCTTTAAAAAAAAAAAAAAAAGTTTCTCTTCAAAAAATATCTACAGCCAAATGGTTGAAACTACTGACAGGTTTTTTTTTTTTTAAATTTTGACCCATTGAAAAGATTTTCTTTACTTCTTGTCCAGCGGACACAAGTAGTGATAGAAAATCTCTCAAAAGCGAAAAGCGAAAGGAATGCCTCTTACTTAGACAGTTGCCACAGGAACAGGTGTCCCTTTTGGAAGATTTCCCTTCTATCACTGGTGACAGCTCAAATTTTTAGATTTTTCCTCACTTCCATTATAAGGGATAGTGGTCAAAATCAAATGTCAAAAATGGAGAATGAATCTCCTGAAGCCTTAATTAGCACCAGAGCTGACACAAATTATCGATTACTTTCTAATTTTTTAAGTGAGTTTTTGCTAAAGTATTTTGCAAGCTTTGTGCTAGTGTTTTTTGCACTTTTATCAAGTTTCAGACATTTGTTTACTTGGCTGGACAAGGGGAAGAGTGCAGTACTAGAGGAAGAGAGTTTTTCAGGTGTGCAAATAACGTGCAAAAACATGAGTGACGTGTGTTTTTGCTGTGTTTTTATAGTATTTTACAAGCTGTGTGCAAGTGTTTTTGCATTTTTATCAAATTTCAGGCAGTTGTTTATTTGGCTGGGCATGGGAAAAAGTGCAGTTCTAGAGCTGTAGAGTTTTTTTCAGGTGTGCAAAAAAAAAAAAAAAAAATTATCAAAAAACATGAGTGACGTGTTTACAGGCACTCCCTTTAGAATCTATAGAGCCAAAAAATGCTTGTTTACACTAAACAGCTCATGTGTTGGGCATCAAGCAACAAGTGAATGAGCCTTGAAATGTGAACAGGAACAATTACAAACAAATAGGATCCTGCACTTTGAGTGTAGGGATGAGCTGAGATGTACTCGGATCTTAGTCCGAACCCACCTGAGCTTTTCCACCAGGAAGCAGCCATTACACAAATCCAATCATAATTGGCTAAAGGCTAGCACACACGTTGGGTGACATCGGCTGGTTTAAAGCTACTTTCACACTGTTGCTGCGGCCGTGTTAGTGCTAAAGCGCCACTCATTTTAGTAGGCACTTTAGCGCTGTTTAAGTGGCGTTTTCGGCCGCTAGCGGAGCACTTTTAACCCCCCGCTAGTGGCCGAAGAAGGTTAAAACCGCCAATGTTGCGGCGCTTCCAAATCGCTTTTCAGGTGCTTCGGAAGTGCTGCCCATGCATTCCAATGGGCAGGGGCGGTGTAGGCGCGCTGTATACAGCGCGCCTACACCACCCCAAAAGATGCTGCTTGCAGGACTTTTTTTCCCGTCATGCAAGTGCACTGTCCCAGTGTGAAAGCACTTGGGCTTTCACACTGGGGAGGCATGAAAGGCAGTTTTCAGGCGCTATTTCTAGCGCTAAAATGCCTGTAAACTGCCTTTAGTGTGAAAGGGGTCTAATAGAAACTAGCCGACATTTGGCCCATGTGTACTACTGCAAGTCTGACAGAAGCCAGCTGTTTGGCCACCCTCTGTCAAAGGGGCATGACTGAAAAAGGTTTGCCGATCGGCACCCAATCAGCAGCCTCAGACAATGGCTGAGTGTTCTGGCAGGAGGAGGGGGGTGTCCCCATGTTAGGACACAATAGCTCAGCAGGGGAGATTGCTGTACTAACATCTGTTTGTTAGTACAATGGCTCCAACCTAGCTGTCAGGTTTTTTTGGTTCAAGAAAATAAGCAAAAAAAAAAAAAACATTGGAATATATTAGGCTTAAGGAATTCCCTGTTCTGCACCCATTTGTATACAAAGGACTTGGAATGACACGGCCACTTATGATTGGCTTTGTGTAGTAACAGCTTCCTGGTAGGATAGCTCAGGTGGGTTCGGAACACACCTGAGCCCATCTCTAGTTGAGTGTAGTCAAGCATAGGGGAGCACACCATAAAAAAAAAAAATCAGATGTCAATGAGGGGTAATGGGGACACAGACAGCAATAAAAACTTGACATGGGTTCTAATTCCCTCACAACTCTATTTAAATTAAATTTAAAATGGAAAAATGTTTTAGCTTTAGGTACACTTTGACAACTGGCGGTCCAACCCCACTATATGGCCAAAAATCACCCTAGTAGTAAGATTACCCCTGTCTAACCTAGCAAAGTTGATGCATCATCCAGGTCCCCAGGACTATTTCATCTTACTTCCAACATGAAAACTTGTTTCTTCCAACTTTCTACCGTCCCTCAGTATTCCTATTACTTTATGTTCCTTGATTGCACAAGTCACTTGAAAACCCATCATTCTTTATTAAGATATCCGGTATTTATAGCATACATCCGATATGGTGTATGTAGTATGTTATGTGGCTGGAGAAAGATTGCTCACACTTATGTTTCCCTGTCCTCCATGAATCATGTCAGTGTAGATCAGGCTGAATGACCCAACACATTGCTCTGTGAGTAAGGCATGGAGTCTCTGGCTGCGTCTCAGGAGACTTTACTAGGATCAGATGGGACGGAGAAAAACCTTCCGGATCCCATGCCATCTCATAATGCTCTGATTAGCTTAGTCTTGGTGATCATCTCTCACTGTGTGCCCTGCCAACCTCCTTAACCTTTTCAACATTTGCAAGAGCATGTTTGGCAGCCTAAACTTTAAACCATGTGAGTTTCCTCTTTAGTATATACTTAGATTGTTAATTGAACCTGACAAGAATGCAGCATATGTTGCATCAAAGAAACAATTTCCTGAGTCTGTTCTAAGCAGAAACTACAATAAAAATGTATAATAAAATTCAATTTTAAATTTTACGATCATTGCCTGCAAGTTTAAAAGCGATCAGCAATACACGAATGAGTTAAATGAAAAGTGAACAGCAAATGTGTTGGCTGTCGTAGCACTTCAATAAATAGCGATTAGCACGTGAAGAGGATGGAAAATAGCCAAACATTTGGAAAATGTGACAGCGAGGAGGAACCCATTGGAAGGAAATGATCAACTGGATTTTCTCTTGGGACAGGATCAAAGCAACAAAAAACCATTAGCATTGTCTTTAATCCTTAAAAATTCAAGGGCTATCTTTCACGAGGCTAAATACGAAGTGAGATTAATATCAGCACGCTGGTGAGAGTTCTATACGCAGCCAATAACAAGTCGATGCGATTACGTACCCTTTCCAAAAAAATTATCAATGCACAACTGATCTGTCGTTAAACGCCTGCGGTGATTCAAACAGCATCTTAGTGTCAGGGAAGGTGAATCCATAATATGTGAACAGTTGAGAGAACAGGCGTGACTGCACGCAATCATCTGTGAAAGATGACTGTTTTCAAATAATCCCGTTATTTGGGGATTTATTTAGTGCTGCTAGAATGATCTGATGTCACCCCATGCCATGCACTTCCTATCCCCGACCTGCCACTAATCGTTTCTCTACCTTAAATGTATCTGACGGGGACATGCCAGTGGCAAGTGACATCAAGATAAATTGATAAAATGACAGCAAAGGTTTTTTTTTTTTTTTTGTTATCAGCTATCTGTACCACTGTGCTGTGTTAACACTTTAACAGTCTGTGTCTAATAGGCATCACAAATCATTTCATTCTACAAAATGAATTGCTCTACAGCACTCTCTCTCCAATTAAAAGCCCCGACTCCAAACTCAATCTAGGCCTCCCTAATCAGCCAACACACAAACTTTAATTAGTGTCGCCTGTATGGAAATAGTCCTTCTTATCCCTAATGTCATCACTTTACTAATGGAAACCTGATTTTTTTTTTTTTTTTTTTAAATCTTATTATGTTTGTCAGCACAGTAATGCTGAAGGCTGAACTTTCAAAGAGGCATAAAAAAAAAATCATAATAAAAAAAAGAAAAAAAAAAAAAAAAAGAACAAACGGTTCTGTAAGCACGACAAGCCCTGACTGCCGGTGTTATCTTACCTTTAATCTGTTTGAATAAAATCCCCACAGTCAAAATGATACAAAGCTGCAAGTGCTGAACTTACTGGATTCAGCCTCCTAAAGAGTGGGAGAGGGTAGAATCAGCTCTGTCCTTATTAGTCTCCCAGTGTGATCCTCCCACTCAGTCAGCAGACAGGACGGCCACCAACACAGATAACCAGCACATTGCTCTCGGGGAACAAAATCTGAGCAATCTCCCTTTTTAGTAGCAGCTGGATACATTTAAGATCCCTCCAAGTGGCAATGTTGTGCAGGCCTTCCCTAGCACACAGCACAAGGCATTGCTACATTCCGTCTATCACTTGCATGGAGATTTACAGTAAGCAGGCGATGTTTTATTCATTCACAGGCTGTACCCATGTGTGTGTGCCATTAACTTTACACAGAGCTCAAGGGACTCGTAGCATTTATTGCATTCCCATTTAGGCTTCGCTCACACGGGCATATGTTTATTCTCTGCATGGAACGCAAGGTCCTACGTAAAACACGCCCCTAAAGTACTTGCATTTAGGGCTTATTCACACAAAGTGTGGTGCATTGTAAAATACCTGTTGCAGCAAGGACACAGAAAACAATTGTTTCCAATGTGTCACATTCAATGCAGCCCTCATCTGTACTAAAATGCAGACATGCTGCATTTTATCGCAGCACGCTGTATATATATAATCGCATGGCGCTGTACAGCAGCGCAGCTCATTGCGCTGCTGTACAGCGACATGAATAAAGCGTACTTTTCTACACTTGTGTGTGATGCTCTAAACCGTGCACCACACTGTCCCCTATCGCAGTCGGGAACGAAGAGCTGTCGGAGAGGTAAAGCACTCCTGCAGCTATTTGTTCCTGCGTGAATACAGCCTTATACACGTATAGATGCGTATAATTCTTCTAATGACTTATGCATGTATTTACATGCATACACACGTAACATTTGCAGCTACAGTATGTACAGCCCTAGAAGGAGCTGTGTTCTACTTCTTTTTTTAGATGTGTACACAACTATACACTGTATGTATCTAAATGCAGCATTTTCAATGGCCATGGGAATCCAGATAGCAAGCAATTGTGCTGCAAGTTTGAAAATGACTTGCTAAGCTATTGTAAGCTCTAACGAGCAGGGCCCTCTGATTCCTCCTGTATTGAATTGTATTGTACTTGTACTGTCTGCCCTAATGTTGTAAAACGATGCGTAAACTGTCGGCGCTATATAGATCCTGTATAATAAACTTGCCAGGCTTCACAAGTTTGTTGCACCATTGCAGGAAGTCCTCACTGAATGACTCCAGATAAACTTTCTTTTCAAACATTCTGCCCATCTGCTGCAAGTTCTGGTTCAGTTATGTTGTGCAATAGTCATCCCACCACAGGGGTCACTGTGGTTTGCAGAGCTCTTGCTATAGACTCACCACTGCAACTTTGCTCTTGCTAGAGACTTGCCATGCAAATTTGCTACAAATTGGAAAAGTGAAAAACTAGAACTTGTGCTTCCAGGGCTCTGTAAGTGTGCAACTTGCCAGTGAAAGAATTTAGAGCTGTGGCACAGCCCACCTCCCGCCCCACTGCCGTCTGTCTGTGACCTGATGTGGGAAAGGGGCGGGGGGGGGGCGGTGCCGAAGCTCAATTGCTATTGGCAGCCACCCGGCTATTTTGTCCCATTCTGTTTAGTAATGGAGGCAGAGAGAGTCTCCACTGCTGGGAATGCCTGATGTAAGAAAGAGGGGGCTCCATTGGGGGATGCCTGGTGTAAGGGAGGACTCTGCTGGCAATGTCTGATGTAAAGGAGGACTCTGCTGGCAATGCCTGATGTAAGGGGGAGATTCCGCTGGCAATGCCTGATGTAAGGGGGGACTCCGCTGGCAATGCCTGATGTAAGGAGGGGACTCCGCTGGCAATGCCTGATGTAAGGGGGGACTCTGCTGGCAATGCCTGATGTAAGGGGGGACTCCGCTGGCAATGCCTGATGTAAGGGGGGACTCCTCTGGCAATGCCTGATGTAAGTGGGGACTCCGCTGGCAATGCCTGATGTAAGGGGGGACTCCGCTGGCAATGCCTGATGTAAGGGGGGACTCCGCTGGCAATGCCTGATGTAAGGAGGGACTCTGCTGGCAATCTCTGATGTAAGGGGGGACTCCGTTGGCAATGCCTGATGTAAGGGGGGACTCCGCTGGCAATGCCTGATGTAAGGAGGGACTCTGCTGGCAATGCCTGATGTAAGGGGGGACTCCGCTGGCAATGCCTGATGTAAGGGGGACTCCGCTGGCAATGCCTGATGTAAGGGGGGACTCTGCTGGCAATCTCTGATGTAAGGGGGACTCCGCTGGCAATGCCTGATGTAAGGGGAGACTCCGCTGGCAATGCCTGATGTAAGTGGGGACTCCGCTGGCAATGCCTGATGTAAGGGGGGACTCCGCTGGCAATGCCTGATGTAAGGAGGGACTCTGCTGGCAATGCCTGATGTAAGGGGGACTCCGATGGCAATGCCTGATGTAAAGGAGGACTCCGCTGGCAATGTCTGATGTAAGGGGGAATCTGCTGGCAATGCCTGATGTAAGGGGGGACTCCGATGCAATGCCTGATGTAAGGGGGGACTCCGCTGGCAATGCCTGATGTAAAGCAGGACTCCGCTGGGAATGCCTGATGTAAGGCTGGACTCTGCTGGCAATGCCTGATGTAAAGGAGGACTCCGCTGGCAATGTCTGATGTAAGGGGGGACTCCGCTGGCAATGCCTGATGTAAGGGGGGACTCCGCTGGCAATGCCTGATGTAAGGGGGGACTCCGATGGCAATGCCTGATGTAAGGGGGGACTCCGATGGCAATGCCTGATGTAAGGGGGGACTCCTCAGGCAAAGCCTGATGTAAGTGGGGACTCCGCTGGCAATGGCTGATGTAAGTGGGGACTCTGCTGGCAATCTCTGATGTAAGGGGGGACTCCGCTGGCAATGCCTGATGTAAGGGGGGACTCCGCTGGCAATGCCTGATGTAAGGGGGGACTCTGCTGGCAATGCCTGATGTAAGGGGGACTCCGATGGCAATGCCTGATGTAAAGGAGGACTCCGCTGGCAATGTCTGATGTAAGGGGGGAATCTGCTGGCAATGCCTGATGTAAGGGGGGACTTCGATGGCAATGCCTGATGTAAGGGGGGACTCCGCTGGCAATGCCTGATGTAAAGGAGGACTCCGCTGGCAATGTCTGATGTAAGGGGGGAATCTGCTGGCAATGCCTGATGTAAAGGAGGGCTCCGCTGGCAATGTCTGATGTAAGGGGGGAATCTGCTGGCAATGCCTGATGTAAGGGGGGAATCTGCTGGCAATGCCTGATGTAAGGGGGGACTTCGATGGCAATGCCTGATGTAAGGGGGGACTCTGCTGGCAATGCCTGATGTAAAGGAGGACTCCGCTGGCAATGTCTGGTGTAAGGGGGGACTCCGCTGGCAATGCCTGATGTAAGGGGGGGACTCCGCTGGCAATGCCTGGTGTAAGGGGGGGACTCCGCTGGCAATGCCTGATGTAAGGGGGGGACTCCGCTGGCAATGCCTGATGTAAGGGGGGACTCCGCTGGCAATGCCTGATGTAAGGAGGGACTCTGCTGGCAATGCCTGATGTAAGGAGGGACTCTGCTGGCAATGCCTGATGTAAGGGGGGACTCCAATGCAATGCCTGATGTAAGGGGGGACTCCGCTGGCAATGCCTGATGTAAAGGAGGACTCCGCTGGGAATGCCTGATCTAAGGCTGGACTCTGCTGGCAATGCCTGATGTAAAGGAGGACTCTGCTGGCAATGCCTGATGTAAAGGAGGACTCCACTGGCAATGTCTGATGTAAGGGGGGACTCCGCTGGCAATGTCTGATGTAAGGGGGGACTCCGCTGGCAATGCCTGATGTAAGGGGGGACTCCGCTGGCAATGCCTGATGTAAGGGGGGACTCCGCTGGCAATGCCTGATGTAAGGGGGGACTCCGCTGGCAATGCCTGATGTAAGGGGGGACTCCGATGGCAATGCCTGATGTAAGGGGGGACTCCGATGGCAATGGCTGATGTAAGTGGGGACTCTGCTGGCAATCTCTGATGTAAGTGGGGACTCCGCTGGTAATGCCTGATGTAAGTGGGGACTCCGCTGGTAATGCCTGATGTAAGTGGGGACTCCGCTGGCAATGGCTGATGTAAGTGGGGACTCTGCTGGCAATCTCTGATGTAAGGGGGGACTCCGCTGGCAATGCCTGATGTAAGGGGGGACTCCGCTGGCAATGCCTGATGTAAGGGGGGACTCTGCTGGCAATGCCTGATGTAAGGGGGACTCCGATGGCAATGCCTGATGTAAAGGAGGACTCCGCTGGCAATGTCTGATGTAAGGGGGGAATTTGCTGGCAATGCCTGATGTAAGGGGGGAATCTGCTGGCAATGCCTGATGTAAGGGGGGACTTCGATGGCAATGCCTGATGTAAAGGAGGACTCTGCTGGCAATGTCTGATGTAAGGGGGGAATCTGCTGGCAATGCCTGATGTAAAGGAGGGCTCCGCTGGCAATGTCTGATGTAAGGGGGGAATCTGCTGGCAATGCCTGATGTAAAGGAGGACTCCGCTGGCAATGTCTGATGTAAGGGGGGAATCTGCTGGCAATGCCTGATGTAAAGGAGGACTCCGCTGGCAATGTGTGATGTAAGGGGGGAATCTGCTGGCAATGCCTGATGTAAAGGAGGACTCCGCTGGCAATGTCTGATGTAAGGGGGGACTCCGCTGGCAATGCCTGATGTAAGGGGGGACTTCGATGGCAATGCCTGATGTAAGGGGGGACTCTGCTGGCAATGCCTGATGTAAAGGAGGACTCCGCTGGCAATGCCTGATGTAAGGGGGGGACTCCGCTGCAATGCCTGATGTAAGGGGGGGACTCCGCTGGCAATGCCTGATGTAAGGGGGGGACTCCGCTGGCAATGCCTGATGTAAGGGGGGGACTCCGCTGGCAATGCCTGATGTAAGGGGGGGACTCCGCTGGCAATGCCTGATGTAAGGAGGGACTCTGCTGGCAATGCCTGATGTAAGGAGGGACTCTGCTGGCAATGCCTGATGTAAGGAGGGACTCTGCTGGCAATGCCTGATGTAAGGGGGATTCCAATGGCAATGTTTGATGTAAGGGGGGAACCTGCTGGCAATGCCTGATGTAAGGGGGGACTCCGATGGCAATGCCTGATGTAAGGGGGGACTCCGCTGGCAATCTCTGATGTAAGGGGGGACTCCGCTGGCAATGCCTGATGTAAGGGGGGACTCCGCTGTGAATGCCTGATGTAAGGGGGGACTCTGCTGGCAATGCCTGATGTAAGGGGGACTCCGATGGCAATGCCTGATGTAAAGGAGGACTCCGCTGGCAATGTCTGATGTAAGGGGGGAATTTGCTGGCAATGCCTGATGTAAGGGGGGAATCTGCTGGCAATGCCTGATGTAAGGGGGGACTTCGATGGCAATGCCTGATGTAAAGGAGGACTCTGCTGGCAATGTCTGATGTAAGGGGGGAATCTGCTGGCAATGCCTGATGTAAAGGAGGACTCCGCTGGCAATGTGTGATGTAAGGGGGGAATCTGCTGGCAATGCCTGATGTAAAGGAGGACTCCGCTGGCAATGTCTGATGTAAGGGGGGAATCTGCTGGCAATGCCTGATGTAAAGGAGGACTCCGCTGGCAATGTGTGATGTAAAGGGGGAATCTGCTGGCAATGCCTGATGTAAAGGAGGACTCCGCTGGCAATGTCTGATGTAAGGGGGGACTCCGCTGGCAATGCCTGATGTAAGGGGGGACTTCGATGGCAATGCCTGATGTAAGGGGGGACTCTGCTGGCAATGCCTGATGTAAAGGAGGACTCCGCTGGCAATGCCTGATGTAAGGGGGGGACTCCGCTGGCAATGCCTGATGTAAGGGGGGGACTCCGCTGGCAATGCCTGATGTAAGGGGGGGACTCCGCTGGCAATGCCTGATGTAAGGGGGGACTCCGCTGGCAATGCCTGATGTAAGGGGGGGACTCCGCTGGCAATGCCTGATGTAAGGAGGGACTCTGCTGGCAATGCCTGATGTAAGGAGGGACTCTGCTGGCAATGCCTGATGTAAGGAGGGACTCTGCTGGCAATGCCTGATGTAAGGGGGATTCCAATGGCAATGTTTGATGTAAGGGGGGAACCTGCTGGCAATGCCTGATGTAAGGGGGGACTCCGATGGCAATGCCTGATGTAAGGGGGGACTCCGCTGGCAATGCCTGATGTAAGGGGGGACTCCGCTGGCAATGCCTGATGTAAAGGAGGACTCCGCTGTGAATGCCTGATGTAAGGGGGGACTCTGCTGGCAATGCCTGATGTAAAGGAGGACTCTGCTGGCAATGTCTGATGTAAGGGGGGACTCCGCTGGCAGTGCCTGATGTAAGGGGGGGACTCCGCTGGCAATGCCTGATGTAAGGGGGGGACTCCGCTGGCAATGCCTGATGTAAGGGGGGACTCTGCTGGCAATGAATGATGTAAGGGGGGACTCCGCTGGCAATGCCTGATGTAAGTGGGGACTCCGCTGGCAATGCCTGATGTAAGGGGGGACTCCTCTGGCAATGCCTGATGTAAGTGGGGACTCCGCTGGCAATGCCTGATGTAAGTGGGGACTCCGCTGGCTATGCCTGATGTAAGGGGGGACTCCGCTGGCTATGCCTGATGTAAGGGGGGACTCCGCTGGCTATGCCTGATGTAAGGGGGGACTCCGCTGGCTATGCCTGATGTAAGGGGGGACTCCGCTGGCTATGCCTGATGTAAGGGGGGACTCTGCTGGGGACACCTGATGGCATCTGGTGGCAGGCGACGTGGCAGGTGACACGCTCCGGGCTTCCACTGATTCTGCATTATGGTGAGTTAAATCATTTCATTCTATATTACAATGTAATAATATAAATAATGCACTTCAATCATCCTGACACCATAACAACCATGGTGCCGTGATGATTGAAGCGCTAACACCAGGTGTTTAGAGTATCTTTATCTGCTGATTGTTAAACTTTCTGGAATACACATATTTCTATTGTGGTGTAGGATCTGGTCCTGCTGTCCCTCCTCCCCTCCCTCTTTCTTTCTTTCTTGTCAGGTGGCGTGATTAAAGTTGGATGTACATCGCAAGACTTTTTTTTTTCTTTTTTAACCACTTGAGCCCCGGACCATTATGCTGCCTAAGGACCAGAGGTCTTTTTCCAATTTGGCACTGCGTCGCTTTAACTGCTAATTGCGCGGTCATGCAATGCTGTACCCAAACGAAATTTGCGTCCTTTTCTTCCCACAAATAGAGCTTTCTTTTGATGGTATTTGATCACCTCTGCGGTTTTTATTTTTTGCGCTATAAACGGAAAAAGACCGAAAATTTTGAAAAAAAATGATATTTTCTACTTTTTGTTATAAAAAAAATCCAATAAACTAAATTTTAGTCATACATTTAGGCCAAAATGTATTCGGCCACATGTCTTTGCTAAAAAAAATGTCAATAAGCGTATATTTATTGGTTTGCGCAAAAGTTATAGCGTCTACAAACTAGGGTACATTTTCTGGAATTTACACAGCTTTTAGTTTATGACTGCCTATGTCATTTCTTGAGGTGCTAAAATGGCAGGGCAGTACAAAACCCCCCCAAATGACCCCATTTTGGAAAGTAGACACCCCAAGGAAATTGCTGAGAGGCATGTTGAGCCCATTGAATATTCATTTTTTTTGTCCCAAGTGATTGAAAAATTACAAAAAAAAAAAAAAAAAAAAATATTTACAAAAAGTCGTCACTAAATGATATATTGCTCACACAGGCCATGGGCCTATGTGGAATTGCACCCCAAAATACATTTAGCTGCTTCTCCTGAGTATGGGGATACCACATGTGTGGGACTTTTTGGGAGCCTAGCCGCGTACGGGGCCCCGAAAACCAATCACCGCCTTCAGGATTTCTAAGGGTGTAAATTTTTGCTTTCACTCTTCACTGCCTATCACAGTTTCGGAGGCCATGGAATGCCCAGGTGGCACAAAACCCCCCAAAATGACCCCATTTTGGAAAGTAGACACCCCAAGCTATTTGCTGAGAGGCATATTGAGTCCATGGAATATTTTATATTTTGACACAAGTTGCGGGAAAGTGACACTTTTTTTTTTTTTTTTTTTTTCCATAAAGTTGTCACTAAATGATATATTGCTCACACAGGCCATGGGCATATGTGGAATTGCACCCCAAAATACATTTAGCTGCTTCTCCTGAGTATGGGGATACCACATGTGTGGGACTTTTTGGGAGCCTAGCCGCGTACTGGACCCCGAAAACCAATCACTGCCTTCAGGATTTCTAAGGGTGAAAATTTTTGATTTCACTCTTTACTGCCTATCACAGTTTCGGAGGCCATGGAATGCCCAGGTGGCACAAAACCCCCCCAAATGACCCCATTTTGGAAAGTAGACACCCCAAGCTATTTGCTGAAAGGCATGGTGAGTATTTTGCAGCTCTCATTTGTTTTTGAAAATGAAGAAAGACAAGAAAAAACATTTTTTTTTTTCTTTTTTCAATTTTCAAAACTTTGTGACAAAAAGTGAGGTCTGCAAAATACTCACTATACCTCTCAGCAAATAGCTTGGGGTGTCTACTTTCCAAAATGGGGTCATTTGGGGGGGTTTTGTGCCACCTGGGCATTCCATGGCCTCCGAAACTGTGATAGGCAGTGAAGAGTGAAATCAAAAATTCACGCCCTTAGAAAGCCTGAAGGCGGTGCTTGGTTTTCGGGGTCCCGTACGCGGCTAGGCTCCCAAAAAGTCTCACACATGTGGTATCCCCGTACTCAGGAGAAGCAGCAGAATGTATTTTGGGGTGTAATTTCACATATTTCCATGGCATGTTTGAGCAATATATCATTTAGTGACAACTTTGTGCAAAAAAAAAAAAAAAAAATTTGTCTCTTTCCCGCAACTTGTGTCGCAATATAAAATATTCCATGGACTCGACATGCCTCTCAGCAAATAGCTTGGGGTGTCTACTTTCCAAAATGGGGTCATTTGGGGGGGTTTTGAACTGTCCTGGCATTTTATGCACAACATTTAGAAGCTTATGTCACACATCACCCACTCTTCTAACCACTTGAAGACAAAGCCCTTTCTGACACTTATTGTTTACATGAAAAAGTTTTTTTTTTTTTGCAAAAAAATTACTTTGAACCCCCAAACATTATATATTTTTTTAAAGCAAATGCCCTACAGATTAAAATGGTGGGTGTTTCATTTTTTTTTTTCACACAGTAATTGCGCAGCGATTTTTCAAACGCATTTTTTGGGGAAAAAACACACTTTTTTTAATTTTAATGCACTAAAACACGCTATATTGCCCAAATGTTTGATGAAATAAAAAAGATGATCTTAGGCCGAGTACATGGATACCAAACATGACATGCTTTAAAATTGCGCACAAACGTGCAGTGGCAACAAAATAAATACATGTTTAAAAGCCTTCAAAAGCCTTTACAGGTTACCACTTTAGATTTACAGAGGAGGTCTACTGGAATAATTACTGCACTCGATCTGGCCTTCGCGGTGATACCTCACATGCATGGTGCAATTGCTGTTTACGTTTGACGACAGACCGCCGCTTGCGTTCGCCTTAGCGCGAGAGCAGGGGGCGACAGGGGTGTTTTTTTTTTTGTTTTTTTTTTTCTTTATTATTTTTTTGCTTTTTTAATCTTACTTTTAAACTGTTCCTTTCATATTTTTTTTTTTTAATCATTTTTATTGTTATCTCGGGGAATGTAAATATCCCCTATGATAGCAATAGGTAGCGACAGGTACTCTTTTTTGAAAAAATTGTGGTCTATTAGACCCTAGATCTCTCCTCTGCCCTCAAAGCATCTGACCACACCAAGATCGGTGTGATAAAATGCTTCCCCAATTTCCCAATGGCGCTATTTACATCCGGCGAAATCTAAGTCATGAAATACTCGTAGCTTCCGGTTTCTTAGGCCATAGAGATGTTTGGAGCCACTCTGGTCTCTGATCAGCTCTATGGTCAGCTGGCTGAATCACCGGCTGCATTCTCAGGTTCCCTGTTGAGACAGGAGAGCCAGAGAAAAACACGGAAGACGGTGGGGGGGGGGGGGGCATTCCCTCCCACGGCTTGTAAAAGCAGTCTAGAGGCTAATTAGCCGCTAGGATTGCTTTTACATGAAAGCCGACCGCTGGCTGAAAAGAATGATACCAAGATGATACCTAAACCTGCAGGCATCATTCTGGTATAACCACTCAAAGTCATGAATGGCGTACCTGAAGACAAAAAAATGGTTAACAATGGTTAACAATAAAGCACAGTAAAGTGTAAATAATTACACACCTGAAAAACAAACATGATAAAACATAATAACAATAACAATAACAATAACAATAACAATAAAACATTGCAGAATAGAATACAGTAAAAAAGAGCAGAACAATAGAGAGAGGGAATAGAGAGAGAGAGAACAATAAAACAACAACTATTTTTTTTTATTTCATATTTTTTTTTTTTTTTACACTTTTTTTGTAACTAACTTTTATAACGGTAACCGGTTCCAGGTTCGGGTCTCTCAAAATGCGATGGCATCTTGGGAGACCCTGTGAAATGGCGCCTAGTCTGTGCAATGCTGTACCCTACGCTAATACTCAACTAGTGAATGGTAGCGTTCAAAACATTCACCAATGCAAAGACCAGGATTGTCAGGACAGGAGGGACAATAATAGCGGGTGTCACGCCTATATCCGCGCTTGCTGCAGACACGACATCTTTTTTGGGGGGTTCGTTGGGTAGGGGTACTCGGGAGGACATAAAAATGCCTCTCATGCAGCCGACTGCATTTGGTTGGGGATGTGAATGGGGGAAGTACGGGCGCTGCAGAAGCGGTGGGTTCCCAATTAGGATTGGCGAATGCAGCAGGAAGGGCACTATGGGCACGACGGTCCTGTGTTTGTCTTTTTGGTGGCGGCGGGACACTACTTGTGCTTGCCACCTCACCAGCTTGAACTGCACTTATGGGACTCGCCACGTCACCAAGTGTTACTGCAGTGCTGGTTTGACTACGACCGGGGTGTACTAGGCCGCTGGCGCTTGCCAGTTCACCAAAACACTACCAAAAAACTGTTAGCGATCGCAGGGATCAGGCCTGACTCTGCGAACGCTGCAGTTATGCGTTTAGTGTTTTGTAAGTGACAGTGATCGATCGATACCGCACTTGGGTGGGCTGGGCTGGGCCGGGCGGAGGGGCAAAACGCAGGTGCTAGCAGGTATCTGGGCTGATCCCGCTAACACTGCGTTTTTGGGAACCCTAAACTGCTGGTGACGCTAGTATAGATCTGATCGGATCAGATATTGATGCGATCAGATACTATACCACTAAGGGAGGTGTACGGTGCGTGCGTGGGTGTTAGCGGTACTGGCGCTAATCTGACGCTGCCTGGGGCTGGTGCTTGCCAGTTCACCAAAATACTACCAAAAAAACTGTTAGCGATCGCAGGGATCAGGCCTGACTCTGTGAACGCTGCAGTTATGCGTTTAGTGTTTTGTAAGTGTCAGTGATCGATCGATACTGC
Organism: Lithobates clamitans; assembly: GCA_037952925.1. Classification (NCBI taxonomy): domain Eukaryota; kingdom Metazoa; phylum Chordata; class Amphibia; order Anura; family Ranidae; genus Lithobates; species Lithobates clamitans. The sequence continues at coordinate 79,176 of JBBGZY010000727.1, forward strand.
ACTTGGGTGGGCTGGGCTCGCCTGGGCGGAGGGGCAAAACGCAGGTGCTAGCAGGTATCTGGGCTGATCCCGCTAACACTGCGTTTTTGGGAACCCTAAACTGCTGGGGACGCTAGTATAGATCTGATCGGATCAGATATTGATCCGTACAGATACTATACCACTAAGGGAGGCGTATGCTGCGTGCGTGGGTGTTAGCGGTACTGGCGCTAACCTGACGCCTGGGGCTGGTGCTTGTCAGTTCACCAAAATGCTACCAAAAAAACTGTTAGCGATCGCAGGGATCAGGCCTGACTCTGCGAACGCTGCAGTTATGCGTTTAGTGTTTTGTAAGTGACAGTGATCGATCGATACTGCACTTGGGTGGGCTGGGCCGGGCGGAGGCACAAAACGCAGGTGCTAGCGGGTATCTGGGCTGATCCCGCTAACACTGCGTTTTCGGGAACCCTAAACTGCTGGGGACGCTAGTATAGATCTGATTGGATCAGATATTGATCCGTACAGATACTATACCACTAAGGGAGGCGCATGCTGCGTGCGTGGGTGTTAGCGGTACTGGCGCTAATCTGACGCTTCCTGGGGCGACGCATATCACCGCCGGGCGATCGGGGGGCTAAACCTTTATTCGGTAATAAACGGCGGGTGCCCTGACACTATAAAAAATAAACAAACTAACCAGCGTCAACCGTAACGGTTATACGGTGATCAGTGGTGAAAGGGTTAACTAGGGGGCAATCAAGGGGTTAAAACATTTATTAGGTAGTATATGGGGGTCCCTGACGCTATAAAACGCTGACGGCGAACCTAAATATTTACCTCACTAACTAGCGTCACCAGCGACACTAATACAGCGATCAGAAAAATGATCGCTTAGCGACACTGGTGACAGGGGGTGATCAAGGGGTTAAAACTTTATTAGGGGGGGTTAGGGGGGAATCCTAGACCTAAAGGGGGGTAATACTAACTGTCCCAACACTGTCACTGTCACAAACTGACACTATGCAGTAATCAGAAAAAAAAAAAAAAAAACTGCTGGTGTCAGTTTGTGACAGGGGGGGGGGTGATTGGGGGGGGATCGGGGGGCGATCGGGGGGGGGGGATCGGGGTGATTTGTGTGCCTGGCACGTTCTACTGTGTGTGTAGTGTTTGGTGCACTCACAGTGAAGTCTTCTCTCCTCGGGCCGGAACAGAAATTACCGAGCCGAGGAGAGATGACATCATTTCCTTTGCTGCTGTTTAGCATACAGCAGCAAAGGAATGATTCCATTGGCCGGCGGCGATCGCGAGGGGGGGGCCACGAACGGATGGTCTCCCCCTCATCACCGATCGCCGCTGGACAAAAGACGACCGCCTCGGGCACCGGGGGGGGGGTCCGATCGGACCCCCCACCCGCGAAAGGCAAATCACGTACATGTACGTGATTTTGCCTGTCCGTGCCACTTTGCCGACGTACATCGGCGTGAGGCGGTCGTCAAGTGGTTAAGTGTCAAAAACTGTCTCTTGTGGTTTTTACTTTTTGACACTTTTTTGGGTTAATGGGTACAATGGTATAATGTACCAAATACTTATTCACATGGGGGGGTGGGATCTGGGGGCACCCTTGTTAAAGGGGGCTTCCAGATTCCGATAAGCCCCCCATCCGCAGACCCCGACAACCACCGGCCAGGGTTGTCGGGAAGAGGCCCTTGTCCTCAAAGGTCCTTGTATGAATTTTGACTGTGAGCCGGAGCGTGCAGCAGTGTGAACCCAGCCTCACAGTACTGTAAGCACTGAATTTCTGCCACTGAGAAATGTAGCTCCATGGGTAGAATACCATAGCAGGTCACATATTGTACACATCCTCCATTCAGAAAAAAACTTGTATTCTTTTTCACAGAATGCGAGGCTATCTGTGATCAGAGGAAAGAGATCATGACATTGATCCATCCCTCCTCCAATCACAGAAAGCCTTGCATTCAGCTAAAAGAACATAAGGGATTTTCTGAATGGAGGACTGTAGAACAAGAAACCTGCCATGACCCAACACTTTTTTTTTTTTTTTGGCGTGGAGTTCCCCTAAAATCTATACTAGACCCAAAGGACCTGGTATGGATTGGGGGGGGGGGCATGCCATTTTATTTTTATTCTGTCATAGGGTTCCCCTTAACACTTAAATACATGTATCATATACCCAGCACTGCACTATATACCCTGCACTGTAATATATATACTACACTGACTGCACTATATATTCTCCACTGTATTATATATACTACAATGACAGCACTATATACTCTGCAATGTATTATTTATACTATACTCATTGCACTATATACGCTGCACTGTATTATATATATATTACACTGACTGCACTATATACTCTGAACTATATTATATATAATACACTGACTGCACTATATCATCTCCACTGTTTTATATATACTACACTGACTGCACTATATACTCTGAACTGTATTATATATACTACACTAACTGCACTATATACTCTGAACTGTATTATATATACTACACAGACTGCACTATATACTCTGAACTATATTATATATAATACACTGACTGCACTATATCATCTCCACTGTTTTATATATACTACACTGACTGCACTATATACTCTGAACTGTATTATATATACTACACTAACTGCACTATATACTCTGAACTGTATTATATATACTACACTGACTGACTGCACATTACACTAACTACCTGCCTAACCTCTATTCATTCACTATATATGGCTACCGTGTAAGCAGCAGCCTTATATAGTGTGGGGCATGGACTTAGCCTCTGAGCCATGATTGACCACAGGCACCCTGCCTGTGGCCAATCATAGCTCTCACAGCACGTCACGCTGTGATTGGCCAAAGCATACAGGTCAGGTGCATGCTTTGGCCGATCAGCAGCTGTCAATGCACTGCGATCTCACAGTGTATTATGGGGTGCTCCGCAGCAGGCGAACTTCCTGCGAGCGTGCCATGTGTTTTTTTTGTTCTACGGACAAACAAAAACCCAATGTTTGAGTCGAACTTACGTTCGACTCGAGCATTGGGACCATCCCTAAAAACATGTAATATGTTCTAGCAATACTCCCCCCCTTTTGACAGAGGGCAGGGGTTCCTCTCCCTAGCAGCCACTGTCCCATTTTAAAATCAATGCGGCTGTGTGGACGGAGCCACTGATTGCAGGGGGAAATGCATTGCAGGCTCCGGGGGGGGGGGGATAATAACAACAGCACATTTTTTTCTGAGCAAAATTAAGGTGAACTTAGCCCTTAAATCTATCATTGAAAGTCTTTGATTACTGTATATTTGTTCAAAAAGCTCAAAATAGCTGTTTATTCAGACAGAAATCTTGTGAGCTGATAACTTACTGTACTTTGTACCTCTATATTATTATCAGTTAGCATTGTTCCCTGCTATTTCTGTAGACTACAAACCCCTCCCTCTGTTATGGAGAAGAGCGGGAGGTGCAATGTAGTCCTAAGACAATTTTATGCAGTTCTAAAAGTGGATGTAAACCCTCACATATACACAGCCTCAGATAATACACAGAGATGAAACAAATCCTCCTACATTGGTTTTACTTGATTATCTGCTGTCTTCTCCTCTGTATACCCCTTCAAAAAGGCAGATTGTGTTAAAAATATTTCTTCATCTGCCAGGAGCACAGAGGAAGGGCGGAGAGACTGTAGTTACAGCGTGTGGGAGCTGATTGGAGGAAAGGAACACACCCCCTCCACACAGCAGAAAAACTGTGTTGTGAATAGACAAGCTCTGTTCTGCGCTCTCTCTCCCCCTCCCCCACACAAATTTATCGTATGTGTCGGGAGAACTTCTCAGAAGTGATTCACGCTGATAACGAAGCGGATAACAAAGAGGAACGAAGTACCAGAGAAAAACAACACCTAGAGCTTTGGAGAGATATGTAAACATTACAGATATATGTGCTTTGCTCAGATTCCACGACTTTTATTATTTACAGATCTCTATGAATGATTGATATGTGGGAAGAGCCACACACAGCCACACCGATTTCAAATTGGACAGGCAGGGAGAGAAACCCTCCAATACTGTAAGTGTGTGTAGGGGAAAAAAAGGTTTTGGGCCATTTGCTGATGTAAAGAGAAATTGCCTTTACTCATGGCAGTACCACGCGCTGAGATTTTTATATCCAGTGGTAGTACACTGATCATGGCAGGTTTCTTGTTCTACATTCAGAAAATCCCTTGTTTTCTTTTAGCTGAATGCAAGGATTTCTGTGATTGGAGGAGGGATGGATCAATGTCATGATCTCTCTCCTCCGATCACAGAGAGGCTCGCATTATGTGAAAAAGAATACAAGTTTTTTTTCTGAATGGAGGATGTGTACAATAAGTGACCTGCTATGGTATTCTACCCATGGAGCTACATTCCTCAGTGGCAGAAATTTAGTGCTTACAGTACTGTGAGGCTGGGTTCACACTGCCGTACTCTCCGGCTCACAGTCAGGTGCGTCTCCATTCACTATTTCAGGTATAATTTCAGCCTGAATTTTTGGCTGAATTTGGACCTGAAACTGACCAAAAGACGCACAGAACTGTGCAATTCGCACCGGAGCAGCTACATAAATGTGTGAACTGGCTCCATAGAGAGCCGGTCACAATCTCCTGCTATGCGAATTGGATGCGGCGAAATCCACATCCAATTCACAACAGTGTGAACCCAGCTTCAGGGTTGAATAAAAGTAACATATTTATTGAACAGAGCAGCAGCAAAACACGAGACAGACATGATTAGAGATAATTTATTTTTACAGAGCAAATGGCCCCAATTTTTTTTTTTGTTCCCAGAACTCGGCTTTAAGGGTTAAAGGGGTTGTAAAGACAGAAGTTTTTTTTTATTTTAATGCATTCTATGTACTGCGATGTATGTATTCTCTGTACAGCGATGTCAACGAGTTTCTCAGCCATCTGAAATTCTCCCTCCTGATTGACTGGGACACAGCAGCAGCACCATTAGCCAATCAGGAAAGGGAGGGGACGGGGCTGGGTCAGGGTCTGAATGGACACAGGGAGCTGTAACTAGGCTCTGGTGCCCCGATAGCAAGCTGCTTACTGGGGGGCACTGAACAGGAGGGAGGGGCCAGGAGCACAGAAGAGGGACCAGAGAAGAGGGGGCTCTTGCTGTTCTGTGCAAATCCACTACAACAGAGCAGGTAAGTATGACATGTTTATTATTTTTACAGCAACAAAAAATAGACATTACAATCACTTTAAAGCAAAATTACAGTAAAAAAAAAAAAAAGCAACACAAAAAAAAGCAAACATTCTGGCTGCTGGTTATTGTAAAAATCTTCCCTCCAGTGACGACACATAATCCCCACTGCAGTGATCTTCTGGTACTGTGGGGGTTAAGGGCAATGGCCATGACTGTAAAAGATTCATGCCATTTGCCCTCTCCCTGTCCCCTCATCCATTCACAAATAATCTAGAATTCTTGCACTCTGGAAGAATTTAATTTGAGTTGTTTGTTTATGCATGTAAACATCTGTGCCAAAATTTACATGCATACAACTTACAATGTAATTGTACTCTGTGCCAAATAGATCATTGATGTGGTGGCAGCAGAGGCAAAGAATAATCTTGGCCTTGAGTCATTAAAAAAAAAATGAACGTCAAGGTCATTCTATGCTGTTGCTACATCAATGACTATTTCAAGGGGGTTTGAACATATAGTATGTGTGTAATTAGCATAGGCAGCTCAATACAGAATGTAAGCATCTCAACTCATATGGACATAAGTGGGTGTACAGTATGTCTATATACGTTCAGATGCTAGCAAAACCCTGCGTAAATCAAAACGAGCATATGCATTATCCAACAGTTTTGATTTGCACGGGACATTCCCAGGAAATCAGACCAATGTCCCAGTCTGAGCATGTCCTGGGCAAAATCCCAAAAATCAGACTCTGTCACAGACATCAGGACAGAGGTGGAGTGGCAAGGGCATGGCAGAGAGGCAGCCCGGCCAATAGAGTGGGAGCCGGCAGCACTGCTTGTTGAGCCTGTGGATGGTGAGTGGAGCACGGATGGCATGGCTAAGACCAGGTAGGTCCTTCTCTCTAGGTTGGTGACTGCTCTGACAAAACTGCACTGGGCTGATTGCTCTGATGAGACTGCTCTGATGAGGCTGCTTTGACAAGACTGCACTGATGAGACTGCACTGGACTGATTGCTCTAATAGACTGCACTAATGAGACTGCACTGATGAGACTATTCTGATGAGACTGCACTGATGAGGCTGCTCTGATGAGACTACTCTGTTCAGACTGCGCTGATAAGACTGTACTAATGGGTTGGGCCGTGATTCTCAAAATGACAGTACTCCCTCATTTACTATATAAACTCCAAACTGTTCCAAACCATTTGCCACCCTCTTTCTTTGCTACCTACAAGAGGATGTGTAGGGCCTTTCTCTGGGGAATCAAGGCAGCACGTATTGAGTGGGCAAAACTGCTTCTGCCAAAATCAAAAGGCGGGATAGGGCTCACGGACCTGCAGAGATACTACTGGCCTGTACACCTGACCCGAGTAGTAGACTGGAGGCTTCGCAGACGACACAAGGACTGGGTACTGCTAGAACAGCTGATTGCAGGGACTGATTTGTGCCTATCTCCTTGGCTGCCGCGCAAACATATACTAGCAGCCACCCAAACAAAACCCCTCATCGGAGCGACCCTAAGTGCATTCGATAAGGCATGCAGAATACACTCACACTCAGCGAAAAACTGCGTAATCATGCCTCTTAAAGGCAACCCAGACTTCCCTCCTGGTATGGAACAAGCCTACCTAGTGGCTGAATGGCCATATCCGGAGATGTGGGCTCAACACTTCTTTCTGAGGGGTAGATTCCTTTGATGGCAAGAACTTGCAGCAATCTCAAACACTGAGTCTTTTCCCTTCTTTATTATAGATAAATAATACTCCAATTCTGGCGTTTCTTTGGGGGGATTGTTGTGTGTAGGGCAGCTCATTCATGTGAACAGGCTGTCCTATGTGTGACGAGTGAAAACGCCCCATAACAGCCCAAAAAATGCATCCGGGAATGTGAGTTCCCGCTATGCAGAGATGTAAATGTGGCCTAACAGCTCCATCTACTCCCTCCTATAGACTTGTATAAAGCTATTCATACACTATACAATCTTATTGTACAATTTATCAAAGGGAATACACCCTGGATTAAATACATTTAATCCAACTGTGGGTGCTTTGTCTCCAAAAGTGTCCTCCAATCACTAGATACAAACAAGTTGTAGGAAGAGCAGGCAATTCCAAAAATCCTTTTTGAAGACTTTATTGTAGATACAGGAGTGACAATAAAACATTCTTAACCATTTTGGCAAAGTAGCCTTGTTCACAGCATGTTGTATTGTCACTCCTGTATCTATAACAAAGTCTTCAAAAAGGTTTTCTCGAGTTGCTGGCTCTTCCTACTACCTGTCCTTTGAATTTACTAGATCTATGGAATAGGGGACACACCTGAACAATCTATTCAATTTGTATCATATTATACAAGCCCTTGCACTACATAGCTGATGGTAGATCTAAAGGAGATTGTACAAACAGATTGTACAGAAAATGAGGAAAGGTAGTATAGTAATAAGGGAGATGTTGTCCAGAGTGGTGAACACACCCTGTCACACCCTTCTGTGTGATGCAACAAGGCAGTGCAGTGTGGGATTTCAAAGTTTCCTGGATGTTACATGATCTACAGGAAGTGATGAATGCAATTTTTTTTTTTCAAACAGTCAAATAAACATATGACTTTTCAATATATATATATATATATATATATATATATATATATATATATATATATATATATATATATAAAACATATATAATAAACATATGACTTTTCATGTGGTAAGTGAGAGATAAGACCATTGTGATGGCTGGGGCAGAAATTAAAATGGTGTGTACCAAGGTTCCTCAACCTAACCCCCCCCCCCCCCCCCCCCCGCCTGCAACCTACTGGGACACATCACTACCCAACCATTCTTAAAGTGCAGCATGACCCACGCATGGACAGTGGGCATCCAGCTGTGAAGCTGCAAGAAGTCACAGTTGGCCGCCCACAATTAACATGCCGGCGCCAGATACTGAAGACCGGTGAAGAAAGCATGGCGGCGCTAGATTCTTGGCCAGGTGAGTGTTTCTTAAAAGTCAGCAGCTACAGTTTGTGTAGTTGCTGACTGTTAATTTTTGTACATCTGACTGAAGCTGCTCTTTAACTCCCCCCATCTCCATCCTGCCACTGTATGTGACATTACTGTATCTATTTCAACCTTTATTGAACTATATATTTTGACCAAATCTCCCCCAGCATATTTTTTAATTTTCAAAAAAAAAAATGTAAAAAAATCAGATCACTCTTGCGTGGCCACTTTCCAAAGAAGGGTCGTTTCATGGGTTTTTGTATTTTCCTGGCAGTTTTATTTATTGTGTTTTTTAACAAAAAGTAGAGGAAATAGGCTTTTTTCAATATTTTTGATACATTTTTACTTTTATAATAAAGAATAAAAATCCAGCAGTTATTAAGCACCACTAAAAGAAAGATCTTTTTTTTTAACCTTTACCTTGACCTACCGCCTCTCCTAAAATTCCCTTGACAGTCACCCATTTTTTAGCCTCACATGTCATTCAAACTATTTACATTTGTTTAAAGCAAGAAATATCTATTTAAAGTGCTTTTATGCTTTGAAGTTGTAGGTTTTAATACCTGTGGAGAGTGCTGAACTTTTTTAATGCATTCTGTTTTCAGACCTAGCATCAGAAAAAAAAATGGTTGAACAAAAGGTGATGTCAAGACATAAATGTCAACTGTGACAATGTTCATTTGGCATAGCAACAAAGATGTGACTTCATCTATCAAAACCATGAATTGAAGCCTGTCTATGAAGTCCAATTATATTAGTTATCCTATAACAATGCAAACAGTATGTAAAATAGGATTAATAAACCTGGCACAGGTTAGGCGAGTCATAATGGTGCCTGAACTTTTTTTTTCTACTAGTGGGGGGGAAAGAGGGACTGAAGACTAATTCATATTCTGTGGATAAAAAAATACAGCGCTCGCAACACACAATATAAGTGAAATCAACAAAAAAGTCCAAATAAAAATCCAAATAAATGTAACTGAAGTGTTAGTCCACAATGAAGTAGGTGCAAAAAATGCTTCACAAACTTGCAGGAGTACAGTGACACGCCCTTTTACATCCCCACTCACCATAACAGGACGACCCCCAGCTTTGCAGTCCAGGGGTCACTTGTAAATGGTATCCCACACACGTGTATTGGTGTCAAAACATCAGATGGTGGATCGGTGTAAACACTGTCACTACCATGGATCATTTTCAGTAGGGGAGTTTCTCTCTCTCTCCCAGTATTTAAGGATGGCTCTATCAGCAGGAAATGAGGTCCTTGATGACTCCCTGAGGGAGGGTGAAATGCATTGACATAATTTCCTGGTTTGACATCACTTGCGGTCTGTGAAATGCACGCTATGAACGGCTGCTTCCTGTATCTACAGCTCTATATCCATGCCTGTTTTTAACCATCTTTTCTTAAGTATCGATCCCTATGCACATTAGATCAACTTTTATAGCAGTACTTCACTATTAGTCCATCCTCTTTTCATTTCTGGGTGCCTGTATATCCTGGTGAGAGCCTCCTAATGGAATCTATCATCTGATGTTTACACCGATCCACCATCTGATGTTTTGACACCAATCCACATGTGTGGGATACCATTTACAAGCCTGAAGTGACCCTTGGACTGCAAAGCTGGGGGTCGTCCTGTTCTGGTGAGTGGGGATGCAAAAGGGGGTGTCACTGTACTCCTGCAAGTTTGTGAAGCATTTTTGCACCTACTTCATTGTGGACTAACACTTCAGTTGCATTTATTTGGATTTTTATTTGGACTTTTTTGTTGATTTCACTTATATTGTGTGTTGCAAGTGCTGTTTTTTTTTAATCCACATTTATCCAAGTAATTATCACCTTGTCTACAGAAGCTGCATTTCGTTATTACTTAGTTGTTTCCATCAGCGCAAGTTTATATTTAGTAATATATTTTCACATAATTCATATTCCGGGGAGGATAGGACATGTGTATAAGTAAAAATCTGAGGGTTAATAAAAGGGAAATAGGGTTTGGGAAGGAAAGAATAGAATACAAGGAAGGGTTTAGGCCAGGTGGGAGTCACTCCAGTTGCCATTGGTGGAGGAGAGTATAAGGACCATCCAATAGAACCAGGTCTTATGAAAGTTGGCATTTGTGTCAGATCTTGTCAGATCTTCTATAAGTTTGATGTCTTCAACTCTGCATTGCCATAGCTGAATGGTTGGCGGGGAAGGGTATTTCAGTTGTGTTTGATTTAAATATTACACTGTTATGGTGGAGGAGAAATTTTTGGGTTATTTCTTCTGACAGAAAATGTTAGTAATATGGGGCATGACCAAAATAGATGTAACATGTCACCGGTAGCTTGACCACATCTCCAGCAAGTTTTAGAAACAGTGGATAAATTATGTTTAGTAGGGCAGGTGTATGGCACCAACAAATAATAATTTTATAACCAAATTGCTGGTATTTGTTACTAACAGGCAAGTGGAATTAAGGCATGATAAGTTTGTTTCAGACAAGCCTATGTTTTTTTAGGCTTTTGACACCTGAGCCATTTTTTCATTTTTTGCACACATTAGACTTAAAAATTGTGTTTGTAAGCCTCTGAAATTAAAAATTAACAAAACATACACTCATATAATGTATCCTTGCCTCAGTCTATAATTCTTAGTGTGGTTCCTGCTCACTCTCTCCTTATTCTGCTATTGGCATGAGTCACTTCTGACCATAGGCTTGTGTGGGTGGGTGGGGGTGCCGGATGTGCCTGGGCACACCCTAATCACCCTGGGTGCCAGTATATCATCCAGTGTACAGAAGTGTGCGGGGCACTGTGGCTGTGCCCTGTTATGCACTACACACCACGAGTAATCAATAATATATTATTGTCCAAAGCTGAGCTCATAATATTTCCTCCCACAGGTGCCTCTTCCCCTGACATCTCTGTCAAGAGCAATGACACAACCATCCACCAATCCTTACATGCCAGGGTGCTAGGTGTTATCCTGGACTCTGAACTCTCCTTTCGGCCCCACATCCAATCCCTTTCCAAAGCTTGCCGCCTCAACCACCGCAACATCTCCAAACTACATGCCTTCCTGCAATAAAACCACAAAGCTCTTGATTTACTTCCTGGTTATCTCTCGCCTCGACTACTGCAACTCCCTCTTCATTGGCTTACCTTTAAATAGATTATCCCCCCTTCAGTCCATCATGAATACTGCTGCCAGACTCATCCACCTTACAAACCGTTCAACATCTGCTACCCCTCTCTGCCAATCCCTCCATTGGCTGCCACTCATGCAACAAATTAAATTCAAAATACTAACAATAAGTTACAAAGCCATCCACAACCCTGCCATCAGCTACATCACTAGCCTAGTCTCAAAATACCAACCTAATCATCCTCTTCGTTCCTCCCAAGACCTCCTGCTCTCTAGCTCCCTCATCACCTCCTGCCACATTCACCTCCAGGACTTCTCCTGAGCATCTCCCATCCTCTGGAATACCCTACCCCAAATCTATCCACTTTTAGGCGATTCCTGAAAACTTTTCTCTTCGGAGAAGCCTACCCTGCCTCCACCTAACAGCTGTACTTTTATTTTCTTCATCAGCTCACCCCCTAGAGTTATTACCCTTTCTCATCACTTGACCCTCCCTACTAGATTGTAAACTCTAACAAGCAGGGCCCTCTGATTCTTCCTGTATTGAATGGTATTGTAATTGTACTGTCTGCCCTACTGTTGTTAAGTGCTGTGCAAACTGTAAGCGCTATATAAATCCTGTATAATAATAATTAAAATATATTACCAGCAGCACTGGATCGGCTGCATCATCTCCCCCCCTCCCTTGCCGGCCAGGGTGGGTGGGGGAGCCTGTGAGCTGGGGGTGGGAGCACTGTACTGTGCTGATGTGCCGATCCAATCGGCAGTGCCTAGTACAGTGTGCTTTATTGGCAGGATGGAGGAGATTGAATCTGCTCCACCTCTCATCCTATCCCTGCTATGTCTGCCTCACACTTGTAATGAAGGTGGAGTTCAATATACAGCAAACGACAGCTTTAGATCCTTGTTGACTGCGCCTAGGGGAGACCAGTCTGGGGCCATGATTGTGAGTAGCAGGCATATTGAACACCCCCCTTCTCTACCTCAGCCCCCTCTCTCACCTCTCTCTTTTAGTTTGTTTTATTACAAGATTTTAACCTTTTGTATATGCTCCTATATGATGGCATAATGTGGTTCACATGTTCTATGTCTCTAAGGAGCCATCAGGGTTATATTAGACCACTAATATAAGATCACCTATGGAGCTTCAATAGAGGTATTTATATATATTATATATTTGGGGATCTGTTAGAGAGACTTCTCCTAAAGTACTTTCATGGTGGCAATGCTAAACTTTTATGGTGGCAATGCTAAAAACCAAACAGGAGGTAATGGAAAAACTGCAGTAGGGACACTGGCAGCAATAACAGGCTGAAAGGGGATATAGCCTTCCCCTACTCTTCCAATAAAAAGTATTTTTATTTCTGTCTGTGTTGCTGTTAAATAATTTCCTTCACCTATCTGGTGAAAGCATTGTCGTCGAGGCTGAGAATTGTACAGCAACACCCCCTGAGTGATGACACAGGCTAACCCGAAGGTCAGAGTATAAACACCACCTGGTCTTTACTAGAGCTTCAGATGGTGGAAATGGGCTGAGAACCCTAGCAGCTTCTAGAACTCTTTCCTGTGGAATTTATAGAACTATTTCCAGTTCAGAAGTGCTATGATGTAGAGACTGTACACAATATTTTGGGCAAAAGAATAGTGAGATCCAGGCAGAGGTTGTGGCAAGTGGCAGACAAAAGAGTAGTCGGGTCAATCTGGTTTAACAGTGAACAGGCAATCAATAGTTTAGTATAGATATTTAGCAAAAGCAAAGTAGTTGTCAGGAAGACAAAGAACCAGCCACCTCCAACGCAGATCCTTAAAAACCTTTTGTGTCAGAAGAAATACCCAGCATTGTTTCAGGGAATTCTGAAAGCCCTGGCAGGGATTCTGTGAGCACAATTGGAAATACAGACAGGGATTTTGCGAGTACCATTGGAAGTACTGGCAAAAATTCTGGAAGTCCTGGTGGACCTCGAGGTCTCCAGAACCCTGGAAATTCAGAGATAGGAGGTGTAGGAGCATATTTTGGAAATGCAGCAGTGAGACAATCTCTTTGCAAGGGATCTTTCTACGGGGCACTAGGATAGCAGTAATAATTTGACACATTTTTCCACACTCTATACAAAACTGAAAAAAAAAGTTTTGACTGAACCTATACTTTAAATTGACATTTAGTAGTCATTAAAGAGGATCTTCAGGCTGTATGAAAAAATTAAAAGTCAGCCTCTACAAATACTGTAGCTGCTGACTTCGATAAACAGACACTTACCTGTCCAAAGATCCAGTGTCATCTTCATCCAGGCCAGTTCTTTACTGGTTTTTGGGTCCAGCGGTGTCTGCATGTTTAGTGTGGAAAACTGTCTGTGACTCGATGTGGCATTACAGCCAGCTTCCCACTGTGTTTGTGCAATCCGCTTTGTGAATGATCCCACAGCATTGTGGGACCTGTGATGTGTACCAGAAGGTTGGGGCAAAGTATGGGGCAAACTTCCATTCAGGTGCAGGTACCTATTAAAGTCCCCAAAAGAAAACAAATCATATCCAAAAGTAATAGAGGAGGCGGGGAGGGGGCAGAAAAGTAGAACTTTTCCTTTTGGGTGAAGTTCTGCTTTAAGACCAAAGCGAGACAAAATCTTCACTCTGAAAAATGCACCAGACAGTGGTTCTTTCCTTGAGTCGTTCTGTTCTGGCTAAACAACTAGAAACAAAAGTTTCAAGGATAACCTTGTCCCAAGAAAAGAGAAGACCACTATAGACTTCAAAAGCACCATCACATGCAGAATAACACTGTTTACAACTGTTTTTGCAGTGAAAGAAATTCCACAAATACATCCATGGAGCTAGTTTAATTATGTATTCTGACTCCAAACCACTGCATGTTAATGTCAAGACACATTGATTACGCTTTTTCAAAACTACAAAGATGTATGAATTCAGCTACAGAAATATGACTAAACAGTGACTTATACTAGTGGAAAACTGATGGTTATTTCAGGCATGCTTTCCAAAGCAGTTGATGCAAATAGCATGAATAGTGGTGACAAATATTTTGGTGGAAAAAAGTGGTTTATTCAAGGCTGTCAACAGAACAAATAAGTTCCGAACAAGCTGTAAAAGACGACAAACAGAAAAATGTCATTTTGACAGCAATGCTTCTCATCCTTTTGGAGTTTTAGCCAATGAGTCATTCACTCCTAATTAGTAGTAATTTTTTTGTAACCCCATGAAGTGCTTTTGCATATGGGTCATAAAAGCACTCAGAGTTCTAAAGCAAAGACATGAATGATAATGTAAGCTACTGTTAATAGTGCAAATCATTTCAAGAAAACAGATCAATACTACTTTTACCTTCTTTTTTATCCTTACCATTCCAAAGCAAATGATCCCCTCTCAGGTGCATCCTGTTTACAAGCACTTGCTCCAGTGTCATCATCACATGATTGCTCTGGATCAGCTTCATAATAATGACAGCAATAGACAATGCCTGTGCAATATTTGTTAGTGCAGACACTTGTATTCTCCATCAGGGACACACGGCCATTTTCACCCTTATAAAATACATTTTGTGAACCTTCACGGTAGGATGATCAGATTCTTTAATGATAACTGTAGTTTTAAAAAGGTTAAAAACAACTTTTGGAATTACATTAAAGTGTAACTCTAACTCTGCGTGATCAATGTACATTTCAATGATTTTAAGAAATTTTGTTTGTAAAAAATTCTGGCAGTCCTATGATGCGAAGATTATTATGCCTGGAGTGATTTTCCAGGTCTTCCAGCTTGTCCTGGAAGGCCTGGAGTACATCATCATGGGAGTGAACACCATTGGAAGTTTGAAGAACTACATCCTCCATAGAGGAGATTCTGTGTTCTATTTGCTGAATGCATTGTAAATGTGTGCCAAGCAGTGGCGGCCCGTCCATAGGGCCCCCCCCCCCCCCCTCCAGGCAGCAAAAAAAAAAAACTAAGTAAAAAAAAAAAAAAAAAATTTAATACTGGCCCTTTAAAAAAAAAAAAAAAGGAAAAAAAAGGTCCTTAAGTGCACTGTGTTCGGACGCCAGATACAGTGCGACGCCGGACACAGTGCACTTATAGGAAGCGCCACGGCTATGCAATCACGAGATTGCAGACATGGCGCTGCATTTGCGGGCGTTTAGCCCGCCTTGTGGCGTTTTCTGATGCGCCAAGTAGCTTCCACTCGGCCATAGCAATACATACTACAGGCGCCGGGCGGAAACTACTTGGCACTTCAGATTTGATTGACATCTGCCCTGAGTCAGATGTCACTTCCTGGTTCTCTCTCTCATTGCGCCCGAGAGAGGAAGCAGGAAGAATGCTGGTGCCAGTGTGAGGAGGAGGACACCGCAGGAGACCCAAGGTAAGTACCGCTGTGTGGAGAATCGGGGGGACACCTGCTGAGGGGGGCTCTGATGGGGACAATTGCTGTGGGGGGGCTCTGATGGGGACACCTGCTGTGGGGGGTTCTAATGGGGACATCTGCTGTGGGGGGGCTCTGATGGGGGACACCTGCTGTGGGGGGGCTCTGATGAGGGACACCTGCTGTGGGGGGGCTCTGATGGGGGACACCTGCTGTGGGGGGCTCTGATGGGGACACCTGCTGTGGGGGGGGGGTCTGATGGGGACACCTGCTGTGGGGGGCTCTGATGGGGACACATGCTGTGGGGGGGCTCTGATGGGGACACCTGCTGTGGGGGGTTCTGATGGTGACACCTGCTGTGGGGGGACTCTAATGGGGGACACCTGCTGTGGGGGACTCTGATGGGGACACCTGCTGTGGGGGGGCTCTAATGGGGGACACCTGCTGTGGGGGGCTCTGATGGGGGACACCTGCTGTGGGGGGGGCTCTGATGGGGACACCTGCTGTGGGGGGGCTCTGATGGGGGACACCTGCTGTGGGGGGGCTCTGATGGGGGACACCTGCTGTGGGGGGGCTCTGATGGGGGACACCTGCTGTGGGGGGCTTTAATAGGGGACACCTGCTGTGGGGGGCTCTGATGGGGAACTCTGATAGGGGACACCTGCTGTGGGGGGACTTTGATGGGGACACCTGCTGTGGGGGGACTCTGATGGGGACACCTGCTGTGGGGGGACTCTGATGGAGACACCCTGCTGTGGGGGACACCTGCTGTGGGGGGCTCTAAAGGGGACACCTGCTGTGGGGGGCTCCAAAGGGGACACCTGCTGTTGGGGGGCTCTGATGGGGACACCTGCTGTTGGGGGGCTCTGATGGGGACACCTGCTGTGGGGGGACTCTGATGGAGACACCCTGCTGTGGGGGGCTCTGATGGGGGACACCTGCTGTTGGGGGCTCTGATGGGGGACACCTGCTGTGGGGGGCTCTGATGGGGACACCTGCTGTGGGGGGACCCTGATGGGAACACCTGCTGTTGGGGGGCTCTGATGGGGGACACCTGCTGTGGGGGGCTCTGATGGGCGACTCCTGTTTTGGGGGGACTCTGATGGGGACACCTGCTGTGGGGGGACTCTGATTAAGACACCTGCTGTGGGGGACACCTGCTGTGGGGGGCTCTGATGGGGGACACCTGCTGTGGGGGGACTCTAATGGGGGACACCTGCTGTGGGGGGACTCTAATGGGGGACACCTGCTGTGGGGGGACTCTGATGGGGGACACCTGCTGTGGGGGGCTCTGATGGGGGACACCTGCTGTGGGGGGGCTTTGATAGGGGACACCTGCTGTGGGGGGACTCTAATGGGGGACACCTGCTGTTGGGGGCTTTGATAGGGGACACCTGCTGTGGAGGGGGCTCTGATGGGGGACACCTGCTGTGGGGGAGCTCTGATGGGGGACACCTGCTGCGGGGGGGGCTCTGATGGGGGACACCTGCTGTGGGGGGGCTCTGATGGGGGACACCTGCTGTGGGGGGCTCTGATCAGGGACACCTGCTGTGGGGGGCTCTGATCGGGGACACCTGCTGTGGGGGGCTCTGATGGGGACACCTGCTGTGGGGGGACTCTGATGGGGGACACCTGCTGTGGGGGGCTCTGATGGGGGACACCTGCTGTGGAGGGGCTTTGATAGGGGACACCTGCTGTGGGGGGACTCTAATGGGGGACACCTGCTGTGGGGGCTTTGATAGGGGACACCTGCTGTGGGGGGCTCTGATGGGGACACCTGCTGTGGGGGGGCTTTGATAGGGGACACCTGCTGTGGGGGGCTTTGATAGGGGACACCTGCTGTGGGGGGGCTTTGATAGGGGACACCTGCTGTGGGGGGCTCTGGTGGGGGGGCTCTGATGGGGGACACCTGCTGTGGGGGGACTCTGATGGGGACACCTGCTGTGGGGGGACTCTGATGGGGACACCTGCTGTGGGGGGACTCTGATGGAGACACCTGCTGTGGGGGGACTCTGATGGAGACACCTGCTGCGGGGGGACTCTGATGGGGACACCTGCTGTGGGGGGACTCTGATTGAGACACCTGCTGTGGGGGGACTCTGATGGGGACACCTGCTGTGGGGGGACTCTGATGGAGACACCTGCTGTGGGGGGACTCTGATGGAGACACCTGCTGTGGGGGGACACTGATGGCAACTCTGATGTAAGGGGACAGAGGCTGCATTGGGGGGGACAGAGGCTGCATTTGGATTTGGGGGGGAGACAGAGGCTGCATTTGGATTTGGGGGGGGGAGACAGAGGCTGCATTTGGATTTGGGGGGGAGACAGAGGCTGCATTTGGATTTGGGGGGGAGACAGAGGCTGCATTTGATGTGACAGAGGCTGCATTTGATGTGACACAGGCTGCATGTAAGAAGGGACTGCTGGGGACACCTGATGGCATCTGGTTGTAGGTGACGTGGCTAGTGACACACTCGGGGCTCCCACTGATTCTGCATTATGGTGAGTTGAACGATTTCATTTTATATTACAATGTAATAATAGTAATAATGAGCTTCAATCATCCTGACACCATAACAACCATGGTACCAGGATGATTGAAGCGCTAACACCAGGTGTTTGGAGTATCTTTATCTGCTGATTGTTAAACTTTGTAGAATACACATTTCTTTTGTTGTGTAGAATCTAGGCCTGCTGTCCCTCTCTCCCTCTCCCTCCATCCCTCATTCATCTCAGATGCTAACCACACCACCTTAGAGCCACGCCCACTATTTCGCTGAAACCACGCCCATTTTCACCAAGTGGGAGGGGTCAAAAAGGAAGGGCGGGGTCTGGCGCCCCCCCATCCTAAAACTTCACCAGCCGCCACTGGTGCCAAGTTCTTTCCTTATCTGTGTTATACCCTGTGACACTGCAGCTTCTACTGCTGCTGATATGGTGGAGGTGAGAAGCGCTGCCACTGCCTCTGCTATGCAGGCATGAGCAGAATAGGACAGTGAAGAGTGAGAAAAGGTGGCCGGGACACATGCTTCAGGTCTTGGAGAGAGGGGTGAGGGGTGATCTCTCCTCTGAGAGATCCTGTGTGGCTGCGGCTTCTGCCATACTGCCGACTTCTGTCGCTGTAATTATATCTAGCTGGCCGTGCAGGGAATTAGACCGGAGACAGGATCCCTCCAGGAATCGATCCATCTGCCTGGCCAGCAGGGATGGCAGGCAGGTTGCCTGTGTGTCAGCTCCGGGGGGCGGCTTAATAAGCTGGATTAGTGCTGGCTCAACGGGAGCTCTGGTGATTCACCTCCTCACCATATAGTGCCGGAAGCCTAAGATACTTTGTTGCAGATGCCTGTTTCTGCTCTAAAAGAATAGCTCTTTGTTCTACTATGTCTTTTGGATACTGTTCCTGAATGGGAGTGACTTTTTCATTATTAGTTGGCTGATGCACTTGCAGTGTTCTTATGAGGAAATTTGCAGGGTCTGCACCTTTTTGGAAGTGATTAACCCTTTAGGAGCATCTCACCAAAATTGTAAATTTTCATGCAGAGGCTGCCTAAAATCTGACTTGTATCTTAACTCCTTCACGCCAGCCGTACGCAAATATGCATTCATGGCTTGAAGGGGTTATACCGTGGTGATGCCTGCAGGCATGGTGCAGGCATCACCCTGGTAGAATTTTTTAGAGCCAGGTTTTTTTAGTGATAACAACCACTAAAAGCTAAAAGCTGCTCAGCTGTTATCCTAAAGGCATGGAAGGGAATGCCCCCGCCGCCTTCTGCCACTCTTCCTGAGCTTCCCGTTCCATCGGAGACCCGAGCCAGCATCCAGCGTGTTTACAGGCTAGGCTGAGATCTGAAAAAAGCCGCATTCGGCTTCGGTCGGGTCTCCGATGTAAAATCCCAGAAGCGACATCACAACATCACTTCCAGATTACTTGGCTAAATCACAGTATTCAAAATCGCTGATTTTGGCGATCTGAATACTTTGAAGTGCAAAGGAGGGATTTGGGGTCTTTTAGACCCCCGATCCCTGCATAAAGAGTACCTGTCACCACATATTACTGTCACAAGGGATGTTTACATTGCTTGTGATAGCAATAAAAGTTATCAGATTTTCTTTTTTCGTGAATTCGTGCAAAGCACACATATCTGTGTTTACTTATCTCTTTCTAAAGCTTTAATTGTCGTTTCTGTCTGATGCTTCGTTCCTTTGTTAACAGCATGAGTCACTTCCGGGAAGTTTTCCAACACATGAGATAAATTTGTGTCGGGAGGGGGGAGAGATCTCAGCACACAGCATGTCTATTCACAACCCAGTTCTTCTGCTGTGTGGAAGGGGGTGTGTTCCATTCCTTCAATGGGCTCTCAAAAACTGTAACTGCAGTCTCTCTGCCCCCTCCTCTGTGCTCCTGACAGATGAAGAAAGATTTTTAAAATGTTCTGCCCTTTTGAAGGGGTATAGGGGAGAGAAGATTGTAGATAAACAAGTAAAAGCTATGTACGAGGATTTGTTTCATCTCTGTGTATCATCTGAGGCTGTTCACTTCACTGGGTATATGTGAGGGTTTACAACTGCTTTAATGCAGACTTCTGGGAAAATCCATGAGTCAATCACAAAAGCAGGAAATTCCATTTCTGGGGAAGTTCTGTACACCAACGGTGTATAGAACAACTCCAGATTGCCTCCCGATTACACTAAACTCTACAGAAAATTGCAGTGCTGCAGATTGAAAAGGAATGGTAACTTTTAATAACATTAAATTACAAAATGGTTTGTGTTGAAATTGTGTATGCTAGATTTTTATTAGCATTTTTTCCCCACAAAAGTGGAGTTACCCTTTAACATGTTAAAGCTTCTATGAGATTTTTGTGATTTACTTTAAAGCCCAACTTCTGGAAATCTAAAAACTATTATTTGTAGTGGGGCTGCACCTACACTGCAAGAGATAACTGCTCCTTTTGGTTACAGGAGAAGAGGAGCATCGTTTTTTACCTGATCCTCTGCTTTACCAACAGATGGCACTACCCACACTTTGGTGGTGGACAGTCCCTTGGCGCCATCAAACCCAATGCAGAGCTATGGATATCTGGATATTAGACGAGGAGAAGATACTGTGGGGACTGGTGCGTCAGCACAGAGATGCTGAGAATCAATAGGAAAATCTACTTTACTGTGTCCTAGACCTAAACAAGCAATTTATCCATGCAGTGCTGGCCCAGCCCCACTGCTAAAGATAATTTTAAAGTTTCCTGGAGTTGGGCTTTTAACTGCTTGTCTTGTCTCTTCCTATATCTTTCAGTGTGATAGATGAGATCTTTGCCTTGGTTTACCAGGATCCAAACACTACAGAGATTTCACAAAAAGATGTAGTAAGTTGATACAAACTGTTTTTTGAGAAAGACAAGAAAATAAAATCAAAACATGAAAACTCTTTTAGAGGTTCGTACACAAGCCTAGCAGTTGTCATTTCAGGGGGAATTCTGCTGAAGTCTGGTTATATAAAGGGATTTTAAGTAAACTGAATCATTTCTGGGTGCTGAAAAAAAGTGACCCAGTGTCCGAATAATAATAACAATCTGTCTAACTGGAATTTATAGTTTGGTGTTTTGGTTATCAATTACTGGCAATATGATCTGAAATTGCTAGAAATTTCATTCATACCTTTGACCTAGTCAGCTTGCACTTCTGTCTGCTAGTTCAATGGTGACCTTGTAGTTGTGCAAAGCCTTTATTGCAGCAATTCTTAGGAATGACAGGTTGTATATCATTTTTCTCTACTGTGTTAATACCGGCGGTCGTCTAAATATACTTGACATATGGTGACTTTGAAAAATGTCAGTAATGTATGATTTGGCATCTGAGATAAAATTAAAACAGGGCACCTTTAAGCCCAGCACATTTTATCTGATGTAATGGGGGTGTTCCATTTCAAAGACATGCCATTATCTATAACTTAAAGTGATATTAAAGGTTTTATTTTTGTGTTTTTAAAATAACAAACATGTCATACTCACCTGCTCTGTGCAGTGGTTTTGCACAGAGCAGCCCTGATCCTCCTCTTCCCGAGTCCTCCTCCGTTACTCCTGGCCCCTCCCTCCTGCTGAGTGCTCCCAAAGCAAGCAGCTTGCAATGGGGGCACCCGAGTAGGCGCATTCCCAAGCTGTGTCTCTGCATGTTCATTAACACACAGAGACGTGGCTCAGCCCTCATCCCCTCTCTCCCTCCTCATTGGTTCACTGGCCAATGGCTCCCGCTGCTGTCCCAGCTAATGAGGTGGTAAAGTCCCTGGACAGCCAAGGCTCTTATGCATATTGCTAAATCGAGATGAGACTCAGGTAAGCATTAGGGGGGGCTAGGTGGCCTGGGAGGGCTGCTGCACAGAGGAGGTTTTTCACCTTCATGGATAGAATCCACGAAGGTGAAAAACCTTGAGCATTTAGGACCACCTTCAGAACTGTCATTTCATATAAATCTGATTGTTGGAAATTGTTTTAAAACTAGCTCCACTGATCATTACAATAACCTTATACTTACTTGTGTTTCTTGCATTGCAACAGTAGTTTGTAGTCCAGTACCTGACACTCTTGATAGTTTATTCCTTTTATAACATCATGCTAATGGCACAGCTTGCACTTGATGGGAAACTATAATGATTTTACATATTTTTTACTGAGTTTCAGTTTTTAAACTATTGTCTAATATCTGTTTTCCACTACCTACAGTATATACAATCATTGATTACCAAATTAACAGCATGATAATGGATTTCCAGAGAACTGTGGGTTGGAGACAGGGCATCTGTAGATGTCCACCTTCAGTCTTTTAGTTCTGATCTTAACTTTTGAATGAGCCATCCAGTAAGGTTTTAATGACTGCTCAGTAAAATCATGTGCGTATGCGTAAGCCTCTTAGGCATGTAAATCAAAGTGTTTACAGAAAAGAGCTTCAAAAACACAAAAGCTACATTTTGGCTCAAAATAAGAATGTAAAATATTAAAATGCAAAATGTCATAGTTACATGACTAAAATTGGTATTTTTAAACTTAAACTCCAGGACAAAAACATGTTTTTTTCCCCTTTAGGTTGGTCTAGTTTAGACATCTCTAATGCTGTAAAGACAATATCTAAAGGGTTGCTGGGGATGCAAAAAACCTTAGTTGACATTATTACAGATTTACAGTCACCTTTTCTCTTTCAGGCTCTGCTACTGTGACTTGCTGTCTTGCCTGTGTAGCCAACCTATCTTAAAAAAGGGCTACTATTTAAATTTAGTTCTGCTTGATGGTAGCTGATTTATAGTCCACTTGTTCATTTGTGTCACAGTCTGGAGTCAGACTCAGAGGCCAGTAGTTATAGCAGTGGAGCAGCACTCACCAACAAACGGGACAGGTAAACAAGCAGGTCACCCAGGCTGATAAAACGGGTTGACCTGAGATGTGGGGTATAAGTACTAACCGGTATTCACCAGAGCTCCTGGTGGTGGAGATTGATGTGTGTTAGAACCAGGTCGTGGTCCTCAGGATCGCCCCACCAGGAGGTGAGCACGCCAGAGTCCAGGAGCAGATATAGAAGGTAGGGATCAAGAACCGTAGTTAGGAAACAAGCCAAAGGGTCAGTAACGAATGGTTGCAGGTTATGATTAAGCAGAAGCGTAGTTGAGGAACAAGCCAAAGGTCTGTAAAGAATCATAGCAAAGATACAGGTGGCAGCAGAAGAGACAAAGGCGAGATATTAAAATGTTATCTGATCTCATATATCCTTTTAATCTAGCGAACCTTCTCCTAGATATATAAGAGCAATATATAAGAGCAAATAAGAGGCGCTCATATCCCTAGTGCTAGAAATCACATATGCTGTAATTCCATTGAATAATTAACAACATATAAGTGTACAAATGCATAAGCTTAATGGTGTTTACCAACTCTAATCAAACCATGCAAAAATATATCCAATGTGCAAGTGAAAAAAGCTGTGACAGCAGAATAATTAATAAATGGCTAAAAATCCCCAATTAGTGTGATTCACAAAATAAGTATTAATAAGTGCAAAACAAATTATAATTATATTACAAAAAAAATTTTTTGAAGCATGAAAAATCAGTCCTTGAAAATCTTGTGACAAAAAATATAACGTGATTTAATTTGTGACAAAAAAGTATATAAAATCGCACAAATCTTCTAAGGTGCAGTGATCTTGATAATGCTGAACTCCACGTGCCTTTCACCTCACCAACGTGAAATGTGAATCCACACCCAAAGGAATCTCACTCACCGAATAATTTTGCCAGCACTCTCATGCACGGCAAAAAACGCTTAGTAACCACACTCCAGAGAAATCCAACAAGCAGTAATTCCACAGTATTTAGAATCATTCCACATGTAAAAAAATTGAAGAACTCACATAGCGTAAACCAGCACGGCAAGTTTATTTAAAACCACTACAATCTTCAATGGAAACACTCACATTTTAAAAGATAAAAACCAGCAGTAAAACCAATGTGATTCACAGCAACTTCAACTTTTAGTGGATACACTCAGAACAACAGGTGGTCACGGCGGACCCGAGGTGTGTTGATGCTAGGACTCACGGTCTCTCTCACCCCCCTCCGTAGTAATAACAAACTCTCCTTCGTATAGTGCGGCTCTCAGCGTTGCTCGTCACATCTCATAGCCACGCCCCCGACATGTTTCGTCATAGATCAGACTTATTCATGGGATTGGCTAACTAGGCTGTCCCTCATCCCTTATATCTCCTCCTCCCTGGCTTCCCATAGGTTGGTGAGTCCGCATGCGCACATCTCGTGTCCCCGCTCCAATAATAGACCAGAGACTACGGCGCGCCGCTGTACAGGGATGCGGTTTGCCTTTACTTAACTGTGGACTGATTGCAACAAATACCTTAGATGGATAGCTTAGCCTTATTAAATCCTGCATAACAGTGTAAGCGATCACAGCATTACTACCATGGTCACGTCTGAAGCATACCTAATTTACACATTCTGCATACCGGTGTAAGTGATCATAGCATTACTGCTATGGTCACGTCTGAAGCATACCTAATATACATATTCTGCACACCAATGTAAGTGACCATAGCTTTACTGCCATGGCCACATCTGAAGTATACCTAATTTTATATTTATCCAACGATATCTCATCACAAATATAACGGTCTATAATTTGCTAAATCAAAAGTTTACACTCCGATTGCTAAAATAGCACACCACTGGATGAACCTATACCTACAAAAAATTGCATGTTGGATAAAATTCCAATAAAGTGCGAGTGTGCTAAAACTAAATAAAAAATCGTTAAAAAATCATTAAATAATCCTACGAATGTCCCCTCATTCACAGTGGACCTAAAATTTACTAACATGGTGAGAATCTAATTAATTAAATACATTATAGTAAAACTCCATATCATATAATACATGGATTATTCAACTGTCCCAACTCAATATCTACACTTATATGACGAAGCTGATGCTAATGACAAGCTGTTGAGCTCCTACAAACTACTCCCCTACTGCAAGGATTTATTAATGAAACTCATACCTGGATCATCGCTCTCCCCCCCTATTCAGGACTACTTCGCCAATAGGTCATTAAAATGACCAAAATAAAAATTATATGTAAAATACTTAAGTGAACACCTATATAAAACCTATATCTGAAACGCTTAGAACATTCTCTATCTTCATTAAAGAATATATCACATATCAACCCCCCTGCCCCATAATCCAGGGTCTCTACACAAGAAGAAACTACCAGATAGTCACAACAGAGTAACATACCTCTGAACCTACTGCTAAAGTGTTCACCCAAGACGCAGCACATCAAAATTAACCACCTTCAATTAAAAATTATTTATGAAGCAGTTTAAATCTAGTTCTATATTTAACCCCCTAGGGGTTAAACTTTTCAATAAAAAGATCCAGCGAGTTTCCCTCTGCGATAGATCCCTAACCCTGTTGGAACCTCTCCAAGACGGATGGACCACATCGATTCCACAGAATTGTAAAAGCGAGGGGTCCTTTTGGTGTTTTTCTTTGAAATGCAAGGAGACACTATGATACTTGTAACCGTTCTTAATATTGGTTAAATGCTCCGAGATTCTGATCCTTAGCAATCTTTTTGTTCTGCCCACATAAAGTAGGCCACAAGTGCACCACATCAAGTATACAACAAAAGAGGAGTTGCAAGTGCTGAATTCCTTAATTTCAAAGGATTCCCCTTCTCTATTCGTTACACTTGTCACTCTGTGGCTCACTTTTACGGTCCTGCAGCATATACATCTTCTGCAACAGTAAAAGCCCTTAAGGTCGAGTCTCAGATCATTATGCCCAGGTGGATCCAAGATTTTCCTTACTACATGATCGCCAAAGCTTGGAGCCCTCCTGTAAATGAATCTCGGTTGATTCGGTAGGATCTGCCCCAAGTGTCTATCTTTGCGTAAGATGTGCCAATGCTTTTTGAATATCCACTCAATGTCTTTATATTGACAATGATACCCTGATATGAACCCCAACTGGTGTTGGCCTTCAATCATCTGGGGAACATTCCTTTTCTCAAAGCATTTCTCCCTCGGGGTTTGAGCCACCTCCTGAATAACCTTATTCAATACATCAGTGTCATATCCTTTCTGTATAAATTTCTTTTTGAGGATACCTGCCTGTTCATAAAAATCATCTCACAATGTGCAATTACGTCGAACTCGTACCATCTGTCCCTTTGGAATATTTTTTATCCATCCGGGATGGTGGCCGCTTCTTATAGACAAATAGCTGTTACGATCTGTCGGTTTAAAAAACACTTTAGTCCTTAATGTGTCCATATATCTTTCAATCGTCACATCTAGGAAGTTAACCCTATCACTGCTAATCTGATTCCAATCTAATATTGTTAGTATTATTGTTAAGTTCATGTAAGAACTCAACTGCCGAATCCTCCGTGCCTTCCCATATAAACAGGAGGTCATCAATAAATCTCCGATAAAATTAAAGCTGGGGTCTTCTAACATTAAAAACCTTCCTGTCCTCCCACTCCGCCATGAACAGGTTGGCGAGGCTGGGAGCAAATTTCGCTCCCATTGCCACGCCAACCTGCTGGGAATAAAAGTCACCATTGCACCAAAAATAGTTATGGGACATGCAAAAATCCAGTACATGCCCCAAAAAACGCTTTTGTATACCTGGGATGTCATCTCTCCTACTTAATGCCCAGTTTAGAGCTAAGGATGCGTCTTCATGTTGTATAATAGTATACAAAGAAGCTACATCAGCCGTTACCAGGTATACAGGAGATGTAGCATTCAATCTTACATCCTTAAACAAAGTCAGCAAGTCTCCCGTATCTTTCAAATACGCCCTTGTGACCTTCACACTGGGCTGGAGGAATTTGTCCAAGTACTCCCCCAGTCTGGCTGTGACAGACCCAATGCCATTGACAATGGGGCGAGGCGGTGGGCATTATGTGCTTTTATGTATTTTTGGCAGAGTGTAGATAACAGGGATTCTACATGCACTGGGGATTAGATACCTCTTCTCCTTAAGGTTTAAAGCATCCATTCTAAACCCCCATTCTACCAAAATCGACAACTGGGTTTTATATGCATCCGTGGGGTCAGATGCCAATTTTTTATAGGTGGATCCATCTCCGACTAGTTCCAAGAGCTGGTTAAGATAAAATGATTTATCTAACAATACCACTCCTCCCCCTTTATCAGCGGGTCGTATTATGAGATCCTTCTTCTCTTCCAATGACCGAATCCCTTCTTTGATATAATACGGGTTGACCCCCTTACGTGGGGTGAGTTCCTCGATATCATTGAGCACCAAGCTCGGATTCTGGGGGTTAAAAATGGATTTATTTTTGAGTCCTGTATCAATTCTAGTGTCAGGCACTCTCGATTTGATGGTGGATTCCACTGGATGGCTCAGAAAGTACTTTTTAATGTTCATGGACCTAATAAATTTGTGTGTGTCTATGTAGACATCAAATTTATTCATTGCTTTTTTTGGGGCACATTTCAAACCCAAGTTCAAAATGTTGAGCTCTTTGTGATTGAGCTCAACATTACTCAGGTTTAATATCCCTGTGTTCATGTGTCCCTCGGTCGCTTTCTTGGGTTGTTTCGATCGTCCTGCCCTGCATCCCCTTCTTCTCTTCGGGGGGGCATCTGATCGTAATTGTACCCCTGAGTGGGGGTGGATCTTCCTCCCTCTCTTTGGTATGAACCTTTGGGGTTCCTCCTCTGGGTTTCCCTCCCTCTTTCAGATATAGGTTTTATATAGGTGTTCACATAAGTATTTTACATATAGGTTTTATTTTGGTCATTTTAATGACTTATTGGCGAAGTAGTCCTGAATAGGGGGGGAGAGCGATGATCCAGGTATGAGTTTCATTAATAAATCCTTGCAGTAGGGGAGTAGTTTGTAGGAGCTCAACAGCTTGTGATTAGCATCAGCTTCGTCATATAAGTGTAGATATTGAGTTGGGACAGTTGAATAATCCATGTACACCTCGGGTCCGCCGTGACCACCTGTTGTTCTGAGTGTATCCACTAAAAGTTGAAGTTGCTGTGAATCACATTGGTTTTACAGCTGGTTTTTATCTTTTAAAATGTGAGTGTTTCCATTGAAGATTGTAGTGGTTTTAAATAAACTTGCCGTGCTGGTTTACGCTATGTGAGTTCTTCAAATTTTTTTACATGTGGAACGATTCTAAATACTGTGGAATTACTGCTTGTTGGATTTCTCTGGAGTGTGGTTACTAAGCGTTTTTTGCCGTGCATGAGAGTGCTGGCAAAATTATTCGGTGAGTGAGATCCCTTTGGGAGTGGATTCACGTTTCACGTTGGTGAGGTGAAAGGCACGTGGAGTTCAGCATTATCAAGATCACTGCACCTTAGAAGATTTGTGCGATTTTATATACTTTTTTGTCACAAATTAAATCACGTTATATTTTTTGTCACAAGATTTTCAAGGACTGATTTTTCATGCTTCAAAAAAATTTTTTTGTAATATAATTATAATTTGTTTTGCACTTATTAATACTTATTTTGTGAATCACACTAATTGGGGATTTTTAGCCATTTATTAATTATTCTGCTGTCACAGCTTTTTTCACGTGCACATTGGATATATTTTTGCATGGTTTGATTAGAGTTGGTAAACACCATTAAGCTTATGCATTTGTACACTTATATGTTGTTAATTATCTGATGGAATTACAGCATATGTGATTTCTAGCACTAGGGATATGAGCGCCTCTTATTTGCTCTTATATATCTAGGAGAAGGTTCGCTGGATTAAAAGGATATATGAGATCAGATAACATTTTAGTTTGATAGCCTTTAAAGGGGCAGCTCTCTTTCACTTTTTATTTAGTGAGTTATATATATTTTGTTACACACTAAGTGAGCCATTCACTGGATCTCATTCCTGATTGTTGTAAACTCTATTCACTGGCGCAGTGGGGGTAGTTTTGAATTAAGGGCGGCTTAATATTCTGATTACCCATTTTTACAAAGGCGAGATATTGGCTGGAGGGAGTACAATAATCTGACAAACAGGAAGTGCATAGACATGGCTTAAATCAGAAACTCATGGGAGGAGCAAAGAGTTCAAGGTTTAAGACAAACAAGATTTAAGGTAGGATCATTCAAGGAATTGCCCAGGGTACTGTCCAGCATTCAAGGTGGCTCAGCAAGCAGATTCATTGGCTCAAGGTTCAAGTCTAGGCCCTGACAATTTTGTGTGTTCCCTAAATTTAGTGGAGCTGTGGTTTCTCCCTTCTACTAGTAGGTGTCACTGGTACTTCTGGTATTAGTATGAGAAACTAAAGTAGAACTGAATTATGAATCTTCTTACTTTCCCTAGTTAATCAGTAGGATTTTTTTGGCCAATGGTGCTTGCTGAGGGAAAGTATAAATATTTGGCGAGAGCCAGGTGATCACTCTCTTTGACCCAGGTTCTGGCCTGGTGTGAGTGTGTGAGGAGCATGCGATTCATTAGGCCTGGAGCCTGAGGCCTAAAGATGTGATTGAAGCAGAAGAAGTCTGCCTGTTCACTCCTGGTGCTTGAGATTCTGTGGTCTGGGTGCCTGACTTAGAGGAACAAATGATGTCTGAGATGAAGAACCAGAGGACACATGAAGTAAGGAACTTGTGGGGAGCCTGGCAAATTATCAAGATGGAATCATCAAGGCTACTGCTGTTGCTACTGGAAAGATTTGGTTGCTAATGGAGATGGCTGATACTAAGAAAATACAGATTGCTGAAGTCAACTCAAAGGCTCTTTTCTGTACTGGTGTTTCTTCCTTTTTATGCTAGTGAGTCTTCTGAACTCCCTACCCCTCTTTCCCTGGAGTATTAGTTTAAGCAATAAATTGCTTTTTGTTTGTATCTTAAAGTGATTGGTGCCTGTCTATTCACATCCCACCACTACCTAAGCAATCTACACGTTGAGGTAAAATGTCAGTCCTCCCTGTCTCTGGGGGTTACCACCATACTTCCAGGTGTCAGGATGGTGCTACACCACGTTTTGTACAGTGCAGAAGTATCATTTGCATGCTCTGCCCCATCCCTCCCCCTCACCTATTGATACAAGGAATTCTGTGATTGGAGAAAAGGAGAGAAGGAGCAGATGAACATATCCAACAACTTCATCTTAAACAACCACCACCACCTAAAGCTAATCTCTTGCAAGCCACCAGCACTATGCCCTCTAGCTGCAAAACTGTGATATTTGCTACCTACACCAAAAAAAATTGACAGATATTGTAGATATGCTGCCAAGAAAAAAAAGAACAACTATAGAAAGACAGATATGCATTTCTGTGTAAGAAAACTTTATTTTTACTTTAGAGATCCATCCTGAGAATTAAGACCCCTCCTCTTCTCCTCCTTAGATTTTACGTGTTTATGAATAAAAGATCTATGCACCTTCCTTTATTTATTACTTATCACTACACTGGAACTGTACACTCATATGTCTTCAGTTTGCAGGTCTAAACCAGCCTTAAAGCTGATCTAAACCCAGTTGCTAAAATATCATATAAACGTTACCATGTTAATGCAATTTCAGAAATTGCTTTCAAAAGTTTAAGTTCTACAGCTTTTAGTAAAAGAATCCCTGACATTAAGTACTTATTAATTTTTTTGTTTTGTTTTGGGAAATATCAACTGTCTCCCTGTTGTGCTTTCACATGTACCCCTTGAAGAAAACTAAAGAAGCCATGATGACACCCTGTGCAGGCATGGTTCACCATTGTTGCTACTAGTAAGCTGGACCAGACAAATAATGTACAGCCAATGCTGGAATGAGTGCATGTTGACCAGAAGTGTCTAAAAACAATATGGAGCACTAAGAAAAAAGAAAAAGCTAAATCAATATTTTGCCTGTTATTTATGATACATAGTCCTTCAGCAAGCTAGATGCCATCTAATTAAGTGAAAAGACTGCAAACTAGATACAGGTAAGATACAGTTTCACTTTTTTTCTATTAATTTAAAAATACTACTTTTGTGTTCCAAACATGTTGGCTGTACTTAAAGAAGCAATGAGACTATTGGCCCTCTGTCTCCAGAATAGGATGAAGAGGAAGAGTATGGGCATGATAAAAAAAGCCAGAACTCTAGTGCCCAGGAGGAGGCACCTAAATCCTAGAGGTAACAGGTTATGTGCTGCCCTATTTAAAAAGCAGAAGAGTGGGAATGAAAGATTTCTAAAGTTGACGTCTCTTTCTTCTAAATTGTATCTTCCTTCTTTTACTAAGTTAGCCTGACTTGACTGCATGCAGAAACATTACTAAATTAATTAGATACACTTTAACAGCTGCAAAGTGTAGAATCACTTCTCCCTGGAAGTCCCCTCTGCACCCTTCCGTGGTTTAATTAAAGGAAATGGGACCCGTCAGAAATAGAAAAGGTGACAGTATATCTTATGTATTATACTGTCATACTATCTATGACCAAGAAAGTTTAGTGTGAATAGAAATTGAATGTTAAGTACTCACTGTAAATCATTAAAATGACTGCGGACTTGAAATTACCTATTTATTCCAATTAATAATTTGTTTTGTAGAAGTATTTTTTTTTGTTTTGTTTTATGTACAGGTACATTATGAAAAATTGTGCAGTACAATGCACGCTGATTGGCTCCCCCGCTGGCCAATGGGAGCGCGCGCGTGCCCCCAGATTGATGTGTACGAGCCCGAGCAATCTCTAGTGTGAACCCAGCCTAACTCCACTTGTGTTCAAAAAAACCCTGGGTGATCAATGTACAGTGGGGACGGAAAGTATTCAGACCCCCTTAAATTTTTCACTCTTTGTTATATTTTAGCCATTTGCTAAAATCATTTAAGTTCATTTTTTCCCTCATCAATGTACACACAGCACCCCATATTAACAGAAAAACACAGAATTGTTGACATTTTTGCAGATTTATTAAAAAAGAAAAACTGAAATATCACATGGTCCTAAGTATTCAGACCCTTTGCTGTGACACTCATATATTTACACTCAGGTGCTGTCCATTTCTTCTGATCATACTTGAGATGGTTCTACACCTTCATTTGAGTCCAGCTGTGTTTGATTATACTGATTGGACTTGATTAGGAAAGCCACACACCTGTCTATAAAAGACCTTATAGTTTACAGTGCATGTCAGAGCAAATGAGAATCATGAGGTCAAAGGAACTGCCTGAAGAGCTCAGAGACAGAATTGTGGCAAGGCACAGATCTGGCCAAGGTTAAAAAAAAAAATTCTGCTGCACTTAAGGTTCCTAAGCGCACAGTGGTCTCCATAATCCTTAAATGGAAAATGTTTGGGATGACCAGAACCCTTCCTAGAGCTGGCCGTCCGGCCAAACTGAGCTATCGGGGGAGAAGAGCCTTGGTGAGAGAGGTAAAGAAGAACCCAAAGATCACTGTGGCTGAGCTCCAGAGATGCAGTCGGGAGATGGGAGAAAGTTGTAGAAAGTCAACCATCACTGCAGCCCTCCACCAGTCGGGGCTCTATGGCACAGTGGCCCGACAGAATCCTCTCCTCAGTGCAAGACACATGAAAGCCCGCATGGAGTTTGCTAAAAAACACCTGAAGGACTCCAAGATGGTGAGAAATAAGATTCTCTAGTCTGATGAGACCAAGATAGAACTTTTTGGCCTTAATTTTAAGCGGTATGTGTGGAGAAAACCAGGCACTGCTCATCACCGTTCCAATACAGTCCCAACAGTGAAGCATGGTGGTGGCAGCATGTAAAAAACTTGCTGCATCTTTCCCAAAAAGACTCATGGCTGTATTAGATCAAAAGGGTGCTTCTACTAAATACTAAGCTAAGTTCTGAATACTTAGGACCATGTCATTATTTCAGTTTTTCTTTTTTAATAAATCTGCAAAAATGTCAACAATGCTATGTTTTTCTGTCAATATGGGGTGCTGTGTGTACATTAATTAGGAAAATAAATTAACTTAAAGCGGGGGTCCACCTATCTATCGTTTTTTTTTTTTTGAGTTCATTCACAAACTTTTCTTCTCAGCATTACATACTCACATATTGTGTGTAATATGTCCGCCTGTGTCAGATTTCATCGGAAAGAATAACTTATATTACTCACTGCAGGCGGTTTCCATCTTCATTGTGGGCATTTGAAGCCCACAAGCATTTATTTCCTGGATGTGGTGAATGCTGTGCTCCCAGCATTCACCGCTCGTTCCCGCACATGCTCAGTGGCATCCTGGGAAGCCTGAGACTAGCTCCCAGGAGTCTGGGAGAGGCTAGAAACACGCCTACTCCCACGGGAGGAGAACCAGGAAGTGCAAAGAAGAATAGAAAAATAAAAGGTAATTACGGCGATTTAAATTTTTTTAAACGGCATGTCAGCATCTAGGCAATGAAGAGAATACATACAGATATTGTTCAAAATTTGGGTGGAACCCCGCTTTAAATGATTGTAGCAAATGGTTGCAATATAACAAAGAGTGAAAAATTTAAGGGGGTCTGAATACTTTCCATCCCCACTGTATTTGCAGGGATTTTAACAAACTTTGTAGCAGATTCCTACCTTTTGCTGCTGTTAAGAAAAAGCTCTTTGTATCACGGATTGCATACTCATTCTGGACAAAGTGATTAACTCTCTTGGGAGAAGCTCCCCAATAATTACATTTCTATTGCAGAGAATACCTAAAATTTGACTTGTATTTTTAGTGCAGACCTCTGAGAAAATCTGTGAGCCAATAACGCAAGCAGGAAATGACATTTCCAGTTGTGTTCTGAACATCAACAGTGTACAGAACACGTCCAGGTTGCCTCCAGATTACAATGAATTCTACAGAAAATTACAGAGCTGCAGATTGGAAAGGTAATTGTGTAGCAATTGTATATGCTATATTATTGTTTTTAATTTTCATATTTTTTTTCCACGAAAATGAAAAGCTTTAAAGCATTACACTTTAAGCTCACCCAATGATATAGCTACACATTAAAGTGATATTAAAATTTGTTTTTTTTAACCAGTTGCCGCCCGCCCACCGTCATATGACAGAACGGCTGCTCTCGCGTGCCCTGACAGAGTGCGAGGAGAGGAGAGCTGATCAGCAGCATCTCCTCACAGGGGGAGAGCTAGGGAAGTAATCAGGGCACTCACTGATCATCAGTGCCCTGATTACAAGATATAAATAAAGTGCCACAAATAAAGAAAAAACCATGCCCACCAATGCCAGCATACAGTGCCCACCAATGCCAGTGATCAGAGCCCACCAGTGGCAGCAATCAGTGCCCACACTGCCCACAAGTGCCACAAATCAGTGCCCATTAGCCATGCCAGTCAGTGCTGGCAATTAGTGCCCCCTATCAGTGCTGCCCATCATTGCCCATCACTGCTGTCCATCATTGCCCATCAGTGTCGCCCATCAGTGCCACCCAACAATGCCCATCAGTGCCCATCTGTACCGCCTATCCATGCCGCCTATCCGTGCCCACCAGTGCCGCCTTTCAGTGCCCGCCACTGCCGCCTATAAGTGCCCATCAGTGCCACCTAACAGTGCCCATCAGTGCCGCCTATAAGTGCTCATCAATGCCACATATCAGTGCCACCTATCAGTGCCCATAAATGTGGCATATTAGTGCCTTCTCATCAGTGCCACCTCATCAGTGCCCATAAGTGCCGCCTCATCAGTGCCCATAAGTACCACCTCATCAATGCCCACCAGTTCAGCCTATCAGTGCCCATCAGTGCTGCCTCATCAACGCACATCAGTGAAGACGAAAAATTACTTAGTTACAAAATTTACTGACAGAAAAAAAGTAAAAAAAAAAAAATTTTTCAAAATTTTTGGTCTTTTTTTTTTTTTTGTAAAAAATAAAAAACCCAGCAGTGATTACATACCAGCAAAAGGAAGCTCTATTTGTGTGAAGAAAATTATAAAAAATGTGTTTGGGTACAGTGTAGTATGACTGCGCAATTGTCATTCAAAGTGCGACAGCGCTGAAAGCTGAAAAATGGCTTGGGCAGGAAGGGGGTGTTCGTGCCTGGTAGGCAAGTGGTTAAATAACAAACATGTTATACTTACCTGCTCTGTGCAATAGTGTTGCACAGAGCAGCCCAGATCCTCTTCTTCTCGGGTCCCCTGCCAGTACTCCTGGCTTCTCCCTCCTGCTGGATTTATTATAGCAGAGTAAAGTGGAGGGTTAAAATGAGCAACCAAACAGACCTCGTATTTAAAAGGGGAAATATTACATTAAAAAGTGTAATTTAACGTCGGTATTAACGGTCAAAACAAACCAATAGTTGATGCAGCAGGAATATTAACATTAACCAAATATACATTTTTCAGATATAAAAACAGATGTATCCATAAATGGCAAATACATTTAATTAAAAAAGTTGTGTTCCACCATACTGGTCTTATAACATTTGCATATTAATGTAAATACCTATGTTTTCTGCCTACCCAGAGCACTGTTTATGTTGTAGCATGAGGTGCATGTGCAGGATTTTCTATAAAAATGTGTTGAAAGGGAAAGAACGGTGCATTTTCAGTGAACATTTATTTTAAAGTACATTTTTGTGGCTTTCAGATTTTATCTGCTTGCACTTGTATATTTGTGTTATTGTAATCAATATATAGATTTGTAGATTGTAGGGAAGGTAGATTGGCTGCTGCCATTTCTCTACCTCTCTGCTTAGATTATATATGAGATCAGCCACACAGGTAGAGAATTGTTTTAGTAAGTTAGCCGACTCATAGGCTTGCATTGTGAAAAGGAACAAAAAAAAGCACAACTATTATGTAGCATTGTAAAGCAAGGAGCAGGGAGCAGACTGGATATGTAATAGACGAAAATGGTTGCCACTGTATACAAACTATAGACAAACTAGAGACGAACTATAGACAAATGACTTAATACATGTACACATATTATTCACATCAAGCTGATTTTTTTCATGTGCTCATGAAAAAATAGTTGAAATTGCTATACATACTATATAAAAAAAAAAAAAAAAAAACACGATTAGGGCTGAACTCTTATGAAACAAATTGATGGTCAAACGACATATGAGAACAGATTTACGTGCCAAAAAAGTTGTAATTCAAATTCTAATGGTTCACACTTCTCTGTCCCACTGCAGTCAGGACAGTGATACCACAATTCACAGCTGCAGTTCTGTAGCTTCCTGTGTCACCTGCCTACTCACTGAACTGTGAAAGAATGTAATCACATTATACTGTTGTGAAATACATTAGAGTCTAGTGATATTACAGTGTGTAATTTCCCATTTTCAGTCTAATTTCTGCTTTTTGGAGGGAATAAAATATAAAGGGAGGTTCTAAGCAGTTATGCAAGCAGTATTTTATAATACATGTTCAAGGGCATATGTAATAAATAGACATTTTTAAATATATAATTGGAGTATAAAAAAAATGATGATGACAGCCTAAGCAGATAGCTTAAATTAGATGTAAACCTAATAGTTAAAAATTCACATAACTTTCTAAAATGTTAATGTCATTTCAAGTGTTGTTTTTCAGTCCTTTCAAACCTACAGCTCTCGTTAAAAAATATCTAGTAATTCTGCCATGGAGCTTATTCAGGCACTGACTTTTGTGAAACATTTCTGTCTCCCAGTTGCCCTTCTGTGCCCCCTCGTCAGATACTCTATTGGTGGAGACATTCAATGCACAGGTCTTGAGTAATGACATACAGTTGCCGCTGGAACACATGCATATAGACTTAAAACAAGCTAGAGAAGATTGGCAGCACTGAAATACAAAAAAGGGATGAAAAAAAGGTGAAGATATTTTTTTTTAAAGAAAAAAACATGGCAATTGTTTATGATACACAATGTTTTAACAAGCTAAATGTCATTCATTTAGGGTTTAACACAGTAGATCTAGTGTAATATGTATCCTAATAAGAAATGTCATGCTTGTATGAAAAATTGTTTTTCGTTTTATTCAAACACCTGATAACTGTCATGCATTGCATTTAAGAGATCTTTGTGAACTCAGACAAAATATTTTAATGTACTATTAAATGTTAAATCTATCCCAAAGTTATAGTAGTGTTTACAACAGAAGTTGAAACTTCTTTGAAATACATATTTTTATTGTTTTGTTCACGTTTTATTGGTTTAAATGTACTTTAAAGTTCACCTTTTATTATTTTTTAATTTTGATAGAAGCAGTACATTTTCCTTCCATTAAAGTAACTCTGGCACTATATAAATAAAAGCATGGCATTCCC
This sequence comes from Lithobates clamitans, assembly GCA_037952925.1. NCBI lineage: Eukaryota > Metazoa > Chordata > Amphibia > Anura > Ranidae > Lithobates > Lithobates clamitans. Next base: position 116,610 of record JBBGZY010000727.1, read on the forward strand.
TGAGTCACGCTATGCATTTACCACTGACCTTTTAACAGAGATATATATATATATATATATATATATATATATATATATATATATATATATATATATATATATATATATATAACAGCAAAACTTGCTGAAAAATCTTTATTGTACTACACTCCTGGAATGCCTGGACCACCTCTGTGTGCTTGTGGTTCCACAAAGCCCTATTAGATTATTGTGTCTAGGCATTCCTCGTGCACTAAAATATGTGTGATGCAACAGATTCACTTTAGAGTCACGTTAAGTATCAACACCTGGGTGTGAAAAGAGGATGCTTGGAATACATTGCTAACATCTGCAGTAAGCTCTGTGATGTCAAAAACAAAAGGAGATTATTGATCCTGATTCTGCCTTCTGGGACATTTGAACATTTACTAGGTGAGTAAATATACAGTGGGGACGGAAAGTATTTAGACCCCCTTAAATGTTTTACTCTGTTATATTGTAGCCATTTGCTAAAATCATTTAAGTTCATTTTTTTCCTCATTAATGTACACACAGCACCCCATATTGACAGAAAAACACAGAATTGTTGACATTTTTGCAGATTTATTAAAAAAGAAAAACTGAAATATCACATGGTCCTAAGTATTCAGACCCTTTGCTGTGACACTCATATATTTAACTCAGGTGCTGTCCATTTCTTCTGATCATCCTTGAGATGGTTCTACACATTCATTTGAGTCCAGCTGTGTTTGATTATACTGATTGGACTTGATTAGGAAAGCCACACACCTGTCTATATAAGACCTTACAGCTCACAGTGCATGTCAGAGCAAATGAGAATTATGAGGTCAAAGGAACTGCCTGAAGAGCTCAGAGACAGAATTGTGGCAAGGCACAGATCTGGCCAAGGTAAAAAAAAAAATTCTGCTGCACTTAAGGTTCCTAAGAGCACAGTAGCCTCCATAATCTTTAAATGGAAGACGTTTGGGACGACCAGAACCCTTCCTAGAGCTGGCCATCCGGCCAAACTGAGTTATCGAGGGAGAAGAGCCTTGGTGAGAGAGGTAAAGAAGAACCCAAAGATCACTGTGGCTGAGCTCCAGAGATGCAGTCAGGTGATGGGACAAGTTGTAGAAAGTCAACCATCACTGCAGCCCTCCACTGGTTGGGGCTTTATGGCAGAGTGGCAAGACACATGAAAGCCTGCATTGAAGTTTGCTAAAAAACACCTGAAGGACTCCAAGATGGTGAGAAATAAGATTCTCTGGTCTGATGAGACCAAGATAGAACTTTTTGGCCTTAATTCTAAGCGGTATGTGTGGCGAAAACCAGGCACTGCTCATCACCTGTCCAATACAGTCCCAACAGTGAAGCATGGTGGTGGCAGCATCATGCTGTGGGAGTGTTTTTCAGCTGCAGGGACAGGACGACTGGTTGCAATCAAGGGAAAGATGAATGCGGCCAACTACCGGGATATCCTAGTCGAAAACCTTCTCCAGAGGACCTCAGACTGGGCCGAAGGTTTACTTTCCAACAAGACAATGACCCTAAGCACACAGCTAAAATAACGAAGGAGTGGCTTCACAACAACTCCGTGACTGTTCTTGAATGGCCCAGCCAGAGCCCTGACTTAAACCCAACTGAGCATCTCTGGAGAGACCTAAAAATGGCATCCCACCAACGTTTACCATCCAACCTGACAGAACTGGAGAGGATCTGCAAGGAGGAATGGCAGAGGCTCCCCAAATCCAGGTGTGAAAAACTTGATGCATCTTTCCCAAAAAGACTCATGGCTGTATTAGATCAAAAGGGTGCTTCTACTAAATACTGAGCAAAGAATCTGAATACTTAGGACCATGTGATATTTCAGTTTTTCTTTTTTAATAAATCTGCAAAAATGTCAACAATTCTATGTTTTTCTGTCAATATGGGGTGCTGTGTGTACATTTAATGAGTAAAAAAATGAACTTAAATGATTTGATCAAATGGCTGCAATATAACAAAGAGTGAAAAATTTAAGGGGGTCAGAATACTTTCTGTCCCCAGTGTACATGAGAGAGTGCATAGCGTCTTGCAGATTTCTTTGATTTAATGTGGAAAGGAAAACACTCTTCTAAACTAAAAGGTCGGCTCTGTTTTTAGGCATTACCACATCACCATGTATCATAGAGATTGGAGTACCCCTAAAATCAGAAGACTATTTCTTCCTAATTGAATCCTACAAATTATATACTATATATATGTAGGACTCCACCCCTTAGGATGGTCTAGAATAAATAAGTGTGAAAGGCTAGCATCTAACTTCCTAGGCATGAATCCTTGGCATACTTTGGGGTGCACAAAACATTGGGAGCCAATCAATTTATTGTTGAACTCAGTTTTATGAGAGAGGGTTAGGGGCACAGGATACTCAAAATAACAAAAAAGCTCAGGTATTCTAGTAGTAGTTGCCCCTATATTAGTAGTCAGGCTAGATCTAAGATCATGCAAGGATAATAAAAAAAAGTCCTTACCTCAAGCTGCAATTGATCCGCTGCTAACTGCTACTTTGTTCCTTGACCATTTAATAGCAGTCAGTCACAGGTACCTTGATTTGTTAGCAGAGAATCCTTCTTGCAATGTCCATAGCTTGTACCTAGTTCCTTTGAGACACTCTCCAGCAGGGCCTCTGATAAGGGGTTCCCTTCTGCGGGGCTCAGGCCCCATCAGCTCAACAGGGACTCCCAGGCAACTCACAAGCAGGGGGAGGGGATTCTGGACAGGGAGGGTGATCACTGTGGTGGGGGAGGGGCAATTACTGGAACCAATCCCCTGTGTGGCTCACCCCGAAGCAGGTGAAAGTTTTCCTCCCCTCCCTCTTGCCAGCTTTTTCTGCGGCAGGGGGAGACACACAGGGGATCAGTTTCAGAAGTGGCCCCCCTACCCAAACCGATCACCCTTCCTGTCTAGGGTCCAATTCTTCCTGCTGCCCAGGTCCCCGGTGTGCCTCTTTTCCCCACAGCGCTAATGACTTCCCCTCCTACCCCTCCTGCTGGATGTTGCGGGCATACGGGGGGGTCCTTTCAGGATAGAGAGAAGGGTGGGGGGGAGTAAATATGTTGTATTTACCAGCCCCTTCCTTTCCTGAATGAACACAGTGAGTGCTCAGTACTGATTACTCACCATTCAGCTACTGAATCCCCATAGTGTAGCATAGCCTGCCTGTGCTCAGCTGCAAGCCACAAAGAAGAAAAAGACACTGGCTTACACTGTATAGGCCATAGCGCCCATGTGAATGAGTTGCAAAACCTCATTCGCACACAGAGCTATATTTATTAACTCAATACAGTTTTATTCTTTAGACTGGTGAGTTTGGACTTTTCTGGCTGGCTAACCATTTTGTCAGTTAGATATGGTTGCACTAGCAGAAGCATCTGCTCTTTGGTCCTCCGCCATAGGCAGAAACATGGATGTTTAGTCAATAGGAGTGTGAGTGACTGTGGAAAGAATTTTTCTATAAGGGATGATTCAGGTCAGATAAAGACTATACAACTGATTGCTGAAGTGTTTGTAGGTAACTTTTGATTGAGGGTTGAATTTTATAAATGAGATAAGAAAATTGCCAAAAAGCATACATTTTTAAATATTTATTTTAAAATTATGATTAATAAACACTAACTAATAAGAAGTAAAAGTATATCTCCCATTAAAAAACATTTTGAAATTTTCTGAGTAGTAATCTTTTCAGCTACTGGATTTATCATTATTATTGCCTAGCAACAAGTTCTGCTATTGTGTCAGATATGCTCAATTTAAATGTATTAACCTGACTTCTTTATTATAAAACATGCCTTTTATTTTTTACGTTCATTTCTCATGAACTCATCAAGACAGTCTTCATTTTTCTAATTTAGGATTGTTGTAAGATTGTGGTTTTATTAATGTAATTCTCTGGCTGTCATAAAGTTCTGACACACATAAAAGGTATTCTGCTACCGATGAATCTGGCCCATGACACCTGGCTGGCAAGTGACTATGTTTTGGGTGCAAACAGATTTTTTTAGTTATTCATATTTGTCTTTCTTTAAAGTATGGATCTAGATTTATATACATATTATCAGAAACCTCCCTTGCCAAGCTAGGGACTGGACAATCAACTTTGACCTACTTTCCCGTCTGCATCTGGTCACATATTGGGTGGTTTTGTATTTATGTGCTTTCCTTACTGTGCACCCAATGCTGTTGCTGCTATACTCCTGGCTGCTCCCTCTCCAGTAAACATCTTTATTTTATCAGTCAACTTTCTTATGTGTCCCAACTTTAGCATGCAAATCAATTAATGTGGTCAGGCGCTAGATGAACCCCAAATTGGTCCATACTTCATTAGGCACACCAGCAGTTGCTGTGGCTAGGGTTTGTGTGTGATCCTATATCAATTTCATGTTGATGTTTCGTTGAATCCTGTCTTCAGAGTTTTTACTGTTAATCATTTCAATTCTTAGTTCTGGTTTCTATCTCCTGTTTTCCCAGTCCTATCTCTTAGTGACTCCTGGTTCATACCTGCACTGAGTTTGTCTAGCCCTGCTATCTTCCCATGCCTTGCTTCCCCTTACTTTTTTTGCTTGAAACTGGACACTTGCATGTACTGAGCTTGGTAATGCTTGCATTGCTGTTCCTGATTATATCTCCTCTTCAAACTTTGGCATTGATCCTTGGTTTTGGTTGCAATTGACAATGACCTTAGGCTTCTCACTTTGACTATGTTTCTTTATCTCTTTAGGCAAGGAGTCTTCATGGCTGGATACAATCTCTGTTTGTCTGGTACTTAATATTTTCTAATTGAGCATTTCCGGGAAATATCCTGTTTGTTTAGAGACCTGATCATCCAGTGGTTAGAATCTTAAGGTCACCAGAGTGACATAAAGCAGTTTTAAAAAGGTGGCTGAAACAGGTGAAGCATGCTGCAACAATAGTTATCTGGTTTAAAAGGATACGTTCATCTTTTCGGGCAGAATTTCAGTTTTCATAATGAATAGAAGTGCTTTTCCATGTCATTTCTGGTCCAGCTATCCCAATGTGCTTTTTTCTTGCTTACCATATCCACAGGAGGTTTAGAATCTTGTCAGTTTATTTGTATTTTTTAAAAAGATTTTCAGATTCCATCACTTCCTCAGCTTTCACTTGCTGTTAAGTCATCTCCCAGAAGCCTTCACTTCCTTGTTGTATCACAGAAGAGGGGGTGATAGAGTGTGGGTCACACCTTCCACATTACAATACCACTTTCCACCCACTTCCTGTACAATCTGATTGTACAATCTCCTTTAGCTCTCCCATCAGCTATGTAGTGCAAGGGCCTGTCTGATTTGATACAAATTGAATGGATTGGTCAGGTGTGTCCTGCTATTCTATAGTTCTCGTAAATCTAAAGGAAATTGTACAGAGATTATACAATCAGATTGCATAATGTATAGCCAGCTTTATACAAGTACAGAGGAGGGAGTGGATGAAAACACTCAGTTGTCACAGTTGTCCTCATTCACATCTTCACATAGCACAAACACATTCCCGTGTGCGTTTGTTTTGGGTGTTTTGGATCGTTTTTACTTGTCATGTATAGGGCAGCCCATTCACTTGAATGGGCTGCCCTACATGCAACAATCGCCCTAGAGAAGCTCCAGAACTTTTTTTGCAGTTTTGGTGCATTTCCCACACCTGAGGTGCGTTTAACATGTAATGACAACACAAGCACGATATTCACAACATTTTTGAAATGCATGGCAAAGCATCCAATTTCTCTGGGGATTTCCATTGTGTTTGGAAATACACAAATGTGAATGGAGTCTCGTTGTTTTTGTGTAAATGCACCAATTTCACTTTCAGGCCCCATTCACACCTAGAGTAGTGGGAGCGTGTATTTTTTGGCTTCTTTTGCCAGTGACACACATAGGGCAGCCCGTTGACTTCAATGGGCTGTGCTGCACACGGCAAAGTAGCTCATGGGACATATTGGCGTGGAGCGAGTTGCATGTTTTTTTTTACTGCATTTGTCTCCTGTTTTTTTTATGTGGCAAATATGTGTTTGTATCTGTGTTTGATGTGCCGTTAACAATTAATGACACCGAAAGTGCAACTAGGTAATTTTAGGTCTATAAATGTAGACATACACTATACAATCTGATCGTACAATCTCTATAAATCTCTTTTAGATTTCCCCAAATTATATAATAGGAGGACACACCATCTATCCAATCACTCTGTATCCAATCAGGCCGGCCTTTGCACTACATTAGGTGTGTCCCATAGGCTGCGTGCCCCAGGGAGTCTAGCATGCAGCCTGAGCCCATCTGAAGGAACACTGGGGGAAGCCAGGCAAATGCACGCATAAATAGTTTGTGAAAACTTAGTTGATGGGTGAAGGTGTGCTAATGAGGTCAGCTAGTAAACTCCTTTCTGTGTCTTACTGGTTCCTCTATCTCTGTAAATCAGGGAGTCCCAGAAGTTTTCTAAGAAATATAGCAAGGGCTAAGGTAAGGCCTTGTTCTCAAAATCAAAGAAAGCTTGTATTTTTCTGCAATAGTGGTACATTAATGGTATTTTAGAAAAAAAATACATGAATTTAGCCATTAACCACTTGCCGACAGAGCTATAGCCAAATGACGGCTACAGCACGGCTGGCTAGTTCTGGAGGCCATCATATGATGGCCCCCCGTGATCGCACCTGCTGCACGTCCACTGCTGGGCACAGACAGGCGCGCTCTGTGATCACAGTGTTCGGAGGGCACTGCTGATCACAGATTGAGGTAAACCACATAATCAGCTTTGTCCAATCACAACTGATCATGGATGTAAATAGAGGCGGATTATCGGCACTCCTTTCCTCATGCTGACAGCATGAGGAGAAGAGAGCCGATAACTGGCTTCTCCAAAAGGGACATATACACTGATAATCAGGGCACTGATTACCAGTGTCCTGATTATCAGTGCAGTCCCAACAGTGCCCACCAGTGCTGCCAATCAGTGCCCACCAGTGCTGAAAATAAGTGTCCATCAGTGCTGCCAATAAGTGCCCATCAGTGCCTCCACATCTGTGTCACATATCAGTGATACCTACCAGTGCCTATCAGTGCTGCCTACCAGTGCCCATCAGTGCCGCCTACCAGTGCCCATTCATGCCACCTATCAGTGCTCCCTATCAGTGCTCATTAGTGCCACCAATCAGTGTTCATCAGTACTGCCTATCAGTGCAGCCTCATCAGTGCACACCAGTGCCTCCTCATTAATGCCCACCAGTGCCTCCTCATAAATGCCCATCAGTGCAGTCTATCATTGCCCATCAATAACCATCAGTGCCACCTCATCAGTCCCGCCTCATCAGCACACATCAGTGAAGGAGAATACCTGTTTGCAAAATTTGATAACTAACTATGAAAACGTTTCCAAATGTATTTGTTTATTTAGAAAAAAATAAGACCCAGTGTTGAATAAATACCACCAAAAGAAAGCTCTATTTGTGTGAAAAAAAATTATAAACATTTTGTTTGGGTACAGTGTTGCATGACTGCGCAATTGTCATTCAAAATGCAACAGCTCTGAAAGCTGAAAATTGGCCTGGACAGGAAAGGGGGTAAAAGTGCCAAGTGGCAAATGGTTAAAACAGACCAGTCTGTTACATATATCAGGTTTTCCACATATGCAAAACACAAGCTAGAATCTCTGATAATTGAGCAAGTGTATGATTTTCTGGGAATAACAGAAGCCTGGTTGTATGATACTAAAGATTGGATACTGAATTTGGAATGTGTGGAAAGTGTGTTACACAAATTACAGAAATCACACAAAAGGAAGGTATTTATGTGTAAAATCTTATTTGAGACTAGCTATAAATGAAAATATCTGTGAAGACTATAACAGTTTGTATATATATACATTTCATGGTGGCTGTGATTTACTTATTCCAGTTTGAAGCGTGCTGCTAAATCTCAACTGCTGCTAGACCAACCAGCAGAAATGTATTTTTTATGGCTGATTTTCAGATATTAGCTGGGACACTAGGATGTGGTTCTAGTAAACAATATAGCATTTTATACATTACATTGTGCAAACACATACCTTAAGTAGGCAAGCTCTTCTAAATTTGCCCTTTTCCAATAGACCAAATACTATATCCAGTGATCAAGTTTAGGAACATTTAGGCAGCAATGAACATTTACATATAGTAACCTCACACTACTATCTGATGTACATTAATACCTTAAACCTACAGCATGCTGCTCACCTTAGAGTTGAATTCCAGCTTACACCCAACTAGCCCCAAAACTATCTCCCCACCCTCTATTTGAAGGCAACATTTTAATATCATATTTCTGGAGTTTCACTTCCTGGTTGATGCAGGCAGGTGGTCTTTGGAATGTAACAAGTTGCAAATCAAAGCTTTGTGAAAACAAAAGCTTGGCTCCTGATCGACTGGTGTGATAACAATATGCAAGCCAGCTTGAAAGAGGGCCATGACGGCCAGGATGATTGATGAAGGTGGGTTACAGAGATCAATAGATCAACAGGACCCAGGGCACATAGACATGGACAATTCTGCCCCTAGAGGCCAATACAGCAGGACGGACAGAAATTTTATACATTAAAAGGACTACCTCTTGGCAATATCTCATTGGACAGGAGGCTAGTGGGGTGTGGCTAGGAGTGAGTCTGAATTAAGTTTAAAAAGTGCACACAGAAGGGAAATCGTCCCTTTTCCATTCTTGGCTCATGCCTGATGGCTCTCTGAGCCTCATGGCTCTCTCTGTTGCCATCATCTTGAGCCCAGATGATGAGACCGTGTCTAGGGGGACAGCCTTGTGATAAGTATCTTTGATGTTCTTGTGTTATATGCTCTATAGTATTTTCATGTTAGCATCTTCCTATTTTCTTTGGAAATAAATAAGACATTGCTTTATTAAGCAGTGTGTTTATTTTCATAGCTAACCTTATATTATTGTGCTATCAACAGTAACTATCAGAGTTTTATAAACTAGCTAACTATAGGAATAGACAAATTAATACATATATTGGAATAAAGAGAGGGAATCCGTAACCACCTTCGGATAATAATATTTATTATAGAATTTATTTCACCCTCCTAACAGCTATGCTAACTAACCTGTGTAAGAAAGATGTCTCTACCTACCTATTTTCAAGCTGCTCTGGTCTGCTCACATGATCTGGCTACTCTGTATCAGCCAGCATGGCTGAAGGGGAGAGGAGACAAGGGATGGACCATTGAAGCCTATGGGTGACGTCACTGCTCCAGACTTAACTAGCAGTTGTTGGAGCTCTCTCTCCTCTCCCCTGCAGCCATTGCTGGCTGACACAGGTGATCACGTGACCAGACCGGAGAGGCCTGAAAATAGGTAAGTATATACAGTACTGTGTAAAAGCCTTAGGCAGGTGTGAAAACATGCTGTAATTAAGTATGCTTTTCAGAAATAGTGGTGATAATTTATTTTTAATCAATTAACAAAATGGAAACAGAACAGAAATCCAAATCAAATCAATGTTTGGTGTGACCACCCTTTGCCTTCAAAACAGCATCAAATCTTCAATTCTTCTAGGCACATTTGCACACAGTTTTGGAAGGAACTAAGAAGGCAGTTTGTTCCAAAAATCTTGAAAAACTAACCACGGATCTTCAGTGAACGTAAGCTGTTCCAAATACTTTTGTCTCTTAATCCCAGATAGACTCAATGTTGTTGAGATCAGGGCTCTTGTTATTCTCTACACTGAACATAGTGCTTAATGACATTGGCTGTATGTTTGGGGTCTTTGCCCTGCTGCAGAATACATTTGGGGCCAATCACATGCCTGCCTAATGGTATGGCATGATGAATACGTATCTGCCTGTATTTCTCAGTATTGAGGACACCTTTGATTCTGACCAAATCTCCAACTTCATTTGCAGAAATGGTGCTGTTTTGAAGGCAAAGGGTGGTCACACTTTGTATTGATTTATTTATTTATTATTTTCTCTTCTGTTCATTTACTTTCCAATTTGTCAATTGCTAAAAATAAACTATTAACATTTATATTATTGAAAGCATTCTTAACCACTTGAGCTCCAGAAGATTTACCCCCCCTTCATGACCAGGCCATTTTTTGCGATACGGCACTGCATTATTTTAACTGACAATTGCCTGGTCGTGCAACTCTGTACCCAAATAAAAAAAAAAATGTATGTCCTTTTTTTCCCCCACAAATAGAGCTTTCTTTTGGTGGTATTTGATCACTTCTGCGGTTTTTATTTTTTGTGCTATAAACAAAAAAATACCGAAATTAAAAAAAACAACAAATTATGGGATATTTTTGTTTATACATTTTTTTACTAGTAATGGCGGCGATCAGTGACTTACAGTAGGACTGTAATATTACTGCAGAAATTATGACACTAACTGACACTTTTGTCACTTTTTGGGGACCAGTGACACTAATGCAGCGATCAGGGCTTAGAAATATGCACTGTCACTGTACTAATGACACTGACTGGGAAGGGGTTAACATGAGGGGCAGTCAAAGGGATAACTATGTGCCTAGCCAGTATTTTACTACACTGTGTGAGGTGCTTTTACTAGCGGAAGAGATGGAATTTATTCCCTTTGCAGGGACACAAATTTCATCCATTCCCTCCTGTCAGAATGACGAGCTGCCCTGTTTACATAGGCAGATCGCCGTTCTGCCTCTCTAAAGATCAGTGGATGCTGGCAGACATCAGGTACCATGCATCCACCAATCGGCTTCCGCTGTGTGTAATTACAGCGGAAGCGAGCCGCCGCCGGCGCACGTGTGGGAGCGGGGAAGAGTCAGATCACGTATATATATATATGTGATCTGGCGCACAGGTGACACCATGTAGCAGTAAAACTGCTATAGGACGGATCTTAAGTGGTTAATTTACAGCATTTGTTTCATACGTGCCTAAAACTTGTGCATAGTACTGACATCTGTCTTACACTAGTTAGATACATAAATGTTAGGAAGGAGGAGGGGATAGATTTAAGACTAGTTAGGTGTAAGCTGGATTTCCACTTTTATAAAATATCATCAAATGACATCAAAGAATTAATAAGAATCTCACATAATGACATTCACAAAATAAAATGTGTAATTTAAGCACAATAAAACATGAAACTATGGCCTTTATCTCTATGTGCAATTTTGAATAATGTATAAATCTACTAATGTGTATCACTCAGTATTCCAGACACAATCCCACCAACTACTGGACTGGAACTCAAGTTAAAATGCCCTTTCTATGGAATCAAACTTGCTTTCCATGTCTAAGGTCTTAAATTCAGTACAGATGGATATCTCATTGACAAATCAGCACACTGCTGTAACATTATATAGGTGTGCAACACTCAGAAAATTGAAAAGAGGCTTCCCATAGTTTTACAGGTTTATTTTAAAAAGCAAGGTTAAATTAGCAGGGAACATTGACATGTCATAAGTGCCTCCAGCACTATTGGGTACTTGCATATGTATACAGAGCTTAAGCAAGCTAATATTAGATCACAGCCATGATCTTTGTTCTTCAATGTCTACAAACACTTAATTGCTTTATTATTGATGAATAAAAATTGGACTTGGAAGGAGATTGAAAAAATTCAGTTTTCGGTATAAAATGTTTGTAGTAGAATATTTATTGAAGATACAGTATATTGTAGATACCGTATATACTCGAGTATAAGTCGTTCCGAGTATAAGTCGAGGCCCTAATTTACTACAAAAAAAATGGGAAAAACTTATTGACCCGAGTATAAGACGAGGGTGAGAAATGCACAGCTACTGTAAGTGGAAAAGAGGGTCAACAATGCCCATTTGCAGCATCACTGTGCCCATTTGCATGCCTCACTGTGCCCATTTGCAGCCATAGGTCCCCTGAACTTCAAACTCCGTAGTTAAGGGTTCCTAGATGCCCCCTAGCTGTAGCCAAAATTTGGGGTCTCTGAACCCAAAGGGTCCTGAAATGACATTGCTGCAGATGGACACAGTTGACCAAATTTGGGACCCTGTATCTCGGGGCCACTTAGTGCTAGGAACCCCAAATTTGGTGCGCAAACCCAGTGGAACTAGCACCATAAAATTTCCAAAGCTGGGGTTTCTAGCACCAAGTGGCCCCGAGATAGAGGGCCCCAAAAATCAGTTCAGAAAATGTCAAGCACTTTTCTGCAGCAGAAAATGACATTTTCCGAATCGGTTTTGGGGCCCCATATCTCAGGGCCACTTAGTGCTAGGAACCCCAGCTTTGGATATGTTATGGTACCAGTTCCAATGGGTTTGCACACCAAATTTGGGGTTCCTAGCACCAAGTGGCCCTGAGATATGGGGCCCCAAATTCGGTTCAGAAAATGTCAAGCACTTTTCTTCAGCAGAGAATGACATTTTCCGAACCGATTTTGGGGCCCCGTATCTCGGGGCCACTTAGGGCTAGGAACTTCATCTTTGGATATGTTGTGGTACCAGTTCCACTGTGTTTGCATACCAAATTTGGTGTTCCTAGCACCAAGTGGCCCTGAGATATGGGGCCCCAAAGTCGGTTCGGAAAATGAATTTTTTTGCTGCAGAAAAGTGCTTGACTCGAGTATAAGTCGAGGGGGGCACTTTCAGCACAAAAAAATGTGCTGAAAAATTCGACTTATACTCGAGTATATACGGTATATAAAATTTCACTGTTAAATAAAGCACAATATAGGCAATAACTTCTCCGCAGGATGTGGAAACCTTGCAAAAAGATCTGAACAAATTAATGGGGTGGGCAACTACATGGCAAATGAGGTTTAATGTAGAAAAATGTAAAATAATCCATTTGGGTGGAAAAAATATGAATGCAATCTATACACTGGGGGGAGAACCTCTGGGGGAATCTATGATGGAAAAGGACCTGGGGGTCCTAGTAGATGATAGGCTCAGCAATGGTATGCAGTGCCAAGCTGCTGCTAACAAAGCAAACAGCATATTTGCATGCATTAAAAAGGGGATTAACTCCAGAGATAAAACGATAATTCTCCCGCTCTACAAGACTCTGGTCCGGCCGCACCTAGAGTATGCTGTCCAGTTCTTGGCACTAGTCCTCAGGAAGGATGTACTGGAAATGGCGCTAGTACAGAGAAGGCAACAAAGCTAATAAAGGGTCTGGAGGACATTAGTTATGAGGAAAGCTTGCGAGCACTGAACAACTTCTCTCTGGAGAAGAGACACTTGAGAGAGGATATAATTTCAATTTACAAATACTGGTCACTATGGATGGACCGAATGTACCCCTGTTCGGTTCGCACCAGAACTTTCAAACACCGCGAAAGTTCGGACACGAATAACGAACCCCATTAAAGTCAATGGGACCGAACGTCAAAAATCAAAAATGCCCATTTTGAAGGCTTATATGCAAGTAACTGGGCCTACAATGGTTGTGTAACGTACCTGGGATGTGAGCCTGACGTGTGGAAGGAGACCTCCCATACCATCCTGGCTCGGAGACCACTGGAGTGGGAACAGTGGCGGTAAGAGCACAGTGAGGTAAAGGTGCCTGAGTCCTTACTGCTTGAAGTGGTCTCCTCGCGTGGAAGCTGGAGTGGTGGTTGCAGGTCAGCAGATGCAGGCTAGCAGCAAAGTGGATGCAGGTCAGCAGGTGCAGATTGCAGAGCAGCGGATGCAGGTCAGCAGATGCAGGTTTGCAGAGTAGCGGATGCAGATCAGCAGATGCAGGTTTGCAGAGCAGCGGATGTAGGTCAGCGGATGCAGGTTTGCAGAGCAGCGGATGCAAATCAGCAGACAGAAGCAGAGTCAGACTAGCCGGGTCAAACACATCAGAGAATACAGCAGAAATGGCAGGCAGAGAATAGTCAGAGTCCAGGCTGGGTCTTGGCAACAGGCAATCAGGCAGATAACAGAGCAGGGTCAAACGAGCCGAAGTCAGGATTAGAGACATAAGCAGGGTCAGGAAGCCGGGTCAACACAGGAACAGAGTACTGGTACAAATCAGGAACACAGGGAACAGAAGCAGATCAAACCGCAAGGGGCAGCGCCATTGAGCATCTTTTATGGATTGTTGGGCGCCAAAGCGCGTCTAACGTGCGCGCACGCGCGAGGTCCATGACTTGCACATGCGCATAGGTGCACGCCTTCTGAAACGGACAGTACATCCCTGAGAGTGCCCCCCCTTAAGGGCAACCTCTGGGTGCCCAAGAGAACTCTTTTCTGGGGGTGACTGCGGAAAAAGGCCTGAATTAATTCTTGAGTGTGAATGTTCCGTTGGGGTTCCCAGGAATTTTCTTCCAGACCGTAACCCTTCCATTTGATCAAGAATTGTAGCTGGTTCCTTCTTCTTCGGCAGTCTAAGACCGCCTCTACTTCAAACTCCTCATCTCCATCAATGATTACAGGTTCAGGTGGTCTTGATCCTCTGTCTGGGAAAGGATCAGGCACTGTAGGTTTTAATAGTGAAACATGAAATACCGGGTGGATTTTCAAGGACTCCGGTAAGGCAAGTTCATAGGAAATGTCATTTAATTTCCATTTCACTGGGAAGGGACCAATGAATTTGGGTGCCAATTTTCTTGCGGGGCAAGCCATCTTAAGATTGGTGGTGGATAACCATACTTGATCGCCCTGTTGCAGACATAATTCCCCTCTTCCCTTCCTGTCGAACATCCTCTTATTTATTGGTTGCTTGTGCCCTGGTCATGGCTTCCTGTAATATCTTGCTATTACGAATCAGGAAATCGATGATACTCTGGACCGCCGGGACTGTTGAATCTGGGATGAGATCAGGTAGAAAGGTTGCATGGAACCCGTAATTGGCAAAGAATGGAGACTGACCTGTAGCCGAATGATTAGCATTATTAAAGGCAAATTCTGCCAGGGGTAGTAATGATACCCAGTCATCCTGAACAAAGGAGGTGAAGCATCGGAGATATTGCTCGAGCGTTTGATTCGTCCTCTCAGTTTGCCCATTGGTCTGAGGGTGATAGGATAAGGACATGGACAGTTCAATCTTCAGAGCCTTGCACAAAGCCCTCCAGAAGCGAGAGGTGAACTGCACCCCTCTTTCTGAAACAATGTCCGCAGGAACCCCGTGTAGCCTTACTATCTCTCTAATGAAGACTTGGGCAGTTTCCATGGCAGAGGGTGTGCTCTTTAGTGGAACAAAGTGGGCCATCTTGGATAAACGGTCAACCACGACAAAAATGGAGTAACCTTCTGATGGGGGAAGTTCCCCTACGAAATCCATGGCAATCATTTTCCCAGGACGATCGGGGACTGGTAAGGGTCTGAGCAGACCCCAGGCTTTGCCTCTAGTGGTCTTGCTATGGATACAGGTAGCACAAGAGCTTATATATTCCCTGCAGTTCTTCTCAAGATCCGACCACCAAAACGTACGTTGGACTAGTTCCAGAGTCTTATGCATTCCGAAATGGCCTGCCAGAGGATGATCATGACACAAATTCAGCACTGTGACTCGGACCTCCTCAGGCACAAAGATCTTGTTGTTTCTCCACAGTAGTCCATCCTTGGGTAACAGAGTAACTCCAGGAGGGCCAGACACACCTGCAGAGGCTTCCTTCAAGCCGGACATGAGATCAGTTTGCAAAAGTAAAAAGTTACCTTCCGATAGAATGGTGTCTGGAGCTGGTACTTCCTTCGGACCATCAAACATGCGGGAAAGAGCATCCGGTTTGGTGTTCTTGGAGCCAGGCTGGTAAGTTATGTGAGATGAAAACCTAGATAAAAATAATGCCCATCGTGCCTTTCGGGTTCTCAGACGTTTAGCAGCTCTCAGATACTCTAAGTTCTTGTGATCTGTATAAATGAGTATAGGGTGCGCTGCTCCTTCCAACAAATACCTCAAGGGCAGATTTAATGGCCAGTAGCTCCCTGTCCCCAACGTCATAGTTCTTCTCAGATTGGGTGAGCTTCCGGGAGAAGAAGGCTATGGGGTGCATCAAGTCCTTGAGACCCTGGCGTTGGGACATGACAGCTGCAACCGCAGTCTCTGAGGCATCTACTTCAAGCAGATAAGGAAGCGCAGGGTCAGGATGACTCAGAATAGGAGCCGATGTGAAAAGTCCTTTTAAGTTTGTGAAGGCGGCCTGTGCCTCGGGAGTCCAATGAAAACGGGCATTTTGCTTGGTCAGCTGCGTAATTGGGGCGATAATAGCAGAAAAACCTTTGATGAATCTCCGATAAAAGTTTGTGAAGCCAACAAAGCGCTGCACACCTTTCTTGTCTGAAGGTGCAGGCCAATCCAGAATGGCTGGAACTTTCTGAGGGTCCATCTTGAATCCCTCTGTTGAGATCACGAGGCCAAGGAACTGGATACTCTGTCGCTCAAACTCGCACTTTTCTGGTTTTGCGTATAGTCCATGTTGACGAAGGCAACAGAGTACATTCTTGACCTGTTCTCGATGCTGCTTAAGAGAAGAAGAAAAAATCAAAATATCATCTAGATAGACAACTACATAAATGTCCAGACTAGCCGGGTCATACACATCAGGGAATACAGCAGAAACGGCAGGCAGAGAATAGTCAGAGTCCAGGCTGGGTCTTGGCAACAGGCAATCAGGCAGGTAACAGAGCAGGGTCAAACGAGCCGAAGTCAGGATTGGAGACATAAGCAGGGTCAGTAAGCTGGGTCAACACAGGAACAGAGTACTGGTACAAATCAGGAACACAGGGAACAGAAGCAGATCAAACCGCAAGGGGCAGCGCCATTGAGCATCTTTTATGGACTATTGGACGCCAAAGCGCGTCTAATGAGCGCGCATGCGCACACTTGTGCTCGAGGTCCGTGACTCGCACATGTGCATAGGCGCACACCTTCTGGAATGGACAGTATGTCCCTGACAGTTTGTAGGGGCCCGGGTCTTGCCCTGGGGGACATGTATCAATAAAAAAAAAGTTTGCGAAAAACGTCATTTTTAAATGAGCAGTGATTTTTTTATTTTTAAAGTGAAAGCATAACAATGAAAAATTCCTTCCAATATAGTGCCTGGGGGGGTCTCCTTAGTCTACCTGTATAGTGGCTGATCTGTACCATGTCTAGAATATGCTGCAGCAATATTTCATTTATAAAGCCAAAAAAAGGCATTTCCCTGCAAGCTGCCTTTATTGTGCTCAGCAACAGCAGGGGAGCCGATGTGTATGATGAGGCCACAATGTAGTGCACTGGGAACAAGATTTTTTTGGATGCATTCTGGTGTCACTTTGACTTTGGATAGAAGTAACGGGTGTGTAAAAATTGGTCTTTGGGTGTCAGTGGCGCCTTCCCACCGTAACCCTATAGAGGTAATCTTGATGAAAGCAAGAATTGGCCTTGCTGTAAAAAAAATTGCAATGATATGCACCTGTCAAACAGGTGCAGAAAAATTCGTCTTTGGGTGTCAGTGGCACCTTCCCACCATAACCCTATAGAGGTAATCTTGATGAAAGCAAGAATTGGCCTTGCTGTAAAAAATTGCAATGATATGCACCTGTCAAACAGGTGCAGAAAAATTTGGGTGTTAATTATGCCCATGAAACCTATACCAAAAACATTCTTCCAGATGAAATGATTGAGGTTGAACACCCTCAAAGTTAGGCAGCCTCGAAGTCCTGCAGAGATTTCACATCCCAAAAAGTCTTAATCAGTGACATCGGTATCAGGGGCTTCATAGCTGGTAATCCAGGACTGATTCATTTTTATAAAAGTCAAACGGTTCATGGATTCTGTGGACAGACGTGTTCTATGATCAGTAACGAAACCTCCTGCAGCACTGAATGCGCCTTCTGAAAGCACACTGGATGCAGGGCAGCCCAACAACTCAGTAGCATACTGGGCATGTTCTGGCCAGTGGTCTATTCTCATGACCCAGTAAGTCAGTGAATCGTCAGCTGGAAAGCTCTCCATCTCTGTTTTGGCCCCGAGGTAATTGTCCACCATGCGATGCGGACGCTATGGGATTGTTGAAGCTGACAACCCTGGGCTGTCCGAAATGTCTGCAAATTTCCGAAATGCCTCACGTAGGTGGATGCCTTCTCCAACGCTCCTCTCTTGACCAACAGAAGACCTACTGGAGTCAGGAAAAACGTTCAATAAAATCCTCTTGTCAGAACCCATGAATCAGACCGAGACAGAAGTACAGTTAATCACACTTGTTTAATAATAATAATAAAAAGGTAAACAGAGTAAGCGTAGTCAATACATAGCCAGAGTTCAGCAACCAGATTGGGCAGTCAGCCAACGCCAATGTCAGAGAGCCAGAGATCAACGTAGTAGTACAGCAAGCAGGATCAGGAGCCAGAAGGGGTGTCAGCCGAGCAAGTCTTCAACAGGAACGCAGGAGAAAATCTCTGAGATGTGACCAAAGGCAAAAGCAGAGATGAAGTGAGCTGGATGGCTTTAAGTAGGCAGGACAGACGAGCAGATCATCAACAGCTGAGTTACTTTGGAGAGAAAGGAGCTGGCAATTAGCTGACAGCTGAGCGGCCAGCTCAGAGAAGGAAGAGCTGAGCCTAGCCCTAACACCTCTTTAACATGTCCTCAAGAGATTTTATCTTCTGCACTCTCTGTGGGGACGGGATGAGTTCTGAGACCTTTCTCTTATAACGTTGGTCAAGGAGGGTTGCCAACCAGTAATCATCCTTCTCCTTTATGCTTCTCCTTTATGCCACGTATTCTTGGGTCCTTTCGCAGGCTTTGAAGCACAAGGTTGCCTCAAATTTGAGAAGCAGACTCCTCAGGGTCACTCAGGATCAGCACCTGGAACTTCCTCCTCCCAGCCACGTACTACTCCCAAGGGTCCTGGGGTTGGAAAGTCATCGCTTACAGATTGACGCATGTCTTCCTCTTTACGAAGCCTATGAAAGTGCCAGAATCCTCCTCTTCATCCTCCCCCTCTCTCTCCTCCTGTGTGTTCTGGCATTATGGTGTCTGGATAAAGTGGGCCTTGAGAGGAAAGGAAGTCCTCCTCTTCCTCCTGCTGCTCTGCCTCCAGTGCCCTGTCCATAATGTCACACAGAGTCTGCTTCAGCAGGAACACAAAAGGGATTGCGTCACTGATGCATGGACTGTCACTGCTCGCTATCCTTGTGGCCTCCTCAAATGGTGACAATACAGTGCATGCATCCTTAATGATCAGCCATTGGCGTGGGAAAAAAAGCAGAGGCAGCCTGAGCCTGTTGTCGTGCCATACTGGCACAGGTAGTGGTTGACCCTCTGCTGCATGTATAGCCGCCGCAGCATTCCCAAAGTTCAGTTCCACCTGGTGGGCATGTCACAAATCAGGCGGTTTACGGACAGATGGAATTCCCGCTGAATTTCAGCAAACCGAGCACTGGCTGTGTATGACCGCCTGAAATGGCTACAGACTCTTCTGGCCTGCTTTAGTACATCTTGCAACCCTGAGTACGTTACATAGTTACATAGCTACATAGTAGGTGAGGTTGAAAAAGACCATCAAGTCCAACCTATGTGTGTGATTATATGTCAGTATTACATAGTAAATCCCTGTGTGTTGCGGTCGTTCAGGTGTATATCTAATCGTTTTTTGAAACTATCGATGCCCCCGTTGAAACCACCGCCTGTGGAAGGGAATTCCACATCCTTGACGCTCTTACAGTAAAGAACCCTCTACGTAGTTTAAGGTTAAATCTCTTTTCTTCTAATTTTAATGAGTGGCCACGTGTCTTGTTAAACTCCCTTCCGCGAAAAAGTTTTATCCCTATTGTGGGGTCACCAGTACGGTATTTATAAATTGAAATCATATCCCCTCTCTCCGTCTCTTCTCCAGAGAGAATAAGTTCAGTGCTCACAACCTTTCCTCATAACTAATATCCTCCAGACCCTTTATTAGCTTAGTTGCCCTTCCTGAGGACTGGTGCCCAGAACTGGACAGCATACTCTAGGTGCGGCCGGACCAGAGTCTTGTAGAGCGCGAGAATTATCGTTTTATCTCTGGAGTTGATCCCCTTTTTAATGCATGCCAATATTCTGTTTGCTTTGTTAGCAGCAGCCTGGCATTGCATGCCATTGCTGAGCCTATCATCTACTAGGACCCACAGGTTCTTTTCCATCCTAGATTCCCCCAGAGATTCTCCCCCCAGTGTATAGATTGCATTCATATTTTTGCCACCCAAATGCATTATTTTACATGTTTCTACATTAAACCTCATTTGCTATGTAGTTGCCCACCCCATTAATTTGTTCAGATCTTTTTGCAAGGTTTCCACATCCTGCGGAGAAGTTATTGCCCTGCTTAACTTAGTATCATCCGCAAATACAGAGATTGAACTGTTTACCCCATCCTCCCGGTCGTTTATGAACAAAATAAATAGGATTAGTCCCAGCACAGAACCCTGGGGGACCCAACTACCCACCTCTGACCATTCTGAGTACTCCCCATTTATCACCACCCTCTGAACTCGCCCTTGTAGCCAGTTTTCAATCCATGTACTCACCCTATGGTCCATGCTAATGGACCTTATTTTGTACAATAAACGTTTATAGGGAACTGTGTCAAATGCTTTTGCAAAATCCAGATATACTATGTCTACGGGGCTTCCTTTATCTAGATGGCAACTCTCCTCCTCATAGAAGGTTAATAAATTGGTTTGGCAAGAACGATTCTTCATAAATCCATGCTGATTACTGCTAATGATACCATTCTCGTTACTAAAATCCTTGTATATAGTCCCTTATCATCCCCTCCAAGAGCTTGCATACTTTTGATGTTAGGCTAACTGGTCTGTAGTTCTCAGGGATGTATTTTGAGCCCTTTTGGTGCTACATTGGCTTTTCTCTAATCAGCTGGTACCATTCCAGTCAGTAGGCTGTCAGTGAAAATTAGGAACAATGGTCTGGCAATTACTTGACTGAGATATCTAAGTACCCTCGGATGCAAGCCATCTGATCTTGGTGGTTTATTAGTGTTATGTTTCCCAAGTCTAATTTTAATTCTGTCCTCTGTTAACCATGGAGGTGCTTCCTGTGATGTCTCATAACGGTAAACACTGCAGTTTTGGTTACTGAAGCCCCCCGATTCCCTTGTGAAGACTGAGAAGAATAAATTCAATACCTTTGCCATCTCCCCATTCTTTGTAACCAGATGTCCTTCCTCATTTGTTATGGGGCCATTATGGTATGTGCTCCCTTTTTTACTGTTTACATACTTTACATTTTTTTCTCTCCTCCGCTATGTGTCTATCGTGTACTTAGGAAATGCTGCACCACCAAATTGAGGACTTGTGCCAGGCATGGCACATATGTCAACTTTCCCTGTCTAAGGGCGGACAGGAAGTTTGATCCATTATGGGACACCACAATTCCTGGCTCCAGCTGGCGTGGTGTGAACCCCCTCTGGGCCTGTCCCTGCAGAGCTGAAAGAATCTCTGCTCCCGTGTGGTTCCTGTCCCCTAAACACACCAGCTGAAGCACTGTATGGCACCTTTTAGCCTGACTCTGGGAATAGCCCTTTGAACGCCTAGGGGGTATCTGATGTTCATAGGACAATTCTGCAGAGGAGGGCATGGAGGTGGTGGAGGAGGAGGAGGAGGAGGTAAAGCTCACAGGTCTGGCATTATAACCACCATCTGTATGGATACGTGGGGGCACAACAGAGCCCTGTCCTGTATCCTTTCGAGTTGCAAGCAGCATTACCCAGTGTGCTGTGAACAAAAAATATCATTCCTGTCCATGCTTGTTGGACCACGTGTCAGCAGTAAGGTGGATTTTACGGCTGACTGCCTTGCCCAACGATGCCAGAACATTCCCTTCCACGTGATGCTAGAGAGATGGAACGGCCTTACGTAAAAAATATTAGTGACTGGGAACCTGCCATTTTGGTACAGTACATTGTGCGAATTCACAGAAGGGGGCAGAATCCACCAGGCTGAAAGGCAGAAGTTGCAGAGCCAACAGCTTTGACAAGCTTGCATTCAGACGCTGGGCATGTGGGCGACAGGGACTGTATTTTTAGTTTCCGCTGCAGCAGATGGGGCAGAGAAATTTGCTGGCTACAGTCTACAGCTGGTGGTGTGCTGCTGGCAGATGTGCTGCTAGGACCTGGCACACCCTGTGCTATACCATCATCCCTGTCAGTGGAGCCTGCTGAAAGGTAATGACTCGGTATCGCAGGGGCAGACTGAAGTGGGTAAGGAGGAGGAGGAAGAGGGACATATTTGTGCCCCTTTTGTGTAGCTTTTAGGTGCTCTTGCCAACAGGCTGAGTGGTTGGACGTTAAATGCCTTGTTAAGCATGTGGTACCCAAATGGTTGGTGTTTTTGCCAAGTTTGATATGCCTGAGACACAGTTTGCAGATAGCAACAGTGCGATCTGCTGCAGATGTGCTGAAAAAGGCCCAGACAGCTGAGCTTTGGGGAGTGGGCCAGGAGATAACAGCTGCAGAATGTGATGGAATAGGGTGGCTGCTCTGTACTCTTTCTTGATGTCGGCCTCCTTGGGGTTGTGCCGCCTCACCTTCAGTTTCCTCCTCTGCTCTATCTGGCACCCAAGTCACATCAATGACCTCATCATCATCATCATCATCATCTCCATCTCCTTCATCTTCATCATTACCACTGGAGACAACTTGGCAATAAGGTGCGGCTTGGGGAACATGAATGCCAATTTGTCTAACAGTGTTCCTCCCTCTCTCTAGGCTCATGTTCCTGTCATCCTCAACTTCAGAACCAACACCAACTCTGTGGTCAAATAACTCAGCTGACTCCTCAATGGCTGATGTTGGGGCTATGTCAGGAATAGATGTGGACAAGGAGGCAGTTTATCCACTCTGGCAACTGCAGGGGATTGCACACTTGTCTCTGCTTGTGTGACAGAGGATAAAAGGATGAGGAAGTTTTAGTAAGCCAGTCCACCACCTCCTCTGCATGCTGTGGCTGGATAGGATGGGCAAACTCACTAAACAGAGGAAATGATGCCCAGCCTGAGGACTGACCACCACGTCCACCTTTGTCTATGGATACATTTGTTACTGGCCCCCTTACAGTGCCAGCGGGAATGTCTGTGTCTCCTTGTTGTCCTCCCAGACATTTTTGGGAGGGAGGGGGTGGTCCTTCTAAGCAAATATAAAGAAGAAGTTGAAATCTGTTCGTAGATGTAAAAAGGTGTTTGGTGCACTTTAATTTGAGTACTCGCACTACACAGACACTCTCCATGGATACCTTATAATATACTGCAATATAATGCGCCAAACGTACAATGACACACAGAACTATATGGCGTTAAACTGGCAGTAACGCACACAAAACTATATGGCGTTAAACTGGCAGTAACGCACACAGAAGTAAATGGCGTTAAACTGGCAGTAACGCGCAAAACTATATTACGTTAAACTGGTAGTAATGCACACAGAACTATATGGCATTAAACTGGCAGTAATGCACGCAAAACTAAATGGCGTTAAACTGGCAGTAACGCACACAGATGTAAATGGCGTTAAACTGGCATGAACGCAATCAAATAAACAGTGTTTAACTGTCACTACACTAATGCTATGTGAACTGTCCCTACTCTAGCTATACACTAATGTCAAGATTACTGACACGGTCTCACTACACTACACTGAAACTATATGAGCTGTCCCTACTCTAGCTGCACACTATGCAAAGCTGAATGATGGTCCTCCTCACTACACTCACACTATCCCTGGACTGACACTAAACTAATATTCTACACTGAAAATTGAAGCAAAACTGCACAGCATAGCACACTAACTAATAGCACTGAACAGAGCCCTGTTCTACCTCTCTCCATGCCAAAATCACACTGAAAATGTCTGCCACTGGAAGAATACTTTTATACTGTGGGGCGGGAATGAGCCAGGATTGGATAAAGTCATGATGACAATGCCCAATCATGACTCTGACAGTGCTCTGTGCCCTGATTGGCTGAAGCTTTCACTGCTTCAGCCAATCAGGGCTTGCAATGCACTGTTCAGTGCTGCAATGCATTGTTGTCAGTTCGGTGGACAAATAAACAGTCAAACACCGTTCACTGAACAACAAAAGTTCAGCCGAAGAGCGGGAAGGATGTGGAATTCCCTTCCACAGGCGGTGGTCTCAGTGGGGAGCATCAATAGTTTCAAAAAACTATTAGATAAGCACCTGAACGACCACAACATACAGGGATATACAATGTAATACTGACATAGAATCACACACATAGGTTGGACTTGATGGACTTGTGTCTTTTTTCAACCTCGCCTACTATATAACTGTAAATATGTAATGTAAATATAGTAAATCGTTTATATAATATGTATGTGTTCCAGAGTGGTACAAAATTAACCTCACTGCCATCAACCCATGCAGATGCGCACTTGTGTAACAAGAAACATGCATTCTTAAAGCCAAACTCAGAGTCTTGTGTGTGTCCTCATAGGTAGAGTTATAAGATATTTATACACAAGGGAATCCAGCCATCTCTATAACCCCAGAATAACTTTATGTGAATTATACATCATTATCCAGCAGATTTTGGACTACCTCCTCATAGTCATTGAATGGCTGCACTGGCTTATCCCTCAGCGAAGGGTAATGGGGAATTTAAGTGTTAGTTCTCAAAGTTCTCTGCTGCAGTAATTAATAGACCATAACCAACCCTAAGCCTAGGTTCACATTGATGTGATTTGGCATGCAATTTGACATGTTAAATCGCATGTCAAATCGGCGGCTATTGCTGGCAATGGCTGCGTCCGAATTGGTGCAGCACCAATTCCCAAAAGTAGTTTCTGTACTTTTTTTGGCGACTTCAGGTGTGATTTCAATAGACATCTGTGCAGGAACCCGCACAGATATCTCTGAAATTGCCCCCGAAGTTGGTCTGACATGCGGGTATGAAATCATACGTGTTCAGCCAAACTCACATCAATTTCAATCCCGCAACAGTGTGAACCTAAGCTTAAGGTACCAACCCTGCTTATGGCATGTGCTAATCTTTCACAATATGCGTTCAATTTAACGTGATAAAACTTCCTAGATAACTGTAAAACTATGGCACAGTAACCACTGAAACACCATTATTTGTTTACAGTAAATTGTATGTGTACTGTATCTGAGTTAATAAAATTTTTTTTTAATATAAAATATAGAAAGAACAGTTCATAAGAGTGTTTCAAAGATTTTAACCACTTTAACTCTCAAATCTGCACACCACCTATGGACCAGAGTAAATTTTATACTTCTGCAATGGGTGAATTAATTTGGCAACAACTTTATAATTACCTCAATTAATTAAGATAACAAATTAGAACATACCTGTATATCATTTTTTAGGACAAACAAGTCTATCTTTTGGTGATCCCGTCTTGCAACAGTGATCTTCATTTTTTATATATATAAAAAAAATCTAAAAAATATTCACTTTTTTTTACTTTATCATTAGTTTACACTGGTATACCCTGTACACACGGTCAGACATTGATCGGACATTCCGACAACAAAATCCTAGGATTTTTTCAGACGGATGTTGGCTCAAACTTGTCTTGCATACACACGGTCACACAAAGTTGTCGGAAAATCCGATCGTTCTAAACGCGGTGACATAAAACACGTACATCGGGACTATAAACAGGGCAGTAGCCAATAGCTTTCATCTCTTAATTTATTCTGAGCATGCGTGGCACTTTGTGCGTCGGATTTGTGTACACACGATCTGAATTTCTGACAACGGATTTTGTTGTCGGAAAATTTTATAGCAAGCTCTCAAACTTTGTGTGTCGGAAATTCTGATGGAAAATCTGTAATGGAGCCCACACACGGTCGGAATTTCCGACAACAAGGTCCTATCACACATTTTCCGGCGGAAAATCCGACCGTGTGTACAGGGCATTAGTATTACTGTAGCTTTAAAGTATCCTTTTTTCCCCATTATTTGTCTCATATACAATTACACTAAGATTATAATGTTGGTGCAAAGCATTGAAAATGTATTTACAAATGAAATAAAGTATTTTTTTCAATCTTACACTTTTATAAAGTGACACTGAAAAAAATAACAAACAAAATAATTAAAGATAAAAAACAGTTTTAATATAATATTTATCGTTATAAAAATAGAAATAGTAATAAAAAAAATTCAGTAGGAAAGAAGTAAGGGGAGATTGGGAAGAAGGAGTGAACTAAGGCTTCTTGTAGTAAATGTATGGTTAATAAGGGTTTAATATCCAAAAAGTGTTTTTTTTTTTTTTTTTTTTTATCATATCAGGTTGTTCAAACTAATATCAATGCAGGTTGAAGCTCATCCCTTTGATCTGCTAATAATTTAAACAGAGTAGATAAAACTAACAATGTCTTTTTGTATCTCTCTTTTTGCTGTATTTACATAGCAGGATTCACTGTATATACTAGGCAACTCCCAACTGTTATTTTAACGGTGTGGAATGGGCAGCAAGTGTGAAGTGGGGGGAGCAGCACAGGGGCAGCAGGATTGGATATACCACACGACTTGTGTACTTTGATTACGTTTTATAGGATATGTGTATCAAATCCATAATGCTCATGTATTAAATCAGCGTCATTGCTCATTGTTCCCATGAGAAAACGCATACATCCAAATACAAGAAAACACAGATAATACTGAAGTTATCTTCAGCTGCTGTACTGAAAAAAAGTTACGTTTATGGAAAAATAAAATAATCTGGAAGAAGTGTGCCTTTTGAAGACTAAGCATGGGTTTCTGCAAGATGAAGGATATACCTAAGAATGTTTTATTCTCTCATTGCCAGCATTTGTACGCATACTGTATATTTAGAAACATCATTCAATTTTAATTTACTATTCTTTTAAGATTACAGCACGGCTTTTCTAACTTGTTTATAAAAACTGTTTGCTATTTCTTCTTATCTGTCTGTGTCTTGTTTCATGTCTTTGACACATTTATTTATATTGATAGCTTTAAACTGGTTAATAATAATATTGTACTCCATCCAATCCATACTGCTAACATCTGCCTCCCATTTAGTTTTCGGCAGTCAGTTCCGACTTAAAGAAACACTATCACAAACAGTGTATTCTGTATGTGGATACTAGATGTAGTCACATTATTTAATATAATTTACTTGTTTTTGTATTTCACATGCCTTTGTTTATGTTTTTTTTTTACATTTACATGCAGACTAAGCTGTCCAACAAAGTGACAGTAACAGGGATTGGGGCCAGCTACAACACTGCCTGGAGTGCTTGGGCATTTGCAGCAAAAGTGGTAAATAACTGAGTTAAACGTTGACCATTGTAAGTACCTTTGGTGCGGTTATAGTTTGTCTCAATCCCTGTCACTGTCACTTTTGCTGGACAACTTGTCCCGCTCGTAAATGTGGAGAACCATAAATGAAGGCATGTAAAATATAAAATTAATATATTCATTTTAATCAATTCTATCATCAACAATGTTACCATAAAATTATCAGAATACAATATTTTCTGTGAACATACTAAAAAATATAAATGTACTTATTATTTTGTACAGGTATTTTCTTTGAACTTTTCCACATTTTGTTGTATAAAAACCTTGAAAACAAATGTTACCTTCAGAAATCACATCAACAGATAAATGGGGTTAAATATAAAAGAGAATTGCGCTAGGTGAAAAATTAGTGAATAAATAAATTATAAAAACAAAATATCCGTGATAGGAGTTCTGCTGCTGAACACTATAACCTCGATATAAGGCAAAAGATGTATAGATAATAGACAGTGCAGCGCTGGACATAAATCTAAATAAATTGTTATACCAACCAATGATAATAACATCAAATCAAAACAAATACAACAATATACGTGGCAATGTGCTAAAAGAATGTGAGCAATCAAAATCATAAGCCATCAGTGTGAAAAATCAATTAGTGAAAAATAAATGTTCATAACACCTCAATAAATCCCAAAGAATGGTCAGATAAAAAAATCCAAGGTAAAATTCCAAAAAGGGTGTAGGATGAAGAATATAAAATCCAAATCCAAAGATCCACTTGAAAGTGACGACCACCACCAGGAGAGAAAAATGGAGGCTTACCAGAGAGCCTGCCACCGCCCTTACTCAGGGGGGTCAGAACAGGCTTAGTAGATCACCGTTGATATCTTGCCAGGAATGGATCTGTAGTTCCCCAGACCTCCCTTCGCGATGGCTTATGGGTGACAGCCAGGAGCACTCAGGAGCATTTAGTCACAGGATGGTCCAAGCAGCAAAACAATCCAGCAAGGGTGAGTCATATAAAAGAAAAAGGAACTCCCATAGTGCAGAGAATCAAGTTCCATTTATTCCAGAAAAAGAGATAAAATAGCAGGTACACTGCTCAGTAAGGGCGGTCGCAGGCTCTCTGGTAAGCCTCCATTTTTCTCTCCTGGTGGTGGTCGTCACTTTCAAGTGGATCTTTGGATTTGGATTTTATATTCTTCATCCTATACCCTTTTTGGAATTTTTCTTTGGATTTTTTTATCTGAACATTCTTTGGGATTTATTGAGGTGTTATGAACATTTATTTTTCACTAATTGGTTTTTCACACTGATGGCTTATGATTTTGATTGCTCACATTATTCTTTTAGCACATTGTCACTTATATTGTTGTATTAGTTTTGATTTGATGTTATTATCATTGGTTGGTATAACAATTTATTTAGATTTATGTCCAGCGCTGCACTGTCTATTATCTATCTAGATAAATGGGGTTGACTTGTAAGAGTTGCAGCTCTAAATAAACAACATCATGAGGTATTAAAGCAAATCTAAGAGCTCTTTAGAATTACCAATTGGGGTTCAGTTCTAAAAAAACAAAAACAACTGATTGGTTTGGGCCCAGCACTCACTGGCTAAATAGTGATTGATGCAGGTAACAATGGCATTTGGCAAATATATTTTTTTTAATGAAATCAATGTGTTTAAATGATTTAGGAATTTCCATAGAACTGCCACAAAAAGCTATTAACATTCTGTATCATTAGTGGAATAACATTTGGAGATTAACCATCTAATGATTTGTCAAGGGGTTCCATTACACATAGTTACAGCCCTTTGAACATCCTGTAGAACAACATTAAATCCATTATTAAAAATGGTAACAATATGGCACAACAGTGACTGCTTAGTGAAGGTCATGCACTATGATTGCACAAGGAGGGCATTAGTCAAAGATGCAGTCAAGAGATAAAACACGAGCCTCAGAGATCCACAGCTGAGATGATATAAGAAAATCTTTTTATGGAAAAACTTTAACCTTGATCCTCCACAAGGTTGAGATTTTTGGAAAAATGGTGAGAAAAAAGTTATTGCTGAAAACACCTTTATCAAATCTAATTTGGAGTTCAATAAATGACATATGGGAGACACACATATACGTTGTACATCAAGTAGCAATGGACTTTTTTTGAAGGACATAGAGATATAAGAAAGAACAATGCATAAATAAAACACTGAATATATAAAACAATAACGCATGCTCGAAAGCAAGGACGATCCTGAAGCAGTCGGTCTTGTAAACTAGCATTCGTAATGGAGAAATAACATTCATAACGTGGCAAATTATGAAATGTCGAAATGCAGCGCACATTCTCTTCTTTTTTAATGGGATAATAATGAAGCAGCTTTGCTGGTGATACTGATGGAGTTATGGCAAACATATTCGAAAAGGCTTTTTTTTCTAGTGATATCAACAATAATATTATTATGCTTGTTGATTTATTTTTTCGGCAAGTTACTACAACACCATTATCCCATAGTTTTTAAGATCAAAGATACAACTATGTTGGTGTCCCTTGTTAATTTTAACTTGTATTTTAGAAAATGTAACTGCTTACTCCCAAACTGTCATTTAAAATAAAACACATAGCCAAGTATTATCCTACACAATTTTTTTTATTGTGCATTAAAAAAAAGAAAACAAATTAAATTAGAGATGCTATCTGCCATCCAAATATAAAGAACTTAACCAAAAAGTGCATTCTATGCATACAAAAATATAGAAAATATAACAAATAAAATCATTATTCAACAAAACAAAACAAAAAAATTTAGTAAAGGGGATAGGGGTGCAAATCCCCAGACCAGCGGCCTTGTTGGGGGTCTTGTGGCTGGTATTGCCACTGACCGCCATGCTGCTGTGTTGGGTGGGGTGGATGTGGTGGGCGGGGTGGCTGTGGTGTGTGGGTTGGCGGTGGAGATGGTGGATGTGGGGCCACAAAATCACACAGGTGTGTGTTTTCGGCAATTTGGCCCCTCACCCCCCGTTGAGGAGCTGCAGGATGAGTTCCTCACACCTACTCCTTTGCTCACGTCCATCTGCCTTAATTTATTGGCAGTCAGCACGGAAAATCCCTCAGCCTCATCTGGGTCTGTTTGGGTGGCAGTAGTGGCCTGGCTGAGGAAGATAACTATGGCCTCCTTCAGATTCTTGCTCTTCCTGGCCCTTTTAGCAGGAGGGCGTAGGGGAGGGATCTGTGACTCTGTCTAGCTGCTGACTGCTTGCTCCTCCAGACTGACATTTTCCTGTGTATGAAAATGGGACATAATTAGAATCTTTTTTAGGGTTTGGTCATCAATCACACACAATTTTAATCTCCTCACTGTTGCAAATTGAATGTGGAGGAATAGAAAAGACTACCATTCTGACCCCATCATTTTTCATTCTTGTTCAAATAATTTTTTTGGTCACTACTGTCTATTGATATGGAAACCACTTTGTTAAGGCAGAAATATTTGAACAATAACGTCTAGTTAGCATCATTGCATTTTTCGATACAAATATGTTCAACAATGCTATACCTGGGTCAAGTTGGGCTCCTCCACATCTTCATCCTGTACCTCGGGAGCTGCGGCCTCAGCAGATGTCGAAGGGAGCCTGGACAGCGATGGCCTGGGTTCTGTCTGGTTGGTCAAAAACTGAAGGCTGTGGTAATACCACAGCCTGGGGACATATAGATCATCTGCTGCTGCTCCAGATCTCTCTGGAGTCAAGGACCTTGTTGAGCTCCCTTTTAAAAGTACTCCTCAGGTCTGAAATGTTGTTCTTGACATAGTTGATGTCTGCCCTGGGGTACAAAGGCTTCACCAACTCGAGCAGTTTCTCCAACGCTGCCTTCCTCAATATTTTATTGGAGTAATCTTGACTCTTGACCTTCCAGAGACAGGGCAGCTCCCAGGACAGGTCAATGAATGGTGGTAAAAAATCAGGCACTGTAAATTTATCCATCATGATAAATGATATGCAAGACAGAACACAAGACAAACCATAATGTCTGGCTTAACTCATAAGCTGGTCCCAATATAGGCCTCAATCTAAGCAGTATATGCCACTACCCACCTATGTCCCAAATTCCAATTGTCCCTTCGTTTTATGGCTCTTCTCGTGTGTTGGTGATCGTTCATCCTCCACTGCAAGATCGTTCCTGCTGCCATTGCATCGACCGTGCGCTCTGGCTTTATATACACTGCGCATGCGTGAAACTCTGCTCTCAGTGCGTCATGACGCTGGGGCGTGACCATCTCTCTTCTGCATGCGACACACACGGCGGAACATTCAGGAGGGACAAGATGGCAGATTCGGCGGATTCCAGGCAGCCCCATGGTGGTGGAGCTCATAGGAGGCACAAAGCAACCCCCATGAGCAAGGGTGAGATGGTGCGCATCCTAGAGAAGCACGATTATGACTGCAAGCTGCGCAATTACGAAAGGCCCAACAGCTGAAAGGGCCTCATTTTGGAGAAAGTCATCGCCGTTTTGTATTGCGAATTTTCGATTGGACGATCAAAGGAAAAAATCAGAAAATGATGGTCTGATCTCAAACACCATGAACAAGACCAGATGGAGTACATACATCAGATCATAAAAAAGTAAGCAATATTTTTATCTAACCAACATGCATATGGGAAAATTAGCTGTCTGTATATGTTCTTTATACAAGTAGCTCGAGAGAATTCTATCTAATGTTTTCTAAAATCTTTGTATGGCTTGGTATTCTAAAGATGAAAGTGAATATAAAGCAGATATGAACATTCGTATCTGTTCCTATTTTTGGACATTTGTTTATTTTTGGATCAAATTTATTTCTCTTCTTTCAACAAGGATGCACCAAAAAAGAGGCTACAGCCATGCCACCACAAGGGACGAAGGGAGGCTACCCCCTCTCAGGCCCAAAAAGGGGAGGCAACAAGGCCATATTCCCCACAAAGTGTAACTGCCAACTAAGGCCATGGGCTTAGGAAAGAACTTAAGGGGTCAAGAACAGTTTCTGGTGGCTGCCTGGCTCACCAGTGCCCATTAATGCAGCCTTGCCAGTGTAGACATGGCTAGAGGAGAGGCCCCGGAGATCACAGTCACACAGAGTCACACCTGCTAGGATGACCATAATATGTTCCCTATCCCAGCCAGCAAATATTTTTCCACTCGCACAATCGCATTTTGCGAGTGGAAAATGGCTGTTGGCGAGCGTGGGGCTGCCTCAGAGTGGGGGGGGCAAACACCGCTGGCATGGTCTCCCTGCCAGGGGAAGAGACAGGAGAGGAAGAGGCGAGCTGTCTTGATCAGCAGAGAGAGTGATTGCCCGCTGTAATAGCTTTCATTAGAACTTCCCGTGTTCCCAGGATTCATCATCACAGAGCTCCACCTCTTGGCCCGGCGCCTTTGATAGACAGAATGCCGGTCCAATGCAGGACGTGTGACGTCGCCAAGAGGTGGGGCTATGTGACAATGAGCCCCGGGAAGATGGGAAATTCAAATGAAATCTATTAAAGCGGGCAAGGGAGGCTGCATTGAGCACAGGCAGGCCACGCTGTATTGGGCACAGGTGAGGCTGTATTGGGCACAAGTGAGGCTGTATTGGGCACAGGTCAGGCTGCATTGGGCACAGGTGAGGCTGTATTGGGCACAGGTGAGGCTGTATTGGGCACAGGTCAGGCTACATTGGGCACAGGTCAGGCTGCATTTGGCACAGGTGAGGCTGAATTGGGCACAGGTCATGCTGCATTGGGCACAGGTAGGCCACGCTGTATTGGGCACAGGTGAGGCTGCATTGGGCACAGTTGAGGCTACATTGGGCACAGTTGAGGCTGCACAGGTGAGGCTGCATTGGGCACAGGTCACACTGAATTGGGCACAGGTGAGGCTGTATTGGGCACAGGTCATGCTGCATTGGGCACAGGCAGGCCACGCATATTGGGCACAGGTGAGGCTGCATTGGGCACAATTGATGCTGCACAGGTGAGGCTGAATTGGGCACAGGTCACACTGCATTGTGCACAGGTGAGGCTGTTTAGTACACAGGTCATGCTGCATTGGGCACAGGCAGGTCACACTGCATTGGGCACAGGTGAGGCTGCATTGGGCACAGGTGAGGCAAAATTGGGCACAGGTGATGTTGCATTGGGCACAGGTCAAACTGCATTGGGCACAGGTCATGCTGTATTGGGCACAGGCAGGCCAGGCTGTATTGGACACAGGTGAGGCTGCATTGGGCACAGGTCACGCTGTATTGGACACGGGTCACGCTTTATTGGGCACAGGTCACGCTGTATTGGGCACAGGTCAGGCTGCATTGGGCACAGGTGGGGCTGCAATGATAAGCACTGATAAAGTTGTTAATATTTATTTTTGTAACCTAATTCTGCATAAAACATTTAAGTGTCATTTCATGAGATCATTTATGAGGGCATGTTTAGGGGTGGGATTAGGGGGCAGGGCATGGTAGGGGTTGGGTGGGGCAACTCGTGGCAAGTAACCCTTAAGGCCTGGCTAATAGCTCAGGACTTGAAATTTTGAGCCCTGCCCTATCCCATAGGATACAAGAGGGGTGGGGGCAACTGCTTGACTTTTTCAATGTTAGCACTTGTCCAGTGTTTGCCCTCTGTAAAATTACATCACCTTCCCTTTTCTATGCATTTTTCACAGAAAAACAAGCAGCATGGTGGAGTCTACTAGTCAGGGGCAAACATTGACATCAGACCAAGTGCAAGGTTGGTCAACTAATGTAGCAAAATGGATGCTAGAAACAGATGGGACTTGGTGTGGCTTAATAAATGGTGTATTGTTTCTTTTTAGAGGAAAGTTAGTGTGGTGAGCTCACCCAGGATGTTTGTTTGGAGCCATGGGATCTGACTCCTGGACCCAGCAAAGACCTTGCCATTGCGGACGTCAAATCCCCGACACGAGTCACACTGAGGGCCAAAGTGACCCAGAAGAGGAAGAAAGTATTTGGAAGTCTCTTTTTTGCGCAAGTAAGCATTCTTGGAATCTGCCTTCAAATGTTTATACATGTCGAGTGTTTAGATGTCCAAACAAAACACCCACTCCACACATTAGCAAAGTATGTAGTACCTAAACATTAGCATGGAGAAGGAAGAGGTGGAATGGAAGGAGCTGGCAATGTTGCTAGGTCCCCGAGTTTTAGAGACCCGGGCACCAGGGCCAAGATTACAAAGTAGTTTCAGTATGTACATTTCTAGTAGTGTAGGTGTCTGAAGGGCAAGCAGGTTGCAAGCAACAATAGACTGGGTAGGTAAGTATTTACGGAATTTGACTAGTAACTTAACCATAAACACACTGTGTAGGGCCTCAGCCACTTGACCCCTAATACTTTTTACTCTTCTTACTAGGTCATGGTCTTCCACGATGCACTATTGGCAGAATGAGTGCAGATATGTTGCATTGTTTGAAGGATCTAGAGCAAATCAAGGAGGCTGCCACTGCTTTACAGCGAAGAATCCACGATTTTGTGTACATGCTTGCCAAATTTTAATTTCCTCTTGCCTGGTCTGAAGTTTCTTGTTCCACTTGTTGGCTCCTGTTTGCCCTTTAAATATTTACCATGTTTTTATGACTTTGAAATGTGAAAGTTTAGGGACAGAACTCAGTGTTTCTCCACTCCACTCCTCTGGGTGCACCACCAGGTCCTGTTTTCTGAATTTTCCTCAGTGTAAAAACGACTGTGCGAATTACTAACAGTGAAAATGACAACATCACCTGTGCCAAACTCAACAAATATAGAAAACATGACCTGGGTTTGCATCTTGAGAAAGAGAGTTGTGAAAAACTGTCATAACTAATGTGAATTGGAATGTTGTTGTGTTTTGAAGAATAGCAATCCCCAAATTTGAAGATGCCCACAAATTGTGCCTTAACATTCTTATTTCCCTCACAATCCTATGCCTAAAATGTGTGTATTTCCATACATCTTTTTTTCCTAAAGCCCCAAAACACACAGTGTGTCAACATGTGTCTCCCATCACTGGGTATCAATGGACATGTTGTGGGGGTGCAACCCCTTCCTCATAACTAAAGTATGTCAGAGGAAGGGGTTGCACCCCGGAAACACATCCATTGGTTCCCCCATGATGGGAGATAGCACATGTTGACACACTGTGTGTTTTGTGGGTTTAGAAAATAACATGTTTGTAACAACACACATTTTTGGCAGGGGATCATAAGGAACATTTAGTAGTTCTGCCTCTACGTGTCCGTGGCTTCAAATTTTGGCTTTTAGAGGGGTGAGATCACCCCATCTGAGGAAGGCAACAGCCACACAGTCTTGGGATACTAATGCCTCATTTGGCCTTTACTTTACCCAACTCAAACTTTGTAAGTTCCTGAGTTGGGGGTGTGTATCTAATGTTTTCTAACATGCCTGTTTAGCCACAAAAAAGGAGAAATAATGCAAAACATACATGTTATACACCAAGATGTTGGTTTGTTTTAAAACCTTAAAACGCACATGTGAATGTGCTTTGAGTAAAATTTTGTTTATTTAACAATGTGTGGCTAATTATTTCAATGCTCAATACCAGTGTATTGCCCCGTACACACGGTCAGGCTTTGTTCGGACATTCCGACAACAAAATCCTCTGATTTTTTCCGACGGATGTTGGCTCAAACTTGTTTTGCCTACACACGGTCGCACAAAGTTGTCGGAATTTCCGATCGCCAAGAACGCGGTGACGTCAAGCACGTACGACGAGACTAGAAAAGGCCAGTTCAGAACCAAGCGAGGCACCCTTTGGGCTCCTTTTGCTAATCTCGTGTTAGTAAAAGTTTGGTGAGAGAGGATTCGCGCTTTTTCAGACTCGTGGCTTTCAGATCGTTTTCTGCCGTTCAGTTTGTGCTTGTGGGTTTGTATCTGCTCTTCAGTGCGTGCAGTCAGTTCGTATTGGAGTTTTCTGTGCGATCTTGTCCGCTCGTTGCTGTTTTTCAGGTCGCTCTTCACAGGCCTTGCTGTTCTTCAGTGCGTTCTGTTACTTCGTTCTGAGCAGCCGACCGTTTTCTAGCCATGTTGCGTATGCGTACTCCTCGTAGAGTTCGTGCTGTGCGGAGGCTTGGTGTTGGGGTCCTGACCTTGACACAAGTCCAGTCCATGAACAGGGTGGGGAGGAGTTCATGGACCAAGAATTGGTTGCTTCAGCGTGACCAGTTCTGTCATATGCCTTTGCTCCGTGAGATCCGTGAGAATAATCCTGATGATTTCAGGAACTTTCTCAGGATGACGGACCCCGTATTTCACCGTTTGTTGGCTTCGCTGACCCCCTATATCAGCAGGCAGGATACCTGCATGAGGCAAGCCATCACTCCGGAGCAGAGGTTGGTCGTTACCTTGCGGTATTTGGCCACAGGGAGAAGCCTGCAGGACCTCAAGTTCTCGACAGGCATCTCCCCCCAGGCTCTGGGGATCATTATCCCAGAGACCTGTTCTGCCATCATCCAGGTCCTACAGAAGGAGTATATGAAGGTAAGATTTTTATCCTTTTATATCACATTTTATTGTATTGAATGTTTGATAATATATTGTATTTCTTTCCTCATTCCCTAATTACCATGATTGTATTATGCTGTGAATGTCCCCTTTGTCCTCATGCATGCTGGATTTTTATGTAATTATTATTTTAGGTCCTTCATACATATTTGCCCTTCAATAACCTCCCCAGCATGGTCTCTCCTGCCCTATATTCACCTCATGTAGTTACTTAACAATGTATTTTATCAGCTCCATAGTAGTGCTTTACCCCAAACACCCCCTAAAATGTTTTGAAATGTTATTTTTGATTTAAATTCAGGCAGAGGGCCAGAGGCTTTTTTTTGTGGTGTCCCCAAATTTTTTGTAACCCTCCCTCCCCCAACTGCTAAGTCAGCTGATCCCAATTCTCTATCCTCAATCATCTATCTGCTGACTTTGCCAAACCCATACACGCTATACCCATCTCTTTAGTGCTCAGATTTATGGATGAATTCCCCAAAGCATGTAGTGCAAGGGCCTGCCTGTATACTTTCCAATGGTACTGTTTAAAGTTCTTGTATCCTATTATGATCTTGATAGGTAATAGCAGAATGTCCAAATGTGCTCAAATGTGTACAGTGTGTATTTATATCTTTGTATTATGACACTTCTTACCTGTCCAGTGGGCTGCCAATAGTG
Organism: Lithobates clamitans; assembly: GCA_037952925.1. Taxonomy (NCBI): domain Eukaryota; kingdom Metazoa; phylum Chordata; class Amphibia; order Anura; family Ranidae; genus Lithobates; species Lithobates clamitans. The sequence goes on from JBBGZY010000727.1 coordinate 153,984, forward strand.
TAACTAAGGAGGGGCTGTTCCAAGTAATACCCTGTATTTAGGCATTCATCTCTCAATGAAGTGAAGAGGGTTACCTGTCCAAGAGTTCCCCCCCCCTATAATGTTAGAAATGGCCCATGAGAGGGGGGGGATATGATAGGTGTACCTTATACTTTGTTGTTGTTAAATTCCCCTTAATAAATGCTATCTGGAGGTTGACCCATAATGTTTGTGTCTAATCTGCTTGCCAGGTTTCTGTGAAAAAATAGTAATGTTTATTGTTTTTTCCTCAACAGTTTCCTTCCACGCCACAGGAATGGCAGACTGTGGCCTCCCACTTTGCCCAGCGGTGGGACTTTCCTAACTGCGGAGGGGCAATTGATGGGAAACACGTCCACATCGTCCCACCACCCAACTCGGGGTCGTACTATTATAATTACAAGGGGTTTAATAGTATAGTGATGTTGGCGGTGGTGTCGGCTAATTACGACTTCTTGTATGTGGACGTGGGGAAGAATGGCCGGATGTCCGATGGTGGAGTGATCGCCCAGACGGAGTTTTACAGGCGTCTCCAGAATGGCAGCTTGGACTTGCCACCTCCAGAGGACAATGTTGAAGGTCTCCCATTTGTGTTCGTTGCTGATGAAGCATTTGCGCTGGGGGACCACCTGATGCGGCCATTCCCGATGAGGACCCTCACCCCGGAGCAGAGGGTTTTTAATTACCGGCTGGCCAGAGCCCGAAGAGTGGTGGAGAACACATCTGGAATCCTGGCCAGCCGGTTCATTATTTATGACACCCATCCATATGGCGGAGTATAAACTGAACCATATAATACTTGCCTGCTGTGTTCTCCATAATTTTCTACGAAAACATTCAGCCAACTATGCTGGCTCAGTTGGGCCTGAGGCCGGAATCCCAAATACATCAACAATGACGGCACTTGAAAGCGGCCGTCCTGGCTTGCCCTCCCTGAATGCCCGTGATGTCCGGTTACGATACCTGGAGTTCTTTGCGGGTAGGGGGGCTATCAATATGCCAGACAATATGTGACAGCTTTTTCAAATAAAAAACAACCAAAAGAAATTCTTGGTGGACATTTACTGCTTGTGTTTGTTTTAGCTGACCCTGACAGAAATGTGTTGAGTGCAGAAAATGTCGTGATTGGGTAACCTTATAAAAAACAGTGTTGGCTGGTACTTCCTAAATGCAAAAACACATTTCACTACAAGTGCACTTGCAACTGCACTGAACCTGCACTTGTAGTGCAAAGAGGATTTGCCCTTAGGAAATAACCCCCATTTGTGCATAAAACAACAATTACATCACCCCAAAAGTGTTGTAGTGTTGAGACAATAATCCACACATTCTTGAGTAAGGCACTTTTTTATACCTGCACAATCATAGGTTTTTAAAACAAACCAACATGTTTGTTGTATAACAATGTTTGCAGTAGCATTATGAAAAATCAAAATATCCATTTCAGATAAAACAGGCCTGTGTAAAACCAACAAGAAAGCCAAAAAACTTGAACTTACAAAGTTCACATTAGGTAAAACCTGAAGGCTATATCAGACATCAGTATTTAGGAACTGGGTTTTATATAGCGTTCAGATGGGGGGAAATCACCCCTGGAAAATCCCAATTTGGAAAATGCACACCAATTTACAAATGTCCACATGTGCTATCTGCCATCATGGGGGATCAAGGGACGTGTTTGGGGGGAGCAAGCCCTTCCTCAACGCTACTTTATAATTGAGGAAGGGGTTGCCCCCCCAAAACGCGTCCATTGATCTCCCGTGATGGCAGATAGCACATGTTGGCACACTGTGTGCATCCTCCAAATTTGGCTTTTCTAAACATTGAAAAAAGTTTGGTACGATAAAACAGGTGATTTTGTGGGGTTTAAATTTGCCCCAAAACATCAATGATGTTATTATTTTTTTTAATAACATCACTGATTTGTTGCTGGATGTTTTGCAATTGGAGATTACACCCCATGATCTCCCCGATCAGTATCTGGGCACTTTCAGATGTAAAGCGTTCTGGATCCCTCACATCACGATCACCTAAAAAGAGATAAAGAACAAAAAAAAAAGGTCTCAAAAATCTGCCACCAGCCATCTCTTTTACCTGAGTCTGTGGTCGCAGACACTCACCTGTTGTGGTGCCAATCTCCACCACGTCTTCTTCTTCCTCCTGCTCAGCTTCTTGGGTTGGTATTTCCCCTTCTTCCAGAGAGGGGGGGTCTCTGGTCTCCTGGGATGAGGGGTGTCCGAGTCTTTTCTCCCCTATGTAAAACAAAAATGGTATACTTAGCACACAGATATTTGATGGCAGAACTATAGAAATAGGAAACATTGCTTGGAAGTGGGGTACAATTGTCTATTTTAGCCGAGTTCCAAGATGTATATTTTTTATTGCCCTTTGTCAAGCTGCAATACTTTACCTGTTTGGTACAAGCTTCACAGATGGAGACCCCCCTATAGTATACACTGGAGCACCTGTGTGGCCCCCTAATAAAAATGGTGTTCTTGTGTCCCACACTAGTGCTCCAGTGTCCAGATGTGAAAACAGCTGCTCAGTGTCCTCTCCTTACACACAATCTAGTTTGCATTTCATTCTAGTAACAAACCCATCTACACAAACAAATATTTGGCATCCAAGTAGGCCCCCAAAAATGTGTGAAAATGCATATGGCCTAAACAATGGTGTTCTAGAGGCCGAAAGAAAAATGTTTGATACGAACGAATAATGTGCCCATGAACATTAAAGTTGACCTTTGGAAACGTTACAACTAATCAAAGCATATGGAGCAGAACGAACGTAATAAAGACAGAAAGAATAGGAACACAGCACAACTACTTACTTTTTTGCAGCACTCTCCGGATCTTTCGGTACTGCTCTGGCTCTCTCAACTTCAGGTCCGACCACCGCTTCCTGAGCTGATCTTTAGACCTTCGTACCCCGAAATTCCGCTCTAGACTCCTGACCACTTTCGCCATGATTTTGGCCTTTTGGATATTGGGGTTGGGGTAAGGCCCATATTTCCCGTCATAGTCGGACTTCCTCATGATGTCGACCATCTCCAACATCTCCCCAAACGACATATTTGTGGCCTTAAAACGTCTCCTTCTGGATCGGGACGTGCCTGGATCCGCCCTTTCCTCCTCCTCCTCCTCCTCCTCGTTGCTACAATTAGCCCGCACCTGCTGTATGCCCGCCATCATGCTCTTCCCCCACTGCGCCGAACGAAAAGGGGCGGGGAATACACTAGAAAGAACGTCAGGGGCGGGTGGAGTTACACGCATGCGCAGTGTATATAAAGCGTAACACGCGTGCGTATTACGTTTGATCTGTGAGCGGAGGAAGGAGCATTAAATGCGGCGATCGTAAGAACGAAGGTAAGAGACAAACTTGGGCCTATACTGCTTCTATAGATTGAGGCCTATATTGTAACAAGATTAGGAGAGTTTGGTGTGACATTAGGCTTTGTCTTGTGTTGTGTCTTGCAGTGAACATGGATATGGTACTGAAAGATCAGGACTTCATTTCAGTCTTCATAGAGATGCTAAGGGAGCTGCCCTGTCTGTGGGAGATTAAACACCCCCATTACAAGAACCAAGCAAAGAGGAAGGCAGCACTGGAGCAATTGTGTGAAATTGTGAAGCATGTGATCCCCACGGCAGACATCACTTTTTTAAAGATTTTCATTGGTGGCCTGAGGAGCACATATCTGAGGGAGCGCAATAAAGTCCTTGATTCGCAGAGATCTGGAGCAGCAGATGACATATATGTCCCCAGGATGTTGTACTACGACAGGCTGCACTTTCTGGCAGGCCAGACTGAACCCAGGTCATCACTCTCCAGTCTTCCTTCCACGCTTCCTTCCCCCCGGCTGAGGCTTCTGACGCCCAACCTGGGCGGAGCCCAGATTGAGCCAGGTATAGCATTCCTCTAAATATTTCTGCTTGTCCAATCAATGATGTTAACTAGATGTTAGTTGGGAGTACTAATTTATGATTGTGATTGATGATGCAAAACATTACAACCATGTCCCTTTTTCATACACAGGGAAGTCTCAGCCAGGAGGTGGCCGGGCCGAGCCGGCTGGCTGATCTGCAGGTCCCTCCACCCCCCCTGGAAACAGAAAGTGGCAGTAGGAGGAGTACCCTAGAGGAGGCTGCTATCAGATTTTTTTGTAGGGCTACAGAGGTCCTGGGAGCACCCCACACCAGGCAGGAGAACATTGCTGCATTCATAGCCTATAAAATGCAGAGGATGGAGGAGGGCCAAAAAGCCATGTGTGAGGCCCTCATATCAGAGGCTCTGGCGAAAGGTATGAGGGGCCAAATTACACCTCAAACACACCTTCGTGATGGTCCTCCTCCTCCTCCTGCAGGTCCTACTCCTCCTCCAGGTCCTACTCCTCCTCCTGCCACATCTCCAACTGCACAGCCACAGCCCGGAAGGAAGTGTGAAAGGAAGACCAGACAGTGAGGACCCTGGATCCAGTCTGGTCAGCCAAAAGATGCAGCCTCTTGTGGTACCACAGCCTGGGGACACAGATGTCATCTGCTGCTATCCGGATCTCTGTGAATCCCGGACCAGACTGCCCTCCCTTACATATGGACTCCTCAGGCCACCAATTTTGAGGTTTAAGAATTGATGTCTGCCGTGGGGGTCCCAGGCTTCACTAATTTCTCCTGTTGATCCAGTGTTGCCTTCCTCTTTGTTTGGTTCTGAGCCCTTAATAAAGGATTTTTGTTTTGAATTATACTCTCCTATGTGTTTTACTTCAAAAATGATGGTTTGTTTGTGAGGATTCAGGTACATTTCTAATATACAATGTGAAACGAACAAGGGACACCAACAACAAAAAATCTCATGGAGATTAAATAATAAAAGATATCAATGGTGTTGGGGTAACTTGCCACACAAAACACACACAAAAATATTCTGGAGTAAAAATAAAAATAACATTGAACAAAGATCAGCCTTGGAAAAAATCCAAACATTAAAGAAAAAAAAGGCTTAAAAACAAAAAAAAAAAAAAAAACATAAAAAATATAAAACTGGGGGCGTGGCTTGGCGCGCAGCGAGGATGGCAGCTTAATTCCAGAGCTCCGCCAGACATTAGGCCCAAGCACGTCTTTTCTGCACTCAGCACGGAGGATGAGCAGACAAACCAAACACCCACATCACACCCGATCACGGAGATCCATGGCATCAAGCGCTGGGAGAGATATTTCTGATATTTTCAGGAACCAGGCCGCGGCCTTGAAAGATACGGAGGGGGACAAGATGGCGCCGGTGCACGCGGATGATGAATTTAGCGAGGACTCTCAGTCGGCAGCAGAGGAATACGGTAGGAGAAGCTCACGAGCGGGGCACCCCCTCACTTACGAGGACATGTCAGGCTTCGCAGCCGACATAAAGGCCTCATTTTCTGCTGCAATCACAGACCTCAAAACCAGCCTATTAGTACTGCAAGAAAAGATGGCCGCTGAAGAAACAGCAGGGAAGCAGAGGGACACTAGAATCCATAGACTGGATAAAGTTACTTCCTCCCATACACGCCATTTCATAGAAATGAATAGGCATTTAGAGGATCTCGATAACAGAGGAAGACGCAATAATATAAGAGTCCGCGGAATCCCCGAATCTGTCTTAACTGATCAAATCCCCTCAGTCTTGCAGAGAGTATTCAACAGTTTATTAGAAAAACCTGAAGACTCTGAAATAGAGTTCGTGCGGGCGCACAGGGCCCTGAGAGCCAGGGGACCAGACACTCTACCCCCACGAGACATAATCTGCTGCTTGCAAAGCTTTGCACTCAAGGAGGAGATAATGTTTAAAGCCCGCAGGAATGACCAAATCATTTTTAATGGAGAATGCATCAAATTATTTCAAGATCTATCTCAGATCACCTTGAAAAACCGCAGAGCCTTGCGACCTCTACTGGATAAACTGAGGGAGAAAGAGATCAGATACACTTGGCGCTTTCCCTTCGCCCTATTGGTCACTTTTGACGGCAGACAACATACACTTCGCACGCCAGAAGACCTCCCGGATTTCTGTGATGCACTCCAACTTGGAGTAATTGAGCTACCGGACTGGTACCAGGAGTTTATTATCACACCCCAAGTTCGGAGCCCTCTGCGCTCTCCTCTTAATACACCCGAAAAACAGCTTACAAAGAAACAGAAGCACTTTCGTTCTGACCCACAGTCAAGTGGCACACCGCGCAGCCGCGCACATCCTGCTGGAAACATGATAGAAGAACGAGCATAACAACTTCAGCCTTCCCGACACTTAGCTATGACTGTGAAATTCATGTTCACCACTGTTCCATGGACAGCCCCTAAAACAAGCGGCTTGGTTTACTTTTGAGAATTTTTTATTTCCTTTCTTTCTCTCTTTTTTATGTTCATTTTTGCCTCGAACCCGGACGCTAACAGACCCAACTCGAGCTGAGTTACCCACATTTCCCATGGTCATGTTTTGTCCTCGGCTAAGTTTAACCAATCTCAACATTCACTTCGCCCTACTGGTCACTTCTGATGATAGACAACATACGCTTCGCACACCAGAAGACCTCCCGGATGTATGTGGTGCACTCCAACCTGGAGTAATGGAGCTACTGGACTGGTACCAGGAGTTTATTACCACACCCCAAGTCCGGAGCCCTCTACACTCTCCTCTTAATACACCCGAAAAACAGCATACAAAGAAACAGAAGCACTCTCGTTCTGACCCACAGTCAAGTGGCACACCGCGCAGCTGCGCACTTCCTGGTGGAAACATGATGGAGGAACGAGCATAACAACCTTAGCCTTTCTGACACATAGCTATGACTGTGAAAATCTTATCCGCTACTGTTCCATGGATAGCCCCCAAAACAGGAGGCTTGGTTTACTTTTGAGAGTTCTTACTTCTTTTTTTTTTCTCTTTTTTTTTTATGTTTTATTTCTGCCTCGTACCCGGACGCTAACGGACCCAACTCGAGCTGAGTTACCCGCACATCCCTTGGTCATGTATGGTCCCCGGTTAAGTAAAACCAATTTCAACATGCTTTACATATTTGAATGCACAGATAAGGGGTCTTTTGAAGCAGACTTCTAGCTACAGCCATGATTATAGATAAAAGCTGTATAGTTAACCTTTAATATGCAAGTCATAACCGCTTAACAGAGTGGCTAGAGGAAGGAGCCTATTGATAGCTGACTGTTATTACAGAGTTCTCTTTTTTCCTTTTGTTTTTTTTTTCTTTTATCTTAATATTGTTGTTTAACTTGTTTTATAGTGCAGATCAGACCTGTTAGCACTTTAAAAGAGATTATTAGGCCGTAGTCTGGCCAGGCTTGGTTCACCTACTGTTGAACAACACCTATATTCCACAGACTATTCGGATATCCGCGACACAGGTGGATAGGTGTTTGCTCTCAGGGGTCCCCCTCGCTGAGTTCCTCCCCCAAACCCACAATAGTGTGCGTGGTGGGTATCGATTGTGCCCATTGACCCACACTAAACTTGATCCTCCAGGGCATACTGTTTTGCCCGAGGAGGAAGTACCTAGATCTTCTCCACTCTTACTTCTCTAAACTAATTTCCTACTCCCTCTCTTACCCCTCTCTGGGATAACCATCCTACGTATATATATCTATACAGAACGTTATTTACCTCAGACGGCGGATATTTCTCTGCTGTCTGCTTATTCATCTTTATACGGTATATAATTTCACTTTACTTCATTTACCTCATTTTCTTTTTTTTTATTTATCTGGTGTTGTTACTGTACATAATTTCAGTAAGTTTAATTTTAATTAATTTAATTTAAGTTTACTTAATCTTGTTTTTTCTTTGTTTTTTGTCTGACTATACCCCCCACTGAGCAGGGTACAGGGGATTTTTGGGCCGTCTCTCTCTGGTTCCTTACCATGGCTTACTCAGGCTTGGGAAACAAACCCACAATCATCTCACACAACGTAAGGGGCTTGAACATCCCTGAGAAGAGATCCTCTCTCCTTAGAGAACTGAAGAAAGGTAGGCCCAGTTTTGTTTTCCTACAGGAAACACACTTCCAAACAAATCATATACCAAAACTAACGGATAGATACTTCACAGAGGCACATCATGCCACACACAATACTTCTAAATCCAAAGGGGTTTCAATTCTAATCAGCAAAGACGCAAAATTTGACATAACAGACAAATTAGTGGACCCAGAAGGAAGATTTATCTTCCTGAAGGGATCATGTCACGGAAACACCATAACTCTAGCCAACGTATACTTTCCGAACTCAGGGCAAATCATATTCTGTCAGAAAATGGTTGCAGCACTGACAAGTTTCCATGCGGGGAGAGTGATACTAGGAGGGGACTTTAATGTCCCTCTTAACCCTTCTGAAGACACCTCCACTGGGAAAACATATCTCACATATAAAATTCTCAAAAAAATTAAAAGCTTAATAAATTCCTTATCACTGATCGATTCTTGGCGATTTTTACACCCAGAGGATCGAGATTTCACCTTTTACTCGATACCACACAACCGACATGCGAGAATTGACTTCTTGTTCATCTCACAAAGGGACCTTGACACTTTAAGTGCGGCGCACATAGGCATACAATCCATCTCGGACCATGCCCCAATAGCCATCACGCTGAACATATTGGAACCCACTGTGAGATCCAACACGTGGAGATTAAATTCGTCACTTTTAACAGACCCATCCTTACTACCAAAAATAACGTCATCATTAAGAGAATACTTTACACTTAACACCACCCCAACAGCAGACCCCCTAATGGTCTGGCAGGCACACAAATGTTATATCAGAGGGGAATTAATCCGAATGGGCGCACAAAGAAAAAAAGAAACTGAGTTGGAAATAAATAAATTGACGAACAAAATACGTGACTTAGAAACTCAACATAAACAATCACTTACTACCCAATCAGCGACATTACTATTAGAAACAAGAAAGTCTCTCAAAGATATACTAGAAACTAAATCCAAGAGATTTCTCTTCTTCAAAAAAAAGATTTATTACGAACAAGGGGACAAAACGGGAAAAATCCTAGCACGCGCACTGAGAGGTCAAATGTCCCAACACTCAATTCTAGGCATCCAAAATAAAAAAGGTAAGATAGAAAGAGCAACGAATAAAATCGCACAACAATTTCATGAATTCTACTCAGAGTTATACAACCTCCCACCCCAACACAAACCTAACGACATGGCGAGAGATAGAGACATGGCTATAAAAAATTACCTGAGAGAATCCAATCTACCACCCCTAGCTATAGAAGACATCGCACAATTAGAGAGGCAAATAGAACCTCCAGAAATCCAGAAAACTATCAAAGAGTTGAAAACAGGAAAGAGTCCAGGCCCAGATGGCTTCAGTGCCATTTATTACAAAACGTTTTTAGATATCTTGACTTCCCCCTTAACAAACGCATTGAATTCACTATCTACCCAGAGATCCGTCCCACACGACTTCTTGGCAGCACACATAACAGTACTAGCTAAAGAAGGCAAAGATCCAATACATTGCGCTAGCTATCGCCCGATCTCCCTACTAAACCTTGACGTCAAGTTATTAGCCAAAATTATTGCCAACAGATTGAAGCCTCTATTGCATGATATAATAGGACCTGACCAAGTGGGATTTGTCCCTAACAGGGAAGCTAAAGACAATGTGACGAAATCACTGGATCTGATATATGCAGCCCGTCAGCGAAAGATCGAGGGCTTTCTCTTGTCCACTGACGCCGAGAAGGCCTTCGATCGAGTAGCTTGGGATTACATGATGGGGACTTGTGAACACATAGGTTTAGGTCCACATATGCTGACATGGATCTCGGCTTTATACCAAAATCCCTCAGCTAAAATTAAAATTAATGGCACATTATCAGAGAGTGTCAACATAAAAAATGGGACCAGACAGGGATGTCCACTGTCTCCGCTGCTCTTTATCATATCACTAGAACCGTTCATTAGACATATCTTAATGAATAACTCCATTAGAGGCTTCAATCTAAATACCAGAGAATATAAAGTAGCTGCCTACGCAGATGATCTTTTATTCTTTTTGACAGACCCACACATCTCCATCCCTTCATTGCTGAAAGAGTTTTCCACGTATGGCTACGTCTCCAACCTCAAAATCAATTTCTCAAAATCTGAAGCCATGAACATCACCCTGCCAACAGATGTACTAAATAGGGCTCAGAGCAACAGCCCCTTTAAATGGGAGAATAATGCAATCAAATATCTGGGCACCTGGCTAACACCCAAACTCTCCTCAGTATATGAACGGAATTTCCTGCCTATCCTTAAAACTATTGAGAAAGACTTACAAAATTGGCACACATCTTTCTTTTCATGGTTCGGCAGGGCAGCCATTTGCAAAATGACTGTCCTTCCGAAAATTCTATACCTACTACGCACCTTACCTGTCAAAATTCCCCATAGTTTCTTCAAAAAATTACACGCTATACAAATGAAATTCATCTGGGCCCATAAACCGCCCCGCATTAAAGCCTCACTCCTTACCAGACCCAAAAAGCTGGGGGGTCTGGGGATACCTGACTTTAAGAGATATTACCATGCCTCCCATCTCGCCCGTATCATTGACTGGCATTGTCACTCAAAAAATAAGGACTGGGTCTCCATAGAAAACGATATGTGCTCCTCTCCACTTCAATTTCTACCATGGGTATCAAAAATAACCTACCCCCTCTTGGTAAAGACCCATCCACTTATTGGTACCTCCCTGGACATTTTCCACACTCTAGCAAAACAGTCTAAATTTTCTTCCCCACTAAGCCCGCTTACACCACTAAAAGATAACCCAGACTTTCCACCGGGCGTGGGCAACCACCTTCTGATATCAACAGACACCAAAATACCTATACTGGCCGGGCAATGCTTCACAAAAAAGAAAATAAAAGATTTCTCCCAATTTAGGAGCGATAACAAAACACCTCGTATTCCCATGTGGACATACTTCCAGATACGCAGTTTTGTCAATTCAGCTATACACAGGAACAATTTCACAAGAGATCTCACTGAGTTTGAACAGATATGTCTGAAAGGGGAGATGGTGGAAAAATCTACCTCTCTTTCTTATGCTTTACTACAGAACTTACAGCCTGATGACATGGATAGGTTCAGAGAGAGATGGTCTAGAGAACTGAATATACAATTCACTGATAAACAGTGGGAAGCCGCTTGTATACTGGCCCATAAAGGCTCGATAAGTACTCGGATGCAGGAGACGGCCTATAAGATTTTAACCCATTGGTATGCCACTCCTGACAAACTACATAAGTGGTTCCCTCAAACTACAGACATCTGCTGGAGATGCAATAAGGCCAGGGGTACGTTGTTACACGTGTGGTGGCAATGCGACCCGATCCAGGTTTTCTGGGCCGAGGTGAAGAAGGTTATCCTACAGATCACGGAGACCAAACTGAAGCTAGATGCGGCATGTTGCTTGCTCCATATAACCAATCTTTCATGTAAAAAATATAAAACTTCTCTCTCAAAGCACTTGATCAATGCAGCCAATTCGCTTATTCCACTTTATTGGAAATCCACCCATACTCCCACACTCAAAGATTGGCTAAACAGAGTTGCTTATATCTGCGAGATGGAAGACACAGCAGCACAATCCTCCGAAATAACGGAGAAATATCATAAAACTTGGTCTCCGTGGTTTGTCTTTAAATACTCCCAGGTCTTTGAACAACTAATGAGTTGAGTAGAAAGTCTTACCACATTCTGTTTGATTTGATGTTTAACAAACCCACGGACTTACATTTAAAGATTCAAACTTGAAATGGTCCCGCATATGGCTGAACGATAATAAATACCATAGATTGGTTTTCTGGGTCCTCTCTCACAATAGATCCCTAGGTACCCTCCTCCAGTAGTCTAATATACCCCCCCCCCCTTTTTTTTTTTTTTTTTTTTATTATTTATCCACATATCCCATCTTTCTCTAGTATCTTCTGTAATTTTCTCCCTTCACTTATCTTATCCTCCCCTTTAATAAGAACCAGAGTACATTTTTGCAAAAATGGTAAACCATTCAGCAAAGTATCGAGCTCTCTATAGAGACAGGACTTGAAATATGACTTTGGGCCCGCTTTACGTCTAGCCTGAGACATTACTAGAAGTCATGATTGAGAAGTTGGTCTCTCTATACGTTGGTAAACCATTATTACTGTTACTTAAGACAACATAACTGTACTTATTTGGACTACCCGCTGTACTGTACCTTATAATACATTGTCAACTTTTGTTATACAGAAACGTATGTATACCAGTTTAATACTTTAATAAACTTTTATGTGAAAAAAAAAAATATAAAACTGTCAGATGTGACAACTAATAACAATATATTGAGGGAATCCCACTAAAAAAACACAAATAAAACTTTGTGAGAAGTGTGTGTTAATATGAGCAGCAAAACTACTTAATTCTTGTCACATTATAAAGAAGAAGAGAGTGCGCTATATTAAACCATTTTTTACATTGCAGCGTGACGAAAGTGCTGTATCCATTGTGAACGCTAAGTTTACCAGAACGAGCTGTCCCGTGTCGGAATTTCTTCTGAGCATGCGTGGCACTTTGTGCGTCGGAACAGGCCACACACGGTCGGAATTGACGCGATCGGATTTTGTTGTCGGAAAATTTTATCTCCTGCTGTCCAACTTTGTGTGTCGGAAAATCCGATGGAAAATGTCCGATGGCGCCCACACACGGTCGGAATTTCCGACAACACGCTCTGATCGGACAATGTCCATCGGAAAATCCGACCGTGTGTACGGGGCATATTTGTTAAGTTGTTGTAGTTACAGTGACAACTCTGGTCAATTGTATGCCTCCAAAGAATTAAAGGAGTTGAAATAATGTTTTTGAACTTCAGGCATTTCATAGCAGACCCACAGCACACAATTATAGTAAGCTGAAGAAGATCTTATCACCTCATGTAGCAAATAAGGAATGTTTGCACTATTGTAGCAAGTGTCCAAAATAAAGGCCATTTGTGAAAATATTAGACAGATAAGAAACAAAGAGAGCAGTTGTTCAAATGAAATATGAGTTTAGGATCAAAGAAAAATATTCTTCCTGATCAACAATTTGCTGCCAAGCCACTGCCCCTCTACCCACAAAATAATCCAGGTATTTTTGCCATAGATCTCTGGCATTTTGGGAGGGCAATCCAGCACGGGCATTTTCTAGAGCCGTCATCATGCCCACAGATGGCCGAGCTGCAGCCTCTTCAGCTGGGCCTGCTACTGCAGGGTCCACATCAGTTGGCACTGAGGCAACGTATCTGCTTGCATTCCTCCTTAAAAATGATGGCGTATACAGCAGCACAATACCACATTTTTTTATTTTGTACAGTGTCAGGTTAATTGGTGTTAAAAACAACCTGAACCAACTGGAGAGGATGCCAAAGGCATTTTTGACCACCTTTCTGGCACAAGCGAGCCTGTAATTAAATATTCTCTGCTCTGGGGTGAGATTCCTCACAGGAAAGGGCTTCATAAAATGTTCCCCCAGAGCAAAGGCCTCATCTGCAACAAAAACAAAATTGAGGCCCTCAACATTCTCCTCAGCAGGTGGCAAGTTTAAAGTGCCATTCTAGAGCCGCTTGTAGAACTCTGTCTCCATAATGACTCCTCCATCAGAGTTGCGGCCATTCTTCCCAATAGCAAGATACAAAAACTCATATGTGGCAGACACTACAGCTGGCAGGACTATGCTGCCAAGCCCTTATAATTGAAATAATATGAGCCAGAGTTGGGTGGTTAATGTTTTCCATCAATAGTACCACCACAGTTGGGAAAATCTCACTGATGATGGAACTAGGCTGCAACGTCCTGCGATTGCTGTGGGTTCAAAGGAAACTGTGGATTAAAAAAAGAAAAAAGCAATTACTACTTTTTAATCAGAGTTAACACAAACATGCTTGGCCAACATAAGAATAAAACCTAAATGAAAATTTAAAGACCAAAGCGTAAGGTCAACTTATCTGATTGCTCACCCCCTCTGGTGGCCCATTATAAAAATGTTATGGGGGGAGGTAAAGAGTAGATGTTTTGGACAAGTAACCCTCTCCACTTCCATATGAGCTGTTTGCAGAAAAAATGTGTGATACTTTGGCCAACCCCTCCTTACTTACACTATTGGTAGCCTAGTGGATAGGTAAGAAGTGTCATAATCTTAAAATAGGGATACACACTGTCCAAATTGCAGCACATTTTGACATTCTGAAATAAACTATCAATATAATAAGAGACAAGAACATTCTATGTTACAATTTGAATGTAATCAGGCAGGCCGTTGCACACCATGGTTTGGTGAATTAAGCCAGAAATATGAACACAAAAGAAGGATAGTGTGTATGTGTTTTGCAAAGTCAGCAGATAGAGTATTTGTATCTGTTGACTTAGCATTTTTGGGGGGAGGGAGGGTTCAAATTTAGTTTGTGACACAAAAAATGGCCTCTTGCACTCAGCCTGAATTTGACAACAACAAGAACATTTGGACACATTTTAGGGGTTGTTTAGGGTAAGCCCAAAAATTTAGCTGACAAAAAACACTGTTAGGTTACAAGGCTAAGTGTGTATGGGCCCAGGATAGCATGCTGGGGAGGTTAGTGAAGGAAAATATGCATGAGGACAAAGAGGACATTCATAGCATATTCCAATATTGATAATTATGGAATCAACAAATGAATACAAAACAATAGCAAACATTAATACATAGAATGTGATCTTAAAGGTAAAAACTTACTCGAATATAGTCCTTCTGCAGGGCTTGAATAATGGCTGAGCAGGTGTCAGGAATAATAAGTCCCAGAGCCTGCGGGGAGATCCCAGTGGTAAACTTGAGGTCCTGGAGACTTCTCCCCATCGCCAAGTACCGCAAGGTGGCTATGAGCCTTTGCTCAGGAGTAATGGCAAGCCTCATGCATGTGTCCTGCTTCTTAATATAGGGGGTCACCAATGGCAAGAGTTGGTGAAAGCAGGGGTCAGTCATCCGGAGATAATTCTGAAAATCTTTCGGATTATTCTCCTGAAGCTCCCGCAGCAAAGGCATATGACATAATTGGTCACGATTAAGCAACCAATTTTTGGTCCAAGAACTCCTCCTGTTCCTGGACTGGACTTGGGTCAAAGCAATAACTCCAAGCCCAATAATAGCATGTTCTCTCCTCTGATTCCGCAACATGGCTGGTTGACGAATGGCCGTTCAGAAACTAACTAAAAAGCACTAACTGAAAAGCACGAATCAACACTCACCAAACTTCTACTAACACGGAGTTAGCAGAAGGAGCCCAAAGGGTGGCGCCTGACAATTTAACTTCCTCTTTAACTACTCGTAGTATGTCTTGTACTTCACTAGGTTCGTGTTTGTTGGCCGACAATTGTGTACCATTAGTATGCAAGACATGTTCCTGGCACACGCCTTTCAGACAAAAATTTGATGCTCTGTTGGCCAACAATCTGATCGTGTGTACGAGGCTTTAGTCTCCTCACACAGAGAAGGTGCTGCTCCCCAGTCTGTCCTACACAGAGACCTGGTTTTAGGGTGGAGCATCCTCCCTCAGCAGCCTGGGAGTTTTTAGAGCCCAAAGTACTCAGACTGCTTCAACTGAGCTTGTTAACCCCTTGGTGAACCAAGCAAGCTCACCACCCAGCCCAAAAAGGAAAGCAGTTTGTATATTTCATGAACCTGGGACAAATACTGTATATCTCCCATCCTGGTCACAGCTAATAGTTTTTCCTGGCTTCCTGTCACTATATATACCAACATGTCAGGAAAAAAAAAAAATAAATAAAAAACAGAATCATTGAGTTGAAAAATGGATCACCCACCTTATATCCTCCCTATTTTGTTAAACCATCTTTTGCTTTATTTACAGCTTTTAGTCTGTTGGGATATGTCTCTACTAACTAGATATCTAGACTTTGCAATATTTGCCCACTCTTCTTTGCAGAACTGCTCAAGTTCAGTTAAATTTGATGGTGACAGTTAGTGGTCTGCAGTCTTCAAGTCATTCCACATGTTTTCAGTGGGGCTTAAGTCTGGGCTCTGTCTAGGCCATGCAAAGACATTCACCTTTTTTCCTTCAACCACTGTGTGGTTATTTTTGCTGTGTGCTTTGGGTCATTGTCATGTTGGAAGGTAAACCGTCTTCCCATTGACAACGTTCTGGCAGAGGGCTGCAGGTTTTCCTCAAGAATTTGATGGTATTTTGCTTCATTCATTTTTCTTCTATTCTGACAAGTGCTCCGGTCCCTGCTGCAGAGAAATACCCCCATACACATTATTACCACCTCCATGCTTTACTGTAGGAATGGTGTTATTTGGATGGTGAGCTGTATTGGATTTCCGCCCAACATATTGTTTAGTGTTGAGGCCAAATATTTAAATTTAATCTCATCTAAACATAACACCTTTTTCCATATGGCCTCAGAATATTCAATGTGTGTTTAAGGTGGCCAGATAAGACTAAAATTGAATTATTTGGACTCAACACCAAATCATATGTCTGTCGGAAATCCAATACAGCTCACCATCCAAATAATACCATTCCTACAGTAAAGCATGGAGGTGGTAATATTGTGTTATGGGGGTGTTTCTCTGTAGCAGGGACTGGAGCATTTGTCAGGATAGAAGAAAAATGGATGGGGCAAAATACCATCAAACCAGTAATTTCATCCTTACAGTGACTACCTAACTACCTAATTATACACCTATAAAGTGTAAAATATAAATATATGTAGTGAACACCAAGTGATGAGTGAAAATCATATTACAAATTATACAGAAAAAATATTACAAAAAATTACACTGCAACTAATTAATTTACAAGAACCTATTCCGTGACAAAAAAAAGTTCCTTTAACAGCAAAAAATGTTCTTATGGTTGTTGTGATAAAGTCTTTCAAAAAGTGGTGTCTTCTTTACAACTTCCACCACACCTAGGTGCTGAGGGTAATGTATTGGGAACTATGGTATACTTTAAACCGCAACAGTTACCTTTTTATTAGAAGCGGTCATCATCCGGCTTGGATAAGGAACATTCCGAAAGGACAGATATTGCGGATCCGGCGGAATTGTACACAGATGGATGACTATTTCGTGCAAGCGAATGTCCTTAAGGAAAAATTCATGCAGAAGGGTTATAGTAATAATAATCTCACGGAAATAATTCAGGAGGTGGCGGAGATCGCTAGGGAACAATGCCTGAAGAAAAAATAACCTCGAACACGTGATAACCAACATCAACTCAGCTTTATTTCAGGCTTTCATTGCCAGTATAGGGAAATAGAGAGTATCTATAGGAAATACTGGTATATCCTCTGTAAGGACAGACACTTAGGTGAAATATTACCAAAGTTCATCTATAGGAAAGCACAGAATTTCGGCAACCAGATAGTTAAGAAAATCTTGGACCCACCAGACCAAAGATCCCTAAAGAATTAGATTTTAGGGGCTTCTATTGTTGTAGGAAATGCGTATGCTGCAGAACAGTGAGAACAAGAAATAGAGGCATAACAAGTGTCACCAATAAAGATGGAGAGATATTTGAAATTAAGGAATTTAGCACCTGCACCACCACCCATGTTGTGTACTTGATGTGGTGCCCATGTAATTTATTCTATGTGGGAAGAACCAAGAGGCCATTGAAGGTTTGCATAGGTGAACATCTGGCTAATATAAAAAATGGATATAAATACCACAGTGTGTCATTGCACTTTAAGGAGAAACATCAACAGGACCCCTCTTTGCTACAGTTTTGTGGCATTGATGTGGTGCATCCATCTTGGGGAGGATCCAGTAGGATTAGGGATTTGTCACAGAGGGAAACTGAATGGATTTTTCTTTTCAAATGTCTGGCCCCTAGGGGGCTTAACATCAAACTAGATTTGAACTGTTTTATCAATGATTTAAAAAAAAGACTAGTGATTTAATAGCAACTAGAGGGTGATGGTGTAGGCTTCTGATTTTGAGGTACTCATCCGGTAATAAATATTGTAGCTCCGTCCTATACATTAGGTATTTTGGAGTATATTTACGTAGCACTGACACTTTAATAGGGGGTACCCTACACTCCATTGGAGAGGATCTGGCTGACGTATACGTTTGGAGCCTTAGCCCCTATGGAGTGTGCCCGTGTGTATGTAGATTTTGATTATTTTATTATAATTTAATATAAGGCATGGATGCTGTGATTTGTCAATGAATACCTATTCAGTTGAGAGTGTGCACTATTGAGTGTGATTGCATCATCTGTGGGATGTATTTATTGACCTATAATCTGCAAGGAAAGGTAGATCATTTAGATATAGAGTCGGAATGATTGATAGAATGAGTCCTGAATAGGGGGGAGAAGGTAATGATAAAGCTATGGCCTGCACCTACCAGTGGATAATTAAGTATGCCTAAGCGGGTTATGTACCCCGGGTTATAGATAGTGCCACACACTAATCATGGGGCATAGTGGACTCTGTATATGTGTCTAGGCAGAATTATACCTGTTTGGATGCATGTATTAGCGACCACCTTTCTATGGAGCTAATCACCCATATTTTACAGGGTATATGTATTCCAGCCACCCATATGTATGTGAGTTTCTTTGGAGAGATTTTACAACTATTTTAAAACTAATTTAATATACATATAAGCATTGAGATTTTAGATTATTTTTATGTTTAATTTTTAAGTTTATATATAGTGTATGATAGTTGACTACATTTAAGAGACACTGTTAAGCAATTAGTACATCGGTTTCAATATTTCAGGTCCAATAACAAGATTAAGGAAATAGAGGAGTGGTATAGGAAAGTGTTACTAGTTGCAAGAAAGCCGGTGTATAATATTTGCATAATTCTATGTGTAGTCTGAAGATCATCAGTCACTTACAATGCACTACACGGGTTTAATGTGTAACGTCTCCTGGAAATGGGGATTTTGCATTCACGGGGACACGATTAGTGTGCAGGCGCAATGCACGAACAGTGCGCATGCACGCCGAACGATCCCCTATCAGCTGATAGGAGGGTACATAAGGGATGACGGGCATCCTGGGCGGCTTATCCCATGAGTAAGTCACTGTTGTGATGAAACATGTCGGGGCGTGGCCGTGCGATGGTGGACACCAGAGACGAGTGATGCGACGAGAGACGAGCGACGCGCTCTAGCCTACCAGGGAGGGGGATCTGTCGGAGCGGCTGGGTTAACGAGGAGTAGGTGAGACAAGCGAACAGACGCCTGCATATCTCGGGTCCGCAGTGACCGCAATCCCTAACGTTCATTATCCAAGTGTTTGCTGTGCTGTGCATTGGAGTTCAGTCTGCTGTGGAAGTTTTACTATGCGTTTTTGAATTTTAAAAGTGTGAGTTTAACCATTGAAGATTTGGTATGTGTGTTTTTCATTAAACTGGTTTTACGAATTACACTATTTTAGCACCTTTTTTTATTCACATGTGAAACGAGTCCTGCACTCTTATTTGGATGGTTGGTTTGTTGCTGTGATCCGTTCTGTTTGGATACAAAAAGCACTGCAGCCTTACACGCAAGTGTGGGCAATTGGAGCTGGTGAGTGAGTTTCCATAGGGAGTGGGTCCACTCAGCACCTGGGTGTGGTGGAAGTTGTAAAGAAGACACCACTTTTTGAAAGACTTTATCACAACAACCATAAGAACATTTTTTGCTGTTAAAGGAACTTTTTTTGTCACGGAATAGGTTCTTGTAAATTAATTAGTTGCAGTGTAATTTTTTGGAATATTTTTTCTGTATAATTTGTAATACGATTTTCACTCATCACTTGGTGTTCACTACATATATTTATATTTTACACTTTATAGGTGTATAATTAGGTAGTTAAGTAGTCACTGTAAGGGTGAAATTATTGATGTGTAAATAGCGCCACTGTTTTATTCCACGTGTTTGTCACATATAGACTTACACGGTACAGAAGAAAACACTTTGTTCAATTTTATATATAAAGTGGCAGCTGTAGTTAGGTGTTTGTAGGAAAACTCCTTGAAAAAAACTATTTTTTCGTGTGTACTCCGAGGCGCAGTGATGGTAAACGGGGTATTGGTGGGCAGTGATACTTTGTATATCAATCTGTGGTGTGAAAATACCATCAAAGTCTTGAGGAAAATCTGCTGCTCTCTGCCTTTAAGTTGTCAATGGGAAGAAGGTTTACCTTCCAACATGACAATGACCCAAAGCACACAGCAAAAATGACCACACAGTGGTTGAAGGAGAAAAAGGTGAATGTCCTTGCATGGAGCCCAGACTTAAACCACATAAAAAATTTGTGGAATGACTTCAGATTTCAGTCCAGTAATGGTCACCATAAAATTTAACTGAACTTGAACAGTTCTGCAAAGAAGAGTGGGCAAATTTTGCAAAGTCTAGAAGTGCAACGTTAGTAGAGACATATTCCAACAGACGAAAGGCTATAATTAAAGCAAAAGGTGGTCCAACAAAATACTGACACAAGGGGGTGTACCTTTTTCCAACTCAGTGATTCTGTTTTTTATTTATTTGTATTTTTTTACTGACATGTTGGTGTTAAAACTTGAACTTGGATGTTAAAAAATTGTACTAGCAAATACAGCTGGATAAAACAAAAACTGTGTCAGTCTTCATTTCAGGCTGCAAAGCAACAAAATGTGATTATTTTAAAGGGGGTGATTCTTTTGTATACCCACTGTATATATGACATATGTGGTCTGACGAGACTGATATTGCACTTTCTGGCCTTAGTACAAAATGCTACATGTGGCAGATAACAAAACACGATATGTGGAAAATAACTTTCTGGGTCAGTCCAAGAACCCCCATAGTAAAATATGATGGCAGTAGGATAAGGTTGTATAAATTAGTTTTGGAAGAAACTCTTTTATTTAAAAAACAAAACAGGGACTGGTGAAGAGGTTCACCTTCCAGCAGGAGAATCACCCTTAAAGAAGAACTCCAGATTTCCCTCCCCAAAACAACATGTACAGTATGTGTTGTGTATGTAAATGAATCACAACCCCACTGTTAGTTTTTGTATAACTTATCTCCTTCTGCAGGTTTCTGTGTCTGTGATGTAATTCTTCCTTCTGGCTGAATTTCTAGTTTCTCCAACTTTCTGTTTCCTTCCTCTCCTAGTCCTGATATTACATGTCCCATGATCTTTTGAGCCTCTGTAGCCTCAGGGTGGGCTATGGAATTCACTTGTATCAGTTCAGGGAGTTGATGTGGGTAGATCCTAGGGTTACTGTGGGTATTTCTGGGCCTTCATGTGGGTGATGAAAGGTGTAAATGTGTCATACCTCCTCCTGTGTCATTCCTGTCTTTCAGAATGCCAAATAATAATGGCTTACTGCAAGACTACAGAGGAAGGGCTATGGGAGGTTATCATAAAGGTGTTTCCTTCATATGTAAATGAATCACTTCACAGAGAGCAGGGCTCTTGGAGGGTGGGATCTGAGGGGTGGGACTCTGTTTACACTGGTCGGCATATTTATCTGGGCAAGTTTGGATTATAGTTGTGACCCATTCAATCCTGCCCAGCAGCAGCACAGCTAGCTTTCAGAACAGGCTGTGTATGAAGAGGTTCCCTTCCTGAATAATACTGTGATCTGTGAGGTGGGATTGGGAGGCTTGAACTCTTATGCCCTGTACGCACGGTCGGACATTGATTGGACATTCTGACAACAAAATCCATGGATTTTTTCCGATGGATGTTGGCTCAAACTTGTCTTGCATACACACGGTCACACAAAGTTGTCGGAAAATCCGATCGTTCTGAACCCGGTGACGTAAAACACGTATGTTTGGACTATAAATGGGGCAGTAGCCAATAGCTTTCATCTCTTTATTCATTCTGAGCGTGCATGGCACTTTGTGCGTCGGATTTGTGTACACACGATCGGAATTTCCGACAACGGATTTTGTTGTCGGAAAATTTTATAGCAAGCTCTCAAACTTTGTGTGTCGGAAATTCCGATGGAAAATGTGTAATGGAGCCTACACATGGTCAGAATTTCCGACAACAAGATCCTATCACACATTTTCCGTCGGAAAATCTGACCGTGTGTACAGGGCATTACTGTTAGTTGTGACTGGGGGGGATTGAATGCTAATTAGGATGTATTCAATCCCACCCACCATCAGAGCTGCGAAGGAAGTTACATCATTTGCAGAGTTTGAAAGACTACAAAGGGAAGTGTTATAGGCTCTAGCTGCTGCAGGTAATGGCTGTGGAAGGGACAGAGTCTATCAGCAGGATATACAGAATGTCACATCATACACAGCCACAACTAAACCCAGAATATCAGGGGATCTGCAGACAACAGAGCAACATGGTACAGAGGTATGATCTATGCTGGGATTGATCGTTCCATTCAGTTATAGTGAAAAGAAAGTTGGGGTTCAGCTTTTTACAAGCAGTCAAACCTTAACTGGAGGGGATTAAAACAAACCTAAATGTGTAATGCCCCATACACACAGTCAGATTTTCCGACGGAAAATGTGTGATAGGACCTTGTTGTTGGAAATTCCGACCGTGTGTAGGCTCCATCACACATTTTCCATCGGATTTTCTGACACACAAAGTTTGAGAACAGGATATAAAATTTTCCGACAAAATCCGTTGTCGGAATTTCCGATCGTGTGTACAAAAATCCGACGGACAAAGTGCCACGCATGCTCAGAATAAATAGATGAAAGCTATTGGCCACTGCCCCGTTTATAGTCCCAACGTACGTGTTTTACATCACCGCGTTCACAACGATCAGATTTTCCGACAACTTTGTGTGACCGTGTGTATGCAAGACAAGTTTGTGCCAACATCCGTCGGAAAAAATCCTAGGATTTTGTTGTCGGAATGTCCGAACAAAGTCTGACCGTGTGTACGGGGAATTAGAATGCCTTAGTCAAAGCTCTTGCCTTAGTCTAATTGAAAATCTATGACAAGGATTTAAATTTGTTGTTCACAAACTGTCCCTGTCAAGATGAATGTGCAGACATTGCTGGATTCAGTTGTGCAAACCTGAAAGAGACACACTTCAAAAGACATGCAGCTATAATTGCAGCCAGAAGTGGTTCTGCCAAGACTTAGGTGAATAGTTATACAAGAAAATGCCTACTTTTATTTAATTAAAGTTTCTGTCAAAAACCTTTTTGCACTTTTAAAGTGTTAAAGATGTTGCATAAATAAAATGGTAACATTGCAAATTAAATTAATTTTTCATTCCTGGTTGTAGCATTACAAAATGTGAAAAAATCAATTTATGAATGCACATCTTAAGTGCTAAAATAAAATAAAAAACAGAAAAGTCAACACAAATGACACAATTTACAGTTAACATAATGTCCCCCTTGTGATACTTCCTATTCTGTTATTATAAATCCTCCTCTGTCCATGCCACCCACCTCTGCTCCTGTAAACAGTGGCAGGTTTAGAACTTTGGGGTCCAGGGCACAAGTTTGGGGGCCCCTTAACATTGACATTAATTTATAGGTCAAATAAAAAAGTTAACTGAAATGAATGATAAACCACATTTGTTCTAAAAAAATAAAAGTTAGGTTCCAAAGAAGACACTTGCCAGATGAAATAGAGAGAAACATGACCAGAGCTTGGCAAAGGCTACAAACTGGACTATTTCCTCATTAAATATACTATTGAAGTCTCGAGGGGAAATGAGTTAAATTTTTTATAAAGAAAATCTGGGGCCTCCTCTGGAAGGGGGGCCTGGGGCAATTGCTATTTTTTCCCCTTATAAATCCGGCACTGCCTGTAATCTTCCAGTAAAGCAAGAGTTAAAACAACTAAGCCCAACCGTGCCTGCCCTTTCCCTCTAGCTAGTCCAATCATAGAAGCCATACTACAGCTTACACATACACAGTCTATGAATGGAGAGGTGGACCAATTAATCATATATCCATCCTTCATCCATAAAACCCCTGAAGAAGTCATGTGGGCGTGACGTAACACGTAGGGCGCGAGCCGAGGTATACCGGAAGTGATGCTAGTAAAGGCTACGAGTTCGGCACTCATGGATTTTTACTTGTTTTCTACTTTTAAATGTGAGTTTAAGTGTTTGTTTTAAATAAACTTGTTTGAATGTTAATACAGTATGAGAGTATTCTCATTTATACATGCATAACTGGAGGATATAGGAAAGGACACCGTAGGAACATTGCAGAATCTACACTACTATTTCAAAGAGCAGAGTGTTGGGAAAACATACAGAGGACTCCCAGAGGCGACCCGGCCACATTAAAAATCTAAAAATATGTGCAGCAATTAGGGATTTTGTACTGCTACAAAATCATGTGTATATCATAAACAATATATAATAATGTGAATAACCACAAAATTGCAAATTAAATTGGTACAGCTACAAAAGCAATGTGAAATGATGTGAATAATTACAAAGCTTAAACACTATATAAGTCCATATAATGTCTTATGAACATTGTTTTATCGTGGATTAAAAAGTCCATAAAGGAATGGTGATGAAAAGGAATACACTAGATCAAGAGAGAAGAAATTGTTTTCCTTGTAACGTCAATGTTGGTCAAAAAACAATACGACCACCACCGGTGGTAGATGTCTCATGGATTGGTGTTTATACCACAAGCCTTGTTGACTCATTGAATTGAGCGTATGCCCATTTGAGTCCCTTCACTCCGGTAAGCCTCCACACAGGTGGACGTCACAAGGAACATTTTTTCTTCTCTCTTGATCCAGTGTATTCCTTTTCATCACCATTCCTTTATGGACTTTTCAATCCACAATATAACAATTTTTATAATACATTTGTAGCTGTACCAATTTAATTTGCAATTTTGTGGTAATTCACATTATTATATATTGTTTATTATATACATGTGATTTTGTAGAAGTACAAAATCCCTAAGCGCTGCACATATTTTTATATTTTTTTCAGTTTGATTTGCATTTGTTTGGTGTTGTGCTGGCTGCTATTTGAAAGACTTTTTAGCGCTATATACACAATCCTTCGACCCTAACCACATTACATCACTTCTGAGAGATATCAACGTATGCTGTATTTCAAGCATATCTCAGTTGAGAGGCTGGAGAGCACAAAGGTGACACGGGAAGAAAGGGAAGAAGTCATCTATTATTATGGATATTCACAAGCAATGTTAAAGGGATACATGACGCATATTCATTATAGACTATAATAAGGATGCACACTATTGAGGGAATTGTATATTTATTTCATGGATACTGTTTCCTAGTTTGTGTGTGTTTTTTTTGTGTCCATCCTTGAGACACATGGTAATATTGTTTGCACTATTGCACAGGAATTATTGTCACTTTTTGCATATTTAAAGCTGATATTTTTGTTTGGTTGACAGCGCAACACTATTCATCTTTTAAGTTGTATCATTCATAGAAGCTGTAGTAGAGCTTCTATGAATGAAGCAACTAGGTGGAAAAAGCAGGTATAGTCAGGCTCTGAAGTAGAAGTTTTGCCTCCTGAGGTACACTGTGGCTTTGACATAACATGAAGTAATCACTGCCAACAAGCAGCAATAACCTCAGTTATACACCATTTGTATTACTAACTGCCTCGAATCCATCTGCTCCTTGAAACAAAGTCTTCTGACACCATAAAAGTCAGTTTTCTATATTAGCAGGTCTCTTATAACTAGGTTACATTCCCCAAATGTCTTTTTTTCCCCAAACTCTCTCAGTATTGTGCTTTTATTTAAACTAGATAATTCACTTTTGGTTTACAGCTGTACATTGAGAAACATGTCTGTCTCTGCCATGCTGTCTCTGGAATCTATACTTTGAGTCACTGAGCTTCTTCGTGCATGCAGTTGACAACATAAGAGTACAATCAGAACTCCTGATTTGCCCACTTGTGCTAGTTCAATAATGCACAAATATTAAAGCCGTTTGATTAGCATTATAGCCAACTACTAGGAGAGAAGAGGACAGCAATGGACCTTAAACACGAGTAAGCTACAGGGCTGGAATCATTCATTTTTACACTTCAGATGTGCTTTGTGAAGAGTTCTGCATACACACATTATACTTAAAAAAAAGCTGTAGAAAAAACAAGCATTTCTCCATATTTAGCAGCCTTCTCTGGAATGTAACAAAAGTGTCATAGTTTTGCCTTGTATAGCAAACAAAGTTACTTGGCATTTTGTATTTTGATTTGTGAAAAGAGTTAATTTCACTATTGAGGACTGCAATTATGACTTTACAGTACATCCTGTTTACTGGAAAAAGAGAAATATAAGAATGAAGGTGGACGTTTTGTGTAATATCATAGGTGGTAGATGTAGGAATGCACATTCTTACCTTTTAAGGATTTAAATTCAGTGGTACAGTAAGCTGTTTTTTTACCACTCAACTGTTACCTGACAAGGCTCATCCTATAGCAGACATTCCCAAGGGTCCTACCTTCTGTTTGGAAGTCTGGTGAGGTGATTTCACCTTGTTGTGAAAGTCAACTATTGTGAAAGTCAAGTCTATATATACTATACTAATATATATATATATATATATTGTAAAGTTGGGGGTTGTTTAGCTTAGTGTAGAGCCTACCAGTGAGCGGAGTCCACACCAGATATGTCATTCAAGGGCTTGTTGGCCCACGTTTATTAAGTCAGTATTTCTGACATTTTCTGGTCTACACTTGCCCCTTCCATCTCACGTGGTTTGGCCACTGGTACTGTATACGCGCCCTTCACTGACACTGACAACTGACCAGCACCAACCTGGACCATAGCAGCAGAAATGCTTTCCCCCTGGCTGTTAGGAGGTGAAACCACAGGCGTTTTGGGCTCATTTTCCGTTTCTCCAAATCTCTCTCTCATATATTATATCTTCCGGATGTAATCCAGCAGCATACGCAGTGGCAACTTTCAACAAAAGTAACAAATTCAGGAATAAACCATTCCTGTCCTGTTCTTCTTTGTTCTGTACAGCCTGCCATTCAGTGCTCTACCTAGTGGTACTCCACAGTACCAGACCATCAGACTGTGGAGGAGACAAACTAGTATAGATTGGCTGTACATTCCAAAGTTCAAGCATCTCTTTTAATGCTTTGGTTACAGACCAGACCCTTGATCCCAGACCCAAGTCCTTCCTGGGGACTGTTATGACACTGGGGATGCAGAGAGACTCACTTGCTGAGACTTTAAAAGTTGCAACGGTTAACTGAACCTCCTCCCAGCTGGAGGTAAACACAGCCTGGTGCTCTACCAGAGCGCTGCCAGGTGCTGGACTCATACCCAACTTCTCAGGCTCAGCATCAGTGAAGTGCTCCAGAAGATTACCAGTGACAACGTCACTTTGACACTCCATGTCAACCTCAGTTTTGTGGGTCACGGACAATGTCTCTGCTGTGCGCTCGCCCTTATTTGGTTTATCCTGCTCATGAGGGTTAACTCCTGCAGCAGCCACCGCGCCCTCCAGTACAAGCTGTTCTGCAGTCCCTTCTGCTGGCACAGCAGAACCAGTGTCCACCTTTTTTTTGTGCATAAAAGCCTTATCTATCATGGAGATAAGATTTTTACCCCAACTATCCCAATCCATTGTTTGTGCGTTCTGTTCACCAGTACTCCTCAGAACCGATCCATCCACCCAAGGGGACACATAACAACAGATGGGCTTAGTTGCTGACTCATTACACAAATCATTGTGAATTATGAAGTATGTCAGACTGTGGTAATACGTTGCTCGGGTGGCGCTTCATAAACCTCACACACTTTTGCACTTTCTACAGGTTGCATTAACCCACTATTACCTGCAGACTTTCCGTATTAGCAGATTGCACTAACATCTTCCCATTAAAAGGTGCAGTTCCACTCTGTCTCACCAGAGTGACATTGCAGTTGTCCAGGGTAACCTCCGGCTCCAATACATGACGTTCCCTGGGGATGTCTAGGGACAACTGTGCTGTCTTACCACCAGTTGCTATGGGCAATGGCTCATTTTTGATTACAGCTTTTGCTCTGCAAGAACCTGGGGTTTTCCCAACAGCAGTACATTTCCCATTATCATCAACATTGACAGCATTTGTATCTCTTGCAGGCTGTCCTAGCCCACTGCCAAATTGAACCTGGCAGACACATCACTATTTTCCTCTTGAGAAGCACACACAGGTGCAGGTTTGACTTTAACCCCTGCCTCCCCACTGCACAGGGTACTGCTAATACCCTCTTCATTTGAGTATGGCATCTCATGAACCAGTCCTCTGGTGCACTTTTACTGGCCAACTCCCCCTGGTGGCCACGGTATGAAACTACAGCATGTATCTCCCACTCCACCCCCACCCCATGCCAACACAACAGAAAACTCCTTGTTGCCAGGGGTGACTGCAAACATATTTGCACAGGAATTTGGGCCTGCGGATGAAAACTTTTGCTCAGCATTATAATCTCCAGCCGTATTCCATAACCTAATGCAAGAAAACATGCCATGCCCCAGCTGGCCACATTCCAGGCATGGTACTGGATTACTTTTTCCCAGGGCGCTTCTCTCCTTGTGATTCCTAGCCGGCAGGAACTCACAGGCCTCTTTGTGGGGACGCTGAGCCAAATCTCCACTGCAGCTCCTCCTTTCAGGCATAGTTTTCACTCCTGTTACCATGGGAAACCGCACTCTCGGAGCAGAACTTTGCTGGCTCTCTCCAGCATGCTGTATCAGCTCCTCCTGAAGCCACTTGCCACAATCCTTATTAGACATATCCCATGGTACACAGACAGCCCGACTGGCTTCCTCTGTGTTGCTATGGGCAACCACTCTCGGTCTTAGCCTTTGGAGGAATGGACGACATCTTACAGCATGTAGTCGCTGATGTCGTTAGCCGCCCCTGCGGGGAGGGGAGCGGGCCAAAAGTAGAAGAGGAACTAAGAATCATAGCGGGAGAAGTAGAGTCAAGCGGAAAGGAAACTGGGTTATCGATTGCTTGGGAGAGACGCACAGGCTATTGATCGAGTGAGTGAAAAGCCCAAGGGAGGGGTACTGTCCAGAGACTGAGGGATGTTGGTACACAAGTCCACAAGACAGGTGGTTGTGGCCTGTGACTTTGGGTTCAGCATTGCCCTGGGATTCCAAACAGTCAAGGGAGAGGTCATTCAGAGTGACTCTTTATCATTTATTCTCTGTCAGAAACCTACTTCCATGTTCCCTGATAAAGTAATCGCCCAGTTTTGATCAGATCAAAAATCAAGAGCATCTCAGAGAAAGTCCTTCTCCCATCCCAGTTTGTGTTGATGAATAAAGCATTAAGAAAAAGCACTAAGGACTGTGACTTTTAAATCTATGGGCTGCAAGGGTTGGAGTGGTAAACGTGAATTACGGATATAACAAATATTTAGCCGCTCCTCCGGGAGTAAGCTAAGCGCTATATATATATATATATATATATATATATATATATACAGTCAGGTCCATAAATATTGGGACATCGACACAATTCTAATCTTTTTGGTTCTATACACCACCACAATGGATTTGAAATGAAACTAGCAAGATGTGCTTTAACTGTAGACTTTCAGCTTTAATTTGAGGGTATTTACATCCAAATCAGGTGAACGGTGTAGGAATTACAACAGTTTGTATATGTGCCTCCCACTTTTTAAGGGACCAAAAGTAATGGGACAATTAGCTGCTCAGCTGTTCCATGGCCAGGTGTGTGTTATTTCCTCATTATCATATTTACAAGGAGCAGATAAAAGGTCCAGAGTCAATTTCAAGTGTGCTATTTGCATTTGGAATCTGTTGCTGTCAACTCTCAATATGAGATCCAAAGAGCTGTCACTATCAGTGAAGAAAGCCATCATTAGGCTGAAAAAACAAAACAAACCCATCAGAGAGATAGCAAAAACATTAGGTATGGCCAAATCAACTGTTTGGAACATCCTTAAAAAGAAAGAACGCAGTGGGGAGCTCAGCAACACCAAAAGACCCAGAAGACCACGGAAAACAACTGTGGTGGATGACCGAAGAATTCTTTCCCTGGTGAAGAAAACACCCTTCACAACAGTTGGCCAGATCAAGAACACTCTCCAGGAGGTAGGTGTATGTGTGTCAAAGTTAACAATCAAGAGAAGACTTCACCAGAGTGAATACAGAGAGTTCACCGCAAGATGTAAACCCTTGGTGAGCCTCAAAAACAGGAAGGCCAGATTAGAGTTTGCCAAACAACATCTAAAAAAGCCTTCACAGTTCTGGAACAACATCCTATGGACAGATGAGACCAAGATCAACTTGTAACAGACTCATGAGAAGAGAAGAGTATGGAGAAGGAAAGGAACTGCTCATGATCCAAAGCATACCGCCTCATCAGTGAAGCATGGTGGTGGCAGTGTCATGGCGTGGGCATGTATGGCTGCCAATGGAACTGGTTCTGTTGTATTTATTGATGATGTGACTGCTGACAAAAGCAGCAGGATGAATTCTGAAGTGTTTTGGGCAATTTTATCTGCTCATATTCAGCAAAATGCTTCAAAACTCATTGGACGGCGCTTCACAGTGCAGATGGACAATGATCCAAAGCATACTGTGAAAGCAACCAAAGAGTTTTTTAAGAGAAAGAAGTGGAATGTTATGCAATGGCCATGTCAATCACCTGACCTGAATCCGATTGAGCATGCATTTCACTTGCTGAAGACAAAACTGAAGGGAAAATGCCCCAAAAACAAGCAGGAACTGAAGACAGTTGCAGTAGAGGCCTGGCAGAGCATCACCAGGGATGAAACCCAGCGTCTGGTGATGTCTATGCGTTCCAGACTTCAGGCTGTAATTGACTGCAAAGGATTTGCAACCAAGTATTAAAAAGTGAAAGTTTGATGGATGATTGTTAATCTGTCCCATTACTTTTGGTCCCTTAAAAAGTGTGAGGCACATATAGAAACTGTTGTAATTCCTACACCATTCACCTGATTTGGATGTAAATACCCTCAAATTAAAGATGAAAGTCTGCGGTTAAAGCACATCTTGTTCATTTCATTTCAAATCCTTTGTGGTTGTGTACAGAGCCAAAAAGATTAGAATTGTGTCGATGTCCCAATATTTATGGACCTGACTGTATACATATATATATATATACACACAGTATCTCACAAAAGTGAGTACACCCCTCAAATTTTGTAAATATTTTATTATATCTTTTCATGTGACAACAGTGAAGAAATGACACTTTGCTACAATGTAAAGTAGTGAGTGTACAGCTTGTATAACAGTGTGCATTTGCTGTCCCCTCAAAATACCTCAACACACAGCCATTAATGCCTAAACAGCTGGAAACAAAAGTGAGAACACCTCTAAGTAAAAATGTCCAAATCGGGCCCAATTAGCCATTTTCCTTCCCCGACATCATGTGACTCATTAGTGTTACAAGGTCTCAGGTGTGAATGGGGAGCAGGTGTGTTAAATTTGGTGTTATCGCTCTCACTCTCTCATATTGGTCACTGGAAGTTCAACATGGCACCTCATGGCAAAGAACTCTCTGAGGATCTGAAAAAAAAGAATTCTTGCTCTACAAAAAGATGGCCTAGGCTGTAAGAAGATTGCCAAGACCCTGAAACTGAGCTGCAGCATGGTGGCCAAGACCATACAGCAGTTTAATAGGACAGGTTCCACTCAGAACAGGCCTCGCCATGGTCGACCAAAGAAGTTGAGTGCACATGCTCAGCGCCATATCCAGAATTTGTCTTTAGGAAATAGACGTATGAGTGCTGCCAGCATTGCTGCAGAGGTTGAAGGGGTGGGGGGTCAGCCTGTCAGTGCTCAGACCATACGCTGCACCCTGCATAAAATTGGTCTGCATGGCTGTCGTAACAGAAGGAAGCCTCTTCTAAAGATGATGTACAAGAAAAACCAGCAAACAGTTTGCTGAAGACAAGCAGACTAAGGACATGGATTACTGGAACCATGTCCTGTGGTCTGATGAGACCAAAACTTATTTGGTTCAGATGGTGTCAAGCGTGTGTGGCAGCAACCAGGTGAGGAGTACAAAGACAAGTGTGTCCTGCCTACAGTCAAGCATGGTGGTGGGAGTGTCATGGTCTGGGGCTGCTTGAGTGCTGCCGGCACTGGGGAGCTACAGTTCATTGAGGGAACCATGAATGCCAACATGTACTATGGCATACTAAAGCAGAGCATGATCCCCTCCCTTCGGAGACTGTGCCGCAGGGCAGTATTCCAATATGATAACGACCCCAAACACACCTCCAAGACGACCACTGCCTTGCTAAAGATGCTGAGGGTAAAGGTGATGGACTGGCCAAGCATGTCTCCAGACCTAAACCCTATTGAGCATCTGTAGGGCATCCATAAACAGAAGGTGGAGGAGCGCAAGTTCTCTAACATCACCAGCTCTGTGATGTCGTCATGGAGGAGTGGAAAAGGACTCCAGTGGCAACCTGTGAAACTCCATGCCCAAGAGGGTTAAGGCAGTGCTGGAAAATAATGGTGGCCACACAAAATATTGACGCTTTGGGCCCAATTTGGACATTTTCACTTAGGGGTGTACTCACTTTTGTTGCCAGTGGTTTAGACATTAATGGCTGTGTGTTGAGTTATTTTGAGGGGACAGCAAATTTACACTGTCATATAAGCTGTACATTCACTACTTTACATTGTAGCAAAGTGTCATTTCTTCAGTGTTGTCACATGAAAAGATAGAATAAAATATTTATATATATATAAAACATACTATATATATATATATATATATATATATATATATATATATATATATATATATATATATATATATATATATATATATATATATACATATACAGTGGGGAACAGAAAGTATTCTGACCCCCTTAAATTTTTCACTCTTTGTTATATTGCAGCCATTTGCTAAAAATCATTTAAGTTCTTTTTTTTCCTCATTAATGTACACACAGCACCCAATATTGACAGAAAAACACAGAATTGTTGACACTTTTGCAGATTTATTAAGAAAGAAAAACTGAAACATCACATGGCCCTAAATTTTCAGACCCTTTGCAGTGACACTCATATATTTTATTTTTTTTGAAAAATATTTGATTTTTTTTCAAAATATATTCATAGAAGACATTGTATAGAACAATTGTAAGGCATGAATATACACAATTATTCTTTATACAGAATGCATGTTATACCTAAACATAGTTATAATGAGCACTGGGGAGAGGGAGGGGGGAGGGAAGGGAGAGGGGGGTAAGCAATTCACATTTGCCAGCTTGTCACTAACATTGGGCAAGAAGTTGCCAAAAGGGTTTATCCTAAATATTTGTACCTTTAGGGAATGGAGGCGACTTATGAACATATCTAACTAGATAACCTACAATATGATCTGGTTAATACATTTTGTTTGGGTGAATATAGTCCCAGAGTGTAGTAGATGTAGTTGATGGATTCCAAGGGGCTTCAGGTGATTGTAGGCCGCTTATGGTGGTTTAAATGAAGAAGGATCAGACACTGGAGGAATTTTAAGTTTGCCAAGTGAGTTAATAATGTCTCTCGTCAGGTACCGTTCTGTATACCTAAATGGGTGCATTATGTCTTGGATGGTCTGTTGAGGAAATGTGGCTTCTAGAAACCTTCTCCAGCGTTTGAAAAATCGTGGGGTAAAGCAGAGATTTGACTTGATCAGGTCCAATCTTTCTAGATAGAATAATGACGTCAAAGCTTTTATAACCGCAGGTAGATTAGGCGGCGATGTCGTAATCCAGTGGGACATAATAGTCCTGCGGGCTACAAGAAGGCAGATATGAGCCCAGTGTGGTATGTTTGGTAAGTCCAATGCGGATGAGGAGGAGGCTGAAGGTGTGATGCTAAACAGGCATAGTAGGCAGTCACTATGTAAACTGATATTGCAGATTTTGTTAATATAGGCTATCACATCATTCCAGTAGTTGTTAATAGCAGAGCACTCCCAAAGCCTATGGAGCAGCGTGGGACGTGGCAATAAGCACCATGGACAAAATGCTTGAGACGGTTCTTCTTTGTTGAAACGAAATGGGAAATATGCTCTGTGAATAATCTTAAATTGAGTTTCATGCCATGTTTCGGAGATCATAAGTTTCCGGGTGAGCCTATATCCCTCAAGGATTTTGTCGGGTAGGTCTTCATCTCCCAGTATATGGGACCATTTTTTGAAAGGCGTGAGGCGGTACTTCCGCGATTGGTGTTGAATGAGCTGGGAATAGATGTTGGAGATAGAGTAATCTTTGCTTTGCAGTAAGTTATCAATAAAGGATGGTTTAAGAGGATCAGACTCAGGACCACAACAGGATTTCAGATAATTCGTGAGTTGGTGATAGAAGAAGCTGTGAGTTGGTGGCAGGGAGAATTCCCGCATCAGACTTTGGTATGGTTTGAGCTTACTCGTATTATCTTGGTATAACGAAGTTATCTGTATGAGGCCTCTGGATTGCCATTGGGTATAGGCTTTATGCAAAGTGTAAGGTAAGAACATAGGGTTGCCTTGTATTTTAAGATGTTTTGAGATGCTAGAGGGCAGTCCAAGTAGTTTTCTGACCTCCCTCCAGGCGATGACAGTATCTCTTAATAGTATGCTGGTTTTGAGGTGATGCGGCAGGTTGTTAGGATTAGAGTGGAGGATGCCTGTAAGGTCGTATGGTGAAGCCATAGAGTCCTCTAGGACATAGTTGGAATATTTGGACCCTCCTGTTAACCAGTCTGGGCCCTGTCTAAGTAAGCAGGCTAAATTATAAAAACGAATGTTGGGGAGTCCTGCCCCGCCCTCGCTCTTCGGGAGACGTAGTTTTTGAAGCGAAATGCGTGGTTTTTTGCTAGACCATAGGAAAGCTGTCACAGCCTTCTGAAGTTTTTTGCACATCTGAGTGCCTCAATAATACAGGTATGGTTTGCATGGGGTACACTAGGCGTGCAAATGATACCATTTTAAAAAGGTGGCATCTCCCAAAAAGCGAGAAGGGAAGGGCACCCCAAGCCTCCAATTCCTGAACAATTTTGGCTACCAAGGGAGGATAATTGAGTATATACAAGGAAGATGGGTCTCGGCCTATATGTATTCCTAAGTATGTTATATGTTGAGATGCAATGGTCAGCGGGGACAAACGTGTCCACTTAGTGGATAGTCGAGGGTGTAGTGCTAAGATTTCACTTTTATCAAAGTTTATGCGAAAACCAGTGCAGAGTCGGAAGGTCGTAAATATTTGTTTAAGTCTGTCAAAGTCTGATACGTGGTCAGTAGAAAACAATAAAATATCGTCCGCAAATAGTGCAGAGCGGAGTGTTTGGTTTCCCAAGGTGATGCCACTAACCCCTTCGGTTGAATTGAGGATTCTAGATAAGGGTTCAATCACAATGTTGAATAACAACGGGGATAGGGGGCATCCCTGTCGCGTTCCTTTCGCTAAGGGGATGGTGTCTGAAATAAAGTCCGGGGTGACAAGGCGTGCCGTTGGTGAGGCGTACATTTGTGAGAGGAACCTTGTGATTTGACCCGAAAAGCCAAATTTTTCCATTACCGTGAAAAGCCATGCAAAACCAATGTTGTCAAAGGCTTTTTCGGCGTCTAGGGACATGATTGCGACGTCTCGATCGGGGTGTGTTTTAGCAAATTCTAGAGCCATTAAGACCTTACGAATGTTTAGTGTAGCTGATCATCCTGAGACAAAACCAGATTGGGCTGGGTGTAAGAGGGACGGAAGTAAGAGAGCTAAGCGTGATGCTACTATTTTAGACAGGATTTTTACATCCACATTTATTAACGAAATTGGACGATAGGAGCCTGGAAGTAAGGGATCTTTCCCTTTCTTGGAAATTAATTTGATATGAGCTTGTGTCCCTGTGGGGAGGTATGGACCTCCGTCCCACATGGCTGCATATACATGCTTCAATGTGTCGGGAATGAAATCAGACGTTAATTTGAAGAATTCCACAGTGTACCCGTCGGGACCTGGAGCTTTAGCAGAGGCCATAGATTTGATCATGTGTTGTATGTCTTCTAAAGTAATAGGCGCATTAAGTGCCTCCAAGTGCGTCGTTTGAAGCCTGGGCAGGCGTATCTTGTCTAGCAGAGCTTCCACGGCAAGTTGATCTGCTGGGTCTGCTCTGTACAGATCAGTATAATAATCTGCAAGTAATTTGCTGACTTCGGCAGGCGAGGTGACTAGCGAGCCGGAAGCATTTCTCAAGGTTGGGATATGTGTAGGACATCTTGGTCCTGAACATAGTCTGGCAAGCAATCTGCCTGCCTTGTTGCCAAACTTGTGAAAATGAAGAGTAGAGTAAGAAGTTTTAGCAGCTTCGTGCTGTTCCGCCCAGAGATCAAAGGCGCACTTGGCCCGCTTCCATTCCTGTATATTAACTAAGGTGCGGTTTAGTGTTAGCTGGTCGTGAGCTACACGTAAGGCTTCACTTGCTTGCATATACTGTTGTCAGGTGTGCTTTTTAAATTAAACGGTGTACGAAATGATTTTACCTGCTTCCCAGAAGAGGTTTGGGTCAGAGATATGTGCTCCATTTGTGGAGATATATTCTTCCCATGTTTGGTGCACATGTCGGAAGTCTTCATTATCCGCCAAATATGAAGGAAAACGCCAGGTAGGGGAAGGAGTTGAAGGTGTGGATTGAGTCATATGGACTGCGATGGGGCTGTGGTCTGAGATTCTGGCATCGTAAATGTCTGGGGTATTTATTACAGATACTAGGGCCGGGAGGCAAAGAAGTAGTCTATACGAGAGAAGGTATTATGTGGGGGTGAGAAAAAGGTATATTCTCTGTCTGCTGGATGTGTCAGTCGCCAGATGTCGACAAAATGCATAGATTCAATGGAGTGCGCTAAGGGAGTAGAGTCTGGTGTATGGGAGGGACCGTGCCTTGTCATTTGCTTAGGGCGATAAGTGCGCTCTGCCAGCGTGGACATGACCGAGTTGAAGTCCCCGCCCACTAAATGCAATACCTCAGGGGCAGTGAGAACCCATTGAACCATGTCCTGGAAGAATGAAGTGTCTGGAGAGTTGGGAGCATAGATATTGGTGATAGCTACTGCTTTGTTGCCTATGGTCATATGTAATGTCAATTTGCGGCCTAGGGTGTCAGCCCTCACCTCTCTGACAGAGTGTCGTAGGTTTTTATGAATTAAAATAGCTACACCAGCTTTGCGGCCTAATGCAGGGGACCCGTATACAGATCCTACCCACATTTTTTGAAGGCGTGTTAAATCGTCTGCGGAGAGATGTGTCTCCTGCAATAGAGCCACATCTGCCCGAAGACGCCGTAAATGTCTAAGAATGGACATACGTTTATTCGGGGATCAAAGCCCCTTAAAATTCCATGAAATAAATTTCAGGGGACTGCCATCGGTTGAAAGAGACATGATTGGATATAATAGTTGTGATGAGTGGGAGGCTGATCAGGAAGCCTCCTGATATGTACAGTGTCAACCATACAGGAATCACCCAAATGTTGTAGGTCACATAAAAGAAAAGGAACTAATAAGGCAAACATGAATTGCAAGTCTAATAAGCGATAGGTATTGAGCTGTAACAAAACAAGGTTACGGTTATAGCGTAACAAACTACAAACAGTGTACTTTACTTTTTTCCACATGGGATACAACTACCCGCAATGCCTCTCAGTGACCCACTAGCTCCTCACATACGAGCATGATGTTGGCTAAGAGGAGTGGGAGGAGGGAGGAAGAGATGAGGGAAGGGGGGGAGGGAGGGGAAGGAGGGAGGGGTGATAGGTATTAGTTGGTAGAGGGGTTAGATCTGGGTAGGGGGGTAAGGGAGGTGGCTGGTTGTATCTGTGCCATAGATTAGGCTCAGCAAAGATAATATAATAAAAAAAAAAGGGGGGGGGGGCTTAGTCAAAGGGTCTGCCCAGTGAGGGGTCTATAGCCGTGGATATCAACTGAATTATTATGTTGACCTTATGGGCAAACAGAGTGTGGGCGCTGGGTGGTGGTAAACCAGGCTGGGAGGCATTATAACAGGACCTTGAGCTAACAGGTAATAGCAACCGTGTGAGACATTAAACTTAAACAGGCTAACAAGTAAAATAAGAAGAAATCAGGTTAGAGACATCCGAGGAAGTGTAATTGGTCAGATAAAGTTCCTGGAGTCCTTCATCGATTTTCAGAGCGGTCTTCCTGGTTAGTAAAGCGGCTGCGCTTGTATGGAGGTTTTGTGGGGCTACGTTGATGTTTGGGTGGTACCCTCGCTGTCGACGGTGAGGACGATGGTGAATTCTCTTCAATGTTGCTATGCTTCATTTCGGTGCCTCGGGTGGTGAGAAAATGTTCCGCCTCCTCAGGGGTATGAAACGTGAGGTGTTCTCCTTCATGTGTTTGGATGCGGAGGACAGCTGGATAAGCTAAGGAGAACCAGATTTGGTTATGATGAAGGGTGGAGCAGATCGGTGAAAACGCTTTACGCTGTTTCATTACCTCTATGGAATAATCTGCGAAAAGTAAGAGTTTTGCGCCATCAACCATTAAAGACCGTGAACAAAATTTTTCATTATGGCATTCTTGTCCGCGTAGTTGAGGTACTTTACAATAACGTGGCGAGGTTTGGCACGTGATTCTGAGAATTGACCTATGCGGTGCGCGCGTTCGATAGTGCAGGGAATGCGAAGGCCCAGTTGTTCTGGGATGATTTTTGCGCATATATTGGTTAGCTGTGGTGTGGATACTGATTCAGGCAGACCAATGATGCATAAATTGTTTCTCCTCGAACGATTTTCCAAATCATCGAGTTTGTTCCAAATGTCCCTGTTGGTAGCTGTGAGACGTGCTACTGCTGCAGATGAGGCTGTGAGTTCACCTTCCAGGGAGGAAATTCTATCCTCCACCTGATTGATTCTCTGTGCCTGTGCTTGTAGGTCAATGTGCAACTGCTCTAACCCTCTATGAACTGCTGCATCCACTGTAGCTGTGAGAGTGGGGCCCAGCAGCGTGACTACAGCTTGTGCTATTCCAGCAGGGGAGGTAGGGTCCGTACCTGTCACGTCAGGAGCTGAGGGGAGCTGTGGTTGCGGCTGTGGCTGCGTGTGTGCCTGCTCCGTCATGCCTGGGGTGGCCGCCATCTTGGCTGTGTCCGCCGCTGTATCTCCTCCGGTGGGGATCATGGAGGTGACCGCCCGAGCGTACGATCGCTCCACAAAGCGATCCATGGGAGCCCGCTGTGTGTCCACACTTCGAGGGGGGGGTCTCCTCGGAGCAATAGCCGGCTTGAGAGGCAGATTAGTGAGGAGCGCTGCGGGAGCTGGAGCTAGCTATCTCCTCCTCATGTGGCGCCGGAACCGGAAGTGACACTCATATATTTAACTCAGGTGCTGTTCATTTCTTCTGATCATCCTTGAGATGGTTCTACACCTTCATTTGAGTCCAGCTGTGTTTGATTATACTGATTGGACTTGAGTAGGAAAGCCACACACCTGTCTATAAAAGACATTACAGCTCACAGTGCATGTCAGAGCAAATGAGAATCATGAGGTCAAAGGAAATGCCTGAAGAGCTCAGAGACAGAATTGTGGCACAGATCTGGCCAAGGTTACAAAAAAATTTCTGATGCACTTAAGGTTCCTAAGAGCACAGTGGCCTCCATAATCCTTAAACGGAAGACGTTTCGGACGACCAAAACCCTTCCTAGAGCTGGTCGTCCGGCCAAACTGAGCTATTGGGGTAGAAGAGCCTTGGTGAGAGAGGTAAAGAAGAACCCAAAGATCACTGTGGCTGAGCTTCGGAGATGCAGTCGGGAGATGGGAGAAAGTTGTAGAAAGTCAACCATTACTGCACCCCTCCACCAGTCAGGGCTTTATGGCAGAGTGGCCCCTCTCCTCAGTGCAAGACACATGAAAGCCCACATGGAGTTTGCTAAAAAACACCTGAAGGACTCCAAGATGGTGAGAAATTAGATTCTCTGGTCTAATGAAACCAAGATAGAACTTTTTGGCCTTAATTTTAAGCGGTATGTGTGGAGAAAACCAGGCACTTCTCATCACCTGTCCAATACAGTCCCAACAGTGAAGCATGGTGGTGGCAACATCATGCTGTGGGGGTGTTTTTCAGCTGCAGGGACAGGACGACTGCTTGCAATCAAGGGAAAGATGAATGCGGCCAAGTGCAGGGATATCCTGGACGAAAACCTTCTCCAGAGTGCTCAGGACCTCAGACTGGGCCGAAGGTTTACCTTCCAACACGGCAATGACCCTAAGCACACAGCTAAAGTAACAAAGGAGTGGCTTCACAACAACTCCGTGACTGTTCTTGAATGGCCCAGCAGAAGCCCTGACTTAAACCCAATCGAGCATCTCTGGAGAGACCTAAAAATGGCTGTCCATCAACGTTTACCATCCAACCTGACAGAACTGGAGAGGATCTTCAAGGAGGAATGGCAGAGGATACCTAAATTCGGGTGTTAAAAACTTGTTGCATCTTTCCCAAAAAGACTCATGGCTGTATAAGATGAAAAGGGTGCTTCTACTAAATACTGAGCAAAGGGTCTTTTTAATAAATCTGCAAAAATGTCAACAATTCTGTGTTTTTCTGTCAATATGGGGTGCTGTGTGTACATTAATGAGGAAAGAAAATGAACTTAAATGATTTTAGCAAATGGCTGGAATATAACAAAGAGTGAAAAATTTAAGGGGGTCTAAATACTTTCCGTCCCCACTGTGACTTAGACATAGGAGGTGCATGGGGAGCTGAAAAAGGTTTTCCCAACCACCCCAAGGGATTCTGGGTTCCACGGGCCCCCCCCACCCAAAGTGGCTCGTCATTGACAGAGTCGAAGGTTCATCTTTCATGTTGTCATTATGGGGTATTGTTTGTAGAATTTTGAAGAAAATAATGAATTTAATCCATTTTGGAATAAGGCTGTAGCTAAGAAATCTCACTGCAAGTTTAAATAAAACTACAATTTAATTCATGCATATTCACACCTACAATCTTTCCTGAAATGTTGTGAATTTATAGTCCACAGAATCCCTTCCAGGAAATATAGACTTCCATTTTTGCTTTCATTTTAATTTAATAACAGATGAATCTTTCCCAATTAACAAAATTCATATTAACAAAAAATTGCCTAATTATATTTTATCTCCTTTGCATTACTAAAGCACAAACTGTTAATTGCATAATTAGTTTTTTCTGATTCATGTGTTATATCATAAAACTGCTGTATATTAGATTTTTATAAATGTAGAAAATATCATTTGAGATTATTGCAAGAAAACAATTGCAGTAAAAATTATATAATTTGTAAATTGTAAAAATAGATCCCAAAAACATTTAAGACTCATTCACTCTGGCATGCATATGGAGAGTTACCATGTATTTTTTTACATTTTGTACTGTGGTTTTATAGGAACACTTGTCGACCAGCCGCCGCAGTTTTACTGCAGAAGAATGGCACGGCTAGGCAAAACTACAATATCTTTGCCTTTTGGCCACTAGGGAAACGCGCTCACGCCCGCAGCGTGTGCCCGACCTCGATACGAGTGCCCGGCAGGTGCGATGACCGCCGGTATCCCGTGATCGCTCGTGACAGTGCAAGAACCGGGATCTGTGTGTGTAAACACACAGATCCCGGTTCTTTCAGGGGCGAGGAGACAGATTGTGTGTTCATACTATGTATGAACACCAATCTCTCTCTCCTCCTAGACAGTCCTATCCCCCCCACAGTTAGAAACACACACTAGGGAACACAGTTAACCCCTTGATCGCCCCTAGTGTTAACCCCTTCCCTGTCAGTGACATTTACGCAGTAATCAGTGCATTTTTATAGCGCTGATCGCTGTATAATTGTCAATGGTTTCAAAAATTTGTCAAAAGTGTCCGATGTGTCCGCCATAATGTCGCAGTTCTAATAAAAATCGGAGATCGCCGAGATTACAAGTAAATAATAATAAAAATGCCATAAATCTATCTCCTATTTTGTAGATGCTATAACTTTTGCGCAAAACCAATAAATATACGCTTATGGCGATTTTTTTACCAAAAATATGTAGAAGAATACATATCGGCCTAAACTGAGGAAAAAAAATGTTTTTTGGATCAAAAATGTGGGATATTTATTAAAGCAAAAACTAAAAGACGTGTTTTTTTCAAAATTGTCGCTCTTCTTTTGTTTATAGCGCAAAAAATAAAAACCGTGGAGGTGATCAAATACCACCAAAAGAAAGCTCTATCTGTGGGAAAAAAGGATGTCAATTTTGTTTGGGCACAGTGTCGCACAACTGCACAATTGTCAGTTAAAGCGACGCAACCGCCACTGGTGCAAAGTAATATTATGCCTACTATTCAAGGAGAAAATGTTCTCTCACATACAGAAACATGTAGCGTAGAAACTTGCTGCAGACCATGGCAACCACAAAAACATTTGAAAACAGATTGCATCTCGTACACAGAGTACACTTTTGCTGTTCTACTATTACATAATATGAAATATACTGAAATTATTCTTGACATATAGATTATACTGGAATTGTTCTTGACATTGGTTTGTGATTATGTGCACAGTAGATTTTAGTTAAACACAGAAGCAACCTCAGCCATTTATTGAAATGCTGATGTAAAGTCTGTTCAGTTTACCCTAGAGTGTCTATAGATTTTAGAGGACAGTCGGACTTTCAGACACAATCTGAATACCCTCAGGCTAAAATCTCTTTGGAGTTATTCATAAATATGTATACTAAACTTGAAGTACTTTCTGCAAGCACTGCTTTCGGAAGACGGCAGCTATGGTGCAACCAGGATTTATTTCTGCATTATAAAGGGTGTCCAGTGTTAGACTGCATAACCCCGATGGGTAGAGTTGGGATTCCCTGGCCTTCAGAATTCCACTTTTGGCATTATACATTATGTCCTTTGAATGTCCTGTTAGTATGAACTATGGGATCCTACACTGTGGGATGGCCTGTGGTACCCAAGCACTAAACAAATGTCCAGAACAGGTAGGTTGCGTAATCTTTGTTAATGATTTCAAACTGATTTTAGTATTCCTTAAAGTGATTGTAAAGCCTACATTTTTTTACCTTAGCCACTTGCCGACCGCTCTATAGCCAAAAATATAACCATGGATGTCCTCCCAGAAACCCACCCCCTGGGGCATGCATTGGGCTTGCTCTGTAACCAATGTGTCCTTTGGACACAGCAGATCACAGATTGGGGTAAAGGGCCAATCACAGCAGTCCTTTACCATGTGATCAGCTGTGTCCAATCACAGGTGATCACCTGTAAACAGACTTGTCGGTTATCTGCAGTCTTTTCCTCATGCGCTGTGTCTGTGTGAGGAAAGGAGAGCTGATAACAAGCAAGGCTGTCAGTACATTGTTTACACTGATAATCAGGGCACTGATTATCAGTGCAGCCCCATCAGTGCCCATAATTGCAGCTTATCAGTGCCTATCAGTGTCACCTATCAGGGCTCATCAGTGCTGCCTATCAGTGCCCATCAGTGCCACCTATCAGCGCCCATCAGTGTCCACCAGTGCCACCTCATCAGTGCTCATCAGAACAGCCTATCCATGTTCTACAGTGAATCCTATCAGTGCCCATCAGTGCAGTCTCATCGGCACACAACAAGAAAAATGACTTATTTGCAAAATTTTATAATAGAAACTAAGAAAAACATTCCCTTCTTTTTCTAATTTTTTGCCCTTTTTTCGTCTGTTTAGCAAAAAATAAAAAACCCAGTGGTGATTAAATACCAGCAAAATAAAGCTCTATCTGTAGATCATAAAAATGTCATTTGGGTACAGTGTTGCATAACCGTGTGATTCTCATTCAAAGTGTAACAGCACTGAAAGCTGTAAAACACGGGGGGGGGGGGGGGGTGTCTATAGATGCAGGCAGCATGGCTCGGGACTGGAACTGTAGGTGTGCCACAAATAGGAAGAGGATTTCTATGGTGTCACACCAAGAAGAGGAGGAGCCAGGAATGCAGGCAGGGGACCCCAGAAGAGGAGGATTAGGGCCGCACTTTGCAATACCATTGCGCACCACAGGTAAGAATTTTTTTTTATTTTAAAAGGAAAAAAATGACTTTCCAAGCAGTTTAAATTCCTTAAAAAAGGAATATACTATTAACACTGTTGATTATTTAATACAACTGCTTTTTATTGGATGTGAATGTGTCATTTGCTACATGCTTATATTAGAAGATATATATTTCTTGAGAGAATGAATATGTTAAACATTCATGTTATCATCGTCTTAAGCTGAACTCAATGCAGGCAGCTAAATACATTTGTATACAAGAGCTGATTTACCTGCCATAGGATTTATATTTCTCACTATCCAATTCTAAGATTGATATAGCCCTTCTAGATGGCATAAATACTGGTTACCTGATTTTTCTTTGCTGCAGTTAAGAACTACAGCTAGGTTACCACCTTCACTACCCTGATGAGCTCACCCCTTAGTTCTCTCCTTCTGTCAGCATATTCCTTGTCAGCACACATAAAGTGCTACATACTTGATTAACTTCTAGTTCTACTCATCCCTCACCCAGACACTGTACGAGGCAGAGAGGGCAGTAATGTCACATTCTCTACCTCATCCAGTCAGAGGACACCGTGTATTAAAATAAAAATACAAGGCTTTCTCTTAAAACAACCTCCTGTGTTTACTATGCAGAATTTCAGCCTCTCAGCTCTGGGCCAGAAGACTACTGCAATTACTTTGGTAGTAGCAGTGACTAACTACAGTA
The DNA here is from genome assembly GCA_037952925.1 of Lithobates clamitans. NCBI lineage: Eukaryota > Metazoa > Chordata > Amphibia > Anura > Ranidae > Lithobates > Lithobates clamitans. The sequence continues at coordinate 198,715 of JBBGZY010000727.1, forward strand.
AATTGCAGCTTACACGGGGATTAGCAAGTTATAAGATATGCATACTTACATTGGTCCAAGCTGGACTGATGTATCAATGGAATAAAATTCCTACCTAAATTTGAGCTTTTAAAAATATTTTTATTTTTTTTTTCATTTTATTCAACACTAAACTTCATTAATTGTCTGAAGTTTAAAGTGGTTAGAAAACCTTCTGACTTTACATCTTAATGCATTTTATGCATTAAGATAAAAAAAACTTCTGTGTGCAGCATAGGGTGCCCAGATGTCCCGGATTACTTCATTGCAAGTTAAGGTATCCATATAGGTGCTAGTAATGTTTAGGGTAGACTTTTTAAAATCTTTTTGTATAATACTTACAGAATGCATGCTAAGGGAGGTGTCTAAATGGCTCTCCATTATGACTGCATTCACCTTTTGGTACACTCGTGTTACTAGTTACTTTGTCTTAAGACAAACTCCCTAGTCTGGGGGGGTGCGCTGCCTTGGGCCGGGGCTCAGATAGCTGGCCTGGAACGATTCTACCACAGGAGGAGTTGGAAGGAGACTTTCCTGAGAGGCAGGGGGAGCAAGGAGGACAGTGTGAGTAGAGCAACATGGTGCAGGGACTGACAAGGGGAGAGACTGCCACATATAGCAGGTCTCTCTTGAAGACAGGGGTATGCTTAAGTCTTCATCAAACCTTGCCCTGTGAGATCTCCAGTGAGTCAGTCGGGTAGACTGGTGAAGAGGGTTAGTAGGGTAGACTGGTGAAGAGGCAGCCAGGTGGGCTGGTGAAGAGGCAGCCAGGTGGGCCAGCATTTCCTGCAGAAGTAGAGCTGGGACCAGTGTCTACAAGGGAGTTGGAGGTACTCCAGGATGCAGTTCACAACACATGTGTTACTTTTTTTTAAAGTACTGAGAGTTCCTTGTCTGTAAGGAGCTGTGGTTAATCTAACAGAGACTGTAGAGCTTTACAGAGGATCAAGTCAAGTTGTGCAGGAGAATCAAGTGGAGCTGTACATAGGAAGCAATTTGTTTTTGTCAGGTTTGGGCATCCCATAATTCCTATCCCCATCCAAGTTATTATCCCCTCAATAAAACAACAAAAACAAAGCTCAAGGACTGTTTCCTGTGTCTGAATGCAAGTGCTATGTGCTATGTGCTATGTGCTATGTGCTTGGCTGTGCAGCAGTGGGGAACCCTGTCACTTGCAGCTCCTACGGGGGTAGTGCTACACACATATATATATATATATATATATATATATATATATATATATATATATATATATATATATATATATATATATATATATATATATATATATATATATATATATATATATATATATTCTGCTATATTATATTCTTGTTCTAAAGAAGGAGAAAGAGTATTCTTTTCCTGCCTGTCCCTCACTCATATTTCTCTCTCTTTATTAAACTCCATCCTGATTTGTTATGTGCATCAATGTGCTAGTTATAATTGAGTTCAGTTATTTAAAAAAAATGCAGCTACCGACAGCAAGAGAACATAGCTTTACACCCTAAAAAACATCAATCTTGTTGAATCTTTTTCTCTTAGATTTAGATTTTCTCTTTAATTACTGTAAGACCCCTTTCACACGGGCGCTTTGCAGGCGTTATAACGCTAAAAATAGCGCCTGCAAAGCACCCTGAAAAAGCCGCTGCTGTCTCTCCAATGTCAAAGCCCCGAGGGCTTTCACATTGGATCGGTGCGCTGGCAGGACGCTAAAAAAAGTCCTGCTAGTAGCATCTTTGGAGCAGTGAAGCAGCGGTGTATACACCGCTCCTAAACCGCTTCTGCTCATTGAAATCAACGGGGCAGCGTGGCTATACCGCCGGCATAGCACTGCCGCAGCAGCGATTTGCAGTGGTTTTAACCCTTTCTTGGCTGCTAGCAGGGGGTAAAGGTTCCCCGCTAGCGGCCGAATAGCGCCACGAAATTGAAGGAAAGGCGCTGATAAAAATAGCGTACCCACCGCCCCAGTGTGAAAGGCATCTATATGATACCGTTTACAAGTAATAAAATTTAATATTTCTGTAATCAATAACCTTGTTTTGCAATGTAAACATAACATTACTAAACAAATTGTTCAGTGGAATTAAAGGTAATCAGGGAAAAGCCTGGTTATATGACATGCCAAAATCTTATAACTGGCTCTCAGCCAATCACTGATCTCCCTCATCTGCAATAAGCAGAGAGGACTCCACGTGGCTCTGCTGGCTAAACACACCACGACCTGCATTTTATGAATTGGCCTAAAATACAGGCCGCAGTTTTCGGAGAGAGATATACCAGAGAATGCATAATGTTATCTATTCTCCAGTAGAAAGCAGCCCCCCTTTTGTTCAGAAAAAGAACTCCATCCAGCTAAGCTACTTTGGAAGCATTTCAGCAAATATTACGGTATTTCACATCTTTTCCTGCCACTGCTCTGTAGATATTAATATAACCCTTGCCAGCACCTTTTTAAACTAACTACTAATTGGGAGGAGTTTCCTTTTAATTTCAGTGCTTTAGAAAAAAGCTGCAGCCTCAGCAATCATTTACATGTACAGTATCTCACTTCTTACATGTTGGCCTTGTGCTGTGTTTAGACATCTGGGAAAAGCAGAGTCAATGATATTAACAGGTAATAAGTTATCATGAACGTTCTATACTGATTGAGTACAGTTGCTATAGTTGCAAGAAAAATAAATTAAATTTTTTTCTTATTTTTAGTTTTTGAAAAATATAGCTGGTTGGTGACAGAAATGCATAAGTAAATGTTAAATTACAAAATGGCTTGAGTAGTAATTTCATATAGTGTATGATTCTTTAATGAAAATTTTTATTCTTGAATGCTAATATGTGGTGAGACTACAGTAAGTAATAAAAGCAGATTCCGCAACATAAAAGCTGTCAATAATAGTTTATTCAGTGGTCATAAAACTTGGAACATTCAGCTTGTCATGGTCATTCCCGCTCTGAGCCCATGCCCTAGCATGCCTCCCAGCAGGGGCATTGCTAGGTCTGCAAAAGATCTGGGGCTGGAGACCATAGCAGCGGTCACCAACCTTTTACAGGCCCGGGGGGTGAAGTGGTTCAACTCACCATAATGCAGAATCAGTGGGAGCCCTGGGAGTGTCACTTGCCACATCTGCCACCAGATGCATCATGTCACTTGCCATCGTCGCCTGTCACCAGATGCAGCTTTTTAACTTGCCACCGTCACCTGCCACTAGATGTGGATTGTCACTTGCCACGTCACCTGCCACCATTTGCAGATTGTCACTTGCCACCATTTGCAGATTGTCACTTGCAACGTCACTTGCCACCATTTGCAGATTGTCACTTGTCACGTCACTTGCCACCATTTGCAGATAGTCACTTGCCACGTCACCTGCCACTAGATGTGGGTTGTCACTTGCCACGTCACCTGCCACCATTTGCAGATTATCACTTGCCACGTCACTTGTCATGTCACCTGCCACCATTTTCAGATTGTCACTTGCCACATCACTTGCCACCATTTGCAGATTGTCACTTGCCATGTCACCTACCACCATTAGCAGATTGTTACTTGCCACGTCACCTGCCACTAGATGTGGGTTGTCACTTGCCATGCAAGCCAGTGCCACTAAATGTGCATTGTTGCTGCATTGGTAGCAGGCTGGCATCACTGGTCCATTTAGTGAGGGCAGGAGAGCGGAGATGCGGGGCGGGCAGTGAGAGATGATGTAATCTTTCTGCTCCCTGCCGCACCTCCAACATTTAAGAGGCCCGTGCTGCGAGGGTGGAAGAGCGCTGATATGTGACGTGTGAGAGATGTCATCTCTCTGCTCCCCGCCGCACATCACTCCCACATTGAAGTGGCCCGGCTGTGAGGGCGGAAGAGTGGTGACGGGCGGGCGGAGAGAGATTATATCATCTCTGCTCGTCCGCCTGCTCATCTCTCTCCTCCACCTCCAATGCCGCCCGCCCACCGCAGTCGCGACACATTGATACTTGGGGCTATGGGCTCCAGCCTCGATAGCCACCCCCTGGCGACGCCTATGCCTCCCAGCATCCTTCAATTATATATATGATGCACTTTTCTACCAAATAAAGAGACAAGGAGCAGGCAGTCACAGTTCTGATAATTTGCTTTTGTTGGAATAAACTCTATGGAGGCCCCCTTCACAGGTTTCTAGAGGTTTCTCATGTGCTTGTTCAAGTGAGATTACATTGAACAAAGTAGCGTGCAAGTCAGCCACTAGATGGAGATGACCATCACTACTATACATTACATGTACATAGGTTGCACCAAAATGTTTTACAAACTGACAGCTGAACAGTGGCATTGCTAGGGGGGTGCGGTCCACACCCGGGTGACACCCGCTTGAGGGGTGACACCATCCTGACTTTCCCGAGGGTGAGGATATCCCTGGCATTTTTTTTGCAGCGGACCCTGCTGGAACAACACCTCCAGCGCCGCGGCCGCGCCTGGTGTTCTTCCTCCTCCCTACTGAGCCAGTGAGTCTGTCACATCTCACAGACGATGATGTCACACACTATCTCCGCCCCCACGCTGTCCTTGTCTCCTCTCCAGCTGCCGCCCGGAAGTATGAGTACAGTAAGGCACCTGGTCCCTGATAGCATGCGAGGGGGTGTCCACCGCCACCCCGAGCCAAAGGTAAGGTGTCATAGGTGGGGGGGTTGCCCTTGTCATGGTACCGGCACACCACCTGAGAGCTGGTGTGGAACAGTGGGAGGATTCAGTGTCTGGCGCCCTCTGTGCTAGTCTGGTAATGAAGGGGGGGGTTGTGCAAGGTGGTCTGCTAGACACAGCTTTATAATATATATATATATAATAGCTGTGTCCAGCCGCCCCCCCCCCCACAAGACCAGCTCACTCAGCTACTGTGCCTATATATAATATAGCTGTGTCCAGCAGCACCCCCTCCCCTCCTGGCCCTGTGCCACCCCAGCCTGCCCTGTGTCATGTCAGCCTGCCATGTGCCATGTCAGCCTGCCATGTGCCACCCCAACCTGCCCTGTGCCATGCCAGCCTGCCCTGTGCCATGCCAGCCTGCCCTGTGCCATGCCAGCCTGCCATGTGCCACCTCAACCTGCCCTGTGCCACCCCAGCCTGCCATGTACCACTCCAACCTGCCCTGTGCCACCCCAGCCTGCCATGTGCCACCCCAGCCTGCCCTGTGCCATGGCAGCCTGCCATGTGCCACCCCAACCTGCCCTGTGCCACCCCAGCCTGCCATGTACCACCCCAACCTGCCCAGGCCACCCCAGCCTGCCATGTGCCACCCCAGCCTGCCCTGTACCACCCAGCCTGCCATGTGCCACCCCAACCTGCCCTGTGCCACCCCAAACTGCCCTATACCACCCCAACTTACCCTGTGCCACCCCAACCTGCCCTATACCACCCCAGCCTGCCCTGGACCAGCCCAGCCTGCCCTGTACCACCCAGCCTGCCCTGTGCCACCCCAGCCTGCCATGTGCCACCCCAACCTGCCCTATACCACCCCAGCCTGCCCTGTACCACCCCAACCTGCCCTGTGCCACCCCAACCTGCCATATACCACCCAGTCTGCCCTGTGCCACCCCAACCTGCCCTATACCACCCTAACTTGCCCTGTCCCACCCCAACCTGCCCTATACCACCCTAACTTGCCCATACCACCCAACCTGCCCTGTGCCACCCTAACTTACCCTGTACCACCCCAGCCTGCCCTGTACCACCCCAACCTGCCTTGTACCACCCCAACCTGCCTTGTACCACCCCAACCTGCCATATACCACCCTACCTACCCTGTGCCACCCCAACCTGCCCTGTCCCACCCCAACCTGCCATATACCACCCTGCCTGCCCTGTACCACCCTAACCTGCCCTGTACCACCCCAACCTGCCATATACCACCCTGCCTGCCCTGTGCCACCCCAACCTGCCCTATACCACCCAACCTGCCCTGTGCCACCCCAACTTGCCCTGTACCACCCCAACCTGCCCTATACCACCCCAGCCTGCCTTGTACCACCCCAACCTGCTCTGTGCCACCCCAGCCTGCCTTGTACCACCACAACCTGTCCTGTGCCACCCCAGCCTTCCCTATATCACCCCAGCCTGCCCTATATCACCCCAACCTGCCCTATACCACCCCAATACCGCCTTAACCTGCCCTGTACCACCCCAACCTGCCACTATACCACCCTATACTATCATTTACAGGGGCTGGTTTGCGGTGCGCCTCGTGACCGTGTGCTACCTGAATGGTGCTGGGCAGCCTAGACAGGGAGGGGTGACATCATGTTTTACAGCACCAGGTGACACCAACCCTAGTGACGCCACTGCAGCTGAAGATGATGTGCTATTAAGAGACAAGCTGTAATATAAACTTGATGTCTGTGTTTTATGAACTTTAAGTTGTTATTGGGTACATTACATTAATACAGAGTCTTTAACCGATTGCCGACTGTATAACTTACATATGCGGCCGGCAAGGTGGCTCTCCTGCACAGAATCATGTACCTAGTAAGTGATCCTGCACTTCTGGGTCTGGGGCGCACACGTCCCGCAGCCGGCCTGCTCCCGCTGTGATTATACACAGAGGGAGCTGATTGGCGGGTATTGGCAGACCTAATGTCTGCTGGCACCCGCCGATGCTTCTGTACACAGGCAGAACGACAGTCTGCCTATGTAAACGAGGCAGATATCCAGTCTGTCAGTACAGAAGGCATGGATCCTGTGTTTCTGTAAAGCAGGAACATCAATCCAAGCCTTCCACTAGCCTTCCACTAAAAACACCTCCCCACTACACTGAATCACTAGCTAGGCACACATTTAACCTATTGATCACCCCTGATGTTAACCCCTTCCCTGGCAGTGTCATTAGTACAGTGACAGTGCATATTTTTTAGCACTGATCCCTGTATTAGTGTCACTGGTCCCCAAAAAGTGTCAAAGTTTTCAGCTAGTGCCCGATTTGGCCACTGCAATATCGCAGTCCCGCTATAAGTCGCTGATCGCCACCATTACTAGTTAAAAAAAAAATAAAATAAAAAAAATAAATAAAAATATCCCAATATTGTAGACGCTGTAACTTTTGCTCAAACTGATCAATATACGTTTATTGGGAATTTTGTTTTACCAAAAATATGTAGCAGAATACATATTGGCCTAAATTCATGAAGTTTTTTTATGTTTTATAGCAGAAAATAAAAAATATTATTTTTTGTTTTTTTAAATTGCCAGTCTTTTTTTTATAGCACAAAAAAATAAAAACCGCAGAGGTGATCAAATACCACCAAATGAAGGCTCTATTTGTTTGAAAAAAAGAACATAAATGTTATTTGGGTACAGCGTTGCATGACCGCGCAACTGTCAGTTAATAATAATGCAGTGCCATATCGCAAAAAATGGCCTGGTCAGGAAGGGAGGTAAATCTTCCGGAGGTCAAGTGGTAAATGTAAAGTTTTTATTTCTTTGAGCAAATTCATTTTTTTCAATCTTTTGTAAACAAGCTTCATTGTAACTTTCTTTCAAGATCGAAAATATTTTGATCTATTGTTGCTGGGCCTTTAAATGGCATCAGGCCAATAGGCTGGTGCCCACTCTGCCTATTTGGTAATCCACAGATTTTGGTGCCCACTTTTTTGTTACAGTATTTGCATTTTATTGGAAAGAAATAATATTGTTCCTACCTCAGTCCATAGCTAGGGGATCCTCTGCATAGTTAGTCGCACCCTTAATCTTTATGCTTTAGCTGCTATTCACCACATGTACTGTATACTGCTAGAGCTAGACATGCTATGATGTTTTGACCTAACTGATGTTCATTTGGAATGATCTGCAAAAGTTTTGGGTTAAAGCTTTCTAACGTTGGTAAGATGTCATTTGTATCAAGTCACTGTCTACCAATTCTAATAAGACTGTAAGTTACAGCTACTTTGTTACAACTGGACCAGTTATAGATATCACACTTTCACTGCTTATATTGGAAAGCTAGAACAATTGAAAGATCTTCTATAGCTCCAGTCAAAAAATCATCTATAGCTCTGGAATAAATTGTGAGCTATGATATGGATACTGGATATACAGCTTAGAACAGTGCAGTTATTGTCATATAAGCCTGTACATGCCTGCAAGCTAATCACAGCATCCCACAGCCTATAAGATGGCAATAACAAAGTGTTTGTCTAATGGACCTGTGCTAAACAAGTCAATATGTGCATCATATATGTGAGACAGAAAGCTGCATGTGCTTCACAAACAACCCCAGAGCCTAGAGCTAAGCAATGGATACATTTCTCAGAGACTCCCAGTTAACTCTTTCAAAATATTGCAGTTTCTGCAGAAGCTGAAATACAAGATCCAGAACTCTTTCCAGATCAGCAACTAAGCAAAGTAAATGTTTGGTTAAACCAACTTGAAAGGTATAGCAGAATTATGAGGCTAATAACGAAGAACTGCTGGTTAAGGGCCCTTTCACACGGGCAGACCGATCGGGTCTACCTTTCAATTTTTCAGGGAGCCCTAGCCTCCTCTATAGAGCTGCGGAACGTCTGTTGACACCCACTAACATCAAATCCAATCCTGTTCGCTAAAAACATAGGAATGGAGATCCATTTCCCATCCATCTGGTGGATCGGATGGCAGTCAGGTGAAAACAAACAGGCAGTCCGTTTACTTCCAACTGCCCATAGAGGAGAGCAGACTGTCTGTGTGGACATGGACCAGCCATCTGCCTGCTCAACAGGGATCAGCAGACAGATTCCCTGCCAAGCAGGCGGATGCCAACAGAGCATTCCCCGTGTTTAAGGGGCCTAAGGTTAATCACTTATGGGTTAAAACTGTTGGTTGCAAGTCTTTCCTTTCTCAACCATTTCATGAGGTGCTGCAACTAGAAGGTGCTCTTAAACAATTCACTGCAACCTAAGAGAGTTATCAAAGACTGTGCCTTCAATATTCTAATCTCTTAAAGTGGTACATCACTAAAGATTTACAGAAAGAAAGGGATTTGATTAACTTAATCTAGAGAGAGACAATTTAGTACTAAAAACAAAGACAAAGGCAGCAGTGAGAATCACAACACAACTTCATGAATCTAAATCTCTTCCGTGAGGCACTCCTCAAGATCTGCCAAGGCACTGGCTAATGCATATGTGCTAACATGCATCTGTGACAGATGATTTAACTCGGCCACTGCTCAGGATCAGTGCTGTTTTGTCTTCAGCCCCCTGTGTATCCTGTGTTCCTGTGATTCTGTATCCTGATTCCAGTTGTTGACACGGCTTGTCTTAGCCACTCTGTGATCTCCACCTGCACTGACCTCGGCTTGTCCCCTGACCTCCCCTTTTGTCTACTCCATTGGCTCCTGCTTCTCTGATCCGTTCCAGACCTGGATTGTTTGCTGACCACGCTCCTGCCTGTGCTCTGTACCCGATCCATCCTGCCTTGTGTGAGACACAGCCTGCTTGACCCTGCTACTCTTCCTGCTGTTATTGGTACCTGCATACCACCCTGCTGTTCCAGCTGACCTACTATCTGCTACCTGCAACCATCACCTGTCACCTGTGCCAGCCTGCCTCAGTCTGCTGCCTACCAGGTGCCTACCAGCTTGCTTGCTTTCTGAAGCCTTCTGACTACTTTAGCTGCCCAGCGTGGATACCTTCATTGCTGCTAGCAAGACTTACAGGCACTGGTGACACTCTGTACTCCTCTGTACTCTACATTCTGTACTCCTGTACCTCCTGTCTACACTATCAGGGTCTGGGAGTCAGAGGTGTAAGAGAGACCTTCCTCATCATATCAGGCTCTGCTACCAGGTATGTGATAAAGACAATCTGGCTACTCATTCCCCAGCACACCAGACTTTCATATCTCAGCAAATTGTGGCCACTGGTATGCAAATAATGGACAATACACCTTACCTACACCTCCTACCAAGTATACTGCCCCACAGCCACAATTCAACACAGCACTGAACTGCAAGCTGGTGTTAGGTACGAACACCTCTTCTCCACCATACCTCCCAAAGTCATTCAATTTCAATGCACCAGCCAAAGTAACACATTTTGTTTGGCAAGCAACTGTACATCCAGAGTCCGAATCATAGACACGTCACAGTTTTCTAAATACGTGTGTAGTGCACAGACCAGATTGGTTTGGTGATTTGATCTCAGGTTCTGATCCCTTAATAGAGCAAGCAACAAGGTACAGGATATTTTCAGCCAGGTACACCTAAATCCACTCAGTCAGCAGGTCTGGAATGGTCTCTCTTTCTAGCAGGGGTCTACAGGCAACAGTCTCTCACTGTCGGTATTTCTCTGCAGCCCACTCACTCTGATCTAGGCAGTCTGAAGACCTTATTTCAATTGATGCTGGCATAAAATATCCCAAGAAGATCCCCTCTGGATGTTGCCTTGGGTGTTCCTGCAACTTTAGGGGTGATCCTATTACTCCTTGGTGAGCGAGAATCATCCAGGACTTCTTAAGGCTCCTCCTATACACTGGAGGGTTTAACAACACTTCCAGGCTGGGTCACTCTCCTGAAGGCAAAGGATCCTGCTGCTCTCTGCTCTCAACTCTCTGCTGGTCACTCTTCTCGACCAGGGATTGGCTGAGGCTCTATCCAGGACCAGCTCAGACTCTGCCCTCTCCTGCTCACTATGTATCCAGAAAGTTCTGGAAAGACAGGGGGAGACAGGCAAGCCTGCAGCTGCAGAACGCAGAGTAGGCAAAACACAATTATATCTCCACCTCTAACAGCAGAGACAAAAACTAAATTTGCTTCACTTCTACCAATTGAACTAGGAGGGTGCTACACATGCCTCACAAAGAGCTCACCAAGACAGGTCTCACTAGGTTTGATGTCAAACATGAAAACTACAGAGGCTGGAAATCCACCTACAATGCCATAATCAGTGAACTATATATCACAACTGCAGAAGAACTAGATCTGCTTATCGGGTGGCTAGGTCCCCAATTTGCTAAATTTATCAAAGGACTCAAAGCTTTTCAAATTGACATCCCTGCCACAGGTCTTAACGCCTCTTGGGACAGACTTAAGCGTAGCCTAGGCAACCCAGAAGCCATTGAGGATGCTTTATTTAAAAGGTTACAAACCTTCCCAAAAATATCTGGGAGAGACATTCTAAAATTTCAAGAACTCAGTGTCCCTCTCTTGGATCTTCAAATCACCAAAGCTGATACCTACCTACCTGGCTTTAGTTATCTAGATACCACTTGTGGGGTTAACCCAATTGTTTTTAAGTTATCTTATGGTATACAGGAAAAATGGGCATTACTTAGATCGAGGTACAAGGAAGAAAATAACGGTTCTTTTCCTCCCTTTTTCTACTTCTGTAAGTTTATTAGGAGAATTGAAAATGCTAAGAATGATAAACATTTCTTCTATGGGGAACTCAACCCCAGAGGTCCAGTGTCTGTGAAACAAACGGATATTCTACCTTGACCTACTACAGTCTCTGAAAAGACTGATCAGAGCAAGAAAATTGAGATCCCAAATTGGCCATGTCCCATAAATAATAAAATGCACCCACTTAGGAAATATATTGGCTTTAGAAAGAAACCATTGAAGAATGCAAAGAGCTTATAAAGAAATGTGGGGGTTTCTTCAAATGCTACGCTTTCACAGAGCACCATGCTAAAGACTGTAAGGCTACTATTAAGTACATAGAATGCAACAGTGATGATCACGTGAAAGTGCTTCATCCTTTTCAAAACAGTCCCACTCTGTCCACAGGTAAACCTCCCAAGGCAAAGCATGGAGGGGAGAGCATAGACAAAGCATGCCAGTCTCATACTCCAGACCAGACTCAACGGTGCTGACATTACAGATGTTTCAGGCAGCAGAGCCATTGGCCTTGTAGTAGCTTCCCTAAATGACAGTGCAGAAATACCACTCCTCACTTTCATCAAGTGCAACCAAATTCCAACTAACAGAGAGGCATAATTGATCAAATACCAGCTCTCGACATAAATTCTGATATTCCCCTGCTCCTTAGCAGAGACATCCCTAGAGTACACAAGGCTCATCAACAAACCAATGGGCTACACAACGTGCCATATGCTGAAATCCTGGACTGGCGGGGTTAAAATAGGCAACGTCTGTCTAGGTAATGTCAGGAGGGCTTCGGCAGTTTTTACTTTCAAGACATATGTCCTGCCAAATGGTCACATTACCCGTTTTGAACAGAGCCCACATCACTACTGTGTCAAAAGAAAGACTTTGCAGTAGGTTCTTTACACAAGGCAATAACAAGGCCCATTTTTGGGGTGGTTATTTGGGCACCTGAGTGTTCAGTTTAACAACTAAAGACAATGAGTTGGCAGCCACCATGGAAGACAAGGAGTTTCTAAATAATACAAGTAAGGAGTTCTATCAGGACAATCCCAACAGCTGCATAGCACCACTACCATTTTGTGCCTCTAGAGGGAAACTAAAAAATAATACTCAGTATGCAGAAGCATAATTTTTTTCTTTATAATACACCCTGAACAGAAAACCTGAAATGAAAAAAACATTGTTGACTTAATGCAGAAGGTGTTTGCAAGAAATCATGCTGTGCCTGCATGACCTCTCAAGGGAGGAGAGGAATGTTAGTACTTCCCATGTTTTGGCATGTATCATACTTGAAAGCCAGAAGAGATCAGGGTGGTCTTTGACTCAAGTGCTCAATACGATGTATTGAGATGTTCTTCTCACAGGGCCTAATCTGAACAACAAACTTATAGGAGTTTTGCTCCACTTCAGACAAGGACTACTTGCTGTTATCACTGACATTCAGCAAATGCTCTACAGTTTTATCATTTGAGCAGACAACAGAAACTTTCCCAGGTTTCGACGATATCACAAGAACGATGTTGGCGACAAACATAGACTACAGAATGAAAGTACATGGTTTCACTAACAGCACTTCCTATCTGCTGTAGCAATTTATGGGCTGAAAAGGACACCTCAGAAAGGTGAAATCTAGGGGCATGGCGACTGGGCTCCAAGATGGATGCTTAACCCAGGAGCTCTGCTCGCCCACAGGAGATAATCCACAGCCATCAGAGACCACCGGCGACAATCACGGCTTATAAGCCTATTATCCTAACGGCGAGATCCCGCTGCACTGATTGAGGATGCCCAGACATCACAAAAACCCGCAGCAGCCGCAGAAGATGAGCTATTACACCGCTCGCGGACTACAACAAAATGGCGGTGGATCGATAGATAGCAGGCCGGAGCACAGGCCCGGACCGAGCAGCCGAAAAAACGGACTTCCATCCGCCTCTATCTGCTCCTCCAATCCACCCAGTGAGTCCTCCTCGGGCCCATCCAGCCCCTCTACCAGAAGCCCGGCCAAATCGAAGCCGTGGAGAGACTCTCCAGACAGACAGGGGACCGATCCGGACATGGAAGTAGGCGGGCCTCACAGTAATCCCACACACCCGAGCAGTAATGATGGGGATCCTATTAAGGAATTTCCCACTGCAGACCGGCCTGTATAGGACACAAACTGAAAGAAATGTTACTGTCCTTGCGCTCCTCATTACATGCAGATATGGTCAGGGGGATAAATGAGTGTCAGAGGGAAGTACAAGCAATAGGCCACAGAGTACATCAGGTGGAAAACAAAATGGAGGAATATACTTCAGCATACAATGTGTTGGTGGAGGCTCATACAGCTCAGGGGGAGGACATCACATGGATAAAGGACAAAATGGCTGACCTCGAGGACAGGTCCAGGAGGAACAACCTCAAACTGAGGGGTATTCCAGAAGATGTCCCCCCTACCCAGCTTCTGCAATAGACCCTATTCTCCACATTGGTATCAGAAGCTTCAGCACATGATCTTCTTGTGGACAGAATACATAAGGTCCCCAAACTGTCTTTCCTCCTCGATAACATTCCCAGAGATGTCTTACTGAGAATGCATTTTTATCACATAAAAGACCGTGTACTTCAGGCCTCATGTAAGCCAGAAAAGATCCCTCAGCAGTATGCCAACGTCAGACTGCTCCCGGATCTTTCCAGACATACCTTACAATGCCGTCGTAACCTGTTAACAATGACAAAAGCCTTGAGGAACCATAAAATCCTCCATAAATGGAAGTACCCTGCCACGCTATCTATTACCCACAACAGGGTCACTGTTTCAGTATATACCCTGGAAGAAGGGCTCACTGCTTTAAGGCGATGGAATATCATCCCTGACCAGCTCACTCCACAACCACATCCAGCAGGGCCCACATTCATCCAAAATGAATGGCAAGTTGTATCTTAAAAGGCGTTCAAATAAGAAAAATGCAGGTGGAAGCTCCTAACTGAAACCCACTGACACACGAGTTTATCTCCAGGGTCGAGTTTCTTGGTTCTAAACTCTCCCTTACCCCTATAACATTCATTGCAGTTACATCTGCACAAGGATTCAATTTTAGGATCTATTTCTTATGATACCCATGTTGACCTCTCTCTTTGTTCTCAGTCTCTTTTCATTTTTTTTTTCAAGTGATATATACAGCTTAATACGTAACAGCCTCGCCTCATCCACAGAAAATGAATCGCCAAAGTTGTTCTTCTCCAAAGGAAAGACTACACCCCGAATAAAGCCTGCTACACAGCTTCACAAACTACCTTACATCTATTACAATGACGATTACATGCCTTTCAATTAATGCTAGAGGTTTAAACCACCCAGCTCAGCGGTTTTCTTTATGGAAAGAAGCTCACAAACAAAACGCGGACATCCTGTGCGTCCAAGAAACGCATTTCCAACTCGACAACACACCATACTGTGCACACAAGGACTATCCTCACCTCTATCTGGCCTGCACACCGCACCACAAAACAGGGGGTGTCCTACTGGCCTTTAAAAATTCCCTCTCCTTTGAACCCAAGGATATCGTTATTGACGAAGGAGGTAGATACATTATAGCCACAGGAGACATTAACTCCAAACCATACACAATCATCATGTTATACGCACCAAATTTGCACCAAACCAAATTCCTTAAAAAAGTGCTCTACAAAGCAAACGCCATAAAATATGGTAATCTCCTGATTTGTGGAGACTTCAACGCAACACTAGACCCATCTCTGGACACTTCCTCAGGTAAAGGAGCAGTATCCCTTCCTTTGTTACTACACAAAGAGGAGTTATTTGATACGTGGAGATGTCTGAACAACAATGAACGGGACTACACCTTTTTTTCTAGCAGACATTGTTCATACTCCCGCATAGACCTATTCTTAGAGGATAAATGGCTCCAACAAAACGTGGAAACAACGACAATACATGATATTACGTGGTCAGACCACTCTGCTATATCTATGTCTATTGCGGAGAGGGGAATCTCCTCCTCACCCCCCATCTAGCGCTGCAACACTCGCATACTCCAAGAACCACAACACCACAAAACCATATCTCAGCACCTAAAACATTTTTACTTAGACAATACTGGATCAGTAAATGATCCGTATATCTTGTGGAATTCACACAAGGCCTTCATGAGAGGCATCTTAATTCAGATAGGAGCAAGAGAAAAAAAAAAGACGGGCTCAGCAGCTTGACACTGTTCTCTCAGACATACATACTGCAGAAACTCAAAATAAAAAGGACCCTTCAATACCATTAACTGACAAATTAACTCCCTTAGGGAAAAACTCAGAAACATACTATCACAACAATACGACACGCACCTTAGACGCCTTTAACTAACCTATTATGCAAATGCCAATAGAGCAGGGAAATATCTAGCAAACAGACTAAAGGCGGTTCGCACAAAATCCAGAATAGCTTATTTAAAACATCCTGCACTATCACACAAAATTGAATTGAAAAGAATTGAACCCACAAGATATCGCTAACCAATTTGCAGAATATTATAGCTCACTATATAACCTGCACACTGATCCCAACACACAACAACCAACAGTAGAAAAGATTAAATCATTCCTGCAGAATATCAACCTCCCAACTCTTTCTACACACCACCTAGAGATCCTGAATGCACCGATTACAGTACGGGAAATAGAACAGACAATAAATACACTTCCTACTGGAAAATCTCAAGACCTGATGGATTTTCTAATGAATACTTCAAAACTTTCATCAATATTCTTTCACCGCACATGTCGACAATATTCAACAAAGCTGCTGAGACCACCACACTCCCACAAGATATGCTGAGAGCACACACAGTAACATTACCAAAACCAGGAAAAGAACCTACCACACCAGCCAATTTCCATCCTATTTCCCTCCTTAACTCCAATATAAAAGTATATGCAAAGCTATTAGCCAGGAGATTAACAGATATCATACCATCTCTCATAAAGTGCGACCAGATGGGCTTTGTGAGGGGGAGACAAACCTCGGACGCAACCAGGAGAATTGTAAATGTGATAAACTTTGCTAATAAAACTCGAACGCCTTCTCTGCTACTGTCGATTGACGCAGAGAAATGACTCTCACCAAGTTTGGCTTTCAGGGCCCCATACTACAAGCCGTTATGGCTCTATACTCATGTCCCTCAGCACAAGTATACTCTACAGGGTTTCTATCTAAACCCTTCGACATCACAAATGGAACTAGGCAGTGGTGCCCCCTATCCCCAACAGTTTTTAATTTGATGATTGAACCCCTAGCTGAGACTATAATGACTCACCCCTCGATTACGGGCTTCCAGTTTGGCTCCAGCACACACACCATCAACCTATTTGCCGATGATGTAATCCTCATCTTGACTAATCTGACCACATCATTACAACAAGCCCACAACATTCTTAGTACATTTGGGGAAGTTTCATACTACAAAGTTAACTTCACCAAATCATTGATACTGAATCTTGGTGTACCACCCCCCACTTGCAAATGATTACAGTCACAACTACCTTACACGTGGAGCACTGGAGGCATCACATACCTTGTTATCACGCTTGCAAACAAAACCTCCACGCTTGTCAAAACTAATATGGTTCCACTGGTAGCCAAACTGGAGGCCCAACTCAGGAATATGTCCAACAATGAAATTTCATGGCTTGGTAGAATTATAGCCTACAAGATGATGATATTACCACAAATATTGTATATATTCCGTGCTCTGCCAATCCACATTCCTCTTCACTATATCAACAGTATAATAAGTCTAGGTTGGAGATATATATGGAATGGTAAAAAAGCCAGATGCTCAAGAAATAACCTCACACTCCACAGAAAAATAGGAGGGGCGGGTTTAGTGGACATATACGACTACTTCTGGGCAGTTCGACTAGACCAGACCAAACACCGGTTCAAAACCAGTAACACACCATTATTGGTGGATATCGAAAAAGCTCTAGCACCGTCAAAAGACCTGACTTTGCTACTGCTAAGCGATAGGTGGTCACCATGGAACATGAAATCCTTAACTCCCCCAATGCAGATATCAATAAGAGCATGGAGATTCATACTTGGACAGAAACATAAAGACATACAGGAGATACACTACAACCTACCCCTGACACTACTAGAGACAAAAATTCCACTATTGAAGAAAAAAAATCTGACACACAAAGGTATCACACATATCTCAGATCTCTACAATGGACCACAACTCAAATATACCGATCAGATCATGACACAATACAACCTTCCGAGTGATAGGAGGTTCACGTGTATGGGGATCACACACTTCCTTAAATCTCACACTAGACCAACTATAACCCTTCCAGGCAAACTATGGCAATTTTACTCAACTGAAGACAGTAACACAAAAGACATATCCTTTTTCTATAAACCCATATAGGCTAGCAAGCTACTTTCCCGGAACTTCACCACTTTGCTGGAGAGCATGCGGACATACCAGATCCCTTTTACATATGCTCTGGCACTGCCCCGCAGTGAAAAGTATATGGTACCAAGTATTTAAACTACTCTCCTCTATAACTGGAATACTCACACCCCCAGACCCGGCTATGGCAATTTTACACTTAAACATGGAGAAATTTCACATAGACTTCAGACATGTAATAACACACATACTGCTAGAGACACGATCACTAATCCTAC
Organism: Lithobates clamitans; assembly: GCA_037952925.1. Classification (NCBI taxonomy): domain Eukaryota; kingdom Metazoa; phylum Chordata; class Amphibia; order Anura; family Ranidae; genus Lithobates; species Lithobates clamitans. The sequence goes on from JBBGZY010000727.1 coordinate 216,754, forward strand.
TCAACTGGAAATCCACAACAGCCATAAACATAACAGACATCATCAAGGCTGTTAACAGGAACTATACTTTTGAACGTCTCCTAGCGATTAACTCATCAAAATGTGCGACATTCGACAAGTGTTGGTCTATATGGCCCTATTGATTTTGACGACACAAGAGGTTATTTCACAGTATTAACACTATCTGTAGGTATGGATTAATTACTGAACTCCATTTCTGTATATCAAACCAAGATGTATATCACTATCACCTTCTTTTATGTTCTGTAACCTGTTTATTTTTTTTAAATACTTAATAAAAATGTATTGACATAAAAAAAGAAAGGTGAAATCTAATTTGGATCTGATGCACATGAATTTGAGGAAAGAAATTTCTACATAGATGATGGGCTCAAATCTCTGCCTACAGAAGAAGAAACAATTGATCTTCTTAAGAGAACTCAGTATACAATTGCCACTGCCAACCCCAGGCTTCACAAAATTATCTCCAACAGTGACAAGTTAATGAAGGCCTTTTCATCTGACAACTATGCTGTTAATGTAAGGGGATTTGAGCTGGGAAACAGATTTTCCGCTTATGCAATGTAGCCTCGTATTGCTATGGGATATCAAAGCAGACACATTCACATTTCAAGTATCAACTTGTGACAAGCTATTCATGAAGTGAGTTTTGTCTGCAGTGAACAGACAAAACTCTACATTGTAGGGTAAGATACTCCTAGGACAGCTTACTTACTACACAGATTGGAACACTCCATTACCCCTAAGAGAAACAACAAATATGGGAATCACAGAAAGAGTCCCTTAAAAAAACTCTAGGACAACTTCAAATACTATTATCTTACATTCTTGCTTCCCTAACAAATGTCTCCAGAAAAGAGATCCATTTTTTTTTTTATGCTTTCATTAAAACATTAGCTCCTGTAGCCAAGGTTGTAGATCCAAGAGACAAAGTAAGTCTGGGTTTTATCTTTGGAAAGGCAAAGCTGAGCAAACCAGCGCATACAATTCCAAGAGTTTAACTATGTGCAGCCACATTAACCACTGAAATTGCTGAGCTTATAAAATGTGAAATAGACTTTAAAATAGACTCTTTTCACTTTTACACAGACACCAAGATAGGGTTGTGATACATGCACAACCAAGCAAAACAGTTCTATGTGTATGTCAGTAACAGAGTAGAATGCATCAGAAGGTTCTCCAATGCTGGCACTATAATCAAAGGCACTATAACCTGAGTCTGATAAGGAAATCAGAGCTAATACCCTTATGATGTGTACACACGAGTGGACTTTTCGACCGGACTGGTCCGACGGAACAAATCCGTCGGACAATCCGACTGTGTGTGGGTTTCATCAGACCTTCAGCGGACCTTTTCTGTTGACTTTAGGTTTGGAACATGTTTCCAATCTTTCCACTGGAACTCCACCGGACCCAGTGCCTATGGAGAAATCCGCTTGTCTGTATACCGGTCCGACGGACAAAAAACAATGCATGCTCTGAAGCAAGTACAAGACGGAAGCACTCGATCTAGTAAAACTAGAGTTTGTATTGGAGCTAGCACATTCCTCACGCTGCAAATTCTGTGATCGTTTAATGCAGCGCATTATTGTCTTCTTTATAATGCGAGAAGAGCGAAGTTATTTTGCTGCTCATATTTTCACAAACAGATTTCTGGATTATTTCTCTTGATCCCATGAATGATATTGTATTTTTTAAAAGCCTGATCTCCATAATAATGTTTACAAATTTATTTTTTGAGTCATCTTTTATTATTTTTGATTTCATCAAGATCTTTTTTTATGATTATTTATAAATTATTTTATAGTGATCTCCATATTTTTTTTTTGTGTCAAGTTACCACAATAACATTATTAATGTTTTATTTTTTTGTGTGTCAAGTTACCACAATAATATTATATTTTTGTTTTTTTTGGAACCTCAAGGAGGTTGGTGTCCCTTGTTAATTTTACATTGTCTTTAGGAAATGTATTTGAATAAAAACACATAGGCAAGTATTTTCAGAAAATAAAATATCCATTTATTCTGGTTAACAAAATAAAGATAAAGGCAACGCTGGAGAAACTTTAGCAATTTGTGAAGCCTTTTGGCCCCAGGGCACACATCCATCAGGTCTTTGGAAAAGAAAATTGGGATCTTGAGGAGTCCATATAATAGGGAGCACAATCTGGTCCAGGAATCCCAGAGATCAAGACCAGCAGCAGATGACATATATGTCCCCAGGCTGTGGTACTACACCAGCCTGCGTCTTCTGTCAGACCAGACTGAACCCAGGTCATTACGTTCTTTTCTTCCCTGCAGCCTTCCCTCCATGCTGCCCTGCAGCCTTCCCTGCACCCTTCCCTGCAGCCTTCCCTGCAGCCTTCCTTGGGGGCTGTGGCTCTGGTGGTGGACTTGTGGCAGGAGGAGGAGGAGGAGGAGAAGGAGGAGGATGGGTGAGATCATATATTTTGCTGTTGGCAGTTAACTCGCCCTTCAGTCCCTTGTACAGGGCATCACTAATAATTTGTTCACAGAGGAGGCGTTGGCCCCTCTCACATTCAAACAACCTGGTCGCTATGTAGCAACAATAGGCCTCTTCAGTGTCGAGTGGTCTCCTCAGGACCTCTGTAGCTTCTGTAATGAGGCGCAGTGATGCCTCCTCTGTCACCATCCCCTTCCTGGGCCTTTTTGATTGCGTGCGGAGGGGAGGCACCTGTGATTGGGTGAGGCTCCTACTGGGCCCGGCCACCTCCTGGCTGACACTGAGCCCGTCCACCTCCTGGCTGTCACTGGGCCCGGTCTTCTCTTGCCTGCTACTTTCCAGAACTTACTCCTGGCTGAGCTCATCCTGTGTATAAAAAAGGGACATAGTTTTAGTTTTTGGTTCATCAATCACACACAATTTTCAGCTCCTGACTTGCAATTTCAATGGTAAGACATATAAAAGAGTATCATTCTGACCCCAGCATTTTTTCAAGCTGGTGACAAACATTTTTGGCCACTACTGTCAATTGATATGTATACATAATTTTTTGGATAAAATCCTTAATAGTTAATAAATTATAACATCTAGTTAACATAATTAATATTAGGACATGTCTAAAAATAATATACCTGGCTCCAGCTGGGCACATCCAGGATGGAAGGCCCAGGTTGTTCCTCATCAGCCTCTGCTGGGGTGGAGAGAAGGGTGGAGGGAAGGGTCGAAAGCGATTCCCTGGCTTCACTCTGGTCATCAAGAAAATGCAGTTTTTCGAAATACCACAGCTTGGGTACATACACATCTGCTGATGCTCCTGATATCAGGGAAGACTGGATCTTGTTATGCTCCCTCCTGTACATATTCCTCAAGATTCCAATTTTACGTTTCAAAATCTCCAAGGTTGCTTCTGGGATCAAAGTCTGCACAAATGCCAGAAGTCACTCCAGCATTGCCTTCCTTACTGGTTTGTTGTAATATGCACTGTGCTTGACCTCACACAGATTCCTCCTCTCCCTGTACTTGTCAATAAATTGTGACATGAATTCAGGGTCCTTAAACTTATTATTCATTTTTTCTGTAAGACAATACACAAGACAAAAACACTAATGTTAGCCTAAACTCTCATAATCTTATCCCAATATAGGCCTCAATCTATAAGCAGTATAGGCCACTGATGTTTGAAAATTCGTATAAAAATTACCTTCATTTCGGTCGCTCGCAACTTCCGTTCCTATCTCCTCTGCGCACGTACGGCATTTGGGTGTCAGCTTTATATACAGTGCGCATGCGTGAAACTCCGCCTGCGTTGCCCGCCCCTGACGTTCTTTTTCATAAATATTCCCCGCTCCTTCTCTCTACGCACAGAACGTACGTACGTACGGCACTTGCGTGTCAGCTTTATATACAGTGCACATGTATGAAACTCCGCCTGCATCGCCCCGCCCCTGACGTTCTTTTTCACGAATATTCCCCGCCCCTTCTCACTATGGTGCGCAGTAGGAGCAACATGGCAGAGACACAACAGGTGTGTATCAATTCTTCCAGTAATGAGGAAAGCCCAGAGCCCAAAATGTCCCGATCTGGGAAGAGGAGATTTAAGGCCTCCAATATGGCCTTTGAAGAGATGGTGGAGATGGTGTACATCTTGTGGAGGAACGACTATGATGGGAAGCATGGACCGTACACCCAGCCAAATTTGCGCAAGGCCAAAATCATGTCCAAAATAGTGAAGACCCTGCATCAGAATTTTGGGGTACGACGCTCTAAAGACCAATTGAGGAAACGGTGGTCCGACCTTAAATTGAGGGAGCCGGATCAGTACATAAGAATAAAGAAAGTTCTTCAAATAAGTAAGTACTTGTCGTGTGTTCCTATTCTGCTTATTAACTTGCATGCTGCTCCATGTGCTTTTCTTTACTCTTGTACAGTTTTAAATGGCTACTTTCATGTTCGTGTACACACAAATCGTTCGTAGGAAACATCGTTTGTAGGAAACATCGTTTGAAAATATATACGGTGTATTTAGTTGATATAGGGTTTACATAACATTTTGGTCTTGGTAATTTGTCTTATTAAAAGAAGTTTACGACATTGTTGTCTGGACGTCTTTGAAACTAGAATGAATAGCAAACTTAATTCACTGGAATGTAAGGAGAAGACACTCAGCAGCTGTTTACACATCTGGACTCAGGAGCACTAGTGTGGGACACCAGAGCACATTTTTTAGGGTAACCCACACAGGGGCTCCAGTGGATACTTGGGGTGTCTCCATCTGTGAAACTTGGCCAAAAAGGTAAGTATTGCAGTTTGTTTAAAAGGAAATTTTAATCATGTCTTCAACTTGGATCTCTTCCCAAACAGACAATTGTACACCACTTCTAAGCAATGTTTCATATTCCTATTTCTGAACTCAAATATCTGTGTGCTAAGTATACCTTTTGTTTAATTTTCATAGGGGAGAAAAGACTCAGACAGCAGGATCCCAGGGACCCCTGACCTCGCCGGCCTGAATGGGAAATTAGCCCCAGCCCCTTTTTCCCAAAAAAAACAAAAACATTGATCATGTTCTTCATTTTCTTTTTTGCTGACCCCATTCTGGGCTTTGACTTTTTAAAAATGTTAAAAGCTAAATTTTGTAAAAAAGCCTGTTTGTAAAAAAAACAAACATATGCCTGTTTGTATAAAAAAAAATTATGCCTGTTTGTAAAAAAAAAACAAAAGAAAAATTATGCCTGATTGTAAAAAAACAAAAAAAAAATGATGCCTGTTTGTAATAAATAAATAAATAAATGATGCCTGTTTGTAAAAAAAAAAAAAAAAAGTTTTTTAAAACCAAAAAAAAACATATTGTTAAAAAAATAAATATATATTTTCTAAAAAAATGTTATAAACGCACATGTGAATGTGCACAGATTAAAAAGTTTGCGAATCAACAATGTGTGGCTTCTTCTTTCAATGCTCAATACCAGTTTTGTAAGTTATTTGGTGTTTACAGTGACAATGGGGCTTATTTACTAAAGGAAAATACACTTGACGCTAGGAGTGCACTAGGAGAACCTAGGAGACAGCAAAAAAGAAAGGCAAGCAATAAATACATTTCTAGATTTTATCTGATCATTATTTTTTATTCATAAAAATTAGACATTGTCTGGCATTGCAATGGCCCCCCTACCCGTAAAAAAAATTAACATATTTATCCCAAATTTGCGCTTTAGGGGGCCAAGCCAGTACGGCCAGTATCCAGGCCCATCAGAGGATTCTCTGTAAGTCCAGCCTCAGGCCCAACTGATGCAAGATAATTTCTTGAATTTTTGCGTAAAAAATTGAGCAAGATGCAGCATGCTGGGACAATGTGATTAAGTTTGTAGTCCGCCGTGTGGATTGCTGTCTGAAACAGGCAGAACCGGCTGGCCATTATCCCGAAGGCATTCTCCACAACTCTTCTCGCTCTGGCCAGCCGGTAGTTAAAAACCCTCCTCTCTGGGGTGAGGGTCATTTTGGGGGAATGGCCTCATCAGGTGCTCGTCCAGACTGAAGTCTTTATCTGCAATGAAGACAAAGGGTAGTCTTTCCACATTATCCGCATCAGGTGGCAATCCCAGGCCACTACTCTGGAGACACTGGTAGAACTCCGTCTGGGCGAAGACTCCTCCATCCGACATCCGTCCACATACAGAAATTCATATTGTGCCGACACTACCGCCTTTACCACAATACTATGAAACCCCTTATAGTAAAAATAGTATGACGCGGAATGGGGTGGTTGCACGATGTGGACGTGCTTCCCATCTATAGCCCCTCCACAGTCGGGAAAGTCCCAACAGGTGGCAAAATGGGATGCCACAGTCTGCCATTCCTGTGGCGTTGAAGGAAACTGGGGAGTCAAACAAGTAAAAAAAAGAGAGAAGTACTTTTGCACATATAGTAACATTGCAAGCACATTACACAAAAACATTCTTGCCCAACATCAGTATAACATTTATTTTAAGTATTATTTAAAGACTAAAATATAAGGCCACTTATCAGATTCCTCACCCCCTCTGATGGCCCATTGATAAAATTTAGGAGGGGGCTTATAAATTAATTTAAGGACACACAGACCATTTGGACACATTTTAGGGGAGGGGGGCTTATAAATAATGTAAGGACACACAGACCATTTGGACACATTTTAGGGGGAGGGGGGGCTTATAAATGTATTTAAGGACACACAGACCATTTAGACACTTTTTAGGGGGGGGGCTTATAAATTAATTTAAGGACACACAGACCATTTGGACACATTTTAGGGGGGGCTTATAAATCAATTTAAGGACACACAGACCATTTTGACACATTTTAGGGGGGCTTATAAATTAATTTAAGGACACACAGACCATTTGGACACATTTTAGGGGGGGGGGCTTATAAATTAATTTAAGGACACACAGACCATTTGGACACATTGTAGGGGGGTGTTTAGGCTAAAGCACTAAAATGGAGCTGACAAAATACATTGTTAAGTGACTAGACTAGGTGGATATGGGCCCAGCATAGCATGCTGGGGAGGTTAGTGAAGGCAGATATTCATGAAGGACAAAAAAGGAGCATTAAATGCTTCCAGCATGCATGAGGACAAAGGGGAAATTCACAGCATTTTGCAATTATGGTAATTAAGGATTGAGGAAAGAAATACAATACATTAGCAAACATTAAATACAATAAAATGTGATGTTAAAGGATAAATCTTACCTTAATATAGTCCTTCTGCAGGACCTGAATGATGGGAGAACAGGTCTCTGTGATAATGATCCCCAGAGCCTGGGGGGAGATGCCTGTTGAGAACTTGAGGTCCTGCAGGCTTCTCCCAGTCGCCAAGTACCGCAACGTGGCGACTAGCCTCTGCTCCGGAGTGATGGCTTGCCTCATGCAGGTATCCTGCCTGCTGATATAAGGGGTCAGCAAAACCAACAAACGGTGAAAACCGGGGTCCGTCATCCTGTGAAAGTTCCTGAAATTGTCAGGATTATTCTCACAGATCTCACAAAGCAAAGGTATGTGAGAGAATTGGTCACGCTGGAGCAACCAATTCTCCGCCCCACCCTGTTCATGGACCGGACTTGGGTTGAAGAATGAACCCCAACACCAAGCCCAAGCAAAGCACGAACTCTACGATGAGTACGTACACGCAACATGGCTTCAAAACGGTCGGCTGGTCAGAACGAACTTAACAGAACGCAGTGAAGAACAGCAAGGCCTGTGAAGACGGTCGGACTTTGGTGTGATCATGTGTAGGCAAGTCTGTTTCGGCGGAACTCCGTCGTAAGTCTGTCGAAAAGTCTGACATGATTCAGTCCATCGAAAGTCCTCTTGTGTGTACATGGCATTACACTCCAAACTTCTGTGAAGTCAAAGACGGAGCTAAGTTCTCACCATTTTAAACACTTTTCAAAGTGGTCTTCCGTTGTGCAAGTTATCTCCCAAATAACTGTGTTGTTGATCATTTCACAACCAAAAATATTAGGTACATGAAGGGTGTCTTAAATGGAACATCTGCAAAGAACCTCCCACCATTGAGGTGGATTAGTCTTCTATACCAATAACTTGATTAAAATAGAGGTAAGAAAATCTCGTGCATCTTCCCCACTGAAGACAGACTTAAAAACTGTCTTTGGTGCCATCTTAATGCCATGAGTAATGAATTTACAAGTTTTGTGTTAATATTTGCTTTGTTCTATCCTTTCTATTCTTTCAGGTGTCCCTGGAATAGAGGCTTCACTTGTTTTAATATTTGAAAAATCGATTTTCACTGGGAGTATCATGTTACACATGCATTGTCTGTTTGCTGGGGGATGCTCCTTATAGTTAATCCCACCGTTCTTCTTTATGCTTTAGCCTCCATTCACATCACTGTATACTGCTAAAGCTAGTCATATTATAATTTTTTGACCTATATGATGTTTATCTGTTATGATCTGCGCAAGTTTTAAATTAAAGCTTTCTATGATCTGAAAGATGGCATTTGGATCAAGTCACCGTCTACCAATTCTACTGAGACTTAAAGGTTACAACTATCTAAGGTTACAACTATCTTGCTTAGATTGGAGAGGCAGAAGAGGAACCATACACATTCGTCTGTTTTCCTGCAATAAAACATATACATTATACTGCATAAAAATACCCGTCAAGTAGAAATCCCATTTTCTAGCATGACTGGTTAATTTTTGTATGTAATGCAGGCCAGCACAGTATTTTTTAAAAAGAAGGACATGTAGCATTCTTGTATATCTGCATTAATTTATGTCAATTAGCTCACACCCCCATATTGTATGGTATATGTACTAAAACACAAGAATCTTGCAGTTTTGTGTATTTTTAAAGCATCTGCACCATGGAAAATCCTTATTCTGAATATTTCTCTCCAAAAATTGCAAAAAATTAGCATGAAAAAGGAGGCCATGCCTCCAAAACACATTCTGGAAAGGTATAAAGTAAATACTGCGCTAACACAGATAAAATTAAGATGAGCTGCGACTAAAAGGTAGTAAACCATAAATCCAATAAAATTCAAAAAGTCCCGCTAGAAGAATGAGAGTGGCAACAAACAGGTGCCTACAGCATCAAAAAGAATAATGAAAATAAATAGTGGTCACTGTGCAAATAATTATAATACTAAGTGTATATATACACCGCAAGGAAATTGAATAAATATTAAATAAACAGAACACAGATATTGCTTTCTATGTCCATAAAAAAAGAAAAAAAGGAAGAAAAAGAAAAAATAAAATTATTGAATTCAAAAATAAGTGATTATATGTGAACAACAAAAAATTCCTCAGAACGCTAAAGCAAAGTGCAACAGTGTATGAGAGCTGTGCAAAAACAATAAAACATATACAGTGTAAAAAAAGTTAGCCGCTGTCATACAGCGTAGCTGGGTGCTGTTGTTTTCGGAGGCGGACAGTACATGTGGAGGTTTCTGGAATATTCAAGGAAAAAGAACTAGCTTCCTACATGTAGGATTCTTCCATCTTCCCAATCAACTGCTTCTGTACTTCTTTAGTGATTAGAAGGAAAAGATTTTATGCTATGTGGAGCCTTTTATCTCTTTTATGGGGACATATCCTACTCATTATGGTGTGATTGACGGAGAGAGTTCCGGGATTCGGATGATAACAAGTGTCTGCTGTACAGATCCCTGGCTGGGGTTGCAGCCATCCGCCCTTTAGGTCTCCTATAATCTAGAGACCAACTTTTTCTGGTAAGAGGCAGCAGTTTTGAATGGTGGAGGTCTGCCTACGCACCTTAGCAAGTTCTGGTTCTAAAATTCACTCAGCACTTGGGGACACTCATCACTACGTTTTTGTGCTATAAAGCATGCACAAACTTTATTAATTATTGTTCCTGTATGGATATGGACTTTTGGTGGAATACATAAGCTTGTTATAATTTTCACACTGTCTAATTAACGTTTTTTACACTGTATATGTTTTATTGTTTTTGCACAGCTCTCATACACTGTTGCACTTTGCTTTAGCGTTCTGAGGAATTTTTTGTTGTTCACATATAATCACTTATTTTTGAATTCAATAATTTTATTTTTTATTTTTCTTCCTTTTTTTCTTTTTTTATGGACATAGAAAGCAATATCGGTGTTCTGTTTATTTAATATTTTTTCAATTTTCATTGCGATGTATATATACACTTAGTATTATAATTATTTGCACAGTGACCACTATTTTTTTTTCATTATTCTTTTTGATGCTGTAGGCACCTGTTTGTTGCCACTCTCATTCTTCTAGCGTGACTTTTTGAATTTTACTCCAAAACACATTGTATCCATGGAAACCTGTTCAGCTTCTCTGGGTCCACATAGCTTCTCTAAATGATTGCCGTTTCTTCTCCCATCTCCGGCACCTGACAGGCTTAAACGGCTGGCATGCTGGCTTCCCGCTCCCCCCTCCTTGGTAACAGACATTGGCACAAGGTGGAGCAAACAACAAAGAGTGGATGACAGCTAGCATTGCCTGTATATAAGTTGCCTCTATGGAGGAGGATGGTTTATACCAGGGATAATGCTGGATGCTTATGATTATCACTCGGAAACATGTGAGTGCATATGTGTATGTCATTGTTTCATTTGTTTAATAAAGAGCTTCATTGTGCTAGGAGTTGCCCTCCCTTTTGCTTGCCTTTTTTTACCCCAAATGAAGAAGCATATGTCCTGAATACCTTTGTGCTCTCCGGCAGCAGGAAGAGCCTTGCAGTCGAACAAAAATGCAGATCTAGACACCAAAATTTCATCAGGGTCCCACAAGAGCAGGGAAATGGGGAAATAGTCTGCCACAAACCACAGTACACACTCCTCTCTATGTAGCCTTCTGGGTACCCCCACTCCACGGTGCGATCTTCTGTGCACACACAGCATTTACTATGGCAGCAGCAGTCTCTGAACAGATGCAGCAGTTTAATCTCCCTGAGGCAACTCAGTGCATCACCAGAAGCTTCAAGACTACACCTACCTTAGTCCTTGCAGGTCCCAATATTACTGAGCGAGCCTATCAGGGTTGAGTCTGCATCTAATCATAGTGTCCTCTTCTCCTGCTGGGTGGTGGGTGGGGCTTTTTCCCAGGTAACCGCGGCTGCAGCCAGTGGCAGTCTCTCTCTCCCAGTCCACTGCTGAGTACAGTTTTGACCAGGGAGAAGGAGATGACAGCATGGGTGGCCCTATCAAAGCCCGAGGCTAAGCAGCTGCATAACAGTGGCACTCTTGGCCAGGCAACACTGGTCTCCGCTGGCAATATTATCGGGTAGAAGCAGAAGAAAAAACATATCAGATAAATGATAAATCAATTATATATGAGGAGAGGTAATTAATACAGATCAATTTTGAGAGTTTCCTTGGTCTCTTATGATTATTCCTACTTTAACTTTTCGACACCTTTAAATTTGCAAGAGTTTATTACATTTGAAAGATGCTAAGAAAAATATATTGTCATGGGCTGTTCAAAAAACTCTACTCTAAAGGAAAGTATAAATACATCACTGTACTTAGAAGATTCAACTACAATGAAGCAGCAAATACTTCTACCAAGGTATTTTTGTTATATTAGTATTCTCTATTTATGAACCCTAGATAGATTCAACAGATGATGAGTTGCAGCATGGGAATTATAGCAGAAAAAAGAGTAAAATCACTATTATACTATTAATACAATAAAATATATGAAGAAGCACAAAAAATATATGAAATGTACTTTAGAGGCCAGTGATCCATTCTATGAAACTGCTACACAAGAGACATTAGAGTTGATTATTTAAGATATATTTAGTGAGTAAAGTAAAATTTCTTTTGCACATAAAAGATAAAAATGTAATGCAGTTGATATATAATGCAAGTAGGGCAAAATCTGCTGTTGTAAAAACCTGTACAATAATTTTCTAGATGCCAAGATTTAACTAGGCAGAAACATAAACGAAAGGAAAAGGGACCTTGTTACTGAAGATGCGGGGAAAGGAACACTTACAACAGATGTAAAAATCTGCCAGGTTGTTGAAAATGCTACAGGTGAAACATACTTAGAACAATACCTGTATGGAGATACTATAGATTACATATACTGCCTGAGGAAGACATTTTATCCAGAAACTTGACTATTTGTAACGAGTGACTGTCTGATTAATTTCAGAAGAGTAAGGCAAAGAAGTATAATGACTGCAAAACAATGAAGATTAGAAGAAAAAATACTTTTCCTCAACACCCTTAGGGCCCTTTCACACTGAGGATTTTTTTTAAAGAAAAATGTTTCCCTTTAACTACTTGCCTACTGAGCACTTTCAATCCCCTTTCTGACCAGGCCAATTTTCAGCTTTCATTGCTGTCGCACTTTGAATGACAATTGTGCGGCCATGCAGCACTGTACTCATATAACATTTTTATCATTTTTTTTAGATAGATAGAGCTTTCTTTTGTTGGTATTTAAATACCACTGAATTTTCTATTTTTTGCTAAACAAACAAAACCTTTTTCTTTGTTTCTGTTATAAAATTTAGCAAATAAGTAATTTTTCTTCTTCACTGATGAGCACTGATGAGGCTGCACTGATGGGCACTTATAGGCAGCACGGATGTTGACTGATAGGCTGCACTGATGGGCACTGATGAGGCTGCACTGATGGGTACTAATGAGGCTGAATGATGGGCACTGATAAGCTGCACTGATGAGGAGGCCACTGATGAGGCTGCACTGATAAGGCGGAACTGCTTCATTGATCGGCACTGATTATCAGTGTTAATGTGTGCTCCTGTCACAGGATAGCCGGTTATAGGCATTTCCTTTCCTCACACAGTAACAGCTAACAGGAATTTGCTGACTTGGGATCAGCTGTGATTGGCCCTTTACCTTGATCTGCAATCACAGAGAGTGCCTGATGGGCACCCCAGGGGTGCACGGAGGGCAGGGTTCTGGGAGGACATCAATAAACCCCCTCCCAGAACTGGATGCTGTAGCCATCTTTTGGCTATAGTGCAGTCAGTAGGTGGTTAAATTCTATATGACTCTACATTTTAAAAATACTTTCTTGCTGCATCTTTGGTGTGCTTTTTAAAACCGCACCAAAAACGCAGCTCCCTATTGAAATGAATAACATGTCAAAAATGCATCAAAAATGTATTTTTGGTTTGTTTTTGAGTCATATACCCATGTTTCATAGGTGCATGCTTGGAGTCAGGTGACCAGAAAATGCACCAGAAACGCTTAATGCATTTTTGATGCATTTTTTCACGTGGGAAAGCAGCCTTAAAGGATATGTAAAGGTTTGTTTTAAAAACACACAAAAAAAAAACAAAACAAACATGCCATACTTACCTCCTCTGTGCAGTTGGTTTTGCACAGAGTGGCCCGATCCTCCTCTTCTGGGGTCCCTTAGCGGTGCTCCTGGCTCCTCCTCTTCTCGAGTGCCCTGTTGGAGAGCCGCTCTCCCTTGGGTTCCTGCTACTGCATCCATTGACACAGACAGCAGGACTCGGTCCCGCCTCCCCAGCTCCCACATCATTGGATTTTAATGACAGCAGCGGGAGCCAATGGCTGCCCTGCTATCAATCTATCCAATCAGGACCCAAGATCCTGGCTGGAGCTGGTGTGCTTGTCCCCGTCGCTGGAAAGACCAGGCTCAGGTAAGTAAAAGAGGGCTCTGGGGGGCTGCTTCATCACAGGAGGTTTTTGACCTTAATGGATCAATCCATTAAGGTCAAAAACCTCAAGGGTTTACAACCCCTTTGATGATAAGGTTTCTTTTGGTAGAATATAATTTTTCTGCTTACAAGAGACTATATAACATTTTTAAAACTTTTTAAAAAATGTAACTTTTTTTTAACTTTAACTTTTACAATTTTTGTTTAGAGTTGAGTTTAGAGTTTGAATGTTTCTATTTCAGCAGCAGAACACTGTGATTCAGTCATACACACTGCAAAAATGTCCATGCAGGATAGAACCTGGGGTGTGTTCTGACAGTAGCAAGCTCTGAGAAAAAAAGGTTCTTTTTTACAAAAATTTGACAGGTTTGGCACATGAATACAAGTATTACTTTCCGGCCTGTAACTGAGCACAGAAAATTATAAAACACTATTCAAAATCCGAATATATTGGGAGCTAGAATTTTTTTCTTACTGCGTTGTGTGCACGCAGACAACACTGTAATTAATTGATGCACACTGTGAAAAAAGGTGAAAAAACACCAGCTGTGTTCTGACAGCAGCAAGAAATGTGTGGGAAAAACAAGAAAGCTTTGGAAGAACCGTAATTTTTTTTTTTCACCTAAAACAGTCAGCATTAGTATGTTTTAAGCAAGAAAACAATGAAATATTATGGATGGCATACAGGATGATTGAACAACTGAACAAGATAATTTCCCAGAATCTCCTATTTTTGTTTTAGACAATTGTTTGTCTGCTGTTGATAAATGGTTGCCTGAAAGGATTAAGAAGTAAATAAAAAAACGATAAAACGTTTTTGTCCTCTCCTGGCAACGCAGTGTTATGGTGCAGTAGACATAGGCTGAGCAAAAAGAGTACATGGCAAGTGAAAATGGCAGCCACCGTGCCCTGCATTTTTTTTTTTAATAGAGGACTTCATCAAAAAAGTTGCATGGCCATATGTAGACAATGATGTACTCCAATCCTTACGTGGCCGGGGATTCCCAGCCACGTAAGTGAATGGACCGGGGTACGTCAGTGGTTGGTAAGGATGCAGTGGCTGATGCTTCGTTTAGCAACCATTGACAGCTGGAAACTGACATGTTCATCCTTGCTGAAAGCCCTAACTGTTTACTGTTCGGCCAGTCAGTGTTCAGTCTGAACTAATGTTTGGGAGAGAGAAAAAACATTTGCTGTAATTTAATTTTTTTAGATGATTTCCTTTATTTTGTAAAAAACAGCATAGGCTCCTTTTAAAATACATACCAGACCCTCATCACCCTTGATGAGGATCTGGTATGTATGTTGGGGGGCCCTATGCCGTTTTTTGCAAAATAAAGTAAGCTTACAAGGAAAAGTAAATT
Source organism: Lithobates clamitans (assembly GCA_037952925.1). Classification (NCBI taxonomy): domain Eukaryota; kingdom Metazoa; phylum Chordata; class Amphibia; order Anura; family Ranidae; genus Lithobates; species Lithobates clamitans. Next base: position 231,775 of record JBBGZY010000727.1, read on the forward strand.
ACCAGCAATCTGAACAGCATTTTATTCTCTGTAGGTCTAGATTCACATCTATGCGGTTGCGGATGATGTGTTTTTCAGGCAAGTTTTGCGGTGCATTTTTAAACCCATGTTTTTGATGCATTTTTGCATGCAGTTTTCATGCATTTTGTGTTTTGTGTTTTTTTTTACACTTTAAAAACACTGTATATAGCTAGTTAAGGAGCAGGCCGGGAAGCCGCTGCGTCCTTAATAACTGTTGAGATGAGAAAAGAATTGCCAACAAAAAAAAAGTGTGAAACAAACAGCATAGGGACCCCACCAGATCCATACCAGACCCTTCAGGTCAGAAAAGGGAGAGGACGAGCGAGCGCCCCCCCTCTTCCTGAACCATACCAGGCCTCATGCCCTCAACATGGGGGGGTGCTTTGGGCCAGGGGGCTCTGCCCCCCCGCCCCAAAGCACCTTGTCCACATGTTGATGGGGTCCAGGTCTTCTTCCCCAACAGCCCTGGACTGTGGTTGTGGGGGTCTATAGGCAGGGGGCTTATCAGAATCTGGAAGCCCCCTTTAACAAGAGGGTCCCCAGATCCTGCCCCCCCATGTGAATGAGTAGGGGTACATTGTATCCCTAATCATTCACTAAAAAACAAAAACAAAAACACAATTTTTAACAATTCCTTTATTAAAAATCCAAAAATAATGTCCCCTGATGTAGGTACATCGTCAATCACGCCGCCCCCTAAACCGCTGGACCCAGAAAAAAAAAGAAGCTCCACACTCAAATGCTAACCGCTGACTGCTCGCTCCTCCGCCTGACAGTTCTTAAATAGGTAAGGGGCAGGGCCACCCTGTGACATCACCTTGTGATGTCACCGTCAGGTGCAAAACGTACCAAAAAGTGCATAGGTGTGATTCTAGGGTAAATGTTAGTATTTGTGCAGTAGATTGTTTACATTGTATAGATCTGCCAACTCACGGCCTGGTTAAGGGCACCCTTCTGGCATGCTATTTAAATGAATTTTTCATTGTTACATGTCACCCAGGGCAGTGCCCAGCCCCCATGCCTTTTATGCCAATACCTTGTATATTAACCTTTAAAATAGGGATACTTGATTCAACAGATGCGCTTCTATTGATTTCAGTGGGCCTTGGATTCGGCAGCCGAATGTATGGTATGTTCACCGAATGGCTGTTGAACTGAACTTAAGTACGTTTGACTCTTCCACACTCGTGTGAGTTTAAATTCAAAAATTGCATTTCTAGAGTGTTTCTTAAAATGAATATTACTTTGATACTTATTTTTTTCCTGTTGTAGATAAATTAAATAATGGTTATCCCACTTTGCCTTGGAGCCTTCTTAAAGAGTTTCTCTATAAAAAACTAACTAGAAGAATGTCAAACCATTGGAACACACACTGGCTCCCACGTGGCATGTCCAGGCCAAACAGCATTGTAGATGCAGGTAGTGGCATGCATGTTCTAACGCTACCTGGGAGTCAATGGTACTTTAGAGGGCTTTCCAAGGTACACAGGTAGGAGGGGGACACAGGTGAGCAAAAAGGTATATCTGGCATCTTGTGTTGCCTTCACTCATTTTTTAAAGTGTTATATTTTCAGTGTCTTGCTACAGATTTAATATATGCCAAATTTTGTAATGCTGCATAGTTACTATAAACATCAGTGCGCAGTAGATGCACTGAAGGATTTTCATGCTAATAATTACACTCTCCAGCAACTATGACAAATTGTAATTTTGCAGCTGTGCTCATTGCTAGTCAGATGCACACTTGCTGTAGTTTGTTTCTAAGTCAATATAATTAAAATAATACACAGGTGGAGACAGCGTACACTGCGGCCTTGTTTATACTAATACTATTTTGGGAAGCTTGTGATTTGTGTGTTAATCGATTGACAGGCTGCATGACATTTAGGTCAAATGTCTTACATGAACCTCCAATCAAAGGGATACAAAGAGGCTACCAAATCACCTTCAACAAGTAACCATAACCCATCTGAGGTCAGGATAAGGTAGAAAAGTCTATATCAAGAAGTTGAGAGCCGGATGCCTTTTATTTTCCCTTCTACTCTATGTTATGCCGCGTACAGACGATCAGACATTCCAACAACGAAATCCTGGATTTATTTCCAACGGATGTTGGCTCAAACTTGTCTTGCATACACACGGTCGCACAAATGTTGTCGGAAATTCCGATCGTCAAGAACGCGCTGACGTACAACACGTATTATGGCACTATAAAGAGGAAGTTCAATAGCCAGTGCGCCACCCTTTGGGCTCCTTCTGATAATCTCATGTTTATCTCGTGTTAGTAGAAGTTTGGTGAGAGACAATTCGTGCTTTTCAGCCTCCTGCTTTTTCAGCGATCTTTACTGCTCTTCAGTTTGTGCTTGTGGGTTTGTATCTGGTTTTCAGTGCGTGTAGTCAGTTCGCATCTGTTTTTCAGTGCATATTTTTATAGTACATATTTGATTTCCAGTGGGTTCTTGTCCGATCGTTTCTGATTTTCAGCTCGCTCTTCTCAGGCCTTTCTGATTTTCAATGCGTTCTGTTAGTTCGTTCTGACCAGCCGACTGTTTTGAAGACATGTTGCGGTTATCTACTCATTGTAGCGTTCATGCTGTGCAGGGGCTTGGTGTTGGGGTTCTTACTTTGACCCAAGCCCAGTCCATGAACAGGGTGGGCAGGAGTTCATGGACGAAGAATTGGTTGCTCCAGCATGACCAATTCTCTCATATGCCTTTGTTGCGGGAGATCCGTGAGAATAATCCTGATGATTTCAGGAATTATCTCCGGATGACGGACCCCGTTTTCCACCGTCTGTTGGCTTTGCTGTCCCCCTATATTACCAGGGAGGACACCTGCATGTGGCAAACCATTACTCCTGAACAAAGGCTAGTCGCCACGTTGCGGTACTTGGCGATGGGGAGAAGTCTGCAGGACATCAAGTTCTCGACAGGCATCTCCCCCCAGGCTCTGGGGATCATTATTCCAGAGACCTGTTCTACCATCATTCAGGTCCTGCAGAAGGACTATATTATGGTACGATTTCTCCTTTAACATCACATTATATGTATTTAATGTTTGCTAATGTATTCTATTTCTTTCATCATTCCCTAATTACCATGATTGTAATATGCTGTGAATGTCCTCTTTATCCTCATGCATGCTGGAAGTTTTTAAAGCTCCTTTTTGTCCTTCATGCATATTTGCCTTCACTAACCTCCCCAGCATGCTATCCTGGGTCAATACACATCTAGCCTAGTCACTTAACAATGTATTTTGTCAGCTCCATAGTAGTGCTTTACCCTAAACACCCCCTAAAATGTGTACAAATGTTATTTGTGTGCTTAAATTCAGGCAGAGTGCCAGAGGCTTTTTTGGGGGTCCCAAAATCATTTGGATACCAATCCTCTATCTGCTGACTTTGCCAAACCCATACACACTATACCAACCTCTTTTATGGTCAGATTTATGGATGAATTCGCCAAAACATGTAGTGAAAGGGCCTGCCTGAATACTTTCAAATGGTACTGTATAAAGTTTTGATCTCAAATTATCTTGATAGGTAATTGCAGAATGTTAAAATGGGCTTTAATGTGTACAGTGTGTATTTATATTTTTGTATTATGACACTTCTTACCTGTCTAGTGGGCTGCCAATAGTGTAAGTAAGGAGGGGCTTGCCAAAGTAACACACATTGTGTATGCATTCTGCTCTCAATAAGGTGGAGAGGGTTACCTGTCCAAAACATCTCCCCCCCTAAAATTTTTACAATGGGCCATCAGAGGGGGTGAGGAATCTGATAAGTGGACCTTATATTTTTTTTCTTTAAATACTCCTTCAAATAAATGTTATACTGATGTTGGCCAAGAATGTTTGTGTCTAATCTGCTTGCAATGTTATGTGCAAAAGTACTCATTTTTTGTCTTGTTTCACTCCACAGTTTCCTTCAACGCCACAGGAATGGCAGACTGTGGCTTCCCAATTTGCCCAGTGGTGGGACTTTCCCAACCGCAGAGGGGCAATAGATGGGAAACACGTCCACATAGTCCCACTCCCCAACTCGGGGTCATACTATTACAACTATAAGGGGTTTAATAGTATTGTGATGTTGGCGGTGGTGTCGGCGACATATGAGTATGTGGACGTGGGGAAGAATGGCCAGATGTCGGATGGTGGAGTCCGTGCCCAGACCGAGTTCTACGGAAGGCTCCAAAGTGGTGGCTTGGGATTGCCACCTCCGGAAGACAACGTGGCCTGTCTGCCCTTCGTCTTTGTAACTGATGAAGCGTTTGGGCTGAATGATCACCTGATGCGGCCATTCCCCATGAGGACCCTCACCCCAGACCAGAGGGTTTTTAACTACTGGCTGGCCAGAGCCAGAAGAGTGGAGAAGAATGCTTTCTGGTTAATGGCCAGCCAGTTCTGCCTATTCCTTACGCCAATCAACATGGTGGAATATAAACTTAACCATATAATCCTTTCATGCTGCATTCTACACAACTTTTTAAGGAGAAATTCTATGAACTATGTGGCATCAGTTGGGCCTGAGGCCAGATTTCAAGACCAAACCCTGATGACGCTTGAAGCTGGCTATCCTGGCTTGCCCCCTCAAAGCCCCGTCTACAATATATGGAGTACTTTGCGGGTAGGGGGGCCATTGATATGCCAGAAAATGTTTAACCACTTCAGCCCCGGAAGGATTTACCCCCTTCCTGACCAGAGCACTTTTTACAATTCGGCACTGCGTCGCTTTAACTGCTAATTGCGCGGTCATGCAATGCTCTACCCAAACGAAATTTGCGTCCTTTTCTTCCCACAAATAGAGCTTTCTTTTGATGATATTTGATCACCTCTGCCGTTTTTATTTTTTGCGCTATAAACGGAAAAAGACTGAAAATTTTGAAAAAAAATGATATTTTCTACTTTTTGTTATAAAAAAAATCCAATAAACTAAATTTTAGTCATACATTTAGGCCAAAATGTATTCGGCCACATGTCTTTGGTAAAAAAAATGTCAATAAGCGTATATTTATTGGTTTGCGCAAAAGTTATAGCGTCTACAAACTAGGGTACATTTTCTGGAATTTACACAGCTTTTAGTTTCTGACTGCCTATGTCATTTCTTGAGGTGCTAAAATGGCAGGGCAGTACAAAACCCCCCCAAATGACCCCATTTTGGAAAGTAGACACCCCAAGGAAATTGCTGAGAGGCATGTTGAGCCCATTGAATATTTATTTTTTTTGTCCCAAGTGATTGAATAATGACAAAAAAAAGAAAAAAAAAAATTACAAAAAGTTGTCACTAAATGATATATTGCTCACACAGGCCATGGGCATATGTGGAATTGCACCCCAAAATACATTCAGCTGCTTCTCCTGAGTAGGGGGATACCACATGTGTGGCACTTTTTGGGAGCCTAGCCGCGTACGGGGCCCCGAAAACCCAGCACCACCTTCAGGATTTCTAAGGGCATACATTTTTGATTTTACTCCTCACTACCTATCACAGTTTTGAAGGCCATAAAATGCCAAGATAGCACAAACCCCCCCCAAATGACCCCATTTTGGAAAGTAGACACCCCAAGCTATTTGCTGAGAGGCATGGTGAGTATTTTGCAGCTCTCATTTGTTTTTGAAAATGAAGAAAGACCAGAAAAAAAATTTTTTTTTTTCTTTTTTCAATTTTCAAAACTTTGTGACAAAAAGTGAGGTCTGCAAAATACTCACTATACCTCTCAGCAAATAGCTTGGGGTGTCTACTTTCCAAAATGGGGTCATTTGGGGGGGGGTTTGTGCCACCTGGGCATTCCATGGCCTCCGAAACTGTGATAGGTAGTGAGGAGTGAAATCAAAAATTTACGGCCTTAGAAAGCCTGAAGGCGGTGCTTGGTTTTCGGGGTCCCGTACGCGGCTAGGCTCCCAAAAAGTCCCACACATGTGGTATCCCCGTACTCAGGAGAAGCAACAGAATTTATTTTGGGGTGTAATTTCACATATTCCCATGGCATGTTTGAGCAATATAACATTTAGTGGCAACTTTGTGCAAAAAAAAAAAAAAAAAAAAATTGTCTCTTTCCCGCAACTTGTGTCACAATATAAAATATTCCATGGACTCGACATGCCTCTCAGCAAATAGCTTGGGGTGTCTACTTTCCAAAATGGGGTCATTTGGGGGGGGGTTTGAACTGTCCTGGCATTTTATGCACAACATTTAGAAGCTTATGTCACACATCACCCACTCTTCTAACCACTTGAAGACAAAGCCCTTTCTGACACTTTTTGATTACATTAAAAAAATTATTTTTTTTTGCAAGAAAATTACTTTGAACCCCCAAACATTATATATTATTTTAAAGCAATTGCCCTACAGATTAAAATGGTGGGTGTTTCATTTTTTTTTTTTTCACACAGTATTTGCGCAGCGATTTTCAAACGCATTTTTTGGGGAAAAAACACACTTTTTTAAATTTTAATGCACTAAAACACACTATATTGCCCAAATGTTTGATGAAATAAAAAAGATGATCTTAGGCCGAGTACATGGATACCAAACATGACATGCTTTAAAATTGCGCACAAACGTGCAGTGGCAACAAAATTACTACATTTTTAAAAGCCTTTAAAAGCCTTTACAGGTTACCACTTTAGATTTACAGAGGAGGTCTACTGCTAAAATTACTGCCCTCGATCTGACCTTCGTGGTGATACCTTACATGCATGGTGCAATTGCTGTTTACGTTTGACGCCAGACCGCCGCTTGCGTTCGCCTTAGCGCGAGAGCAGGGGGCGACAGGGGTGCTTTTTTTTCTTTATTTTTTTTCTTTATTTTTTTTTGCTTTTTTATCTTATTTTTAAACTGTTCCTTTCATTTTTTTTTTTTTAAATCATTTTTATTGTTATCTCAGGGAATGTAAATATCCCCTATGATAGCAATAGATAGTGACAGGTACTCTTTTTTGAAAAAATTGGGGTCTATTAGACCCTAGATCTCTCCTCTGCCCTCAAAGCATCTGACCACACCCAGAACGGTGTGATAAAATGCTTCCCCAATTTCCCAATGGCGCTATTTACATCCGGCGAAATCTAAGTCATAAAATGCTCGTAGCTTCCGGTTTCTTAGGCCATAGAGATGTTTGGAGCCACTCTGGTCTCTGATCAGCTCTATGGTCAGCTGGCTGAATCACCGGCTGCATTCTCAGGTTCCCTGTTGAGACAGGAGAGCCAGAGAAAAACACGGAAGACGGTGGGGGGGGGGCATTCCCTCCCACTGCTTGTAAAAGCAGTCTAGAGGCTAATTAGCCGCTAGGATTGCTTTTACATGAAAGCCGACCGCTGGCTAAAAAGAATGATACCAAGATGATACCTAAACCTGCAGGCATCATTCTGGTATAACCACTCAAAGTCGTGAATGGCATACCTGAAGACAAAAAAATGGTTAACAATAAAGCACAGTAAACGGTAAAGTATAAATAATTACATACCTGAAAAGCAAACATGATAAAACATAATAACAATAAAACATTGCAGAATAGAATACAGTAAAAAAGAGCAGAACAATAGAGAGAATAGAGAGAGAGAGAACAATAAAACGACAACTATTTTTTTTTATTTTTGTTTGTGTTTTGTTTTTTTTTACACTTTTTTTTTGTAACTGTAACTTTTATAACTGTAACTGGTTCCAGGTTCGAGTCTCTCAAAATGCGATGGCATCTTGGGAGACCCTGTGAAAGTGTGCCTAGTCTGTGCAATGCTGTACGCTACGCTAATACTCAACTAGTGCATGGTAGCGTTCAAAACATTCACCAAGTGTTACTGCAGTGCTGGTTTGACTACGACCGGGGTGTACTACGCCGCTGGTGCTTGCCAGTTCACCAAAACGCTACAAAGAAAAGTGTCAGTGATCGATCGATACTGCACTTGGGTGGGCTGGACTGGGCTGGGCCGGGCGGAGGGGCAAAACGCAGGTGCTAGCAGGTATCTGGGCTGATCCCGCTAACACTGCGTTTTTGGGAACCCTAAACTGCTGGGGACGCTAGTATAGATCTGATCGGATCAGATATTGATGCGTTCAGATACTATACCACTAAGGGAGGTGTACGGTGCGTGTACGGTGCGTGCGTGGGTGTTCGCGGTACTGGCGCTAATCTGACGCTGCCTGGGGCGACGCATATCACCGCCGGGCGATCAGGGGGCTAAACCTTTATTCGGTAATAAACGGCGGGTGCCCTGACACTATAAAAAATAAACGAACTAACCAGCGTCACCCGTAACGGTTATACGGTGATCAGTGGTGAAAGGGTTAACTAGGGGGCCATCAAGGGGTTAAAACATTTATTAGATAGTATATGGAGGTCCCTGTCGCTATAAAACACTGACGGCGAACCTAAATATTTACGTCCCTAACTAGCGTCACCAGCGACACTAATACAGCGATCAGAAAAATGATCGCTTAGCGACACTGGCGACAGGGGGTGATCAAGGGGTTAAAACTTTATTAGGGGGGTAAGGGGGGTACCCTAGACGTACAGGGGGCTAAACCTTTATTCGGTAATAAACGGCGGGTGCCCTGACACTATAAAAAATAAACGAACTAACCAGCGTCACCCGTAACGGTTATACGGTGATCAGTGGTGAAAGGGTTAACTAGGGGGCAATCAAGGGGTTAAAACATTTATTAGGTAGTATATGGGGGTCCCTGTCGCTATAAAACACTGACGGCGAACCTAAATATTTACGTCCCTAACTACCGTCACCAGCGACACTAATACAGCGATCAGAAAAATGATCGCTTAGCGACACTGGTGAGGGGGGGTGATCAAGGGGTTAAAACTTTATTAGGGGGGGTAAGGGGGGTACCCTAGACCTACAGGGGGGTAATACTAACTGTCCCACCACTGCTAACTGTCACAAACTGACACTATGCAGTAATCAGGAAAAAAAAAAAAAAAAAAACCTGCTTGGTGTCAGTTTGTGACAGGGGGGGGGGTGATTGGGGGGGGATCGGGGGGCGATCGGGGGGGGATTGGGGGTGTAATATATGCCTGGCATGTTCTACTGTGTTGTGTGTGAGTGTTGGTGCACTTACATGTCATCTCTCCTCGGCGCTGGAACGGAAACTGCCAGACCGAGGAGAGATGACATCACATCCTCTGCCTCTGTGTACTATACAGAGGCAGGGGATGTTTCTCATTGGCTGGGAGCGATCGTCTCTCGTCTGTCATCGCTCCCAACCAAATGCCGACCGCAGCTGGCACCGGGGGGGTCCGATCGGACCCCCCACCCGCGGGAAGGCAATCACGTTTCAGGTACGTGATTTTGCCTGCCCGTGCCGCTCTGCTCACGTATATAGGCGTGAGGCGGTCGGCAAGTGGTTAAGAAACATTTTTTAAATAAATTTTTATTTTAACCTGAAATAATATTTCCTTTGATTTACTACTGATTTGTGTCTAATCTGCTTGCAATGTTATGTGCAAAAGTACTCATTTTTTGTCTTGTTTCACTTCCATTGAATATTAATTTTTTTTGTCCCAAGTGATTGAATAATGACAAAAAAAAATTACAAACAGTTGTCACTAAATGATATATTGCTCACACAGGCCATGGGCATATGTGGAACTGTCCATGGAATATTTTATATTTTGACACAAGTTGCGGGAAAGTGACACATTTTTTTTTTTTTTTGCACAAAGTTGTCACTAAATGATATATTGCTCACACAGGCCATGGGCATATGTGGAATTGCACCACAAAATACATTTAGCTGCTTCTCCTGAGTATGGGGATACCACATGTGTGGGACTTTTTGGGAGCCTAGGGCTCCGAAAACCAATCACCGCCTTCAGGCTTTCTAAGGGCGTAAATTTTTGATTTCACTCTTCACTGCCTATCACAGTTTCGGAAGCCATGGAATGCCCAGGTGGCACAACCCCCCCCCAAATGACCCCATTTTGGAAAGTAGACACCCCAAGCTATTTGCTGAGAGGCATGGTGAGTATTTTGCAGCTCTCATTTGTTTTTGAAAATGAAGAAAGACAAAAAATACTCACTATACCTCTCAGCAAATAGCTTGGGGTGTCTACTTTCCAAAATAGGGTCATTTAGGGGGGGGTTTGTGCCACCTGGGCATTCCATGGCCTCCGAAACTGTGATAGGCAGTGAAGAGTGAAATCAAAAATTTACGCCCTTAGAAAGCCTGAAGGCGGTGCTTGGTTTTCGGGGTCCCGTACGCGGCTAGGCTCCCAAAAAGTCTCACACATGTGGTATCCCCATACTCAGGAGAAATAACAGAATGTATTTTGGGGTGTAAGTTCACATATTCCCATGACATGTTTGAGCAATATATAATTTAGTGACAACTTTGTGCAGAAAAAAAAATGTGTCTTTTTCCCGCAACTTGTGTCACAATATAAAATATTCCATGGACTCGACATGCCTCTCAGCAAATAGCTTGGGGTGTCTACTTTCCAAAATGGGGTCATTTGGGGGGTTTTGAACTGTCCTGGCATTTTATGCACAACATTTAGAAGCTTATGCCACACATCACCCTCTCTTCTAACCACTTGAAGCCCTTTCTGACACTTTTTGTTTACATGAAAAAATTATTTTTTTTGCAAGAAAATTACTTTGAACCCCCAAACATTATATATATATATTTCTAAAGCAAATGCCCTACAGGTTAAAATGGTGGGTGTTTCATTTTTTTTTTTCACACAGTATTTGCGCAGCGATTTTTCAACGCATTTTTTTGGGAAAAAACACACTTTTTTAAATTTTAATGCACTAAAACACACTATATTGCCCAAATGTTTGATAAAATAAAAAAGATGATCTTAGGCCGAGTACATAGATACCAAACATGACATGCTTTAAAATTGCGCACAAACGTGCAGTGGCGATAAACTAAATACATTTTTAAAAGCCTTTAAAAGCCTTTACAGGTTACCACTTTAGATTTACAGAGGAGGTCTACTGCTAAAATTACTGCCCTCGATCTGACTTTCGTGGTGATACCTCACATGCATGGTGCAATTGCTGTTTACATTTGACACCAGACCAACGCTTGCGTTCGCATTTGCGCGAGAGCAGGGGGGGACAGGGGTGCTTTTTTTTTTTTTTTGCTTTTTTATCTTATTTTTAAACTGTTTCTTTCATTTATTTTTTTTTTAATCATTTTTATTGTTATTTTAGGGAATGTAAATATCCCCTATTATAGCAATAGGTAGTGACAGGTACTCTTTTTTGAAAAAAATTGGGGTCTATTAGACCCTAGATCTCTCCTCTGCCCTCAAAGCATCTGACCACACCAAGATCGGTGTGATAAAATGCCTTCCCCATTTCCTAATGTCGCTGTTTACATCCAGCGAAATCTAAATCATGAAATGCTCGTAGCTTCCGGTTTCTTAGGCAATAAATATGTTTGGAGCCACTCTGGTCTTTGATCAGCTCTATGGTCATCTGGCTGAATCACCGGCTGCATTGTTAAGTTCCCTGTTGGGACAGGAGAGCCAGAGAAAAACATGGAAGACGGTGGGGGGGCATTGTAAAAGCAGTGGAGAGGCTAATTAGCCGCTAGGATTGCTTTTACATGAAAGCCGACTGCTGGTTGAAAAGAATGATACCAAGATGATACCTAAACCTGCAGGCATCATTCTGGTATAACCACTCAAAGTCCACCAACATACCAGTATGTTGCTGGTCCTTGTTGGGCATATATTGTAATCTTTTTTTTTCATGCAGTCTGTGGGCTGAACAAAAAAAAGAGATTGATCGGTGGGTATGCCTACCATTAGAATACCTTGCTTCATCCACCAACTTCTAATGATGGGCATACATGCACCATTTATATATGCCAAAGCAGGGGGGCATCCTCCCGCAAAAGGTAGGAGCAAATCGTTCCTCCGCCCCTGCTGCCCCCATGCTTCCGCATATATGACCTGTAACTTTTGTAACTGTAACCGGTTCCAGGTTCGGGTCTCTCAAAACGCGATGGCATCTTGGGAGACCCTGTGAAAGTGTGCCTAGTCTGTGCAATGCTGTACCCTACGCTAATACTCAACTAGTGAATGGTAGCGTTCAAAACATTCACCAATGTAAAGACCAGGATTGTCAGGACAGGAGGGACAATAATAGCGGGTGTCACGCCTATATCCGTGCTTGCTGCAGACACAACATCTTTTTTGGGGGGGTTCGTTGGGTAGGGGTACTCGGGAGGACATAAAGAAAATGCCTCTCATGCATTTGGTTGGGGATGTAAATGGGGGAAGTACGGGTGCTTCAGAAGTGGTGGGTTCCCAATTAGGATTAGCGAATGCAGCAGGAAGGGCACTATGGGCACGACGGGCCTGTGTTTGTCTTCTTCTTGGTGGCAGTGGGACACTACTTGTGCTGGCCACCTCTCCAGCTTGAACTACACTTATGGGACTCGCCACATCACCACGTGTTACTGCAGTGCTGGTTTGACTACGACCAGGGTGTACTAGGCCGCTGATGCTTGCCAGTTCACCAAAACGCTACCAAAAAAACTGTTAGCGATCGCAGGGATCAGGCCTGACTCTGCGAACGCTGCAGTTATGCATTTAGTGTTTTGTAAGTGACAGTGATCGATCGATACTACACTTGGGTGGGCTGGGCTGGGCTGGGCTGGGCCGGGCGGAGGGGCAAAACGCAAGTGCTAGCAGGTATCTGGGCTGATCCCACTAACACTGCGTTTTTGGGAACCCTAAACTGCTGGGAATGCTAGTATAGATCTGATCGGATCAGATATTGATCTGTTCAGATACTATATCACTAAGGGAGGTGTATGCTGCGTGCGTGGGTGTTAGCGGTACTGGTGCTAACCTGACGCTGCCTTACCTTTATTTGGTAATAAACGGCGGGTGCCCTGACACTATAAAAGATAAACAAACTAACCAGCGTCACCCGTAACAGTTATACGGTGATCACTGGTGAAAGGGTTAACTAGGGGGCAATCAAGGGGTTAAAACATTTATTAGGTAGTATATGGGGGTCCCTGTCGCTATAAAACACTGACGGCGAAGCTATATATTTACCTCCCTAACTAGCGTCACCAGTGACACTAATACAGCGATCAGAAAAACGATCGCTTAGTGAAACTGGTGACGGGGGTGATCAAGGGGTTAAAACTTTATTGGGGGGGTTAGGGGGGTACCCTAGACCTAAAGGGGGCTAATACTAACTGCCCTACCACACTGTCACAAACTGACACCAATGCAGTAATCAGAAAAAAAAAAAAACTGCTTGGTGTCAGTGTGACGGGGTGTGATTGGGGGTGATCAGGGGGGGATCGGGGGGTGAAGGGGGATGTAATGTATGCCTGGCATGTTCTACTGTGTGTGTGTTTTACACTCACTCGGATGTCTTCTCTCCTCCGCGCCGGAACAGAAAATACCGAGCCGAGGAGCGATGACATCACTTCCTCTGTTTACTATACAGAGGCAGAGGAAGATTCTCATTGGCTGGGAGTGATCGCGAAGGGGGCCACGAATGGATGGCCTCCCCCTCACGTCTGATCGCTCCCAGACAGAAGCTGACCGCTTCTCGGGCACCGGGGGGGTCCGAACAGACCCCTCGCCCGCGGGAGGCAGATCACGTACAGGTACGTGATTCTGCCTGCCCGTGCTATTCTGCCGACGTATATCGTCGTGAGGCAGTCGGCAACTGGTTAATGTATGTAATGCATCACTGATAAAAATATTCATCATTTTTAGCACCATTAATTAATTTTTTGGAGTGACAAAAATGGCCTGATTGTGGCAAATTATAAAGCACTGTGGGGGTTATTTACCAAAGTAAAATCCACTTTGCACTACAAGTGCACTGCAAAAGTGCACTTGAAACTGCACTGAAACTGCACTTGTAGTGCCAAGTGGATTTAGTAAATAACTCCCATTGGCACTGTAAACACCAACTTACTTAAAAAACTGCGAAACCCCCGTGAAAGCCAAATTTTGAAGATGCACACAAATTGAGAGTCAAAATGGGGATTTCCCTCCTGATCCCATGCCTAATGTCAACATGTGCTAGCTCCCATCATGGGGGATCAATGCACGTGCTTCGGGGGTTCAAACCCTTCCTCTCAGCTTCTTTAATTGCGAGGATGGGGTTGCACCCACAAAACACATACATTGATATCCCATGATGGCAGATAGCACATGTTGACACACTGTGTGCATTTTCAAAATTTGGCTTTCAATATTTTTTAAAAAAAGTTAGAAAAATATAAACAATTTGAATAATTTTGGTGTGTTTTAGATTATGCCTAAAACATCAATGATGTTTTTGAGTCTTTTGTCAACATCATTGATGTCTTCCTTGATCTTCTGTAAATCCCTATTGCACACCATGATCTCCCTGATGAGGATCTGGGCACTTGCACTTGTGAAATGAGTTTCTTCTTCCACTACATCCACATCACCTAAAATAAAAACATACACCATGTATTATATATATGCAGGCATACATCTATTACCTGAAGCTGTGGTCTCAGACACTCATCTGTTGTGTTCACTATTTCGCCCAATTCATAAACCTCTCCTTCCTCCACATCCTCAGGTTGTGGTGTGGGGATTTCACCTTCTTTAGGAGGCTGTGGGTCCCTGGTGTCCTCTGATGTCCTGAGTCTTTTCTCCTCATGTGAAAAAAAAGGTATACTTAGCACACCGATATATGAGGGCAGAAATAGTAATATAAAACATTGCTTGGAAGTGTCGTCCAATTGTCTGTTTTGGCAGAGTTCCAAGCTGAAGACATGATTTTTCCCTTTCTTAAAGCTGGAATACTTACCTTTTTTGGTAAAGTATCACACATGTAGAGACCCGAAGTATCCACTGGAGCACCTGTGTGGGACACCCTAAAAATTTTGTTCTGGTGTCCCACACTAGTGCTCCTGCGTCCAGATGTGTAAACAGCTGCTGAGTGCCCTCTCTTTTCACTGAATCAAGTTTGCATTTTATTCTAGACAACAATGTACTAAACTTCTTTTAATACAAATAGGCATGACCAAATATGCAAAAAACATCGTATTAGTGGGCGAATGAACAATGTTTACTACAAACGATTACTGTGCCCACGAACCTGAGAGTTGCCATTTTAAATTGTACAACAGTAAAGAAAAGCACATGGAGCAGCACGAACGTAATATTAATAATAATAGGAAAACACAACAACTTACTTTTTTGCAGAACTCTCTTGATCCTTCTGTACTGATCCTGCTCCCTCAATTTCAGGTCTGATCAGCATTTCTTCAGTTGATCCTTGGATCGTCGTACCCCAAAATTCCTGTGCAGACGTCTCACAACTTTAGCCATAATCTTGGCCTTTCTCATATTTGGGTTTGGGTAAGGTCCATGCTTCCCATCATAGTTGGCCCTCTTCAAGATGTCCACCATCTCCACCATCTCTACAAAGGGCATATTTGAGGCCTTAAATCTCCTCCGGTATCGGGACGTTCGTGGCTCCAGGCTTTCGTCATTGCTGCTGCTGTCTTCATGTACTTGTTCTTTCTCTGCCATGTGCTCTCCCACTGCGCCACAAGAGAAGGGGCGGGGAATAGACTAGAAAGAAGGTCGGGGCGGGCAGAGTTTAACGCATGCGCAGTGTATATAAAGCAGAACACGTGTGCATTGTACGATCTGTGAGCAGAGAAAGGAGTAGTGGAAGCGCCGATCATTCTAACAAAGGTACAATTTTAACTTGGTGCATCAGTGGCCTATACTACTTAGAGATTGAGGCCTATATTGGGACAATATTATGCGAGTTTAGCCTGACATTAGGGTATGTCTTGTGTTGTGTCTTGCAGATAAAATGGATCGATTCGATGATCATGATTTCCTCCCCCAATTCATTGATTTGTACAGAGAGCTGCCCTGTCTGTGGCAGACAAAATACCCCTTTTATACCAATCGAATAAAGAGGAAGGCAGCACTGGATAAATTGCTGGAATTTGTGAAACCGCATATTCCCACGGCAAACATCAACTATTTGAAGTGCAAAATTGGTGGCTTGAGGAGCACTTATAATAGGGAGCGCAAGAGGGTCCAGGATTCCCAGAGATCAGGAGCAGCAGCAGATGACATTTATGTACCCAGGCTGTGGTACTATGACAGACTGCGGTTTCTGTCAGACCAGACTGAAATCAGGCCATCACTCTCAACCCTTCCTTCCACTCTTCCTTCCACCCCAGCTATGGCTTCCAACGTCCAACCTGGGCCTTTCACCCAGGAAGAAGATGTAGAGGAGCCCAGCTTGAGTCAGGTATAGCATTGTTCAACATATTTCTCAAAATTGTGTGTGATTGATGAACAAGAAACTAAAACTATGTCCCTTTTTCATACACAGGAAAGCCTCAGCCAGGAGGAGGCTGTGGAAAGTGGCAGCCACGAGGTGGCAGGGGAAATTGGCAGCCAGGAGGTGGCGTGGGTAACTGGCAGCCAGGAGGTGGGCCTAGTAGCCTGACTGAATCCCAGGTCCCCCCCCTCCGCCTTCAACAAAAAAGGCCCAGGAAGGGGAGGAACGTGAAGGAGTCAGCACTTGGGTCAATTTGGAAGGCTTCTGCGGCCCTCAGAACCTCCCCAGTTTTCTTGAGCCCCATGCCTGAATGGCTGCCAACAAAATGCAGGAAATGGAGGTGGGCCAGTGCCTCATTTGTGAGGAAGTGATATATATGGCCCTAAATAAGGGGTTGAGGGGCGAACTCACGAGCAAAACCCACCTGTGTGAGTTGGACCATCCTCCTCCACCTCCTGCCACAACTCCAACACCAGAGCCACAGCCTGGAAGCAAGCGTGGAAGTAATCGTGGAAGGAAGACAAGAGAGTGATGGCCTGAGTTTGGTCTGGTCTGGCAAAAGACGCAGGCTGTTGTATGACCACAGCCTGGGGACATATATGTCATCTGCTGCTGTTCCTGATCCCTCAGACTCATGGACCGGAATGTGCTCCCTATTAAATGGACTCCTCAGGCTACCAATTTTGCATGTCAAATAGTTGATGTGTGCCCTGGGGTACAAAGGCTAATTTCACCAGTTTATCCAGCGTTGCCTTCCTCTTTATTTTGTTATGACCCCTTAATAAATGTCTACTTTTTTCACAAATCATTGGTTATGTGTTTTAATTAAAAAAGGACAGTTTGTGAGTAGACAGGTACATTTCAAAAACACTATGTCAAATTAACAAGAGACACCAACACCAAACAACCTCGAGGTTAAAAAAATACAAGATCATAATGGTGTTGTGTTAACTTGACACACAAAACAACAAAAAATATTATGGAGATCGCTAGAAGAAAAAAAAAACAGGAGATCTTGATTATAAAAAAAAAGGAGATCGCTATAAAAAAAATTATAAACATTATTCTAGAGATCTGGCGAAAAAATAAAAATTATTCTTCATGAGATCACAAGAAATAATAAAGAAATCAGTTTGTGAGAACTCTGTGTGAATATTAGCAGAAAACAACTTCATTATTCTAGAATTATAAAGAAGAGGAGAATGCGCTGCATTAAAAGATTTAAAAATTTGCAGCGTGACGAATGTGCTATCTCCATTACGAATGCTAGTTTTACCAGACCAAATGCTTCCGTCTTGTACTTGATTCAGAGCATGAGTGGAATTTTGTGCTTCAGAATTGTGTACACACGCTCGGAACTTCCGACAACGGATTTTGTTGTTGGAAAAATTGAGAACCAGCTCTCAAGTTTTTGTTGTCGGAAATTCCGACAAAAAATGTCCGATGGAGCATACACACGGTCAGAATTTCCGACAACAAGCTCCCTTCGAACATTTTTTGTCGGAAATTCCCATCGTGTGTACACAGCATAAGTATAATAAATCCAAAGTAGAGGATGAAACACCACCATTTACTTGCTGCTAACTTAATCTTTGCTCTTCAAATCACGCATAGAACAATCTGAACATTTGCTTTGGGTGTCCACACCCTTTCTCAAGTTCACAAGCATGTTAGAAAACATTTATACAGCTTTCTACCACATACACTTCAGTTGAGATGCCTATTAATAAAGTGCCTTAGGATATACATTATTTTATAGAAAAATGTGTTTTGTTTTTGTTTTTTTGTTAGTGTAGTGGATAGCACTTTCGCCTAGCAGTAAGAAGGGTCGCTGGTTCGAATCCCAACCACAAACTACCTGCCTGGAGTTTGCATGTTCTCCCTGTGTCTGCTTGGGTTTCCTCCAGGTACTCCGGTATCCTCCCACACTCCAAAGACATGCTGGTAGGTTAATTGGATCCTGTTTAAATTGTTCCTAGTATGTATGAATGTGAGTTAGGGACCTTAGATTGTAAGCTCCTTGAGGGTAGGGACTGATGTGAATGTACAATGTATATGTAAAGCGCTGCGTAAATTGACGGCGCTATATAAGTACCTAAAATAAATAAATAAAAATAAAATAAATCTTTGCCTCTGTTTAATCTACAACTGGCATAATGTGCACATGTGATCAGTTATGACACCAGCCATCGGATGGTTTGACCGTTTGGTTGAGAGCACGACCAATGGGAGTGTTACATTTCTGGCATGTTCCGTAAATGGAATTTTTTATGGATGGGTTTACTTCCGCTTTAAGAGAGAGAGACTGTATGGCTAATTTTGTTTACTGTATAGGAAAGTATTATTTAGAATGTATTACTGCCCACTCTGTCAAACCTTCAACATTATATCAAACAGTTGTCTACATTTCAATGTACAGGCTAGCTAGACCGTGTCTTGGTTGTAGTTACTGCTGTCAGAAAGGGCCACTCCTCCTTCATAGAGACCAGAGAGTGTACACTCACCAGCCACTTTATTAGGTACACATGTTCAATTGCTTGGTAACACAAATTGCTAATCAGCCAATCACATGACAGAAACTCAATGCATTTAGGCATCTAGACATGGGGAAGACGACTTGTTGAAGTCCAAACTGAACATCAGAATGGGGAAGATAGATGATTTAAGTGAATGGTTGTTGTTGCTAGATGGGCTGGTCTGAGTATTTCAAAAACTGCTGATCTACTGGGATTTTCACGCATGACTATCTCTAGGGTTTACAGAGGTGGTCTGAAAAAGAGAAGATATGCAGTGAGCGACAGTTTTGTGGACAAAATAGCCGTGTTGATGTCAGAGGTCAGAGGAGAATGGGCAGACTGGTTTGAGATGATAGAAAGGCAACAGTAACTCAAATAACCACTCGTTACAACTAAGGAGTGCAGAATACCATCTCTGAACACACAACACATTCAACCTTGAAGCAGATGGGCTACAGCAGCAGAAGACCACACCCGGAGTTACTCCTTTCAACTAAGAACAGGAAACTGAGTCTACAATTTGCATAGGCTCACCAAAATTGGACAGTAAAAGATTGGAAAAATGTTGCCTGGTCTGATGAGTCTAGATTTCAGCTGCGACATTTAGATGGTAGGGTCAGAATTTGGCATAAATAACATGAAAGCATGGATCCATCCTGTCTTATATCAATGGTTCAGGCTGGTGGTGGTGGTGTAATGGTGTGGGGGATATTTTCTTGGCACACTTTGGGCCCCTTAGTACCAATTGAGCATTGTTTAAATGCCATGGCCCACCTGAGTATTGTTGCTGACCATGTCCATCCCTTTATGACTACAGTGTACCCATCTTCTGATGGCTACTTCCAGCAGGATAATGTACCATGTCACAAAGCTCAAATCATCTTCAACTGGTTTCTTGAACATGACAATGAGTTCACTGTACTCCAATGGCCTCCCCAGTCACCAGAGAGTGTATGTTCCTCCTAAAGGAAGTACACAACATCCAATTATGGTTGAAAAACATGACAAAAGTGGAGCAGACATAACCGAGGCATCCCTTGTATGTAAAATAGTTAATCTGCATTTATATTTTGCATTTATAGATATTCTGAACATAATAAACAAATATGAGACCAGCAGATCACTGATTACACTTTTTAATGAACTGTTGTTGCTAAAATTACTGTAGCACCCTCCTAGGTAGGTGCAAGGCTGTCAGGCAAAATTAGTCCCTTTTGTTGTGCTCCTCTGTAACCAGTGGATCTGCTGGTTTTGCTTTGGACTGATCAGGGTCCTCAGAGGCTGCTCACTTGATTGCTTTTCCCTGTTTTCTGGAAGGCACCAGAGGATAGGAGTGGAGCAGGTGGAATGAGTAGTCTTAATATTTATGAAGTCCCAGACAATCCCTGAGGAGGCATGATCAAAAGGTGGCTGAAGAGGACATAAATAGTCAGGGGCTGCTGGAGTCTAGGTTCTTGTCCAATAGAAGAAGCAGCCAGCCTGGAGGGCTGTGGCCCTCGCAGGCGCCCTGCACCTTTACCAGGATCCCAGCAAGGCCCCCAGCTACCCTAGGGCTGGGGCCCTATCTTCAGAGAGATTGCAAGCTTGAGAAGGAGGATTTCACCTGGGATTCAGTTTTGATTTAGTCCACTACACAGCTGTCTGCCTGAAGCTGAGAAAGGTACCCCAGCACCCAAGGACTTGTGAGTACAGACCTGAGAGCAGGATCTAGGTAAGTGCTGTTTGTTAACCCCCTGTTCAACTTAGACTGAGGTTCGCCCGGCCTGGGACATTGCTTTGGTACCCAGTGCTGTCCACGTTCCAAGAGCTGTTGCTAAGGGACTTTTCAAGGATAATTAGTTGCTAAGAGAGGGCATGCTTCTACTTTTGTTAAATATTCAGGGATATCCCTCTCTTCTCCCTCTGCCCCAACAAAGTTATAATGCAAAAATGTCAGAAAAAGCAATCCCCCTAGACTACTTAATGAGCCAGAAGTGTGGATGCTACTGTGTGCCTGGCTGTTCTTACACTGTGGGAAAAGTATGTCTGGTTCAAGATAGCAGGACTAGCCAGAGTGTCTGTGCTACATTACCATAACTGTTTTTTTTGTTGCAAGGTTCTGCAAATCTATCACAAGCTTTGTATGAACTTTTTATCTGTGCCCTACTGACGAATTTAGACAGAAAGACTCAAGATACATTTATCCTATGTAATGCAACACATTGTCAATGCTATCAAATAAAAATGTAGGCATAGGATTTAATCAAATGAATCCATGCATACTAACACATACTGTATATACATATATTTAGGTATGTGTGTCAGTATCTAAAAAATTACATGTGTACCTGTTTAATAAATACATTGCAATGTTTATCATTATCAGGTAATAGAATATTTTATTTATCTATGAGAAATGGGATGAACAGAGGTCCACAACAGCGACTGACAGATGTCAAAGTATATTAGTACCCTAATCACACAGGTGTTTATCCTGGGTACAGAATCCCTTTCATTAAAAATACTATTATATAGTTCAATAATAGTAATAGAACCAGTACGAAAAACATTTCTTGTCATACAAAATAAACCTTTTTAATTAACAGGCACTGTGGCGTGCTGACTACTATACTTTACAGTGTGCTTCACTCTTTATTCGGGGTCCAGCAATTCCTAGAAGAATTAGGATCATCATATAAAAAGGCTCATTGCAGAATCTTTCTGAATAATTCTAAACCAGCTGGACAAAACAACTGTTCTTTTTACATAACATCTGTTGGTGCATGTGTTACACGTTGTGTTAAATGGCCCTTAAAATGTGATCCCTTTTTAATGACTTTTACACTGTTATTGTACTTTGGTGACAAACCTTTTATTATAATATCTTTATTACACCACCCGGGCTGAGTTACTCTAGAACATAATAGATTGTTGTAAACTTCTGTTTATTTTTGGTGAATCCAGTTGCTACCACCCACAGTATAGAAGACTTTCTAAGAATAGCTCCCCATAGCTGCATGGCATGTGTTTCTTTGTTAAATTTACTATCTGAGCTTTAATGTTAGCCAAAACTACTAAAATTGAATTTCTTTAAATCAATGCTATGCCAACTTACATGTAAATGTATCACCTACTGTAAAACTAAATAAATAATACGGTTCTTTTCATGGGGCATTTGTTGTATTAGTTCATTTGCTTTTAGTTTTTGAAAATGTTTTTTTTTGTATGTTTTTTTCCCATACTATGAATATTGGGCTCAGTTTACTAAATGGTATTTACCGCTTTAGAATTGATATAATCAAATGTTTGCTATTCATGAAAAAACATTCTTTAAATAAACATTCTTTAAATAAACCATGCGTTATTACTGCAAAATGTGCAGTATTTATCTAATGAAAATATTCAATATTTTTTTGCTTGGATGCAGCAAGAAGTAAGAGTTTTAGCATTTGTATTCGCCATGCAGTTCCCCTCACTCCCAAAAAAAAATGGTGTGAGGGAGGTCTCCCCCCAAAATCCATACCAGACACGTATCCGAGCATGCATCCTGGCAGCCCAGAAAAGGGGGTGGACGAGTGTGCAGCGGCATCATTGACCAAATATGTGTCCATGTATGGTCAATGATGTCACTGGGTATCCCCACCCCAAATTACATCATTGATCAAATATGAATGTGTCTATGTATGATCAATGATGTTACAAGGTGGCCCCATCCCTTATGCCATCATTTACCCCTGCCCCCATGTTTACTCAAGCGATGGGAGGGACGCGGCATGTCAGTTAGAGGAAGCCATGTGATGGAGTGGTCATGTTTTTTTTTTTTTAAATTCAATGCTTTTTATTCATCTTCATACAAAATACAACATATCTCATATTAAACAATATACATATAACCTCATAGTAATAAAACCATCTATTTATGTATTAGTATTCCGCGCTCAGGACAGGCTCATAACCGAACTGCAGCCCCCCAAAAAAAGAAAGCATCTAGGTGCAATCCAAATGCTGTGAACTCTGAGAAAATAGGGGATTGGCGCTGTTCACTAGTAAATTCATAAACTATTAACAAACTCTCGCCACAAGGGAAACATTGCACTCCAAATCTGAGTGAATGAAATAACGGTGAAACACAATATACTTAAGTATGTATAGATAAATATACACACTAAAACTACCAGTAAGTGTGCAAACTGCTCAAAGTGAAGGAATATATAAAAAATAAAAATATCTCCAAACAATAAATAAAGTGGATAATCGATCAAGTGTACAAAAATAACACAAAATCCAGGAATAATAATTAATAAAACATGTAAGTGAATTGTGCCTTAAAAAAACATAGTGTTAACCACTCCAGAGTGGTGTTCTACCAATTATGTGAAGCTGGATAGTGATCAAATGGAAGTGAAAACAAACAAAAAAATCAATATACATTTAGTGTGCATTAAAAAGTGTTGTGATCGATAATTACTCAAAAAAAATTAATGAATGAAAAAATGTTTTTGAAAAATTTTTTCTTAAAAAAATGGCATAATAGCCACGCGTGGCCTCTTGGTACGCATACGCCCTTTTACCTTCTGTTTATGTCATTGACTTCCGGTTTCTGTAGACGGCCGTGGAACGCACGCCGCTATCACTGCACTGTCTGCGATTTTAGTTTTTATTTTTTATTTTCGTTTTTATGTAAGCTTAAGCTAAATAAAGTTATCTTTGGATTTACACTATGAGGCTCTTCTCTTCTCCCTGTATATGGTATTTTGTCCTGGTGGATGCCATTTGAGACACAAGTGGAGAGAAGGTGGTGAAGGGGACACCGACCGATTGGATCATCGAACTCACGTCTACATGCCCGGTGAGTGGGGACACTAGAGGGGGCTCCACACAGAACGGTATATATTTATCTGGACGGACATACCCGGAACCATTTGAAGATACACTAAATTGCTGCACAAGAACTTTTTATACACACTGGACATTTTTTAATATATATAGCATTTTTTCTGCACTTTTGGAATTGTTGCATGCACGGACATTTTTTCTTGAAACCATAGACTATTATGCCATTTTTAAAAAAAAAATTTTCTCAAAAACATTTTTTCATATATTAATTTTTATTGAGTAATTATCGATCACAACATTTTTAATGCACACTAAATGTATATTGACCTTTTTGTTTGTTTTCACTTCCATTTGATCACTATCCAGCTTCACATAATTGGTAGAACACCACTCTGGAGTGGTTAACACTGTGTTGTGGCACAATTCACTTACACGTTTTATTAATTATTATTCCTGGATTTTGTGTTATTTTTGTACACTTGATCGATTATCCACTTTATTTATTGTTTGGAGATATTTTTATTTTTTATATATTCCTTCACTTTGAGCAGTTTGCACACTTACTGGTAGTTTTAGTGTGTATATTTATCTATACATACTAAAGTATATTGTGTTTCACCGTTTTTTCATTCACTCAGATTTGGAGTGCAATGTTTCCCTTGTGGTGAGAGTTTGTTAATAGTTTATGAATTTACTAGTGAACAGCGCCAATCCCCTATTTTCTCAGAATAAAACCATCTACTTCACTACAAGATGTATATATCCGCCCTTCCGGGTATATTCTACTAATTCTCTTCCCTTTTTTACACCCCCCTTTACACTGAACTATAGACCTGGTAGTAAACCCACTCTTCATCTTAGTTACCTGCACACACACCTCTACTTTTAACTTAGATCCTACACTTTTCCCTGTCCTCTTTTTCCACTATACTCTATCTAAGATGGTCCACCTTCTCAATCCAGGGAGTCCAGATTTTTTTAAATTCCTTTATATTCCCTCCTCTAACGTAAACTGTCTTTTCCTTCCCTATTGTTTCTGACATTATTCTAAACCAGTCCTCTACTTGAGGGGGTTTCTCTGCTTGCCATCTCCTAGCTATTTCCTTTCTTGCCTGATAAAGGCATCTCCGCACCGCTTTACTTTTAACCCTCCCGTTGCCTAAATTCCCCACCACCCCCAAAATACATAATTTCGGGTCTATATTAAGCTTTAGATCGAAAACCTTATTTATACTCTCAACTACTTCTGCCCAATAGCGAAATAGCTTGGGGCATTTCCATATTATATGTAACATATCTCCTGTATTTTGACATCTGGGACAGTCAGCGTTTACCCTTCTCCCATACTTAAACAGTTTTTTAGGGGTATAATATGCCCTATGTAGGAGCAATAGATGTGAAAATTTCTGGGCCGGTGAGACCGATACCTGGTGACCCCCCCTCCAGAATCTCTTTCCATTGAGTATCCGATATTGTCCCCAGGTCCCTTTCCCATTCCCTTCTACACTTAAGTTTATCCGGACCTTCCCTGCTGTTTTTACATATGTGTTGGTAGAATTCTGCTATTAGCCCCCTTGATCCCTCAACGCTCTCTATCTTTTGGGGAATGGGGGATTGGCTCCAGTTCGGACCTTGTTCTCCAAATTGGGCCTGCAATGCGTGCTTGATCTGTATATAGTTAAAGTATGACTGATTCTGAATACCGAATTCCTCCTTTAAGGCAGCAAAGGTTTTTAACATATTACCGTTATATAGTTGTTCTAATTTTACTATCCCCTTTAATTCCCAAGTCTTAATTTTACCTATCTGTAATAGTTCTTGATAGTTCTTATTGTCCCAAAGAGGGCTACACCTCGCTTCCCCCTCCATACCCTTCATACCCTTACAAAAGTTCCACACTTTTAACATTAATTTAACCATAGGGGTCCTATAGATAAACGAGTTTGCCTCTAATACCTCCAAAACCCACCTATGAGGTGCTCCAGCAATCATTATTTCCGTGTTGTTATTACCCACAGGACCACTACCTGATCTCAAATGTTGCAATTGGGCTGCCAGGAAATAGCTTCGAGGATGCGGAACCGCCATACCCCCCTCGCATGTCGCTAACTGTAGTGTCTGTAGGCTTAACCTGGAATGCCCTCGCTTCCATATCAGCCCTCTAAACAGCATATCTATTTTTTTAAACCATTTTCCATAGATCCATACTGGTGAATTATGCAAAATGTACAATAGCTGGGGCAGCCATAGCATTTTTAACAGGTTGCACCTACCAGCTACCGACAGTGGAAGTCCCTTCCATATATCAATCTTTTTCCTAAATTTCTCCAGCAGTGGGACCAAGTTATTATTTAGGAAGTTATCCGGTTCTTTGGTTATATGAATGCCTAAATATTTTGTTTTTTCCACTATTTTTAGTGTGGTTTCCTCCAAAAGGGTACCTTGCTTAATCGGATCTATTGGCAATAAAACCGATTTCTCCCAGTTTATGGAGAGACCCGAGATCCCCCCAAACTCTGCGAAGACACCCATCACCTGACCAAGTGAACCTTCTGTATCTCCTAGGAAGATAAGTACGTCATCCGCATATAATGCGATCCTCTCCTCCCCAGTGCTTCTCCGGAAACCTTCCATACTCCTGTTTTGCCTTATAGCGGCAGCCACTGGTTCCATTGCCAAAGCAAAGATCAGAGGCGACAAGGGGCACCCCTGTCTTGTGCCTCTCTCCAAGCAAAACTCGCTCGAGAGTACATTATTACTTCTGACCTTTGCTTTAGGTTTGTTTTATAGAATTTTTACCCATTTACTAAACGAAGGACCAAACCCATATACCTGCAATATATGCCAGATAAATCCCCATTCCAGGCTGTCAAATGCCTTTACTACATCTAGCATCACGACAGCTCTGGTGCCCGAATTTTCTATTGGGGTTTGTACATTCAAAAAGAACCTCCTTATATTTTCACTTGTTGACCTCTGGGGAATAAACCCAGTTTGATCTGGATGGATCAACCTATGTATTATCCTTTGAAGTCTGGTAGCCAGAATCTTTGCCAAGATTTTTACATCTGAGCATAGTAAAGAAATAGGTCTATAAGAAGCGGGTTCCAAGGGGTCCTTCCCTTCTTTAGGTAGTATTATTATTATAGCCTCAGTCATTAAATAGCAGTAAAGGCACTGGCTAATAAGAAATCCCCTGGTCCGGATGACCTCCCTGTGGAGATCTATAAGAAGTATGGGGAGATATTGTTGCCGTAGCTTTTAAAGGTATTTGAATGGGCATACCAGGAGGGGAAATTACCTGAGGAGTGGTCATGTTGGCGGTGGCATTTTTTTTCCCATGAGGGTGGCATTCATCGTGATTGGTACATTGGGAGAAGTTTGTGATTTATTTTTAAATAATGGCTTGTGAAAAACTGTGTGGTGTTCTTATATTTACGTTGTGCACTTGTAATTTTTTGGTGAATAACTATGTTCCCCATACTCATTCATGTGGGGGGTATTGTGTGCCAAGATCTCGTTAAAGCGGGCTTCCAAATTCTGATAAGTTACCCCTCGCTCCTTAACAACCAGCTCTATTACTTTCATACATTCCTTAAATAACGTATGGCTTGACCACTTCCTATTCAATGAATGTATTTATATATTACTTATTTTTGTGAATCTACTTTAACCCCCCTGGCGGTATTCCCGAGTCTGGCTCGGGGTGGATTTTCAATACCAAAAGCGATAACCCCAAGCCAGACTCGGGATTGCATCGCAGGATCCATGTAGAGGTTACTTACCTTGTCCCCAGGATCCTGCGATGTCTCCCCGCTATGATCTGCAAGCCGCCATGTCTCGTTTCGATTCACAATGCCGAGCTCCGTTCCCTGCGAGCATTGCGATGCTTGGGGACGGAGTTCGGCGCCAAATTCAAAAAGTAAAAAACACAGTATGGATACAGTATACTGTAATCTTACAGATTACAGTACTGTATCAAATAATTACACATCCCCTTTGTCCCTAGTGGTCTGCTCAGTGTCCTGCATGCAGTTTTATATTATAAATACTATTCCTTCTGCCTGGAAACTGGTGATTGTCCATAGCAACCAAAAAATGTCCGTTTACGTCAAAAGTGTTTTTAGATCAGCTAGAAAACAGCGATAATAAATTAGAATCACTTGCAGAACTGAGCGATAGTGATTTGTGGAGAAATTCGTCATCAAACACTAAAAGTAATGACAGCAACAATTCTGCAACTGAGCAAATTTCAGTGTTTTTGATTTGATTACATTATTGAATCATTTTTATTATTATTATATTATTATTTATTATAATTATTTATAGTTATTTATTATATTATAATTTTTGATTTAATTTTTCAAGCTTTATCATACCCGGGATGTCTATTAGACTCTTGTTTGAACAGATTTAAGTGAGTTATTCCTAAGAATTACAGGCCTACAATATAAAACGCAAAATTTCCGTGTAAAATAATTGTACCGCTTTCAGCATCAAAAATCTGAAATAATCATACCGCCAGGAAGGTTAATGCCAGTGTATGAGGTATTTACTGTTCGTTTGCTATTATTGTAGTAAATATTACATAAACTGATAGCAAATTCACTTTTTCAATATCAGATGCGATATTTGGATGAAATGAGTCACGTGATCCAAATACCACATGTAATATCCTGTAGTGAATTGAGATCATATACTGTATATGCAAAGTATCACTTTTATACACTTTGGACCCACTATATTAATCCAAACACAAAGCTAAAATACAAAAATAGTATTATAGTTTTAATTTTTGGGACATGGCATATATTGGAGTTAAAGGAGTGAAAGTTCACTTTCGAAAGTCGATGTACACATTGCATGCTCACTTTGATTATCCAATTGTGTCCAAGAAAAACTGGGTTAACTTGATTTTTTTCTTGCATGTTATTATATAATTGTAGTAAACACAGCTTCATCTTATTCCCTAGTAAATAGTCTTAAGTGACATATTGGGGTTGATTTACTAAAGGCAAATCCACTTGAAAGTGCACTTGGAAGTGCAGTCGCTGTAAATCTGAGGGGAAGATCTAAAATGAGGGGAGGCTCTGCTGATTTTATCATCCAATCATGTGCGAGCTAAAATGCGTTTTTTTTATTTATCTTGCATGTCCCCCTCAGATCTACAGTGACTGAACTTCCAAGTGCACTTTCAGTGCACTTTCAAGTGCATTTGCAGTGCAAAGTGGATTTGCCTTTAGTAAATAAACCCCATTGTGTCATGCAATGACTCCACCAATAAAAATAAATACAGATTATAGTTGGTGTAATCAGTCTTTAAAGTAAGGTTGTCATGAAAGAAACATGGAGAATACCTTTGCTGACCCCTGCTTCTTTCAAATGCACAAGGTACTCACACAGTGTTGTTAACGCTAATTGAATTTTCCATCTGCCAGAGGGGAGCTCTGCATGCATTGATTTACATCATTGCAGATTATTGTTTCAATAAACTCTTTTGTTTTTAACATTATTGGCACCATTATAGCAATCAGTCCTTGGAGTAATTCCTACGTTGCTATATTTCTGACCATCATAACAACTGGTCAGACCTCTTATCGTGGGCGGAGTTCGCTCACAATAGTGCCTTGAATTCTGCGTCCCTGTTATGGCGAACTATGGTTTCCAACCTTCCATGTTGCCTGACTCATTTGTTCCGCAAAGTATTCCTGCGTTAGAGTAGCATCTCCGTGGTCTTCGTTCCACAAGTCCAGGATACTTTGTGACATGCTAATGATAGGTACAGACTCCATGCTGACCACAGACGCCTGTCTGTGCCTTCCTACCAGGTTAGGGACAGGGTCTGGCTGTCATTTTGCAACCTCTGACTTCGTGTTCCCTCTCTGAAGTTCGCACCTCGGTTTATTGGGCCTTTCCGTATTCTTCGCAGGATTAACTCAGTGGCTTACGCATTATTAAAACCTTTGGTCTGCAATTGCTTTACCACCTTGGTGCTTCGTCCTCACCCTGTACAGGTTGCGAACCATGAGGAGTATGAAGTATAGTCCATTGTTGACTCCCGTAGGTTCCATGGGCGCACACAGTACCTGGTGCATTGGAAAGGGTACAGTCCAGAGGAACGCTCTTGGGTCTCATCCTCAGTGTACATGCCCATGTTCTCCTCCATGATTTCCATAGAGGTTTTCCCCTCAAGCCTGGTGGTCCTCTGAGGGGGAGGGGTAATTGAGAAGGGGGTACTGTCAGGGCTGGGCTCAGTCCTTCCTTCTCTGAGCTGGCCGCTCAGCCGTTGGCTAATTGCCAGCTCCTATCTCTCCACAGTGATACACCTGTTGATGATATCCTGCTCCTCAGTCCTGTCTACTTAAGCCGTCCATCCAGATGATCTCTGCCTTCACCTTGGTCACATCTCTAGAGATAAAATTCTAAATAGAGGGGTCCGCGCTCAGGACAGTAGGAGAGCTGCTGCCTATTCCTAATTGGTATCTCAAAAGATCCAATAATAAAGTATAGTAGTAAAAAGGGAATAAAAACGGCGCTGCCCTCAATATAATTGGGTGCTATATCCTATTACGGTACATACCTGAACTAAATGTTCATAATGCAATCTCACCGATTTGTACAAAAGTAACCACAAAATGAAAAAACCAAAACACAAAAAACAAAAAGCCAAAGCCGTAACCTCAGTGCATACGACACTGCTGCATTAAGTGAAGTAAAATATATAATAAAAATAATAATTAAATCCCCCCAATGGGTTAAAATAGAATAATAATGTGTGCGTGAACAGTGATTTGGTAAAAATATATGTGTTGTGAGTTTCCTCAAAATTCAAAAGTTTTGGGACAAAATGGCGTCAGGGGTGCTGTGAAGTAAGTGATAGAAAAATTGTTAAAAAGTATATATGTAGTGCTACTATAATCTCCGTGTGTCATTAGCATGTGTATAAAAGATGATGCTGCACTTTCCAAAAGTTTTGAGACACCATGGCGTGTTTAACCCAAAAAACAACTATTGTGAACCATAAAAAACTTAATTGTGACACAATATAGCACACTCCCTGTGAATTAAATGCGATTATATGAAACAGCATACAATAGCCCAAAATAGGTTTGACAAATGCTTATGCAATAATCATTAGCTCCTATAAAATCCATGCAAGGGGTCATACATAAATGACCAGATGGGAAAGACAGAGTCCAATAATAAAAATGTTGTTATTTGTATCCTTGGGGACACACTTCAGTGACTTCCGTGCCTTACATTCAAGACGGTGACTTTGAGGTGCTCACCCCCCAATGATACCCCACTCACCACAGATGATCACCCCTGCAGGGGTACCGAGCAAGAGAGTGGGTGTTCCAGGGCAGGTGATATTCACTCCAGGTATGCTTCCCTTCCTCTACAGCTTACAATTCTGACAGCTACTCCAGGAATCAGATATGTTCTCCTATGGTCAGGATATTCCAGCTTCAACTCTCCAGTATACCGGAGAAAAAGAAACACAAGGGGGCCTCCTTGGTGAAGTACGTTATATAAAGTTTATTGCACATAACCGATCATTACAAATGTTCACAGGCTCCAGGCCAAAGAAACCGAAATAAAATCTAAAACAGGCACCGCTGTGTGCAGGGTTGGAACCGGCAGCGAGTAATGGTCATGCGTTCCACCGTGCGTTCCAGCCAGCACTTCCGGGTATGACGTGTGAGCGTGACTCCGCCTTACGCGTTTCGTCATAGGACGTTTTCAAAGGCTGCCTTTGAAAACGTCCTATGACGAAACGCGTAAGGCGGAGTCACGCTCACACGTCATACCCGGAAGTGCTGGCTGGAACGCACGGTGGAACGCATGACCATTACTCGCTGCCGGTTCCAACCCTGCACACAGCGGTGCCTGTTTTAGATTTTATTTCGGTTTCTTTGGCCTGGAGCCTGTGAACATTTGTAATGATCGGTTATGTGCAATAAACTTTATATAACGTACTTCACCAAGGAGGCCCCCTTGTGTTTCTTTTTCTCCGGTATACTGGAGAGTTGAAGCTGGAAAACTGTTGGAATATCCTGACCATAGGAGAACATATCTGATTCCTGGAGTAGCTGTCAGAATTGTAAGCTGTAGAGGAAGGGAAGCATACCTGGAGTGAATATCACCTGCCCTGGAACACCCACTCTCTTGCTCGGTACCCCTGCAGGGGTGATCATCTGTGGTGAGTGGGGTATCATTGGGGGGTGAGCACCTCAAAGTCACCGTCTTGAATGTAAGGCACGGAAGTCACTGAAGTGTGTCCCCAAGGATACAAATAACAACATTTTTATTATTGGACTCTGTCTTTCCCATCTGGTCATTTATGTATGACCCCTTGCATGGATTTTATAGGAGCTAATGATTATTGCATAAGCATTTGTCAAACCTATTTTGGGCTATTGTATGCTGTTTCATATAATCGCATTTAATTCACAGGGAGTGTGCTATATTGTGTCACAATTAAGTTTTTTATGGTTCACAATAGTTGTTTTTTGGGTTAAACACGCCATGGTATCTCAAAACTTTTGGAAAGTGCAGCATCATCTTTTATACACATGCTAATGACACACGGAGATTATAGTAGCACTACATATATACTTTTTAACAATTTTTCTATCACTTACTTCACAGCACCCCTGACGCCATTTTGTCCCAAAACTTGAATTTTGAGGAAACTCACAACACATATATTTTTACCAAATCACTGTTCACGCACACATTATTATTCTATTTTAACCCATTGGGGGGATTTAATTATTATTTTTATTATATATTTTACTTCACTTAATGCAGCAGTGTCGTATGCACTGAGGTTACGGCTTTGGCTTTTTGTTTTTTGTGTTTTGGTTTTTTCATTTTGTGGTTACTTTTGTACAAATCAGTGAGATTGCATTATGAACATTTAGTTCAGGTATGTACCGTAATAGGATATAGCACCCAATTATATTGAGGGCAGCGCCGTTTTTATTCCCTTTTTACTACTATACATCTCTAGAGATGCTCTCCTGTGTTCCTGTTAAAAACTTGCTTGGCGGACATTCCTTCTGGCTCCAGATCCTGCTTGCTGTTCTACTATGCTGTTCTCTGGCTCCCTGATGTTTTGGCTTGTCTGACTATCCGTTCTGGTTCCTGAACTCTGGCTATGTTTTGGCTATGTTTACTCTGTCTACCTTTTTTTTATTATTATTAAACAAGTGTAATTTAACTGTACTTCTGTCTTAGTCTGATTAATGGTTTCTGACAAGTTGTTCCATGTAAACTCTTCTTGTAGTCATATGCAATAGGTATAGGGACCGTGCCGTTAAATTCCCAGTTATGTCACTCGTTCATTTGGATCCGTATACTTTACTCTATTGTGAGCACTAGCACTGATTAACGTGTTTCTTTTCTTTATCGCACTCTTCTTTTATTACATGTGAAAAAATCAATAAAATCTATTTTTAAAAAAGCAATGATTTTTGCCTGACTGTCATGCTAGCCCGACTCCATGCCGTTTTTTTTTATTTTGGCATGTCGTTTTTTTCTCTTTATTTTTTTTACCGGTACTTTTTTTTTATTCTGCTGTCAGCAGGGAAACCCATTGACAGCTGATGACATATCAGTTGTTAAGGACGCCGGGGCTGGCTTCCCGGGCCCGCTCCTTAACAACCAGCTTACACTGCGGCCTGATTGGGTGCTCAGTGCATTGCAGGGTGTTTGTCAGGGCGAACACCCGGCAAACACCCTGCAAAATCAGGTGTGCGACAAATGCCAAATGTTCGGCTCAAACTCATGCTCAGGCCGAACCATTAGCCCATCCCTAGTGAAGAACTAGACCAGGTGAGGACAGTGCTGAATACCTGGACAGATAAGTGTTCATTTATTAAAAGTCAGCTGCTACAGTATTTGTAGCTGCTGAATTTCATTTTTTTTTCCAGAGTACGCAACTGCTTTAACCACTTCCCTACATTTCACTATACGACGGGTGGGATGCATGACGTCATATGATGGCGCCCCAGAACAACAGCTCTCGTGCGCCCCCTAGGACACGGCGTGACTCCGATCTCGGTAAAGAATCGATGACGCGGCTCATCAGCGCACATCAGTGAAGGAGAAAAATTACTTATTTACAAAATGTACGGATAGAAACTAAGAAAAACTTTTTTTTCAAAATTTTTTGGTCTTTTTTCATTTTTTCATTTTTGCATACCACCAATAGAAAGCTCTATTTGTGTGAAAAAAATTATAAAAATGTAATTTGGGCACAGTGTTGTGCGACCGCGCAATTGTCATTCAAAATGTGACAGCGCTGAAAGCTGAAAATTGACCTGGGCAAGAAGGGGGTAAAAGTGCCCAGTAGGCAAGTGGTTAAGTAAATCTTCACCCAAAAATGAAAGTTACCCTCACCTTCTTCCTCCCCCATTCTAACTAAACTTAATTGCAACTTTTTTTCATTTTTTTGTTGTTGCAGGCAGGGGGGTGTGGGATGGTACCTTTCTTTGGTGACATATGGTTGGAAGAAAGGAATTTCTAAAATGTGGGAAATTTCTGCTTTCATGTGCAATGCGGCAGGCATGGTACGTGATGTGTAGAAGATATCAAGCAGCAGTATTCCAGTAATGCTGGCATGAAAATGACTGAATTCTTCCTCACACCAGGCAACCTGTGTAAGATTGTCAGTTATACCAAATACAAGTGTAGAGCAGTTTATGGATTGTCATCCCTGAGTTGATGTGCTGAGCAATGTGTGGCACTGTCAAAACTCTCTAAGTGATATGTGTGCCGATTACACTTTCAGATCCTACCGAGTGCAGAGATTTTCCTGCTTGCCAAAAAAAATCCAAGCACCAGCAGATTGAGAGTCACTGGAGCAGGTTAACAAAAGGTTAACCCTTTACACACACACAGTAGCTGCCATCAAATGTTTTAATAAAAACGCACACCATTCACAGCATCTATTGTTGCAATTCTAACCTTTTAAAAGAAATATGATAAGGAAAATATATGACCACTTGCCTAGATGTGGTATAGTACTTCTCTTTCAAACATAACAATAAATATCAGTGTGAGCTGAAGCTTTTACAAGAGAACTGCTAAGAAGAAATATGTAGTATAAAAGGTTTTTTCAGCTCTCACTGATGATAACACAAACCAATATTCTCATTTTTTTAAAAGATCTAAATTTATATTTCTAGCCATAAGCTAAAATCTCAAGAGTATTAAAATACATAGCATACTAAATAAAATATATCAAATCAGTGCTCAGCCTGCTAAAAATGTATCAACAATGGAGTTGGTTTACTAAAGGCAAATAAGCTATTCACTTTGCAAGTGAATTTTTAGTTCCCTTAGTGAATGTGGTGAAAGGAAAATAAAAAACAATATTTTTACTTGAACAAGATTGAATGATGGAAGTCAGTACAACATTCATTAAGCCATGGGAAAACTCCATTGATAAGTGAACAACCTATAATATCTATATGCCACCTTTCAATGCCAGAAATCTCTTTTAATGAAAAGTCTCGTAAGGCAATTATTGTTCCATACAGTACATTCCATAATTCCAAAAATTGGGAAAAAGCAGAACTAAAACTTTTTAAGTCATCAAGATAGTAGGAAAAAGAACTATGTGGAAAATGGGCGTTTTAGACGGTGGTTCCCATGGGTATATCAAGGTAAATCACATGAATACATATCTATTTTTCAAAGTATAAAAATATTTTTATTAATACATATAATACATCATATAAAAAGATAAGGGCAACTATAAGCCCACCTTTATAAAAACACATATACGTGTCAGAGGTTCAGACATAGTATAACACGTGTCACACGGAATCTGCCTACAGGCGGCTTCTTCAGGGCTTCCTTATCCCTGTCTTAATCAAAACATCTAATATATACATATAAACAAAACAAAATTAGTACAGTGGGGCAAAAAAGTATTTAGTCAGCCATCAATCATGCAAGTTCTCCCACTTAAAAAGATGAGAGAGGCCTGTATTTGTCATCATAGGTATACCTCAACTATGAGAGACAAAATTTGGAAACAAATACAGATAATCACATTGTCTGATTTTTGAAGGAATTTATTTGCAAATTATGGTGGAAAATAATTATTTGGTCACCTACAAACAAGCAAGATTTCTGGCTCTCACAGACCTGTATCTTCTTCTTTAAGAGGCTCTTCTGTCCTCCACTCATTACCTGTATTAATGGCACCTGTTTGAACTTGTTATCAGTATAAAAGACACCTGTCCACAACCTCAAACAGTCATACTCCAAACTCCACTATGGTGAAGACCAAAGAGCTGTCGAAGGACACCAGAAGCAAAATTGTAGACCTGCACCAGGCTGGGAAGACTGAATCTGCAATATGCAAGCAGCTTGGTGTGAAGAAATTAACTGTGGGAGCAATAATTAGAAAATGGAAGACATACAAGACCACTGATAATCTCCCTTGATCTGGGGCTCCACGCAAGTTCTCACCCCGTGGGGTCAAAATGATCACAAGAATGGTGAGCAAAAGTCCAAGAACCACGCGGGGGGGGACCTAGTGAATGACCAGCAGAGAGCTGGGACCAACGTAACAAAGGCTACCATCAGTAACACACTACGCCGCCAGGGACTCAGATCCTGCAGTGCCAGATGTGTACCTCTGCTTAAGCCAGTACATGTCCGGGCCCGTCTGAGGTGTGCTAGAGAGCATTTGGATGATCCAGAAGAGGATTGGGAGAATGTCATATGGTAAGATGAAACCAAAGTAGAACTGTTTGGTAGAAACACAACTCGTCGTGTTTGGAGGAGAGAGAATGCTGAGTTGCAATCAAAGAACACCATACCTACTGTGAAGCATGGGAGTGGCAACATCATGCTTTTGGGGCTGTTTCTCTGCAAAGGGAACAGGACGACTGATCGTGTACATGAAAGAATGAATGGGGCCATGTATCGTGAAATTTTGAGTGCAAACCTCCTCCCATTAGCAAGGGTATTGAAGATGAAACGTGGCTGGGTCTTTCAGCATGACAATGATCCCAAACACACCGCCCGGTAAACAAAGGAGTGGCTTCGTAAGAAGCATTTCAAGGTCCTGGAGTGGCCTAGCCAGTCTCCAGATCTCAACCCCATAGAAAACCTTTGGAGAGAGTTGAAAGTTCCGTGTTGCCCAGCGACAGCCCCAAAACATCACTGCTCTAAATAAATACTTATTTTCCACCATAATTTTCAAATAAATTCATGTGATTGTCTGGATTTGTTTCCACATTTTGTCTCTCATAGTTGAGGTATACCTATGATGACAATTACAGGCCTCTCTCATCTTTTTAAGTGGGAGAACTTGCACAATTGGTGGCTGACTAAATACTTTTTTGCCCCACTGTAACTATCCACGTAACATTAAAATATATACTGCATATGTATAAAAGTATGAACAACAGATCGCTCTCCTCACCCCTCACAGCACGGAGATCTTTCTGTTTACATTGACAGATCTCCATTCTGTCTCTGTGTGGAGCGACCGCCGGGCATGCACATCAGCTCCAGCGTTGCGCACGCACCCCTTAGTGGTCAAAAGGCGAACCGACATATGGTAACGTCGTTTTGTCCAGAGGAACCAACCTGCCGCAGTACAACTGTGGCGGCTGGTTGGGAAGGGGTTAAAAAAATGTTTTTATACTTTAAAAAATAGATATGTATTCATGTGATTTACCTTGATATACCCATGGGAACCACCGTCTAAAATGTCCATTTTCCACATATTTCTTTTTCCTACTATTTACCGGGCTGGTGTTCCCTATGGTTTGAGTCTGATAGACCATATCTTCCTTAATAGGCCCTCATCCCATATCATAACTAATACATATATCATCAAAATAGTAACGTTGAAATCTTAAGCTGGATACACACTATACAACTTTTGTTTGATTTGCTTTAGATTTACCTTCAACCAAGTAGTGCCAGGGTCTGCCTGATTGCATACAAATTGAAATTGTTTAGGTGTGACCTCATATTATATGGTTTTGGTAAAGCTAAAGGGAAAACTCTGAAGAGAATTGTATAGTGTGTATCCAGCTTTAGTTAGTTGATCGGGTATAGCACCTATCTGTTGCAGACTGCTAGTAGTTGAAAGGGATAGTACAATAGTTAATAGCAACACAAAACCAATGTGGATAGGGATTACATCCATCTGGTATGGGCTGCTAGTGAGTGAGGATGACCATGTGATAGTGATTGCAGTTTAAGTTAATATTGACTAATTTCTAGTTATGCTTTAAACAGTTGAATGATAATCCAGCAGTGATATCTGTTATGTGTTCAAAAACAACTAGAAAACCAATCTCGTAGATTGTAAGCTCTAACGAGCAGGGCCCTGTGATTCCACCAGTATTAAAGTGTATTGTAACTGTACTGTCTGCCCTCATGTTGTAAAGTGCTGCTCGAACTGTTGGTGCCATATAAATCCTGAATAATAATAATAATAAATACTCAGCCTGATGCTAATTCCAAAAAGTGAATGATTGAGTACAGGAAGATACAGCCCAGTGTTGAAGAGATCAATGTCCAAAAAGCAGTGGTTAAAAAACAGCACATGCATTAACACTCACATTGCCCCTCTACCAAATACATAAATAGGTGTAGAAATGCACAAATGAAATAATGTGGATTAATAAATAAGGAGTTTTAAAAAAGGACAACTCATATATCCTGTGATATTACTTGATAAACATGTGCCAAAATAAACATATAGTGAAATGAATAAATGATCAATGAATATTATGAATTAAAAATGCATGTAGTGACATCAAACCAATAAGTGCCATCAAATTTGTGCAAAATACAGTCCAAAAAAATTATCCAAACCACCAAAAAAGTCCATGAACCAGCTTCCAGTTTAAAAATTCTCTCCACACCATGTAGTTTCACCGAGTTAGCTGTTAAGATGGTAAACCTTCACCACACCGCCAGTGATCGCTTAATTAAAAGTGGTCAATAAGCACCAAAATGATTACTCAAATGTAGCAGAATAACTGCAAAAAGAATAAAATTCCCATAGTGCAGTAAATGCATTTAATATGTAGAGACTAAAAATGAGAAAAGCAAGTGGATGGCCTCTTACGTGAGATGGTGACCGATCAGCACCGATATAACCTGCAAGTGTACTAGGAACTCCCACCTCCGCACCAACGTTACTAAGAGCTGGCGTGCGTTCCAATCATCGGAAATTACGTGGCCAAAAGTTGCGTGCCGGAAGATTGGTTGAATTTATAGGCACACCACTATCGCCCCATATATTTCATTAGTAATTTAGTGGTTTCGCAGTAGTTGGGTGGCAGCATAGGTTTTTCACTAGGTTCATTCACTAGGTTCATTTGTGTCTTTGTCAGATATTAATATATTGTGATTTAAAGCACAGATTTATTAATTATTAGCACTCAAATTGCCCCTGACATATGTATAATATGATATAATCAATTGCATCTTTTAGTTTGGAGGTCTAATGTATTGTATCAGTCTTCTGAACCTCGTAGTTGTGTTTAAAGTCTGATTTGGATCTTCCTATACAACTGCTTGTCATGAAGATAACTTCAGCATAACAGAAATTATGGAAATTTTACGAAACGTAACTCTGTGCCATTTATTGGTTTGTCAGTATTGGTCACTAAACCCAGCCTGACAGATATGTATTCCTCTGCTGTTCTCCAGACTATTTACGATACGGCACATTACAACAGAGCTTATTAAGGGTATTTGCATACTTTTCTAGGAGAAGCCTTACGCCTTGCATTCCATGATCTAACATTATCTGCTTTGCATCTTTAACTGAGCTTTGTTCTAGTGGGGGTTTTAGGTAATGTGCAACCTTCTCTGGCTGCCTACCACAGACATTAGATTTAAATCCTGTCATTTTTGTCACTGACTTGAATATTTTGGGGAAAATGAGGATGGCACCTTGTTCAGTAAGATTCCTATATTTTCCACACAGTTTGGTGTTTGTCAGACCTCATTATCATCAAAGTATGTTTCATAGATTTGACTAGTTCTGAGAGCAGGTGTCAAAGCAGAACAGTCTGTCACGTTGTAAGAGATTTCTACTGGTAGCAAGCTATGCATGTTTGATCTGCCTATTCATTATTTAGTAATTTTTAGCTGAGTTATAACTGGCATTCTGCAGTAAAGGTTTCTACTGTCTGAGTCATCCTTTGGAGAAAGCGGGTACTGATACATCGGTCTAGTTTTACAGCAAACACGTGCAAAGTTTCCTAGCAGGCTAAGAACCTAGTTATTACTGATTGGCTGTTTCAAGCTGGTAATTATAGTACAAAGGGGGGCAACAAAGAGATTATACTGAGAGCACCAGGGTCCATTGGGCTTTAGCATTACCCCAAATGCCAGTATATTATATTATGCTAATTATCTGTTTTATTTTCCCCTGAAACTGTAAAGCTGCTCTAACTCTGTGATAATTCCACTTTGTACATGGGTAATTAGGGGTTTAAGTAGTATATTTATAACGACTTTAAAATGTTTTACAACTTTGACTTTATAAATATATTTTATGTTTAAAACATTGTATTTGTCTGTTTTCTTTTAGGTTTCAGAGACTTAACAGATAAAAGGATTCATCTATAAAAGGAACTAACAAAGTGTGCCTGTTTCATGAATGGCTAATTTGGAATGTGTAAGCATGGTCTGTTATGTGGCTCGCATCGTATTTTACATTGTTTCCATGATTGCAATATGTTTATTAAGGCTTCCTTTAGCTGGAATAGACAGTATATAGCACAATGGGTCTGTCTGAGTCACACAGCTCTACACAATGTCACCAAAGGGATTTTATAGACATGGAACATGTTTGTTCAGGAACCAATAATAATTTAACACAGACTTCTGGTTTGCAACATATAAGCTTCAATTCTTATGCAGAGAGATTCTGAAGGCATTGTCAGGGAGAGTGCTTATACTTTCATATGCTATTAACGTGTTCCCTCAGAAAAAAAAAAAAAAAACATATTCAGTACATCTCTGCAAAATATGCACTTTTTCCCATATTTGCCATATTTATATCTTTACAATGCTGCAGAAAAAAAAAAGAATGATCCTGGTTAAAATCTGAGGAGTTCCTAAATTCCAGTAATGAGTTGACACCTCTGCCTCTGTTACACTCGTATCCCAAGCAGTGTCATAAACCTTGTCTGAGCTACCCTTGTTGGACTACAAAACACTATCATGTTAAAAAGTAAAATAATGAGGCTATTGAGGACCCAGTTTGTCAGTTTGCATAAAAAATCCAGTCTTCTTTTTCTACAAAAAAGCATGACGCATGAAACGCATCAAAAACGCACACTAGCGTCACACTACAAAAACACACATCATGTATCACTACTAGTGTGAACCTAGGCTTAGGCTTAGAAGGCTTAGAAGAAAAGAGGTTTCATTTAAAATTTTAGAAAGGGTTCTTTACTATTAGAGCAAAAAATGCAAAATTCTATCATCAAGAAAGTGGTATTAGCTGAAAAGGGGTAGGTACATTTGCAGCGCTTTTTTGCCCCTTAGAAGTCAAAGGAAATGCCCCAAAATGCATGTACATGAGTTTTTTTTGTGTTTTTGGCAAAGCTTTGTGTACAAAATCTTGTCTTTTTCTCCTACAAAAAAAGCATGAAGCTTGAAAAATGCATCAAAAAAAGCATAAAAAAATTCACCAAAAATGCGTAAGGTCACGCTATAAAATGTACTGATAAATGCACCATCATGCATCAGCAATATTGTGAACCTAGGCTTGGAAGAAAAGAGGTTTAACTTTAGATTGTGAAAGGGGTTCAAAAATGTGGAACATCATCCCCCAGATAGTGGTACTAGCTGAGAGTATAGAGAACTTCAAAAAACTTTTAGATGTCTTCCTCCAAAAGCAGAAATGTTGTTCTTTATGTTCCTTTCTCGTGATTGGATATTCTTTGCAAAGGGAAATTTCACCCATTCACTAATCTCTGGGGATAACTCCCTTGCAAAGTGAACAGCCTATTTGCCTTCAGTAAATCAACCCCAGAGTCCAGTACTCATGCCTGGATACTGCTTGTTTTATGTTGGCTGCCATACTATTTAAAAAGGTTTTACTTCAGGCTTCATCTTCTGCCTGACTATTTTGTTCTTATGATCAGTACTACTAAAAGCCATCATGTTTGATTTGTTTCCATTTATCCAGTCCCTTATACATGCTCAGTTCTGTCTGTCTGGAGAAGGTGCCCTTTGCCAGCTGTAATCACAGCAGTATCTTAATGTTTGGATCCTGAGTTGGGCCCTCACTTTGGACATACATCTTAAAACAACATTTAGAATTGGGCACTGATCAGAATGTAGTCCTGGTCAAATCTCCACTAGATGGGTTATGCTATGCAAATTGGTGTTGCCTAGTTGCTCAACGCAGAGAAAGACAGCAAAAGCAGTCTATTGTTATTGATCTCACCATGGCAAAATCTGCCATGGTGAGATCAATTTCTTCCCATCTGGTCCTGTCTACACCAATATTAAAATCGCCTGCCAAAATATTCAGCTCTGATAACACCCAGTGTCCTCCCCGAAATGACCCAAATTATGACAGGCTTTTCAAAATTTGGCCAATATTAAATTATTTTTTTGAAGTATTCCTCCAGCTGTTTACCCCGGACCAACATATATGTGTGAATGAGTCCCTTGTTAAATTTAGCGGCAGGCTTAAAATTAAGCAATTTATCCCCAGCAAAAAGGCCCGCTATGGGGTGAAGGTGTACAAATTATGTGACCGAGTCACAGGTTACATGTATGCTTTCAAAGTGTACGAAGGGAAGGACACCCAGCTGCAACCCCCTAATTGCCAGGACTACTTGGGTTCAAGCGGGAAAATTGTTTGGGACCTGATATACCCCCTACTGGAAAAAGGCTACCACCTGTATGTAGACAACTTCTACACAACTCTGCCCCTGTTCCACAACCTTCACTGGAAGAAGACGCCTGCATGTGGCACTGTAAAAAGGAACCGGAAGGGCTTTCCTCAAAGTCTTGCCAATAAGAGGTTGAGGAAAGGAGAAACGGCAAGTCTGCGGAACAAGGAGATTTTGGCAGTGAAGTGGAGGGACAGAAGAGATGTCTACATGTTGTCTTCAATCCACAATGATACCTTCGTGGAAATCCCTAGAAGAAATGGCCCCATCAAAAAACCAAAATGCGTTTATGAATATAATTTGTTCATGGGGGGAGTCGACTTCAATGACCAAATGTTGGAACCATACCTTGCCACAAGACGAACATACCATTGGTATAAGAAAGTTTCAATTTATTTTTTTCAATTGGCCATATACAACTCATATGTCATTTACCGCAGCTCCACCCAAAACCCCAAATGCTTCCTTGGCTACCAGGAGGAAATTTACACTGCCCTTATATTCCACGAACGCCCCCCCCAGAAAACATCTGATCAGATGTTCTTAGTCGACTCTCCAAAGCCACCTTCCAGATAGACTCCCTCCCTCCCAACAGGCTAACAACGTCAAAAAAAATGTAAGGTGTGTACCAAAAAATTCCAAAAGCCAATATAAAGGTAGTAGTGGTAAGTCCGACCGACCGATGGGGTAATAAAAACTGCTTGTGTCTATTTACACCCACCTGTCTCCAATCCGATCCTCTAAAAAAAACAGAAGGGGATCTGTCCCCTTCCATCTGGATGGATCAGATAGAGTAGAGTGGACTGTGTCGGAGTCCACACAAACTGCACCAGCCCTCCGTGCTTGACTGAAGTGCTTCTCTATGCCCACAGCTCAGTCCTGCAATGAGTTGCTGAAATAAATGTCAGTAGCTTTTTTTTTAGGGAAACACACCATATCTTCAGAGTGTATGCCAGAAGCATCCCTTGCATGTTTGTAAACAGCAGGTTTTACAACCATTTTAAGAAGCCATACAAGCTTGCAATCTAGCCCATGCTAAATATACAGCTGAAAGGATGAGCATTCTTGTATTTCATTTAACCACTTCAGCCCCGGAGGAATTTACCTCCTTCCTGACCAGAGCACTTTTTGCAATACAGAACTGCGTTGCTTTAACTGACAATTGCACGGTCGTGCGATGTTGGACCCAAACAAAATTGACATCCTTTTTTTCCCACAAATAGAGCTTTCTTTTGGTGGTATTTGATCACCTCTGCGGTTTTTATTTTTTGCGCTAT
Organism: Lithobates clamitans; assembly: GCA_037952925.1. Lineage (NCBI taxonomy): Eukaryota > Metazoa > Chordata > Amphibia > Anura > Ranidae > Lithobates > Lithobates clamitans. The sequence continues at coordinate 275,602 of JBBGZY010000727.1, forward strand.
AAACAAAAAAAGAGCGACAATTTTGAAAAAAAGTAATATTTTTTACATTTGCTATAATAAATATCCCCAAAAAAGCGGTGGATAATTCTCGGGAATATGAAACGAAAAACTTCCACAGCTTAATATGTACAAAATAAGTGATTTATTGAGAATAAAAAGAATCGCACTTACAATGTTGCAGTCAGTTAACCTCCCTGGCGGTATGATTATTTCAGATTTTAGGTGCTGAAAGCGGTACCATTATTTTGCACAGAAATTTGGCGTTTTATATTGTAGGCCTGTAATTCTTAGGAATAGTTCACTTAAATCTGTCCAAACAAGAGTCTAGTAGACATCCCGGGTATGATAAAGTTTGAAAAACGAAATAAAAAAATTATAATATAATAAATAACTATAAATAATTATAACAAATAATAATATAATAATAATAAAAATTATTCAATAATGTAATCAAATCAAAAACACTGAAATTTGCTCAGTTGCCGAACTGTTGCTTTCGTTACTTTTAGTGTTTGATGACGGATCTCCCCACAAATCACTATCGATCAATTCTGCGAGTGATTCTAATTTATTATTGCTGTTTTCTAGCTGTTCTAAAGCCACTTTTGATGTAAAGGGACAGTTTTGGTTGCTATGGACAATCTCCAGTTTCCAGGCAGAAAAAACAGTTTTTATATATATAAAACTGCATGCAGGACACTGGGCAGACCACTAGGGACAAAGGGGATGTGTCATTATTTGATACAGTACTGTAATCTGTAAGATTACAGTATACTGTATCTGTACTGTGTGTTTCACTTTTTGAATTTGCCGCCGAACTCCGTCCCCGTGCGTCGCAACGCTCGCAGGGAGCGGAGCTCGGCACTGTGAATTGAGCGAGACACAGCGGCTCGCCGATCACAGCAGGGAGACATCGCAGGATCCAGGGAACAAGGTAAGTAAACTCTTCCTGGATCCTGCGATGCGATCCCGAGTCTCGCTCAGGGATACCGCTTTTGGTATTAAAAATCCACCCCGAGCCAGACTCGGGAATACCGCCAGGGGGGTTAAGAGCAATGGGGTATAGCATACGGTGACGTCATTACGTTTTTTGGATGGGCTAACAAACGAACGTAGGAAGTGAAGTTCAGCAGACGGAGACACCGCGACTTATTCTTATGCTATTATCCGCCGCTAGTTGCTGTTCCGGTATTGTGCCTTGGGTTTTGGGGAGACCGATTTTCCTGGGCTGGGCGAGACTGCCGTAATAGCAGTCATCGCCATCTGGTAAGCGGATTATATTACTCACCTTGGGTGATTATCGGAAGATTATCCTTTCTTTTTCCTGGTTTTCTTGCATCCCCACGGATGGGTGTTTTTTCTTGCTTTCTCATGGACTGATACTTGATGGGACTTTATATACATTTTTGCATTATTGTTCACCAGATTATGTTTCATATGAATTTTCACCATTGATTATATGCTGGTATGCTTATGAGACTCTGCCTTAGTTTTCTCCAGTCACAATTTCATTTCAAAGTTTTTTTCACATGTTATTTCTAGCGCTGCATCTTTTGTGTTTTTATATTTTTTTATTAGTAATGGCGGCGATCTGTGATTTTTATCATGACTGTGACATTGTGGCGGACACTATTTTGGGACCATTGTCATTTATACAGTGATCAGTGCTATAAAAATGCACTGATTACTGTGTAAATGACACTGGCGGTGAACGGGTTAAACACTAGGGGGCAGTCAAGGGGTTAAGTGTTTCCTAGGGAGTGATTCTAACTGTGGGGGGGATGGGCTCACTACAACATGACAGAGATCACTGCTCCCGAAGACAGGGAGCAGTAGATCCCTGTCATGTTGCTAGGCAGAACAGGGAAATGCTTTGTTTACATAGGCATCTCCCCGTTCTGATGCTCTATATCACGATCGCGGGCCCCCGGCGGACATCAATTCCACGGGACCCGCGGGACACACTCACGGATCACGCGGCAGGCACGTGCACACCCACTAAGCCACGTCTTATGCCGTGTACACATGGGCGGACTTTTCAGCATCAAAGGTCTGACGGTCTTTCCGACAGACTTTCGACAGACTTTTGACGGACTTCCGACAGACTTTCGAATGAACGGACTTGGCTACGCACGATCACACCAAAGTCTAACAGATTCGTATGTGATGATGTACGACCGGACTAAAATAAGGAAGCTGATAGCCAGTAGCCAATAGCTGCCCTAGCGTCGGTTTTCGTCTGTCGGACCAGCATACAGACGAGCGGATTTTTTGACCGGACTCGAATCCATCGGAAAGATTTGAAACATGTTCCAAATCTAAAGTCCGTCTGATTTTCGACCAAAAAAGTCGGCTGCAGGTCCGATGAAGCGCACACACGGTCGCATTGTCCGACAAATTTGTCCCGTCAGACCAGTCCGGTCGAAAAGTCTGCCCGTGTGTACACGGTATTAGAGGGGACATACAGGTATGCCCATTTGCCCAGCCGTGCCATTGTGCCGACATACATTGTATACATAGTAGGTTTATCCCGATACCACTTTTTTAGGACCGAGTACAAGTACCGATACTTTTCTCAAGTACTCGCCGATACCGATTACCGATACTTTTTTTTTAATGTCACGTGACAGTGGCTTTTTTTTTTTTTTTTAACAATGCTTTCTTTTTTTTCTTTTTTTTTAGGGGGGGGGGGGGTGAACGGTGTCTGTGTGTTTTTTTTTTTATTTACATTTGTATTATTTTTTACAATAATATATTTTTTTTTATTTATTGCAATATGTGCTTTTTTTTTTTATCAGCCCTGTTGGGGGGCTTTGGGGAGATATCAGGGGTCTTAACAGACCCCTGATATCTCCCCTTTGAGACAGAGAAAGAGACAGAGTATAGAGATTCCCCAGTCCCTTTTTCTGGAGCCTCGGCTGCACTGAGAATGAATGGAGAGAAGACAGCGGCTCCTCTCCATTCATAAACTGAGACATCGTAATCACAGGAGATTACAATGTTTCAGTTATATGAATGGACAGAGTCAGCTGACTCTGTCCATTCACAAGGAAGGAGGAGGTCGTGGAGAGAGACAGCACAACTGAGGGGGACAGCAGAACGGAGAGGGACAGAGGAAGAGAGGGGGACAGCATAATGGCAGAACGGAGGGAGACAGCAGAACGGAGAGGGACAGAGGAAGGGAGGGGGATAGCAGAACGGAGAGGGACAGAGGAACGGAGGGGGACAGCGGAACGAGAGGGACAGAAGAACGGAGGGGGACAGCGGAGGGGGAAAGCGGAATGAAGAGGGACAGCGGAGGGGGACAGCGGAACGGAGGGGGCATGGAGTATGTGGTGACAGTCAGCAGTGATCGCGTGTGGGGGAGTTAAAAGCACCGATCACCGCTGTATGTCACTAAGCAGCTGAAAGCCGCGGGGGGAGGGGCTTGTAACTCCCCCACGCACCGATCACTGCTGACTCTCAAGGTATCGGGAGAAGCATCGGGAGCATTTGCCCAAGTACAAGTACTTGGGCAAATGCTCGGCATTGGTGCCGATACCGATACTAGTATCTGTATCAGGACAACCCTAATACATAGGGAGTGATTCTAACTGTGGGGGGGATGGGCTCACTATAACATGACAGCGATCACTGCTTCTGATGACAGGGAGCAGTAGATCCCTGTCATGTTGCTAGGCAGAACAGGAAAATGCCTTGTTTACATAGGCATCTCCCTGTTCTGCCGCTCCGCATCACGATTGCGGGCCCCTGGTGGACATCGAATTCATGTGACCCGCGGGCACACTCATGGATCACGCGGTGCGCGTGCACCCAGTAAGCTGCGTCTTAGAGGGGACATACAGGTATGCCCATTTGCCCAGCCATGCCATTGTGCCGACATACATCGTCATTCGCTGGTCAGCAAGCAGTTAATAAAACACATCCTTCAATTTTAAGCCTGATGTGCACTTTTTTTTTTTTTAAACTTTCAGAGAACAAAATTATAGAAATGTCAAAATTCAACATAAAGTATGTTGTTGCTATGGAAACATTAAAAAATCAGCAGGGGCTGAGACCTCCATCACATTATTGGATAAGTGAAATCATGACATGCAGGTTTCAGCGCCTAGGAAAAAAAGAACACAGATTGTTCTACTGCCATTTGATTCAGTGCGGAACTTTTTCATTATTCTCATTTAAAACTAGGGTTACTATTTATCTTCAAAGGAAGAACTCTGAAAATGAGACGTGCATGGGAATGGATTTGCTTTAAAAACAAAAAAAACAAAAACAAATTCCGTCAAGGTTTGATGGTTAAAATGAAGAGAAGTTGTACCAAATGAGTAGATGCATTCAGAGATAGTCATGCCATTCCAAATCCTGACCTTGAAGTCATTGTACTCATGTCTATTTGCGTTCTCTTTTAACTTTGCTCTGTTTCGACCTTTAAAGTCTGCCCTTGCTATGTTGTTAAACAGGCATTTCAAACTGTCTCATCAGACTAAGGCCCCTTTCACACTTGTATGACTTGTCCTATGACTTGGGACTGCAAAGTCGCATGACAAGTCGTTCCCCATGATTTCCAATGACAACCATTCCTATTAGTACAGTCAGGTCCATGAATAGTGGGACATTGACACAATTCTAATCTTTTTGCCTCTATACACCACCGCAATGGATTTGAAATAAACAAACAAGATGTGCTTTAACTGCAGACTTCCAGCTTTAATTTGAGGGTATTTACATCCAAATCAGGTGAACGGTGTAGGAATTACAACAGTTTGTATATGTGCCTCCCACTTTTGGATGTAAATACCCTCAACGATAGAGCATTGTTATAAGCCGGGTTAGATCAGTTAATTTTATCTGAACAACACGTTGGGTGCACTATCGTGCCCTCTCTAAAGTGAGGGTTTCCGGGTTGGGTATCCACCCCTGTGTTAGAGTCTCTGCACTGGTAGAAGCGGAGCCTTGAGCCAGACTGTAACAACAGGTGGTGGGACCTAACTAGGTCAATCAAGGCTCAGGCGGCCAGGGGGGAGCGGGGTTGAACATGAGAGGGCGCCCCTAAAGATCGACGGACCCCAATAAATCTAGAGATAGTCTGAACTCGAGTACTATTCAAAAGTTTCTGAAAAGCCCAAGCACGGATAATAAACAGCAAGAGCCAAAGGAAGCTAAAGATAGAAAAAAGGCCATTATCAAAAGCAAAGGAGCCCAGGGGGGGGCAGCTACCACTGGGACATTTGCGGAAGGAATTCCAGCTTTAAATATGGAGGCAGATCCGACAAGAGAGGCGCTCCCCACAAAAATGGAGATTCAAGATATGTTTGAAAATCTAGAAAAAGTAATTAAAGCAGAAATCTTGAATGTAAGAACTGACATGGGACACCTCCTAGCAAGAGTGGAGGAGATGGAGAGGGGGGTGGAACAGCAAGGTGGAGAAATAGCCATGTTAAAAAAACAAGTAAAAACACTACAGAGGGGACACAAAGAGCTGATTTATAAGATGGAAGAACAAGAAAACCAAAACAGACGACAACATTTAAGAATTAGATTACTGCCTGAGCACAGAGATGAGGACCTGTTTTTAGTCTGTAAAGAGCTTTTCAATGTGGAGGGGGGTGGGGGAGGTGGGGACACGAGGGGGGGGCTGGGGGAGGTGTCGCCCTGTGCAGACAGATTACTCATAGAGCTCGCTTTTTTTCCATAAAGTTGCAAATAAGGCACAAGGTTTTGGTCAAATGGACTTTTTATGTTTAACATACAATGTTAGGGGCCTAAACTCCCCTAACAAGAGACATAAACTACTAAGAGAGCTGTACCACCACAGAGCAGAGGTAGTTTTCTTACAGGAAACCCATTTTTCGTGGGATGCAAATATAAAACTCTATTCTAAATACCTCCCATCTTGGTTCTACAGTGATTCTCCAACAAAGCGAGCAAAGGGGGTGGCAATTGGTTTCGGGAAAAATGTTAATTTCCGCTTGATAGATAGGAAGAGTGACCCTGAGGGGCGATTCCTGTTTTTGAAAATTAGGATAGGAGTGAGAATCCTCACCCTTGCCAATATCTACTGCCCGAACAGAGACCCATCAAAATTCTTGATGAGGGTCCTAAATGAGTTACTGGAATTTAGAGAAGGGGAGGTGATCGCAGCAGGGGACTTCAATTTCTGTTTTGACCCACCACTAGATAGCTCATCAAATGCACGGGGGATGAGTAAAGACACCCTGCGAAGAGTTGGGAAAAAACTGCATGAATGTCAGTTGTTAGACATGTAGAGGATTCAGCATGCGGGGGTCAGGGATTATTCCTTTTTCTCCCCCGTGCATAATACACATTCCAGATTGGACTATCTCCTGGTGGATCATCGATTGGTGGATTCAGTAGTAGAGACCAAGATTGGGATCCGATCACTGTCAGACCACGCCCCCGTTACGATGAAATTAAAACTAAAAGAAGTGCATAAACCTCCGTTTACTTGGCGCCTAAATGAGAACCTAATTAAAGACCCCAAAAACATAGAAAGAATCCAGCAGGATATAGATGATTTTTTCTTAACCAATGACAGGGGCGAAACACGGGGGACGATGGTCTGGGAAACCTTTAAGGCGTACTTAAGAGGGATACTGATCTCAATAGGCGCAGGGCAGAAAAAAGAAAGAATAAAAAGAAAAAAAGCTCTCATTGCAGAAATTTTTAGGATAGAGCAGTTACACAAAGCCTACAGAGGCCCAGATAAGACACTACTGATGCAACTAACCACCAAGAGAGACGAATTAAGGGACTTAATGGAACAGGAGACGCAACACATAACGAACAGATATACAAGAGAAAAATTCAAGTGGGGTAATAAAGTAGGAAAACACCTGGCCAAAATTTTGAGGAAAAAACGGGACATAAATTTTATAGATAAGATTCAAAATAAAAATGGAGTATTGTAATACGCCTCGGGGGAAATTGGAGAAGAATTTAGGCATTACTTCACATCCCTATACTCAGTGAGTAAAACAGGTTGCAGCAGAGGGAGTAATAAAAGAGCAGAGGCCTTCCTTACAGAGGCAGGGCTTAATAAACTGTCCGAAATGGACTCAAAAGACCTTGACAGACCCATAACAGAGGAAGAAATTCGTCTCGCCCTGAGATCTACTCCCTCTGGGAGAAGCCCAGGCCCAGACGGCTTTACAGCTGCCTTCTTTAAAACATTTGGAGAAACGCTGATCCCGAGGATGTGTAGGCTTTGGAATGAGCTTGGATCCCAGGGTGAGATGAGTGAAGGTGCCCTGCTGGCGGCAGTGACCCTGATCCCTAAGGAGGGCAAGGACCGCACCCTCTGCTCCAGCTATAGACCTATAGCGCTTATAAATGCAGACATTAAACTGTACGCAAAAGTGCTCGCATCCAGATTTAAGGGGAGAATGGCACATCTGGTCCACCCGGACCAGGTGGGCTTTGTCCCCGGGAGAGAGAGCAGAGACAATGGGGTGCGGTCCTTGCTCCTGGTAGAGGCCTTTAAGAGCAACGGAGCCCCAGGTCTATTCCTGTCAATTGACGCCGAAAAGGCCTTTGACAGGGTAGACTGGGGTTTCATGTTCAAAACGTTGGAAGCCATGGGGGTGGGAGAAAAAATGTTAAAATGGATTAAAGCTCTATACGACCACCCCTCCGCTTTTGTTAAAGTTAACAACACCCCCTCAGCTCAGTTTGAAATGAAAAACGGCACTAGACAGGGCTGTCCGTTGTCCCCCCTCTTGTTTGTGTTGACATTAGAGCCTCTGCTAGCTACCTTCCGAAAAAATCCGGACATTAAGGGGTGTACAGTAGGGAAAGAGGAACACAAACTGGCTGCATATGCCGACGATGTCCTCTTATACATCACAAATCCGAGGATTTCGATCCCTAATGTATTATCGGTTGTTAAGAAATATAGTGAGTTATCAAATTATAAGATCAATCTGGGAAAATCTGAGGCTTTGAATGTCAACATGGAAAAGAAGGACGAGGTCTGGATTAGGGACACTTTCCACTTTCCAGTAAGGGACAATATCCAATACTTGGGGGTTAAGTTGTCGAACTCTGTGCAGAGGACATATGCCCTGAACTTTGTGCCTCTGCTGGACGAAGTCCGAACAGAAGCTAAGAGGATGGGTCACTGCCTGATCTCATGGATAGGGCGAATCAATTCAGTGAAAATGGTGCTGGCCCCAAAAGTATTTTATAAGATGCAAATGTTGCCTATCCCATTGCCTCAAATTTAATTTAATAAGTTAACACAAATATTAAAGGGATTTATCTGGAAGAATAAGAAACCTAGAGTTGCACACAAAGAATTATGTAGAGGGAAAGCACAAGGGGGGCTGGCCCTCCCCGACTTCAAAAAATATCATAACGCAATAGTAATCGCACGGGCAGTTGATTGGGTCAAGGGAGAGACCACCAAAAGGTGGGTCAACCTGGAGATAGGTTTAAGTGGAGCACGTTTGAACAAAGTACTTTGGAATCCCCCTAGTTGTAGAACACTTGGTCCAAACACACACACTATTACACAACACACTTTTAAAATTTGGGATTGGATGCACACATTAAATGGGTGGGAGTACAATTCACCATTGATTTTTTTAAAAAACAACGAGCTGTTCCCCCCGGGGATGGAGGAAGTGGGGGGTAACTGGATTTTAAGCAACAAAACACAAGTTAAAGACATTATGAAGAAAGGGAAAATAGGCACTTACGAGCACTTAGACACACGTAGAGAGCTAATGAGACTCAATGGATGGCGATACGCCCAACTCTCGCACTTTGTTAAAAGTCTCCCGGCTCCGATAAGGGAAGAAAACAATGTATTACCAATAGAGAAGATATTTAACAGTAATAAGCTGAAAGGATATATGTCAGCCATATATAAAATATTATCGATCAGGGAGGAGTTGGAAACGCCGCCATTCATTAAGAAATGGGAGAAGGACTTAGGGGTACCATTAGAAGAAAATGCAAAGGGCAACATATTAACAGCTACACACAGCACGGCAACTGACATAAAAACGATAGAGTCAAACTATAAATGCCTATCCAGATGGTACGCCACGCCCGTAAAGATCAATAAATACCAACCAGATAGGTCGCCTAATTGTTGGAGGGGATGTGGGATGCCGGGATCCATGGCTCATATTTGGTGGAGCTGCCCAGTGGTCAAAAAGTTTTGGGAGAAAGTAATTCAAATAATTAAGATGATAACGGGTAAATCAATACCATATGACCCATGGATATGTCTGTTCCACAGCTCGGAAGGAGGCAATCGGGAGTACAATACGTCTATAATCCCAGTACTATTAAATATAGCAAAAAGTGAAATTCCCAAGAATTGGCAGAATATTGAAGGCCCTAAGGTCAGGGACTGGTTGCTCAAAATACAGGAAATACATATTCTAGAGAAAGGGGAGAAAGACGGGTTATTTAAAGATGATGCGTCGAGGGGAGGAAGATGGGCAACTTGGACGACCTTTAGGAATTCTCTCTCATATGCCGAACTGATGATGAAGTAATCCGACCCCAAGGGGTAATCCAGTAGTTTCACTCTAGTAAAGGAAACAGCAACAGATGTCTGCGGGGGGGAAGGGGGGAGGGGTACGGGGAGGGGAGGGTGGGTAGTGGGGAGGTTTCTGAGAGATGATGTTGGGATTATTGAATGTTTTTGTCTATTTTTTTTTTGGCTACTCTCTCACGTTTTGTATGGCCTTGTGAAAAATTTAAATAAAGATTTAAAAAAAAAAAAGTAAATACCCTCAAATTAAAGCTGAAATGTTGCAGTTAAAGCACATCTTGTTCGTTTTCATTTCAAATCCATTGTGGTGGTGTATAGAGCCAAAAACATTAGAATTGTGTTGATGTCCCAATATTTATGGACCTGACTGTATAACTTCAAAGTAGTCCCTGCACTACTTTGGTCCAATTTTGATCCTACTTCAGCACCTTGAATATCACTGAAGTCATATCAAAGTCGGATCGCCATCCTAACTGATCCGACTTTGGCATGCGGCTTGTGCTCTGATGACCTTGAAGGGGAACTCCACGCCAAATTAAAAAATGGCACGGGTTCCCCTCCAAAAGAATACAGGCCCTTTGGTCTGGTATGGATTTTAAGGGGAACCCCCATGCATGATGTTTTCTAGCCCTCTCCAGGTCTTCTCTCTCTGTCCGCTGTCTTCTGCCTCTGCCAGGTCTTCTCCGCTGTCATCTCGCTCTTTTGCTGGTTCTTCTCCACTGTCTTCTCACTCTTTTGGCGGGTCTTCTCTGCCATCTTCCCGTTCTTTTGCTCGGTCTTCTCCGCTGTCTTCTCCCTCTATTCTTCTTCCGATGTTGACGCAACGCTCTCTCCTACTCTAATGCTGGGTGCGTGGTGTGCCACTTCTTATATTGCCATGGGGTGGGGTAACCGGGTGACGTCATCCGGAGGCCAAACCCTTATGACGTCACCACCCGGGGCATAATGAGTGGTGACATCATAATGGGCGGGCCTCCGGTGACCTCATGCCAAGTAGTGGCACACCGCGCACCCAGCATTAGAACGGGAGAGAGCGTCGAGTCAACATCGGAAGAAGAACAGAGGGAGAAGACAGCAGACAGAGGGAGAAGAACCGGAGAGGACTAGAAGACATCAGTGGAGAAGACCCGGAGAGGGGAGAAGAAATCGAAAGTGACACCGGAGCTGAATAAATTACTTTAAAAACCTGTGTGCTGTGTTTTATTTTTAACACTTTTTTTTAGGTGAATGGGTAGGGGTACGGTACCTAATGTACCCGATACTCATTCACATAGGGTGGGGGGCCAGGATCTGGGGGCCTCCTTGTTAAAGGGGGCTTCCAGATTCCGATAAGCTTCCCGCCCGCGGACCCCGACAACCAACAGCCAGGGTTGCCATGAAAAGGCCCTTGTCCTCATCAACATGGGGAAAAGGTGCATTGGGGTGGGGAGGCAAAGCCCCCCCTTCCCCAAAGCACCCACTCGCCATGTTGAGAGCATGCAGGCCCCCTTTCCTGACCTGCCGGGCTGTGTGCTCGGATAAGGGTCTGACCCCTCCCACTTCCCATAAGCCCCACCCCTTATAGAATCCACCCATTCCGTCCCCTGTATTCCACTTGCTTACACCCATAGACCCATAGTGTTAGGAGTATACAGCCCCAGAATCACAGAACAGAGTATACAGCTCAGCATTACAGATACGGTATATAGATCAGCACCACAGATACGGTATACAGATCAGCACCACAGATACAGTATACAGATCAGCACCACAGATATGGTATATAGATCAGCACCACAGATACGCTATACAGATCAGCACCACAGACACACTGACAGCATGATAATACCCCCCGGGTCACCCTGCTCACAGCAATCCCCCACCCCCCCGATTAATCGTGGGACAGCCCGCTCACAGCACAACCGCCCCCCTCCCCCGCGGATGGTTCACGGGACACCCCGCTCACAGCACCCCACCCACCCGCGGATGGTTCATGGGACACCCCACTCACAGCACCACCCCCAAGGAAGGATCGCGGGACAACCCGCTCACAGCACCCACCCCCCCATGGATCGCGGGACAGCCTGCTCACAGCACAAACCCCCCACCCCGGTGGATCGTGGACACCCCACTCACAGCACCCAGCCCCCCGCGGATGGATCGCGGGACACCCCACTCACAGCACCCACCCCCCCTGCGGATGGATCACGGGACACCCCGCTCACAGCACAACCCACCCCCCAGCGGATGGATTCCCATGCAGGAGGTCCTTTGGCCAATCAGGAAACAGGTCTCACTGACCTGCCTCCAGATTGGCGGGGAGGCAATGCGGTGTGAAATTAGCAAATATTCATTTGCTATGGTCACACAATTAGGTGGGATCAGGGCGCACTCTCTGCGCCCCAAGCCCACCCTTTTTTGAAGCATATTAGAGCCTCTGGTTCTAATCAGGTGCTTCAAAAAAATACACCCCCTTCTGCCCCCACCATAGGAGTCCATGCGTCCAGCATCCTGAAAGGGGCCGGGCGCATGGATAGGGAGGCGGCAGCAGGGATAGGGGGGGCGGCGCCTGTACGCTCACAATGCACGGGCCGCCACTGTTCAAGTCGCAGGGCAAAGTCAGATCCACAGTCGTACGAGTATTGTGTCTTACCAGTGTGAAAGGGGCCTAAAGGAGATATCTATCACATGATCTGTTCTGTTGCCAAAGGGAATACTGAAATGATATAGGTGGTGACACCAGCCACATCTAGGTTGGCACAACTATTAGGGAATACACTAAAAACCCTAAATACTACCAATGCTGCCCATGCTGCTTATTTTTCTCTGCAAGCTGAAGCATGTTTGCTGAAAACTACCACTAGTAGGAATGATAGATAATGGCATTTCCCCCATTGCTTACAGTAGTAGTAGACAGGGCATAGAGTAAAATCCTAGGCATCCAGTCTACCAACTCTGTTGAGGGAGTGGTATGGTTTAGTGTATTTTGAAATATGTTGTGATATTTTGACCTATATGATGTGAAGGGGCTGTGATTAACTATCTTTGTAATTGCATTACTAGTATGTGAGCTGTGCAGGGAGGTTGTGGGAAATAGGATGTCGGTAAAATAAACTCAAATTGCCTCAAATACTGCACTCTGGGTACCTTTCAGGCTGTTTTTGGAATTTCTGTTGTTAGAGACACTTGTAGAAAATTATAATATAACCTGTTTTTCAACTTCACTCATTTTTTGTTGCAGAGATGAAGAGATGTGCTTTAAAGTGGAGTTCCACCCAAAAGTGGAACTTCCACTCATCAGATTCCTCCCCCCCCTCCGGTGACACAGTTGGCACCTTTCAGGGGGGAGGGGGGTACAGATACCTGTATATTACAGGTATCTGTACCCACTTCCGGCATAGATAGCCGCAGAATCTGCGGTTATTTACGCCACTTCCTGCTCCCTCCCTGCTGCCTGCTGGGAAACACACGGGTCCCAGAGGCAGCAGGGACCATCCGTATTGCGCTGCGCGACTCGCGCATGTGCAGTAGGGAACCGGGAAGTGAAGCCGCACGGCTTCACTTCCTGATTCCCTTACCGAAGATGGAGGCGGCAGCACCCGAGGACGGAGAGACGCTTCGGCCTCGGGTGCCGACATCGCGGGCGCCCTGGACAGGTAAGTGTCCATGTTTTAAAAGTCAGCAGCTGCAGTATTTGTAGCTGCTGACTTTTAAAAAAAAAATTTTCGGTGGCGCTCCGCTTTAAAGTCCAATTCCAGCCAAAGTTTGTGTTTTGTTTTGGAGAGAGTAGAGATGAGTAAGAACCTTTTGTCATATGTATTTTATGTCTGTGTTATCTCACATCCTGTGTGGCCACCAGGACAGAGAGACAGATGAGACTCAGCCCAGTGGGAACACAATTTAGCAAAGCAGAAAAAGTTTAGAACCTCTATCAGGTAATCATAATTGTTTTCTGCATCTCCGTTTAGGTTATTGCCATACTTAGGCCAGCCATACACGTTTCAAACTGTTAATGGGCAGGCTGAATGTACCAAGTTGTCTGATCGATCAACTTGGGTACAACCAGCCTGTCGGATACTTTTGCGTTTATTGCTAGTGGCTGCTATAACCACTAGCGATAATCACTGTCTTCTCCAGGCGGCTTCTCCTGCTTGCCCTGCAAATTTCTTTCCTGCCACCAAGAGATTTGAACTGTGTATGGCCGGCCTTACTGTTTATATGTAAAGTAGAAGAAGGGGAGTGCCCCTAAGAGAAGCTGGGTAAGTACCAGGGGCGGACTGGGCCAGGGGGCAGGGTGGCAATTTCCCCCGGGCCAATCTGATGCCCCCAGAAAAGGCTGCCACAGCAGCAGCTCCACTTTACTTACATAGTGACCCGGCCGGCCGAAACCCATTTGTTCCACCGCTGGCCGCTATCATCTGCACTGGTTGCTAGGATCACCTGTCGTCTGGAGTCTGGTAACCAGTGTTGTCACGAGGAGGTAAGCGAGGCCGAGGACCCAGCATTCAGACCGGAGGTGGATCTTCCTCCTCCTCCACGTCTATTACTTTTTGGCTCCACCCACCTCCTCCCTCCATCTTCTTCTATGCGGCGGCATGCACCTCAGAGCCTGCCTGAGGGAAGGAAACTGTCACTGTGCCAGGATCAAATAGAGCATCTCTTCAGAGTTGACCTGCCTGAGGTGAGGTCGGGAACAGTAAATCAATGAGATCCCTAAAAGTCAAGGACTACAGGTCCCAGCATGAACCCCTCAAAGCTCAGGATGTGTTATACCACCCCCCTCCTTCTTAAGTTGCCTGAAGAAGGAGGCGGCGCCCCATCCTGATTTGGTCTCTTGCTAGCTCTGTGAGAGCAGGTGTGAGAGCTGGAAATGCTGCTGGTTATATACCGTACCTCCATACATCAGGCCTGAGCTTATCCCCACAGTGGTCTTCTTATCCCTTGTGACGGCTGACTGCTTGATTGGTGATTCACATCCACCCTGTGTGCAGCTTGCACGATACTTTTATGTAAGTGTATCTGAATAAAGTGTTACTTGCTTTTACTATCACACTGACCCAGGTGATTTCTGCTGTTTTTTTTTTTTCTTTAGTGAAGGACTACAGGTCACGGCATGAGTCACATCCTTAGAGCTCAGAGGTTCATGCTGAGACTTGCAGTCCTTCACTAGTTGGGGGGTGTCACATCCCTAGATCTCAGTTTGGACTTGTAGTCCTTTACTAGTTGCGGGGGGGTCCTCAGCTCTGAGTTTTGTTTTTTTTTAGTTTTTAGTTCCTGGAGGCCATGGTGGTACATGTCCCCCATGGACCCTGAAGGGCAACATTGTCCTTCCCCCACCTTTGTGATCATGGAAAACCTTAGACTGTTTTCCCCGATCCATGACTTTGCCACCACTGGCTCTGCTCACCTTCCCCCCACCCGCCAACCACCTCCAACTTGGTAAACAACACAGAGCTCGGTTTACTGACAAGCGATCTTGCTTTTTTTATTCCCCTGGAGAAAACAATGAGATCGCTTAGTAAAAGCAGCACATGTTACACACATTACACATTGTTAGGCACACATTTAACCCCTTGATTGCCCCTAGATGTTAACCGCTTTCCAGACAGTGTAATTAGTACAGTGGCAGTGTATAGTATTAGCACTGATCACTGTATTAGTGTCACTATCGATGTCAGTTAGTGTACCCCCCATCCAGTGTCAGATTGCCCACCATACTATCACAGTACCACTATAAGTCGCTGATTGCCACCATTACTAGTATAAAAAAAAATCCCAGTAACTATACCATCGTTTGAAGACACTATAACTTTCATACAAACCAAATAATATACACTTATTCAGATTTTTTTTACCAAAGCTATGTAGTAGATTACAGCTAGGAAGAGTGGAGCTGTAGAGTGGATGAATGGATAACCGAACACCACATGGGTGCTCAGGCTCAGGTGTCCTCTCATCCACCAATTGATAGATACCAAATGAATGAAAGAGCCAACAACTCCAAAAATTCTTCTGAATGCTTTATTGATACATGATAATGAGGCTTGTTGCCGAAACATGTTAGCCATCTGAAACTATGACTTCCACACATTAATAATAGGCGCCAGATAGGGCAGTCCTAACGGAAGCCTGGTATTCGGGTGTCCGTAGTGTTGTGTTTGGCCTGCGTGGCTGCGCCCTTCCACCACACTGATGAAGGGCTTTTATGGAAGCCTGGACTTCCATAGCATTCAGTCTGCGTGGCTGCACCCTTTAACCTGGAGCTGCTGCAGGTGTTATTGGAACGTTTTTAATGAACAGAGTATTTTTCAGCATTTTTGTTTAGTAAACGAGGAGAGGAGAAGAGAAAATAAATTGGGTGAAAAAACGAATTTTCCGGGACTCCCATTTGTCTTTCTTTCTCTCTCCCAACCAGGAGCGGGCTGGTGCCAATTTCCCCCCCAGGCCGCCCTAACTAATGTTCAATATGGCTGGCGGCCACTGCCGCTGCCATTTTATTTCTACTTTAGAAAGTCAGGCCGGGGGGAGGAGGCACAGCCGCGGCTGCCAGACGGTCGCTGTTGCCTTCCAGGAGTTGTAGTCCACGCTAGAGCTCTTGGTGGTGAGCTTGGCCCCAGGACCAGGAGCATCACCCCCAGGAAGCCGTGGCGTGCAGGGACCTGCTGATCTGCCAGGTGAGAGACCCTGACACCCCCAGCTGACCCCCACATCCCATCTCCCCCCCATAAACCCCATTTACACTGGCCCAGTGTTTAGGCTGCACTGATGGGCACTGATCAGGCTGCCATGATGGGCACTGATCAGGCTGCATTGATGGGCACTGATCAGGCTGCGCTGTTGGGCACTGGTGAGGCTGCATTGGATGGGCACTGATGGGCACTGGTAAACTGAATTAGATGAGCACTGATGAGGCTGCACTGATGGGCACTGATCAGGCTGCGTTGATGGGCACTGATCAGGATGAGCTGTTGGGTACTGGTGAGGCTGCATTTGATGGGCACTGGTGGGGCGGCATTGATGGTCACTGGTGAGGCTGCATTGGATGAGCACTGATCAGGCTGCACTGATGGGCACCGATCAAGCTGCGTTAATGGACACTGATCAGAATGAGCTGTTGTGCATGGATGAGGCTCCATTGGATGAGCACTAATCAGGTTGCACTGATGGGCACTAATCAGGCTACGTTGATGGGCACTGATCATGCTGAGCTGTTGGGTGCTGGTGAGACTGCATTAGATGGGAAACAATGGGCACTGATCAGGCTGCATTGATGGGCACTGATGAGGCTGCGTTGATGGGCACTGATGAGGCTGCACTGATGAGGCTGCACTAATGGGCACTGGTGAGGCTACACTGATGGGCACTGACCAGGCTGCACCGATGGGCACTGATCAGGCTGAGTTGTTGGGCACTGGTGAGGCTGCATTGGATGGGCACTGATCAGGCTGCATGGATGGGCACTGGTGAGGCTGCATGGATGGGCACTAATCAGGCTGCACTGATGGGCACTGGTGAGGCTGCATTGGATGGGCACTGGTGGGGCTGCATTGATAGGCACTGGTGGGGCTGCATTGATGGGCATTGATGAGGCTGCAATGATTGGCCCTGGTCAGGCTGCATTGATGGGCACTGGTCAGGCTGCATTGGTGGGCACTGATGTGCACTGATAGAGCTGCATTGATTGGCACTGATCAGGCTGCACCGATGGGCACAGGTGAGGCTGCATTGATGGGCACTGATCAGGCTGCATTGATAAACCAGGTGGGCATGTATGTAATTTCAGTCTGTCCATGGGCAGGCTGGTTTTACTGAAGTCAAAATAAAAGGGGATTGGGGATAGGACCCAAGGTGTCCTTACCTTCAGTGAAGGAAAAGGAACAAACTGCGGTTTAACCTGATATAACTTTATTAGAACAATTAGTAGAAAAACATTTTAATCATTGAAAGGAAAGCATAAACAATAGGAGATTGCATAAGGTAAAAACTGACAACGTTGTCACTTAAAAACGCATGCCCATGAGCTCAGCCATATCCAAGTCATCCACACGTGTCAATCATCTCAAGTCATTAAGTGTGACTTAATATATAATGCTTACATATGTTTAGGCGAGGTGAGTTCCGGGAAACCTTGGTAGCACAAGTCGGTACCCGTATTGTGCTTAACCATGGACCTCCAGACTCCCTATATGCCTATAGAGTTGCTGCATTAAGTCTTTACAATGTTAAAGAAAGCATTAGTTATCTCAGACAAATAAATGCAATTCTGGCTAGAAAGTATTCCTGATAGTTAGTGAACAGGACAGGTTTGATTTCTGGATGTAGCACTATCAATCATAGAGATAATATATATATATATATATATATATATATATATATATATATATATATACATAAATACAAAAAAAATGCAGCACGCTGTGATGCAGGCATGCGACTTGAGTCCAGGAGAAACAATAGATCCACAACAAGCTTGTTAGTCATTCAGCACCATGTTTCCATGAAACATTAAAGATAGCACCGCATATGGATTGGATCGGAAAATATAGTCAGCTGAGTCAAAATACAGAGCCTCCAAAGAGAAAAAAAAAAAAAAAAAAAAATTAAATTCTCTTTCCCTTTCCTTCTTCCCTTTCTATTCTTTAAATGTTCAGGCTGTGATTGCTTGCTGGATATACCAGTTGAAAAGAGACTCACTGTTTAGATGATATTAAATTGGTCCTCAATAGCAGCGACAAGGTGGTGAATCCAGAGTCCTTTGCAGGGATCCACAGGTGTGCAGGATGCAAATCTCTGTATTCCTAGTCCTGGTGACACGCACAAGATGTTATCCACTCAAAACCAGCATTGGGCCGCCTGGCCATTTACTTCCAGTTTTCAGTTGTTTGCGGATTTCCAGTTTGCGGAGATAGGATGAGGGCTAAGGAGTGATGAAAAGCCCAAGTTGGCTATCAGCAGAGGGCATGCGTAGGCACACACACCGACATGTTTCACCCACTTGTGACGTGGGTTTCTTCAGGGTGAAGTGTTTGCATGAACAGAATCCCTTTATAGGCAGAGTGACACTCAGTGAATTACTTCCTGTTACATCACTTCCTGCCTAGACATGGTCATGTTAACCCCATAGGGGAATTCAGACTGCTGTAAGGAGAAAGTGTTTTTACACAGCTGCCATCTTGTGGCAGTATATGATTATTGCAGTTTAGTATAATCATTGATGTAAAAGGTAAAATCACCATTCACAAATTGACATTTTATGCTTTTAATCACATCTATTAAATTCAATAGTAGTTATATTAAGATATGAATATAAAGCTAAATACAGATAGATACATTTATACAGACTGAGGCTTAATATGATATTTTGACAATCGATCAATTCAGTGGAGATCAACTTATGGAGTCAGGAATACCTGTAAATTCAGCTCAGTGTTTAATCCATTTGGCGCGAGCGTCCCCAGCCGAAAAATCCACTCCTTTTCTTTTTGAAGTAGTATCAGGTCGAAGTCACCTCTTCTTACTGGAAGTTTTAGAGCATAGAACCCCTTAATTTTGAGTCCGTTTGTTTCCCTATTATGATATTTTGAAAAGTGTTCTCCTATGGGGGTATCATCATCTGGGGATCGAATGCTTGAGAGGTGTTCCCCTATACGGACCTTTAAAGGACGCTTTGTTTTGCCTATATACAATTTATGACAGGAACATTCCAGCATATACAGTACTCGTGTAGTATTGCAGTTAATGAAATGTTTAATTTGATACACCTTTCTTCCTGTTGCATCTGTAAATGAGTCAGATCTATCTACAAATCTGCAAATATGGCATTTTCCACAAGCATACATCCCTCGCAATGGAGGCAGGTCCGTGAGCCAATTGCGTGGATTGGGTCTGGTATATTCAGATCTGACGAGTTCATCAGTCAGATTTTTGGCTCTTCTTGCTACCATGAAGGGTTTAGGGCCAACTATAGAAGCCATCTGGGGAGCTCGAGTCAGTACGTGCCAATGTTTAGTCAAGATCGTTCGCACATCTTCCCACTGTGTACCAAACGTGGTGATGATTTTCACTTGATCAGAAAGGCTCTTGTTGGCATCTTGGTCATTCTTTGGTATTAGCAGTTCTTTCCGGTCAATTGCAGATGCTCGTTTTCTTGAGTTCTTTAAAGATCTATGCGGGTAACCCCTTTCTCTAAATCTTTTATAGAGTTGCTTTGATTCAGCCTGATAGTCTTGATCCAGTGAGCAGTTGCGTCTAATTCTCAGAAATTGCCCTGTTGGTATACCTCTGACCAGGGACTTGGGATGATGGCTGGTTGCCTCAAGAAGGGTGTTTGCTGCTGTTGCTTTACGAAATGTTTTCGTGGACAGATGGTCTCCATCAATCCTTATTAGGAGGTCCAGAAAAGAAATTTCGTTCAAGTCGTAGGTAAATGTTAGGCGTATATTACGGCTGTTTTCATTCAGTTCACTCAAAAACCCTTCAAGGGATTCGACAGACCCCTGCCAAAGCAGCAGGACATCATCGATAAATCTTAGCCACAATTTGGCATGGTCTAGATAAGATTCAGAGCAATAAACAACTTCCTCTTCCCAATAACCAAGATGTAAACATGCGTAGGAAGGTGCCCAAGGGGCCCCCATAGAGGTGCCTTGTATTTGTCTATAATAAACCCCTAGGAATTCAAAGCAGTTGTTAGTCAGGGCAAACTGCAGCATCTCAAGGATGAACTCATTCTGAGGTCCCATACGTGGAAATTTCTGGTCAAGAAAGTGTGCCACTGCTGCCAAGCCCCATGCATGGGGTATAGATGTATAAAGAGACTCTACATCAATGCCTACCAGGAGAGTTCCAGGAGATACGGTTACCTCTTCAATTTTTGCTAATACATCAAGGGTATCTCTAATGTATGAGGGTAACTCAAAGACCATTTCTTTCAGTAGGGCATCTAGGTATCTTCCAATTACGATCAACGGATCGACTTTAGTACAACCAGCCTGTCCTCTTTTTCGGTGCGATCACTGTCAGCGACTATAGCTGCCAGCAGTAATCATTGTAATCTGACTGTGGAGAAACCTTCCACTGTCAGAATACAATAGCGCAGCGGAAGGGATTCCCCTATCACCACTAACTGTGATGATGGGGGAATCAAGTGATTTTTCTTTCCCTTTATCTGTGTGTGGTGGAAGAAAAGAAAATGGTATCTATGGGCTGCTTAAGAGTGTGTGTGTATGTCTGTGTATATGTATGTATATGTATATATATATATATATATATATATATATACACACATATACATACAGTATCTCACAAAAGTGAGTACAACCCTCACATTTTTATAAATATTTTATCTTTTTATGTGACAACGCTGAAGGAATGACACTTTGCTACAATGTAAAGTAGTGAGTGTACAGCTTGTATAGCAGTGTAAATTTGCTGTACCCTCAAAATAACTCAACAGCCATTAATGTCTAAACCGCTGGTAACCCCTAAGTGAAAATGTCCAAATTGGCCCAAATTAGCAATTTTCCCTCCCCGGTGTCATGTGATCATTAGTATTACAAGGTCTCAAGTGTGAGTGGGAAGCAGGTGTGTTAAATTTGGTGTTATCGCTCTTACTCTCATACTGGTCACTGGAAGTTCAACATGATACCTCATGGCAAAGAACTCTCTAAGGATCTGAAAAAAAGAATTGGTGCTCTACATACAGATGGCCTAGGCCATAAGAAGATTGCCAAGACCCTGGAACTGAGCTACAGCACGGTGGCCAAGACCATACAGTGGTTTAACAGGACAGATTCCACTCAGAACAGGTCTTGTCCTGGTCGACCAAAGAGGTAGAGTGCACGTGCTTAGTGTCATATCCTGTGGTTGTCTTTGGGAAATAAATGTATGAATGCTGCCAGCATTGCTGCAGAGGTTGAAGGGGTGGGGGATCAGCCTGTCAGTGCTCAGACCATATGCTGCACACTGCATCAAATTGGTCTGCATGGTTGTCATCCCAAAAAGGAAGTCTCTTCTAAAGATGATGCACAATAAAGCCCGCAAACAGTTTGTTGAAGACAAGCAGACTAAGGACATGGATTACTGAAACCATGTGGTGTGGTCTGATGAGACCAAAGTAAACTTATTTGGTTTAGATGGTGTCAAGTGTGTGTGGCAGCAACCATTTTACTGAGGGAACCATGAATGCCAACATGTACTGTGAAATACTGAAGCAGAGCATGATCCCCTCCCTTCTGAGACTGGGCAGCAGGGCAGTATTCCAACATGATCACGACCCCAAACACACCTCCAAGACAACCACTGCCTTGCTAAAGAAGCTGAGGGTAAAGGTGATGGACCAAGCATGTATCCAGATCTAAACCCTATTGAGCATCTGTGGGGTATCCTCAAAAAAAGAAAAATGTGTCCCGCAATGTCTATCCATCTTTAATCACACCTCCCGATGGACCTGAAAAATATTTTAAAAAAAGCTCTCTCTCAATGGGAGGCCTCCCGGCGACTGCTGTCTCTTGGCTGTGACAGCTGTTATATAGGCAAGGGCAGGGCCCCGCGCTCTTCTGACGTCATGTGATGTCAGCTTGGCATGGGGGTTGGGAGGCGGCAGGGAAGAGGAAGAGGGGAGGGGAGCCGAGTTGTTGCACCATGGGCCTCTGGGTTGTGCTTGCCCCCTGGGCCAAGAGTTGCCAGTCAACCCCTGGTGAATACCATAAATAAATAAATAAAGAGATTTTCTCAGCAGATATTGAAGCTGTTAAAACACATCAGTGTGGAGTAGTATAAATTACTTTGTGAAATATAGTCGCATGGTCCTCTTCAGGTGGTCATCGGCTGGCTATGTACTGTAGAGATCAGACATTGAGCACAGTAAGCAACTGCAGCACCGTGAGTGACTGGCTTGTACTCGGACGCAGATCAACAATGCAGACTCCTGCACTTAATGACTGGTCATATAAATAAGTTGTCAGTAAAGGTGATAAGGCACTGATATTTCTTCTTAATTTAGTCTTTTTCAGAGCAGTACCTTTACTTTGCACCAGCTTAGACTACCACATCAAAAAAATGGAGTTAGCCTGGATCAGCTTTTTTTGCCCTCTTGAGAGATACTTATTCTCTTTGTTTTTTCTTAGACTACCACATCCTTTAAATATAGCAAAAAAGAATAGAGAAACAAAAAATGTGGCTCCATAAGATCAGACTTTTAAAAGGTGCACCATGAGGCAAACAAAATTTATAAAAGTAAAATCAGCCTGTATATGCAGTAAAACATGCTTGTTATACTCATTGTGGAACCTAAGGGGTTAATCCTCTGCAATGTGTAAAAAAACAATTTGATCCTGTCTTTTCTGATCCCCCCTTCTTCCACTGTCCCCAATCCATCTGCTGATAGAACAGAGCCTTGGGGACAAGCTGCACATGCTCAGTTTGGTGTGTATTGCTAGAGAATTTATTGTTCTTGGGAGAGTGCATGTGATCAGCGCAGGGCCAATCAGCACTGTCCAGACAGAGGGTCAGGGGTCCTGCAGCCTCATAGGACAATCAGGGGAGAATGAAAACTACTCCTACAAGCTTTAACCAGACACTGATAGGAGTCACAAGACAGCTCTAACTGCTAATGAGAAAAGGTATTTAGCAGTTTATATTTACTAAAATAATTGCATTTCCATGTTTTGTGTACTGTGGGTGACCAGATATAGTGAATGCAGGGTCCTGGGTTTAGTGACATGTTAATATAACTCTTAAAACCACGTATATCAACACAAATGTAAAACACCTAAAAAAAAACACTACCCTGAACCCCTGGGATTAGGCACCTGCCAACTATAAAAAGTAATAAAGTTATAATATTTTTATCCGGTGGTGTGTAACAGGACATTGTATTCTTGGGTCACCATCATGCCGCTTCACAGCAGGTGCTGCTTCATCAGGAGAGGGCAGTTATTTAGTATTGCAATTCTTCCTCAGGCGGAAAAATTAACTGTGCAAGAAGAGGTCTTAGGGGCGGATATAGGGGTCCAAAGAAGCTACAACTACACTTAGGACTCACCGGGGAGTGCTGGTCACCAGTCAATACAACTAAAAACAGGGGTAAACCCAGGACCAGGGAGGGTGACTCTTATACAAACAGCCATCCATTTAAATTTTATATCCAGGCACCCTACCCCAATTCCCAAAAGGTGGGGGATGCACAACTCTGCAGAGTAAATCTTGAGGAATGCACCAGGTGGGTAACATGGAAGCGTCTATATATCCACCATATATCAAGTGCCCATAGTCACATACCTCCCCTTGGTTAAGTGGTGGAAGTGGAAATTTGAACTGTACCAAATTAATATTGGATTTTAGTTTTGTCCTGTTCCTGAAGAAGGAATAGAATTACTGAAAAACAATAGGAGGAAAAAAAATGTTGCTCCATATCACATTTTTGAAGGTACAGCATGACGCATATACAATTTTTAAAAGTATACAATTTGATATAACCCCTCAAACCACATACTGTATATAAACACAAATATACAATGCCTAGGGAACTAAATTCCCTTAAAATAAAGGACAATGCAAAAGAAGCGCAAGTAAGTCCGATTTTGAAGAAAGCATGCCATTCTTGGCCCAGGCTTATCATTGGTCCTTGCTATCAATGCATTTATTAACACCTATTCCAACTCCACTGCTCAAAAATATTCTAATACGCTCAGAAAAAAAGTTTATTGACGTATATGTGGGTTACAGAAAACAAATGTACAGCCGTGATTTATGAATTCTGCAATGACACTGTATGTTACTGAAGAAAATAATAATGAACCTTATAATATACGTTATTTATTGTAAAACCTAGCTTCAGTCCACAATCTGAATTGAAAAAAGCAAAATCTACAAGCACATTGCATGCACTCCATTACTATATGGAATGAAAAAATATTTTTATCAAACTTCTAAAATGCAAAGCTGAAACATGTACTATTAGTCATTTTCATTTACAAAAAAAGGTATCTCACATCCAATTACTTTCCAATTACTGTTTTTTTAAATTATAGTGTAGAAATGAGTGATTGCTGAAGGGTGTTATTTGTGCATATATCAGAAAAATCAATCTGAAATCTAAAAGTTTCAATTTGATGCTGTTATGTAATTACAAGCTCTTGTTTTCAATAGGCATTTCTCTATTCTGTTTAGAAAGCATTTGTATGTGTGTTTTTTCTGCAAATGCTTTTTGGTGCTATTGTGCTTAAACAGGGTATTTTTTTTCCCCTAGATTCGCTCACTGACTGGTAATAAAGAAGTTTAACAGAATATATCAAACATGTTGAAAGCTCTCTTTGTAACGGAATATTACATTTTAGGCATATTGTCAAATATTTTTACTACATTGTGCCATCTTTTTGACACCTGTTTATAATGTTTAAAACAGGTCAACAGAAAAAGCAACATTGATCATAAAACACTGTTAGAAAAGGACATGCTGGCATATTTAGTAAGTTAAAAAGCAAAGTGCAATCTGCAATAACTCATGGCTTTCAATGAGAATTCATATTTCACTGATCTCACTAGTCAAGTCTGTTTCATTGGTGAAGGCTATGCCTCTTTACGTAATATCACAGCTCTTTGCACTGTTTCATTCATTAAGTCCAGTAATGTAAATTGTGTCTTAACTGCATAATGTGCCTTTCATATATACAATAGAAAACTGAAAGTATCAAACGATTGGGATTCATCTTAAGATTTTGACCTTGATTCATCAAAAAAATGACAGGTTATCATTTATAAAACGTGTTAAAATGGAAATAAAGACACCAGATTTAAGACATGATAATAAATATGTAAACTGCAACAGGTGCTAGGGTCACTGCGGTTTTCTCATTGATAATAGCACACACCCAATACAATTGGTTAATTCCATCTCATTGGATGTGTCTTGTTAGGCAATTAGTAGGTGTTCTCAGTTAATTAACCCTTTTGATGCTAATCTCATTCCTATCACTTCTAATATATCTTTGACATGTGTTTTCCTGGTGCCTCCATGGCAGCATACTAGTGATAGAGCTCCGCCTCGACTCCTCCCTCAGGACCAGTGAATAGCATAAATTAAAGGCATAGTCCCTCCCCCAACATTCTCCTTTTTTTCCTCATACCTCTTGTGCTGGTGAAGAGTAGCAGTATGTCCATACCTCTGCAGTCGGCAGCGTCCGCCGGGTTTAGCCTTTCCCGTGCGCAGTCCCTGTTCTTGGGCCGCTCACAGCGCTGATAAGACTGGGAACCCCTCTGTGGATCTGTTGGGGTCTTCTTGCAGAGTTTCCTCACTGGAACGCAGTCTGCCACCATATCCTATGACGATGGCGAAGGAGTCGCAAAAGGATCAGCTCCATTCTGCCAGGCTTGTGATTTTTTTCTTTTCACTTTTTGTTTCCTTTTAAAAAAAAAAAAAAGAGAGGCATATGTCTTTCCCCTCCCCTCTTCCCTTTCTGTTTTCCTTCCCTTTTTTCCTTTGAAGGAATATATATGTTTATATATAGGCAATTTAAATATGTTTTACTTACTATCTGCCATATCTTCCATGCTGTTGCCCTTTAAAGTTTGCAGTTTTCTTTTGGTTCTATTTACTGCTGTTTTTTCTTCCTCCCGGCTGGTGGAGACAGCGCGGTTCGGCGTCCCCACCTGCCGTACTGCGCATGCGCGATACGGGGGGCGAGAGGGCTGCCATCGTTAGCAAAGCTTTCTTTGCTTCTCGGCATCGGCTTTACTGCGCATGCGCGGGCGCATGCGCGGTTCCTCGGCGCTCCGGCGGCCATTTTTAGTTCTGGAAAAAGGGCCAGTTTTTGCCCTTTTTCGATTCTAAAGTTTAAAAAAAAAAAAAAGAAGAGAGAGAGGCTGGGGGTTCATGGGATGTTACCCCACCCACCCTTAAGGTATTTAAGGTCAGCTTTGGGGCTAGCAGTCAGAGTTTCCTCAGCTGTGCCCTGCTGGCTTTCTCTGAAACTGCTCTGTGGTAAGTAAAAAAAAAAAAAAAAAAAAAAATAACAGGTAATGCGTCTTTAAAAAAAAACCCCTTTTCTTTTCTTTTTTTCTTGCTATATTTCCGCAGCTGATCCTTTTGCCCAACTCCGCAATGAGCCATTCGTCTCGCAACAAAGATCCTCACACTTCCGTTAGGTATGGGACCACCTATACGTGAGTATAAAAAAAAAAAAAAAAAGTGCGCTCGCTGGCCTGACATGATTTTTTTTTAAAATCATAGCTCTGCCCACTCCAAGAGGACCGAAAAATCCTCAAGGCACCACGATGACGACAGCCCAAATCGCAGATCTCGTTCTTCACGCCACCAGTCCCGCTCGTCAAGACGTGAGTCCAATTCTTCTCGACATAGATCAAGATCCAGAAGACGGGATCGGTCCCCCTCTCCTAGATCCTATCAGAGGAAGAAGTGCTGGACCTGTGGGGCTAGTCCGCTGCCGAACAAAGTAGTCTGCAAGGACTGTTTTGCGGACTATGCGTCTGGCCGCGAGTTGGAAAACCAACAGGTGGTGGACCTACTCAAAAGAACTATGAAGGACTCCTTCTCTGAGCTTGCGGCCTTGGTCCCTGCCCAGCCAGTCCCGCAGACGTCCCAAGCTCAGGATGTTGAACTTAACCTTCTCGGTCCTTCCGCAGCCAGTACGCCTCTACCTCCGTCAGGCCGACCGGCCAGAGAATCCCCTCCTGAAGACCTCTCAGGGGACTCGTCAGATGAGTCAGATCCTTCTGGCTTCAGCCATTCGTTGGTAAAACCATTTATCCAGGCAGTTAGAGCTGCAATAGCTTGGGAGAATACTGAAGAACCTCCCCAGGAAGCAAAAAGCTACTTCCCATTCCTTAAAAGGAAACAGGTTTTCTTTCCTTTGATGGGAGAAATTAGTCAAGTCATTCAAAACGAATGGTCAAGAACTGATAAAAAGCTGTCATTGGGCCGTTTCAATAAATTGTATCCCCTTCCGGAGTCGGGAACACAGTCACTGAACTCCATGCCGGTGGTAGACGCATCAGTGGTGCGACTCGCAAAGAATATTACCCTGCCTATGGAAGATTCCGCTTCTTTCAAGGATCCTCTTGACAGAAGAATCGATCTGGACCTCAAGAGGAGCTATTTAGCTGCAGGGGCGGCATGTAAGCCAGCGATCGCCCTCACCTCCGTATCTAATGCCATTAGAACTTGGACGGATAACATTGAAACAGCTCTATGCCAGGATGTTCCCAAGGAAGACATAATTAAAGCCTTGGAAGAAATTAGATTGTCAGCAGACCTCGTCGGAGTAGCAGCTATAGACACGATTAGGTGTTCAGCAAGATCTATGCTGCACTCAGTAATGGCGAAAAGGGCCTTGTGGTTAAAACCCTGGACGGCGGATTTAGCTTCCAAGCAAAATTGGTGCAAAATCCCGTTCGACGGGAAGGCATTATTTGGAGACAAGATGGATAAAGCCATATCTAGGTTGTCAGGAGGAAAGTCAGGTATGCTTCCCCAAGACAGAAGGATGCGAAGATCCAGAGGGGGTTCTTCCAAGTTCCGCCAGTCAAACCCTAGAGATTTCAGACAATCAAGGCAGTTCAGAGACGGCAAAAGACCCTGGAGGGGCACTCAGGCATCCTTCCTGGGCAGAAAGTCGAAGGTCCCTCCGACTCCACATGAGCAGAAGCAATCCTTTTGACGCCAGATTAGCCCAGACACTCCCGGTGGGAGCCAGACTAAAGTTCTTTCTTCCAGTCTGGGCCAGCAAATGCCAGGATTCCTGGGTTCTCTCAACAATCCAATGGGGACACTTTGGAGTTTCTCTCATCCTCCACCTCAAAATTTGTTCACAAGAACGGAAATTCCATCCTCTCCACTGAAGGCTCAAGCCCTAAGGCACTTCGTATCATCACTCCAACTTCAGGGAGCAGCTGTGCCGGTTCCTTTGGCGGAGCGCTTCGCAGGCTTCTATTCCACTCTATTTCTGGTCCCAAAGAGAACGGGTGGATGGAGACCTGTGATAGATCTAAAAAGGCTCAACAGGTACATACACCCAGAAAGCTTCAAGATGGAGTCTCTACAAACAATTATTCAGGCAGTGCAGCCAACAGATTGGATGATCTCAGTCGACCTGCAGGATGCGTACTTACACGTTCCAATTCCACCTACCTTCCAGAAGTATCTCAGATTCGCAGTAGGACGAATCCACCTGTAGTTCCAAGCCCTGCCCTTCGGCCTGTGCACCTCCCCCAGAGTATTCACCAAGATTCTAATATCCGCTCTGGTTCCCCTGCGGGAGAGGGGTTTGAGGATATACCACTATTTGGACGACATCCTCCTCCTAGCAAGCAGTCCGGGTCAGTTGGTGTATCACCGAGACATTCTTCTCCAGTCCCTGAGAGAACTAGGATGGTTAATAAACTCAGAGAAGAGCCAGCTCGCGCCTACACAGCGGATGATCTATCTAGGCGCGATGTTCAACACCCGGGAGGGGACAGTGTCATTACCATCCCTGAAGATGAGGATTATTATCCAGAAGATAGTCAAAACCATTGTGAGCCGGTACCTAACGGCTTTGCAATGCCTGAGCCTCATTGGCACAATGTCTGCCTGTATACCGATGCCTCCTTGGGCCCATTGGCATTTGAGGTATTTTCAGACGGGTTTCTTGGCGCAGTGGAAGAAACAGCGACTCTCTCAGACAATTCTGTTGACAGCAGCAATGCGCAGGAGCCTTCATTGGTGGACTCTGCCGGAAAACCTCTCCAAACCTCGTCATCTGGGTTCCCTCTCCTGGATCACAGTTACGTCCGACACAAGCGGACAAGGCTGGGGAGCCCATTGCGGGGAAACCAGGATACAGGGGAGATGGTCCTGTTCCACCCAGGGAGTAGTATCCAACATCCTGGAGATGAGAGCAGCATTCTTGGCACTAACTTCATTGACATCTCAGATCAGAGGCCAGAGAGTACTCTTACGCCTGGACAACAGGGCAGCTGTCGCATACCTGCAGAAGCAGGGGGGCACTCGCAGCACATTGCTCCTCAGGGAAGTGGAGCCGATTATGCTCTGGGCAGAGAAGAACATCCTAGACCTCAGGGCGATGTATCTCCCGGGAAGGTTGAACACGGAAGCAGACACGCTGTCGAGGAACTTCTTGGACAACGAGTGGGCTCTTCATCCCCAGGTTTTCTGTCAGATTGCCAACCTCTGGGATCCTCTTCAGGTAGACCTATTTGCCACTCCGGAGAATGCCAAACTGACCAGATTCTTCTCTCGCCTGCCGGATACGCAAGCCGAGGAAGTAGATGCCCTGTCATGCCCCTGGAGGTTCACCACCGCATATGCCTTTCCCCCCCGGCCATTAATATTCAAGTTCCTCCTGAGACTTCTCAGAGAGACAGTCCAGGTATTGGCAGTACTCCCATATTGGCCGAAGAGACCCTGGTTTCCTCTAGCTATGCGCCTCAGCGTGAGCCCTCCAGTCAGGATCCCTCCTTTCCCTCAACTTCTGTCACAGGGCAGTTTAGTTCATCCAAATCCTCAGAAGCTCAATCTTCGAATCTGAAGGTTGAGAGGCGAAGGTTCGAGGCCCTAGGATGCTCCCCAGGGGTCATAACAACCCTCCTAGGAGCTAGGAAGCCAGCAACCAATGCTATATATTCCAAAATATGGGACAAGTTCTTGTCATTTGCTACCTCAAATGAGTTTGATCCAATCTGTCCTTCTACATCAGATGTTCTCGGTTTCCTCCAGACAGGACTTGATCTGGGTCTTGGCCTAAGTTCCCTCAAAGTGCAAGTAGCAGCAATTTCTGCTGCAACAAATAAAAGATGGGCAGAAGAGCCCTTAGTAGTCACTTTCCTCAGAGGAGTGTTAAAGATTCGTCCACCTGGCAGACGGTCTTTTCCCAAGTGGGATTTGTCCCTGGTCCTTGAAGTCCTCTCTGACCATCCATTTGCCCCAGTGGAACAACTGGAAATATGGAACCTAACACTAAAGACGGTTTTCCTGCTAGCCATTACATCTGGTAGAAGGATCTCAGAACTCCACTCTTTAGGAATAGGTGATGACCACATCTCTTTCTTCCACGACAGAGTGGAACGTCGTCCCCTTCGGGGATTCACACCTAAGGTCACTACTCCAAGCCACCTTTTGGAGCCCTGGGCACTACCAATATTTGCTGAAGCAGATTCAGGATCATGTCACGAATTGGACATATCCAGAGCGCTCAGAGCCTACCTAGAGGCCACTAGATCCTTCAGGAACTCGGAAAGACTCTTGATTGTTCCATTCGGTAAATACAGGGGCAAAGAAGCTTCCATCAGAACTCTGGCATCTTGGGTGGTAAAGCTAATCCAGAAGGCTTACAAGATGAAGAATATTGAGCCTCCATCCCGAGTGAATGCTCATTCTACAAGGGCAGTCTCAACCTCCTGGGCAGCAAGGGCTAACGTTTCATTAGAGACGGTGTGCAGGGCCGCCACCTGGTCTTCTCGCAATACTTTCCTCAGACACTACCGTAATGATCCAGGAGCTCTCACGACAGTAGAGTTCGGGAGGAGGGCAGTTCAGGCTGCAATGTCCCATTCTAATTAAACATTTATTGTTAAGCATTATCCCACCCGTGTCAGCTAGTTATTTATCACTAGTATGCTGCCATGGAGGCACCAGGAAAACGGAAAATTGTATCATACTTACCGTAATTTTCCTTTCCTGGTGCCTATCCATGGTAGCATACGCTCCCACCCTCGGTATTCTATTTTACGGAGAATGTTGGGGGAGGGACTATGCCTTTAATTTATGCTATTCACTGGTCCTGAGGGAGGAGTCGAGGCGGAGCTCTATCACTAGTATGCTGCCATGGATAGGCACCAGGAAAGGAAAATTACGGTAAGTATGATACAATTTTCCGTTTTTTTTTCTTTCTTTTTTTACCCAAATCTTTCAATACATTACAAAGAACAGAGAAGTGTTTCTAAACCCAATACATTAATATTTTCAGATCTTGATCTTTAAAGGTGACCATACACTGCAATCAGTTAGATCTTAAAAAAAATAGATTTAGTGCAAGAGCCTGTTTGATTTCCTATAATTTGAATTAATTGTTCAAGTGTGTCTTCCTATTACCTATTTTGCCAAAATAGCGAGATGTACAGAGAGGGGCCAATCAGATTGCATAGTGCATGACCATCTTAAGTGCCAAATTTGGAATGTAGATGTGCTATGACCCACTTGTATTTTCCCAATGATATTTCTTGGGCATTATACAAGGCACATGAGAAACCACCTTTTTTCAAGACATGCTAGAGTGATCTGGAATCATCAAACTACGACTCTCCAGCTGTTGCGGAACTACACATCCCATGAGGCATTTTAAAACTCTGACATTCACAGACATGACTAGGCATGATGGGAATTGTAGTTCCTGAACGCTGGAGGGCTGCAGTTTGAAGATCCTGTACTAGACCATTATTATGCCTCCAGAATTGGGAGTGTGGCATCTACACAACTTTTCCCTGCTGGTGGACAAGAACCTACATCTATAGATATATATTCGGGCAGCACAGTGGTGTAGTGGTTAGCACTTTCACCTAGCAGCAAAAAAGGGTTGCTGGTTCGAATCCCACCCGTGACACCATTTGCCTGGAGTTTGCATGTTTTCCCTGTGCCTGCGTGGGTTTCCTCCAAGTACTCTGGTTTCCTACCACACTCTAAAAACATGCTGGTAGGTAAATCTGATCCTGTCTAAATTAGCCCTAATATGTATGAATGTGTTAGGGACCCACACAAACACCACCCCATTTAAAAAAAAAAAATATCTTAATTTGCATAAGGATCATCTCTTCCTCAGAGAACAGTGAATGGTGCATGGTGGTGGAAAGAAATTAGCAGCAGTACAAGCACATTCCTGTAAGGATGTGATGTTATTCCTGTGCACTGGCCACCGCTTCCGGGAACCAGATATGCGCCACAGGTACATACCTTCTCTCATACACAACAGTCATGCATCTAGATGCATTTGGCGCATCTAGCTGCAGGAACCCAATTTTTAGGGAAATTAATCGTAAAGCAGATACAGATTTCCAGGACTGGACTAACAAATGTTTCTAGTGAAAGACAACTGGTGTTTTCTATTAAGAGTCTAAATGGGCCATTGACATGCATCGCAGTTGAACTTAGAAATGTGTCTTTGCAAAGTTAAACTAAATGAAATCCTTTTTTTATTTTTGCTTGGGGATAGAGTATAAAGGGATTAGAAGTCTTGTCAGTTTTTGGGGATGTCTGCATCCCTGATAGAGTGAAGACCCCTCCCAAATTTTGCCACTTTCTCCTTCAAATTTATTCACTTCCTGTCACATAACCAAACAGGAAGTGAGGGTAAAACCCCATTAATGTCTTTCCTTGGGGACACACAGGTCAATCTAAATAGTTTCACGTTAGGTAAATTGCACTCTAGCATTTTGCTCTGTACACCCCAAATTATTAGGTATATTGGACTTTAGGGTTTATTTATTAAAGGCAAATCCACTTTGCACTACAAGTGCACTTGGAAGTGCAGTTTCTTGAGACCCGAGGGGGACATGCAAGTAAAATAAAAAAACAGCATCTTTGCTTCTACATGATTGGATGATAAAATGACCAGTGCTTTCCCTCAGATTTACAGCAAGTACACTTGTATTGCAGAGTGGATTTGCCTTTAATAAACCCCAAAATACCTAATAATTTGGGGAGTACACAATAAAGTGCTAGAGTACAATTTGCCTAATGGGGACACTAGTTAGATTGACCTGTGTCCCCCCCAAGGAAAGACATTGGTAGGGTTTTACCCTCACTTCCTTTTTGGCTATGTGACAGGAAGTGAAGCCAATTTTCAGAAAAGGGACACAAATCCCAACCTAAAAAAGACAAGCAGGGGTTCTAACACTCACTTGGTTTCCCTCAAATGCCCACAATTAGAATATGATTGTCTGGAGCTCGATTTAAGGTCAGTGCTCTAAATCAGTGGTTCTCAACCCTGTCCTCAAGTACCCCCAACAGGCCATGTTTGCAGGTTTTCCTTCATCTTGCACAGGTGCTTTAAATCACAGTCAATGACTTGGTATTTTGGACAGCTATTTTAGCTAAGATAAATTCCCAAAACATGTCCTGTTGGGGGTACTTGATGACTGAGGCTGAGAACCACTGCACTAAAATGGAAAATTGCATATTTACTTCTCTGTAATTTTCCTTTCCTGGTGCCTATCCATGACATGCTACCATGAAGGTACCAGGAAAGTAGCTTTTAGACAAGTCACACCTTTTTTTGTTTTGTCATGCCACTCAACACACACACTTTATATAACATAAGGTTGCGTTCTAATGAGGCAATTGAAAACACATGCACAGTCCATTAAACACACAAAATGCAAGTTCACCCAGTGTAGAGACAGGACATCAAAGTGGGTACACCTGTTAAGGATGTCCTTAAATTACTAACCCAAAAAACACACTCTCTGAACATGCCGAGAAACATTCAAGTGCTATTCACACACAAAAAGCTGAAAAATAACGTCTCTGAGCATGTCCAGACCAACCCAAATGCAGCTAGCACAAAATAGGTCACCCCACTGTCCCAAATTAAGCACATCATCCAGCATGCTACAAAATTACAGATGGGGCAAACACCCCCCGGTCCAGGGGGGGAAACAAAGAGCCTAACATGGGCAAAAGTTATACAACAAATACCATTGCAGTCTATGGGAACTGACTTGTTAATTTTTCTAGACCCCACTTGGCTGGCTTATCTTCTAGTTATTGGCCTTAAAATGGGTAAACTTAAAAATCTACATTGCAGCTACAAGAGTTTAACCCAAAACAAAAAATAGCTTTCCCCCCAAAACATATAAGGCCATTTGGGTATGTTAAAATGAGAACCCCAACGTGAAAAATCCCACCCCAAACTAAAAAAATATTGTGCCCCTCCCACACACTAACAAACCCCTAGCCAAACACACAGCAAGCCATCCCATGAAAGGGGGGTGGATGCTTGGGGGCAAGAGGGGCTCGGGCACCCCAAAAGTCAACCACCTTGTTCCCATATTCAGGGGGACAAGGGCCTATTCCACACAACCCTAGGCTGTGGTTGTGGCGACTTTTTGGGTATGTTAAGACTTAAAATGAGAACCCCCACGTGAAAAATCCCACCCCAAACTAAAAAAATATTGTGCCCCTCCCACACACTAACAAACTCCTAGCCAAACATACAGCAAGCCAGCCCATGAAAGGGGGGTGGATGCTTGGGGGCAAGAGGGGCTCGGGCACCCCAAAAGTCAACCACCTTGTTCCCATATTCAGGGGGACAAGGGCCTCTTCTACACAACCCTAGGCTGGGGTTGTGGGGAGCTGCAGACAGGGGGCTTTACGGAATGTGGAAAGCCCCTTTAAACTAGTGGGTACAAGGTGCTTTGTGGTTGATATTGGGTTGAACCCAACATGCCCCAAAGCCAGCCAGCTATGTTGAGTGCATGTGGCCTTGTATGGTTCAGGAGGGGGTGGGGCGATCCTTTCCTAGCTGGCCCTGTTGTATGCTCTGAAAAAGGATGTGGTTTGGATTGGTGAAGGCAGCTCACAGCTTTTTGAGAATAGAGTGGAGTGTGAAGTTCCTATTTAAAAGCAAAAGTTAGCCCATGGAAATCCAAGCGTTTAGAGGGGGGGGACAAGAGCAAAAGTTAGCCCAAATAAATCATATGCATTAGAGGGGGAAGGTTAAATGCCCTTTTAGGAGGAGCTAGAGGAGCAAGAGCCATTTTACATAATTTTAACAAGGTGCATGTCACATGTTGGCAACGTAACATGCTAACATGGCCTGTGTGCAAATCTCCTTAAAAAAAATACATAACGGTGAACCAGCGTAAAAAAAAAAAAAAAATGTCAAGTTTAGAGGTGCGCCCGTTCAACCCATGCAATTGCATTTGCGTTGCTTAACATTTACTAAGATTGTACACTAAGCAGTGCTTACATTGATCTCACGCAGTTCTAAACGTATTTGCAGGCACAGCAGGCTTTCTCTGAAAAAGTTACTTTCTCATTCTATTTTGGGCATATTTGTTACTTGGGCAGTTGTTACTAAACTTCCTCACATCACCCCATAATTTTGGCACCTCCATCTTCTGTCAATATTGATTTGGAGATGTTGTGCGCCATGTCCATAGTGGCGCACAGATTGCATTCTCCCGTGCGCCGAGATCGCTATAGTAAATGGTGGATTCACAATCTGTTCCCAGTGCACCGTTTCGTAAATATGAAAATGTGCGTAATATGAAAAAGTTGTGCCTCGCCGTGCGCCCGGCTTTCGTAAATCAGCCCCATGGCTACGTCCATGTGCATGCATTCAAATGACAAAAATAGATTGTGAAAGTACTATTTTCACAGGTCAGAAATGATCTTAGCGCTTGATATATATCAAAATTCTGGGTGCAGATCAATAATGTGAAAGTTGAATCACATAGAGTAGAAGTTAGGCATACTAAAGATACATTTTATAAAATTGCTTAGACTTTGAACAGAACTAAGGGAAAGTGGGTGATATTGGTGTTTACGTGAGAACTAGGAGTGTGGGTTGCCTGGTTCCCTGCTACCATGGGTTCCAGATAAATCCCGCATGCTCTAGGTGAATTTATACAGAATTTTGCAGTACTGAATTATTTGTAATCATAATTCAATGCATGGACTTGGAACTTTAATCAGTTGCCTTAGTGGGTGGATTCCCAGCAGCCTTTCCTTAGTGCATAGTGGAGTACTTTAGGAAAAGCTGAAAGCCTGCGCAGTAATAATTATTTACTATACAATTCTATCCTGTGCGATATTGCACTAAATTACTGCAGCTGATTGACTACATATTGTATACCCCCCCCCATATTTATACTTCCAACAGTCCTTTTTAGGATTAACATTTTTTGTGTGTTAGCAACAACTATAGTTAGTTGCTAATTAACTACCACTGCTAATCAAGAGTGATACCCACTACCAATGAAGGGGGGGGGGGTGGAAATAGCATAACACGGACTGCAGTTATTGAAACCAATGCTGGGGGTTATTAAGGAAGTTGCTGATATCAATGCAGTGGATATTATTATTATTATTATCATCATTATTATTACATTCACTAAAACCAATGCTTATTGCATCCACTGACTTTTATTATGCCCACTTTGTCTTCAGTGTGCATGGTGGTAAACAGCTTCAGGTGCATTACAGCTTATGAATGGGCTGCTAAACTTGTGCAATGCATGCAATACATGCAATAAATAAATAACACATGTAAATGAGCTGCACTTGTGCATCTTTACGGAAGTGAAACACTCTATAGGTTTTTAAGTTGACCACCTCTGATATAGAGGCAAGGTACACCTACCTTTTCAATCTCAGAGTGGCCATGTTATACAGCCACAGGTAGTTGAGTGAAAGTAGTTGAGCTTCATCCCAGGCACAGAGCAGCCAGTTATCTGCTTTTGCTGCTAATGAGCCCACGTGTTCTTCAAAAGGGCAATGAGAAGCTGGCAGAATTTTTCAATCACAAAATCACTGTCCTACTGCAGGATTATCATGGTTATGTGCAAGCATTCCCTATTTTAGATATCGAAGTTGAGGAAGGTAACGCTAGGACCATAGAGAGAGGTAACATCAGGCAAAGAGCAGAAAGAAACAGTGATGTTCCAGCAGCAGCTGCAGCTTACTACCAAATGGAGTCTAGTGACATGGGGGGGGGGGGGTAGAAGATCATCCATGAGCCCCACAAATTGGAGAAGAGGAAAGTTCTGAGGGAGAGTCAGAACATCAGTGAGGGAGGATATTTGTCATGGTTATGCAGTAGTGTTTGTCTGTCAGCTTACCTCTCCATGTGTTCAGATTAAGTGGCCAGCCACTCTCACCTGACTGCTTAAACAATCTCTCCCCAAAGCATGGCTCCACCCCAGCCCCTATCAGGGAACTCTATATGAACCTGTGCGTTGCAAGCCACCCCTGCTGATCGACCATTGTGTGTTTAGCTTTTGTGTGCAACTTGCTGTGTCTTCTACGTCTGATTCCAGTTACCAATCTTGGCTTGTTCTTGACTATCCCTGCTTGCTTGTAACCCTGACCTTTTGGCGTGTTCCCTGTCTATCCTTGTCTGCTAGTCTCCCTGACCTATTGCTTATCTCCTTACTACCCCTTGTTGTCCTGGGCTGCTGCTTCCTCTCTGTCCTCCTGTAGCCTACCGTGAGCGTGAGCTGGGAGACCCTGGAGGCCGCGACCTGGAGTCAGTTGCAGCGCAGTCCATCCTCACCACTAGAGGCCCTGGTGAACACCTGCTGGCTCTTAGACTCCGCTCCCTGGGGAATCTTATGCTCTAGCACCCAGTGGGATCTGTGTTGGTCTGCAGTGGACCTGCCTTCCACCCAGAGTTTCATCGGTAGCAGTCAGCCTTGGGTTCCACTATCTTAGCAGTGCACTACTGATTCCAACGGTGTGCATCTGTCACCTGGGCTCAAATGACCTGACAGTTTGACCAGCCATGGACCCAGCTGACGTGCCTCTTCCCACAGATGCTCCAGTGCAGGGCATAGTCCGCAGACTTGAGACCCAGGAATCGAATCAGACTCAGGTGATGCGATTCCTCCAGGATCTGGCTTCCCTCTTTGAGCAGCTTCAGGTCTCCTTGGGAACTCTGAGTCAGCAACCTCGAGTACAACCAATGGCTGTACCTATTCCGGTCACAGTCGCAGCCACACATTTACTACAACTGCCAGCTCCGTCCCGTTACTCCAGGAACCCCAAGGTCTGCAGGGGGTTCCTTAGCCAGTGCACAATTCATTTTGAACTCCAGCCCCAAAACTTCCTGTTTGATTGGGCAAAGGTAGCCTATATTATATCTCTCCTGTCCAGCGAGGCGTTAGCCTGGGCTGCCCCTCTGTGGGAACTGAATGAGCCAGTGGTATCTAGCCTGTCTGACTTCTTGAAACTTTTTCAGAATATCTTCGAGGAATCGAGTCGTGTCTCCTCAGCGGCCAGTGCCCTTTTACGTCTCCATCAAGAGTCTGCTTCTGTGGGACAGTACGCTCTTCATTTTCGTACTTTGACTGCTGAGCTGAGCTGGAATATTGAGGCCTTAGTTGCAACCTTTTTACATGGCCTCTCTGATAGAGTGATGGATGAATTCGTGGGAAGAGCTATCCCTGCTGATCTGGACGGTGTCATCACCTTGTGTAACCAGATCGATATTCGCTTTTAGGTTAGGACCCTGGAAAAAAGACACCAGCACTCCCCGTTCTTTAGGCAGCCTGAGCTCCCTGTCCCCTCTCTTCAACCACA
Organism: Lithobates clamitans; assembly: GCA_037952925.1. Lineage (NCBI taxonomy): Eukaryota > Metazoa > Chordata > Amphibia > Anura > Ranidae > Lithobates > Lithobates clamitans. The sequence goes on from JBBGZY010000727.1 coordinate 314,418, forward strand.
GGAGCACCTCCTGCCAATTGAGGAACCTATGCAGCTGGGCTGGACCAAGCTATCTCCCGAAAAATGCGCTAAGCGCAGAACTCTGGACCTGTGCCTCTATTGTGGGGCCAAAGATCATTTTCATGACACTTGCTCTCTTCATCTGGAAAAACGCTTGGGGCTAATATATCTGGAAGGTGACGCATTGGACCTTGAAATATCACCTTCACCTTCTCGTCTTCTTCTTTCTGTGTTCCCTCATGTCGGCGCTTCCTCTCATTCGGTCTTGGCATATCTGGATTCCGGAGCTGCTGGACATTTCATGGACCGGGGAACTGCATCTTCATTGAGACTTACCCTTTTGCCCCTCACAATGCCATTGGTGGTCTTGGCGATTGATGGCACTGTTCTCCCAGGGGGTCCTATCCGCTTCCAGACCCTTCCTGTTATGATGTCGGTAGGGACAATCCACCACGAGTGGATATCCTTCCTTATCTTACCTAAGGCCTCATCTCCTATTGTTTTAGGTCTTCCTTGGTTATGGCTTCATTCTCCACACGTTGACAGGACTGCTGGACAGATCTTGGCTTGGAGTTCTTCCTGTTCCTCATCCTGCCTACTCAAGGTTGCCCCAAAAGAGAAACTTCCTGTTGCCACCATCCCAGTATCTTCTGCTCTTCCCGCTGCATATAGTGATTTCTGGGATGTGTCCTGCAATAGTCGGGCTAAAGCACTCTTTAGGTCATGTGGCACTCTGGATGAAGAGCCCATCTGTAAACCTAAGCCGATCATTCACTCCAGTTAGTATAACCATTTACCTTTGCCTGTCCCTAAACTCCCTTGGACTCACAGCCAGACTAACTTGTCCACCAGTTCCACAGTCCCTACGCTCTGCGAACGGGGTAGTCGCTACACCCGGCGATGCTATTCAGTCGGCCTCTGCACCAGTTATGCCAGTCCAGCCTATGCCAAGTGAGCTTCCTACTTTTTCTTATTCAGGACCTTCTGTAACCTGGCCTCACCCTACTACTACTATATCCATTCAAACCTGTCTAAGAGGCTCAATCTATCCTTTGGATAGACTGCCCTATTTGGCCAGGTGGGGTTTTCAACCTTTTTTTCAGGACTCTGTGCATTCTGCAATGTGTTTCAGCTATCCAGCTTGACTCCTGTGACACATCACCTTCTAACCAACCTGGCCTCAGGGATCCACTGACCTCTGCCCAGTCTGATGGTCCTTTGTTGGATGTCCAGCTCATCCTTAAGGGTCTGGGGGACCCTGATCAGACTCCTGATGGTCTTCTCATGCCCTTACCCATTCCTAAAAAGCCTTTGATCCTCAATAAGTCCTCTCGTCCTTTCCCTACCTCGGTTCAGGTCTCAGGATAATCTAAAGTATGAGGTTAGTCAAGTTCTGCATTCCTGGCTCCGTAAAGGCATTCTTCAGTACCTGGTGCATTGGAAAGGGTTTGGTCCTGAGAAGAGGTCTTGGATCACTGCATCTGAGCTCTTTGAGCCTCGTCTGTTGAGGAGGTTTCATCTGATGTTTCCCTCTAAGCCTGGGCCCAAGCGGGGGAGGCCTCGTAAGAGGCAGGGGTACTGTCATGGTTATGCAGTAGTGTATGTCTGTCAGCTTACCTCTCCACGTGTTCAGATTAAGTGGCCAGCCACTCTTACCTGGCTACTTAAATAATCTCTCCTTGAAGCATGGCTCCACCCCAGCCCCTATCAGGGAACTCTATATTAACCTGTGCACTGCAAGCCACCCCTGCTGATCAACCATTGTGTGTTTAGCTTTTGTGTGCAACTTGCTGTGTCTTCTACATCTGATTCCAGTTACCGATCTTGGCTTGTTCTTGACTATCCCTGCTTGCTTGTGACCCTGACCTTTTGGAGCGTTCCCTGTCTATTCATGTCTGCTAGTCTCCCTGACCTTTTGCTTATCTCCTTACTATCCCTTGTTGTCCTGGGCTGCTGCTTACTCTCTGTCCTCCTGTAGCCTACCGTGAGCATGAGCTGGGAGACTCTGGGGGCCACGACCTGGAGTCAGTTGCAGCGCAGTCCATCCTCACCACTAGAGGCTCTGGAGAGCACCTGCTGGCTCTTAGACTCCGCTCCCTGGGGAATCTTATGCTCTAGCTCCCAGTGGGATCTGTGTTGGTCTGCAGTGGACCTGCCTTCCTGAACCACCCAGAGTTCCATCTGCAGAAGTCAGCCATAGGATCCATTACCTTACTGACTCCAACGGTGTGCATCTGTCACCTGGACTCAGGTGACCTGACAATATTGTTTTTGGGCAGGGTCTTCTTGGAGAGGACTGGTGAGAGCAGCCATTCTAGTCCATTTGGTGGATCTGCCCCATAGGTACAGGCCACTGCTATGGCCAGGGCTGGTCCATAGAGTTCTGCAGTGTGAGGCTAAAAATAGAATACCTTCTTCCAACAGGAATGTTGTGTTCTGCAACATTCCATTAGTAAAAGTACCAATTATTTGGATACCACATGGGGAAAACCATGACTCTGCATTACAAATCTCAAAAGTTGCAGCACCTCAGTATGATAAGTCTGCAGTGAAAGGCTCGCACTCGTCCTTCTCTTCCTTGTTACAAAATTTTTGCATCTCACGTTCCTCCACAACATTCTCCCACTGCAATATTTACATTCTTTAGAGACAAGGAGGGAAGCCTCACAAGGCCACGTCAAGGACCTGGCTGAGGAGGGTCAAATGAATACTTTAACAATAAATACTTCAATACTGCTAAAACCACCATGCCATCTCCAGCAGCTCTTTTACAGCTGCTGGAGGGGAAGAAAAAAAATGTACCCAAATCACGCCCATGCCCAGTGTCTTAATGCTGCTGGTTTTGCAGATGCTCTCATTCAAGAGAGTGGAATCAGCTTCCTTCCGCAAACTTATGGCCTGTGCTTCACCACAGTGTCAGGTACCCAGCCACCATTATTTTGCTCTGACTTATAAGAACCAGCATTACACCACTCCTCAAGCTTGCATGCTTGGGAGACAGGAGCCACACTGGGCCAGATCTCTAGAACCAGAGGTAGTTGATCCCATCCTTTAGGCTGTCATACCCAGTTAGTGGTCACCAGGCAAAAATGCAGCACCAACATCAACTGCCTGAGAACTGCGTTATCTGTGACATCCCCATGTGCTGGAACTCAATGTTGCCCATGCTGCAGAGGTTGGAGCAACAGCAGAATGTCATCAATGAATACCTGGGTAATTATGATACAAAGATAGCCTCTTTGATGATGGTGTTCTTTTCACTGAGTCAATGGCTCATCTTTCAGGATGTGTGCACAGCATTTTGGCACCTTTTGAAGCATAGTAAGCCACGATGAGGTGGGGAATGATAATATAATCCCTCTTGTGTTCCTCCTGGAACACACACTGATAGACTAGGCACTGTAAGCTCAGCAGCAGGAAGAAGAAGAGGACTGGCTGCTGTCCCAAGGCCAGAAGGATCCTTTGCCTATTGTCTCCATCCTCATGAAGCAGGGGCATCAGGAGGTGGAGGAGGAATACAAGAAAGAAAGAGGGGGTTCTGGCAGTGGAGAGGAGGGGGAAATGGGACAGGCATCAAGGGGGGAATTTCATTACTCCATACCCAAAAGGGTGGGGTGAAATTGTTGAGGACATTGTTGTCCTAAATGACATCAACAACTTAGGGTTCTCTGCTGCAGGCAATTTGTGGTGAATGGGGTCTTTTATACTCATATGCCTATAAAAAGACTCCAGCATTCAAGGGATCAAAGAGAGGGAGCACTACTCGGTGGCCACTCTATTAGATCATCAATACAAGGATAACATGGAAGATCTCCAGCCACAATCTGGGAGAGAGCTCAAAATGCAGCACATTGAGGAGGTGGTGTGTAAGAACTCCCTTGTCACATAAACTGCTGGTAACAGGATCCCCTCTAATGTTCAACGTTCCTCCGATCCTCTAATCCCTAAAAGGAGGAGCAATAGTGGTGAATGACTAAGCACCACTTTTAAGAGATTTTTTGACCACATCAGCCAGGCATAGCTGCAGGCTGCACTCACAGGCAGCACCTGAACCAAGATTGCTGGCTACATTGGGTCAGGGGCTGATGCAGACACTCTCAGAAGTGAGGACCCTGTGGACTATTGGGTGTCCAGGCTAGACCACTGGCCAAATCTTGCACAGTATGCACTGAAGCTCCTGGCTTGTTCTGCAGCTAGTGTGTTGTTTGAGAGGGTCTCAAGGCAGGTTTTCTTACAACTCTGGCTCAGGGCCCCTGGTTAAGTAACAGGAGGCACAAGGGTGCAAAGTGGCACAAGTGCCTGTAGAGCTTACAGCAGCTAGTATAGATAGGACGTCTGTGTGTCCACTGAATCTATTTGGGTAGCAGTTAGATCAGTGGAAAATAGTAGATGATAGCTAGTAGCAGCTAGGTCAACCAGTGGAAATGGCTGGGCAGCAGGCAGAGGTTCAGCAGGAACTGGCTGAGCAGCAGGAAACAAGTAGCAGGGTCAAGCGGGCAAGGTTCGTAACTGGCGGTCAGATCAGATATGAACAAGTAGGCAAGGTGTAATCAGGTTTCAGGCCAGAGTCAATAATAGGTAAGCAGATCAGGAGCAAGGAGTAGACAGAAGTGTATTTCAAGGACAAGCCAGGGTCACACAAGAGGCAGCTATCAGGATTCACAGGGAACACTGTACATCAGACAGCATTGAACATGTTCAGCAGCTTGGCTTAAATAGGCACCAGCTTTAGTAACAGGTGTGCACAAACACATTCACGCAGAGACAACTTCCTGCTCTGTCCTGCAAATGTGCACAGACATATGCTCAGAAGCCCCACTTTGTCTGCTGTCATGCTCTTCCTGACACATATAAATACATTCTAATTTTAATTTCAAAATAAAACCTGCCTCAACTTCTACTGATAATAAAGCCTAAAAGCTTAACAAAGCTGCTTAGATATTGTTCAGCCACTGTGCAGCCTAACCAAGCTGCTTACATACTGTCCAGCCACTGAACAATATTTGTGGCTGATGTCTGTCAGATAATACACTCTTTATTGCAAGATAAAGCCTGCCTTGTTTCTTTCCATTTGCTGATTATTCAATTGCTTGCATACTGCCTGACACTAGCTAGTTTCCACAAAACTCTTATAGGAAGGATACATTTTGAATAGTGTGAGAATTATTGGAGAAACAGTATATGGATGGGAGGAGGTTCAGGGAATATAGGATGGTGGTTTTAAAGTCTTTTTGTGCACTCTGTTTTGACAATCTATTAAGCATTTAAAACAATGAAGTGTGTTACTGTGAAAAAATAAGCTCACAAAAGATACTATTAAAAACTGCTGTGCCACTGGACATTCTTGGGGCTTGCTATTTCCACTGGGCAAAAAAAGCAGGCATTGCAGCAAAACTACTTAAACAATACTTTCTTTTCAAGTTGAAATTAATCAGATTGGTGTGGTGATACCATATTTAACCGTTTAAAGACCATACATGTACTGTGGTAGCGCGGCCCTTGTAAATCATTATTTCATCCTGCTCTGTGCCTGAAGCGAGATCCCAATGAGATTGGACACAGCGGGAGCCAATCAGCAGTTACAGCAGCCACGATGGCTGCTGGGATGCTACTGATCGTTCCAAGGACAGGCAGAACGGCAGTCTGGCTATGTCAACACAGCAGGCCGCCGTTCTGCCAGAAAAGAAAATGGAGATCTTTTGTTTCTGCTAAGCACGGACACGGATCTCTGTTTTCCTCCAGTGTCAGCTTTCCCCCCACAGTTAGCAAGCATTCTCTAGGAGCACACTTAACCCTTTGATTGCCCCTGGTGTTAACCCCTTCCCTGCCAGTGTCATTTATACAGTGACAGTGCATTTTTTTAGCATTGATCACTTGATTGGTTTCACTGGTCCCCAAAAAGTGTCACTTAGTGTCAGATTTGTCCGCCGCAACGTTGCAGACAGCTGATCGCCATCATAACTAGTAAAAATAATAAAAGACGCTATAACTTTTGTGCAAACCAATCAATATACGCTTATTGGGATTTTTTTTAACCAAAAACATGTAGCAGAATAGATATTGTCCTAAATTTATGAAGAAATTAGATTTTTTAAGTTTTTTTATTGGATATGTTTTATAGCGCAAAGTAAAAAATATTGTTTTTTTTTTCAAAATTGTCTGCCTTTTTTGTTTACAGCGCAAAAAATAAAAACTGCATAGGTGATCAAATACCACCAAAAGAAAGCTCTGTTTCTGGGAAAAAAAGCACATCGATTTTATTTGGGTACAGCATCTCATGACCGCGCCATTGTCAGTTAAAGCAACACAGTGCTGTATTGCAAAAAATGGCCTGGTCAGGAAGGGGGTAAAACCTTCTGGAACTGAAGTGGTTAAGCAAAGCTAAATGTGAAAATGGAAAAGTCACTTACACATCCAAAAGATGTGATGCCATAATATAGAAATGCTGACACTGTCTTTGGAAATCTTACTGTTCCATAACACCACTTACAGCTTAAAATAGAAGTTCACCAAAAAACCCAACTCCAAACCTACTCACAGCCACATTCTAAAACAAATCTATCTAACCCCAAAAAGAAGAAATCGCTATACATACCTTTTCTGAAGCTTATCTGTTCTGGTCTCCAGCAGCGGATGCTGTGTAGAGAAAATCTACAATGGCTGGTAAATGCCTGGGAAGTGACGTCACCCATAGAGTTATTATGGGGCTTCCGTTGTTCTGTTGGACCCGCTGCAGAAAAGGTATGTATAACAATTTGTTCTTTACAGGGCTAGATAGATTAGTTTGTGAGTGTGGCTGCAAGTAGGTTTAGAGTTAGTTAGGTTTTTGGTGAACTGCTACTTTAAGCTGTAAGATAAGTATGTAATTAAAAGGATTGGTGTCTTTTCTGTTACATTTGAAGTCACATTATAAGGAGCCTCTCCCTACTGTATGATACTTTTAAAAATGTTTAGAAAAAAACTCTTTTTGCTTTGTTAAATATTCCCCATGGCAGTAACCTGCTCCCCATGCTTTTTTTTTTTTTTTACAATAGCTTGCCTATTAGCCTTGAAAATGACCAGAATTTAGTATTAAGATTCATCCCCTATAGACTTTGGTAGGGTTTAGGGTTTCATGTTCTTGGATTTCAAGCAGGATTTGATGAACCACCCCCCAAATCGAACCCGAGCAGATTTGCTCATCTCTAATGGGAAACTATGTGGAATATCCCATGAAATTAGATTGTTTTATAGAATTTTTAAATGTATTCCTAGTCTTTTTCATGTGACAAAATATAAAACTTTGTTTTTACAATTTTTAAAGCCCCACTGAAAGCAAGAAAACAAATTACTAAACTTGGAAGTTTAGGGATGGGGGAATAACACTTACTGTATCTTATTACTCAATTTGGCTGGCTCCCTTCATCTGTGTGACTGGTCCCTCAAAGTCTCTTCTCTAAGACGCTCTAGCCAGCAATCACCCACTGGCATCACGTACAATGCAGGATCAATAATCCTGAATTGTACATGATGACAGTGAGGGCCCATCCACAACTCAGAGCTTTAGAGAGAAGGGGAGAACACCAGAACCTTGTATTGCACCTTATTGATTTACCGCTAGACTTAACAAGCACTTCACTCTTAAAAAAATTAACCTTTGCATTGGGACAGCCCCACACCCTAAAAGGGTAATTTTTTTTTTATATAGAAATTCTGGAGATCGGTGTTAATCAAAACCTAGTATAAAATTTATGGATTTGTTTGTCTGTCACTGCCCCACTAATGTTTTTGGATCAGTCTAGAACCTTTTATTTTGACTGTTTTTATGAGGTTGAATGAAAGAGTGTGTCTCCTGCCCCAACCACCTAAGATATTTCCACTGCTCTGAGCCTTCCATCAGAGTCTGAAGGGTTTCTGAAGTAGGCTGTAGATTACACCTGATGTGCTGATTTTTCATGACATTCAGTCAGATTTAAGTATGTGACTCTATTTTTTTACAAGGGAGTCCTAAGGGACACCAGTGTGATAATGAGTAGTTATAACGGTTATGAACAACATGAACAAAAAACAGTTAAGAATGTGGCATCTGGGTTCATTTTAGACTTCTCCAATACACAACCCTCAGGGGCCAGATCCCAAGGGGCACAACTCAACACAACATCCGTATGGGCAGGAGAACAAAAAACATGCTACAAAGAATATTTATCAGCTCTCCGTTAATAGGACAAGCTACTTAATGATTGACTGGACTAAAAGTGCCTATAACACAGACATTAACTCTTTTGGAATTTACTACTGGAACATGCATCACAGAAACAGTAGATAACCTGAGCCTAGGCCCAATCAAAAATAGAGGGAAGGAAGACTTAGATGGTTGCAGCATAATAGCTCCCTGTAGATCACAAAAAGATTGGAGACATTGACCACATATACTGGTCCTTTACATTAAAAAAGACGCATGTCAGCATTAGGAGGAACTTTTTCCACACTCATAACTTGAACTTTTATCAGAACAGGAACAATAAATCAGTCGTTACTAGAAATCAATCAAGCAATTACAGGTACAATTTTTATTTTTTTTTCCAATAAACTAACCCTATCCCCACCTATTCACTAGCATGTTACTGTTATGAAAACATAATTAAATGTATTATGTGACCCGTTAATTTTGAATGCTGCCCCAAAACGTAAAACTCTCCTAAACTCATCTGGACTTTGACCAAAAATACTCTTTATTAGCGTTTTACTCACAAGAGAACAGACTTTTTTTTTAAATCGTGTGCATGGAGCCTAAAACACATCTGGGACAAGGAAATAAGAGGAAGAAAATGATATGTTATAACATCAACAATGTTGTTCCCAGAATAAAGCTACATAGTTAGTCGGGTTGAAAAAATTTCATTTAGTTCAAGCTACTCTGATTATGAGTATAACCAGGCAAAGTGAGATATTACTGATATTACTAATATTGCAATGCTTTAGATACTTAATTACTTGAAGCAGATCTAAACCCTAACTGGAAGACAATTAGTCTGCCAAAGTACTGTGCATCATAAATACCCATCATGTTTTATTTTCCATAAATATTATTTTCACCATTTTCTCATTCTTTTTTTTCACAACCAAGTGCTTCTGATCTCCTTTCAGTCACTTTCTTTCTAAAAACACTAGTTCCAACACTCGCTGCACATCATTGTTATGAACTGACTTTATAGTGGTGCATAACTATAATGTTACCCATGTATTATTGTTTCTTTTCCTTTAAAAAATGTTGTCCCTGCCTCACGCCATAGCTAGAAGAACCTCTGTGCAGTTAATCCCACCCTTCATCAGTGTGTCTTTAGTTTCTGTTCAGAGCACATGTAATTGCTAGAGCTAGACATATTATGATTTTTTTTTACCTACCTGATCTTCATCTATTATGATCTGCACAAATTTTGGTTTAATGTTTTCTACAATCTGCAAGATGTCATTTGGATCAAGTCACTGTCTGCTAATTCTACTGAGACTGTAAGTTACAGCTTTTTTGCCACAGCTGGATCAGTTATAAAGATTATGCTTTCAGTGATTAGATTGGCTATATTCAAACAGGGAAGCACATACATATAAAATAATAATAATATTATATACATATACAATGATTTATACAAAACTACACTAAAGTATAATCTGTGAGATTTGGTCATTCTGTCTGTGATCCCTAAAGTGGAGCAGTTTGGCCTGTGGATATATGCTCACTGTTTGACTTTTGGAGGACAAAATTAATGTAAGCAGCTGTCCTTAGGGTGTGAGGTACAAGGTGATATTATACGATTTGAAAATAAGAATTTATTACCTTCATCAACTATAATACTTTCTTTCACACGAATGGACTTGAATTATTGAATTATTGCACTGTGGATATTTATATGAATCTTTCATATGTCCTGAATGCACATATATAAAATATTGTTTTTGTATTTTACTGTATGTTTGTATACATTTTTTTAGGTGTATAATATATATATATATATATATATATATATATATATATATATATATATATATATATATATATATATATATATATATATATATATATATATACACACACACACTGTATGTGTGTATATATATATATATATATATATATATACAGTATATAGTGTTATTTATGTTTATGTGTATACTGCAGGGCAGTGGTCATCAACCCTGTCCTCAGGGCCCACTAACAGGCCAGGTTTGCAAGATAACTGAAATATCACAGGTGATATCATTTGCTGCTCAGTGATTGCAGTATTCTAGTCTGCATCTCCCCAAGGTAATACATAAAACCTGGCCTGTTAGTGGGCCCCGAGGACAGGGTTGACGACCACTGCTGTAGGGGACTGATTATGAATTATTAGAGGCTTTTATTTTTGTTCACATTATTTCAGGGCAATTATTAGACTTCTTAATGGTGACAGTGGTGGACCATGCCTGTACATTGTGTGCTTGCATGACCACCTAACCTCTACTAGGGGCACATAGAGGGGTTTATTTACTGGCTGGAGAGTACAAAATCAGGCTAACTTCTGCATAGAAACCAAAGCTTAAGTGAACAAGCTGAGGCTAAAAGCTAATTGGTTTCTATGCAGAAGTGAGCCTCATTTTGCACCCTCCAACTTTAGTAAATAAACCCCAGTGTCATGGGCATAGCATAAGGGGTTGCAGGGGTCACAATCACAACCCTACCCCTAGCTCCAGGGGGCCCCTGCAGCCTCCCTGTCATGTTATTATATCCTCCACAAAATTCAGCTTCGATCTGCCCTAGGGTCCCACAGTCACACTCCAGTACTAGGCTTCTACTTTGCCTTCCACAGTTCACAACCCCCTGAAGGGCTGCAGGCTCCAGATTTTGCGTCACATGGCTTTGCCCTCTCAAATCTAAGTTGCCCCCCCAAGCCCCCTGACCACCCCCTCCATCCTGCATGCTATGCCCGGCTGCTGAGCTCCTTTCCCATTACAGCACTCTATACTGTTCCTCCTCTGCAGGGATGAAATCACATTCTTTTACAACACACCCAGTTAGCCATGATCTGCACAGGGTGTCTTGCCTACTGCAACTACACTGCCATTCCCACCAGAGAATTTCACAGGTCAGAAGGGTAACATTAAAGCCAGATACACCCTGTGAAGACTGACAGACTGTGTGTAAAGGAATGTGATTTCAGCCTTGTGTAGTATGGGGGGGGAGCTGTATACAGTGCTGGGATGGGACAGGAACTCTGCCAAGTAACCTGCCAGGGGTCCCTGTCCTCTGATTCTCCAGCAGTGATCCCTGTCTACTGATTCTTCAGTGGTAGTCCCTGTCCTCTGATGTAAAGAGGAACTCTGGGAACTCAAAACTCTTAAGCCACTTTGAGTATCTTGGCGTGTGGTGGATTTATCTGCATGCACATTGGAAGTAGTGGGGGGGGCCCAGGTCAACTTTTGCATCAGGGCCCACAAGCTTCAAGCTACGCCTCTGCCCAGTGTGGCAAAACAAGGACACAATTAAGAGACAGTTATCACTTTATAACATTGAAAACTGAATAACGTCTTTCATGGCAGGATCACCAAGATTTATAAAGTTTGAAAATGACTTTAAAATTACATAAATGCCGACCTCCTCCTTCCACCCTCTTCAGCCCTCCAGCACTTTTTTTTTCTTGCCTTTTGAAGCTTGTTGCAGTCACCTACAATAAGCCCACCATCTCTGTCTCTTGCTGATGATGTTTTTGGGTGTGGGGAAGCAGTAATCCAGTTAGGTCAGTGTGCTAGGGCAGGCTAGTCCCTGATGGTTCCCTTTTGCTGATATCAGCACTAAGATCCCTCTTCTTAATCCTGGGAGGACCCTACATCTGCTTATGTGGCCATGGATTTTGTGGAGTAAAAAAGATATTTAGAACTGTTTTACTACAATCTTTTCAAGGTCTTAGAGTGTACTCTGCATAACCTATTGTGACAAAATATGTGGGAGAACTTTTGACCAGGTACTTTGATTTCTTTTGAAATAACATCAGTAATGTGTAACCTCACTATACCGCCCCCATTAAAGGGGGAAGTTTTGAGCAATGTTTGTTTCCCAGCTAGCCTCTGTGTATGGCCAATTTTTAAGCATCTAACTCCTCTGAATTGGATGATAAATTTGCTTTAAAGGCCTTTGTGCATGCAGAGTTTCTAGCAGGAAGAAAACATGCCTGTTTCATCTTTCTTACACCTCTGGATTAAGTGTTGAATTTCACATCATCCCCACTTTACAACTTCCCATGAAAATATCATGTGTGCAGTGTTGCTTAAGTATGCTGTATATAATATTATTTTTAAATGTGCTTTTGGTGCACAGGCTATAGTATAGCATCTTCAGGTTTCATGCAGATTTTTCCCGGTTGTGTAAGACACTTACATATTCTATGCCATGTGTTTTTTTATTTATGCAGGTTTCCGTCATGCTAAATAAGGATTCTTTTTTTCAGACAGAACAGAAATATAAACTATTACATGTTTATGTTTATGGCCTGGTAACACAAGAACTCTATGGCACTTAGTATGGGAGGGGGCAAGCTGCAGCTTACCATTTGTAAATTTGGCACACTGTAACAAACAACTATTGGCCTTCAGTAATAATATACTGTAAAAGTAGTAGATTGCTAAACTGGAAGCTAGTAGGCCAGCTTGTACTTTAAAAATTGCACTTTTTATATCCTTGAGATTTAGAGCTGGTCTCAGTAAATGCTTGATTGAAAACACCAATTGGTGTACTTTTTCTTCACCTGAGGAATGAACAACTTATGCACAGCTACTCATAATGCTACAAATGCTGCAATAACAATACTTTCATACTGCTTTTTGGTGTTTCTTTTTTTTAGAGATGCTTATAGTAAAGTAAAAGATGATCCAATCCAAGTAGGACCACTCCAGACATTGAGCCTTTCACCCACTGTGACCACACAAATGCTGACAAAGGAGTCTGTCTACTACCTAACAGTAACAGGCTGCAGCTCACACACATACTGAAGGAGAGACTGATTGTTGCCAGCATTAGATGCTTGTGTGAGCCTTTGGGAGTACCACCTGGAGAAGGCAGTATGGCCTAGCTACTTACCTCAGAGTCATCTACCACCTAATCCGTAGTTTGGAGAGTGAGAAAAGGAACATCAACAGCAAGTGGCTTTCTTGCTATATTACAGCACTTTACTCCTACATACCCGTGATATGGGTTACTTTAAGACATCATCAGACAACAACATACAAAGCCATTCACAACTCTTGCCCAAGATACATCACCAATCTTGTCTCCAAATATCACCCAAACTGTCCTATCTGCTCCTTCCAAGATCTTCTGCTCTCTATGTCTCTTGTCTCCTCCTCCCATACTCGTCTCCAGGACATTGCCACTGTTCAAATATGGCCAATGTCCTTATTTGGGCAGTGATGTCATAACTCTTCCCGTCCCTTTGGTTACATGGTCAGGGATTCCCAGTGACATCAGTGGATGTACAAGATGCAAGCACCCACTGCTTCCCTAGCAACCCGTGAAAAAATTGCCTATATAGATTATCTCACAAAAGTGAGTACACCCTTTACATTTTTGTAAATATTTCATTATATCTTTTCATGTGACAACACTGAAGAAATGACACTTTCCTACAATGTAAAGTAGTGAGTGTACAGCTTATATAATAGTGTAAATTTGCTGTCCCCTCAAAATAACTCAACACACAACAATTCATGTCTAAACCACTGGCAACAAAAGTGAGTACACCCCTAAGTGAAAATTTCCAAATTGGGCCAATTAGCCATTTTTCCTCCCCGGTGTCATGTGACTCATTAGTGTTACAAGGTCTTAGGTGTGAGCATGTGAAAATAAAAAGTAGCGCATAGATTGTGCCTTGGATACGGGGAATGACATGCGACTTGGTGAGATACAACTTGGGGACGATTTGTTGATTCACACGTGTTATAACATCTGCCTCCCCGTATCCACGCATGGTTTTCAGTGGGACATTCCAAGTTATTTGTTCCCCATTCACCGATAGGACTTTATTCACCTATATTGAAAGACTTATAAGTTTTTTCACTGTTATGTTTATTTTTTGTGGATATTTGTTTTTTTCAGTTGTTTTCTTGATTGAACACTTTTGGCACAATCTATGCGCTACTTTTTATTTTCACATGTTTCTTTGGTTGTTGTCACCTTGTAAGTAGCTGCTCCACACTATATATTTTTTCAATTTAGCGCAGTGTACACTTTTATTATATTTGCAATTGTGAATGGGGAGCAGGTGTGTTAAAGTTGGTGTTATCGCTCTCACTCTCTCATACTGGTCACTGGAAGTTCAACATGGCACCTCATGGCAAAGAACTCTCCGAGGATTTGAAAAAAAAAAACAATTTTTGCTCTACATAAAGATGGCCTAGGCTATAAGAAGATTGCCAAGACCCTGAAACTGAGCTGCAGCACGGTGGCCAAGACTATACAGCGGTTTAACAGGACAGGTTCCACTCAGAACAGGCCTCGCCATGGTCGACCAAAGAGGTTGAGTGCAAGTGCTCAGAGTCATATCCAGAGGTTGTCTTTGGGAAATAGACTTATGAGTGCTGCCAGCATTGCTGCAGAGGTGGAAGGGGTGGGGGGTCAGCCTGTCAGTGCTCAGACCATACGCTGCACACTGCATGAAATTGGTCTGCATGGCTGTCGTCCCAGAAGGAAGCCTCCTCTAAAGATGATGCACAAGTAAGCCCGCAAACAGGTTGCTGAAGACAAGTAGACTAAGAACATGGATTAATGGAACCATGTCCTGTGGTCTGATGAGACCAAGAAAAACATATTTGGTTCAGCTGGTATCAAGTGTGTGTGGCGGCAACCAGGTAAGGAGTACAAAGACAAGTGTGTCTTGCCTACAGTTAAGCATGGTGGTAGGAGTGTCATGGTGTGGAGCTGCATCAGTGGGGAGCCACAGTTCACTGAGGTAACCATGAATGCCAACATATACTGTGACTTACTGAAGCAGAGCATGATCCCCTCCCTTCAGAGACTGGGCTGCAGGGCAGTATTCCAACATGATAACGACACCAAACACACCACCAAGATTACCACTGCCTTGCTAAAGAAGCTGAGGGTAAAGGTGATGGACTGGCCAAGCATGTCTCCAGACCTAAACCCTATTGAGCATCTGTGGGGCATCCTCAAATGGAAGGTGGAGGAGCCCAAGGTCTCTAACATCCACTAGCTCTGTGATGTCATCATGGAGGAGTGGAAGAGGACTCCAGTGGCAACCTGTGAAGCTCTGGTGAACTCCATGCCCAAGAGGATTAAGGCAGTGCTGGAAAATAATGGTGGCCACACAAAAATTGGGCCCATTTTCACTTAGGGGTGTACTCACTTTTGTTGCCAGTGTTTTAGACATTAATGGCTGTGTGTTGAATTATTTTGAGGTGACAGTAAATTTACACCATTATACAAGCTGTACACTCACTACTTTACATTGTAGCAAAGTGTCATTTCTTCAGTGTTGTCACATGAAAATATATAATAAAATATTTACAAAAATGTCAGGGGTGTACTCACTTTTGTGAGATACTGTATATGATTTTTGTCTTCAGCTGAACAGGAGACCAAACACCCAAACAGTCAAACTTTAGTCCAACCAAGAGTTTGGTTCAATTTGGACCAAACCGTAAGGTCATCCATAATGACAATCAACCAATTGTCTTCAATACACTCCATAGCCTTGAATTTGAGGAAATGAAACAAATTATATGCAAGTATTTGCCAGTCTTGCAGGGGGATTCTGGTTTTGAAGAGATACTGTCTAGGGGGATATGCTTTGTAGCTAGAAGATCCCCAATGTTAGAGAACATTTCATCACCTAGTTTATTCTAATCTAGGAAAACAAAAATAGTTGGTTGAGCACAACTGACATGCATAGGTGTGGCTCCTCCTGTTTTTCCAGCAGTATTTTTCCTAGGTGACCAACATATTATAGAGTTATACTCCACAGGAGATATTTTTAGGATTAAGCTAACTACTTAAGTATATTGGAAGAACAATTAGGCTGTTGTGTGATCAGACAAGAGATCACCTATCCAACAAATATAAATGTAGTGAAATATTTTATGGATCACCATGGATCTGGCACAGAATTACTTAACATTCAGGTTATAGAAAAGATATATCAGCCCATGAGAGAAGGCAACCGTTTCTCTTTATTGAGCAGTAGAGAGGTGTATTGGATCTCGCTTTCACAAAGGGGTGACAAGGTCTTTAATTTGACTGTTAAAAGCAAAGGCTTCAAATGCTCCACAAATGGTATCACAGTACTATAAATTGTTGTATTATCTACAAACTCCCTCTAATGTATGCTTTAGGGGTGTCATGGACAGCCGAATTGAATCATTATTGTCCTTGAGTCCTAGAGTACACAGCTGCTGTCCAATCTTACAAAAAAGGCTGTTAGTTGACAGTCAGACTGAGGAAGAGGCTGCATGATCTTGGACATCATACAGCCCAGAATGGAAGGGGTTATTGTATATACACCATCTTTTAGTGTACACTGTGTGAAACTCACAATGTGAAATTACATTTGAGTAGGTGTTTGGTTAACAGAAGGGGAGTCTGCACAATTGTTGAATATTTTCATTAACTTATCCCAAAGGTAAGATGTTTTTTATAGTCTTCATCACACCACATTATCAGTGGCCCAATTCTATCTATATAAATATAGCTGAGGCTCATATATACAGTATGTTCTCATGCTTTTATTGTTATAGTACATCTGGCTGATCTCTATACCTGAGGGTCATCCTCCCATGGGCCGGAAGGCTTTTCTGGAGGCCAATAGTTCTCTCCCTCCACATAACTTTGCATGTTATATTTTGTCCACTAGGGTAAGTACTTTTTTGATGATACAGTGTTTTGAAAAAGTATTCACACCCCTTGAAATTTTCCACATTTTGTCATGTTACAACCAAAAATGTAAATGTATTTTATTGGGATTTTATGTGATAGACCAACACAAAGTGCCAAATAATTGTGAAGTGGAAGGAAAATGGTAAAAGGTTTTCAAAATTTTTTACAAATATTTATGTGAAAAGTGTGGCGTGCATTTGTATTCAGCCCCCTGAGTCAATACTTTGTAGAACCACCTTCCTCTACAATTGCAGCTACAATTCTTTTTGGGTATGTCTCTAACAGCTTTGCACATCTAGAGGGTGCAATTTTTGGCAATTCTTCTTTGCAAAATAGCTCAAGCTCTGCCAGATTGGATGGAGAATATCTGTGAACAGCAATTTTCAAGTCTTGCCACAGAGTCTCAATTGGATTTAGGTCTGGACTTTGACTGAGCCATTCTAACAGATGAATATGCTTTTATCAAAACCATTCCATGTAGCTCTGGCTGTATGTTTAGGGTCGTTGACGTGCTGAAAGGTGAACCTCCGCCCCAATCTCAAGTCTTTTGCAGACTCTAATGGGTTTTCTTGCCCTGTATTTGGCTAGATCCATCTTCCCATCAACTCGGACCAGCTTCCCTGTTACTGCTGAAGAAAAGCATGCCCACAACATGATGCTGCCACCACCATGTTTCACTGTGGGAATGTTGTGTTCAGAGGGATGTGCAGCGTTGGTTTTCCGCTACACATAGCGTTTTGCTTTTTGAACAAAAAGTTTAATTTTGGGTTCATCTGACCAGAGCATCTTCTTCCACATGTTTGCTGTGTCCCCCACATGCCTTCTGGTAGGTTTGCAGTTGTGCCATACTCTTTCCATTTTCGGATGATGGAGTGAACAGCACTCCATGAGATCTTCAAAACTTTGGATATTTTTTTTATAACCTAACCCTGCTTTAAACTTCTCCAACACTTTATCCCTGACCTGTCTGGTGTGTTTTTTGGCCTTCATGATGATGTTTGTTCACTAAGGTTCTCTAACAAACCTCAGAGGGCTTCACAGAACAGCTGTATTCATACTGAGATTAAATTACACACAGGTGGACTCTATTTATTAATTAGGTGACTTCTGAAGGCAATTAGTTCCACTAGATTTTAGTTAGCGGTATCAGAGTAAAGGGGGCTAAATACAAATGCACGCCACACTTTTCAGATATTTATTTGTAAAAAACGTTGAAAACCAATTATTACTTTCCTTCCACTTCACAATAATGTGCACTTTGTGTTGGTCTATCACATAAAATCCCAATAAATGCATTTACGTTTTGGTTGTAACATGACAAAATGCGTAAAATCTCAAGGGGTATGAATACTTTTTCAAGGCACTGAATCTTTTACCCTTAGAGGTCAGTTCCTTTAGAGGTTTATTTCTCCTTCCCCCATAGTATTATACATGAGAAATGTTCTGAGACTTATTGTGTATGGATTTTTTATGGTAAATAAGATGTTTTGACCGGTACCAATATTCAATAAATATATAGTATTGTTTACCATATGTATATTTTTCTTTTTGTAGATTGTTTTTAATGTCCTGTGATTAGGCTTCTCTAATGTATTAAAACTTGCTGATCCAGAAAAAGCAGAGGAACCACAAAACGCGCTGACCTTCTCAAAAGATTTAATACGCCTACTGTTTTAATGTATCTTGCAGATAGCAATATGTGTTTTTATATTGTATGAAATAAAAGAAAACGTTTTTTTAGACAGTTTCCACTCATATTCCTCTCTAAATTAAGTGATCACTGAGGTATACTCAAAGTCCCAAATTCAATTTTTTTTTTTTTTTAAATCTAAGATGTTTTTTAGAAAACAAAACAAAGAAACAACATTAATAGCTCACATTTAAGGCACAGAGTCTGTTACACATTCCAATTGCCATCGCCAAAAGCATATACATACATTAAACTTAGCATCCAATACAGCCACACAGTATGCAGTTCAGGTAGTTCGTTTACAGGAACTGATTATACGTTATTGTTGTATTCTAATTTTTATAATATAAAAGCTTTCCATTCTCCACACTCAAAGTATATTCCTCACTTTCCCATTTATGCTGTTTACCTCAACAGTTGATCCATTATAAGTTCAACTGGGGAGAGTCCGGGGTATCCAACCAGGGTGCCCACAGTTTGTCAAATTTTCCCGGGTGTCCTCTGTGTTGAAATATGTATTTCTCTAACCGTATGGTGTCAGCAAATATATGTCGTAAATGCGCAACCCCGTGTCTTCTCCACCGAGCCCCACAGTCCAACGACTGCAACTCCTCATAATGTCCATTAGCTCTGTACCTGGTAAAGCCCTCAACTTCTTGTAGCTGTCTAAGCTTATTTTATATTTTTTGCATTAGGACGTATGTGGGGAATCGTTTATTGGACTTAACATATGCCAAGGCCTCCATACCCATGGGTACGTTGTCGAGACCAGTGGCATAGCACATTAGGGCTCTAATGGGTTCGGGATGTGTGTTCCCATTCTCCGATCCTGGATCCTCTGGCATAGCCCGGGTGATATGTTGCACCTGAGCCGCCAAGTACCGTATTTTTCTGTGTATAAGACGCCCCCCACTTTTCCAACCCAAAATTAAGAAATCAATATTTTAAACAGGTAAAACAGAACACAGTTTTATTTAGTAATTAAATGTGCTCGGAATTGATCAAAGACAAGCAGAGCTGGCTTCTTTAAGAGCCCCCCAGGTCTTCTGGACCAAACCTTTGCAAACCAAATGGCCATAATGTCTTCATTCATCCTTCCCTTCTCTTGAACTTGCACAATAATGCCAGGTGGTATGGTCTCTTTAGCATAGGTTTTTCTCTTGAAAATAAGCATAGGAGGCAGTTTAGTACCATCTGCACAGCATGAAAGCACAGCAGTATATTTTCATGGCCACTTGTTTTAATTGCTACTGTTTTGTTTCTTTTCACATCAACAGTTCTGTTGGAAGGCACATCAAAATTGAGAAGAACCTCATCCATGTTTGCAATCTGACTTGGTTCAAAATCATATTTTTTCCGAAGTTGTATGACATAGGAGTGAAACTGTTGGATTTTATCCTCATAAACTGGTGGCATTTTCTGAGCTATCTTTGTTCATGTTCTCATGGCCAACCCTTCTCTCCTCATGAAATTGAAACACCATTTTGCCTTTCGTGTAAATCAACAATGTTCATTTCGCTTGCAAACATTCTTGCCTGACATTGAATAAGTTTGGTTGACACACATAAGCCACTCTGGCGCTGCTCCAAAATCCAAGTCTTAAGCCTCTGCTCCAAATTTGGCCATTTTGATTTCTGATCATACTCTTAGTGGGGGAGGTCCAAACTGTCTCTCTGCAGCTCTATTCCCATGCTCGTTTGCTTAGCTAACTACACTGAGTTTGATTTTTGCAGAATAAGACAATCTCTTACTTTTATTATTCTGTGACATCTTGTCAAAACTCTCCGCTCCGATCTCTGCTCCCTGATGCATCTGCGCAGTCTCCACGTTGAACTGGATCGCATCTGCGCACTCTCCACCTCCGCCTCCACCTCTTGCTGACGTCACTAACATTCGGCTCGTGATTGGAGGAAGCCGTTTGTCATGCTATGTCCAGCTACGCACCCACGTGGCTCTCTCCCAGGCTGACTGACCGTGTATAAGACGCTGCTCGATTTTCAGTCAAAAATTTTAGAAAAAAGTAGCGTCTTATACACGGAAAAATACGGTAATAAACCCAAAGATTAGGAAGAGCAAGGCCTCCCGCGTCCTTGGATTTTTGCAATTGTTGTAATTTTATCCTTGGTTGTTTGTCTAGCCATATGAAGGCTCTAAAGATGGAATTCATGATTCTGAACATTTTTAGAGGAATCACAACTGGTGTGTTGTGCAGGATATGTAAAAGTTGGGACATAAAAATCATTTTTATGAGATGAACCCTCCCCACTAGGGACATCTTAAGGCGGGACCAAATTTTGGCTCTATCACGGATACTATTTAATAGTGAGGTCAGATTGAGGGAGATAAAGTTACACGGTTCTGAAGTGATCTGGACTCCTAAATACTTGAAGCAAGTAGTCACCGGTACCTTGTGTATCATTCGCTCTCTGTTATCCGGATTCACATCCAGGAGCAGGAGTGAGGATTTGGTCCAATTAATTACAAGTCCTGAATAGGTCCCAAATCATTCAAATCACTGTCATGGCTTCCTTCAAGGAGTCAGCCGTGTCTCCCAGAAGTAGCATGGTGTCGTCTACGTATAGCATTAGCTTTTGTTGGATCTCTCCAAATTGAAATCCGCGCACTCCCTGATTTGCTGTAATCAATGCTGCCATGGGCTCGATGGTGATGGCGAAGAGGAGCGGGAACAGTGGGCACCCCTGACGAGTGCCCCAATGCAAGTGAAATGGTAAAGAAATGTACCCTGCCTCCCTAATAGCTGTCCAAGGTGAGCAGTACAACAGCTTCACCCAGGACAAGAACCCCTCGCCAAAGCCAAACTTGCCCATGGCAGCCCAGAGGTATCCCCATTCTATGCTGTCAAAAGCCTTATGGGTATCCAATGACAGCAAGGCTCTATTCCCCATGTTTTCTGACTGCGTCTCGAGATTCAGGAAAAGTCTGCAGAGGTTAATGGCCGTGGATTTTTGGGGCATACATCCTGACTGGTCCGAGTGGATGATGGAGGAGATGGCTCTATTAAGTCATAAGGCCAAGACCTTTGCTAGGATTTTGATGTCGTTCTGCATGAGCGATATTGGTCTGTATGACCCCGGATCTAATGGGTCTTTGCCCAGTTTTAGGATGAGTACAATGTTGGTTCTAGTCATGGAGTCAGGCAGGCATTGACATTCTCTGGCTGAATTGAGTACCCTGAGCAGGCATGGTACGATAATTCACACATATTGTTTAAAGACTTCTATGGGGAGGCCATCATCCCCAGGGGCCTTTGAATTCGGGAAGAGGCTAAGTGCCTCCTGCAATTCCTCAAGTTTGATTGGGGAATCCAGGACCGCACTCTGAGAGGCCGATGGTCTAGGTAACTCAATTCCCTGCAAATAATCCTGTAGGTCAGTGGTCGAGTAATTTGTCTGGGACCTGTACAAGTCAGAATAAAACTTTACCAGCTCCTCCATAATGTGGGTGGGGGTGTTTACCAGTCCCCCCCCCCCTCAGTGCGTAATGCTCCGATGGACGGTGAGGTCTGGGAGGCCTTTACTATTTTTGTAAGTAAGGCCCCTTTCACACTGGGGCGGTAGGGGGCGTCGGCGGTAAAACAGCGCTATTTTTAGCACTGTTTTACCGCGGTATTTGGCCGCTAGCGGTACGGTTTTAACCCCCCGCTGGCAGCCGAAAAAGGTTTAAAACCCCTCGTATAGCGCGGCTATAGCCGTGGTATTACCGCGGTATAGCCGCGCTGTCCCATTGATTTCAATGGGCAGGAGCGGTTTAGGAGCGGTGAATACACCGCTCCTTCACCGCTCCAAAGATGCGGCTTGCCGGAGATTTTTTCTTCTTCTGCCAGCGCACAACTTCAGTGTGAAAGCCCTCGGGCTTTCACACTGAACAAACAGCGGAGGCGGTTTGCAGGCGCTATTTTTAGCGTAATAACGCCTGCAACCCACCCCAGTGTGAAAGGGGCCTAAATGACCCGTCTGCTCACCCTCCTCATAAAAAGCCTGTTTGTTGAAAAACCTCTTCCTGTCTGCTGCCTCCCCAGTGATCCGGTCAACCGCCTCCGGTGCAGCCAGCCACGCTTCCCTGGCTGCGTCAGAGGGGTGTGCAATAAACTCTGCCTCTAACCGGCCTACCATCTGTTCAGTTTGATCTTTAATAGCATTTGTTTTAGTTTTAATACCTGTGACCTCAGTGATCAAAATCCCCCTGAGAAACGCTTTAAATGCCTCCCAGGTTAACCTCAGATCAGGATGATCCTCGTGGCGCTGCCAGAACCCAGAGATTTCAGCCATTATCCATTCATTGGAGGGGATTAATTTTAGCCAGAATGCATTAAGCTTCCATGGTGCTCTAGGCAGGTCCGTGCCAGGTTTGGCGACTAGGGAGACTAATAGGGGAGAATGATCTGACACTCCCCTCACCAGGTATCTAATGTCCTCCAGTAAGTGTGTTGTTTGGGGTGAGCATAAGCATAGATCAATTCTTGACAGGGAGAGGTGAGTTTTGGAAAAACAGGAAAATTGCTTCTGCTGTGGGGTGGACTGATTCGTGGTGAAGCCGTAGTTACGGCTTCACCACGAATCAGTCCACCCCACCTTCTCCGTGAATTTCCGCAGTGCCGTTCGAGCCTTTGTGCAGGAAGATCCATATAACAGTTTAGGTCTCCTATAATAATAAGGGGAACATCAGGGTGACGCAATTGATATGTCAGCAAAATCCTCAATACCTCCAAACTAAAAGGGGGTTGTAAATATAAGGCAGCAAGTATACTTCAGTTGATAAATTTTACACAGAAATATCTCATATCGCCCCTCATCATCTATCATTTTGGCCAACATTTGAAAATCCAGAGAGCGATGAGCCCCTAGAGTTATGCCCTGTACACACGATTGGACATTCCAACAACAAAATCCATGAATTTTTTTCCGACGGATGTTGGCTCAAACTTGTCTTGCATACACACGGTCACACAAATCTTGTCGGAGATAAGTAACGTCAAGAACGCGGTGATGTACAACACGTACAACGAGCCGAGAAAAATGACATTCAAAAGACAGTGCGTCTCTTCTGCTTGATTCCAAGCATGCGTGGAACTTTGTGTGTTGGAATTGTGTACACACGATCGGAATTTACGACAAAAGATTTTGTTGTCGGAAAATTTGAGATCCAGATCTCAAATTTTGTGTGACGGAGATTCTACACACGGTCGGAATTTCCAACAACAAGCTCCCATCGAACATTTTCCGTCGGAAAATCCGACCATGTGTACGGGGCATAAGAGGTATAAGTGGAATGGAGTATGTAATGGTATGTGCAGCCCGCCCAGGAGAAACCCAGGCATGACACAGTTTCCGGCACAAGGTGAGTCTCCTGAAGAGCATATATATAGCGTGAGAGTATTTTTTAAGAATAGTGGTAACCATGGTACGCTTGAGAGGACTCTGAACTCCTCTAATGTTCCATGAAAGCAGAGGACCAGTACTTATTTATCTGCATTATTGTGGGTAATGAAGGATAAGGCATCTCGTGTACCCTAGGCGCCAAGTGTAACAAAAACACAGTGCCTGGGTCACACGTGAGGTAGATCATGTTGGTATGGTGTTGGAATTCTACCGTATCACTGTCCTTCCTGTGTACTTGCTGGTTCCTTCTTGAGCTGAAGTCATGGTAATAACATGTCAAAAAAGTAATAAATAAAGCTGTAAAACAGAAAAAAAAGAAAGTGCCCCCTTTCCTGTGCGGGGGGCGGTAAAGTCCCCGTCTCATAGAGGGAGACCCCTCTGACCTGTAGGGGAAAGAGGGAGGTTTGTAGGGGGAAATAAAGGACGCTTCTATTGACGTCTCAAAAAAGTTAGACTGACTGCCTGCTGTCATCCTGAGTTTCGCCGGGAATAGCAGGGCGTATGTGGCTCGGAGCCTTTGCAGCCTTTTCTTAACATCAGTGAATCTAGCTCTGTGTTTCTGTATTTCTGCAGAGTAGTTGGGATAAAATGAAATGCGGGCCCCATTAAATTGGACATTGTGTCGTTCCCTTGCCGAAGCACAATTTCTTTATCCTTATAATTAAGTAGCCTGGCTATCATGGTGCGTGGCGCGTGCCCTGGTGAAGGGGCGTGGGTGGTACTCTGTGTGCCCGCTCCACTGAGTATACTGGGGTGAACGCTTCCTTCCCAAACACCTGGAGAAGCCACTCTTCAAAAATTCTGTGGGGTCCCTCCCCTCCGTCTTCTCCGGGAGCCCCACTATGTGAATGTTGTTTTGTCTTAAACGATTTTCAGTATCGTCAGATTTAAGTTTATTCGCCCTGGCAATTCTGGCTGTTATTTATGTGTCTCTTATTAATGACATTATTTTGTCTTCCAGCTCACTGATGCGGCCTTCTGCCGCGGTAGTGCGCTCCCTAGTTTTCTGCAACTCATGCCTGATGAACCCCAATTCTTCCTTCAGGCCTCAGAAGTGTTCCTGGAAGGTGTGCACTGATGCCGTGCACTTGTGCACCACCCGCAGTATCTCAGAAAGGGAAGGTTGATCAGCCTCATCCACCTCTTCTTCATCCTCCATGTCTGGCAAGGTCTGACTAGGGGAAGCTGCAGGGCCCTATGCAGGTGTCTCATGCTCTGGCTGGGTGTGGAATACAGCAGGGGTATTGAGCATGTCCTCCCCGCTCCCATGTGCCACAGGGCCCGCTAGTTTCTGGGCACAGTAAAGCAGTAAACCCCTTGGGGGGTCTTTCCCTGTCCCTCTGGGGGTCTTTGGGAGCTTACCCGCTTCTTTCACTTTCTCCGTGCCTCATGCGTGCTGGAAAAGAGGAGCCGTGATGCCATGTTGGAATTCCGGTGGTCCGGTCTCCATTTGTTTGTGGGTCATCATGGCCCCTATACCTCTTGCCGATGTCTCTGGGTATGTCTGGGGGATTTCCACAGAGGATCTGCTCTGATTCTGGGTGATTTTCTGAGCTAGGAAGAGGATTGGTGGAGGATCAGTGCGGGAGCTCCGTGATGCACATCCTCTCACATGCCGCTCTCGGCCACCCCCCCACCCCCAAATTCAATTTTTACTCTTCCTCTAACTGTTGAATATTTAAGACAAGGCTGGATTTCAACTTTAGATAACTCATGGAAAAAAATATTGCACACTTATAGGGCGTACACACGGTCGGACTTTGTTCGGACATTCCGACAACAAAATCCTAGGATTTTTTCCGACGGATGTTGGCTCAAACATGTTTTGCCTACACACGGTCGCACAAAGTTGTCGGAATTTCCGATCAGCAACCACGCCGTCACGTACACCACGTACGACGAGACTAGAAAAGGCCGGTTCAGAACCAAGCGCGGCACCCTTTGGGCTCCTTTTGCTAATCTCGTGTTAGTAAAAGTTTGGTGAGAGACGATTCGCGCTTTTTCAGACTCGTGGCTTTCAGATCGTTTTCTGCCGTTCAGTTTGTGCTTGTGGGTTTGTATCTGCTCTTCAGTGCGTGCAAGCAAGTTCCGCGTGACTTTAGGTAGTCATTGTATTCTTGTTCGTTCATTACTGGTTTTCAGGTCGCTCTTCACAGGCCTTGCTGTTCTTCAGTGTGTTTTGTTACTTCGTTCTGAGCAGCCGACCGTTTTCTAGCCATGTTTCGTATGCATACTCCTCGTAGAGTTCGTGCTGTGCGGGGGCTTGGTGTTGGGGTCCTGACCTTGACACAAGTCCAGTCCATGAACAGGGTGGGGAGGAGTTCATGGACCAAGAATTGGTTGCTTCAGCGTGACCAGTTCTGTCATATGCCTTTGCTCCGTGAGATCCGTGAGAATAATCCTCATGATTTCAGGAACATTCTCCGGATGACAGACCCCGTGTTTCACCGTTTGTTGGCTTCGCTGACCCCCTATATTAGCAGGCAGGATACCTGCATGAGGCAAGCCATCACTCCGGAGCAGAGGTTGGTCGCTACCTTGCGGTATTTGGCCACAGGGAGAAGTCTGCAGGACTTAAAGTTCTCAACAGGCATCTCCCCCCAGGCTCTGGGGATCATTATCCCAGAGACCTGTTCTGCCATCATACAGGTCCTGCAGAAGGAGTATATGAAGGTAAGATTTTTATCCTTTTATATCCCATTTTATTGTATTGAATGTTTGCTAATATATTGTATTTCTTTACTCATTCCCTAATTCCCATGATTCTAATATGCTGTGAATGTCCCCTTTGTCCTCATGCATGCTGGATTTTTATGTAATTATTATTTTAGGTCCTTCATACATATTTGCCCTTCACTAACCTCCCCAGCATGGTGTCTCCTGCCCTATATTCACCTCATGTAGTCACTTAACAATGTATTTTATCAGCTCCATAGTAGGGATGAGCCGAACACCCCCCGGTTCGGTTCGCACCAGAACCCGCGAACGGACCGCAAGTTCGCACGAACGTTAGAACCCCATTGACGTCTATGGGACTCGAACGTTCGAAATCAAAAGTGCTCATTTTAAAGGCTAATTTGCATGGTATTGTCCTAAAAAGGGTTTGGGGACCCGGGTCCTACCCCAGGGGACATGTATCAATGCAAAAAAAACTTTTAAAAACGGCCGTTTTTTCGGGAGCAGTGATTTTAATGATGCTTAAAGTAAAAAAAAAAAAGTGAAATATTCCTTTAAATATCGTACCTGGGGGGTGTCTATAGTATGCCTGTAAAGTGACGCGTGTTTCCCATGTTTAGAACAGTCCCTGCACCAAATGTCATTTTTAAAGGAAAAAATCTCATTTAAAACTGCTTGCGGGTTTAATGTCATGTCGGGTCATGGCAATATGGATGAAAATCAGTGAGACAAACGGCATGGGTACCCCCCAGTCCATTACCAGGCCCTTTGGGTCTTGTATGGATATTAAGGGGAACCCCGCACCCAAATTAAAATAAGGAAAGGTCCCTATATACTCTGAACAGCAGTATACAGGCGGTGCAAACAAGACAGGGACTGTAGGTTTGTTGTTAAGTAGAATCTGTTTGTAATTTTGAACATTTTTAATGTGTTTAGCTCCAGCCAAAAAATCTTTTCTAAGCTTTTTGGAAAACATAGGGAAGGGTTATCACCCCTGTGACATTTGTTTTGCGTCTTTCCTCCTCTTCAGAAGATTTCACCTCACTTTTTTGTCCCAATGAAAAATGTTTTTTGAAAATTTGTGTTTTTTTGTGGAACAAGGATTGGAAAGCATCAGTGGAAAGGAAAAATTGTTTTCCCATATTAACTCTTACAGGAGAGAATTTCCCTTCCTTAGGGGTAGATTTCATCTCACTTCCTGTTGTCTCCTTCCGTTTGCAAGTAGGAGTCGTTTGTAAGTTAGATGTTTGAAAGTAGGGTCCTGCCCTATATACTCAGCAGAAATTTGGGCCTTAGGTGTTGCTGTGGCCAAAACACTGTAAGCCCTCACAGGGCCCTGCTGTGAAATATTAGATCAAGAATTGTAATTACATGCCCCTGTTGAACAGGAGCTGAAAAATTAGGCCTTAGGCACTGGTGCTGGTGCCACAACACTGCAACCCCTCACAGACACTCTAGTTGGAACGCAGGAACGAGCCCTGCTGCAAAGTATTGCATCAAAAATTGTAATTACACGCCCCTGTTAGACAGGGGCAGAAAAATTGGGTCTTAGGCACTGGTGCTGGTGCCACAACACTGCAACCCCTCACAGACACTCTAGTTGAAACGCAGGAACAAGCCCTGCTGCAAAGTATTGCATCAAAAATTGTAATTACACGCCCCTGTTAGACAGGGGCTGAAAAATTGGGTCTTAGGCACTGGTGCTGGTGCCACAACACTGCAACCCCTCACAGACACTCTAGTTGGAATGCAGGAACAAGCCCTGCTGCAAAGTATTGCATCAAAAATTGTAATTACACGCCCCTGTTAGACAGGGGCTGAAAAATTGGGTCTTAGGCACTGGTGCTGGTGCCACAACACTGCAACCCCTCACAGACACTCTAGTTGGAATGCAGGAACGAGCCCTGCTGCAAAGTATTACATCAAAAATTGTAATTACACGCCCCTGTTAAACAGGGGCTGAAAAATTGTGCCTTAGGCACTGGTGGTGGCGCCCAGAACCAAAAATGTTCTTACAAGCTATCAGCGTGATGATTGAGGAGGAAGAGGATAATTACTCAGGGATAGTCACTCAGCATCAGCATAGGCAGTCTTTGAAGGGATCTGAGATTTCAAAAAAAATTATTCGGTTACATCTGCATCAGGTGCTTGGTAGCTGGTGGTGATCCAAGACTGATTCATTTTTATGAAGGTCAGCCGATCGACCGAGTCGGTGGACAGACGCACCCTGTGATCGGTTACCACGCCTCCAGCAGCACTGAATGTGCGTTCCGAAAGAACGCTGGATGCAGGACAGGCCAGTAGCTCAATTGCATACTGTGCAAGCTCTGGCCAGTGATCCATCCTCAAGACCCAGTAACCCAGAGGATTTTCGGTGGGAAAGGTGTCCAAGTCTGATCTTGCCCCTAGGTATTCCTGCACCATGTAAAACAGACGCTGGCGATGGTTGCTGGAACCGATCATACCTTGGGGCTGCGGACCAAAAAATTGTCTGAACGCATCGGTCAGACGGACCGCCTTCTCCACCGCTCCTTCTTTGACTGACCGAAGCCTCAGCAACACGTTGTCCAGAAACAGGAGTTTGTAACCTCCCAGTCTCTGGGAACGCGTTGCACAGACCTTTCTGCAAGGCCTCCCGAAGATGTTTCATCCTCTGCTCCCTCTGCGATGGCAAGATAAGGTCCGCAACCTTACCCTTGTAACGTGGATCAAGGAGGGTTGCCAGCCAGTATTGGTCCTTCTCCTTGATACCACGAATACGAGGATCCTTACGCAGGCTTTGCAGGATCAGGGAGGCCATGCAGCGTAGGTTTGCTGAGGCATTCGGTCCGGAGTCCTCTGGGTCACTAAGGACAACAACGTCCGCAGCCACCTCCTCCCAGCCACGTACAAGTCCATGTGTTCCTTGGGACTGATCCCTTAAAGACTGCTGATGCTGAGTGCCAGGCTCCACCTCCATACTGACACAATCTTCCTCCTCCTCCTCCTCCTCCTCGTCCTCTTCCTGTGTGATCGGCGGGCACGCAGGAACACTGTCTGGATAAAGGGGGCCTTGAGAGCTAAGGAAGTCCTCCTCTTCCTGCCTCTGTTCTGCCTCAAGTGCCCTGTCCATTATTCCACGCAGCGTGTGCTCCAACAGGTGGACAAGGGGGACAGTGTCACTGATGCATGCACTGTCAGTGCTCACCATCCTCGTGGCCTCCTCGAATGGTGACAGGACAGTGCATGCATCCCTGATCATGGCCCACTGGCGTGGGGAAAAAAAACCAAGGTCCCCTGACCCTGTCCTGGTGCCATAGTCGCACAGGTACTCATTGATGGCCCTCTGCTGCGTGTGCAGCCGCTGCAGCATGGCCAACGTCGAGTTCCACCTGGTGGGCATGTCACAGATTAGGCGGTTCTTGGGCAGGTTAAACTCCTTTTGGAGGTCCGTCAGCCGAGCACTGGCATTATATGACCGGCGGAAATGCACACAGACTTTCCTGGCCTGCCTCAGGACATCCTGTAAGCCCGGGTACCTGCCCAAGAACCGCTGCACCACCAAGTTAAGGACGTGAGCCAAACAGGGCACATGGGTCAGTTGTCCCTGTCGGAGGGCAGAGAGGAGGTTGGTGCCATTGTCGCAAACCACCATTCCTGCCTTAAGTTGGCGTGGCGTCAACCACCTCTGAACCTGCCCCTGCAGAGCTGACAGAACCTCTGCCCCAGTGTGGCTCCTGTCCCCCAAGCACACCAGCTCAAGCACCGCATGGCATCTTTTGGCCTGCGTACTTGCGTAGCCCCTTGAACGCCTACGGAGCACCGCTGGTTCCGAGGAAGAGGCCATGGAGGAAGAAGAAGAGGAGGGGGTGGAGGAGAGAGGTGTGTCACAATCAGCATTTTGGAGGCGTGGTGGCGGAACAACCTCCAACACTACTGCACCTTGTCCTGCATCCTTCCCAGCTGCCAGCAGAGTCACCCAATGCGCCGTGAAACTTAAGTAACGTCCCTGTCCATGCCTGCTGGACCATGAGTCAGCGGTAATATGCACCTTACCGCTGACCGCCCTGTCCAGCGAGGCATGGACATTGCCTTCCACATGCCGGTAGAGAGCCGGAATCGCCTTCCGTGAGAAAAAGTGGCGTTTGGGTACCTGCCACTGAGGAACCGCACATTCCACAAACTCACGGAAGGGGGCAGAGTCTACCAACTGAAAAGGCAGCAGTTGAAGTGCTAGCAATTTTGCCAAGCTAGCATTCAACCGCTGGGCATGTGGATGGCTGGGAGCAAACTTCTTTCGGCGGTGCAGCAGCTGGGGCAGGGAAATTTGCCTGGTACAATCTGACGTCGGTGTACCAAAAGCAGATTGCCCATAAGTACTTGGCTGTGACACACCTAATTCTACACCTTCATTCCTCTCACTGCAGGTCGCAGAGAGGACTGAAGGTCTAGTGGGGTTGGAAATCTCAGCTGATGAGGAGCAAGGAGAGATCGTCTTTGTTCTTTGGTGTGGGTCTTTTAGATACGCTTGCCAACGAACTGCATGGCAGGTCAACATATGTCTGGTCAAGCATGTGGTACCCAAGCGGGAGATGTTTTGGCCACGCGAGATACGCTTGAGACATATATTGCAAATAGCAGCGGTGCGATCTGATGCACTCGTCTCAAAAAAGGCCCACACCAAAGAACTTTTTGAATAACGCGCAGAGACTGCAGCGCCCTGCACATGTGGAGCTTTGGGGTGTGATGCAGTCAATGTGCTGCCCTTAGGCTGGCCCCTGGAGGGCATCCTGCCTAGTTGGTGATGTGCCACCTCCTCCTCCTCCTCCTCCTCCTCCTCCTCTCTCCTATCAGGCACCCACGTTGAGTCAGTGACCTCATCATCCCCTCCCTCCTCATCACTGGAGCAAACCTGGCAGTATGCTGCAGCAGGGGGAGCATGACTGCCAGATTGCTGTCCTTCTTGGGCACCCCCTCTGTCCGTGCTCATGTTACTGCCTTCATTGAGCTCAGTATCATCATCAGAGCCTTCCAAACGCTGGGCATCCTCCTGGAGCATGTACCCAACACTGTGGTCAAACAGTTCGAGGGAATCCTCAGGAGGACATGGTGGGGCTAGGGAAGGAGTCACTGATGACATTGAGCTGAGGGAAGAGGCCGCTGCTTTGCCAGACAAAGCACCCTGGGCATGGGTGAGAGAGGATGAGGAGGATGAGGACGGCTTGGTCATCCACTCGACCAAGTCTTCCGCATGTTGCGGCTCAACACGGCCAGCTGCCGAAAAAAAGGCCAAGCGTGTCCCATGGCCACGTGCTGATGAGGATGCACCGTCTCCACGACCAGCACTAGACACAGAGCCTGCTTGCCCTCTCTTATTGGCTTGTGACTGTCTGCCTCTCCTTCTTGGCCTTCCAGACATACTAATGGCCTGTAGCTGCACTAAGCTGGGATAGAACACCTGTAATTTTCTTCAGGTAGCTTTATATACTGTAACCAGACAAGCCTGCCTGTCAGTAGGAAGATAACAGGAACGGATCTAGCTGAACACTGTGAGCAGGACGTACTGCACTAAATGTATATAGCAGGAACGGATCTAGCTGAACACTGTGAGCAGGACGCACTGCACTGAATGTAAACAGCAGGAACGGATGTAGCTAAACACTGTGAGCAGGACGCACTGCACTGAATGTAAATAGCAGGAACGGATCTAGCTGAACACTGTGAGCAGGACGCACTGCACTGAATGTAAATAACAGGAACGGATCTAGCTGAACACTGTGAGCAGGACACACTGTACTAAATGTAAATAGTCTAGCTGCCTGACCGTGGTACTAATAGGATCAAAAAGAACACCTGTAATTTTCTTCAGGTAGCTTTATATACTGTAACCAGACAAGCCTGCCTGTCAGTAGGAAGATAACAGGAACGGATCTAGCTGAACACTGTGAGCAGGACGCACTGCACTGAATGTAAATAACAGGAACGGATCTAGCTGAACACTGTGAGCAGGACACACTGTACTAAATGTAAATAGTCTAGCTGCCTGACCGTGGTACTAATAGGATCAAAAAGAACACCTGTAATTTTCTTCAGGTAGCTTTATATACTGTAACCAGACAAGCCTGCCTGTCAGTAGGAAGATAACAGGAACGGATCTAGCTGAACACTGTGAGCAGGACGTACTGCACTAAATGTATATAGCAGGAACGGATCTAGCTGAACACTGTGAGCAGGACGCACTGCACTGAATGTAAATAGCAGGAACGGATCTAGCTGAACACTGTGAGCAGGACGCACTGCACTGAATGTAAATAGCAGGAACGGATCTAGCTGAACACTGTGAGCAGGACGCACTGCACTGAATGTAAACAGCAGGAACGGATGTAGCTAAACACTGTGAGCAGGACGCACTGCACTGAATGTAAATAGCAGGAACGGATCTAGCTGAACACTGTGAGCAGGACGCACTGCACTGAATGTAAATAACAGGAACGGATCTAGCTGAACACTGTGAGCAGGACACACTGTACTAAATGTAAATAGTCTAGCTGCCTGACCGTGGTACTAATAGGATCAAAAAGAACACCTGTAATTTTCTTCAGGTAGCTTTATATACTGTAACCAGACAAGCCTGCCTGTCAGTAGGAAGATAACAGGAACGGATCTAGCTGAACACTGTGAGCAGGACGTACTGCACTAAATGTATATAGCAGGAACGGATCTAGCTGAACACTGTGAGCAGGACGCACTGCACTGAATGTAAATAGCAGGAACGGATCTAGCTGAACACTGTGAGCAGGACGCACTGCACTGAATGTAAATAGCAGGAACGGATCTAGCTGAACACTGTGAGCAGGACGCACTGCACTGAATGTAAACAGCAGGAACGGATGTAGCTAAACACTGTGAGCAGGACGCACTGCACTGAATGTAAATAGCAGGAACGGATCTAGCTGAACACTGTGAGCAGGACGCACTGCACTGAATGTAAATAGCAGGAACGGATCTAGCTGAACACTGTGAGCAGCACGCACTGCACTGAATGTAAATAGCAGGAACGGATCTAGCTGAACACTGTGAGCAGGACGCACTGCACTGAATGTAAATAGCAGGAACGGATCTAGCTGAACACTGTGAGCAGGACGCACTGCACTAAATGTAAATACCAGGAACGGATCTAGCTGAACACTGTGAGCAGGACGCACTGCACTGAATGTAAATAGCAGGAACGGATCTAGCTGAACACTGTGAGCAGGACGCACTGCACTGAATGTAAATAGCAGGAACGGATCTAGCTGAACACTGTGAGCAGAACGCACTGCACTGAATGTAAATAGCAGGAACGGATCTAGCTGAACACTGTGAGCAGGAAGCACTGTACTGAATGTAAATAGCAGGAACGGATCTAGCTGAACACTGTGAGCAGGACACACTGCACTGAATGTAAATAGTCTAGATAGAAGATAACAGGAACGGATCTAGCTAAACTGAATACAGTGTATATATATATATGCAACACCTGGGATGCATATATATACACAATACACTGTAAGTGCAGCTAACTGACTGACTGTTCTGCCTAATCTATCTAACTCAAATCAAATGACACTGTCTCTCTCTCTCTCTATCGCTCAGCACACCGGAACACACACTACACAGGGCCGCCGTGCAGGCGGCCTTATATAGTGTGGGGTGTGTACTAAATCCCTGAGCCATAATTGGCCAAAGCCACCCTGGCTTTGGCCAATTACAGCTCTCTCTACTGACGGCGCTGTGATTGGCCAAGCATGCGGGTCATAGTGCATGCTTGGCCAATCATCAGCCAGCAATGCACTGCGATGCCGCAGTGAATTATGGGCCGTGACGCGCCACACGAATTTGGCGCGAACGGCCCATATCGTTCGCAATTCGACGGACGGTCGAACAGCCGATGTTCGAGTCGAACATGGGTTCGACTCGAACACGAAGCTCATCCCTACTCCATAGTAGTGCTTTACCCCAAACACCCCCTAAAATGTTTGGAAATGTTATTTTTGATTTAAATTCAGGCAGAGTGGCAGAGGCTTTTTTTTGTGGTGTCCCCAAATAATTTTTAGTAACCCTCCCTCCCCCAACTGCTAGGTCAGCTGATCCAAATTCTCTATCTATCCTCAATCATATATCTGCTGACTGCCAAACCCATACACACTATACCCACCTCTTTAGTGGTCAGATGTATGGATGAATTCCTCAAAGCATGTAGTGCAAGGGCCTGCCTGTATACTTTCCAATGGTACTGTTTAAAGTTGTTGGATCCTATTATTATCTTGATAGGTAATAGCAGAATGTCCAAATGTCCTCAAATGTGTACAGTGTGTATTTATATCTTTGTATTATGACACTTCTTACCTGTCCAGTGGTCTGCCAATAGTGTAACTAAAGGAGGGGCTGTTCCAAATAATACCCTGTATTTAGGCATTCATCTCTCGATGAAGTGAAGAGGGTTACCTGTCCAAGAGTTCCCCCCCCTATAATGTTAGAAATGGCCCATGAGAGGGGGGGGGGGAATATGATATGTGTACCTTATACTTTGGCCTTGTTAAATTCCCCTTAATAAATGCTATCTGGAGGTTGCCCCAGAATGTTTGTGTCTAATCTGCTTGCCATGTTTCTGTGAAAAAATAGTAATGTTTATTGTTTTTTCCTCAACAGTTTCCTTCCACGCCACAGGAATGGCAGACTGTGGCCTCCCACTTTGCCCAGCGGTGGGACTTTCCTAACTGCGGAGGGGCAATTGATGGGAAACACGTCCACATCGTCCCACCACCCAACTCGGGGTCGTACTATTATAATTACAAGGGGTTTAATAGTATAGTGATGTTGGCGGTGGTGTCGGCTAATTACGACTTTCTGTATGTGGACGTGGGGAAGAATGGCCGGATGTCCGATGGTGGAGTCATCGCCCAGACGGAGTTCTACAGGCGTCTCCAGAATGGCAGCTTGGACTTGCCAGCTCCACAGGACAATGTGGAAGGTCTCCCATTTGTGTTCGTTGCTGATGAAGCGTTTGCGCTGGGGGACCACCTGATGCGGCCATTCCCGATGAGGACCCTCACCCCGGAACAGAGGGTTTTTAATTACCGGCTGGCCAGAGCCCGAAGAGTGGTGGAGAACACATTTGGAATCCTGGCCAGCCGGTTCCGACTATTTCTGACACCCATCCATATGGCGGAGTATAAACTGAACCATATTATACTGGCGTGCTGTGTTCTCCATAATTTTTTAAGAAAACATTCTGCCAACTATGCTGGCTCAGTTGGGCCTGAGGCCGGAATCCTACATCCAACAACACTGACGGCGCTTGAAAGCGGCCGTCCTGGCTTGCCCTCCCTGAGTGCCCGTGATGTCCGGTTACGAAACCTGGAGTTCTTTGCGGGTAGGGGGGCTATCAATATGCCAGACAATATGTGAAGCCTTTTTATAATAAAAAAACAAAAGAAATTCTTGGTGGACATTTACTGCTTGTGTTTGTTTTAGCTGACCCTGACAGAAATGTTTTGAGTGCAGAAAATGTCGTGATTGGGTAACCTTATACAAAGCACTGTTGGCTGTTATTTACTAAATGCAAAAACACATTTCACTACAAGTGCACTTGCAACTGCACTGAACCTGCACTTGTAGTGCAAAGTGGATTAGCCCTTAGGAAATTTTTGCATAAAACAGCTATTACATCACCCCAAAAGTGTTGTAGTGTTGAGACAATATTCCACACATTCTTGAGTAAGCCACTTTTTTATACCTGCACAATCACATGTGCATTTACCAAAGGTTTTTAAAACAAACCAACATGTTTGTTGTATAACAATTTTTGGAGTAGCATTATCCAAAATCGAAATATCCATTTCAGATAGAACAGGCCTGTGTAAAACCAACAAGAAAGCCAAAAAACTTGAACTTACAAAGTTCACATTAGGTAAAACCTGAAGGCTATATCAGACATCAGTATTTAGGAACTGGGTTTGATATAGTGTTCAGATGGGGGGAAATCACCCCTGGAAAAGCCAAATTTGGAAGATGCACACCAATTTCCCAATGTCAACATGTGCTAGCTGCCATCAGGGGGATCAAGGGACATGTTTTGGGGGAGCAAGCCCTTCCTCAACGCTACTTTATAATTGAGGAAGGGGTTGCACCCCCAAAACGCGTCCATTGATCTCCCGTGATGGCAGATAGCACATGTTGGCACACTGTGTGCATCCTCCAAATTTGGCTTTTCTAAACATTGCAAAAAATGTAAAAATATTGAACCACAATACAAAAAGTGATTTTGTGGGGTTTAAATTCGCCCCAAAACATCAATGATGTTATTATTTTTTTTAATAACATCATGGATTTTTTGCTGGATGTTTTGCAGTTCGGCATTACACCCCATGATCTCCCCGATCAGGATCTGGGCACTTTCTGAAGTAACGCGTTGGGGATCCACAACCTCACGATCACCTAAAAAGAGATAAATAAAAAAAAATAGGTCTCAAAAATCTGCCACCATCCATCTCGTTTACCTGAGTCTGTGGTCGCAGACACTCACCTGTTGTGGTGCCAATCTCCACCACATCTTCTTCTTCCTCCTGCTCAGCTTCGTTTGGGGGTATTTCACCTTCTTCCATAGGTGTGGGGTCTGTGGTCTCCTCGGATGAGGGGTGTCCTCCGAGTCTTTTCTCCCCCATGTAAAACAAAAATGGTATAATTAGCACACAGATATTTGATGGCAGAACTAGAAATAGGAAACATTGCTTGGAAGTGGGGTACAATTGTCTATTTTAGCAGAGTTCCAAGATGTATTTTTTTTATTGGCCTTTGTCAAGCTGCAATACTTTGCCTGTTTAGTACAAGCTTCACAGATGGAGACCCCCCTATAGTATACACTGGAGCACCTGTGTGGCCCCCCCTAATAAAAATGGTGTTCTGGGGTCCCACACTAGTGCTCCAGTGTCCAGATGTGAAAACAGCTGCTCAGTGTCCTCTCCTTACACACAATCTAGTTGGCATTTCATTCTAGTAACAAACCCATCTACACAAACAAATATTTGGCATCCAAGTAGGCCCAAAAAAAATGTGTGAAAATGCATATGGCCTAAACAATGGTGTTCTAGAGGCCGAAAGAAAAATGTTGGATACGAACGAATAATGGGCCCATGAACATTAAAGTTGCCCTTTTAAACGTTACAATTAATAAAAGCATATGGAGCAGCACGAACGGAATAAAGACAGAAAGAATAGGAACACAGCACAACTACTTACTTTTTTGCAGCACTCTCCGGATCTTTCGGTACTGCTCTGGCTCTCTCAACTTCAGGTCCGACCACCGCTTCCTGAGCTGATCTTTAGATCTTCGTACCCCGAAATTCCTGTGAAGGCTTTTGATCACTTTAGCAATGATTTTGGCCTTTCGGATGTTGGGGTGGGGGTAAGGCCCATATTTTCCGTCATAGTCGGACTTCCTCATGATGTCGACCATCTCCAACATCTCCCCAAAGGACATATTTGTGGCCTTAAAACGTCTCCTTCTGGATCGGGACGTGCCTGGATCCGGGCTTTCCTCCTCCTCCTCGTTGCTATAATTAGCACACACCTGCTCTAAATCTGCCATCATGCTCTTCACCCACTGCGCCGAACGAAAAGGGGCGGGGAATAGACTAGAAAGAACATCAGGGGCGGGCGGAGTTACACGCATGCGCAGTGTGTATAAAGCGTAACTCGCATGCGTATTACGTACGATCTGTGAGCGGAGGAAGGAGCATTGGACACGCCGATCGTAAGAACGAAGGTAAGAGACAAACTTGTGCCTATACTGGTTCTAGATTGAGGCCTATATTGTAACAGGATTAGGAGAGTTTTGTCTGACATTAGGCTTTGTCTTGTGTTGTGTCTTGCAGTGAACATGGATATGCTACTCAAAGATAATGACTTCATGTCAGTATTCATAGAGATGCTAAGGGAGCTGCCCTGTCTGTGGGAGATTACCCACCCCCATTTCAAGAACCAAGCAAAGAGGAAGGCAGCACTGGAGCAATTGTGTGAAAT
Organism: Lithobates clamitans; assembly: GCA_037952925.1. Lineage (NCBI taxonomy): Eukaryota > Metazoa > Chordata > Amphibia > Anura > Ranidae > Lithobates > Lithobates clamitans. The sequence goes on from JBBGZY010000727.1 coordinate 353,116, forward strand.
TGTGAAGCAGGTGATCCCCACGGCAGACATTACCTATTTAAAGATCTTCATTGGTGGCCTGAGGAGCACATATCTAAGGGAGCGCAAGAAAGTCCTGGATTCACAGAGATCCGGAGCAGCAGATGACATGTCCCCAGGATGTTGTACTACGACAGGCTGCACTTTCTGACAGGCCAGACTGAACCCAGGCCATCCCTCTCAAGTCTTCCTTCCACGCTTCCTTCCCCCCCCCCCCGGCTGAGGCTTCTGACACCCAACCTGGGCCTTCCAGGCCACATGTGGAGGAGCCCAGATTGAGCCAGGTATAGCATTCCTCTAAATATTTCTGCTTGTCCAATCAATGATGTTAACTAGATGTTAGTTTGGAGTACAAATTTAGGATTGTGATTGATGAAGCAAAAACTAAAACCATGTCCCTTTTTCATACACAGGGAAGTCTCAGCCAGGAGGTGGCCAGGCCGAGCCGGCTGGCTGATCTGCAGGTCCCTCCACCCCCCCTGAAAACAGAAAGTGGCAGTAGGAGGAGTGCCCTAGAGGAGGCTGCTATAGGATTCTTTTGGAGGGCTACAGAGGTCCTGGGAGCACCCCACACCATGGAGGAGAACATTGCTGCCTTCATTGCATATAAAATGCAGAGGATGGAGAAGGGCCAAAAAGTAATGTGTGAGGCCCTCATATCGGAGACTCTGGAGAAAGGTATGAGGGGCCAAATTACACCTCAGACACACCTTCGCAATGGTCCTCCTCCTCCTCCTGCAGGTCCTCCTCCTCCTCCTCCCTCTCCTCCAGGTCCCCCCAGTCCTCCTCCAGGTCCTCCCCGTCCTCCTCCTCCTGCAGGTCCTCCTCCTCCTCCTCTTCCTCCTCCAGGTCCTACTCCTCCTCCTGCCACATCTCCAACTGCACAGCCACAGCCCGGAAGGAAGCGTGAAAGGAAGACCAGACAGTGATTGCCCTGGATGCAGTCTGGTCGGCCAAAAGATGCTTGTGGTACCACAGCCTGGGGACACAGATGTCATCTGCTGCTATCCGGATCTCTGGGACTTCTGGACCAGACTGCCCTCCCTTACATATGGACTCCTCAGGCCACCAATTTTGATGTTGAAGAATTGATGTCTGCCGTGGGGGTCCCAGGCTTCACTAATTTCTCCTGTTGATCCAGTGTTGCCTTCCTCTTTGTTTGGTTCTGATCCCTTAATAAAGGATTTTTGTTTTGAATTATACTCTCCTATGTGTTTTACTTCAAAAATGACAGTTGGTTTGTGAGGATTCAGGTACATTTCAAATATACAATGTGAAATGAACAAGGGACACCAACACCAAACAATCTCCTGGAGATTAAACAATACAAGATATCAATGGTGTTGGGGTAACTTGACACACAAAACACACACAAAAATATTCAGGAGTAAAAATAAAAATAACATTAAACAAAGATCAGCCTTGGAAAAAATCCAAACATTAAATTAAAAAAAAGGCTTAAAATCCAAAAAAACAAAAAAAAAATATATATAAAACTGTCAGATGTGACAACTAATAACAATATATTCAGGGAATCCCACTAAAAAAACACAAATAAAAGTTTGTGAGAAGTGTGTGTGAATATGAGCAGCAAAACTACATAATTCTTGTCACATTATAAAGAAGAAGAGAGTGCGCTGTATTAAACCATTTTTAACATTGCAGCGTGACGAAAGTGCTGTATCCATGCATGCATGCATGCGTGGCACTTTGTGCGTCGGAACAGGCCACACACGGTCGGAATTGACGAGATCGGATTTTGTTGTCGGAAAATTTTATCTCCTGCTGTCCAACTTTGTGTGTCGGAAAATCCGATAGAAAATGTCCGATGGCGCCCACACACGGTCGGAATTTCGGACAACACGCTCCGATCGGACATTTTCCATCGTAAAATCCGACCGTGTGTAGGGGGCATTACAGCGTATGTGATCCACATGAACTAATTCACATAACCCAGTTCCTATGTACAACTAAGAATATTTATATAATAGTGCAGTCAATTTGCAGTGAATCTTGTGTGGTCGCTAGGAGTGGGTTCAACATTGGATTGAGTTCATGACAAATTGTGGGCGTCTGCAGTTTACCTAAATGGCAAACTTAAGGATTCATTCACCTGAACATCAAAAGGAAGCCCCCCAAAGTTCATTGCCTTAAATGTGATCTGTGATCATGGGGCAGAGTATGGCCAATAATAAATAATGGGCCTTACAAAATGTGTCTGCCCCTCCATATATGTCGGCCTTTTTTAATGTGTTTTGGAATTGGAGTGGCGAGGGACAGTTGAGAAGGGTTTCCAGGATATATACTGTAGTTAATAGATAGATAATAGAGCTATACTGTGTTATACACAGTGCTACATATTGTTACTGTTACACTACAAAGAAATGTAGCACTGTGAGCAAAATATTGAAGAGTACACCCCCTTATCTCTATTCACTGAGATGTTCAGTGCTCAATTATTGTGAAATACTGTGAATCACATTGCAGTGTTTGCCACTCACTATAACAGTCCTTGTAAGGGCTACTTTTGTTTGTGTCTAAAAAATTCTGTTGCTTTTTAACTGCTGAGAATGTAGAGGAGGATAGTAAGGGAGAGGCAAAACATCAGTGAGGCAGGATATCATTCAGAAGCAGCTTGCATATGGGTGGAATTAGCAGTCACCTTATTCCACCAGATGGAACTTCTTCATGTATGCAGGCCACTGGAATTCCTAGTCCCACTCTGCAGGACATAGCAGTCTGGGCCTTTTCTCATACATGTGCTGAAGGCAGCACTGTAGCAGTTTACAGCCTACAGAGTATCAAGCATTGTAAATATACCAGTCATTTTGATTACACGTGCATGAGGAGACATCACAAATCTCAGCAGGAGCAGCACATGAATAATACTGGTCAACAGCCAAATGCCTGCAATCCTATTCCTGTTCACTCCTCCCTTTCCACCATTCCACAGTAATCTCCATCTACATCCACTGCCACATCTGCACCCTCAAGCTATAGGGATAGAGGTCTTATAAGGGGTTTGAGAGGCATAGCTCATGGCACAAGGGTGCCATTGGGTGAGAGGGTGAAGAGTGTCGGCATGGGGCCATGCTTAGTAGGGCCAAGTTGCTGGAGTGAAAAAATATGCAATAATCACCCCTATGTCTAGTGTCTCAATGCCAACCTGCCAACATTGATAGTTTTACAGCTGCTCCCATTCCAGGTAGTGCATTCTGCCCCCTTCCATAATACCTGTTCTGTACAATATGGCAGGTTCCCAGCCACCATTTTTAAACCCAGGCGGCCATCTCTGCCCTCCATCAGCATGGGGAAATGATGTCTCCCTGTCACTGGAGCATGCAGTTTGTGGCAGGGTCCACGTGACCAGGCATATTGTGCAGTAAGCATAGGCAAGAACATAACCTATTTTTCATGGATCTGGGTCAAGTTGCTGGTATGATGAAGATGCAAGATGGGGCACACCAGTGGAGCTTGTGGTGTCACCCTATGCCTTGTAACTGATGGTGACAGCTCAGTCACCTCTACCCCCTTATTCACATTGGCCTTGATCTGATGAATCTTCAAAGCCTCCTGACTAATAACCTAAACAACTGTCCATGCAAAATGCTGTAAAGTAGTATTTGCAAAAATACAGAACGAGGGCTGGCTCTGGGTTTTTTCAAGACGTCAATGGGTCCTCATTTGGGAAATGTATACCACATTGCCCCCATTTGAAGAGGTGATCTGAATAGTTAGCCTTCAAGGGCAGCCCAGGTGCGGGGACTCTAAGGGAAGTAAGCGGAGAAGAGGACACACAGAAAAGACCTACCTTGATAAATTGTCCAACAACCACCAGTGTTGTAGCTATATTGACAGATCCACTGAGGTGGAAAAAAGCAAGTTGATTGTTTATTAGTACTAGAGATGAGCCAAACATCACCGCATTCATTTGACGGTGGGTTTGGAGAATATTATTAAAGAGTGTGTGCAGAATCTGAATGGCATTGAAGTCAATGGGAGCCAAATGTAAAAAAAATGTTCATGTTCTAAGCTAACAGGCAATGAATTGCAAAACAAATGACATGCAGGATTGGGCACTGCTCTGGGAAAAATGTATTTTTTTTTTTAATTTGACAGGGAGCAGTCATTTTCATAATAAGTAAACAACAATAACAGTAATGCAAAATTGTTTTAAATAACATGTCTGGGGGATGCCCTTGGCCTAACTGTATGATGAATACAAGCTGCTGCAGAAAAACTGACATTTACAAATTAATAAAAAATGCTGTTTAAAGCGGAGCTTGGATCCCTGGATGGGTAGGTGTCACAATATTAAAAGTCAGCAGCTACAGTATTTGAAAGGGTATCCCACACAAAAAAACAAGAAGAAAAACATGGTGCTCCCCTCCATACCAGACCCTTATTCAAGCATGCAGGAAAGGCGGAGATGAGTGTGCATCCTCCTCTCTTGAACCATACCGGGCCACATACTCTGAACACATGGGGGGCTTGTACCATGTAGATGGGAACAAGTGCCTTTTCCCACAACCCTGACATGGTGCTAATCATAGCCTGGAAACTGATAACAATAAGGGGGTTCCCCAGAAACTGCCCACTCCATATGAATGGGAAAGGGTACGCAGTACCCCTAATTATTCACAAATTAAATGTAAACAGTAAATAAACACACTTATAGTTTTTAAAAAGGTTTTTAATTCAAAATAATAATAATAAAAAAAGACCCACAATGTAAATCCATTTGCAATCGTGTCATCCAATACTACAGATCTACATCAATTATGATAAACAGTACGTGCCGACCCACTAAAAAATAAAAACCTTACCATTGACAGACATATTCTGCTACTTTTGCTCCCTTGCTGTGAATGGAATCATATTTGGTCAGTGTCATCATACAGATTGAGAATGGACTTACATTGTTGGACTTTTTGGGGGGTTTTATTTTTAATTAAAGGATTTGTCAAAAAAGTGTCAGTGTGTTAATCTTTTTGTGAATGAGTAAGGGGTACTATGTACCCCTTTCTCAATCATATAGGAGTGGACCTGTATCTGGGAGCCCCCTTTTTGTTAAAGGGGGCTTACAGATTCTGATATTGCCCCTACCCACAGACCTTTACAACCACTATGCATAAACTCCCTGCCCCTTTGTTTGCTATTAACTGTCAACTGGAAATCCTCTGTCTCTGTAATATTTCTGCTTTGTTTCTCTGGCATAATCCAATGTAATTTTTATTTCTGGATACAAAAATGCCTATTCTCTCACTCCTTAAATGTGGCCCACTAATAAGCCTTTATGATGCGCAGCATATCTCTTTTATATTTCTGCCTCATGTCCCTGGCATAATGCACTGTCATTTTCATTTCTGGATCAAAATGTCTTTTCTCTCCCTTATCAAATGCAGCCTACTAAGAGGGTTTATATGATGTGCAGTGTTTTTCTGCAATATGCTTCTTGTTTCTAACATAATCACAGCCCAACAAAAAAAAAAAAAAAAATCTTTTTTTTTTAGTGCCTTTGTTTTTAAAGCTGTTCTTGGGGTTATTTGGAGTGCTGATTTTAAAAAAAAAGCATTATCTAGACTGCATCAGATCTAGTTTCTTAGATATGGTTGAATTTATATAATTTTTTAGTCAGTTTTTGAAAAGATCTTTTTTGAAAAGATCTTTTGGAAAGATCTTGATCATCTTGTTCTTCTGGTACCCAGATTGTTTTTGCGTACAAATTAGCAGATATAATGAGAGTGTTCACGTACTTCCAACTGTAATTTTAAATAAGAAACATTGGATTCTAAAGTGTAAGTTATTAACTGTATTATAATTATGATCATATAGGAGGTGTATTTACCGTATATTGCCAATAACATCGTTTCATTTTTGCAGAGCAAGCACCATAGAGGTTATGGCTACTTCACAACAGTGCTCCCTTAATCATCGCAACATTTTTTGCTATATATATACTGATTTTTAAAGGGCGACCAGAGTGAAGAGTGGAATATGGAATTCATGCTGTATCTCAAAAACTAGAGCTGATTGGGAAAAATTGGTGCCATTTTGGAATCAGTGTGGATCAAATATACTCAGGAACAGGTCTAACATACGTGGCATCAAATTGTGTGTTGGCCTATGTAATCCATCCAAATGTCTATTTTCGTTTTTTTTTTTAAACTGTCTCTCCATCTATCATTGTTGCCCAATCAAGCTGCAAATGTAGTCTCAAGCCCCTGTGCTCTATGTCTGACTATTGTATCTGAAGTATGGCTCTAATCTTCATAACAATTGCATTGTCTTTGGAACAAGGGGGTTGTGATTTTTGAGTGGTTCACTGTGTTGGTATTTAATAAAAGTTTTAGATAATAGTGTGTTACTGCACTAAAGTTCACATGCTATGTTATAAAACATGGTTTGCCACTGTAGAGCAACCTGAAGTTGAGGGATTTAGCTTTATTTTATTATCTGTTGTAAACATTCTGATTCATTTTAGGCCCGTGTTGTAGACTAATTCAATTGCTCAATTCTGGTCTAGTACTGATAGATTAAAAAAATGTGATAGAAAAAACGAAAAAAGATTTGTCATGAAGTTATAATAATCAGCTAGGGGTGTGCTACTGATTTAAGCCAAGGAATAATGTACAGTTTAAAAATGTATTACACATAAAACACGTGATGCCAGAATATTATATTGTTGATGCTATCCTAAATAATCATCATGTTTTGTAACCCCCACATATAGCTTAAAGGCATCTCTGAAGCATGTAATGTAAAGAATTTGTGTCTTTCCCACATTGCCTTTGAAGTCACATTGAAAGGACCCTCTTCTTTCTGTACATAATATGGAGGACCCTCTCCCTGAGAAATGGTAATTATTAAAAAAAAATGTAATGTCCCCCTGTCAATCCCTTCACTATTAGCCTTGAAAATAAACAGATCTGATTTTCATTATTGACCTCCTGTTGACTTCATTGGGATTCGTATTAAAGTTCACAATTTGAAGATTTTACCAGTTTGTTGAATGTTCTCGTAAATCAAAATTTGGTAGATTTGCTTATCACTATTGGTCTTCACACAGTAAATACACTGCTTAGCAAATACATCACTATTAAAAAGCATAGATACGTCAGCTCTACTAAAAATCGGCTATTGATTTGATTCATATACACATACTTATAACAAAAAAATATATAAATGAGGAAATGATTAAATACTAAACTAGTTCCTACTAAAAAGAGTGAAAGAGCAGACCAAATGTATTTATTTCATTTTATACCTTTGCTTGTGTAATTTGAAGATATACATATCAGTGCGCAGCTGTTACAAATGCAGCATTTCTATAGGAAGCATAGTGAGTAATGTACTTCAATATGTTTTTAGCAGCATATTGATTTGAACATTTTTCACTTGTAATAACCAGAGCTGGATATGCTAAATCGGAGCTGGAAAGCAGAATGGATAAAAAATCTGAGAGCTACAGGCATGCTTGGAAGACCAGGAAAATAGAGCCTGACAATCCAATCTATGAATAAGGTACATATATATATACATGGGGTTCGCCCTGGGACTTTAAATGAGGTCATTATGGTAAGCCAAAAAAAAAACCTGATCGTAAAAAAGTAGATTTATTACAGTTTGTTGCGCATGTAAGACACAACAGCAACAAATACAGGCTGATAAAATATGCATACAATGTGAACATAGGTCAGTCCACGAATAAGGGGGATCCCTGAAACGGTGCTAGATATCCAGGCTACCATGCTGGCCATGTTCCAGGAACTGCAACCAGCCATTCCTGATGAGAGACTGGAAATGGACAGAGTACATAGGGCCCTGACCGCCTGCAAAACCAATGGTCCACCCAGGGACATTATAGCTAAGTTTCATTTCTACCGCACAAAGGAGCAGCTGCTCGCTGCAGCCAGGGAAAGAGAATCCCTGTCCTTTGAGGGCCATACCTATCAGCTATTTGCAGATATGTCACCACTTACAGTCGCCAAAAGACGTGCTCTGAAGCCCCATCTCCAGATCCTACAACGTCACCAGATCACATACCATTGGGGATTTCCCTTCTCAGTACGCTTTACTCACCTGGAGACTAAATACGCCTGTCGCACAACCGCTGAACTACAATCAGCCCTGCAAGACCTGGGCCTTCTCGACCAGATCCCTCATAAGGACACATCCTGCAGATGATCGGCTTCCTACTCTCCTCAGGAGTTGACGACCACAAGCAACAGCCACACAGGCCACTCTCATCAAAACCTCTACAAAAGAGGTTGTTTTGATGCTCAGGCAGCTCCCAACGAGGACTCGATGGACTGATTTTACCCACATACCATCAGGTAGCTAAACTTTACCCCCCCCCCCTTACTACACCCACAGGCTAATGTAAATCTCTTATGGCGGTTCTTGACAATTTTTTGCTCACATTCACTGACTATGCATCTTCGCCGCATAGGAGTGATCAGCTTGCTGGAGTTAACTGACCCAAATTACCCCTCAGTGCCTGGAACTCAGCTCAATGGCCTCTCCTGATCTGCATCCTAGTCAGCTAATCCCCCCCTCCCCCCCCCTTTTTTTGTTGTTGTTTGTTTGTTCGTGATATCTTAAGGCCACTGCAGCTCCGGTGCACTGCTACAGTAACACCGCAGATCGATATGCTACCGTGGTCTCGATGTTTTGATATTACTTATGTTAACTGTAATTCGGCTCACCCTGGGCATCTATTTAATTTCCCTCAAGATTAAGGCTTCTAATAACAACTGGAAGTATAATATCTAGCTTTATTTTTTACTCTTAATCTAGATCCCAGGGATGACACGCATTCTGATCTATGTTGCTTGTATTGCCAAGCTATGGTTATAATTAAATTTGACTATTTTTCTGTACATGCCAGCGCTGTTCTCCCATTGAAACCCCTTGTACCCCTCATTTACTACCCTCGACTACCTGCCATTTTTTGCAGGTGCCTTGCGGTAGCTTTGGAGCATCTGCAGGACCGCTTGTCGCTCCCCTAGTAAGCTCCTATACCCTAATGTTAAGTTACTTTTCAACATTTATGCTAGACACCAACAGGGTTGTTTAACTCTTGTACATTCTCTCTGCTACCGTCTTTCGCTCTCTGTTTCCCTTTCTCCTTGCGGCTGATGCAGCTCTGTACTCTGGACAGGTTTTTACCACTGATAGGTCTCATTTGCAAATGTTATGGCCCCCCAAACATTCTCTCCTTGAATGTAATCTGCCTGCAGGAAACCTATTTTATTAATAAATCCACCCCCAAATTCTTCAGTACCTCATACCCACAATTCAACACAGCTTCAGCCACAACTTAACAATGAGGAACCCTGGTTGGATTCCATCATTCCTCGCTCTTCATTCTTGAATCACAAATCAAAGATCCTGAAGGCAGATATCTGATCCTTATTGGACATATATCAGACACTGCGGTCACCATTGTGTCGTATTACGCTCCAAATAAATGCCCGACAGCATTTATCTCACATCTCTTTCAGGTGGTGGATAAACACAAATTTGGTATGGTGGTTCTCTGTGGAGATGCGAACCAAGTAATTTTCCCATTCCTAGATAAATTTTGTGACCAAACTGGATTTATGCCAATTCGCTAAGCTTGCGACAATATCAGAAGTGCCCTGCTAGCCCAAACAGCCAAAAATAGACACATCCCGACATGTTTCCTTGACCTTGACATCAGGAAAGCATTTGACTCAGTCACCTGGCCATATCTCATATAAACACATTTCAACATTGGGGTTTTTGGAATCATTTCCTGGCTTGGGTCTCCTCCTTATATGATAACCCACGAACTTACATAAAGTATGCTGGCTATAAATCAGCAATCGTATAAGTGTCCAACAAGGAGGAATAATATGTTTATGGATGAGCACGAAGTGAATCTAAGATGTCATTTAAATCACAGGGATGGTGTCTCAAAACTCTTGGAAGCCATGTAAATCACAGGGATGGTGTTCCAATAGTCGATATCCACAAAAGAGTATAGAAGGAGCAAATACCCTTACCAGAATGGGTGGACACGTTTGCCGTACAGCTAGGTGTCATACAGGCTTGAGGATCAGCGATCCCAATGTAAGCTCGATGAGAGGGCATGTGCAGCAGGTTCCCCTGGTTCCTCTGTGGCAATCGTTGGTGAGCTGAGGGAGATGGATGATCCGGAACTCGATGAAGGTGTCTCACCCGCAAAAATATGATGGAAGAATGCAGCCTTCAATCAGCCAGCATAGGGACATGTTTGATGACTTATTCCAGTTCCATTTGGTCAGAGTTCAAGCAAACAAAAAGGTGGCAATCTCAAGGATGAGCAGGCTTAGAAATTAGTTCTGCTCTGTGCAATGGGGCAACGTGCACAATTGCCTAATTATCATGCAGCGAAAGAAACACCACTTTGGGTAGCGGTAGAATCTGTTGACTGTGATCCGGTATCTGTAACTAACATGCTATGGCTCCATCTGAAAGATAGAAACTTTATTCAAAACCCCATTACCAAACATTCCCTATTTATATGGGAAGAGTTCAGGGACACGCGTAACCTACAATTCCCCCATAATCCACTCCTCTCCTTCCTTAGGAACCCAGCATTTTACCCCGCATGGGAATCTCCCGCAGCATTCACCGCCTGGTCCAATACTAACCTATTCACACTTCACAAACTAGTCTCTAATAATGTTATTCATTATTTCCCAACTCTATGCGAGTCTTACTAGTCCCTAGATCTGAACTCTTTCGCTATCTACGGATCAAAATTTAGTATATGCCATTCCTTAGAACGGGTTCACAATTGAGCCAGACGACACGACACAATTCGAACGGATCTGTAAAAGTGACCCACATGTTCGAGGTCTCATCACAATCTTGTATCAACAATTGAATACCGTTCCAGATAGTGCACCACCATCATACACAGATAAATGGGCACATGATTTGAAGCGCACATTTGAGATTGCAGATTGGGCTAATATATGGATGGCTATTAAATCCTCCTCTCCTAATATTCTGGCAATCTAAACTGACTACAAGGTCTTAGCACACTGGTAATATGTACCAGCAAGGATTGCAAAATATGCCCCATCTTATTCAGGGACATGTTTTCGGGGGTGCACAGCTCAGGGTACAAACCTACTTATTTGGTGGCAATGCCCTATTACCCAGGAACTTTGGAAGCACATCTTTGCTATGGCCTCTAAAGCCCTAGAAACAACCGTCAACATGGACCCGGTAACAGCCCTTTTAAACCTTAAACCTCCTGAGCTCACACATACGCAATTTCAATTACTTTTACAACTCACCACAGCGGCCAAACAAACTATAGCCATGGCATGGAAATCCCAGACTTTGGTTGTGGCTGAAGCTAAGCATAGAATGAATAAAGCCCTTATAAATGCTAAAATGACCACCATTGAAAATGACAAGATCTGGAAATTCGAAAAGGTCTGGCAACCTTGGGTCAAACACTGCTTACCTCCTGACTTTGACGAATCCTTTATTACTGTCATGGTAACTGTAATCCAATATATAATTCTCGAGCCATATCCTGAGACAGAGCTGCACCCCCGTGTTGGGAATCTTTCACCCTCCTGTAATTGTTCTATTCTTTTTCTCTCTCTGTCCCTTGGGTTGTGAACGTTCTACAGTACATACATACCGTTTACATAACGCTAAACGAAGCCAGAGATGCTCACCCGCTTTCTTTCTTCCCCCTTTTCTCTTTTCACTCTTTCCCTTCTTTTCTTATCTTCTCTTCTCTCCTCTCTTTTAGGTTACAGATTCACTAATCCGAAACTCCTACCTGAGATCTCGTCTCTTTTCTTAACCAACAAACTGATATTTGGTTCTATTATTAACATTTTGCGCCAGTGTTGAATATTCGTTCTCCTTTTTTGCTAATGTTGTTGTACTACACTGATAGTTGCCTCAATAGATGTTCTCGTATTGAGTGTCATGCTTACACTCATCCCATACGTGAATGAATAGGTTTCTTGGTTTGTTACCTGACATATCTGTTGTATGACGATTCTCATGTTCCCTTTATGTACCTACTCAATAAATACTTTTGACAAGAAAAAAATCTTCTGAGCAAAGTAATCAAAGTGAAAATCCATTTGGCTATCATAAATTTGTATGAGTGCAATGATAAGGGATGCCTCATAATGAAAGATTAAAAAGTTTTTCTAGAACAATTTAAAAAAAAAAAATGCTAAAATTATATATTTTAGTGAGTTTGCATACATTCAGTAATCATTACAAAGTTTAGCTGTCATAAAACTGTATAATTTGTTATATATTTTTTCAGGTTATAGGATTTGCTTCTTAGTAATCTTTAAATAGATAAGTTATAATATTTAGGATGAAGGCCTTGCTATAAGATTGATATAGGAAGTGGCAGCTGTACAGTGAATACCAGCCAAATGGTTCCGTAGCTATTAAAAATGTCGAAAATATGTAGTGGTATTACCGCGCCAATCCTAAAAACTTGAGCAGCTAACACAACAATCAGACCAATTGTATAGTGAAAATATGAGTAAAAAGTGTAGTGCTGGTAGTGAATGAATATTGCTGAAGATAATCAGAATAAGATTCCGTGTACAAATTAAGTACCTTAAACTCTAATGTAACACTCAAAATCTAAAAATAAATCAAACAATATATATATAGTGAAACATATATCAAGTTGCAACGATGCGACTGTGCCTAAATGTAGAGTCGCACGTATCACTTTGAAAAATATGATATAAAAAGTGAAATACCAGTGTTCCAATGTGTGATGTGCATAAATGGGTATTTCACAATACCTGTGAAAAAATGCAACAAAAAGTCGCAGAGAGTCTCACTCATCCAATTGGATGTTCAAAACACGTAACATGTGTACTAAATCCGCATAATACATCAGTGTGAGCCCTTACTGGTAAAATAACAAAAAGTGTGTGAACAGTGGTGAAGCACACTGAAAATAATGAGAAATTAAAAATGTGTAAAATTATTTAAATGGAATATGAAAAGGGAGTTATACATTTGCTCACTGTGTGATAAAAATCCTATAGGTCACTAAATGACAAACATAGGGACATGAATAAATGAATGACAGTATGAACAATGGGTGCCCCGTAATTCAAAACGATGGTTATCCAAAAACATGAATGAATTGTATCATGCAGACATGATGTTTAGCATCCAAAGTCTATATACTGTATAAAGAAAAAGTTCACGTAGATGTATATATGATAATATTAATATCCCAAATCTCTGTATGCTTCTCCAAATGCTCTAGAATAGAGCTGACATTCTGGTTAGTGCCTTCACATTAATAGCATCAAAAGATGGGAGAAGATGAGGTACTCTTACCAGCGGTGGTGGACTCACACACCATGAGCGGTGAGTCAAACAAGCTTATACCTAAGCGGTGGGTGTAGGTCCAGTCCAAATTGATGGAATATTCCAGCTGGAAAGGAGGCCTGGAACTCTACTCACCAAAGAAAATAAACTGAGGCTACGCCCAGCTGTCTTTTTAGCCGTCTCACTCAGAGATGTAGAGAGCTTTTAATCATCATCCACAGTCCTCTCAGTAAAATGCAGTTCCCAAAATATAAAAGAAAAAAGAGAGCCTCCACATGGTGTAAATCCAACAAACGGATAAGGGGTTTTTTCATAAGAATGTATCTTCCAACATCCGATAAAAACCATAGTAGCAATAAAAATTCGGTTCAACTGAACAAATAAAAAGCGCAGTAAAAAAGTGGCTGGATTAGCAAATAGACCCCTATTAAAAATGTGATTTCCAGGTATTTATCATGTTCTTTGCTACTGCACATACATTTATTTTGTTTTCTTTATTTATGTATTCATTTATGTATTTGTTGTGTTTATTTACAGATTCTTGGAAAGTCTTTGTAAGGTATTGCATTGCGATTAAAGAGAAGTCCTTTTTTTTTCTTCTGAGAGCTGAGTGATAAAAGACCACTGATCGTTTTGTTGTCAGTGCTCCATGAACAGAAACAGAGAGCTAGTGACTGTCAATTGCTGGCTCTCTGCTCTGCCCTCCAGCACTCACTGGAGAACTGGGTTGTGGATGGGGCAGGGATGGCTGGCTCAGGCTCTCTGCGGCTTGTAGAGAGGCTGAGTCAGGTGCGAGTCCAGGCTCCTGAGTGGACCATGACCACAAGGTCACAATCTTTCCCCAGCCTGAACCATCTCTGTGATGTCAGCCAACAGGGGGGCTTCAGCCTGCTGTCGGTTGAAAATGGGTCACAGGAATACAGAACAAGCTTTGGCTGTACTTCTCCTTTAAAGGATGAAAACACACAGAAAGTGAAAAGATATTACATTATTGCTTTAGAAATGGTATAAAGAAAACAAAAAAAAATCATATTTCACAGTTTATGCTTTTAAATGTTTGGGACTTTAATAAGTTTTTTTTTTTTATTTAAATAATCTTTATTCGATTTTCCAAAATATATAAAATGTGTTTTGTTTTCTTTTTACAACATATTATTAAATACACCTTATACAAAGCCTTTTATATATATATAAAAAAAAAACATTGCATTCCAATTTCCCCCTTTTTGCGCCCCACCCACCCCCCTCTATACCCCATCTTACCCTCCCCCCTATTACCTCCTTATCCTACCTCACCTTCCTATTTGCTTAATATCATACAACCATTACCTTAGCTCTTCCTACATACAATTTACATGGGATAACCCACTTCTTCTAACCAAGGCGTCAAATTTTTTTTAAATTCATTTAAATTTCCTCTCCTTGCATATTATACCTTTTCCTTCCATATTGTTTCCGTTACCGTTTTAAACCAGTCGTTTTTGGAGGGGGGTTTCTCTGCCTGCCACCTCTGCGCTATTCATTTCTTTGCCTGAAATAGGCATCTTAGTACTACTTTATTTTTGACTTTAATAAGTTAAAGTATAATACTTTATTATTTATGCGTAGAGTTGCATCAAAAGGAAACAGTTTCAGGCATCCAGCATTAAATGTGATTGTCCATGTCAGCCATGTAGATGTGTGATTACTTCATTTTGAATACTGCTATAATTTAGTATTGAATGTTCCACCAAACCAAGATACCACCAGCCCCAGAATGCTTTAATTTGCCAGGAAATCCAGTGTGCTTTAGACCAGGGTTTCTCAACTTAATTAACGTTTCCCCCCTTTTAGAAAAGTCAGTGTCCATCAAGTACACCCAGATGTGGGTCTTCTTTTTTGGCATACTTTTTCATTTATGTGCAATTATTATCAGTGCATCTAATTGTGTATAAATATTTTCTAAACAATATCTTAAAATAGGGGAATCTCCAGTGCCGCACATCCATGGGAGTGCCGGCATGAGAGTGCAGCTTGTCCCAGCTCCTTTAGTCACTGGAGAGAGAAAAAAAGGGGAATCCCCAGTGCCGCACAACCACGAGGGAAGTGTAATCCACGGGGTAGTGTAATGGTGGAAGACACAACCTCAGCCTGGGTTCCCACCAGGCCACGCCCCCAACACATTTTCCTCCGCCCCTCAGAACTTAGTCATGGTCATGATCCCCATGACTAAGCTCCAGGGGCATAGCAAAATGCGTGGGGAGGCATGGCCTGGTGGGAGCCCAGGCTGAAGTTGTCTCTTCCACCATTACACTACTCCATGGATGTGTGGCACCAGGGATCCGTGGATGTGTGGCACCAGGGATTCCCCTTTTTTCTCTATTCCAGTGACTACAGGAGCTGGGATGAGCTCCACTCCCTTGCCGGCACTCCCGTAGCAGCAGACTTACGAACCATCCACATTACTCACCAGGTTATTAAACCAGCCTAAACTTCAATCTTCTGTGGGTTGCAATGTTTTAAAATAACTAAAAATATTTGTTTAACTTTACTTCTAAATTATTCTTTGTTAAAACCTAAAGTGGTTGTAAAGGCTGAAAGCTTTTTTTTACCTTAATGCATTCTATGCATTAAGGTAAAAAACCTTTTGCGTGCAGCTCCCCATAGCCCCCCTTATACTTACCTGAGCCTGGTCTTGATCTAGCACTGTGCACGAGAGCAGAGGCTGTCTCTGCTCTCTCCCTCCTCATTGGCTCAGAGAGACCACTGGCTCCCACTGCTGTCAATCACAGCCAGTGATGAGGAATCAAGGTGTGGGACCGAGCCATGCTCTTTGTGTCTATGGACACACAGAGCTGGCTTGGGAGCGAGCACTGTGGAGTGTGCCCATTGCAAGCAATTTGCTATGGTGGGCACTTGGCGGGGGGGAGGAGCTAGGGGTGCCAGCAGAGGACCCAATAAGAGGAGGATCAGGGCCCGCTATGTGCAAAATCATTGCACAGAGCAGGTAAATATGACATGTTTGGTATTTAAAAAAAAAATTAAATTGTATTCTTTATAATTACTTTAATACTATATAATTAATCTATGTAACATGCAGGATTACCTCACATGCTTCTTCCATCTGAAGTACTCAGTTGATCTGGCCAGTCACCTTTCTTCCTTGTTCTAAACTGACCACACACAGCACAGAAGCCAATCTGTGTTAGCTTGGTCAGTTTTCATCCTTTGACTGGCCATTTCGAGGTACAGGACACTGTACAGACACAGAGCATGCCTGTATTGGATATTTGTTCAGCCACTCCCCCCCCGCCGCCAATCACAGCCTACCTCTTGAACACACCCCCAACTTAAGCACAGCCTGTATCTTACCTCAGATTATGGAATACAGGCACATGTTGTGTCTGCACAGTGTCCTGTAACCTCGTTCCCCAATTATCAGGAAGAAGAGATGAATGGTCACATGACAGAACTTTTTAGCTTTGTGAAAACGGAAAGATAGATCATTTCTGAAACTAAATAAACACAGTTACTGTAGTGTGCATGCATAGTATAACAGTATAATAGTGTCTATAAATTGCATGTTACTTTAAGTTCCCCAAGCCCTTAGTAGTTTATGTTCAAGATTTAGAAAGCCGGAGAAAATGATCTGTTCACAGCCTATTGCGTTATGGCGTCCACCCCAAAGCTCAAACACATGTGTGTGTGCATATATATACTGACAGTGTCAGTAGGGCAGTGGACAGTGTCAAAAGCGCAGAGATTAGTGTCAGTAGGGCAGTAGACGGTGTCACTAGTTTTTATTTTTATTATTTTATTTTTTACAATTTTATTTTTTTTATTATTTACAATTTTTTTTGGAGCCCTGTTAGGGTGCTTTAGCGAAATATCAAGGGTCTAAACAGGAGGAATCTTCACCACACAAGGTGATTAGGGTGTGCCCAGGCACACTTGGCATAAGCCTATGAATAGGGTGATATGGGAAAGATAATGACAACCTCTTTTAGATTTTTTTGTTGGTCTTAGAATAGATGTTAATTTTATATTTACAGTTTAACCTAAAGATACCCTATCATCAAGAAACACTTTTCAGGATGCTCACATAAATAAAAATGTTTACAATTAGCACTTACTGATACTGCTGTGTCATAGCAATTAGTTATGCCTTTTGTCAGTAACAGCAATAAAGATTTCTTCAGCCTCTGACACTCTTGGCCCACCAGGATGTCCTGCAGCTGCCTGAGAAGCCTCCAGTGCTGTGTGAGTGACAGCATAGAACACAGTTTTCTCTGCATGTGCTGAGCATTGAAACTCCATGCTGCCATTGATAATATGCAGGCAACTCTCCCACACGCAGCCTCGGGCTTCAGAAAGCTTCACAGGCAGCAGCCGGTCACCTTGGTGCCATCAGAGCCAGTACAAGGCACTCTGACATTCCTAAAAGTTTCATAGATAAACAAAACTACAGGGCTATTACTGACAAAAGGTACAATCAATTGCTATAGCAAGGGCAGCACCAGTAAATGCTAATTTCAACCATTTTGTGTATGTAAGCCTCCTGAAAAATGCTTTCTGATAACAGTGTCTCTTTAAGCCAATGGTTTACCTTTTACTTTTGGGTAGAGAAGGGAAGTGCAAAACTTCTGCCAGTTTTTTTTTTTTTTATGACCTGTGATCCCATAGGGGAGCATTTCACCTACTCCCTGACCCTGTGATACCTGAACAAAGGAGAGGGCATTTGTCACTGGAAAACAAAGGCATAAACAACAATAAAAACATTGGCATACTATACGTTATAACCATTATTGAACAGGCGCACTGATAGATATACAAGCTTAAAATTGGCTGCTAGGCCCCTACATTCTGAAACTGTGGCCTGAATGGACAGGATCCTAAACGCCAGTACCACACGGTAGGGCATTTATCACCATCCAGCTGCAGCCTGCCATAGGTTTTGACAAGCTGCCTGCAGCGGGGCTGGACGCTGCACCTCTCCCTTCTGGGCACACTAAAGACGCATTGCGGCTAAACATTCCTATATGCAAGGGTCCTAAACCATCCCCACACTATCCAAAATAAGTAGGAAGCAGTTTTATATATATCTATATATATTTATATATCTGAGTTAGCTGCGTGACAAACAAAATGCCCACCTGGGCTTCATAGGCTCTTGCCTAATGACACATTGAGGGCTATTTACGAAAGGCAAATCCACTTTGCATTACAAGTGCAAACTACAAGTGGAAAGTGCACTTGGAAGTGCAGTCGCTGTAAATCTGAGGGGTAGATCTGAAATGAGGGGAAGCTCTGCTGATTTTATCATCCAATCATGTGCAAGCTAAAATGCTGTTTTTTTTCCTTGCATGGCTCCCCGGGATCTACAGCGACTGCACTTCCAAATGCACTTTCAGTGCAATTTCAAGTCCATTTTGCACTTGTAGTTTGCACTTGTAGTGCAAAGTGGATTTGCCTTTAGTAAATACCCCCCCCCCCGTCTCTTAATACCTCATAGGCGATGTCCTGGTCAACTTAGATTGCCTCTTCTTGAGGCTAAGACAGTCACTCTCCCAGTGCCACATGCTCCTGCAGGACAGCCATCAGAAATTTTGGGGCCCCTTACACAGCTTTAGGCCTGCCCCCCCCCCAGCCTGACCCCCTTACATTAGAGTATATCCCTTTCATTAACCATCTGGCATCCGCGCTATAGCCGAATGACGGCTACAGCGCGGACCTACATTCCCGGGAGGCCGTCATATGACGGCCTACCCTGTGCACGCTCCCTGCGCGCGCCCTGCAGGGCGAGCGCCGTGCTCGTTGTGATCACCGAGTCACTGAGACTCGGCTGATCACCAATCTGTGTAAGGGGCCGGTCCTGGCCCCTTACCATGTGATCAGCTGTCAGCCAATGACAGCTGATCACATGATGTAAACAAAGAGATCGGTAATCGTTTTTTTTTTTACTCACGCTGACAGCGCGAGTAGAAAAAAAAGCCGATCACCGGATCGGATGTGAGGGACATCGGTCCCCAAGTGGAAGAGGCACATCTGCCTCATCAGTGCCCAATAAAAGTGCCACCTAATAGTGCCCACAGTGCCACCTAACAGTGCCCACAGTGCCACCTAACAGTGCCCACAAGTGCCACCTATCAATGCCCACAAGTACCACCTATCAATGCCCACCTGTAGTGCCAATCAGTGCCACCTGCCAGTGCTGCCCATCACTGCCACCCATCAGTGCCCATCACTGCCACCCATCAGTGCCCATCATTGCCGCCTATCAGTGCCCATCACTGCCGCCTCATCAGCGTACATCAATGAAGGAGAAAAATTACCCGTTTAAAATTTTTTATAACAAAATATTTAAAAAAAACCTTTTTTTTAAAAAAAAAATCAGTTTTTTACATTTTTTTAATAAAAAGTAAAAACCGCAGAGGTGATCAAATACCACCAAAAGAAAGCTCTATTTGTGGTGACAAAATGATAAAAATTTCATTTGGGAACAGTGTTGTATGACCGCGCAATTGTCATTCAAAGTGCGTCAGCGCCGAAAGCTGAAAATTGGTCTGGATAGGAGGGGGGTTTAAGTGCCTAGTAAGCAAGTGGTTAAGGTCCCCAAAGTTCCCCTCCTTACATCAGGGTTTCCAGAGTTCCCCCCTTACATGAGGGCCCCAGAGTTCCCCCTCCTTAAATCAGGGTCCCCAGAGTACGCCTTACATCATAGACCCCACTTTCATTAGGGTTCCCAAAGTTTCCTTTACATTAGGATCCCAGAGCCCCCCCCTTACATCAGGGTCCACATAGCTCCTCCCTTACATCAGGGTCCCCCAGAGCCCCCCCCCCCCACCTTTTAACCACTTGCCTACAGGGCACTTTCACACCCTTCCTGCCCAGGCCACTTTTCAGCTTTCAGCACTGTCACACTTTGAATGACAATTGCGCAGTCATGCTACACTGTAACCATGTGAAATTTTTTATCATTTTCTTAACACAATAAGAACTTTCTTTCGGTGGTATTTAATTTCTGCTGTTTTTTTATTTCTATATAAAAAAAAAAGACAGATTTTGAAGAAAAAAAAAGTTTTTCTTAGTTTGTCAGTAAATTTTGTAAATAAGTAATTTTTCACCTTTACTGATGTGCGCTGAAGAGACAGCACAGCTGGCCACTGATAGGCTGCACTTATGGGCACTGATGAGGTGGCACTTATGGGCACTGATGAGGCGGCACTTATGGGCACTAATTAGGTGGCACTGATGAGGAGGCACTAATACGCCGCACTTATGGGCACCGATAGGTGGCACTATGTGGCAATGATGAGCACTGATTGGCAGCACTGGTGGGCACTAATAGGTGGCACTGGTGGGAACAGATAGGTGGCACTGGTGGGCATCGATAGGCGGCACTGGTGGGCACTGAAAGGCAGCATGGATAGGCGGCACTGATGGGCACTTATGGGCATTGATGGGCAGCACTGATAGCCAACACTGACTGGCATCACTAATGAGCACTGATTGGTGGCACTTGTGGGCATTGATTGCTGGCACTGGTGGGAACTGATTGCTGGCACTGGTGGAGCTGTATTGTAATCATGGCACTGATGATCAGTGCCCTGATTACATGTCTGGATGTCCCCTGCGAGGAGATGCCTCTGATCAGCTCTCCTCGCCACACACTATGTCAGTGTGAGGTGATGAGAGCCGATTATCGGCATTTCCATGTCTGTGATTGGACACAGCCGATCACATGGTTAAAGAGCCGTGGCTCTTTACAGAGGTTGGGGTCGCGCAGTGTCCTAGCAACATTATTATATTAATATTATATTATATTTAAGCTTTGGTCATGGAGGTAAATGTAGTTTCTTTCATTTGTAGGTAAGCGCAGCTTTTATTATCCAAGCTGGAGGTAGAGTAAAACTCTTTAGTCAGCTGTGATTCAGTATATTTTACATGTTGAACCGCTTGCTGATCATATACTATATATAAACGGTGGCAAGGCGGCTGTCCTGCACAGGATTTAGGTACCTAGTACCTGATCCTGCACTTCCAGGTCTGGGACTCATGCGCATGCCACCGGTGGCCCACTCCTGCTGTGATTAGACATAACTGATTACGGTGGACTCGATGATTACTGATTACGGTGAACTCGATGTCCGCCAGCTCCCGCCAATGTTTTGGTACACAGGCAGAATGGCGGTCTGCCTATGTAAACAAGGCAGATCACCATTCTGTTACTACAGAAGACATAGATCCTGTGCCTCTGCTAAGCAGGTACAGCAATACATGCCTTCTCCCACAGTAGTAAAGCACTGGCCAGGCACACATTTAACTCTTTAGTCTCACTGGTCCCCAAAAAGTGTCAAAAGTGTCAGTTAGTTTCCCAACTGTCCGCCACAATATAACAGTCCCGCTATAAGTCACTGCGCTATAAGTCACTGAAAGCCGCCTTTACATGTAAAAAAAATGTAATTAAAAAAAATGCTTATTGGGATTTTTTTTACCCAAATTATATAGCAGAATACAAATTGGCCTAAATTGATGAAGAGATTATATTTTTTTCCATTTTTTATTATGTTTTATAACAGAAAGTAAAAAATATAGTAATTTTTTTAAAGCTGTTGGTCTTTTTTTTATTTATAGCACAAAAAATAAAAAACGCAGAGGTGATCAAATACAACCAAAAGAAAGCTTTATTTGTGGGGAAAAAAAGCAAATAAACTTTGTTTAGGTACAGCATTGCACGACCACGCAATTGTCAGTTAAAGTAACGCAGTGCCATAATTGGAAAAAATGCCCTGGTCAGGAAGGGGGGTGAACCTACCAGGGCTGAACTGGTTAAAAAATATCTGCTGTGTGATGCTTTCTTATTCACCCTTTGGAAGTCTGAGCATACCTTTTACCTCTAATGGGGCATACACACGGTCAGACTTTTCGTCTACAAAAGTCCAACGGACGCCGACGGACTAAAGCTGGCTGGTAATCCGATCGTGTGTGGGCTTCCCCGGACTTTCAGCGGACTTTCAGCTGACTTTTTCAGCCTCAAATCCGACGGACTTTAGATTTGAAACATGCTTCAAATCTTTACGTCGTAACTACGACGGACCCCGAAATCCGCTCGTCTGTGTGCTAGTCCGACGGACAAAAACCCACGCTAGGGCAGCTATTGGCTACTGGCTATCAACTTCCTTATTTTAGTCTGGTGTACGTCATCACGTACGAATCCGTCGGACTTTTGTGTGGTCGTGTGTAGGCAAGTCCGTTCGTTAGAAAGTCTGCCACAAGTCCGCCGCAAGTCCGCTGAAAGTCCGCCGGAAGTCTGTCGGACAGGCTGTCGGACTTTTGTAGACGAAAAGTCCGACCGTGTGTATGCCCCATAAATGTGTACCTATACATGTTTTAATGGGCCTATGACTGACACATCTGGGCTGCTTTATTAAAGGCAAATGTGTTCACTTAGGTACAGCATTGCACGACTGTGCAATTGTCAGTTAAAGTAATGCACTGCTGTATAGCAACCAATGGCCTGATCATGATGGGTAAAGATTTCGGAGCTGAAGTGGTAAATTTTACCAGAAAACCCAAGAAAAAAATAAATGAAACTTTACCTGGAAACAAATGAAAGGTATCTGGAATATGTTTATAGAGTGGTCACAATATGTTAAAGTAGTTCTAAAGGCTGAAGGATTTTTACCTTCATGCATTTTATGCGTGAAATTAAAAAACTTTCAGCATGCAGCTCCCCCTTGATCAAGTAACAGCCAGTGAGGATGGAGAGGGGGGTGGGGCCGAGCCTGATTCTGTGTGTTTGATGGGCACACAGAGCAGGGCTTCGGAGCAAGCACACATAAGTGCCCCCATAGCAAGCAGCTTGATATAGGGCAGTGATGGCGAACCTTGGCACCCCTAGATGTTTTGGAACTATATTTCCCATGATACTCGATTACACTGCAGAGTGCACAGGCATTATGGGAAATGTAGTTCCAAAACATCTGGAGTGCCAAGGTTCACCATCACTGATATAGGGTCACTCAGCAGAGGGGAGGAGCCAGGGGCACCATAGGGGCACTCAGCAGAGGGGAGGAGCTAGGGACACCAGTGGGGGATCCAAGAAGAGGAGGACTGGGGCTGCTCTTTTAAAAAAAAAAAAAACTTTTGCCTTTAGTATCACTTTCATTTTTATTAAAATGTAGAATGGTTCCACTTTCATTAATCATACCAATATTGTACAATTTAAACTTGCAAACAGTTACTGTATTTATTGGCGTATAACACTCACTTTTTCACCATGAAAATCGGGTGCAAAGAGCATGTGCGTGTTATACGCCGATACTTTAATTTTAGCTGCCTAAAATTAAAGAGGGGACAGGGAGGGGGGTGGGACGAGCACTGTCAGATTACATACAGTGAGAATCTTCTGTTTACTTGGCTGCCTCTGTAATAAGAAGTCCTGTCTCCTGGGCCGCCATTGGACCACTGTTCTGTCTATCATAGGAGATTCTCACTGCATGTAAATTGGTCGGCGCTTGTCCTGCCCCCCTCCCTGTCCCCTCTAGGCTGCAGATGGGCATCGATCAGGCTGCACTGATGGCAATGGCGAGGATGCTGCATTGAAGGTAATGGTGAGGCTGCTGCATTGATGGAAATGGTGAGGCTGTTGCATTGATGGCAATGGTGAGGCTGCTACATTGATGGCACTTGAGAGGCTGCAGATGGACACTGACCCTTATTTTGCTTCAAAGTTCCTTATTTAAAATGTAAGTTTTTTTTTTTAAACTTCCCTCTTAAAATGAATGTGCGTGTTATACGCCTGTGCGTGTTATACGCCGATAAATACGGTATATATCTAAATACCCAAAACAATTAGGTACTCTAATAGGTTGCAAGAGTACAAAGAGGATTTCAAACTTATATTTTAAACATTGAGTAAAAGAAATCTAACACATATAAACAAGTTAAATTAACTTACAACTGTGTTTTAATTACTGGATTTAATGTCTATTAGAACAGTATTTCATTTTTAATTCTTTCAGTATGAATGTTTTATAAAATATTTATGAATGCAAACCAGAGAGCATAATCACAGCCTTTAGGGAAAACACAATTTTAGCACTATTTATAAAAGTTTTAAATTCTTTATAGTATGTGAAGAATTTATTGTTTCTCTACATGAATAATTGATAACATTAAAGAAAACATTTTGCAGGCACTAGGTTAAATACATACTGCATAAATGATGCATGTGGTATACATTGATATCAGGGGAATTATGTAAAGCAAAAATTAGCAAATTACTGTTTAAACTAATTTTATGGCTACAGCAAAGCTTTGATCTACACTACAACCCAAATGTTCAATAAAATGCTCTTGGCAAACAAATATTATACTGTATATATGTGCTTTATCTGTATACTCGGCAGAATATAAGGGTTCAGTGCCACTGGGAATAAACTTTGAAACTCTACTATCATACAGGAAAAAAAAGACACAGGCTAAAAAAACATACTCCTCTTGTAAAAAATACATGCGTAAACACCAAAGAACACAAAGATAGCAAAGTCAGTTGCCAACTCATAAAATATTTAGGAATTATATTCTTTTCCTTTCTTTGCATTGTCTGAGAAATCATGAACTACAAAAGATAGCATAAGGATTGCAAAACAATGTTTTAGAAACAAAAAAAACTGTATTTTTAAGAGGCCTTCATATGTATGATTTACACTTTATTCTTTATAAAGTTTAATAATACCTTATCTGTATTTTAGATTAAGAGGTGCTCATTAAGGATTCAAAGGTTTTAATATTGTTTTTTTGCATGTTCTTATTATTTTAAATGCATTGTTACTGGTTTTACACTCAGAAATAGGGATGAGCCTAACAACCCCGGTTCGATTCGCAGCAGAACATGCGAACAGGCAAAAAATTTGTTTGAACACGCGAACACCGTTAAAGTCTATGGGACACGAACGTGAAAAATCAAAAGTGCTAATTTTAAGGGTTAATATGCAAGTTATTGTCATAAAAAGTGTTTGGGGACTTGGGTCCTGCCACAGGGGACATGTATCAATGCAAAAAAAAGTTTTAAAAACGGCTGTTTTTTCGGGAGCAGTGATTTTAATAATGCTTAAAGTGAAACAATAAAAGTGAAATATTCCTTTAAATTTCGTACCTGCTCAATGATTTCCACGCATACTACATAGCTGCACAATTATCACACTAGCCAGGATTCTTTACTACACCAACATAGACGTGTTTGGGAGATTGCGCTTAAACTGATTGGAGCCGACTTCTTCCACTCACATACTCCCCTCTGGCTTAACCCCCACCTGAGGGAGTTACTGAGGGAGTTACTGTCTCTCCCGGGTGCTATCATGTGGGCCGCAAAGGGGATAGTGTTTCTATATCAGGTAATTACCCCAACGGGAGTAAGAGACTTCTAATCACTTAGAGATGAGTTTCAACTGCCCCCGCATATGATATTTGGCTTTATGCAGCTGAGACACGCTCTTCAAGCTGAATTTATTGATGGCTTCCCAAATCCACAAACATTATCACTTGTAATTACAGGTGTAGACCCAGCCAAATTGATATCCACCCTTTACATCGGTATACGAGCACATTCGGTGGCAAGAATCATAGACACAGCTAAAATTAGATGGGAGGAGGATATAGGCCCAGTGGACGACTCAGATTGGGATGAGATATTAGAAAACATTTATGCCGCGTACACACGATCGGACTTTACGGCATACTTGGTCCGGCGTACCGGATTTCGTCGGACAATCCGATCGTGTGTGGACTCCAG
Organism: Lithobates clamitans; assembly: GCA_037952925.1. Lineage (NCBI taxonomy): Eukaryota > Metazoa > Chordata > Amphibia > Anura > Ranidae > Lithobates > Lithobates clamitans. The sequence continues at coordinate 379,268 of JBBGZY010000727.1, forward strand.
TGGACTTTGTTTTCTCAAAATTTGACGGACTTAGATTTGAAACATGTTTCAAATCTATCTGACGGACTCGAGTCTGGTCGAAAAGTCCGCTCGTCTGTATGCTAGTCCGACGGACAAAAAACGACACTAGGGCAGCTATTGGCTACTGGCTATGAACTTCTGTGTTTTAGTCCGGTCGTACGTCATCACGTACGAATCCGTCGGACTTTGGTTGATTGTGTGTAGGCAAGTCCATTCATTCGGAAAGTCCGTCGTAAAGTCCATCGAAAAGTCCGCCGGGCAAAGTATGCCGCAAAGTCCGGTCGTGTGTACGCGGCATAAGAAAGTTTCTCCGAGGCTATAGGAGCGTCTGACTTAGCTGTACATAATACATAAATCTTATCTCACACCGACAAGGATAGCTAAATTTTCTCAGAAGCAGGACCCGAAGTGTCCAAGATGTGCAAGTCAATCATGCTCCTTTTTTCATCTAATCTGGACATGTCCAGATATCCAGAATTACTGGGCAAAAATCATTAAATTCCTACATGACAACATGGGTTCGCCTGTCCAGCTGGAGCCGATATTATGTGTGCTGGGGTTGCTTCCGGATGTCACCATTGACAAGTTCCTAGCTACCTTTCTTAATTAAACTCTCTTCTGTGCAAGAAAGCTTGTGGCTAGACATTGGATGAGGGCTACCCCTCCCACGGTCCAGGCCTGGATCAGCGCGGTAAATATGTCCTTACCATATAAGAAGGTTATATACAGGCATAGGGGATGTCCAGCCAAGTATAACAAGATTTGGGATAAGTGGCTTGACAACACAGACACGTGTACTGAATAGCTATGTGCAACCTACAGTACACTGGGGGTGAGGATCGTCTCAAGGTATATATGTCTTTAAGCCATATGGTATGCTGTTATTGCTCGCGGGTGTTTCTGTGATAGGGTAAAGAAATATATTTTTTGTAATTTCTAGTATATATCATTGGAAATAACGATTGTCTATACACTTTGGTGTATAATATGGACAATGTATTTGTAGACGGGTATCGTACATTCTTCCTGGTGCGTTGTACGTTGTATACCATGTATTTATGTTTTATTTACAAATAAACTTGTTCCTTATAAAAAAAAAAAATGTCGTACCTGGGGGGTGTCTATAGTATGCCTGTAAAGTGGCGCATTTTTCCCGTGTTTAGAACAGTCCTTGCACAAAATTACCTTTATAAAAGGAAAAGAAGTCATTTAAAACTACACGCGTCGCGGCTATAATGAATTGTCGGGTCCTGGCAATACAGATAAAAGTCATTGAAAAAAACGGCATGGAACCCCCCTGTCCATTACCAGCCCTTTGGGTCTGGTATGAATATTAAGGGGAACCCCGAACCAAAATTTTAAAAAAAATACATAGGGGTCCCCTCAAATTCCATACCAGGCCCTTAAGGTCTGGTATAGATATTAAGGGGAACCCTGCAACAATTTTTTTTTTAAATGGCGTAGGGGTCCCCCTCAAAATCCATTTTAGGGGAACCCTGTGCCAAAATGAAAAAAAATGACATGGGGTCCCCCCAAAAATCCATACCAGACCCTTATCTGAGCATGCAACCTGGCAGGCCGCAGGAAAAGAGGTGGGACGAGAAAGCACCCCCCCTCCTGAACCGTACCAGGTCACATGCCCTCAACATGGGGAGGGAGCTCCGGAACAAATGTTGCTCAAGCAACCAGTAACTGGTTTGAAAGGGATTTAAATAGGGAAGCACATGAGGGGCTGGGCAGGAAGTAGCAGGAAGGAATCAAATATTAGGCAACAGGTGTGGCCGGCAACACCCATAGCAGAGTGCACAGAGCAGAACACAAGCTAGTGGAACAACAGGTGCCAGCCGGCCTACAGCAGTAAAGGTGAGACACAGATCAGCTCCGCAGCTGATCTGTGACAGTACCCCCCCTCTTACGAGGTCCTCCTACACGTTTGAGGGCTGGCTTAGAGGGAAATTTTCGATGGAATCTGGTCGCCAAACCTGGGACTGAGACATCGGTGGCAGGAACCCAAGACCTCTCCTCCGCACCATAGCCCTTCCAATCAATGAGATAGAGTAGCCTCCCTCAGGAGTACTTGGAGTCCAATATTTCTTTAATCCCATACTGATCCGAGGTATCAGCCACAGGAGCGGGGTGAAAGGAAGGGCGAGAGCGATTGAGGACCAGTGGCCTGAGCAGGGAGACATGGAAGGCGTTGGGTATCCTGAGATGAGAGGGCAGACGGAGCTTGAAAGCAAAGATAAATTCTAATTTAACTATACTTTCACAGGGTGACACTGTGGGTACACAAGTAGCGGTGTGCCAACATCCCAATAATGGGCATTTACAAAATTCTTGTTAAAAAGAGTGGACTTTATAGGCACACTGATACAACATCTAAAAGTAATCACTTGATTTATTTAGTAGAAAATTAAATTAAAAAAAATTAGATATAACATATGAATATAAATAAAAGGTTACATAAAATTGATGTTGTAAGCCCCACACACAGACACCACTTAATATAACATCAAGATACAATAGTACATTCAAAGGGACAGCAGTTGAGGTTCCCAAAAATGCTATCCGAGTAAGAGAAAAAATGCTGTGGGTCAAGGTGTGTGTCCAGGCACAGTGGTTCAATCAGTCACTCGACACGTTGTGCGTATAAATATGCTGAGCATGACAATCTATTAAATGTATATAGAAAGACACACAACAATAAATATATAACTTCTCGACCAACTATAAAAGCTTATGATAAAAAATAAAAAAAATGGAAGAAAAGAAATACAAATTACATAAAAGCTCAGACAAGATCAGTTGGCCAGACACAACGCTTCACCAATTACTGACCAAGTGAAGGCAGGAAGCAAAGTCACCCCACTGGAGCATATAAAGATAATATAAAAGGTAGAAATAAGTAATTTGATTGGATATGTATAGCAAAGTAAACAGATATAATGGGTCAGGGTAGAGTTTAGAGCTGAATCATCGAGAGAAATTCTGCGATATTTACAGGAGAATAATGAATTTAAGATATAAATAGCATAGGCTCGGTAAAGAGATAAGAAAAGAGACCTAATAAGTCTCGTATAGATATAATTATAGGTAAAAATATAAGTAACTTGGCTCAGTGATATTTTTCACTATAGAGGTGCTGAACAAGCAGTAAAGTGACCAGCAATTATTTGTAATGATATTGAAACTTGTTGTTATAGTGTCAAAGACGGTTAGAGTAATGAAAGAAAAAAGAAGAAACATAGAGGCTTACCATATAATTGTCAGACGCATAAAAGGTGATATAAGGTGTTATTTAAAGGGAGATGTATCCAAGGAAGAATGAACATCAAAAAGATCTAAAGAAAGGTAAGTACTAATAGCAAACACAACCTTACTGCAATTATGAAGTCTGTTTAAAGTAATGTAGAGAATCTATCTGCAGGCTCACAGAGGCTAGTACCTGTAATAGAACCAACAGGTATGGTGTAAAAGATATAGCCAACTAGCCCATAGGCTAAGGGTAAGGAAGAGAATATGAGAGAATATGTAGAGTAATTACCTCAAAGATTAAAGAGCCATGTTGTGTGGTGTTAAAGAATCTCCTGGTCTCACATCAGCGTCTGCTATCAGTGCCAGGCAGAGCGTGTATCTATATTTACGTCCCGACCGGAAATGCGTCACTGCCAGCCGGGAGTGACGCCCACCGGCCCTGCCGATGGCTGCTGCGCATGCGCCGGTAAATGCTGCTGACGCTGCGGTGACCGGTCAATCCACAGACAGCAAAGGCGGTGATCGGAAGGACCAAAGGTCGCCCCGCATCCCCCATCAATCGCCGCATATCCTGTCAAGAGAAGGAGACAGGATGTGCGGCGCTGTGCGACCGAATTGGGCAAACTGAACGCCTCCAAGCCAGTCAGGAGGCCAGTGGGGAGGGAGCATGTAGCCAAGGACCGCATCAGAGAAAATAACAAATTAGCATTAAATCAGAAACATGAACAATTAAGAATAGACAAAACTATAAAAGTGTGAAGCAAAATAACATTAATGCTAAAATAATACCTATAAGAATAGCTATCTAGGAGTTAAATATTTTTACTTTTGTAATGTTGGTAAATTTGTAAGAGATATAGGAATTGATGTTACCTTATTTGATTGATATTCAATTGGGATTATAGGCTTGGCTAAGAGAGTTTATTAGAAGGGGGGGCAGAGATATTAAATATGGAGCCATTGTTATTAAAATAATGCTTAAACAAAGGAGTAGTGGTGACCATAGAGTATCGCAAATAACAATAGTTGTCAATTAAGTCTGCATAGAGATCGTCTAAAAGGGAGCAGGATTGCATAGATTGAACGTAGTAGGAGCATTAGACTGAATTCAAACGGCTGACACAAATGTAGCCATAAACGGTTGGGGCATAGCAAGAAGGGAACAAGGGTGGAAACAAATTCCAAAAAACTACAAAAAAGGTTTATAAGGTTTCATTTAATCCTGGCGATCGAGTGGCATTCCATAGAGTCTCCTTTTGTAGAATGAACTTGTCCCATTTACCCCCTCTGGGGGTTTTGGGGACGACGGCCAGAACAACAAAAGAGACAGAGGTAATGTCAAAGCGATGGTAAAGGTCAAGATGTCAGCTAATGGGAGTTAGCATCTTCCCATTGCCTGAGTAATATAGATGATCATTAATTCTCTGTCTCATTTTCCTGGCCATCTTCCCCACATAAAAAGCCCCACATTTGCACAGCATGAGATACACCAGGCCTTGTGTGTGGCAAGTAGCGGAGAATTAGGGACAAAAAGTCTCGCCATTAGGTAATAGAATTTTCTGACCAGGTAGGACCCATGGGCAAAAAGCGCAAGTGCCACAGCGTGAAGTCCCCAAGGGTAATCTGGATGTATACTCATTGTGTGAAATGTAGTGGCTGGTCACCTGTCTATCTCTGAGAGAATTGGCACGTCTGAAAACAACTTTTGGACGTTCACCAATATATTTTTTGAGTATTGTATCTTCCTTTAAAAGGTGCCAGTGATTATTCATTATCAGCCTGACATCCTTGTGATGCGATGAACATTTTGTGATTAGTTTAACTATGGGTTTCTTGGGAGGAATCTTGGTCTTGAATAATAGGTCACTGCGTGTTTGAGGAACGGCCTTGTTGTAGGCCTTGCGTAGCAGCGATCAGCTATAACCTCTTGCAAGTAAACGTGAGTGTAGTTGTTTAGCTTGGTACTGAAAATCTGACAGGTGCGTACAGTTACGGCGGAGCCTGATGTACTGGGCATATGGTATGCTTCGAATGAGTGTTGGAGGATGTGCACTAGCTGCGTGCAACAGTGTGTTGCCAGCTGTGGTTTTGCGAAAGAGGTTTGTTGCCAATGTATTATCTCTATCCCTGTAGATAACAAGGTTGAGAAAGTTGGTTAGCTTGAAAGCAACTGGATTGATCTGACGGAGAATGGGAAATGGACCGATGAAGCGAGGAGCAAATTTCATTGAGGGCACCCGGAGTCGGATGTGCTTGGTAGAGAGCCAAACTCTATCGCCAGGCAGGTACTTAGGAGCCGGACGGCGATGACGATCTGCTGGCGTTTTATGCCTGGAAGCAGCTAGATGAAGATTCCCAGAGACTTCTTTCCAGATTGAGTTGAAGGACCTTTGGGTCTCACCTGCTGCTGGTGCAAGAGGAGAAATGGGAACAGGAAAGGGAACAGATGGATGCTACCCGTAAACAGTGAAGAAGGGAGATATTCCACAACTGGCATTGGAGTGATGGTTTAAGGCAAACTCTGCCCAGGGCAAAAGGTCCACCCAGTCATCTTGGTGGGCTGAGATGAAGGCACGGAAAAAGGTTCTACATTTTGATTGACATGTTCCGTTTGCCCATTGGACTGGGGATGAAAGGCAGATGAAAAATCCAATTTAATCCCAAAGGAGCTGGCCAAAGCTCTCCAAAACTGAGCAGTAAATTGAACTCCTCTGTCAGAGACGATATGAGAAAGCATCCCATGAAGACGAAAAATCTCCTTAATGAAAGTTGTGGCAAGACTGGGAGCAGAAGGTAGACCTGAGAGAGGAATCAAGTGACACATTTTGGAGAACCGATCCACCACTACCCAGATGACTGTAGAACCTGTTGAGGGAGGCAGATCTGAGATAAAATCCATGGAAATACAACGCCGAGGTATATCAGGCACTGGTAAAGGCAACAGCAACCCAGCAGGGGCAGACGTGGGAGATTTGGATAGTACACAAACCGTACAAGCTTGAACATATTCCTTGACATCCTTACGAAGAGAAGGCCACCAATAATGACGCTGAAGGAGATCACAAGTACGAGGTATGCCAGGATGTCCAGAGAATTTGGAGTCATGTGCCCAAGCAAGGAGTTTGGGAAGAAGTGTGGGAACTACAAAAGTTTTACCTGGAGGAGGCTGCATAGACTGGAGCTGAGTAGTGGCTAGAATACGATGCGGAGGTGTGATGGGACCAGGATCTAAGAGATTCTTGGAATCATTGACATCAAACGACCTGGACAAGGCATTGGCTGAAAGGTTTTTGGCACCTGGATGAAAAGTAATGTTGAAAATGAAGCGGGCGAAAAAGAGGGCCCAGCGAGCTTGACGTGGGTTCAAGCGATTTACGGATTGTAAATACTGCAGATTTTTATGATCAGTATAGATGGTAATACACTTGGGAGAACCCTCTAGCAGATGTCGCCATTCTTGAAGAGCTAGTTTAATAGCAAGTAGCTTACGGACCCCATTTGTGTAGTTCTTCTCCGCATCAGAAAACTTCTTGGAAAAGAATCCGCAAGGCTGAGACTTGCCCGTCTGAGCTTGGAGCAGGACGGCACCGACTCCTACTGAAGAAGCATCCACCTCCAAAGAAAGGGTCTAGTAACGTCCGGACATAGGAGAGTTGGGGTAGAGAGGAAGGCTGCCTTGAGTTTGAGGAAAGCATCAATGGCTTCAGGGGAACAGAGCCGAGCATTGACACCCTTGCGGGTGAGAGATGTAATAGGGGTCACCAAGGTGGAGTAGTTACGAATGAATTGACGATAGTATTTGGTGAAGCCCAAAAAGCATTGGGTGGCTTTAAGACCAGAGGGCTGTGGCCACTCGGAGATGGCCCCAAGTTTGAGGAGACCCTGAGATGAGATTATGTAGCCCAGAAATGGAACTTGTGTTTGTTCAAATAGATATTTCTCCAATTTTGCATACAGACAATTGTCCCGTAGACGCTGTAACGCAGCTTTCACATGAAGACGATGGGTAAGTAAGTCTGGTGATAAAATAAGAATGTCATCCAGATATACAATAACACAGACATACAGAAGGTCACGGAAGATCTCATTAACAAAATTTTGGAAGACCGCTGGGGCATTGCATAAGCCAAAGGGCATCACAAGATACTCATAATGTCCGTCCCTGGTGTTAAAGGCGGTCATCCATTCGTCTCCTTCCCGGATTCTTATTAAATTATAGGCCCCTCTAAGATCCAGTTTAGTAAAAACATGAGAACCTCGCAGTCTGTCAAAGAGTTCTGAAATTAAAGGAAGAGGGTATCGGTTCTTCACGGTGATGGCGTTAAGACCCCTGTAGTCGATGCAAGGACGGAGTGAACCATCTTTTTTCGCTACAAAGAAGAACGCGGCTCCGGCAGGTGAGTTAGATTTCCTGATGAAACCCTTTTGCAGGTTTTCTCAAATGTATTCAGACATGGCTTGTGTCTCGGGGATATATAGAGGGTAGAATTGGCCTCGGGGAGGAGAGGTCCCAGGTAAGAGATCAATGGAGCGGTCAAAGTCCCTGTGAGGGGGAAGGCGATCAGCAGACTTTTTGCAGAAAACATCTCAGAAGGACTGATATTGGGCAGGCAACATGGGAGTTGTGAAGGTCTCAGCCAGAGGAATGGAAGGAGGTAGCACCTTGGAAATATATCATTGCTGACATGGAGAACCCCAAGCCAATACTTGTCCAGAATTCCAGTCAAGATGCGGGGAGTGTTTCTGCAACCATGGAAGGCCCAGGATGATGGGACTGGAGGATTTAGGCAGAATTAGGAAAGAGATCTCCTCACCATGCAAAACCCCAATGCGTAACTCAATAGGAGGGGTTTTAAACCAGATGGGACTCATAGGCAAGAAGGAGCCATCTACTGCGGTCACGAAAAGGGGTATAGCCAAGGCAACAAAGGCAATTCCCAACTTGGAAGCTAAAGATTGTTCAATGAAATTTCCAGCAGCACCAGAGTACACGAATGCAGAGAGTTGATAGGCATTTTGAGCCCAGTGGAGAGCCACGGGAAGGGTGAAACGAGGGAAGCGAACAAAATTAACGGATCGGTCTAGATCACCTCCCTCCGAGTGAGCTAGACCCTGGAGTTTCCCGGACAGACTGGACAGGAGTTCAAAAGTTGTCCTTTATTGCCACAGTAAAGGCTCAAGCCCAATCCCATGCATCGGGCACGTTCCTCAGCAGTGAGGCGGGTTCGCTCAAGCTGCATAGGTTCTTCCAATGTGTGAGAGGTTGAAGACAGAGAGGATTCCACAGGTCTTTGGACTACCTGTGCTGGACGGCCAGCAGGGGGATGACTGGTTCTGGATTTCTCCAGGGCCCGCTCCTGGAAGCGAATGTCTATTTGAATGCTTAATGAGATTAAGTCATCCAATGTGATAGGAATGGTGCGTCCAGCGAGTTCATCCTTGACACGCTCAGATAGGCCTTGCCAGAAGGTAGCAGTAAGGGCCTCATTATTCCATTTGAGTTCAGCTGCCAGCGTACAGAATTGAACTGCGTATTGGCCGACTGTCATTCCTTGCTGACGAAGATGAAGGCGGGCCCCAGCAGCCGTAGACACTCTGCCGGGCTCATCAAAAGTTTTCCAAAATGCATCCAAAATGAGCTGGAGGTCGGAGGTGATAGAATCGTGTGATGTGTGAGTGAGGAGGCCCAAGCTAAAGCATCACCGGAGAGGAGAGAGATGATATATGCGACTTTGGTGCGATCAGTTGGAAAATGGTGGCTGGAAAGTTCAAAGTGGATGGAACACTGATTAATGAAGCCCTGAAAAGCCTTAGGGTCGCCATAAAAATGAGGTGGCGATGGCAGATGCAGGCAGGGATTGCCAGGTGTAGCAGGTAAGGTAAGATCCAGACGGGAGGTAAGATCCTGAAGTACCAGCATTATTTGCACTTAATTTGCTTGCTGGGAGTTAAGTCTCTGAACTAGATGTTGCATTTGATCCTCAGTCAGTGGCCGATTCTCAGAGGCACTCATGGTTTGAGCAAACTGTCACAGTACTACTTACAGTGAGCCCACAGACGAGCAGGTGACACGGGATCCCCCAGGGCGTGGAGTCTAAGGGCCTGCCGGTATTCTGCCAGGGACCCTCTCACGAGGGTTTGGGCTTAGCTGCGTGCTGACCCCAGGTCACGACCCCCAGGTTCACCCTACTCGCTAGGGAAGTACCAGGAGACACTGTCAGACAAGGATGGATGGATGAAGCAAAAGGAGAGCCGGATAGCGAGCCAAGGTCAGGGCGGGCTGCAGACAACGTAATCAGAACAATCCGAGTCGGTACACAAGAGATCAGTTCACGAGAGGTCAGGTTTAAGGCAGGTTACATGAAGGGAACTCCGAAACAAATGTTGCTCAAGCAACCAGTTACTGGTTTGAAAGAGATTTAAAATAGGGAAGTAGCAGGAAGGAATCATATATTAGGCAACGGTTGTGGCCGGCGACACCCATAGCTGCAGAGTGCACAGAGCAGAACACAAGCTAGTGGAACAACAGGTGCCAGCCGGCCTACAGCAGTAAAGGTGAGACACAGATCAGCTCCGCAGCTGATCTGTGACAGGGGGGCTTATCTGAATCTGGAAGCCCCCTTTCAGAAGGGGACCCCTAGATCCTGGCCTCCCCTGTTTGAAATGGTAACGGGTACATGGTACCCGTACCATTTCACAAAAAAGTGTCAAAATGAGGGCGGGGCCACACAGTGACATACCCGGGTGACCCCGCCCACCTCTGACGCATGCGTACTTCCCAATGGCTTCCCCGTGGCATCAAAGGGGGCAGGGCCACCCGGGTACGTCACAGTGTGGCCCCGCCTTCACTTATAAAAGAACTGTCATAGGCTCTGAAGCGTCATATGGCGGATGCCTCCCATGGAGGCAGATCTTTTTTATTTTATTTTTCGGTCCATCGGCGGACCCATAGAAGAAGATGAATGGACTTTGTGGGACATTTTTATTTTTTTAATAAAAGGACTTGTCCCAAGGTGTGTGTTAATTTTTTAACATTTTGACACTTTTTTGTGAAATGGTACGGGTACAATGTACCCGTTGCCATTTCAAACAGGGGGGGCAGGATCTGGGGGTCCTCTTGTTAAAAGGGGGCTTCCATATTCCGATAAGCCCCCTGCCCGAATACCCCACCACCACCGGGCAAGGGTTGTGGGGATGAGGCCCTTCTCCCCATCAACATGGGGACAAGGTGCTTTGGGGGGCTACCCCAAAGCACCCCCCCATGTTGAGGGCATGGGGCCTGATACAGTTGGGGGAGTTTGCCCCCCCTCTTTTCCTGCGGCCTGCCAGGTTGCGTGCTCGGATAAGGGTCTGGTATGGATTTTTGAGGGGACCCCCACCCATTTTTTTTAGATTTTGGAACGGGGTTCCCCTATAAAATCCATACCAGACCTGAAGGGCCTGGTATGGAATTTGGGGGGGCCCCCATGCAATTTTTTTTTTTAATTTTGGTTCGGGGTTCCCCTTAATATTTATGCCAGGCCCAAAGGGCCTGGTAATAGACTGTGGGGGATCCCATGCCATTTTTTTCAATGACTTTTATCTATATTGCCGGGACCCGACAATTCATTATAGCCTCGAGTAGCTTTAAATTACTTTTTTTCCTTTAGAAATGTAATTTTGTGCAGGGACTGTTCTAAACACGGGAAAAATGTGCCACTTTACAGGCATACACCCCCCAGGTACGAAATTTAAAGGAATATTTCGCTTTTATTGTTTCACTTTAAGCATTATTAAAATCACTGCTCCAGAAAAAAACGTCCATTTTTAAAACGTATTTATTTATTTTTTTGTTAATTTGCAGAGCTATTTACCCTATGAAACTCAATGTACATGTGTTTTGTGCAAATGTGGGCAAAAATGAATGTTACTAGTCTTTTCCCTCTCCAGCTCAAATGTTATTTATTCATCCATAACAGGGTGAATCAGGAAATACAACATTATGGCCAGGGATTATGATCATACGAAATAAATATTTACTATGTTCTTCAGCTTCATCTAGAGGCCTTAATGTGATATTGCCCTGGACCACTCTAATTTTATTGAATTAATAACATTCAACCTGGGGAGAAAATAGCCAAATAACATTTTATTTTTTCCCCCAGGCATACAGGAGGAATGTACACGCAGTTTAACAGGACAAACTCCCTGCAATTTTTATTTATTTTGCTGTATTCTGCAAGTAAATGTGGCGCTTACCACTTAAATAGGATTTGTACCAAGTATGTCCTAATTTGAAAAACCCCATTCTCCCAGGATTTAGGAAAGTACCAGATTTTTAAAATTTGTGTTAGGCATTGGAATACATATTTAAATCAGATTCTAAAGGCCAATAGCAGGAAACCTTCTAACAACATCAGGATTAATTGAACTTACCTAATATAAAGGCATTTCGATTTCTACAACTTTTTCATGTCCCCGCAAGCTACATTTGTTAGTACAGTACTGTGCAAAAACTTTAGGCAGGTGTGAAGACAACCACTTTAATTTGACTGTTGAATCTTTTTTTAACCCTTCTCCTTTGATTGTGAGCTGTACATCTTAATCCGTCCAGTCTGTGACCTGTATAATAATGACTTTACCTCCTTCATCCTGCAAATTTAAACCCTGAATCTTCATCCTTCCACTGTATGTAACCTGTACATTAACTCTTTCACCTCCTCCTCCTACCTCTGTGTATGACCTATACATAATGATGCAATATATCTAGTACACCATTACCAAGCTGCATGTTGTAACCACCCAGTGCTAGCATGTATCTTGATTTCCAATTGTGGCAAAAATGAGATCACCTTGGCATGTCTATTTTTCAAAAAAATTTTCAAAAAAAGTAATTTTGGTGGTGTTTATACTCTCTTGACATTTTATTTGATATGTTTTATAACAGAAAGTAAGGTAAACTGTATTTTTTTTTTCAAATATATGTAAAAAAAAGTGGTTATTAAAAACTAAGAAAAAAGCTGAAAACTGATCAAAAATGTATTTGCGTGCTGCATTACCCGGTTATTGTTAGTCAAACAATCACAGCACTAAAAAATAAAAAATGGCTTGGTAATAAATGCTAGTACCCAGTGGTATAACAGGCCCAAATATTGTAGCAATAATATTGTTACAGTCCGTGTTAATTAGTAAATCCTGCAAACAGCAGCACCCTTGATCCCTCTTTGACAGTCACCATAGTGATCAAATTTTATTTTCCTGCGTAACATTTCAAATATCACAAAAGGGGTCTGTATATCACTGTTTTCACCCAAGATTATCACAACTTTCACCCAAGATTCACACAGTTTTAACATAATATTCAGTTGGAATTTTAGTGATTTATGTGTGTAAGTTGTGTGAATCATGGATAAAAGTATTAAAATAAAATAAGCCCCAAAGGAATGGTTTGTGTACAGACAAAACTCCACTAAAAACTTAGTTGGGTATTGACCACATCATAGGAGCAACATCATTTGCAGCTTGAGTCCCTGTGTCATTAAGGCTCAGTTCACACTAGTGTGGGCCATGTGGCCCGTGTATGCTTGGACAGGGCAGCTCATTCATTTGAATAGGCTGCTATGCCATGTGAAAAACAAAAAAGGTGCATGCACCTTTTTAAAAATGCCACCACAGGGAAACCACGTGGTCTTTTTAACCATGCGTTTTCCCTGCAGTTCCAACACCCTTGATCGCACTGCAGTCTGAGATGCGTGGGGGTGCAATTCAGAATGAATGGCAGTCCGGGCGTCTCCCAAGAGCAGTGTGATTCGGCTGCGGGTGGTTGCAGGTATCGATGTGATGCCTAAGGCTCAGTTCTCATTAGTGCGGGCCGTACGTTCTGGCTGTGGGTGCGGGAATCGCGTTGATTCCTGCAACCACCCACAGCCAAATTGCACTGCTCTTGTGAGACGCAATGGGGCTGCCATTCATTCTGAATGCCCCCCCATGCATCTCAGCTCGCAGAGCGATCCCAGGTGCAGAAACCACAAGGAAACCGGCCGTGTTTTTAACCACTTGCTTACTGGGCACATCAACCCCCTTCCTGCCCAGACCAATTTTTAGCTTTTAGCGCTGTCACTCTTTGAACGACAATTGCGCGGTCATACAACACTGTACCCAAATGAAATTTGTATCATTTTTCCCACAAATAGAGTTTTATTTTGGTGGTATTTCATCACCTCTGGGTTTTTTATTTTTTGTCACAAAAAATTAAAAAAGACCGAAATTAAAAAAAAAAAAATACAAAACTGTTTTATATTTTGTTATTAAATTTTGCAAACAGGTAATTTTTCTCCTTCATTGATGTACGCCAATGAGGCTGCACCGATGTGCACTGATAGGCTGTACTGATGGGCACTGATAAGGCGGCACTGATAGGCACTAATAGGCGGCACTGATCGGCACTAATAGGCGGCACGTGTGGGCACTGATGGGTGGCATTGGTGGGCACTGATGGGTGGCACTGATGGTGGCACTGATGGGCACTGATAGGTGGTACTGATAGCTGGCACTGAAGGGCACTAATAGGTGGCAGTGATGGGCACTGATGGGTGACACTGATAGGCAGCACTGCTAGGTGGCACTGATGAGCCACTGATTGGCACCACTGGTGGGCATTGATAGGTGGCACTCGTGGGCATTGATAGGTGGCACTGATTGCTGGCACTTACGCACTGGTAAGCACTGATTTGTGGCACTGTGTGGACACTGGCAGGTGGCACTGGCAAGCGGTACTGGTGGGCACAGATGAGGCTGCTTCACCTCTTCCTATTCGGGACCGATGTCCCTTGCTGTCAGCGTGAGGACAGAAAAAAGATTAACGATCTTCTGTTTACATGACGTGATCAGCTGTCATTGGCTGACAGCTTATCACGTGGTAAGGGGCCAGGATCGGTGATCACAGCATGCACCGCTCGCACCCTGCAGGGGACGTGTGGGGAGTGTGCAAAAGGGAGGACGTCTATTGACGGCCTCCCAGCAAAGTGAGGGGTTAAAAAGGTGCATGCACTTTTTTTGTGTGTTTCACACAGCACATCAGCCCATTCAAATGAATAGGCTGCCGTACCAGAGCAAACACGGTCCACACGACCCGCTTTAGTGTGAACAAAGCCTAAATCACTGGTGAGTCAAATAGCTGCTGCCTATTGCCCCGTACACACGGTCTGACTTTGTTCGGACATTCCGACAACAAAATCCAAGTTTTTTTTTCTGACGGATGTTGGCTCAAACTTGTCTTGCATACACACGGTCACACAAAGTTGTCGGAAAATCTGATCGTTCTGAACGCGGTGACGTAAAACACGTACGTCGGGAGTATAAACGGGGCAGTGGCCAATAGCTTTCATCTCTTTATTTATTCTGAGCATGCATGGCACTTTGTCCGTCGGATTTGTGCTGCTTTCAAACTTTGTGTGTCGGAAAATCCAATGGAAAATGTGTGATGGAGCCTACACATGGTCGGAATTTCCGACAACAAGGTCCTATCACACATTTTCCGTCGGAAAATCTGACCGTGTGTACGGGGCATTAGTGTTGCACCTTAAATGGTTAAAAAAAATATGTTTAGCCAGCAGCTCACATTTAGTTACTTAGTTAGGCTGTATTTGCCCAAGGACCAGAATTTGACATCACCACTAAGAAAATGTTTAAAACTCTACTTTGTTATCTTCTGGTTCTGTGGCGCAGTCTGTAAGCTCATGAAGTGTTAATCAGAGGGTTGTAGATTCGATTCCCATGTGAGCAGCGTTAGCTTACTCGAGGTAGCACCAAGACTTTGGTAAAGGGCGGCTAAAAATGTAAAGACTACGATGAAAGTGGTCAAGACTTGTCTCAGTTGGTGGTGCGGACCACCAGCAGTGGGGCATGAGTGAACCTGTGACCCCAGAGATGGGGACAGGAATACAGTGACGGAGAAGGGCATGTTGATGAAAAATATGAGATTTAGTGGTAAAAAAAAAATGCAAAAAAAAACAAAAAAAAAGAGACAAGTGGACGAGGCAGACAGCAAGGAGAGGCGAGGAATTAGAGCGCGGTGCTTAAATGCCGTAATCAAGTGCCTGGTGCCTGGAGCCTGGCGAGAACCGGGCTGTAGCGGCACAGTCTCAAATGTCAGAGTGACGATCTCGCTCTCCTCGCAGGACCCCTCCGCGCTTCTCCCCCCCCTCCCCTCACTGAAACCTGGCAGCAGAACGGCAGTAGGACGGAGAGGATCCGTCAGAAAACGACTCACAGACCGGGATCCCCTAAACCTGCAGCGCTTCACAGACAGACCCCCCAATGGAGAATACATGCAGTCGGCATCGGATCGCCACCTCTGAAGTAAAGGCGTACGGATGGATGGGTGACGGTAAGAGATACACTCTCCTGCTCCAAAGGTAAGAGAGCAATAGAAACTGGTTTCCAAAGGGAAGAAATATCAGAGGAGTGAAAAGTTAAGGTACGGCAGCTGCTGAATGAGATAATAGGAGATACTGCTAGATACAGTTACAGAAGGTTATTTTGAATACTGTACGAATACTGCTCTACTACTACTACCACTACTCACTGTACTGCTGATACGGAACGTGGGAAACTAAACAATATGACTCTATATAAAACATTATAATATCGCTAACATCTCTGGAGTTATACCCTAGTGTTAATTGAAGCTTCTACAGTAGCCGTTGTGGTACCACATATAGGGTAAATATAAGGGGGATGAGCCACTACTTTGGTCAATATATTATTGTACATTTGTGTTAATATCGCCACACCTGCCCCGAGTCATTGTACATCAATAAATTAATAAAACCTTGAAGAGGAGACGCCAGTTTATAAAGAGGCGATAGGACACATCGCAGTAAAGCACTTTTTGATGTATGGCCATTCCCCAGGCATACTTGATACTCTCGAGGCGGGACAAACGTGGTGTTGAGGTATAAGGATAAATACGGTCTGACTTTGTTCGGACATTCCGACAACAAAATCCAAGTTTTTTTTTCTGACGGATGTTGGCTCAAACTTGTCTTGCATACACACGGTCACACAAAGTTGTCGGAAAATCTGATCGTTCTGAACGCGGTGACGTAAAACACGTACGTCGGGAGTATAAACGGGGCAGTGGCCAATAGCTTTCATCTCTTTATTTATTCTGAGCATGCATGGCACTTTGTCCGTCGGATTTGTGCTGCTTTCAAACTTTGTGTGTCGGAAAATCCAATGGAAAATGTGTGATGGAGCCTACACATGGTCGGAATTTCCGACAACAAGGTCCTATCACACATTTTCCGTCGGAAAATCTGACCGTGTGTACGGGGCATTAGTGTTGCACCTTAAATGGTTAAAAAAAATATGTTTAGCCAGCAGCTCACATTTAGTTACTTAGTTAGGCTGTATTTGCCCAAGGACCAGAATTTGACATCACCACTAAGAAAATGTTTAAAACTCTACTTTGTTATCTTCTGGTTCTGTGGCGCAGTCTGTAAGCTCATGAAGTGTTAATCAGAGGGTTGTAGATTCGATTCCCATGTGAGCAGCGTTAGCTTACTCGAGGTAGCACCAAGACTTTGGTAAAGGGCGGCTAAAAATGTAAAGACTACGATGAAAGTGGTCAAGACTTGTCTCAGTTGGTGGTGCGGACCACCAGCAGTGGGGCATGAGTGAACCTGTGACCCCAGAGATGGGGACAGGAATACAGTGACGGAGAAGGGCATGTTGATGAAAAATATGAGATTTAGTGGTAAAAAAAAAATGCAAAAAAAAACAAAAAAAAAGAGACAAGTGGACGAGGCAGACAGCAAGGAGAGGCGAGGAATTAGAGCGCGGTGCTTAAATGCCGTAATCAAGTGCCTGGTGCCTGGAGCCTGGCGAGAACCGGGCTGTAGCGGCACAGTCTCAAATGTCAGAGTGACGATCTCGCTCTCCTCGCAGGACCCCTCCGCGCTTCTCCCCCCCCTCCCCTCACTGAAACCTGGCAGCAGAACGGCAGTAGGACGGAGAGGATCCGTCAGAAAACGACTCACAGACCGGGATCCCCTAAACCTGCAGCGCTTCACAGACAGACCCCCCAATGGAGAATACATGCAGTCGGCATCGGATCGCCACCTCTGAAGTAAAGGCGTACGGATGGATGGGTGACGGTAAGAGATACACTCTCCTGCTCCAAAGGTAAGAGAGCAATAGAAACTGGTTTCCAAAGGGAAGAAATATCAGAGGAGTGAAAAGTTAAGGTACGGCAGCTGCTGAATGAGATAATAGGAGATACTGCTAGATACAGTTACAGAAGGTTATTTTGAATACTGTACGAATACTGCTCTACTACTACTACCACTACTCACTGTACTGCTGATACGGAACGTGGGAAACTAAACAATATGACTCTATATAAAACATTATAATATCGCTAACATCTCTGGAGTTATACCCTAGTGTTAATTGAAGCTTCTACAGTAGCCGTTGTGGTACCACATATAGGGTAAATATAAGGGGGATGAGCCACTACTTTGGTCAATATATTATTGTACATTTGTGTTAATATCGCCACACCTGCCCCGAGTCATTGTACATCAATAAATTAATAAAACCTTGAAGAGGAGACGCCAGTTTATAAAGAGGCGATAGGACACATCGCAGTAAAGCACTTTTTGATGTATGGCCATTCCCCAGGCATACTTGATACTCTCGAGGCGGGACAAACGTGGTGTTGAGGTATAAGGATAAATATATCAGTATAAGTCATTACTTACGAGCAGTGTCTCAAAACCCCTGTACAATAAACATCAGTCTGAGGAATAGTAGTCCTGTTAGCGGGGACTCTGCTACATTGGCGGCATTTGGGGGACGGAGAGGTAGGACGTAAAGTGCGGCCAAGTATATCATCGCAAGGGATCGCTGCTATCTGCAGTACTACCGCTATAGCTTGGGATTAGGGATGAGCTTCGTGTTCGAGTCGAACCCATGTTCGACTCGAACATCGGCTGTTCGACCGTCCGTCGAATTGCGAACGATATGGGCCGTTCGCGCCAAATTCGTGTGGCGCGTCACGGCCCATAATTCACTGCGGCATCGCAGTGCATTGCTGGCTGATGATTGGCCAAGCATGCACTATGACCCGCATGCTTGGCCAATCACAGCGCCGTCAGTAGAGAGAGCTGTAATTGGCCAAAGCCAGGGTGGCTTTGGCCAATTATGGCTCAGGGATTTAGTACACACCCCACACTATATAAGGCCGCCTGCACGGCGGCCCTGTGTAGTGTGTGTTCCGGTGTGCTGAGCGATAGAGAGAGAGAGAGACAGTGTCATTTGATTTGAGTTAGATAGATTAGGCAGAACAGTCAGTCAGTTAGCTGCACTTACAGTGTATTGTGTATATATATGCATCCCAGGTGTTGCATATATATATATACACTGTATTCAGTTTAGCTAGATCCGTTCCTGTTATCTTCTATCTAGACTATTTACATTCAGTGCAGTGTGTCCTGCTCACAGTGTTCAGCTAGATCCGTTCCTGCTATTTACATTCAGTACAGTGCTTCCTGCTCACAGTGTTCAGCTAGATCCGTTCCTGCTATTTACATTCAGTGCAGTGCGTGCTGCTCACAGTGTTCAGCTAGATCCGTTCCTGCTATTTACATTCAGTGCAGTGCGTCCTGCTCACAGTGTTCAGCTAGATCCGTTCCTGCTATTTACATTCAGTGCAGTGCGTCCTGCTCACAGTGTTCAGCTAGATCCGTTCCTGGTATTTACATTTAGTGCAGTGCGTCCTGCTCACAGTGTTCAGCTAGATCCGTTCCTGCTATTTACATTCAGTGCAGTGCGTCCTGCTCACAGTGTTCAGCTAGATCCGTTCCTGCTATTTACATTCAGTGCAGTGCGTGCTGCTCACAGTGTTCAGCTAGATCCGTTCCTGCTATTTACATTCAGTGCAGTGCGTCCTGCTCACAGTGTTCAGCTAGATCCGTTCCTGCTATTTACATTCAGTGCAGTGCGTCCTGCTCACAGTGTTTAGCTACATCCGTTCCTGCTGTTTACATTCAGTGCAGTGCGTCCTGCTCACAGTGTTCAGCTAGATCCGTTCCTGCTATTTACATTCAGTGCAGTGCGTCCTGCTCACAGTGTTCAGCTAGATCCGTTCCTGCTATTTACATTCAGTGCAGTGCGTCCTGCTCACAGTGTTCAGCTAGATCCGTTCCTGCTATATACATTTAGTGCAGTACGTCCTGCTCACAGTGTTCAGCTAGATCCGTTCCTGTTATCTTCCTACTGACAGGCAGGCTTGTCTGGTTACAGTATATAAAGCTACCTGAAGAAAATTACAGGTGTTCTTTTTGATCCTATTAGTACCACGGTCAGGCAGCTAGACTATTTACATTTAGTACAGTGTGTCCTGCTCACAGTGTTCAGCTAGATCCGTTCCTGTTATTTACATTCAGTGCAGTGCGTCCTGCTCACAGTGTTCAGCTAGATCCGTTCCTGCTATTTACATTCAGTGCAGTGCGTCCTGCTCACAGTGTTTAGCTACATCCGTTCCTGCTGTTTACATTCAGTGCAGTGCGTCCTGCTCACAGTGTTCAGCTAGATCCGTTCCTGCTATTTACATTCAGTGCAGTGCGTCCTGCTCACAGTGTTCAGCTAGATCCGTTCCTGCTATTTACATTCAGTGCAGTGCGTCCTGCTCACAGTGTTCAGCTAGATCCGTTCCTGCTATATACATTTAGTGCAGTACGTCCTGCTCACAGTGTTCAGCTAGATCCGTTCCTGTTATCTTCCTACTGACAGGCAGGCTTGTCTGGTTACAGTATATAAAGCTACCTGAAGAAAATTACAGGTGTTCTTTTTGATCCTATTAGTACCACGGTCAGGCAGCTAGACTATTTACATTTAGTACAGTGTGTCCTGCTCACAGTGTTCAGCTAGATCCGTTCCTGTTATTTACATTCAGTGCAGTGCGTCCTGCTCACAGTGTTCAGCTAGATCCGTTCCTGTTATCTTCCTACTGACAGGCAGGCTTGTCTGGTTACAGTATATAAAGCTACCTGAAGAAAATTACAGGTGTTCTTTTTGATCCTATTAGTACCACGGTCAGGCAGCTAGACTATTTACATTTAGTACAGTGTGTCCTGCTCACAGTGTTCAGCTAGATCCGTTCCTGTTATTTACATTCAGTGCAGTGCGTCCTGCTCACAGTGTTCAGCTAGATCCGTTCCTGCTATTTACATTCAGTGCAGTGCGTCCTGCTCACAGTGTTTAGCTACATCCGTTCCTGCTGTTTACATTCAGTGCAGTGCGTCCTGCTCACAGTGTTCAGCTAGATCCGTTCCTGCTATATACATTTAGTGCAGTACGTCCTGCTCACAGTGTTCAGCTAGATCCGTTCCTGTTATCTTCCTACTGACAGGCAGGCTTGTCTGGTTACAGTATATAAAGCTACCTGAAGAAAATTACAGGTGTTCTATCCCAGCTTAGTGCAGCTACAGGCCATTAGTATGTCTGGAAGGCCAAGAAGGAGAGGCAGACAGTCACAAGCCAATAAGAGAGGGCAAGCAGGCTCTGTGTCTAGTGCTGGTCGTGGAGACGGTGCATCCTCATCAGCACGTGGCCATGGGACACGCTTGGCCTTTTTTTCGGCAGCTGGCCGTGTTGAGCCGCAACATGCGGAAGACTTGGTCGAGTGGATGACCAAGCCGTCCTCATCCTCCTCATCCTCTCTCACCCATGCCCAGGGTGCTTTGTCTGGCAAAGCAGCGGCCTCTTCCCTCAGCTCAATGTCATCAGTGACTCCTTCCCTAGCCCCACCATGTCCTCCTGAGGATTCCCTCGAACTGTTTGACCACAGTGTTGGGTACATGCTCCAGGAGGATGCCCAGCGTTTGGAAGGCTCTGATGATGATACTGAGCTCAATGAAGGCAGTAACATGAGCACGGACAGAGGGGGTGCCCAAGAAGGACAGCAATCTGGCAGTCATGCTCCCCCTGCTGCAGCATACTGCCAGGTTTGCTCCAGTGATGAGGAGGGAGGGGATGATGAGGTCACTGACTCAACGTGGGTGCCTGATAGGAGAGAGGAGGAGGAGGAGGAGGAGGAGGAGGAGGAGGTGGCACATCACCAACTAGGCAGGATGCCCTCCAGGGGCCAGCCTAAGGGCAGCACATTGACTGCATCACACCCCAAAGCTCCACATGTGCAGGGCGCTGCAGTCTCTGCGCGTTATTCAAAAAGTTCTTTGGTGTGGGCCTTTTTTGAGACGAGTGCATCAGATCGCACCGCTGCTATTTGCAATATATGTCTCAAGCGTATCTCGCGTGGCCAAAACATCTCCCGCTTGGGTACCACATGCTTGACCAGACATATGTTGACCTGCCATGCAGTTCGTTGGCAAGCGTATCTAAAAGACCCACACCAAAGAACAAAGACGATCTCTCCTTGCTCCTCATCAGCTGAGATTTCCAACCCCACTAGACCTTCAGTCCTCTCTGCGACCTGCAGTGAGAGGAATGAAGGTGTAGAATTAGGTGTGTCACAGCCAAGTACTTATGGGCAATCTGCTTTTGGTACACCGACGTCAGATTGTACCAGGCAAATTTCCCTGCCCCAGCTGCTGCACCGCCGAAAGAAGTTTGCTCCCAGCCATCCACATGCCCAGCGGTTGAATGCTAGCTTGGCAAAATTGCTAGCACTTCAACTGCTGCCTTTTCAGTTGGTAGACTCTGCCCCCTTCCGTGAGTTTGTGGAATGTGCGGTTCCTCAGTGGCAGGTACCCAAACGCCACTTTTTCTCACGGAAGGCGATTCCGGCTCTCTACCGGCATGTGGAAGGCAATGTCCATGCCTCGCTGGACAGGGCGGTCAGCGGTAAGGTGCATATTACCGCTGACTCATGGACCAGCAGGCATGGACAGGGACGTTACTTAAGTTTCACGGCGCATTGGGTGACTCTGCTGGCAGCTGGGAAGGATGCAGGACAAGGTGCAGTAGTGTTGGAGGTTGTTCCACCACCACGCCTCCAAAATGCTGATTGTGACACACCTCTCTCCTCCACCCCCTCCTCTTCTTCTTCCTCCATGGCCTCTTCCTCGGAACCAGCGGTGCTCCGTAGGCGTTCAAGGGGCTACGCAAGTACGCAGGCCAAAAGATGCCATGCGGTGCTTGAGCTGGTGTGCTTGGGGGACAGGAGCCACACTGGGGCAGAGGTTCTGTCAGCTCTGCAGGGGCAGGTTCAGAGGTGGTTGACGCCACGCCAACTTAAGGCAGGAATGGTGGTTTGCGACAATGGCACCAACCTCCTCTCTGCCCTCCGACAGGGACAACTGACCCATGTGCCCTGTTTGGCTCACGTCCTTAACTTGGTGGTGCAGCGGTTCTTGGGCAGGTACCCGGGCTTACAGGATGTCCTGAGGCAGGCCAGGAAAGTCTGTGTGCATTTCCGCCGGTCATATAATGCCAGTGCTCGGCTGACGGACCTCCAAAAGGAGTTTAACCTGCCCAAGAACCGCCTAATCTGTGACATGCCCACCAGGTGGAACTCGACGTTGGCCATGCTGCAGCGGCTGCACACGCAGCAGAGGGCCATCAATGAGTACCTGTGCGACTATGGCACCAGGACAGGGTCAGGGGACCTTGGTTTTTTTTCCCCACGCCAGTGGGCCATGATCAGGGATGCATGCACTGTCCTGTCACCATTCGAGGAGGCCACGAGGATGGTGAGCACTGACAGTGCATGCATCAGTGACACTGTCCCCCTTGTCCACCTGTTGGAGCACACGCTGCGTGGAATAATGGACAGGGCACTTGAGGCAGAACAGAGGCAGGAAGAGGAGGACTTCCTTAGCTCTCAAGGCCCCCTTTATCCAGACAGTGTTCCTGCGTGCCCGCCGATCACACAGGAAGAGGACGAGGAGGAGGAGGAGGAGGAGGAGGAAGATTGTGTCAGTATGGAGGTGGAGCCTGGCACTCAGCATCAGCAGTCTTTAAGGGATCAGTCCCAAGGAACACATGGACTTGTACGTGGCTGGGAGGAGGTGGCTGCGGACGTTGTTGTCCTTAGTGACCCAGAGGACTCCGGACCGAATGCCTCAGCAAACCTACGCTGCATGGCCTCCCTGATCCTGCAAAGCCTGCGTAAGGATCCTCGTATTCGTGGTATCAAGGAGAAGGACCAATACTGGCTGGCAACCCTCCTTGATCCACGTTACAAGGGTAAGGTTGCGGACCTTATCTTGCCATCGCAGAGGGAGCAGAGGATGAAACATCTTCGGGAGGCCTTGCAGAAAGGTCTGTGCAACGCGTTCCCAGAGACTGGGAGGTTACAAACTCCTGTTTCTGGACAACGTGTTGCTGAGGCTTCGGTCAGTCAAAGAAGGAGCGGTGGAGAAGGTGGCCGTCTGACCGATGCGTTCAGACAATTTTTTGGTCCGCAGCCCCAAGGTATGATCGGTTCCAGCAACCATCGCCAGCGTCTGTTTTACATGGTGCAGGAATACCTAGGGGCAAGATCAGACTTGGACACCTTTCCCACCGAAAATCCTCTGGGTTACTGGGTCTTGAGGATGGATCACTGGCCAGAGCTTGCACAGTATGCAATTGAGCTACTGGCCTGTCCTGCATCCAGCGTTCTTTCGGAACGCACATTCAGTGCTGCTGGAGGCGTGGTAACCGATCACAGGGTGCGTCTGTCCACCGACTCGGTCGATCGGCTGACCTTCATAAAAATGAATCAGTCTTGGATCACCACCAGCTACCAAGCACCTGATGCAGATGTAACCGAATAATTTTTTTTGAAATCTCAGATCCCTTCAAAGACTGCCTATGCTGATGCTGAGTGACTATCCCTGAGTAATTATCCTCTTCCTCCTCAATCATCACGCTGATAGCTTGTAAGAACATTTTTGGTTCTGGGCGCCACCACCAGTGCCTAAGGCACAATTTTTCAGCCCCTGTTTAACAGGGGCGTGTAATTACAATTTTTGATGTAATACTTTGCAGCAGGGCTCGTTCCTGCATTCCAACTAGAGTGTCTGTGAGGGGTTGCAGTGTTGTGGCACCAGCACCAGTGCCTAAGACCCAATTTTTCAGCCCCTGTCTAACAGGGGCGTGTAATTACAATTTTTGATGCAATACTTTGCAGCAGGGCTTGTTCCTGCATTCCAACTAGAGTGTCTGTGAGGGGTTGCAGTGTTGTGGCACCAGCACCAGTGCCTAAGACCCAATTTTTCAGCCCCTGTCTAACAGGGGCGTGTAATTACAATTTTTGATGCAATACTTTGCAGCAGGGCTTGTTCCTGCGTTTCAACTAGAGTGTCTGTGAGGGGTTGCAGTGTTGTGGCACCAGCACCAGTGCCTAAGACCCAATTTTTCTGCCCCTGTCTAACAGGGGCGTGTAATTACAATTTTTGATGCAATACTTTGCAGCAGGGCTCGTTCCTGCGTTCCAACTAGAGTGTCTGTGAGGGGTTGCAGTGTTGTGGCACCAGCACCAGTGCCTAAGGCCTAATTTTTCAGCTCCTGTTCAACAGGGGCATGTAATTACAATTCTTGATCTAATATTTCACAGCAGGGCCCTGTGAGGGCTTACAGTGTTTTGGCCACAGCAACACCTAAGGCCCAAATTTCTGCTGAGTATTAGGGATGAGCCGAACACCCCCCGGTTCGGTTCGCACCAGAACCCGCGAACGGACCGCAAGTTCGCACGAACGTTAGAACCCCATTGACGTCTATGGGACTCGAACGTTCGAAATCAAAAGTGCTCATTTTAAAGGCTAATTTGCATGGTATTGTCCTAAAAAGGGTTTGGGGACCCGGGTCCTACCCCAGGGGACATGTATCAATGCAAAAAAAACTTTTAAAAACGGCCGTTTTTTCGGGAGCAGTGATTTTAATGATGCTTAAAGTAAAAAAAAAAAAGTGAAATATTCCTTTAAATATCGTACCTGGGGGGTGTCTATAGTATGCCTGTAAAGTGACGCGTGTTTCCCATGTTTAGAACAGTCCCTGCACCAAATGTCATTTTTAAAGGAAAAAATCTCATTTAAAACTGCTTGCGGGTTTAATGTCATGTCGGGTCATGGCAATATGGATGAAAATCAGTGAGACAAACGGCATGGGTACCCCCCAGTCCATTACCAGGCCCTTTGGGTCTTGTATGGATATTAAGGGGAACCCCGCACCCAAATTAAAATAAGGAAAGGTCCCTATATACTCTGAACAGCAGTATACAGGCGGTGCAAACAAGACAGGGACTGTAGGTTTGTTGTTAAGTAGAATCTGTTTGTAATTTTGAACATTTTTAATGTGTTTAGCTCCAGCCAAAAAATCTTTTCTAAGCTTTTTGGAAAACATAGGGAAGGGTTATCACCCCTGTGACATTTGTTTTGCGTCTTTCCTCCTCTTCAGAAGATTTCACCTCACTTTTTTGTCCCAATGAAAAATGTTTTTTGAAAATTTGGGTTTTTTTGTGGAACAAGGATTGGAAAGCATCAGTGGAAAGGAAAAATTGTTTTCCCATATTAACTCTTACAGGAGAGAATTTCCCTTCCTTAGGGGTAATTTCATCTCACTTCCTGTTGTCTCCTTCCGTTTGCAAGTAGGAGTCGTTTGTAAGTTAGATGTTTGAAAGTAGGGTCCTGCCCTATATACTCAGCAGAAATTTGGGCCTTAGGTGTTGCTGTGGCCAAAACACTGTAAGCCCTCACAGGGCCCTGCTGTGAAATATTAGATCAAGAATTGTAATTACATGCCCCTGTTGAACAGGAGCTGAAAAATTAGGCCTTAGGCACTGGTGCTGGTGCCACAACACTGCAACCCCTCACAGACACTCTAGTTGAAACGCAGGAACAAGCCCAGCTGCAAAGTATTGCATCAAAAATTGTAATTACACGCCCCTGTTAGACAGGGGCTGAAAAATTGGGTCTTAGGCACTGGTGCTGGTGCCACAACACTGCAACCCCTCACAGACACTCTAGTTGAAACGCAGGAACAAGCCCTGCTGCAAAGTATTGCATCAAAAATTGTAATTACACGCCCCTGTTAGACAGGGGCTGAAAAATTGGGTCTTAGGCACTGGTGCTGGTGCCACAACACTGCAACCCCTCACAGACACTCTAGTTGGAATGCAGGAACAAGCCCTGCTGCAAAGTATTGCATCAAAAATTGTAATTACACGCCCCTGTTAGACAGGGGCAGAAAAATTGGGTCTTAGGCACTGGTGCTGGTGCCACAACACTGCAACCCCTCACAGACACTCTAGTTGGAATGCAGGAACGAGCCCTGCTGCAAAGTATTACATCAAAAATTGTAATTACACGCCCCTGTTAAACAGGGGCTGAAAAATTGTGCCTTAGGCACTGGTGGTGGCGCCCAGAACCAAAAATGTTCTTACAAGCTATCAGCGTGATGATTGAGGAGGAAGAGGATAATTACTCAGGGATAGTCACTCAGCATCAGCATAGGCAGTCTTTGAAGGGATCTGAGATTTCAAAAAAAATTATTCGGTTACATCTGCATCAGGTGCTTGGTAGCTGGTGGTGATCCAAGACTGATTCATTTTTATGAAGGTCAGCCGATCGACCGAGTCGGTGGACAGACGCACCCTGTGATCGGTTACCACGCCTCCAGCAGCACTGAATGTGCGTTCCGAAAGAACGCTGGATGCAGGACAGGCCAGTAGCTCAATTGCATACTGTGCAAGCTCTGGCCAGTGATCCATCCTCAAGACCCAGTAACCCAGAGGATTTTCGGTGGGAAAGGTGTCCAAGTCTGATCTTGCCCCTAGGTATTCCTGCACCATGTAAAACAGACGCTGGCGATGGTTGCTGGAACCGATCATACCTTGGGGCTGCGGACCAAAAAATTGTCTGAACGCATCGGTCAGACGGCCACCTTCTCCACCGCTCCTTCTTTGACTGACCGAAGCCTCAGCAACACGTTGTCCAGAAACAGGAGTTTGTAACCTCCCAGTCTCTGGGAACGCGTTGCACAGACCTTTCTGCAAGGCCTCCCGAAGATGTTTCATCCTCTGCTCCCTCTGCGATGGCAAGATAAGGTCCGCAACCTTACCCTTGTAACGTGGATCAAGGAGGGTTGCCAGCCAGTATTGGTCCTTCTCCTTGATACCACGAATACGAGGATCCTTACGCAGGCTTTGCAGGATCAGGGAGGCCATGCAGCGTAGGTTTGCTGAGGCATTCGGTCCGGAGTCCTCTGGGTCACTAAGGACAACAACGTCCGCAGCCACCTCCTCCCAGCCACGTACAAGTCCATGTGTTCCTTGGGACTGATCCCTTAAAGACTGCTGATGCTGAGTGCCAGGCTCCACCTCCATACTGACACAATCTTCCTCCTCCTCCTCCTCCTCCTCCTCGTCCTCTTCCTGTGTGATCGGCGGGCACGCAGGAACACTGTCTGGATAAAGGGGGCCTTGAGAGCTAAGGAAGTCCTCCTCTTCCTGCCTCTGTTCTGCCTCAAGTGCCCTGTCCATTATCCCACGCAGCGTGTGCTCCAACAGGTGGACAAGGGGGACAGTGTCACTGATGCATGCACTGTCAGTGCTCACCATCCTCGTGGCCTCCTCGAATGGTGACAGGACAGTGCATGCATCCCTGATCATGGCCCACTGGCGTGGGGAAAAAAAACCAAGGTCCCCTGACCCTGTCCTGGTGCCATAGTCGCACAGGTACTCATTGATGGCCCTCTGCTGCGTGTGCAGCCGCTGCAGCATGGCCAACGTCGAGTTCCACCTGGTGGGCATGTCACAGATTAGGCGGTTCTTGGGCAGGTTAAACTCCTTTTGGAGGTCCGTCAGCCGAGCACTGGCATTATATGACCGGCGGAAATGCACACAGACTTTCCTGGCCTGCCTCAGGACATCCTGTAAGCCCGGGTACCTGCCCAAGAACCGCTGCACCACCAAGTTAAGGACGTGAGCCAAACAGGGCACATGGGTCAGTTGTCCCTGTCGGAGGGCAGAGAGGAGGTTGGTGCCATTGTCGCAAACCACCATTCCTGCCTTAAGTTGGCGTGGCGTCAACCACCTCTGAACCTGCCCCTGCAGAGCTGACAGAACCTCTGCCCCAGTGTGGCTCCTGTCCCCCAAGCACACCAGCTCAAGCACCGCATGGCATCTTTTGGCCTGCGTACTTGCGTAGCCCCTTGAACGCCTACGGAGCACCGCTGGTTCCGAGGAAGAGGCCATGGAGGAAGAAGAAGAGGAGGGGGTGGAGGAGAGAGGTGTGTCACAATCAGCATTTTGGAGGCGTGGTGGCGGAACAACCTCCAACACTACTGCACCTTGTCCTGCATCCTTCCCAGCTGCCAGCAGAGTCACCCAATGCGCCGTGAAACTTAAGTAACGTCCCTGTCCATGCCTGCTGGACCATGAGTCAGCGGTAATATGCACCTTACCGCTGACCGCCCTGTCCAGCGAGGCATGGACATTGCCTTCCACATGCCGGTAGAGAGCCGGAATCGCCTTCCGTGAGAAAAAGTGGCGTTTGGGTACCTGCCACTGAGGAACCGCACATTCCACAAACTCACGGAAGGGGGCAGAGTCTACCAACTGAAAAGGCAGCAGTTGAAGTGCTAGCAATTTTGCCAAGCTAGCATTCAACCGCTGGGCATGTGGATGGCTGGGAGCAAACTTCTTTCGGCGGTGCAGCAGCTGGGGCAGGGAAATTTGCCTGGTACAATCTGACGTCGGTGTACCAAAAGCAGATTGCCCATAAGTACTTGGCTGTGACACACCTAATTCTACACCTTCATTCCTCTCACTGCAGGTCGCAGAGAGGACTGAAGGTCTAGTGGGGTTGGAAATCTCAGCTGATGAGGAGCAAGGAGAGATCGTCTTTGTTCTTTGGTGTGGGTCTTTTAGATACGCTTGCCAACGAACTGCATGGCAGGTCAACATATGTCTGGTCAAGCATGTGGTACCCAAGCGGGAGATGTTTTGGCCACGCGAGATACGCTTGAGACATATATTGCAAATAGCAGCGGTGCGATCTGATGCACTCGTCTCAAAAAAGGCCCACACCAAAGAACTTTTTGAATAACGCGCAGAGACTGCAGCGCCCTGCACATGTGGAGCTTTGGGGTGTGATGCAGTCAATGTGCTGCCCTTAGGCTGGCCCCTGGAGGGCATCCTGCCTAGTTGGTGATGTGCCACCTCCTCCTCCTCCTCCTCCTCCTCCTCCTCCTCCTCCTCTCTCCTATCAGGCACCCACGTTGAGTCAGTGACCTCATCATCCCCTCCCTCCTCATCACTGGAGCAAACCTGGCAGTATGCTGCAGCAGGGGGAGCATGACTGCCAGATTGCTGTCCTTCTTGGGCACCCCCTCTGTCCGTGCTCATGTTACTGCCTTCATTGAGCTCAGTATCATCATCAGAGCCTTCCAAACGCTGGGCATCCTCCTGGAGCATGTACCCAACACTGTGGTCAAACAGTTCGAGGGAATCCTCAGGAGGACATGGTGGGGCTAGGGAAGGAGTCACTGATGACATTGAGCTGAGGGAAGAGGCCGCTGCTTTGCCAGACAAAGCACCCTGGGCATGGGTGAGAGAGGATGAGGAGGATGAGGACGGCTTGGTCATCCACTCGACCAAGTCTTCCGCATGTTGCGGCTCAACACGGCCAGCTGCCGAAAAAAAGGCCAAGCGTGTCCCATGGCCACGTGCTGATGAGGATGCACCGTCTCCACGACCAGCACTAGACACAGAGCCTGCTTGCCCTCTCTTATTGGCTTGTGACTGTCTGCCTCTCCTTCTTGGCCTTCCAGACATACTAATGGCCTGTAGCTGCACTAAGCTGGGATAGAACACCTGTAATTTTCTTCAGGTAGCTTTATATACTGTAACCAGACAAGCCTGCCTGTCAGTAGGAAGATAACAGGAACGGATCTAGCTGAACACTGTGAGCAGGACGTACTGCACTAAATGTATATAGCAGGAACGGATCTAGCTGAACACTGTGAGCAGCACGCACTGCACTGAATGTAAATAGCAGGAACGGATCTAGCTGAACACTGTGAGCAGGACGCACTGTACTGAATGTAAATAGCAGGAACGGATCTAGCTGAACACTGTGAGCAGGACACACTGCACTGAATGTAAATAACAGGAACGGATCTAGCTGAACACTGTGAGCAGGACACACTGTACTAAATGTAAATAGTCTAGCTGCCTGACCGTGGTACTAATAGGATCAAAAAGAACACCTGTAATTTTCTTTAGGTAGCTTTATATACTGTAACCAGACAAGCCTGCCTGTCAGTAGAAAGATAACAGGAACGGATCTAGCTGAACACTGTGAGCAGGACGCACTGCACTGAATGTAAATAGCAGGAACGGATCTAGCTGAACACTGTGAGCAGCACGCACTGCACTGAATGTAAATAGCAGGAACGGATCTAGCTGAACACTGTGAGCAGGACGCACTGCACTGAATGTAAATAGCAGGAACGGATCTAGCTGAACACTGTGAGCAGGACGCACTGCACTGAATGTAAATAACAGGAACGGATCTAGCTGAACACTGTGAGCAGGACACACTGTACTAAATGTAAATAGTCTAGCTGCCTGACCGTGGTACTAATAGGATCAAAAAGAACACCTGTAATTTTCTTCAGGTAGCTTTATATACTGTAACCAGACAAGCCTGCCTGTCAGTAGGAAGATAACAGGAACGGATCTAGCTGAACACTGTGAGCAGGACGTACTGCACTAAATGTATATAGCAGGAACGGATCTAGCTGAACACTGTGAGCAGCACGCACTGCACTGAATGTAAATAGCAGGAACGGATCTAGCTGAACACTGTGAGCAGGACGCACTGTACTGAATGTAAATAGCAGGAACGGATCTAGCTGAACACTGTGAGCAGGACACACTGCACTGAATGTAAATAACAGGAACGGATCTAGCTGAACACTGTGAGCAGGACACACTGTACTAAATGTAAATAGTCTAGCTGCCTGACCGTGGTACTAATAGGATCAAAAAGAACACCTGTAATTTTCTTTAGGTAGCTTTATATACTGTAACCAGACAAGCCTGCCTGTCAGTAGAAAGATAACAGGAACGGATCTAGCTGAACACTGTGAGCAGGACGCACTGCACTGAATGTAAATAGCAGGAACGGATCTAGCTGAACACTGTGAGCAGCACGCACTGCACTGAATGTAAATAGCAGGAACGGATCTAGCTGAACACTGTGAGCAGGACGCACTGCACTGAATGTAAATAGCAGGAACGGATCTAGCTGAACACTGTGAGCAGGACGCACTGCACTGAATGTAAATAACAGGAACGGATCTAGCTGAACACTGTGAGCAGGACACACTGTACTAAATGTAAATAGTCTAGCTGCCTGACCGTGGTACTAATAGGATCAAAAAGAACACCTGTAATTTTCTTCAGGTAGCTTTATATACTGTAACCAGACAAGCCTGCCTGTCAGTAGGAAGATAACAGGAACGGATCTAGCTGAACACTGTGAGCAGGACGTACTGCACTAAATGTATATAGCAGGAACGGATCTAGCTGAACACTGTGAGCAGCACGCACTGTACTGAATGTAAATAGCAGGAACGGATCTAGCTGAACACTGTGAGCAGGACACACTGCACTGAATGTAAATAACAGGAACGGATCTAGCTGAACACTGTGAGCAGGACACACTGTACTAAATGTAAATAGTCTAGCTGCCTGACCGTGGTACTAATAGGATCAAAAAGAACACCTGTAATTTTCTTCAGGTAGCTTTATATACTGTAACCAGACAAGCCTGCCTGTCAGTAGGAAGATAACAGGAACGGATCTAGCTGAACACTGTGAGCAGGACGCACTGCACTGAATGTAAATAGCAGGAACGGATCTAGCTGAACACTGTGAGCAGCACGCACTGCACTGAATGTAAATAGCAGGAACGGATCTAGCTGAACACTGTGAGCAGGACGCACTGCACTGAATGTAAATAGCAGGAACGGATCTAGCTGAACACTGTGAGCAGGACGCACTGCACTGAATGTAAATAGCAGGAACGGATCTAGCTGAACACTGTGAGCAGCACGCACTGCACTGAATGTAAATAGCAGGAACGGATCTAGCTGAACACTGTGAGCAGCACGCACTGCACTGAATGTAAATAGCAGGAACGGATCTAGCTGAACACTGTGAGCAGGAAGCACTGTACTGAATGTAAATAGCAGGAACGGATCTAGCTGAACACTGTGAGCAGGACACACTGCACTGAATGTAAATAGTCTAGATAGAAGATAACAGGAACGGATCTAGCTAAACTGAATACAGTGTATATATATATATGCAACACCTGGGATGCATATATATACACAATACACTGTAAGTGCAGCTAACTGACTGACTGTTCTGCCTAATCTATCTAACTCAAATCAAACACTGTCTCTCTGTCTATCTCTTTCAACGCCGGAACACACACTACACAGGGCCGCCGTGCAGGCGGCCTTATATAGTGTGGGGCGTGTACTAAATCCCCTGAGCCATAATTGGCCAAAGCCTCCTTGGCTTTGGCCAATTACGGCTCTCTGTTCAGGCGGCGCTGTGATTGGCCAAGCATGCGGGTCATAGTGCATGCTTGGCCAATCATCAGCCAGCAATGCACTGCGATGCCGCAGTGAATTATGGGCCGTGACGCGCCACACGAATTTGGCGCGAACGGCCCATATCGTTCGCAATTCGACGGACGGTCGAACAGCCGATGTTCGAGTCGAACATGGGTTCGACTCGAACACGAAGCTCATCCCTACTGAGTATATAGGGCAGGACCCTACTTTCAAACATCTAACTTACAAACGACTCCTACTTGCAAACGGAAGGAGACAACAGGAAGTGAGATGAAATCTACCCCTAAGGAAGGGAAATTCTCTCCTGTAAGAGTTAATATGGGAAAACAATTTTTCCTTTCCACTGATGCTTTCCAATCCTTGTTCCACAAAAAAACACAAATTTTCAAAAAACATTTTTCATTGGGACAAAAAAGTGAGGTGAAATCTTCTGAAGAGGAGGAAAGACGCAAAACAAATGTCACAGGGGTGATAACCCTTCCCTATGTTTTCCAAAAAGCTTAGAAAAGATTTTTTGGCTGGAGCTAAACACATTAAAAATGTTCAAAATTACAAACAGATTCTACTTAACAACAAACCTACAGTCCCTGTCTTGTTTGCACCGCCTGTATACTGCTGTTCAGAGTATATAGGGACCTTTCCTTATTTTAATTTGGGTGCGGGGTTCCCCTTAATATCCATACAAGACCCAAAGGGCCTGGTAATGGACTGGGGGGTACCCATGCCGTTTGTCTCACTGATTTTCATCCATATTGCCATGACCCGACATGACATTAAACCCGCAAGCAGTTTTAAATGAGATTTTTTCCTTTAAAAATGACATTTGGTGCAGGGACTGTTCTAAACATGGGAAACACGCGTCACTTTACAGGCATACTATAGACACCCCCCAGGTACGATATTTAAAGGAATATTTCACTTTTTTTTTTTTACTTTAAGCATCATTAAAATCACTGCTCCCGAAAAAACGGCCGTTTTTAAAAGTTTTTTTTGCATTGATACATGTCCCCTGGGGTAGGACCCGGGTCCCCAAACCCTTTTTAGGACAATACCATGCAAATTAGCCTTTAAAATGAGCACTTTTGATTTCGAACGTTCGAGTCCCATAGACGTCAATGGGGTTCTAACGTTCGTGCGAACTTGCGGTCCGTTCGCGGGTTCTGGTGCGAACCGAACCGGGGGGTGTTCGGCTCATCCCTACTTGGGATATCTAACTACCATCCTACAGACATAACAGCTAACAATTAGGAAAGAAGACGCTTGTTTCTGAAATACAAGATTTAAAAACACCAAAAGATACTATAATAAATACCGACAGCACCATAGTATCCCGGAACCTCAAACTCCTGCTAATGACCATTAATATTCACATCACTATCTTACCGTATCTACGGCGATAGACGGGCCAGGAGACACAAGCTAATGAGCACAGGGCTAAACTTTATTATTTACTATAATTTGAGCAGTACCACCACATTTCCTCATAGGAAAAGCTGTGTATGCTACATCAGACATTAAGGTTTCTAGGTACGCCCCTAAAAGTATATTATCTTCTGCATTTCTGCTACCATACGTCGGACATCAGAAATATTGGTACTGCTCACAGCAAGCATACCTCAGCTCATTGGAATAAATAATGAGCAGAAACACAACCAAAGCAGGGAAAGAGGGACCACCAAAGACACCAAAGGACAACCTCTCTGGAAGTAACACCGGGAGCTCAATTAAGCAATACTTAGCCGGGGGGGGAGTCCGGGGAGTGCCCATCAAGAAGCCCAAACGTCAACTATGGTGGACAAGAGGAAAAAGGGTCAAAATGTGAAGGGAGATCAGACCCCCAACCAATCAAGAGAGTCGTTATTAATTGAAAGTGCACACGAAACATCCAGAATGGTGGAACACAGACAAGACCCAGAACTCCCCTCAAAAAATGAAATCGCAGAGATGTTTAAAGCACTTGAAACCTCAATTAAATCAGAGATAAGTATGCTGAGGACAGACCTAGGTAATCTTTTGGCCAGAGTTGAGAGGGCAGAAGACATAATGGATCAACAGGAGCGAGAAATCTCTGACTTAAAAGAACAAATCAAAATAACTCAACAAAACCAGATAAAAATATGCTATAGGTTAGAGGACCAGGAGAACAGAAGTCGTAGACAGAACTTGAGAATCCGAGGTGTCCCGGAAAAGAGGGGTGAGGACCTTAGGAAGACCATAGCGGCCATTTCTCCCCCCTCTTGGAGTTGGAAGGAGAGGATTTCCCAAAAATCGAGCAGGTAGATCGGATAGGAAGGCTGGATACTAGCTAAACAGAAAGAAGCCACGACATAATTGTGAGGTTCAGATTTTAAGCAGACAAGGAAAATATATGGATAAAACTGAGAGGGCAAACTCCACTCCAATACGAGGAGGCAAGGATTCAAGTATTCGCAGATCTAGCCAAAGACACATTAACGAGAAGATGCCTCCTGAAGCCCCTTCTAGAACAAATGATAAATCAAAATATAAAATATACATGGGGATTTCCCGCATGCCTACTGGGCAGCAAAGATGGCAGAACAGCCAGGCTGAGATTTCCGGAGGAGCTAGAGGAATTCTGCAGGAAATTGGGCCTACAGGTGCCCACGACGATGGACTGGTCCAATGAACGGTGGATAGAACTGGGAATAGGATTGGTGTAAAAGGGAAAGGGGGTGGAGGGGGATTCGGGAGGGGGGGGGGGAAAATTAGTAAAAAAAATAGTGAAGTTGGGGAGCCGTAAGGAGTTGACTAGTACACCTGGTCGCCAGGGCAAAGTTGACCGGTGATCGGGCACACCAACAGCCCCATCTTTAGAGGTGCAGACCAATGGAGGGTTACGATTTATGTGACCCACATCGGCCTAAGGGTCTAGCGAAGACCAAAGGGGGGATAGGTGGGGAGGGGGAGGAGAGGAGGGAGGGAGAGGAAGGGGGGAGAAATAAGGGGGGAGAAATAAGGGGGGGGTTATATCTCAATCTTAACGATGAGAATATGGGACATCTCTCCAAGGTCTAAGGCAGAGGGCGTCGGTGGGGGGGTAGAAAAATTACATCAACCACAATAAAATGCATAACATATAACGTCAAAGGCCTAAACATGGCCAACAAAAGACGAAGTATCTTTAACGAGCTCAGGTTGCTTGGACCAGAGGTGGTATTCCTTCAGGAAACACATATATCACAAATAGAACACGGGGGGTCGCCATCGGATTTGCAAAAAGAACCAGGTTCGTGCTGGAAGAGAGATTGGCAGATGCAATAGGTAGATACTTATTCCTCAGAGGTAGATTGAACGAAAGAGACTACACACTAGCTAATATCTATGCACCAAATAAAAACCAGATGAAATACGAGGCAAAAATTCTGGAGAAATTAACGGAGTTTAGGAAAGGGCATCTGATACTAATGGGGGACCTTAACTTTTGTATGGACCCAGGTTTAGATAGTACTGCCCGAGCACAGGGTAAGAATAGCGTACAATTAAGAAAGATCAAGCCAAAGCTCGCCAGCCTTCAGCTGGTGGCTATATGGAGAGTGCAACATCCACGAAAAAGGGATTACACGTTTTATTCCCCTGTGCATGGGTCATACTCCCGGATCGACTATGGGCTGATGGACCATGGGGAAATTGATAAGGTGGTAGACTCCTGGATAGGAAATATAACTTACTCAGACCACGCACCAATGACCATGGAAATAATAATAGGTGAAGAGGTGGGACATTCAGGGCAGTGGCGCCTAAACGAAGAGCTGATAAGGGGGGAGGAAGGGTTCAATAGAATTAGTAAGGAACTGGAGGATTATTTTGCGATAAATGTTACGGGAGATATATCTGGGTCCACCTTGTGGGAGGCCCATAAAGCTTACATAAGAGGAGTTCTAATTGAAATAGGGGCAAGGAAGAAAAAAGAGAGATGCAAGAAAATCCAAAAATTAACAGAGGAGCTAGCCAGCCTAAAACAGAAACACAAGATACAATCAGGTCAACTTCCTCAAGAGATATACAAACACATGGTAATCAAAAGGCCAGAGTTGAAAACATCAATGGAACAAGAAGTTAGAGCAACACATAGTAAGATAATAGGGGATAGATATCGTTGGGCCAATAAACCAAGTAAACATCTAGTGAAAATAGTACAAAAGCGTAAAGCTAGGAACTTTATAGAAAAAATCCAGACCAAAGAGGGCCATATAGAGTACTCTTCTAGAAAAGTAGCGGAGGTCTTCAAGAATTACTATCAGGAGCTATACTCAGTTTCTAAACAGGACACCCAGTCAAACAATAAGAGAGAGAGAAATAACAAGTATCTAAAGAAGGCAATGTTGCCTCAGATCATAGACGTGGAAAGAGACTGTATGGAAACACCAATTTCCGAAGAAGAAGTTAGAAAAGCAATAGCGGATTTACACTAACTTACTATAAAACAGTTAAAGAAGTACTGATTCCCAGGTTGTGTCAGTATTTTAATGGGTTGGGAGAAGGATACGAGATGAGTAGGGAGGCCTTAAAGGCTTCCATTACGAATATACTGAAAGGTGGAAAAGAGAAAACACTATGCTCAAGTTATCGTCCCATCTCCATCCTCAATACTGACACAAAACTCTATGTAAAGGTACTTGCAGAGAGGTTAAAGGGGTCAATGAACGCCCTGGTCAACCCAGACCAGGTGGGTTTTGTCCCTAAAATAGAGGGGAAGGACAATGGGGTCAGGACATTGCTCCTGTTGCAAAAAACGGGTGAGAGTGGACCCCCAGGGCTACTACTGTTGATCGATGCCGAAAAGGCTTTCGACAGAGTAGACTGGGGGTTCATGTTCCAGACCTTGGAGACCATGGGTCTTGGACCCAAAATGATCCAGAGGATAAAAACCTTGTACCATCATCCTATGTCAACGGTGGGAGTGAACGGAGTAATGTCTCAGCCATTTGAGATGGAAAATGGTACGAGACAGGGGTGTCCTCTGTCCCCGCTGCTCTTCGTCCTCACCATGGAACCTCTCCTGGCAACAATACGTGCAGACCCAGATATATGAGGTATTAAGATTGGTGAAGATGAACATAAAGTCGCAGCTTACGCCGACGACATGTTATTTTATATATCGGACCCAGAGACCACCATGCCCAAGTTAGTTAAAGCCCTAAGGGAATACGGGGAGGTGTCCAACTTTCAAATAAATTTGGTAAAATCAGAAATATTAAACATAAACTTAAATAAAATAGAAATGGAGACACTGAAAAAAGAGTATAGTTTCAGATGGACCAAAGAACTAAGGTACCTAGGAATAAAGCTGGCTAATTCAACCCAGAAGATATTTCCAATAAACTACCTACCCCTGTTAGATACAGTCAGATCTGACTGTAAAAACTATGCCCGTAAGGCCCTCTCATGGATAGGCCGTATTAACGTCATTAAAATGGTCCTACTCCCTAAGATTACATACTTGTTCCAGATGATACCGCTACCACTGCCTCTATATTATCTAAGAAAGTTAAAAAAAATAATAATGAGCTTCATATGGAAAAACAAAAAACCAAGAGTCTCCTTCAGGATCTTAAAACAAAAGAAAACAAATGGCGGTCTAGCAGTGCCGGATATTCAGAATTATTATAAGGCCGTACTTCTGTCTAGAATGGTCGAATGGGCAAAGAGAGTAAATGAAAAACGATGGGTAAGAATAGAGGAAAACTTTAGTAAAGCACCATTGGGAAGTATGATTTGGAACCCTCCACACTCTAGAAATTCAGATAAAAACACACATGTAATAACACGTAATGCATTCAAAATTTGGGATGGGGTATACAAGAAAGTTAATGGGAAATATAATTCACCTTTATTGGCACTAACGGATAACAATTTTTTTTCACCAGGTTTAGAAACTATAGGAGGAAAAGATGCACTATGGGGTAAGACACAATTAAGACATATCACTAAGGAGGGCAAAATTATGACACTTCAAGAACTTAGACTTGGGAGGGGGACACGGGGGTTAGATGAGTGGTGGTACCTCCAGCTGAGTCACTTTGTGAGTAAACTACCACATCCGATTAGGATAGGGGACAAACTGACGGACTTTGAGAGGCTATGTTATATAGAAGATCCGAGAAATATAGTTTCAAAAATCTACAAAATCCTGATGAAAACGGATCAGCTGGAGATACCCCCATTTATAAGTAAATGGGAGTGTGAATTGGGCACAAAGAAAGATGAAAACACAATTAGGAGAATTTTGAAAATGATTTGTAACTCAGCAATAGACGCACGAATGGCAGAAATGAATTATAAATGTATAAGCAGAAGTTACTTAAAGCCAGAGATAACAAGCAAATATCAAAACGGGTCGGCATATTGCTGGCGGGGCTGCCAGGAGATAGGAACAATGGCGCACCTATGGTGGACATGCCCCAAAATAAAAAACTTCTGGAGGAAGATACTTGTCTTAGTTAAGAAAATAACGGGAAAAGAAGTGTCAGAAGACCCATGGGAGGTTTTGTTTCATGGGGGAGAAGGAGACACAAATAAATATAAGCGATCACTGGTCCCCCACCTCCTGAACGCCGCGAAGCGAATAATACCAAAGAGTTGGCAGAGGAGGGAGAGCCCTGAGGCATGGGAGTGGATAGATGCAGTAGAGGAAACATATAATATGGAGATCAGGGTAAGCTCGGTAGAGGAAACGGAAACAGGAAGCGTGAACTCAGCGGAGTGGGAACGCTGGAAAAAATTTTTAAAAACGTGGTGCTACGTTAAAGAACTGAAAGCCTTGGATTAGAGAAGGAGAGTTGGGAAAATTAGACCTTGGAGAGATGGGGAGCGGGAGGGAGGTGGATAGGGTGGGTGTGGGGGGTGGTTGGGGTTTATAGAGAAGAATGTAATATTGTTAACTGACTACGCATGACTCCTTGTGGGGATAAGTAATTTCATTAGATTTGTTACATTCTTGGTTTTAATTATTTTTGATATGGCAAAGTGTCACAATGATGAGACAAAGGAGAGAGGGATGGAAGATAAATGAACTGCAAAGTTGATTTAAACCTCTGAAAACGGTCGACTGAAGTGACAAAAAAAAAAAAAACTCTACTTTGTTAATGATTTGCTTAATTCCTTTTGCAATGTTGGTCATTCATAAAACAAATAGTAAACAAGGAGATTTTCATGTTATTACCATATCAAAATCCACTGCTCTCCAAAAAACATTGATGCCAGTCTCTAGTTTAATAAAAACCATATAATTATTCCATACAACTTCTGAGACAATGTTCTCTAGACAGCTGAGACAAAAGTTACACTAATTGGGAAATACATTGGAGAAAACAAAACAGCGGTTGCCAACATCAAATCCTCATTCCTAGTGTGAAGCATGGCGGACAAAGATGGATTGCTTGCAACGTTTAGGAACAAAATAATTTCCACAGAAATGACATGGTAACAGGAGACTACAGTGTGCTGAGGAGTTTCAGAATAAAGCAAGCACACACATATACAGTATATGTCACAAGTTAGTGCTTATAGTACATGTGTAACACCCACCAATCACTCCTTCACAGTTCATAAATAAAAAGGTATGGAGGTACTGTATATGCTAGACCAAAAAACAATAGACTGCTAAAATTATTTTACTATAATTATTATACTAAAATTAATAAACAATTGTTAACTGAACAGTATGCACAATTTATGTTTGTATTGAGGATTTAATAAAAATAAATACAAATTTTAACAGTTTAATATAATACAACCAAAAAGTGCCTAAAAAGTCTCAATAGGAGGTTTAATCTGGGAAAAATAAAAATAAAAGTCAGCAGCTACAAATCCTGTGGCTGCTGATGTTTAATAAAAGGATACTTGCCTGTCTAGGGATCCAGTGTCATCCTCACCCTGTTTAGTTCTGGTTTACTGGTGCTGGTGTTCTATCTAACAGTGCATTTCCGTTGGATAATGTCTCTGATGATCTGCGCATGCAGTACGCAATGTCACTACAGCTGATATGTTGATCAGCTGGCGTGACGTAAACACTGTGCATGCGCAGATCATCAGAGGCATTATCTGACGATCTGCAAAGGGAGAATGTAATCATCAGATTCTGCCCATGCGGGAGAATTGACCGATGACATGACAGGCGGTATTGGGTGTGTTGCAGGGCAGGACACCATCCCGAAACACACCAAATGCCACCGTCCTGCAACACACCCAAATCCACCCTTCAACACACCAAAACCTGCCCTACAAGACACCCAAATCCGCCTGTCATTTCATCAGTCAATTCTCCCGCATTAACAGGAGAGCCAGACAGAATCTGACGACTAAATTTTTCCCTCAGAGGATCTGCGCATGTTTACGTCATGCCAGCTGATCAACATATCAGCTGGAGTGGCACTGCATACTGCGTGTGCACAGATCATCAGAGGCATTATATTCAATAGAACACCAGCATCCTAACTGTGGGCAGCCGGCTATGCTGTATTCGGCTTCGCAGTGGGCTGCCCACTGTGCGTGCTCCAATCATGCTACACTTTGTGAATGGTCCTGCAGTCTTCTGGGACCTGTAATAAGTCCCAGAAGACTGAGGGAAGGGAAGAGAGGGAAGAGAGGGGGAGAACTGCCTAGGTGATCCAAGCAGAAATGGGAGCAGGTACCTGTCAATACTAAGTAAAAAATGTGTGGATGTGTCTCTCGCGCTACTGAGAGTAATTAGAAACGTAGCTAGTGACAGAACTTAAGTGATAAAATAATATATCAAACGCCAAATTTGTTCCCTGTTTGTTTTTAATGTTTTAATGTAAGAGTTCACTTTGCCCCCTTTTAATAAATATATTGTTTGGTCCTGACATATTGCGCTATTGGAGGCTTTTTTGTTTTGTCCCCCATATCTCATTGAGGCATTTCCTTTGAATACACCGGATTAATCGAGCGGATCACCTTACCTATTGGAGGAATGCCGGAGGGTCCGCCTATTTATGGAAGATAGTGGAGATCTCTGACCCTGTTCGAATGCTATTTATCTCCATTATTAATTTACCTCATGACTTGCGCTTGCAGCGCCTTTTATGTGGGGAAGACAATCAGGGAGTTATGGCAGAGACTGGGGGACCACCTATATGCCTCTACAAATGGCAAGCTCACTACTGTGGGCCGCCATATAGGCATTCACCATCGTTTCAACCTTGATTACATCCGATTCACTGTGTTAGACGTTGTCCCGGAAAACCCTCGAGGGGGTAATTGGGACCGCAAAATTTTAAAACGTGAGTCCCTGTGGATTGAGCGACTGAATGCATGTGTTCCTCCTGGCATTAATGAGGCACATTCGTATAAATATTTTCTTGAATAACTTCGTTTATAGGTCCCCCCAGCCTCTGCCGTGACTCAAAAATCTCAGGCTTTTTCAACAAAGCTTCAGGTTTTTTCCCTTGATTGCATCTAAGTGGACTCTCCAGATATAGTGGTTTCACTATATCCCTTTCTTTTTTTCTCTGATGCTTCCTTTCATGGCTGACTTCAAATTCCCAGTAATTCACATGCTTTATTAACCAGAGTTATGTACATTTAATTGAACTGTTTTTATATATCTTGGGTTGGACTGTGATGCATGTCCCTCTAACTGTGGGTCCTTTTATGCTCCCATCGTTGGGGACCATGCATCCCCTCCTCCCTCCCAGTTTATTCTTTGATCAACACTGTTTATATTATTATCAATTGCACCAACCATCCTCTCCTGGAGGGATGTGAGGAGTTAATTCTCCCCCTACGGCGGGCTTGCGTTCCTACGGAAGCAGACTGGGCTCTATGGAGCCCATCTGCTGCTTCGTTTGATCACTGCTTCGGCACTGATCATTATTTGAGCTGTGCGCCTGCGCGGGGTGTTCTGCCCGCACCTGCGCAACAGTGGAGGACCGGACCCGGAAGTAATTAGCGGCTTCCGTTCTCGGCGCCGTTAAACTTCCGGGTTGGAGGTATTTAAGATGCCTAGACCCAGCTGTCCACTGTCACGGACACCCAGCAATCCATCGACGCCATATGTAGCCCCTGTAAGTACTTATGCTATGTTCCCTATGCAGGACGGTGAGCACCATTACTTGTGTGTGGTGTCTCCCCCCCATCCCTGGTTGAGAGCACTGTGCGATTCATGCATACTCCTTCAATCACCCCCTAATACCTTCCCTTATCCATCTGCCTTTCTTACAGCACTTCTTTTGACAGTGTGGTGTGGCTCTTTGGCCACTGACTGCATCAGTCACGTCAATCTGGGTACCAGCAGCTTTTGAGTCTAGCTTCTACCATACTAACGGTGGGTAATCTTTTAGATACCTTGACCCCCTTTTCTGCTCAGTGTTCCCTTCATCCTTTCATTTAGGTGATGGGGTTATCACCTTTTTCTTTCAACCTCTTCCCTCCCCCCATTCCCCTCATTCCCCTTCTTCTCCCTTCCCCTTCCCACAAAACCCCCCCCCTGCCCTCTCCATACCCTCCCAAAACCCCCCCACCCCCCCTCCTTCCCGTCCTCCCCTCCCCTCCCCCTCTTGTTTTTCTCCCTCCCCTGCCCATACCCCTCCCCTCTGACCCCCTCTTTCCTTCTCCCCCCCCTTTTCCACCCCCTCCTCCTTTCCCTTCCCTCACCTACCCTCCCCAGTTCCTCCCTGTGTCCCTTCCCTTCTGTCCCGCTTCTTCCCCTCCCCTGGTCCCCCTTTCCCCCCCCTCCCCCTTTCTTCCCCCCCCCATTCTCCCCTTCCCCCCCCCTCCCCCCCTTTCCCCCCCCCTTTCGCTTTCCTTCCCCCTCCCCGAGATTTCCTTCTTTCTCTATTATCTCCCTCTGTCTTTTCTTCCCTTCATCCCTCCTCACCTATTAACTTGGCACTCCCGGGTGGCCTCCCAAGTAGAATACACACCGCTTAAATCTAAAAATTTGATTTTATTGAATTTTTACAATAGTATCACCCTAATTTGCCTCCCTGGCCCGCCCCCGGGGGAACGCCTTATGAGGGCGTCTCACAGCATCGCTCCAGAGAACCCTTGAGGTTATAGTTTGGTGAGTGCAACTCTCAAATTTCAATATTGTTCTCCAATATCAATTGTATACCTCTTTGCACACATTGTTCATTCATTCTTGCATGTTATGTTGATACTATACTGTTTCCCTTATCTTTATAGATTACATACTATCAGACGCCTCCTGAAGAAGCGGCTGTGACCGCGAAACTGTAGAGGTCACGTCTGCAAGTATCAATATTACATAACCTCTGCCCATGCATCTGTGTGGGCATCAGTTATACCAAATTAGTGTCAACAATGCTGTAACAATCACTAAATGTTTTTGTGTATGTTAAATTATGATAATGTATATCACATGTCCCTTGTAGGATTTTTTATTGTTATTTTGAAATAAAACTATTTTTAAACAAAGTTTTACTTTCCTTCTGGTACCGCAATAGTCCCGTTCCCTCTGAAAGAGGCAGGACCCTATTGGAGAGGTCCCTGCTTTGGATTCTCTTTCAATCCCACTCTGTGCTCCATTATTAAGGTGAGAGTTCTGGGAGACCTTAACATTAAGAAACCACTTATGAAACATCTAGAAACGGACATGGACACTTTTCCTCTAGAACAACACTTCTGTTGAATCTTTCAGCCTGTTATTTTTCATTCACTCACTCAGAGGACTATCTAGTTTCATTTTTATCGTCAATTTTTTATCATTAATTTTTTATATATTTTTGGTGATTTTTCCACATCCTTTGTGATTTTCGGGTTTATGACTTATTACCTCACGTCATGTAGAAACAACTGTGACACTTTTTAGCTATTTTGCACATTTATATTTATTATTTATTTTTTATATATTTATTTATTTGTGCATCTTAGACACTTTATTGCATTCTTGCATATTGACCACTTTTTGCTGTTTTTTCACTTATTTACTCCTATGGAGACACTTTTTCTTTTTAGTGATATGGGTACATCCCATTGCAGTGTTTATTAGTGATATTTATTGTTTGCGCGAGATCACTTCATTGAGTTTATCTGTCAATACTAGGCACCCCCCCCCCCCAAAAAAAAGAACATGCCAAATGTGGCAGAGGTGGAAGATTTAAAACAGAACTTCTCCTTTTGGG
The DNA here is from genome assembly GCA_037952925.1 of Lithobates clamitans. Classification (NCBI taxonomy): domain Eukaryota; kingdom Metazoa; phylum Chordata; class Amphibia; order Anura; family Ranidae; genus Lithobates; species Lithobates clamitans. The sequence continues at coordinate 424,252 of JBBGZY010000727.1, forward strand.
TGGAGTTCTGATTTAATGTTCCTTTTTTGGTCTATTGAGAATGTGTCTATGTGTCTACGGGATATAGGAACACCAGCAAAGGGAACAAACTGACCTATCCATGTGATTGTAATATATTGCATTGTATTGTAGTTCTACTATGGAGGTCCAGTCTCAGTAAAGAGGAAAACTTATTTTACTATGTGTCAAGTTATATTAAAGACTGCAGTCCTAGTTTGATTGTTGTGCTGTCCCTTCAAACATAGAGGTGATGAAAAATGCATTACACAAACCTCCAGACTCATCTTGTACCTACTATCTCTATTTGCAGCTTATCCTCAGAATTACTTTTTACGGTGCTCAAGTGCCTGACACTATAGGTGTTTATTCATAAAATATTTGCAGGCACACACAGACAATGCCTGATGTAATATTTTTAATACATGTGATTTCTGTTCTCACCACTGACAGTGTGATGAATCATCTGCTATACAGAATTGATACATAACTGCTATACAGAACTGATATATTGTTGCAGAAGCAGAATTCCATTGTTTACCTTAAAGTGGACCTTCAGTCATTTTTTTCATCTTTCCATCTATTAAATCTTCTGTCCTTGTTGTTTTAACTTTGGATAGTAAAATATTTTTTTTTTCTGCCAGTAAATACCTTATGCAGCCCATTTCCTGTTTCTTGTCTTGTCATTAGCCTAGGCTTATGACATGATGCACAGCTCTCTCTCTCACTCCCCTGAGAGTTTTTGGCAGGAAGGGAGGGGGGATGAGTCATACGAGGGCCAATGAGAGCTGCAGGGCTGCAAAGCTAGAGGTGTGCCTCTGTGTGTCTGTGTAAATCCCAGAAGTGAATAGGCAACAGCTTCAGCTGCCCACAGTTAAAATGGATGCAGCCAGACTTAGTGGAGGGAGATTTCTGCAGCATATTTGGCAAGTATCACAGTATATATAAAATAGTATGCAAAAGTGGTTGGAGGGAAGCTTCAGAATGGCTAAGACGTTTTTATTACAAATTATGTGAGCAGACTACAGTTCCTCTTTAACTGATCTGTAAAGGGTATCAGTCCTGTAAACTTGTCAAAAATGTAGTTTTATCTCTGCAACATTGTATCAGATCTTTATCAGTTAATGCTCTGCATTAGCTGATTCATTAGACTTAAAATGGAACTTCTCACAAAAGGGGAATTTCCACTTGTTTGTCTCCTCCCCCTCCTCTGCCACATTTAGGGGGGGGGGGGGTGTGCAGGAACTTGGTTATGACAGGTACCCGCTTTCACTTTCGCCAGGATCGCCACCATTCTGGCTTGTCTTTTAAGAGCATATGAAGACAGTTTGCTGATACATGCTTTTTTTTGTTACCCCCCAATAAAACTGTCCACAAGTCTCTGGAGGTGCTGTGGTATGTTGGTAGAATTGGTATGGGGATAGAGTGAAAGAGATTTAGTATATCAGGTAGTATAAACAATTTAGCTAAGGTAATCCAGCCTTTTTAGGACAGTGTGTTTGACAGATCTTTACACAGTTTGGAAACTTGGCATTGTGAAGGTTATGTCCACGGGATGTAATATTTATACCCAAGTAGGTAGGTTGAGAGGAAGGTGCCTGGAGAAAAAGGAGACATGGGAAATATCTCTTTTCATTTGAGATGAAAGGTGCATGGGAAGCATAAACAATTTTGATTTGTTAATTTTGTATAGGGAGGATTGCCCAAACTCTGTGAGAAGATTTTGCAAGACTGTGAGAGCTTGTGCAATTGGTCATGGAGGTTAATTTGTTATCTGCATAAAGTTATATTTTATGGTGTATGCCACCCACAATTGAGGCAGAGAGATCTGGATTTATTCGGACAGATTCTGTCAGGGGTTTGATAATTAATACACATAGAAAAAGGTGTTTAACAATGATCCACCCATTGGATTAAGTCAATAAAATATCTACTGCCATCAGGCTCTTGGCGGCCATCTACAAACCAACTTGGGAGAAGGAGAAAAGGAAAAAGGAGAAGTCTATAAACTAGCAATCTGGCATATATTTTTATATCTGCATTTACGAATGATATGGGTATGTACCGGTAATTAGTTTTGTTAGTTTGGGGTTTTTGCTTGTTTAGGAATTTTAATAATAAGCCCTTCTAGTGATTCTATGGGGAGCTGGCCAGTGGCTACTGCCTGATATGAGATAGAGCAAAGGTGTAGCACTAGTATGTATGTAATGATTTGCAATATTGATTTGTAAATCCATCAGGTCCTGTGAATTACAGTCGTATGCAAAAGTTTAGGAGCCCCTGACAATTTCCATGATTGTCATTTATAAATATTTGGCAGTTTGGATCAGCAATTTCATTTTGATCTATCAGATGAGGTTTATTGGATTAACAGAAAATGCGCAATATGCATCAAAATGAAATTAGACAGGTGCATAAATTTGGGCACCCTTGTCATTTGTTGATTTGAATACCTGTAACTACTTAGCACTGATTAATTGGAACACACAATTGGTTTGGTGAGCTCATTAAGCCTTGAACTTCATAGACAGGTGCATCCAATCATGAGAAAAGGTTTTCAAGGTGGCCAATTGCAAGTTGTTGTTCTCTTTGACTCTCCTCTGAAGAGTGGCAACATGGGGGCCTCAAAACAACTCTCAAATGACCTGAAAACAAAGATTGTTCTACAGTATGATTTAGGGGAAGGCTATAAAATGTTATCACAGAGATATAAGCTGTCAGTATCCACTGTGAGGAACACAGTGAGGAAATGGAAGACCAAAGGCACAGTTCTTGTTAAGGCCAGAAGTGGCAGGCCACATAAAATATTGGAGCGGCAAAGGTGAAGGATGGTGAGAACGGTCAAAAACAGCCCACAGACCACCTCCAAAGACCTAAAACATCAACTTGCTGCAGATGGTGTCACTTTGAATCCTTCAACAATTCAGCCCACTTTGCACAGGGAGAAGCTGTATGGGAGAGTGATGCGAAAGAAGCCTTTTCTGCACACACGCCACAAACGGAGTCGCTTGAGGTATGCAAATGCACATTTGGACAAGCCAGCTTCATTTTGGAATAAGATGCTGCGGACTGATAAAACAAAGATTGAGTTATTTGGTTATAACAAGGGGCGTTATACATGGCAGCAAAAGAGCACAGCATTCCAAAAAAACACTTGCTACCCATAGTAAAATTTGGTGGATATTTCATCATGCTGTGGGGCTGTGTGGTCAATGCCGGTACTGGGAATCTGGTTAAAGTTGAGGGTCGCATGGATTCCACTCAATATCAGCAGATTCTTGAGAATAATGTTGAGGAATCAGTCACAAAGTTGAAGTTACGCCAGGGCTGGATATTTCAACAAGGCAATGACCCAAAACAATGTTCAAATCTACTCGGGCATTTATGCAGAGGAACAAGTACAATGTTCTGGAATGGCCATCCCAGTCCCCAGACCTGAATATCATTGAACATCTGTGGTGTGATTTGAAGTGGGCTGTCCATGCTGGGTAGCCATCAAACCTAACTGAACTGGAGATGTTTTGTAAGGAGGAATGGTCCAAAATACATTCATCCAGAATCCAGACACTACAGACATTACAGGCAATAGGAAGCATCTAGAGGCTGTTATTTCTGCTAAAGGAGGCTCTACTAAATATTGATGTGATTTTTCTGTTGGGGTGCCCAAATTTATGCACCTGTCTAATTTTGTTTTTATGCATATTGCGCATTTTCTGTTAATCCAATAAACCTCATTTCACTACTGAAATATTACTGTGTCCTTCAGTTATTTGATAGATCAAAATGAAATTGCTGATCCAAACACCAAAATATTTATATATGACAATCATGAAAATTGTCAGGGGTTCCTAAACTTTTGCATACGACTGTATGTATGGGAAATTTCCCAATTACTTGTTCTATTTTGGATACTATGAAGGTTGGTATAGGGAGGCTTATTGGTCATGGAACATTTGAGGTAGATAAAGGGAGCTAAGGTATTTGTAAATGTGTTCCATTGCAGGAGTTGGCTATGGCTAAAAGATTGGAGATCCCAACCTTTAGCTGAGCCAGTCAAGAAGTGTACTTTTAATTTCCAGCATTTGAAAGGTGCCAGGTTTGTAAGCCTGAGAGTGAAAATTAGGTTGTTGATTTCTGAGCATGACGTCATGCTAATTTATCTGGCATAGGGTAAATTTGTGGAGAGCAGATTTAAGCTCTTGTGAGTGTGTTTAATTAAATTTGCATTTGTTTTGTATTCTGAGGCTTGAATTTGAGCTGTGAGATCACACATTTCTTGGGCCTCCCATTTTTTACCATAGGCACCTATTTTAATAAACAATACCATAAAGAATGCTTTATGTGTATTCCATGCTAGGGTATGATCAATACCAGTTGTGGAATTAGTGTGGAAAAAAGATAGTAACTTCTATCTGATCTCTTCTTTGCAGCAGAGGGTGGCCAATAGGTTTGGATTAACTCTCCACACCTTTAAATTGTATTAGGCAATGAAAATATCTGCATGGAGATGCATGATCAGAACAATATCAGGCCAATGATCAGGCCAGTATCTGTTCTTGTAATAGATTGTAGCAGGAAGGTACAGGTCAATCCTGGATATGTCAATTGTTGGCTGCGAGAAGAAGGTAAAGTCCTTCTCTGTGCCATGAAGACACCTCTAAGTGTCATGCAGATTTTCATAGTGAAGTAATGACAGCAAGGTCGAGAAGCATTTCCTAGATATACTAGAGATATCCAGAGCATAATCAACAACTTCATTAAAATCTCCACATACTGTATGATGAAGTGACCTTGGTGATATTGATTCATTTTACCAAATAGGGCTTTGAAAAAGGTTTTCTGAAGTACAACGTGTATATTTGGGTGTTTATTACTATGGTAACTAATAGTGATGGGCAAATGGTTTGGCCCAAGCATGAGTTTGGGCCGAACATTGGCTGTTCGGCCTGTTTGTCCAACAATCGAATTTGCAGGGTGTTCAGCGGGTGTTCGCTCCGCCGAACACCCTGCAATGCACTGCGTGCTGCACAGTGCATTTTGTGCCCCAATTGGGCAAAGCTTTGCCCAATCAGGGCACAGTATAAGCTGGTTGTTAAGACAACCGATGAGTCATCAGCTGTCAGTGGGTTTCCCCGCTGACAGATAAAAAAAAAAAAGAACAACAAGGGATCCCCCAGATCCCGCCCCCCCTGGTGAATGAGTATGGAGTACATAGGTCCCCTACCCATTCACCAAATAAGTGTCAAAAAGTAATAAAAACAAAGAGACCGTGTTTGACAATTCCTTTACTAAAAAACAAATAAACATAAATAAATCCATTGTCAATAACGCTGCCCACCGCACCCGAAAAACAAAACAAAAAAAACCCACTTCCGCCATCCATAAAGACTGTCCGCCTACTGCAGGCTCTGCCGTTTGACAGTTCTTATATAGGTAAGGGGAGGAGCCACCTGGCGACGTCCCCTGGTGGCACCGCCTCCTTGTGACATCACCGACGCAGCATACACCAGTTCCTGAGGTCACAAGGGGGCGGTGAGACCAGGTGATGTCACCAGGTGGCCCCGCTCTTACCTATAGAAGAACTGTTAAACGGTGAAGCCTGCAGTATGTGGCCACCCTTCATGGACAGCGGGAGCATTTTTTTTGGGTGCTGCGGGCAGCGTGATTATTGATGGATTTATATCCGGGGATTTATATCCGTGTTTTTTATTTTTTTATTAAAGTAATTGTCAAAAACTTTGTCTGTGTTTTTATTACATTTTGACACTTTTTTGGTGAGTGGGTAGGGATACTAAGTACCCCATACTCATTTATATAGGGGGACCGAGATCTGGGGGCCCTCTGATTAAAGGTGGCTTTCAGATTCCGATAAACCCCCTTCCCGCAGACCCCACAACCACTGGCTAGGGATGTGGGGAAGAGAGCTTAGTCCCCATTAACATGGGGACAAGGTGCTTTGGGGTGGTGGGCAGAGGACCCCCTTGCCCCATGTTGAGGGCATGTGGCCTGGTATGGTTCAGGAGGGGGGAGCGCTCGCTCGTTCCCCCTCCTTTCCTGACCTGCTAGGCTGCATGCCCAGATAGGGGTCTGGTATGGATTTTGGGGGTGACCCACAAAGTTCCGCCTGAGTTTCGGCACCATTGTGGATTTCTTTCATGTCTGGGTTAGGGAAGAAATCTATAAGCCTTCGGGGTCCTATGGTGCTATTTTTCCCCTTGAGCATGCCCCCAGGGTACAAGGAGTTGTTCTGGGAGGAAGGTGGATCATTGCTATGGCAGGAATCGCTGCGAGTTGCTGGTCTGAGTATAGTGTGGAGCTTCCAGATCAGGTGGCAATTCACTTTCATGTCATTGTAACTGCATTACAATTTTTTTTATAAATAGACCCCATATATATATCTCTGTATATGAAAAACTGTTTACTTAACCTCTCCAACCTAATAAATAGTATAACAATACATTGTATACCTTGTGCCCCCTAGGCCTCTTTCATACAGGCCACAGGGGGGCATTAAGAATAGGCAGTTGATCTGAATTTTTACTGCGCCCCCGAACATCTACCTAAAAACCTAACATGGTAACCAGAGGGGTTTGTACATGTGCTGTGGCCTCTGCAAAGTTAGCTCAGGATGCTGAGCTTGACAGGCAGCATAGCATGCCAATCTTGCCCATTGAAGTCAGTGGGAACGCTCCACAACATGGCTGGCAGTTGCATCTCAATATTTTAATGCAAATCCCCTTCAGCCAAAAAAAAAAAATAAAAAATTATATCGAAATGGGGTTTTAATACATTTAAATTTAAATGAGTAGAGATCTTTTATTTGATATTTAATACTGGGGAGAGATAGGTAAAGGAACTTTACAAAAAAATATATTTTATCATGGTTTTTGGTGATAGCTACCAGACATTCTTCTCTGGTCTGTAAAGGCTGCCCTGCCTAGTAAATTGAGCATCATTTTTCATTTCCTCCCTTTTGTATAATGTTACAAATAGCCTTTAGGCTACTTTAAAATCAACGAACATTACACACTGCTTATTCATAAATTATATAAATGCTTATTCATATTTTTTTTTTTTTTGTAATTTCTTGTCTTTTAATAGCACAGATACTTTAACTGAGCTACAAAGAACCACTGATTTAACATACTTTATCCAAAATAGGATGTTAAAGTGAAGAGATTGTTTTGCTCACCAGTGTTCACATGACACTATAGGCCAGCTGCATTTGACTGGCAGAAGCACAAGGAAAGCACTAAGAAGCACTAAGCTTTGACAACTAAACTAGCCACATGAATCATCAAACTGATCTCACTTCCTGCAGAGTCACAGCAGTCATTATTTAGTGACTTTCTTTCCTTATAGCTGTAGAAACCGCATCCTATATTTAACAAGGAAAATATATCCCACGTTTACTAGTCATGGCTACTGACAGGCATTTCTTTTTATTAAAAGGATATTTCTGTGCCTGGAATTCATGAAGTTTCCCTTCATATTCTGATTGCTAAAAGGGTTTGCGGGGTGCGCATAAATATAATATTAGGCATGCTTGTTTTCCATTTTTTTTATAACATATCAGTTTATCCGAATTTTCGGCACTGAATCTGGTTGATTGAAAAAAAAAAATCCTGATTTAAATTAATCTAAACCCATCAATTTAACTGTTTCCCAAAACAGTTACATTCAAGACATGCTGTAATTGATTACTGTCACAATTGCTTGTGTTCTAGTCCTCAACTATCAAGCCATGAAACCATGGCTGGTGTCCTAACTAAATACGTGTAAGCCAAGGTGGCAACTGCAGATCAAAGAGAGGATAAGATGGCAGCTTCCTTAGCTGTAAAAGATAGAGGGGTTTAGTTCTGCTTTAACTATGCTGGCGTTTACATCACAGAGCACATGGATATTGAGAATTACAACCATCTTACACAAGTGAAAAATGGGAAGAATTTGTACATGAATTATAAGAGCGATGGTCAAAATTAATTCCAGCTTGCCGAACAAGAAAAGTTGTACTGTACAGTGTCCATGCATACAGAATAAGAATGTGAGAGTGAGAATTGCACTCAGCGTAAAAAAGAAGGGGTGTTGTGCATACAGTTGCAGCACACAACATGTAGGAGCTGCATATGAACTTGGATCCCCCACTCTAGCACAGCCAGGCACACCGAAGCTTCACAGGCACACAGAGTCAGAGAACAGTCCGTAGCTTTGTTTTTGTTATTTATTAGGGGGCTATTAGTGTGGATAGGGATGGGAGGTTATGGGATGCCCACTTGACTTTAGCAATCTTCAAGGAAAACTTCCTATATACATCTATATACAGTCCCCTCTCTTTCCTCCTGCATACTCTTGTCAGCTTCTGCTGAATCACTCTTGATGGATTTGACAGACTGCTTATCAGATCAGCAAAAGCCCATTAGGCTGGATTCACACCTATGCATGTTAGTGCTTTTTGCATTTTGCAGATTTGCACTACAGAACGTGTTCCATAGGAAACCATGTTAAATGTAGTGCAAATCTGCAAAATGCAAAAAGCACTAAAAATGCATAGGTGTGAATCCAGCCTTACAGACAGGAACTCACAGTCCCTTAAAGCGGGGGTTCACCTATCTATCGTTTTTTTTTTGGAGTTCATTCACAAACTTTTCTTCTCATGATTATCTACTCACATGTTCTGTGTAATAAGTCCGCCTGTGTCCGATTTTGTTGTAAAGAATAACTTATAAAATTCACTGAAGGCGGTTTCCATCTTCATTGTGGGCTTTTGAAGCCCACAAGCATGTATTTCCTGGATGCGGTGAATGCTGTGCTCCCAGCATTCACCGAGATGTTGTGATGACGCTGTTGCACAATGCATGCTGGGAAGCCTGAGACTAGCTCCCAGGGGAGGTCTGGGAGAGGCTAGAAACATGTCTACTCCCATGGGAGGAAAACCAGGAAGTGCTAAGAAGATTAGAAAAAAAAGGTAATTACAGCGATTTAATTTTTTTTACACAGCATGTCAGCATCTAGGCAAGGAAGAGAATGCATAGAGATAATGTTCAAAATTTGGGTGGAACCCCGCTTTAAGTGTAGCTCAGATGTAGTGAAAAAGCATGTAACATCTCCTCTCTGACCACTGATCCCAGCACCACCTCTTCAGACACTGCCAACCCACCTGGCTGCAGTTGCCCCTTTCACCAGCCCTCCTGACTGTCTCTCTACCAGTCCATCTGACTGACCCTTTACCAGCCCACCCGGCTGATTCTCAGATCTCTCAGGGAAGGATAGAAGAATTAGGCACACCGCTGTCTTCAACTGAGACTGGCTACATGTGGCAGTCTCCCCCCTTCGCTAGTCCCCAACAGTTTTGCATTACTCACTCTGTCCTCTCTTGCTCCCCTGCCTCCAAGAAGACCTCCTCTCATGTGTTTTGCCATGATCCTTCCAACAGTGTTAATTTTGTTGACTAAAACGACTAAAACGTTTTAGTCGACTAAATGAATACTATTTTAGTCGACTAAAATATGACTAAAACAATTGAGATGACTAAAATACGACTAAAACTAAAATGGCATTTTAATCAAAAGACTAAAATGGGACTAAAACTAAAATGTCATTTTAGTCAAAAGACTAAGACTAAAGCTAAATTGAAATTTGACTTCAAAATTAACACTGGTCAATGTTCATACCTCAGTACCTTAAATAATATATGCGATTTTTCACTCCAGCAGTATATAATGAGTTTGGAAACTGTAGAGAAATGTTAACTAATGCATTACAATTTGATTACACCCATTAGATTTTTAGATGACTAAAATGTACTGGAGATTTAGTCGACTAAATACGACTAAAATGGGACTAAAACTAAAATGCCATTTTAGTCCTAAGACTAATGCCCCGTACACACGGTCGGACATTGATCGGACATTCCGACAACAAAATCCTAGGATTTTTTCCGACGGATGTTGGCTCAAACTTGTCTTGCATACACACGGTCACACAAAGTTGTCGGAAAATCCGATCATTCTGAACGCGGTGACGTAAAACACGTACGTCGGGACTATAAACGGGGCAGTAGCCAATAATTTTCATCTCTTTATTTATTCTGAGCATGCGTGGCACTTTGTGCGTCGGATTTGTGTACACATGATCGGAAATTCCGAAAACGGATTTTGTTGTTGGAAAATTTTATAGCCTGCTCTCAAACTTTGTGTGTCGGAAAATCCGATGGAAAATGTGTGATGGAGCTTACACACGGTCGGAATTTCCGACAACAAGGTCCTATCACACATTTTCCATCGGAAAATCCGACCGTGTGTACTAAAACGAAATCAAAATTTGCTGCCAAAATTAACACTGCCTTCCAACACCCGAGCCCCAGTCTAAGGCAGGACACCCCCCCCAGACTGGGGGTACCCCTGAGGTCCACCGACAGCCTCCTCAACACTGTATATCCATCTTTCACCCGACTGCCCCTGCTGGCATGCCTCATCAATGTTTAAAGGCTCCCAGGCTCCCTGCTAGGCTCACTCCCAGGGATTGACCAGAGACCTCTGAATATGCTTAGCAGCCCCTCCTAGTCTCCATCCACTATCTTCGAGAATGTTCTCCAACATTCTGGGAACCAGGAGAGGCATCAGAGAGCTGCTGAGATGAGCTACCCAGCCCTGACCTCTAATAAACCCTGACCCAATTAAGACTCATCAGCTTAAATGTGAGTCAGAGTATGGTTTGCCTACACTAACGTTTAACACACACTAGAGGGTGCTACACAGTATACATATAGAATACATACAGTATAAATAAATACATTAATTTATAGTGTTCATAAATACAGAACTAAAGCAGATAATGAGAATCACAGTGCAGTGTCCATACATATCCAGAACAACAATGATAACATTTGGACAAAAAAAATAATAAATATACTGTTATATTAGTGTTACCTATTGCTATATAACCCATAAAGCAGGAATCCATCTTAACAGATGTGTATAAGGCCTCAAATACATGAATGTTTTTGGGCATTCAACATAAATTGTGAATGTATTCCTGTGCCCGTGAGTGCACAGCCTCCCATAGTAATGAATGACTGTATGCTAGCTGTACATGGGTATCCACTGTGCATAAACTCCTCCACAAGCATAAATCCCTGAATGCAGCTTTTATGCATTTAGACATTTATGTGCGCAAGTTTACACAAGCACGGCAAATACCGGTGTACAGCCAGTGTCCTGCCATTCATTACTATGGTCAGCTATCTGCTGCAGATTTCTCTCCCAGGCATGGAAATACACTTGCAACGTATATTAGATGCCTAAACCTGTCCCTGTGCATGAGGCCTTAAAGTTCAAGTAGAATCAAGTAATGTATTTGTCATTCCACAATAAGCGCCATAAACTGACATAAAGTCACTGTCCCTTCCAATGCTACATATACTGTAAATAATGTACATATGGAACATATACAGTTTACACATAGAAGCACTTTACAACTTTGATTCAACATCCCATAAAATACACCCCACACCCTGCCATCAGTCATCTTCACTTATAATAAATATGTAAAAGGAGGAGAAAGAAATAAAAAGAGAAAAAGTTAAAAACAGTCCTCAATCACCCTCCTAAAATTTCTGCTGTAATCTATAGTAAGATTATCAGGTCCTATACTACACATACCTCCCATCATCAAGTTTATTATTAACAATTAGTTACCTCACATTTTACATTTCCAGACAGTAGCATGCCTGCAGATCTCCTACTTCAAGTGGCAGCTTACTGATACAGCCATCACATCTAAGAATCGGTGAACTGCAATATATTAAACATTTGCTTTTGCGTTTAATACTACTTTCAGTTTATTTAACTTCATGAGCAGGGAGAAGATAAAGCCAAAATCTATGACTGCCATTAAAAGTGACCCTATCAAAGGAAAACGAAAAATAAAAAAGAAGCAGAAGAGAGAATTACTCTCTCTTGCAGAGGCACAGCCACAAACTATATCTGACACTTCCAGGTATGTCAAATACTATGCTTCTATTGTACGATGTGGTTCTATCCACTTGCTGCTGTTGCTCTGCAAAAAAGGGAGGATTGGGGTTACCACTGCTGGACTGGTAAAAATTCTATGGTGATCTATTTTTTTTAACAGGTTGCTTTATAACTTACAGTATGTTGCTATGCAAATCAAGTCGTGATCTTTAAACATGAACCATTCTGTAAAGGGCACTAGTAGAACGTAAAGTACCCATTTACTATTGGTGAGAGAGAGGTCTTCTAAACGCCTATTCTGGGCATATAAGGTTTAATTTACTAAAGGCAAATAGACTCTACACTTTGCAAGTGCACTTGGTCCATAGCTTAGTAAATGAGGTAAAGCTTCACATTGCAATAAATACCCAATCACATGCAAGGAAAAAAAAAAACAATTTTTTCTTGCACATGACTGGATAATGGAAGTCAGCAGAGCTTCCCCTCATTTAGTAAACTCTGGAGCAACTGCACTTGCAAACTGCACAGTTTGTTTGCCTTTATTAAATCAACCCCATACTGTCAAGATTATGTTCCACGTTAGATCTGTCAAATCAACAAAATATAGCAGGCTCTGTCATGTCAGAAAAAAACATTCCTAAACAATGCATTCACATTCCATCTAACTAGGAATGACTAACAACAAGCACTTGGTAAATGTTAATTTAGCAGATTCAGTTTTATACAAAATCAGATTGCATGTGGCCAGAAAAAATGAGAACAAAGGGAATAACCAGAGAAGTTACTCTTCTGGTGGTCTCGGCTGGTTTGTGCTCAATGTAGCACTGTGTTGGCTAGACTTAAAACTCAGGCTGTGGAAGGACCTATGTAGATTCTTATGTTCCTGGTTCTTTTTGGCCTAATGCTTCTCCTAATTGTAGCTTCGTAATAGGAGGAAAAGGAGCCTTGGTGATGTTTTAATACAGTACATGATAACACTATGGGGTAGAGAATATATAAAGAACATAAGCAGCGCTATATAATAGCGCTGCTTATGTTCTTTATCTATACAGGTAATTGGTATCACAATTTATAGCTGGCTTCTTTTAGTACTACTAACTTAGCGCAGATTTATATATTTATTGTCTGTAGAGAATATAGTCTAAAGACATTCCATTTTGGACCATTTGCACAAAACAAATTTACATGCAGTTTCAGAAGAGCAACAGCTATGCAAAAAAGAAATAAATAAATGAACACCTCTATGTTTGTATTGCAAGACAAAATCTTTTGTACTAACTCCAACAATCACAATGGATCTTCTTTACACTGCTATACCCCCTAATAAACTGAATTAAAAACAAGGATTCTTGATCTACACTTGTAATACTACGTGTTCCAGCTGTGTCAAAATGATTAAATATTTGCACACATCATACGTAAGGTACCACTTCTTACTATATTCTAATAATTGTGTAGCCCTCCTTTTGGGGGAGTTATGAGAAATGGCCCTCCCCAAACAAGACATTGCGCTAAACCTGTAGGTAAATAAGAGGACCTTTGCTAAGTAGAAGAGTGGTTTTGATAATAAAGCTGGCAGTCCCTCCACCCAGGACAGGGCCACTGTGAGCAGAGGGGATTCCCTTCTTGGAAAATTAACCAGTAGTCTAATCAAAGTAATTGAGAAAAGAGGAACTACTGCAGCCAGCATATAATATTAGCCATAAGTATATAGATACACACCAGTATGGGAATAATATGAGCTTTATATAATAAAAGATTAAAACAGCACATATATCCAACGTACAAAAAAGGTAATATCAACAAAGGGCCCAACAGTAGAGATGGGCTGAACACCCCCCAGTTTGCTCCAGAACTTTCGAACATCGCAAAAGTTCAGAGACAAACAACAAACCCTATTAAAGTCTATGGGACCCAAACAAGGAAAATCAAAAGTCCCGATTTTGAAAGCTTATATGCAAGTAATTGGGTATACAAAGGATATGGGGGTCCAGGTACTGCGGCAAATTAGGCGGTCGCCTTAGGCCTCGCCCTCAGAAGGGCCTCGCGCTCGCAGCCACCTTATTTGCCTCAGGAGTGGAAGGAAATATCGGCGGTCAGTGTGCTCAAGCAAGCCGGCGGGATGAGCGGGCGGCCGGAGCTGCACACAGACTGACGCCGTGGCCACCTGTCTGAGCTGAGCCACTGGGTCCGCGGACGAGGGAGAAGAATAACAGACATCATCTCGGCTGCCGCTGTGTCCAATAGCAGGCTCCACCGCCGCAGCACCGTTCTCCTAGGCTTTCCCCCTAAGTCGGCTGCCCCAGTGCATGGCGGGAGTTGTAGTTCTCCACAGCACAGACACACAGACTTCAACTTGGCCCTCTGTTGCCTGTGCTTTGCAGAGACTACAACTCCCAGGTTGCACTGCAGGGCACTCAGAGAGAACATCATGTGCTTCTCTTGCTGCCTTTAGTAGAGGACCGAGGCGAGGAGCAGGTAGGTACATCTTACTACATGCTGTCTGTACCCTGTCTGTCTATGGTCTCATCATGGGGCACAAAGGCAGCATTTGATGGGAACAGTGGTGGCATTTGATGGGGCACAGTGGCAGAATTTGATGGGGCAGAGTGGTGGCATTTGATAGGGCACAGTGGGAAAATTTGATGGGGCACAGTGGTGGCATTTGATGGGGAACAGTGGCAGAATTTTATGGGGCACAGTGGCAGAATTTGATGGGCACAGTGGCAGAATTTGATGGGCAAAGTGGCGGCATTTGATGGGCACAGTGGTGGCATTTGATGGGCACAGTGGCTGCATTTGATGGGGCACAATGGCGGCATTTGATGGGGCACAGTAGCGGCATTTGATGGGGCACACTGGCGGCATTAGATGGGCACAGTGGCGGAATTTGATGGGCACAGTGGCGGAATTTGATGGGCACAGTGGCTGCGTTTGATGGGGCACAGTGGCTGTGTTTGATGGAGCACAGTGGCGGAATTTGATGGGCACAGTGGCTGCGTTTAATGGGGCACAGTGGCTGTGTTTGATGGGGCGCAGTGGCAGAATTTGATGGGGCATAGTGGCAGAATTTAATGGGGCACAGGGGCAGCATTTGATTGGGCACACTGGCGACATTTGATGGCCACAGTGGCAACATTTGATGGGGCACAGTGGCAGAATTTTATGGGGCACAGTGGCTGCGTTTGATGGGGACAGTGGCAGAATTTGATGGGGGACAGTGGCGGCGTTTGATAGGGCACAGTGACTGCGTTTGATGGGGGCACAGTGGCTGCGTTTGATGGGGCACAGTGGCTGCGTTTGATGAGCAAAGTGGCTGCATTTGATGGGGCAAAGTGGCTGCATTTGATGGGGCACAGTGGCTGCGTTTGATGGGCACAGTGGCTGTGTTTGATGGGCACAGTGGTGGCATTTGATGGGGCACAGTGGCAGAATTTGATGGGGCACAGTGGCAGAATTTGATGGGGCACAGTGGCGGCATTTGATGGGGCACAGTGGCAGAATTTGATGGGGCACAGTGGCGGCATATGATGGGCACAGTGGCTGCATTTGATGGGCACAGTGGCTGCATTTGATGGGCACAGTGCCTGCAATTGATAGGCACAGTGCCTGCAATTGGTGGGCACATTGGCTGCGTTTGATGGCCACAGTGGCGACATTTGATGGGCACAGTGGCAGAATTTTATGGGGCACAGTGGCTGCGTTTGATGGGGAACAGTGGCAGAATTTGATGGGGCACAGTGGCTGCGTTTGATGGGCACAGTGGCTGCATTTGATGGGCACTGGCTGTGTTTGGTGGGCACAGTGGCTGCATTTGGTGGGCACAGTGGCTGCGTTTGGTGGGCACAGTGGCTGCATTTGATGGCACAGTGGCTGCAATTGATAGACACAGTGGCTGTGTTTGATGGGCACATTGAGGCTGCAATTGATGTTTTTTTCCCTGAATTTTTCAGTTTGTTTGCGCCTCCCCAAAAATTTTGAGCACCAGCCGCCACTGGATAGGATCATTGTGCTGCTTCTCCTTACTCGTTGAATGACAGGCTGAGGGCATGTACATTCCAGTGTGGGCTTCGAGGAAGGCCGTTGAAGGAGGCTGGCTGTCATTCAAACTGGAGGGCTTATTTTATTTTTAATGGGCTTTTTTTATTTATCTTGCTGCAGTTCTGCTTTTAAAATGAACGCCAGGCAAACAGCTATTCACACACATATGTGAAATGTTTCATCTACCAAAAGATTTATAATTCTGTGCTGCATTTTTTGTGATTCATATCCCTCTGGACCACCTTCTCTATTACAGTTAAGTAATACAGCAGTGTTATGTACCTTTTCCATAAACCTGCTGATAATGAAGAAGCATTACACTGATAAGTTTTCAATTATGCTCATTCTGTTGTTATCATGGCCGCGCAGTCTCTGATCATCACCTGTATCATTGTCCCCACACAGTCTCTGACCGTCTCCTGTATCATCATCCGCACAGTCTCTGACCGTCTCCTGTATCATTGTCCACACAGTCTCTGACCGTCTCCTGCATCTTTGTGGCATGATTGTCTGTTAGCACCCTGTCTGTGGCTCCAAAGTTTGATACCGTGTTAGCCAGGTAATGCCACGTACACACGAGCGGACTTTTCAACGGACTAGGTCCGGCAGACCGGACTCCGTCGGACAATTTGACCGTGTGTGGGCTCCAGCGGACTTTTTTCCCAAAAGTCCGACAGTCCTAGAAATAAAACGTGTTTCAAATCTTTCCGACGGATTCAAGTCCGGTCAAAAAGTCCGCTCGTCTGTATGTTAGTCCGACGTACAAAAACTGATGCTAGGGCAGCTATTGGCTACTGGCTATGAACTTCCTTATTTTAGTCCAGTCGTACGTCATCATGTACGAATCCGTCTGACTTTTTGGTTGATTGCGTGTAGGCAAGTCCGTTCATTTGAAAGTCCGTCGAAAAGTCCACCGGACCTAGTCCATCGAAAAGTCCGCCCGTGTGTACACGGCATAAGAGTTTGCTTGTCATAACCATAATAAAACCATCTCCTGTATCATTGTCCACACACAGTCTCTGACCATCTCCTGTATCATTGTCCGCACACAGTCTCTGACAATCTCCTGTATCATTGTCCACACACAGTCTCTGACAATCTCCTGTATCATTGTCCGCACACAGTCTCTGACCATTTCCTGTATCATTGCCCACACAGAGTGTCTGACCGTCTCCTGTATCATTGTCTGCATAGTCTCTGACCGTCTCCTTATCATTGTCTGCATAGTCTCTGACCGTCTCCTGTATCATTGTCTGCACAGTCTCTGACTGTCTTTTGTATCATTGTCTGCACAGTCCCTGACCATCTCCTGTATCATTGTCCGCACAGTCTCTGACCGTCTTCTGTATCATTGGCTGGACAGTCTCTGACCATCTCCTGTATCATCGTCCGCACACAGTCTCTGACCGTCTACTGTATCATTGTCTGCATAGTCTCTGATCATCTCCTGTATCATTATCCGCACAATCTCTGACCGTCTCCTGTATCATTGTCCGCACAGTCTCTGACCGTCTCCTGCATCTTTGTGGCGTGAGTGGGGCCTCATGTCTAAGTTTTGCCTAAGGCCTCACAAAGTCTAGAGCTGTCTCTGTATCAATGAAAAAAAAAGTATGTAAAAAAGATAATTTTCAAATGAGCAGTGATTTACTGATGCTTAACGTGAAATAATACAAATTCCTTTAAATATAGTGGCTGGGGTTTTCCCTTAGTCTGCCTGTACAGTGGCACTGCATTAGAATCAAGTAAGGCTTGTGTATTGTCAAGGAGCAAGAGGCTGACGCTGACGCTGTGTTCAAATAACTCAGTTGACTCCTCCATGCATGATGCTGGGGCTATGGCAGGAATAGCTGTGGACAAGGAGGCAAAATAAGCCACTCTGGCAGCTGCAAAGGACTGCGTACTAGTCTCTGCTTGGGTGACAGAGGATGAAGATGGTTTAGTAAGCCAGTCCACCACCTCCTCTGCATGCAGTACTGGATAGCACGGACAACATAACTAAACAGAAGAAATGGCACCCTGCCTGAGGACAGACCACGTCCACCTTTGCCTGTGAACATAGACACTTCTGGCCCCCTCAGAGTGCCATGGGAATGTCTACCTCTCCTTGTTGGCCTCCCAGACATGATGGGAGCTTATTACCGAAATGAAATAGAGACGGGAAAATTTGTACATGGATGCCCTTTAATCAATGGAAAGTGATGTTTGGTGCACTTTAACTTGAGTACTCACTACACAGACACACTCCACTGATACTACATTATATTACAGTAAAACTGCACTGCACACTTCAATATACTGCAGAAAAAGTTCACTAGCCACTTCAATATACTACAGTAAAAGTGCACTAACACACTTCAACATATTGCAATAAAAGTGCACTGATGCACTTCAATATACTGCAGTAAAAGTGCCCTGATGCACTTCAATATACTGCAGTAAAAGTGCACCTGACACACTTCAATATACTGCAGAAAAAGTGCACTGATGCACTTCAGTATACTGCAGTAAAATCGCACTACGGCACTTATAGATATTGCAGTGAAACTGCCCTGACACTCTACACTGACACACTTTACAGATACTAAACTGACACTAAAGTAAAATAAGGAAGGTCTGCACACTAGAACAAAATAAACAAAATAACAGAATGATAATAAACACACCCTAAAGAGTTAAACTACATCATTTTATTAGCTATAAATAAGCAAGATACAAAAAGACAATAGCAATATCCCTTAATCCCCTATAAATAGACCAGAAGGAAAGTCCCAAAAAAAAAAAAAAGGGAATGACTTCCAGGTGGTCTAAAACCTAAAACCTCCCTAAAAAAACCTACAAAAACAGATGATCCATATAATTCATCGCCTCTCACAATAAGAATAAAGACCTGCAGTCCGTGGATCCCTCCCTCCCCCTATATAGAGCACTCCCCATAAACACCTGTTAATACCCCCAGCCACCTAGGGGTGAGAACTGAACTATAAAATTCCTGAAAAGAACAGTGTGATTCTGTGAACACAGAGATATTCACACTGTCCTGTTTTGTGGAATGATACAGTTATTCCAACCGAAAAAATGCAGTATGCACATATCATCACCCAATGGTCAGTAAGTCAGTCAGGAACAGGGAAACCATCATGGTAAGAGTAGGGGACACAGCTGAATATTGTATGGTAATCCAAGCAAATAACTGAGGGGGAGAGCAATGTACTCCTTACGGTGTTGAATATATCCTCAAATATGGGTAGTTCCTGCTGTTCTCATCCTGCAATCGAAATAAGAATCATTGTGCAATGACAGACACTAGTTTGAGCTGGATGGATCACTTGACACTGCAGTCCAAGCAGGTCAGATATATTATCACACAGAAACAAACTCTCATGCCGCGTACACACGAGCGGACTTTTCGACGGACTAGGTCCGGCGGACTGGACTTCGTCTGAGAATTCAACCGTGTGTGGGCTCCAGCGGACTTTTTTTTCCCAAAAGTGTTCGGAGGCTATTCCAGCTTTCAGGCTGAACAGCTGTCAGTGTACAGCCTATCACGGACATTCTCTCATCTCTCATCCTCGTGGTATGAGAATGAGAGAATGTCCATGATAGGCAGTCAGCGGTCAGCCTATCACAGACGAGGAGGAGGCACGGCTTTTGAACTGTGGAATGGCCGCCGAACAGTATCATCACACGCCGGCCGCTGTCTGAGGATGGAGATCGCCACAGGGAGGATGGAGATCGCCACAGGGAGGCTGCACAGGACACAGGTAGGCTGCACATGCACACAGGACACATGCACACAGGACATGTACAGGACACAGGACATGTACAGGACACAGGGACACAGGACACACATGTACAGGACACACATGTACAGGACACACATGTACAGGACACATGCACATGTACAGTACACAGGACACAGGGACACATACACATGTGCAGGACACATGCACATGTACAGGACACAGGACACATGCACAGGATACAGGTAGGCTGCACAGGACACAGGGAGGCATGCAGCTGCAGATGGGCATTGTTGACCCTCTGCATTTCTCACCCTCGTCTTATACTCGGGTCAATACGTTTTTCCCACATTTTGTGGTAAATTAGGGCCTCGACTTATACTCGGAACGACTTATACTCGAGTATATACGGTATTTGTTATTTGTACCTGTAGTACAGCCCAGAAGCAATAGTGCGTACTGCGCATTTTGCTTTTTTTTTGACCTACCTAAAACACACCGACACTGATGCTGATAAAAAAAAATTCTGTCCATTATATACAGTACTGACCCTGACATTTGACTCTGACCATGATCGTTGACTCAAACACTATCCCTGGCACTGACCTAGATCAAACCTTGATCTAGGTTTTTTCTTTATTTTATCTTTTATATTTTATTATTTATATATTTTGAAAAAAATTACAAACACTTTTTTTTTTTTCTGGAATGAACAAGAAAGATACATTGTATTCTTCTTCTCCATTCACAGAAAGAAAAAAACCACAGAGGTGGACTTCACAGTGATTGATCACTAGGGATGAGCTTCGAGTACTGTACGAGTCGAACGTAAGTTCAACTCGAACATCAGGTGTTCCCCTGTTCGTCGAACAGCAAGCATACATCTGACCTGCATGCTTTGGCCAATCACAGGAAGCTCCTCATCGAGAGCCATAATTGGCCAAAGGCAGGGTGCCTTTGGCCAATCATGGCTCAGGGGGACTAAGTCCATAACCCACACTATATAAGGCTGCTTACACAGCGCCCGTATAGTGTGTTATAGTGGACAGAGATATATAAATATATATATATACTCTGCATTCAGCATAGCCTATATATATAGTGCATTCGGTGGTGTACAGTTTGTAATACAGTGCAGGCGGCGTACACAGTATATAATACAGTGTAGTGTGGTGTTGAAAAAAAAATACCCATCATGTCCGGAAGGCCTCCAAGGAGAGACAGATGCTCACAAGCCACTAAAAGAGGGCAAGCAGCCTCTGAAATAATATTTAACAGCAGGGCCCATTCCTGCACCAAACAAGAAACTGAGAGGGGTTACAGTGTTCTGGCACCACCAACACCTAAGGCCTAATGTTTTTTCCCCCGGTTTAACAGGGGCATGTAATTACAATTTTTGAAATAATGTTTAACAGCAGGGACCATTCCTGCGCCCACCAAGAGTGACTGTGAGGGGTTACCGTGTTCTGGCGCACCACCGACACCTAAGGCCCAATTTTTCAGCAGAATATATAGTGCAGTCCGTATAGTATATATACTGCAGTTCAGAGTATATAGTGCAGTCCGTATAGTATATATACTGCAGTTCAGAGTATATAGTGCACTCAGTGTAGTATATATAATACAGTGCAGGGTATATAGTGCAGTGTACAATATATAATATAGTGCATTGAAGTGGTTAAGGTGAGCCCTATGACAGAATTAAGAAAAAAATGTCATGCATTTCCCCGTCCATACCAGGCCCTTTGGGTCTGGTATGGATTTTGGGGGTGGGACCCCCATTCCATTTTAAAAAAAAATATATGTGCTTCTCCCTTGTGCTCCTAGCACAAAGGGAGAAGCACATATATGCAGCCCCACGTAAAAAGCCCAGCGCAGTGGGGCCACATATATGTGTTATGTTGGTGTGAAGGGGTTAAGGCTAGATTTATTTGCTTTGTGTTGAAGCTGGTAAGCTTGATGAAGGAGGTATGTAACTCCTCCAAAACCTAGGGCCCTGATGATAGTGCGCTACCATGCACTGTGGTGTGCAGCAATGCAGATGTCTTTCTTTAGTCCGTTAGTAAGCCATGGAAATAAATAATGTGATGTAGTTGTTGCATTGCATGGGTGCTAATTGGACCATAGTGTTTCTATTTAGTGGGATTTTTTTTTTGCTTTACTCTCCGTACAAGTCAATGCAAAATCAGCTATAAGGAGCTCAAGAAACTTGGAAGGAAATCATAAGAACTTGAAGGAATTCAGAAAGTACTTGAGGGAGCTTCTACATAAGCACGGAAGCTCCCCACACATTACAGTCTAATTATGCAATCCCCTTTAGATCTCATAGCTCTCATAAATTCAATAACTATGTAGTGCAAGGGTCTGCCTGATTGGATACAGGTTAATTGGATAGGTTAGGTTGGTCCTTATATTGCATTGTTTTGGTAGATCTAAAGTTGATTGGTCACATTGTTACGTGTATGGTGATCCTTGGGATGACCATAAATACACAAAATTGTACAATCTTTTTTAGCTCTACCATCAACATGTAGTATAAAAGTTTACCTGAGTTGATACTAATTAAAAGGATTGGTTAGATTTGTCTTCATGTTATATACTTTGGTAAAGCCAAATGAGATTGTACAGAAATTGTTCAATCATATTGTATAGTGTATGTTATGGTTTCCTTATCATTTCCAAAACTGCTAAAAGCCTTGTGAAAGCAATGCCATTGCAAAGAATTTTCTAAATGGCTCCCAGGATGATTGGCCAACCTTCTGTGTTCACAGTGCAGCAGGGCAACTGCTCATCATGGTAACTGGAAGCAAGTGGAGATCACTGGAGTAGCGGTGTCTACTTCAGTGATTTCCAGCTTCCAGGAGCATTGGCCAGGTATGGTATAAACATAGTTACATGTTGCCAATTGTCAGTATTTGTACTGACAGCCAGTAAAAATGGGCACTTTTCTCCTGCTAGTAAACGCCAGTAACAGGAAAAGGTTGCCAATAAACAATATGGCTGTGATACTCAGCTCACGCATGCGCAGTTCCAGTCCAGAGCCGGCCAAGACCATCCAAGTGCATACTACAGTGTGTTCGGGCAGCACCTGCGGGGAGGCGGGTCTAGCTGAGGTGTGTCATGTGATGTAATGACACAAGGGAGCTGGGGGAAGCAGCCGGAGCCTCGTGTGCAGGTCTGCGGAATGGGAACAAGGCAAGCCGTGAGCGGGACTGTCAGTGCTCTTTAGACTGGAGTGGACTGAAGGAACCACCTGGCGTGGAGAGAGACTGCCACTGTGACTCAAGAGGGGACAGGTCATCATCATCATCTGTGCTGCTGCACACTGCTGTCAGCGTCACTGTGGGAGTCATTCTTCTTACTTAATACTGTATATCGAAAATAAAATAAGAAATATGCTTTTTAGCTTAATATTTACATTAAATCACATCGCTAATTGCATATTATACTTGTTTGTAGCCTAATTATTCTAAAATTTGCACTTAAAACTGTAATTTTTTAACTTTTAGAAATTCCAGTAACAATTTGGCTGTGCCATTAAATTTTAGGTATTGTGTCCGTAAATTTCAATCTGGTGGGTTGGCAACACTGATAGTTACATTGGCCTAAGCTGGATCAGGTAACCATGGGGAAATCTATTATTCCTGAAATTCTTCTTTAAATATGGTGGATGCATTTGTTTCCTTTATTTTCACACACTTTGTGTCTAATGTCGCGTACACACAAGCGTAATTTCCGGCAGAAAAGGTCAGACGGAACAAGTCCGTTTCATCGGAACTCTGTCAGAACTCAGTTGAAAAGTCCTTCGGAGTTCAGTCCGACGAGAAGTCTGCTTGTCTGTACGCGGCATTAAGGTGTCTTCACAAAAGAGTAACAGAGACACTCGGACAGCAGCATTGTCAATCTGGGAACAGAATAACATTAAATGTACTTGCAGATTTACTGTAGATGGACTTGACTAACAAATGAAAGTCAAACCCCAGCTATCACTTTTTAAGCAGGTACAGAAAGAGTTTTTGTTTTTCATTTTGGGATAAAGGTTTTACATAAATGAATAAAATCTGACCATTTTAAATATGCCTGTAATGCCCCGTACACACGGTCAGACATTGATCGGACATTCCGACAACAAAATCCTAGGATTTTTTCAGACGGATGTTGGCTCAAACTTGTCTTGCATACACACGGTCACACAAAGTTGTCCGAAAATCCGATCATTCTGAACGCGGTGACGTAAAACACGTACGTCGGGACTATAAACGGGGCAGTAGCCAATAGCTTTTATCTCTTTATTTATTCTGAGCATGCGTGGCACTTTGTGCGTCGGATTTGTGTACACATGATCGGAAATTCCGACAACGGATTTTGTTATCGGAAAATTTTATATCCTGCTCTCAAACTTTGTGTGTCGGAAAATCAGATGGAAAATGTGTGATGGAGCCTACACACGGTCGAAATTTCCGACAACAAGGTCCTATCACACATTTTCCATCAGAAAATAGGACCGTGTGTATGGGGCATTAGTGTTAAATGATTTTCTCAACCTTCTGCTGCTTTTGCTGAACAGTTTGGTCAGTTAAAATGAGTTGAAAAACAACAGACTTACAGATTGGATCAACAGTTGAAAATAAAGGGGGAAAAAAAACTAAAAAAAAAAACCCAAATGATATTAGGCTGTTTCCTGTGCTGGATTTTTAATTATTTAGAAGGGAAAGTCCACTTTCACTGAGTGAAATTCCTACATGTTTTTTTATTTTTGATTCTGTTTAAATCCTCTGTATTCCGTGCAACCAGTGTGATGTTACGTAGTATCCATAAATTGAAACAGTACTTTAAACTGCAACAAAAGTGTCTTTATTATCTTTCACCTCTGTGATCAAAAGGTCACTTCCAGGGGAAACCAATAAAGCCTAAAAGACATATTTCTGGAGGTAACTTCATTTAGAACTACCTGCACCTAATTTGGGCAAGCATTTGCGCCAGATTCTATATCATTACCGACATCAATGACAAATTCGGGTAGTTCTTACCACCATTCTAAGAACCTGTTGCTATGGCAATGACAGATTCTTAAAAAACTGCTCCAAGTTCACAGATTAGGAAACTGGCGGTAATTCGGACCAACTCTGAGCTGGCATACATAGAGATGTTAGTGCCCGTGGTGGGACTTATCTGTGCTCTATCCATGGTCTCATTTAGCTGATTACTGGGAGAAAGTGAATCTAAACAAAGGGGCTGGGTAAAGCAGTGATGTCATTACCTAAATATGGCAATGCTAAATGTTGACCAGGTGTGTGGATCCAGATTGGGAACCGAGAGACTAGTTCCCCATTAGGTTCACCGTACTTTTAACCACTTCACGCCTGTTCACCGTAGATTTACTGTGGCAGGGCAGCCGCTCTACACTTGATCATGTACCTAGTAGGTGATCTGACACTTCCGGGTCTGGGGGCGCGCACCGCTGCCGGTCGGCTCCTACTGTGATCACACATAGTGGGAGCCCAGCAGCGCGTAACACAAACTTGATATCCACCAGCACCCACTGATTGTTCAGTGCACAGGAAGAACGCTGATCTGCCTATGTAAACAAGGCAGATCGCCTTTCTGTCATTAGGGAAGGCATTGATGCTGTGTTCCTGCAAAGCAGGGAGACCAATTTTCAGCTTTCAGCAATTGAACGGTCATGTAACACTGTACCCAAATTAAATTGTTACCATTTTTTTCACTCAAATAGAGCTTTCTTTTGGTTGAATTTAATCACTGCTAGTTTTTTTTTATTTTTTTGCTACAAAAACAAAGACAGAAAAATTAGAAAAAAAAAGTTTCTTAGTTTCTGTCAGAAAATGTTGTAAATAAGTATATTTTCTCCTTCACAGATGTGCGCTGATGAGGTGGTAGTGATTGGCACCGATAGGCTGCACTTATGGCCACTGATGAGGCGGCACTGATATGCAGCACTGATGAGCACTGATAGGAGGCACTTATGGGCAATGATAGGCAACACTGATGGGCGGCACTGATGGGCACTGAAAGGCAGCCCTGACTGGCATCACTGATGGGCACAGATTGACATCACTGATGGGTACAGATTGGCATCACTGCTGGACAGTGTTGGGGCTGCACCGATAATCAGAGCACTGATGATCAGTGCCCTGATTATCTGTACAGGTCTCTCCTGTGAGGGGACTCTCCTCCCCTCACACTCTGTCAGTGTGAGCTGAGGAGGAGAGCCGATGACTGGCATTTCCTTGTTTACATGTGATCAGCTGTGATTAGACACAGCTGATCACATGGGTAAAGAGTTACGTCATCAGCGCTTTACTGAGATCGGGGTTGCTCTGTGTCCCGTGGACACAGCACACTCGCGATTGCCGCACTGCACAACCCCATGGGCACGCAAGTGCAGTGAGAGTGGGGCGATGTCATATGACAGCGTCCCAGAACAAGAGAGCACCCTGACCACCGTCACTTGTCTATACGGGGGATGGGAGGTGTAGTAGTAGGGATGAGCCCTTATGTTCAACTCGAACATTGGGTGTTCGCCCGTTAGCCGAATTTAGAACATTATGGGGCATTCGCGGGAAACTGGAGCACCCGCGGAATGCCCCATAATGAACGGCGAGACCGTCAATGCGCTGCTGATTGGCCAAAGCATGCACCTGACCTGCATGCTTTGGCCAATCACAGCGCGCTCTGCTGGGAGAGCCATGATTGGTCAAAGGCAGGGTGCTTTTGGCCAATCATGGCTTAGGGGGCTGAGTCCAAGCCCCACACTATGTTAGGCTGCTTACATAGCGGCCATACATAGTTTTATGAATGGAAGCAGCAAAATGACATTTGTAAAGGAAAAAATGTCATTTAAAACTCCCTGCGGCTGTAATGTATTCCCGGATGCTGGCAATATACATAAAGATCATTGAAAAAAACGACGCAAGTCCCCCCCCAGTCCATTACCAGGCCCTTTGGGTCTGGTGTGGATATTAAGGGGAACCCTCCACCAAAATTTAAAAACTCGTCCCCCTCCCACTTTTCCTGCGGCTTGCCAGGTTGCGTGCTCGGATAAGGGTCTGGTATGGATTTTGGGTTTTTTATATTTTGGCGCAGGGTTCCCCTAATATCCATACCAGACCTGAAGGGTTTGGTATGGATTTTGGGGGGGTGGGGTCAACACCATTTTTTCCCACTTTTGGTGCGGGATTCCCCTTAATATTCGTAACCAGACCCTAAGTGCCTGGTAATGGACTGGGGGGGGGGGATGCCTTTTTTTTCAATGATTTTTATCTATATTGCCAGGATCCGACAATACATTACAGCCACGAGCAGTTTTAAATGACATTTTTTCCTTTAGAAATGTCATTTTGCTGTGGTACTGTTCTAAACATGGGAAAAATGTGCTACTTTACAGGCATATTAAGGACACCACCCCAGGCACGATATTTAAAAGAATATTTCATTTTTATTGTTTTACTTTAAGCATCATTAAAATCACTGCTCCTGAAAAATCAGACATTTTTAAAACTTTTTTTTGCATTGATACATGTCACCTGGGGCAGGACCCGGGTACCCAAACAGTTTTTATGGTAATAACTTGCATATAAGGCTTTAAAATTAGCACTTTTGATTTTTCATGTTCGTGTCCCATAGACTTTAACGGGGTTCCCACAAATTTTTTGCCTGTTCACAAGCTTTGGTGCGAACCGAATCGGGGGGTGTTCGGCTCATCCCTAGTTGTAAGCCTCAGTCATGGAATCTGAGCAAAGCACATATATCTGTAGTGTTTACTTGTCTCTCTTCAAAGCTCTAAGTGTTGTTTCTCTCTGATGCTTAGTTTATCTTCTGAGAAGGTTTCCCGATACATGAGGTAAATCTGTGTTGAGAGGGGGGGGGAGCTCAGAATAGAGCTTGTCTATTCACAACACAGTTCTTCTGGTGTGTGGAGAGGGGTGTGCCTTTCCTCCAATCAGCTCTTACATACTGTTACTGCAGTCTCGCGTTCCTCTCCTCTGTGCTCCTGACAGATGAAGAAAGATTTTTAACACAAGCTACCCTTTTGAAGGGATGTAGGGAAGAGAAGATTGCAGATAAACAAGTAAAACTTATGTAGGGAGATTTGTTTCATCTCTGTGTATTATCTGAGGCTGTTCACTTCACTGGGTATATATGAGGGTTTACATCCACTTGAAAATGGAGTTCCACCCAAAAGTGGAACTTCCACTTATTTGTCTCCTCCCCTCCTCCGGTGCCACATTTGGCACCTTTCAGAGGGGAAGGGGGGAACGAGGACCTGTTTTTGACAGGTCCCCTTTCACACTTCCGAAGATGGCGCCATGGCGAGGCTCGGCCCCCCTCCTCTGCTGGGCCAATTAGAAAGTGCAGCGTGCTTTGCGCATGTGCATTAAGGAACTGGCTGTAAAGCCGAAAGGCTTCACTGTCGGAATTCATTATTGGCAATGGCGGCGGCAGCACCTGACAGCCGATCCGAAGATTGGCTGTGGTGCTGACATTGCGGGCTCCCTGGACAGGTAAGTATCCATATATTAAAAGTCAGCAGCTACAGTATTTGTAGCTGCTGACTTTTAATTTTTTGTGGGGTGGGTGGACCTCCGCTTTAAGCAAAGCATTATAACAGTGGCATGTATGCAACCAGGGCCGGATTAGCCACAAGGCCACCGAGGCCAGGCCTCGGGGCGGCAGTGGTGTAGGGGCGGCGCCGCTCCTGCAGCGACTTCGCGGCCGCCCCCCCTTTCGTGCTGCCCATTAAAGTCTATTATGGGCACCAGTGCCCATAGAAAAAATGGCCGCGAGCCGACCACGCAACTGCTCCGAAGCCGGCCGGGCTCGGGAAAGCTTGTAAGCGCTCGGCCGGGCGGCGCATGCGCAGTAGCGTGATTGCGCCGCTCGGCGCCATTTTAAAAAAAATTGAGATTAGCTAGTAGTGTCAGCGGTGCGGCGGCGTGGGAGAAAGATGACATCTCCTATTGCCCGCACCGCTGTTCCGCCCTCCTCCTAATGGCAGGCAGCATGGCAACATTGGCAAGGGACATCCCCATCTGGTGGCAAGTGACATCCCCATGTGGTGGCAGGCATGGTGGCAAGTGACATCCCCATCTGGTGGCAAGTGACATCCCCATCTGGTGGCAGGCAGCGTGGCAAGTGACATCCCCATCTGGTGGCAGGCAGTGTAGCAAGTGACATCTCCATCTTGTGGCAGGCAGCGTGGCAAGTGACATCCCCATCTGGTGGCAGGCAGCGTGGCAAGTGACATCCCCATCTGGTGGCAGGCAGCGTGGCAAGTGACATCCCCATCTGGTGGCAGGCAGTGTAGCAAGTGACATCCCCATCTGGTGGCAGGCAGCGTGGCAAGTGACATCCCCATCTGGTGGCAGGCAGCGTGGCAAGTGACATCCCCATCTGGTGGCAAGCAGCGTGGCAAGTGACATCCCCATCTGGTGGCAGGCAGCGTGGCAAGTGACATCCCCATCTGGTGGCAGGCAGTGTTGCAAGTGACATCCCCATCTGGTGGCAGGCAGCGTGGCAAGTGACATCCCCATCTGGTGGCAGGCAGCGTGGCAAGTGACATCCCCATCTGGTGGCAGGCAGCGTGGCAAGTGACATCCCCATCTGGTGGCAGGCAGTGTAGCAAGTGACATCTCCATCTGGTGGCAGGCAGCGTGGCAAGTGACATCCCCATCTGGTGGCAGGCAGCGTGGCAAGTGACATCCCCATCTGGTGGCAGGCAGCGTGGCAAGTGACATCCCCATCTGGTGGCAGGCAGTGTAGCAAGTGACATCCCCATTTGGTGGCAGGCAGCGTGGCAAGTGACATCCCCATATGGTGGCAGGCAGCGTGGCAAGTGACATCCCCATCTGGTGGCAGGCAGCGTGGCAAGTGACATCCCCATCTGGTGGCAGGCAGCGTGGCAAGTGACATCCCCATCTGGTGGCAGGCAGTGTAGCAAGTGACATCTCCATCTGGTGGCAGGCAGCGTGGCAAGTGACATCCCCATCTGGTGGCAGGCAGCGTGGCAAGTGACATCCCCATCTGGTGGCAGACAGCGTGGCAAGTGAGATCCCCATCTGGTGGCAGGCAGTGTAGCAAGTGACATCCCCATCTGGTGGCAGGCAGCGTGGCAAGTGACATCCCCATCTGGTGGCAGGCAGCGTGGCAAGTGACATCCCCATCTGGTGTCAGGCAGCGTGGCAAGTGACATCCCCATCTGGTGGCAGGCAGCGTGGCAAGTGACATCCCCATCTGGTGGCAGGCAGTGTAGCAAGTGACATCCCCATCTGGTGGCAGGCATGGTGGCAAGTGACATCCCCATCTGGTGGCAGGCAGCGTGGCAAGTGACATCCCCATCTGGTGGCAGGCAGCGTGGCAAGTGACATCCCCATCTGGTGGCAGGCAGTGTAGCAAGTGACATCTCCATCTGGTGGCAGGCAGCGTGGCAAGTGACATCCCCATCTGGTGGCAGGCAGCGTGGCAAGTGACATCCCCATCTGGTGGCAGGCAGCATGGCAAGTGACATCCCCATCTGGTGGCAGGCATAGTGGCAAGTGACATCCCCATCTGGTGGCAGGCAGCGTGGCAAGTGACATCCCCATCTGGTGGCAGGCAGCGTGGCAAGTGACATCCCCATCTGGTGGCAGGCAGCGTGGCAAGTGACATCCCCATCTGGTGGCAGGCAGTGTAGCAAGTGACATCTCCATCTGGTGGCAGGCAGCGTGGCAAGTGACATCCCCATCTGGTGGCAGGCAGCGTGGGAAGTGACATCCCCATCTGGTGGCAGGCAGCGTGGCAAGTGACATCCCCATCTGGTGGCAGGCAGTGTAGCAAGTGACATCCCCATCTGGTGGCAGGCAGCGTGGCAAGTGACATCCCCATCTGGTGGCAGGCAGCGTGGCAAGTGACATCCCCATCTGGTGGCAGGCAGCGTGGCAAGTGACATCCCCATCTGGTGGCAGGCAGCGTGGCAAGTGACATCCCCATCTGGTGGCAGGCAGTGTAGCAAGTGACATCCCCATCTGGTGGCAGGCATGGTGGCAAGTGACATCCCCATCTGGTGGCAGGCAGCGTGGCAAGTGACATCCCCATCTGGTGGCAGGCAGCGTGGCAAGTGACATCCCTATCTGGTGGCAGGCAGTGTAGCAAGTGACATCTCCATCTGGTGGCAGGCAGCGTGGCAAGTGACATCCCCATCTGGTGGCAGGCAGCGTGGCAAGTGACATCCCCATCTGGTGGCAGGCAGAGTGGCAAGTGACATCCCCATCTGGTGGCAGGCAGTGTAGCAAGTGACATCCCCATCTGGTGGCAGGCAGAGTGGCAAGTGACATCCCCATCTGGTGGCAGGCAGCGTGGCAAGTGACATCCCCATCTGGTGGCAGGCAGCGTGGCAAGTGACATCCCCATCTGGTGGCAGGCAGTGTAGCAAGTGACATCTCCATCTGGTGGCAGGCAGCGTGGCAAGTGACATCCCCATCTGGTGGCAGGCAGAGTGGCAAGTGACATCCCCATCTGGTGGCAGGCAGTGTAGCAAGTGACATCTCCATCTGGTGGCAGGCAGCGTGGCAAGTGACATCCCCATCTGGTGGCAGGCAGTGTAGCAAGTGACATCTCCATCTGGTGGCAGGCAGCGTGGCAAGTGACATCCCCATCTGGTGGCAGGCAGCGTGGCAAGTGAATCCCCATCTGGTGGCAGGCAGCGTGGCAAGTGACATCCCCATCTGGTGGCAGGCAGCGTGGCAAGTGACATCCCCATCTGGTGGCAGGCATGGTGGCAAGTGACATCCCCATCTGGTGGCAGGCAGCGTGGCAAGTGACATCCCCATCTGGTGGCAGGCAGCGTGGCAAGTGACATCCCCATCTGGTGGCAGGCAGTGTAGCAAGTGACATCTCCATCTGGTGGCAGGCAGTGTGGCAAGTGACATCCCCATCTGGTGGCAGGCAGCGTGGCAAGTGACATCTCCATCTGGTGGCAGGCAGTGTGGCAAGTGACATCCCCATCTGGTGGCAGGCAGCGTGGCAAGTGACATCCCCATCTGGTGGCAGGCAGCGTGTCAAGTGACATCCCCATCTGGTGGCAGGCAGCGTGGCAAGTGACATTCCCATCTGGTGGCAGGCAGCGTGGCAAGTGACATCCCCATCTGGTGGCAAGCATGGTGGCAAGTGACATCCCCATCTGGTGGCAGGCAGCGTGGCAAGTGACATCCCCATCTGGTGGCAGGCAGCGTGGCAAGTGACATCCCCATCTGGTGGCAGGCAGTGTAGCAAGTGACATCTCCATCTGGTGGCAGGCAGTGTGGCAAGTGACATCCCCATCTGGTGGCAGGCAGCGTGGCAAGCGACATCCCCATCTGGTGGCAGGCAGTGTAGCAAGTGACATCTCCATCTGGTGGCAGGCAGTGTGGCAAGTGACATCCCCATCTGGTGGCAGGCAGCGTGGCAAGTGACATCTCCATCTGGTGGCAGGCAGTGTGGCAAGTGACAAGAGATGGTGGCAAGTGACACGCTCAGGGCTCCCAATGATTCTGCATTCTGGTGAGTTGAACTATTTCAGTTTATATTACAATGTAATGATAGAAGTAATGTGTTTCAATCATCCTGACACCATAACAACCATGGTGCCGGGGATGATTGAAGCACTAACACCAGCCATTGCCTTGAAAAATTGCGAAAAATCCTTACCCCTCGCGCGCTTACCCTGAAGTATTTTTAGTCTGTACAATTAAAGCCAGTTATTTTCAGTGTTTTCGTGTATGGAGATATGTTTTTAATTGATCTATTGTAGAAGTCATCGATAAAGGACGTGGTGTGTGTATGTGTGTGTGTGGGGGGGGAGGCAGCATTGAAGGACTCGGCCTTGGGGCGGCAAAGGGAGTAAATCCGGGCCTGTATGCAACCCTGCCAGCTTTCATTGCAGCTTCAGAGGGGGAGTGTTGGGGAACAATAAAACCCTGGGCAGATGCTAAGCTCGCGGTACGGCATGGCACATCCCCATTTTTACTGTCCCCTTCTGCGAATGTAATCCATACCTCCCAACTTTTTGAGATGGGAATGAGGGACACCTACCAGCAAAAGTATGCAGGCATAGGACACACCCCCTGCCACGCTCCCTTAAAGGAAAACTGTACAAAAAAGATCGGTTAAACCCACAAATGCTTTTTTCACCACTACTATTCCTTTATATTGGCTTTTGGAATTTACAGATGCAGCAATTTAGAAATCAGATGAAAGGTTTAGCACTGGGAAACACTTTTTTAAGATAAAAAGTGCATTTTATATACATCTATATAGATCAGACCAAAATGAGGGACAAATGAGAAGGAATGAGGGACATTGCTCCAAATTAGGGACAGTCCCTCAAAATCAGGGACAGTTGGGAGCTATATGTAATCTAGGCCTGAGAGCTCCCCCCATGTCCCCCCTTCTAGCCTGATGTCAGTGGCTGATTACAGGAACTTGCAGGCCTGCTACTCATAGGCATGGCACCATGACAATACTACCACAGTGTTAGTAGCCTGTGGTCAGCCTTGTCACCTATCACAGGAAGTGTACAGGGATTGCAGATACTGGCTACCAAAACAGGTATTTCTGGAGGTTTACTACATTTTACTAACATCAATAGACAGCTTGTACTACGAGGCATAGAGGTTTGGTGTGCTTATAGTACAGTACATTTTACATACCCCCCAACTTTTTGAGATGGGAAAGAGAGAAACCCATTTGCAAAAGTATGTAGGCATAGGACACCCCCCTTGCCACGCCCCCTTAAAGGAGAATTATACATAAAAAAAAAAAGATTAGCTAAACCCACAAGTGCTTTTTTTACCACTAATATTGCTTTATATTGGCTTTTGAAATGTACAAATGCAGCAATTTAGAAATTGGATGAAAGGTTTAGCACTGGGAAACACTTTTTGAAAGATAAAAAAAATGCATTTTAAATACAACTATATAGATCAGACCAAAATAAGGGACAAATAAGGAGGAAAAAGGGACTTTGTTCCAAATCAGGGACAGTTCTTGCTCAGGGACAGTCCTTGGAAATCTGCTGATCCCACAGATTAAAATGCGCTTCATATAATAAAAATCACTCTCCGACAAAAAATGCCTTTTATACGGAGCGAGTTCAACATGCAGCTGTCCCAACACGGAATAGAACTCTTCGCACATGCGCTCACTGCACCAGGGTTGTAGTGTTCCCTGGTAACCATGGTGAACAGACGCGGTGTAGACAGGAAGAGGGCGGGAAGAATGCGGATTGGCTGCTGTGGCTTGCTTTTACCCTGACAGATGCGGGCGGGTGGTGTGTGCCTGTCACGGGGTTTGTCAGCTGTCGGGTGAAGCAGGAAGCGGGAAGATGGCGGAGGGGTTCACAGATCTGATGATCGGATGGTGTATCTTCGGGGTGATCTTGCTGGTAGGCACAGTACAGTGTGCTAGGAGGTACCAGGGTTCCTGTGCCCGCCCATTGAGGAAGTGCAGGAGGCACAGCGTTGTGTGATTGTGCTGTGTGTTCACAAGACACGTGACAGATGGGCAGTGCAGGGTGACTGTGGTGTTGTTTTTGTTGTGTACTAACCTGCCTACCCTTGTGTCTATAACCTAAAGAAGTGTTTATTAGTGTTGGTGAAGATTTAGGGAAGACCTGTTTCTGCTGCCAGTATTTACTGTCCCTCTGATAGGTGACAATGTTAACCACTTCACCTCCAAAAGATTTACCCCCTTAATGACCAGGCCACTTTTTGCGATACGGCACTGAGTTACTTGTTGTGCGTCGTTGTTCCCAAAAAAGTAAAAATTTAATTTCTTCATACATTTTTATGTTAATATGTATTCTGCTACATATTTTTGGTTAAAAAAATAAAATCCCACTAACAGGGGCGTAACTAGAAATAGCAGGGCCCCACGGCAAAATGTTGTATGGGGCCCCCCTGCAAACGGCCCCCCCCAGCTGCCCTAGTGTCAATACAGCGTGACCTGTGCCCAATACAGCCTGCCTGTGCCCCATACAGCCCCACCTATGCAGAGGAAGAGGCAAGCCACCCGGATCAGCAGAGAGCGGGATTGCCCGCTGTAATAGTTTTCATTTGAATTTCCTGTCTTCCCGGGGCTCATCGTCACATAGCCCCACCTCTTGGCCCGACGCCTTTGATAACGTTACATGTCCCACATTGGATTGGCGTTCTGTCTATCAAAGGCACTGGGCCAAAAGGTGGAGCTATGTGACGTGAGCCCCGGGAACACTGGAAGTTCTAATGAAAGCTCTTACATTGGGCAATTCAGCTCTCTGCTGATACGGACAGCTCGCCTCTTCCTTTCCTCTCTCTTCCTCTGGCTGGGAGACTTTGCCGGCGGTGCTCTTATCCTCCCTGGGCCCCACTCGGCTGCGGGCCCCATAGCGCCCGCACGGGTCGCTATGGTGGTAGTTACGCCCCTGCCCACTAAGTGTAATAATATTGATTGGTTTGCACAAAAGTTATAGTGTCTACAAACAAATATTTATTTTACTAGTAATGGCTGCAATCAGCGACTTATAGTGGGATTGTGATATTGCAGCGGATATTCGGACACTAACTCCCTTTTTTTTTTTTTTTGGGATCTATGACACTAATACAGTGATCAGTGCTAAAGAATTGCATTGTCACTGTACCAATGAGGGGTTAAAGTATAACTAAGACCCCTTTCACGCTAAAAAAAAAAGAAAACGCCTGAAAAGCTCACGAAAACCTATTTTCATTAAAATCAACAAATGCTTTCACACTGGGGCAGAGCGGTGAAAAAACACCCCTCTCCATTGAAATGAATGAAAAGCTCTTCAAAAGTGCTTTACTGGCAGTTTAGAAGCGCCTCAGTGTGAAAGGGGCCTTAAGGCAAAAGATTTCCTTTCATTTTGGATAGTGGAGAGGGATAAGAACACCTATAAATTTTTTTTTTTTTTCTTTTTTTTTTGTATTGCTGTCTGTGTACCCATTAGGGAGAGTCACCCTCTCTATTTGTCCTGTTTATTGTTATCATTGAAAGTAAAAGAAAATCCCAAATTTTGGGCTGGCCTCAGAAAAGTAATAAAATATAATAATAATTCCCTTAATTTTCAGGGATTTCCTCTCACTTCCTGTTTTGGCTATAGGACAGGAAGTGAAGGGAAGTCTCCCCAATACCCTGCCCCTTTTCTCTCTTCATTGGCTCACTGTCTTTGACAGCAGTGGGAGCCAATAGCCGCTCTGCTGTCTCAGCCAATGAGGAGAGAGAGTCCCAGGCAGCTGAGTCTCTCGCACAACATCGTTGGATAGAGATGGGGCTCAGGTAAGTATTGGGGGGGGGGGGCTGTTGCACACAGAAGGCTTTTTATCTTCATGCATAGAATGCATGAAGATAAAAAAAACCTTCTGCCTTTACAACCACTTTAAATGTGTGCCAAACCAGTGTTTTGGTGTACTGTGAGAGGTGCTTTTACTAAGGCAAGTAATGGATTTTATTCCCTGCTTTGCGGGGAAAGAAAATCCATTACTTCCCCACTGACAGGACAGGGCTCTGCCTTGTTTACGTAGACAGTGTTCTGTCCTGTGTAAATTCCAGATTGATCTGCGGGTGTCAGCGGTTACCCATTGGCTGGCACCTGCTGATCGACATCTGCTGTGTTTAATCACAGCACAACCGGGTCGCTGGCAGCATGTGCACCCCCTACCCGAGGTGCCAGATCACGTACCTCACATGTGATCTGGCACAGCAGAGCAGCCTTGCCACCGTATATGTAGATTGTACTGTTGGCAATCGGTTAACCGCAGGCTACTTAACGCTGTGGTAGTGATGACACCCTGCTACGCACACTGTTGCCTCAGGCCTTCAAGTTAACGCCATCGGCCCCTGACATGAGGCTGAAACGGAGGCATAGAACGCCAACTCTCATAGAGAAAAGCTGAAAGGAAGCCTGAGTTTAGAAGTCCTATGGAACCGCCGGCTTTGGATTCCTCCCTGACCAGGGCCCTGATTCTACCTCTACAGTGGTCACTAGGGATGAGCATGGGTTTGGACTGAATGTGGAAGCAAGCTGTCACTCCTAACAAATTAATGATCAGTCTGCCTGGCGCGGCTATGCCACTACCCACCTAATATGGCAACATGGCCATTTGACGATGTTACTGGATCAGGACAAGGATGTCACAAGCATTCCCACAGCTTTGTTACATGTGGCTGTGTGATGGGGAATGCTGTGGTCATGTAGGTCCAAATGTATTTACAGAGGGCAAAATTAACTTTTAGTAGGTGCTGGTCCCTTGTGTACACTGCTAGGAGTACATGTTTCAGAGTAATCAATGAGCCATTAGAATACATTCACGTCAAAAAGTAAGTACACCCCATAAGGAAATTTTGACTTTTTCAACAGGCAATCGTTGGAACTTGTATCAAACAGTGCCTACAGATAAAGGGGATATACTTGAACATGCGACACATAAAAATGACATGATGTATTCATTTTCATGATCTAAATCAGGGGTCTCCAGACTTTCTATACAAAGGGCCCATTTACTGTCCTCCAGACTTTAGGGGGTTTGTACTGTGGCCATTGGGAATAGAAATTTGTCTTGGCTTCAGTGGGAGTATAAACAAGAAAACTTTGGCATTAGATGGGAAGGAATAGTGCCCCATGATTGGTGTCAGTGGGAGGAATAGTGCTCCATGATTGGTGTCATTGGGAGGAATAGGGTCTTGTATCAGTGGAAGGAAAAGTGCCCCAAGGGCCGGATAAAGGCGAGCAAAGGGCTGCAGTTTAGAGACCAGTAATCTAAATTAACAAAACAATGCAGATTTGTTATTTGGAAAAAGTAAGTACATTTTAGGCTACTTTTCACACTGGGGCGAAAGAATTTAAAATTCCCCTCCCTTTCCTCTGACCCTCAGTTGTTTTGTATTTCCAGTCCCTCCAGGAGCACCAATGCTTTTTGTGTTTTCTTATGGTCTGGTTACTGTGGTTGGTGGACTCCCCTTCTCTGGTTTCATCCAGGACTAGTTGTGGCCAAGTCTTGGATGATGGTCTGTACCAGAAGGGTTTCCTATTTCTAAGGGTTACTTGCCTTTGTAAATGGTGGCAACTCCCTTCCTTTCCCCAGCGCTGCTGTGTGGAACTGTGTCCTCCTAAATGCTTCATTCCGGTGTACAAAGATGGCGTCAGGAGGACTTCCAGGGATGCAGCAAGATGGCGCCGGAACCGAAAGTCACATGTCGCACTTTCGGACGCCAAGTTTTTATAAGGAGCATGGTGTGGAGACACTGAGGACATGCTGCAGGGGAATGGCCTGCTAAAAACACCATTCTAGGCGCAGTTTTTGCGGTACAGCAGGAGTCTTCTCTGCGACCGTTCTCCGCTTGCTTCATGGAGCCTGAGAACAGATCTGAGGATGGAATGTCCGCTCGTATTGAACCAGCGGCAGCATCCGGGTCCCATACTGCCCCCAAGGTAAACCCTGGTCTGTGGATAGCTACAGCAAGGGACTTCTTCTGTATGAATCCTTTTTATCGCCTGTCCTGGACAGGATATTTCCTGGCAAAGGAAATCTGGTTTAGATTCTTTTTCCACTCTCTGCATTTTAGATTTTCTGCAGGAGGGAGTGGAAAAGGGGCTCTCTGTCAACACCCTTATGCCCCGTACACACGGTCGGATTTTCCGATGGAAAATGTCCGATCGGAGCGTGTTGTCGGAAATTCCGACCGTGTGTGGGCTCCATCGGACATTTTCCATCAGATTTTCCGACACACAAAGTTGGACAGCAGGAGATAAAATTTTCCGACAACAAAATCCGTTGTCGGAAATTCCGATCGTGTGTACACAAATCCGACGGACAAAGTGCCACGCATGCTCAGAATAAATAGAGATGAAAGCTATTGGCCACTGCCCCATTTATAGTCCCGACGTACGTGTTTTACGTCACCGCGTTTAGAACGATCGGATTTTCCGACAACTTTGTGTGACCGTGTGTATGCAAGACAAGTTTGAGCCAACATCCGATGGAAAAAATCCTAGGATTTTGTTGTCGGAATGTCCGAACAAAGTCCGACCGTGTGTACGGGGCATTAGGGTTCAGGTTGCTGCCCTATCTTTATTTTCAGAGAGAAGTCTAGCGGTAGATCCCTTAGTCAGGAGGTTCCTTTTAGCCAGATCTAGGCCTACTCCCAGGATCCTCAAACATGTTCCTCCCTGGGATCTGTCGTTGGTATTAAATGCACTAACAAGGGCTCCTTTTGAGCCTTTGCATGAGGCTTCCCTGAAAATGATTTCTTTGAAGTTGTCCTTCCTTTTGGCTATTACGTCAGGGCGAAGGATTTCTGTTCTAGAGTCTCTTTCCTGTAAAGATCCCTTCCTGAGGATTTTAGAGGACAGGGTGGTGATTAAACCCGATCCACTCTATTTACCCAAATTTTCTTCCAACTTTCATAGGTCCCAGGAGGTAGTCCTACCTAGTTTGTGCACCTCTCCCAAAAATGCTGAAGAGGAAAGGTTTGGTCTTTTAGACGTAAAGAGATGTCTTCTACTTTATCTAGAAAAGACCAGTGGGTTTAGGAGTTCTTCCCAACTGTTAGTTTTGTTCAGTGGCCCCAAGAAGGGGTCCAAAGCATCTTAAAGTTCTATTGCTAGGTGGATTAGGGGAGCTATCTTTGAGGCATATAAAGCGTCAGGTCGCACCCCTCCTTCTAGAATTAGGGCCCATTCAATGAGATTCATGGCCACATCATGGGCAGAAAGAGCGGGAGCTTCATGGGAAGATATCTCTAAAGCTGCCGTCTGGTCCTCCTCTCATGCATTTGTCAAGCATTATAGAGTTCAGATGCTTTCCAGCCAGGACATTTCCTTTGGTAGGAAAGTGCTTCAGGCTGTCGTCCCTCCCTAAGGTATAATATCTTGCTTATCCTCTCAAGTATCTGTCCTGGAAGGTGAGGGGGGGAAAACCCCCATTAGACTTACCGGTAACGGTATTTCCAGGAACCTTCCAGGACAGCGTCTATATTCCCACCCTATTCTATTTTTTTCACTGGTCAACCATGTTTTCCTGTTGGTGGTGTGTTTTTTGTTTTCTATTTTTTTCCTCTGCCGAGTGCACCTTCGGTGGAGGTTACTTGATCTTCTAAACAACTGAGGGTCAGAGGAAAGGGAGGGGCCTTTTAAATTCTATCTGATTTGTGCTTCCTGTAGAGGGCGGAGCCGATCATCTCTCAAGTAGCTGTCCTGGAAGGTTCCTGGAAATACCATTAGCGGTAAGTCTAACGGGGGTTTTTCAGCACGATTTACCGTCGTTTTGGCTCTCCTGAGGGGGTTACCTTGTGGGCGCGCTCCTGAGTCCAGCATTTGCATCCACAGACACGAATGCTAGACTCAGCCCCGGCGCCCGCCGCAGCAGCAGCGGGAGCCAATGGCTGCGCTGTTATCAATCCAATCAAGAGCCGGGATCCTGTGGAGAGAGGGACAGCGCGTCCTCGCCGAGGGAAATATTGGACTCAGGTAAGTAAAACGGGGGGGCTAGGGGGCTGGTGACTGCCAGGTGTTTTTTCACCTTAATGCATAGGATGCATTCAAGTGAAAAAAAACAAAGGTTTACAAACCCTTTAAGAAAAATACTATCTAGGAGGGTTTGTTAAAAAAATGCTTGTGCTTGAAAGAGCTCAATAAAAACGTGAGACAGAGCACAAAATATAACAAGCTTCTTCAAGCTTTTATATGCAGAAATAAAAGCTCAAAAGCCACTTTTTTTTTTTTTCCCTCTGCAGTAAGGAGTCTGCCTGTTTGCATTTTTTTATTTATTTTTTTTTTTTTTTTCGTTTTTCAACTTTTATTTCTGCTTTTAGGAAAAAGGCATTTATAAACTGTAAACATTAAGTAATACTTGCAGGTCTGAGAGTTACAAAGAAAACAACCTGATCTGCAGAAAGGAAACCAGAAGGGCGAGTTATTCAGAATGAAATGTTGAAGGTCAATGATGAAACCAATTCTTTAACTAGGTTAATGGCAAAAAAACATTCTGAGCATGCAAATCCCCTAAAATGGACAAAAGTGATCTAGTTACCAGAGAAAACCAACACAGTAAGACCCCTGAGGCGTTTTTTAAGGTGCTTTTGGGCTAAAAATAGCGCCTGAAAAATGCTTCCCCTGCAGTCCCAGTGTGAAAGCCAGCGTGCCTTCACACTGGAGCGATGTGCTGGCAGGGCGTTAAAAAAAGATCCTGCAAGAAGCATCTTTAGGGCGGTGAAGGAGCAGTGTATACACCGCTCCTGCCCATTGAAATGAATGGGCACCGCTGCTGAAGCGCCGGCAGTGGTGCTACACTAGCGCATTTAACCCTTTATTCGGCCACTAGCGGGGGTTAAAAGCACCCCGCTAGCGACCAAATAGCAACGCTAAAAGTAGCAGCGTTTTATCGTCAACGCCCGCCTGCCCCAGTGTGACAGCAGCCCAAGGGCCCATTTGCACGTCTTGCAGTAACAGGCGGTGCCATTATTCCAAAGGGCAATTCAATCCACTAGTAGAGTGGCAGGCACTACAGCCGAAAAGAAATGCATGGAGCATGCAATGTGATCTGCTGCTTTCTGAAAAAATGGCTGCTTTTGACCGTGTTGTGGTGTGTTGGCTCATTTTAAAGAAAGGGAAAGCCCTAATGCATTGCATATGTCTGTACAACACAATGGGGGAGTTTTACTAAAACTGGTGCACTAAGAATCTGGTGCAGCTGTGCATGGTAACCAATCAGGTTCTAACTTCAGCTTGTTCAATTAAGCTTTGGCAGTTTAAACCTGGAAGCTGACTGGTTTCTATGCAGAGCTGCACCAGATTTTGCACTCTCCAGTTTTTGTAAATAACCCCTAATGTGCGTTTTTATTAATGTGTGAATAAGCCCTTAATGTCTTCATTAAGGGCACTTTTACACTGGCAGCGCCCGGGCCTAGCGGCGCTTCACCGTCGTCTTTGCGGCGCTTTTCGGTCGCTAGTGGGGCGCTTTCAACCCCCGCTAATGACCAAAAGGGTTAAAAGCGCCCGCAAAGCACCGCTTTGCCAGCGCTGCCCATTGATTTAAATGGGCAGGGGCGCATTAGGAACGGTTTATATACTGCTCCTACAGCACCTCAAAGATGCTGCTTGGATGACTTTTTTGATCGTCCTGCCAGTGCACCGCTCCAGTGTGAAAGCACTCAGGCTTTCACACTGGAGTGAGAGGAGAGGCGCTTTACAGGCGCTTTGTAGGTGATATTTTTAGCGTTCTAGCACCTGTAAAGCGCCTCGGTGTGAGAGTGGCCTAACAAAGTATGTAAAGACAGCATGTTGCAGAGCTGCAATATGATGTTGCTGTTGACCCAGTTGCAACTGCACCACAGTGGTTTGCTGATAAAGCTGAACTATATTTTGAAATAAGGAAATTATGCGTAGACTGGCTTTTCTTTGTAGAAGAGACCTACTATGTCTCTTCTCAAATAAAACTTTCTTACCTGCCTGTTTGCGATCATTAGACTGTACACCAGTGTCAGGCCAATCGAGATGGCCAAAGGTCCTGAACCTGGAAGAAGCCTGGGTAAACATGACAGAGGGGAGGTGATTATAGTTCAGCTTTAATATGGTCAAAAACTAGGCCCAAATAAGAGCCTTTTATAGCCTGGTAAATGCTGCATGCCTGCATTTGAGATGGTTCTCGCTCCCTTCTGAGCTACCTTAAGATCCTTTTTTTGCATTCCTATTGAATTTCATGTATATAAAGTCAAGAGTGACCAAAACTACCTGACCCAGGTTGTTTACACCAATGGCTACCCAGACCCTGCAGTAAGAAGGGCTCGCCTGCGTGAATTCTGTTCACTTTTAGAAAGGTTGTCTGTCTTTAAGACACATAGTAGATGATTTTGGATGCCCTGTGCAGTACTAAAGTTAGAAGTAATAAAGGTATTTTTTATAATGCGTATTTAGTTTTTTTTTTTTTTTTTTAATTTCTTTTACCCTAGCGGGCTTTGTGAATCTGATGTTAAAGGGAGATCATCTAGACATTAATGGGAGATAAAACTTTTTCCTCTGGTAGATAAGAGTGTAACATCTAGTAAGATCACTTGAGATGCCACTAGCATGCATTATCACATTGCAGCTTGATGATCCAGACTCTGAGTGTAATTTGGAAGCTGGACCTTTTCATAAACCTTTTTGTTTTGGTGCTCTACTGTGCAGTCTTTGTAACAGGTTATAAATTCTTATCTGCGTGGGTTTGATGTCCCCACACATGAATCTAGTTTGATTAAATAGTCTAAAACAACATAAAAAGCTTGCAAGAGAAAAATTAATAACATGGTTGAAGCTAATGGACTGTTTTTTGAATTAACTGACTTTTGATTGTTAAACAGGAAGGCCAAGTTAAATTTTAGGCTGCTATAAATGTCTTTATTGATTTGAATACTGCTGAAAATTTTAATAAGCAGTGATTTTTAAATGGACTTCAATATTGTAATTATGACTATTTCTCATTATTTTAAAACCTTCAATTCATGCCGTTTATTCTGAATGTTGCATAACATGTATTATTGGTACTTATTTACAGGAAATGTGCTGCAAAAAAATAAAAATAATTATATATTTTATTATTATTGCTAAAATAAAGTGCACACACGTGCATCTAAAAAAAAAATTATTATATCATCCAAAAGTTAAATTTTTATTTCAGTAATTCAATTCAAAAAGTGAAATTCCTATATTTATATAAATTCATTGCACACAGTGATGCATTTCAAACATTTCTTTCTTTTTTAATTTTTGTTGATTATGGCGTACAGCTAGTGAAAACCCAAAATCCAGTATCTCAGAAAATTAGGATATTGTGAAAGTTCAATATTGTAGACTCATGGCGGGTTGTTTACGAAAGGCAAATCCACTTTGCACTACAGGTGCAAACTACAAGTGCAAAGTGCACTCGAAATTTCACTAAAAATTGCACTTGGAAGTGCAGTCGCTGTAGACCTAAAGGAGACATGCAAGGAAAATAAAAAAACAGCATTTTAGCTTGCACATGATTGGATGACAAAATCGGATTTACAGCGACTGCACTTCCAAGTGCAATTTCAAGTGCACTTTGCACTTGTAGTGCAAGGTGGATTTGCCTTTCGTAACTAACCCTCATAGTGCCGCACTGTAAGCAGCTAATTAACTCAGAACACTTGTAAAGGTTTCCTGAGCCTTTTAAATGGTCTCTGTCTGGTTCAGTAGGTTACACAATCATGGGGAAGACTGCTGACTTGACAGTTGTCCAGAAGACAGTCATTGACACCCTCCACAAGAGAGGGTAAGTCACAAAAGGTCATTGCTAAAGAAGCTGGTTGCTCACAGAGTGCTGTATCCAAGTATATTAATGGAAAGTCAGTGGAAGGAAAAAATGTGGTAGAAAAAGGTGCACAAGGACCAGGAATAATCACAGCTTTAAGAGGATTGTGAAGCAAAGGCCATTCAAGAATTTGGGGGAGATTCACAAGGAGTGGACTACGAGGGATGTCAGTGCCTCAAGAGTCCCCACACACAGATGTATCTAGGACATGGGCTGCATCTGTCGCATTCCTTGGGTCAAGCCACTCCTGAACCAGAGACAACGTCAGAAGCGTCTTACTTGGGCTAAGGAGAAAAAGGGCTGGACTGTTGCCCAGTGGTCCAAGGTCCTCTGGTCGGATGAAAATAAATTTTGCATTTTATTTGGAAATTAAGGTCCCAGAGTCTGGAGGAAGAGTGGAT
Source organism: Lithobates clamitans (assembly GCA_037952925.1). Lineage (NCBI taxonomy): Eukaryota > Metazoa > Chordata > Amphibia > Anura > Ranidae > Lithobates > Lithobates clamitans. The sequence goes on from JBBGZY010000727.1 coordinate 468,735, forward strand.
AGACACAGAATACAAGTTGCATGAGGTCCAGTGTAAGGTTTCCACAGTCGGTGATGATGTGGGGAGGCATGTCATCTGCTGGTGTTGGTTCACTGTGTTTTATCAGGTCCATAGTCAGTGCAGCCCTCTACCAGGAAATTCTAGAGCACTTCATGTTTCCTTCTGCTGACCAGCTTTATGGAAATGCTGATTTCCTTTTCCAGCAGGACTTGGCACCTGTCCACACTGTCCAAGTCTGGACTTGGTGGTTGATGGCGGGGGTTTGCACTGCTCGGGGTACTGTTCCTTTTTGTCTGGTGGTGGTCTATTTGTGCACTAAGGGTAGTTTTTCAGGGACCCTTAGGGGAGTTTTCATGTATTCTCATTGCAGGAAAAAGCTTTAGGGAAAACCAAGCATTCAAACCCACCAAGTCAAAGGAAATGCCCTTCCTTCAAGAACCCCCTCAGAGATTCATGGCAGAAGGCAATGTGCAAGTCCTGTATTAAGGACTTGGTTGAAGAGGAAACGTCCCAGTAATACAAGGACTTGTTCTTCAGTACGGGAGCTTACGAACTCGTTGAGCTTGGTCAAATCCTTGCTGGTACAAAGCCCGGCAGGCCAGGTTGAGCCCCAGCATCCGCCTCCTAGAACAGCAGAGGTCGGTGACTCAGGGGATGAGTGAACAAGTACTCTTCCCTCCCTCAGAGATTCAGATGAGGAAGAAGAGGAACACGATAGCCGAGCCTCTAGGTACAAACTATCACTGGAGGAAGTGGATGACCTTTTGAGAGCGATGTACACTACCCTTGAGATCCAGGAGGAAAAGATGCAACTGTCGGATCATGATGTACCGAGGACTAGATGACACTAAACATAGTGTTTTCCAGTCCATAGAATCCTCTCGGACACAGTGAAGAAAGAATGGAAGGACCCTGAGAGAGGCCCCTTCTTTTCCAAGATCCTTAGGATACTGCATTTTGGGTTTTCACTACCTGTAAGCCATAAAGCAGAAATGCTTGAAATGTAACACTGTGTAAACAATCTATATCAGGGCTCAGAATTTCAAGTCCTGAGCTACTAGCTAGGCCTTAAGGGTTACTCTCCACCAGTTGCACCACCAAACCCCTATCCTACCCTGCCCCTAATTCCGCCCCTAAACACGCCCTCATAAATGATCTCATGAAATGACACCTAAATATTTTTATGCAGAATTAAGTTACAAAAATAAATATTAACAACAACTTTATCAACGCAGCCTGACCTGCAGGTGGGGATAGCCCGCTGTAACAGCTTACATTAGAATTGCTTCCGCTCGTAGTCACATACCGCCCCCTGACCCAGCGCCTGTGACAGAGAACACGTCCACACCAGTGTTGGAACAACATTCTGTCTCACAGGAGCTGGGTCAGGAGGTGGGGCTGTGTGTGACTGCGAGCGGAGGCAATTCTAATGTAGGCTGTTAGAGTGGGCTATCCCTGCTTTATGATCCAACCAGCTCTCCTCTTCCTCCACGCTCTCCCCCTGTGACGATCCGGCTCCCCTCTCTCTTCCTCTGGGAGAACAGCTCCCATTCAACCCCACCTGCCGGCGGTGCTCTCCTCAGCCCATGCTCGCCAGCCCTCAGTTCCCACCAGTAGACGAGTGGAAGATTTGAGGGCTGCTATATGAGTTTCAATTTTTGAATTGAATTCCTGAGAGAACTTTTTGATGATATTCTAATTTTTTTTGAGGTGTGTGTGTGTGTTTACTGTAATAAAAAAAAAAAAAAAAAGTACGTGTGTATATGTATAATATTTTTGATAAAATCTTTTGTCCTTGATCCTGCTAAGGGCACTGAAATGGAGCAACTGGTAGGACTTATGATGACATACTCATGAATACTACCAAGCATTAATACTATCAGTGGCTTTTCTGGGCTGTCTTTCCTGGCAGGTGGTAATAAGACATGGGATGTTTCTTATCCTTACAAGTCTTTAAAAATACTTTTTGTTTTGTATGTTTCTAGGGCTCCTTCACACCTGGATAATCTGTTGGGGTGTAGCACTTACGTTATTATATGTTGCGATAAGGCAACCCATTTATTTAGAATAGTCATTATTAACTCTGATGGTCACTGGGAGGCAGTCACCTACTATTAGACCAGCCTGCGGAATTGAATTGGTGCAGAATGCCCTGCTATATAGGAACGTTTTTTTGCAAGCAAGATCTTGACATGTATGCATAACACCCTTTCCTAAAAAGTCGTGCCCTCCTTCCTTCCTTTTTTTTTTTTTTTTTTTTTCCTTTTTGTTTTGTTGATCTCCTGGTCATTTTAAAGCAGTGGAAGACTATTGTACTTTGTGTGTGTTCTGTACTTTAGACCCCAGGAAGCGGGGATGAGTGCTGTGGAATAAAAAATAAATAAATATAATTTTTTTTTTTTTTTTTCAGTTAATGTGGTTGTAAACCCTTGCATATAGCCAGTGAAGTGACTGGCCTCAGGTGATACTTGGAGATGAACCAAATCCTCCTACATAGATTGTACCTGTTTATCTCCGGGCTTCTCTTCTCTACATCTGTTCAAAGTCTAGAATTTTTATAAAGCTTGTCTGAGCGGTCATAAAGTGACCGGAGAGCTGAAGTTACACTTTGCAGAGCTCAATGGGAAGAGCTCTGAGAGCTGATTGGAGGGAAAGGACACCCCCCTCCCCCATCACATAGCTCACAGGAACAGAGTTGAGACTGTCAATCTGCTGGAGGTCCCTCCCTGTCACCATTTTTATCTTGGTCAGAAATGATTCATGCAGATAGCGGAGGAAGAAAGCAGCAGACGGAAGTGACACGTTGCGCTCTTAAAGCTGTAGTAAACCCGCTGACTTTTTTTTTTACACCTGTATTGGAAAAGGCATAATGAGCTAGTATGCACCGCATACTAGCTCATTATGAGATATATACCTTAGAACGAAGCGCCGGCATCTCACCCGGTCCACGCCGAGGGAGCTGACATTTTCCCCTCGGCGTGTCTTCCGGCGCTGTGAGTGGCCGGAGCCGCGATGTCGTCACTCCCGCGCATGCGTGCAGAGACTTCTCTCCAGCAAGGTCCGGCATCTGCCAAGAATCTCCTGTGCGCATGCGCCGCTGCAGTCAGCGGCTCATTGCGAGGGGAATATCTCCTAAACCGTACAGGTTTAGGAGATTTTTTTTTTTACCTACAGGTAGGCCTTATTATAGGCTTACCTGTAGGTAAAAGTTTAAAAAGTTTAAAAAATAAGTATACAACTGCTTTAATTGGGACATCTACACACTATAATGGGATATGCTTAGTTAATAATATTTCATGTCCTGAGGTTTACAACTTTACTATATCATGTATCTAATATACAGTATGTGGTTCATATTGTAATTAAACTTTTTTTTTTTTTTTTTTGAGTGTATATGTGTGTAATAATAAATACAGTATATCGATATATACAATTATATTCTGCTAGATGGTAGGTACCATTCAATACCCTAATTATTCCAGTATCTTGTCTGCATCCTGACAATTTTTGTGTCCCAGCCTTGCAATAGGTCAAACTAGGCACCAAAAGCTACCCATTGGAATGCGAGAGGAGGGGGGGGGGTGTCCTTTCTCTTCCCCCCCCACCCCCTTTTTAACCAGGAGGCTAGAAAAGTTTAGACTTTCACTATTAAAGCAGTAAATGCAGGACACGTGACAATACAGATCTGGCACATTATGGGGCCTTCTTTACAGCAAGAATTGTTGTAGTTTAGTACATTTTTCTTTTAAAGTGGAGTAGCAGTATACTGCATCTGAGCACCAAAAATGCTATTTGATTCATTTTTATTACTCAAAGCAAACTTCCCCCATCCATCCATCCCTCCATGGTTTATTTTGTTGAAAAATACCACCCTAGCACTTCTAGCCTCAGCCATCATGAGTAAGGGCTGATGATTCATGTAGCATTTACTAATTGGGATCCATCTGCCCTTAGCTTAGGCATGAAAGCAGGAGAAAGTGTTTAGCTGAGGAAGCCCCTCCTCCTTTCTTGAAGACTTCTGGGATATAAGACCTCATTTGCCTAGGCATAAATAACAGGAAGTAATGGTAGAAATGTAAAAAAAAGGTTAAAACAAGTAAATATGATATACTTTCATATCTATTTACTTATGCTAGCAGCATAAGGATTAAGAATAGTCAGAGTTGATAGAGTGAATTTTCACTAAGGAGTGAGGTGAGAGATAGAGTTGTGTCTTAATTATCTAATGACCATTGCAGATCTATGTCCTAATCCACAATGTATTTTCACAACTGGGTATAGAGCCACTCCTTCTTCCTTTTTTTCTTTCTTTCTTTTCTTTCCCTCTCCCTCCCCCTCTCCCCCTCTCCCCCTCTCCCTCCCTCCTCCTCATTACATTGACTTCCAGCTGGTGATCATGATCTACCTACCTCTGCTCTTGACTACCAAGCCCCTTACATGGTAGCAGGCATAACATGTAGAGGGAAGAATGTCTTAAAGTGTTCTTAACCCAACCCCTGGTCATCAAAGGGTTAAATCAATTCCCATTGTATTTATATTTTGTAATTTTATGCTTTTGGGCTGTTATCGGCTTCCTTCCAGCCATGCTTGGTCCATAACCCAATTTGGAGATCAGGTGAGGGGCTACTTATCTGTGTTTCAAGTTAGTGACTCCAATAGTGAAATGAGGAAAAGAATGACTGACCCAGAACTCAGAGCTTCAAAAAACAAGTTGGTACCAGGAGCGCCCATATTTTGTATGCTGTTTTCTTATAGGGTTTTAACTATGGAGTGTTTTTAAGAGAAATACATAGATACTCTCTGGCATGTACATTACTAGTTAGTTATTTTTTTTTGTGAGAACCTTTCCTACCAACCAGCTGATTTCAGGTAAGAGTTCAGACTTCATATGTACGTCTATGGAAGTTATTTCGCTAAAAGGCTGTAAATGACTAAACAGGTTCCACTCCATTAGTGAATAAATACCTACACATGGGTGTTTATTATCTACAGCTTTTTTCTGATTTCTTGGAGGGTAGTAAATGCATGTAGTGACGTTTTGTTATCTATTTGTTCACGTAAATGCTAAAATATGGCTTTCTAAAAAAAAACGGAAATTGCAGACTGGAGCTTCCAAGAAACCACTGGTATAAACATTGGTCATTAAAAGCATGCTAATAAAAGCCGTGTGCAAAACAGATTTTTATTTTGGGCAGGTATGTTTATCAGTTTAAAAACTGTTAGGAACATTTGTCAAAGGCTGTTTTTGACCATTAACCTATTTATAAATGTTATATGCCTGGAAAAGCATTGTTTAATCTGTTTTATCCAATTTTTGTGTAGGAAAGTTGACTGTGTTTCCTTGCTCCCACAGTATCTACTATTGCAGTATATGAATGGCGTTTTTAAAGAGGAGGTCCAGCCCCCCATGAAAAATTAAGTCAGCAGCTGCGAATACTGCAGCTGCTGACTTTTAATATATGGACTTGCTTGTCCAGGGAGCCTGCAATATTGGCACCCCAGCTGATCTTCAGGTCGGCTATTGGGTGCAGCCGCCGCCAATCCTGGTAAGGGAACCCGGCGCTGCGCTTTCTAATTGGTCCGGCGGCAGGAGAAGGAGGAGGGGGCCGGACTTCCGTTAGACCAAGCCGCGGCCCCGTCTCCCAGAAGTGGGGTGTACGGTACCTGTCAAAAAACAGGTACCCGTTAATGAACCCCCCCCCCCCCCCCGAAAGGTGTCAAATGTAGCATCGGAGTGGGAGGGGGGGGAGAAGCTGATAAGCAGAAGTTTGACTTTTGAGTGGAACTCCGCTTTAACAATTATTAATAAAATGGATACAGTTTTTAAGTGTGCAGCCATTTGGATCCTATTGCATTTGTTCAGTCTGTGTTTTTTGTGGGTGTTTTTTTTTTTTTTTTTTAAATTGATCATTTTTGAAATTTTGTGGTAATTTTTTGTTTTTTACTGTTGTGTTTATTTTTAATAGGCTATTTTGGCTTTTTGCTGGATTTATGTTCGAAAGTATCAAAGTCGTCAAGAGAGTGAAGTGATTTCAACTATTACAGCAATATGTTCACTTGCTATTGCTCTGATCACCTCTGCTCTGCTGCCTGTGGACATTTTCCTTGTCTCTTTTATGAAGAACGAAAATGGCACATTTAAGGTACGTTTTTGTCGTGTGTGTGAAATAAAATTATATATAATTCAATTAAATATTAATTAAAATATATTAAATCATTATTTTATTTTTTTAGAACGGTAGACCTGGTCATTTTTTGTTTGTCCCTACCTCTATTTTTATGATAAGTGCTTATCTAACGTATGTAGCTATTGAAGTCCTGTTTTTGACTCCTCTCATAGCATCCAGGATCCATTATCTGTAAATCCATTAGTTGTATGGAATGTCAAAACTTTAAATTATAGCTGGTGGTCAGTAATGTTCCATATCTGAGACTGCCAAGCATTTTTTCTTATACAAGAACTGTTTACAGCACTCAACAGTTGCCTGTGTTAGTCTTGAAGAAAGGAACTTTGTTCACTATTTGAGCAATTTGTATTTTTCACCTTCTTCCCCCTTTTTTTTTTTATTTATTTTTTTTAATTTTTATATTGCTTAAAACAATTTAATATATTTTCTGAAAGCAGAGACCCTGAAGAATAAAATGTATATATTCCAAACATTTCAAGCCTTCAAATTGTATGCACTTGTGTAATGATGAAAAACACTGATGCCAAAAGTTGTCCAATCCTTACAGACAAGCCTTTACAGGTCACCAATTTAGCGTTAACCGCAAATAATGGCCTTTAAAAAATGTTTTTCCCCTCCTAACTCTGATTGTTTATTTCAATACCTAATATCTATATGTGGCAATATGTGTTGTGCAGTTGATGTTTACATACACATGGGTGTTCTTTGACCACAATTGCAATTGCACAGGGCGATGGGGTTGCTTTAAATTTTTTGTTTATTTTATTATAATTTATACAGTTTGTTGTGTGTTTGGGTTTTTTTTTTTTTTTTTATTCCTTTTCCTATCACAGCAAGCCCCCTATGTGATGGCATTCACAGACAACAGGTTCTATTTATGTAGACATTATGGGTCTATTATATCCCTATTGTCTCTTCCACCCTTTGCTAAAACCGATCAAGCAGAAGGTCGGCTATACACTGAGCAAAATTTGCACGATTCCCCTGTCAGCACAGACAGTGCTGACGGGGGAATCAGCAATTATCTTCTCCTGGCGGGGGGAAATGAGTGGGGAAAGCTGGTTATAGAGGCCGCTAGCGATAATCGCAAGCGAATCTGTCAGGCTGGGTGCACCCAAGTTGATCGTACATTCAGCCTGGCCATTAACTGTTTAAATCTCAGCTTGTTCTCGCTGCACTGATCGAAATTCGAACCGTGTATGGCCGACCCTTTTTCAGTGAATTACCTTTACAGTCCTTTAAAAGTGTTCGGGTGGATCTATAGCCACTCTTTTTTCACTTTTGCATAGAAGCTGCAACTGGCTTAACAGATTGTTAAAGAATAACTAGAGGCAAATCTTCTTGCGCCATTGCTGTCCGTGCCCCTGCTGGGGAGATTCGCCCTAGCTATTTGTCCTGTTTACCATTATCCATTGAAAGTAAGAGATAATTCCAAATTTTGGGTATCCTCTGAAATGTAATAGAGGGGAAACCTTCCAATGGGAACACTATTTCTGGTGACCTGGGGGTTCCCAATGAATTCCCTTAATTTGCAGGGATTTTCTCTCACTTCCTGTCCCATAGCCAAACAGGAAGTGTAGGGAAATATTTGCAATGGGACACAGATGGCATAAAAAAAAAAAAATCTGGCAGTTATAAGGAGGGTTATAACCCTCCCTTGCTCTATCCAAAGTGGGTGGGGGGAGGGGGTTGACGTTTTGCCTGTAGTTCTACTTTTAACAAGCTCACAGCTGCTGTGGCAGTGACGAGTTTGTTTTAACCCTACTAAATCTAATAGCTTAACATGTATTGAGTTAAAAAATAATAACATATATTTGTAAATTTTAAATTGCCCCTTTTTGATAAACCGTAAAAATCAGACCTACGCAAACATTTCTTTAAAAATATGGGTGTTTTCCTTTTTTCACTTACAGCTTTCAGAATTTGTAAAAGGACCCCCCCCCCCCCCCCAAAACCCTATATTTTCTGAAAGCACATGGCCAGTAGAATAAAAAGAAGGTGCTACTGATTTTTAAGGCACTGCGATATTTGTGCATATGTTTATCAAAACCAATATTTTCCATTGAAAATCATTAATAGTGGATTCATACATGGCAAAATGTACAAAATTCTTACTAAATATAAAAGTTAAAAATGTATTGAGTTAATAAATAACAAATATATTTGTAAATTTTTTTTACATTGCACCTTTTTGTGAAATTGTGAAAACTGAAGGTATGCAAAACTTTAAATAAAAACGATTTACACTAAAATAACAGGGGTTATCATTTTTGAACTTGCAGCTTTCAGAATTTGAAAAGACCCCCTCAAACTAGACCTTTTTTTGAAAGCACATGACCTGTAAAATACTGCTTTTTTTGGGCCCCGCAATAATTGCGCAAATGTTCATCGCTGTTTTTACTAAAAATACACTAAAATCATGGTGCACATAAACACAATGTAACTTAAAAAATTCCTGCTAATTTACTACTAAAGCATTTTTCACATGTGGCATACTAAAGTGTATGCCCATGGTTACCTGCGCAGGTGTTCCGTGCATCCCTGTACAGGCAGTCCCATTTCTGTAAATTTGGATGCACAGGCATAGCTGCTGTTTCCAACCTGACATCTGTGTGAACACCTGTGCATCCCTGTAAAGGTATGCTGTGTGTGTGTGTGTGTGTGTGTGTATATATTTATTATTCACAATCTATATAGCGCTGACAGTTTACGCAGCGCTTTGCAATGTAGGGGGGGGGGGGACAGCACAATTGCAGTACAGTTCAATACAGAAGGGACAGGAGGGCCCTGCTCGTAGAGCTTACATTCTAAAGGGAGGGGGTGGTGGTACAAAAGGTAATGGATGCAGGGAATGATTTGATGGGGTTGTTAGGTGGGTGTGGGATAAGCTGTGTATGCCTTGTGTGAACAAGGCCTTAGGCCCCTTTTCACACAAGAACGATCGGGTATGCCTGTCCATTTTTCAGGTGGGCCCACCCATCGTTCTCTATGGAGAGGCTGATGTAAATGGACTTGTGTCCATTTTACACCCGCCTGCATCCAGTCCGATCCGCTAAAACAGACGGATGGGGATCCCATTCCCCATCCATCTAGTAGATCGGATTGGATGGTATCTGATGGAAATGAACAGACGGTCCGTTTTCCATCTGGTACCGACCGGACTGTGTCCATGTCTGCTCTGTATTGGCAGAGAGGATGGGGGGATGGGACTGTCTAGGAGGAGAGCGAGATCTGTGTTCATACTTGGTATGAACACACGATCTGTCTCTACTTCCCTGATCCCAGTTCTCACTCTGTCATGAGCACCCCCAGGCTCTCGCATTGGCAAGCACACGCTGCGGGCGCACGCGCCCCTAGTGGCCAAAAGGTGAAGCGACGTAAGGTAACATTGTTTTGCCCAGCCGTGCCATTCTGCCGCAGTAAAACTGTGGCGGCTGGTCGGCAACCAGTTAATGCAGTCTGTGCATTAAGATAAAAAAACCTTCTGTGTGTAGGAGCCTCCCCAGCACCCCCTAATTACCTGAGCCCCATCTCTTTCCAGTGATGTCCACAAGTGCCTCAGCTGTCCGGGACTCTCCTCCTGATTGGCTGAGACACAGCAGTGATGCCATTGGCTCCTGCGGCTGTCAATCAAAGTCAGTGAGCCAAACAGGGGAGGGGCGGGTCCGGGCTCCGTGTCTGAATGGACACACGGAGCTGTGGCTTGGGTGCCCCCATAGCAAGCTGCTTGCTGTGGGGTCACTCGACGGGAGGGAGGGACCCGATTAGCGGAGGATCTGGACTGCACAGAGAAGGTAAGTATAACAACATGTTTGTGTGTGGAGTTTTTATTTTATTATTATTATTATTATTATATATATTTTTTTTTTTAAACAATACTTTACAATCACTTTAATTTAGCCTGTTCTAATGCATAATAATGCTTTGCTTGTATTACGGCAATGCATAATTTAAATGGGCCTCAATTGGTAAAAGGTTTTTAATACTGTCTTTACCTCTTGTCTGGGGACACAGGTGAAACAAAGTGGGTGAACATTTCCACCCACACACCAATGAAGGTTGATGCCTCCCCTTATCTAGGGGAGAAAATGTCTTTTAACAATTGGGAGCAATTGGCTAACCTTGGTTAATATTTAGCAACTTTTTTTTTAAGACTGACTTCACCCAATTCTCACAGTTCCAAGGAGACCATACACATACATAGAGAAAAGGTGCCTCCTAAGGGGATCAAAAAGAAAATTTAATCATTTGAGCTGTGATCCAAAAAACTGCTCAAATTATTGCCAGGACAAACACCATATGTTGTATCCCAGCTTTGCACCTATTATCGCTATCACATCACACTAAATCGTCTCTTCTCTGTGTTGCTAAAAAGGAGCTCTTCCTCCAAAGAGCAATGAAGTGTGCATGCAAGCAGTAGTAAACACTTGAAAAAGCTGTGACCTTTCCTCAGATTATGCATAACGAAGTCAAGTGTTTTCGATGGAGTTGCATTTTAAGGAAACCTTTTTGCTGCATTGAAGGAGCACTATAATGTGTTTACAAATTTTCAGTCAATGTTAAAATGTTTACTGCTACAGAGATGCATTCTGTTGTTTTCCAAGAAGTCTAACCAGCCTAATAATCCAAGGAAGAAGAAGATGGGGAGGGAAACATTGTCCAGCGTTTCTGTGTGACCTGGTTGACAGACTTTGTGTGGAGATGAGTGGAGAGGGGCAATAACAGTCATTCTGGGGAACTGCTGCCTAACCATGCTCAGACGTGTGTGTGTGTGTGTGTGTGTGTGTGTGTGTGTGTGTGTGTGTTGTACCTAAGGCCTCCTGCACATGACCAAACAGGGTCCATGCAGCTTGTGGAGCCTACGTAATGACATTCCTGGGGCCTGCTGTTGCCACATAAAGCCTCCCATTTAGATGCATTTGAAGAGGCGATTGTGGGTGGTTGTGTGCTGGGCATTCCTTGGTGCACAACCCTGTACAGCTTCTGATGCACCTCAATGGACAGCTGTACACGACAGCAGTGGATCACAGAAATGTCATTATGCAGGCTCTGCATGTTGTACGGCTGTGTGCATTAAGCCTTTTTTGTGCTGCCTGACTAGACTGACAGATTGTGTGGAGAAAGATGGACAGGAAAATGCAGTCACAGTGGAGAATTGCTGCCTGACCAGATGACCGACCTATCTGGTGATCAAGTTAAGTTAAACAGTAATTGTGCAAAATAGCTGCCTGACCAGATTAACAGACTCGGGTGGAGAGATCGGGACAGTAAAAAACAGTCGCTGTAGAGGATTGTTGCCTGACCAGGCTTAAGATATACAGTAGAGCTACAGTAAAACACAGTAACTGTGGAGAATTGCTTCCTGACTAGACTGACAAATGTGGTCATAGAGATACAATAAAACACTGTATTTGTGGAGAATTGCTGCCTGACCTGGCTGACGGGCCTATGCGGAGATGGAAGTACAGTTAAACACGAATTGTGGGGCTTTACTGCCTGACTAGACTGACAGACTTGCGCAGAGAGATAGGGACAGTAAAACAGTCGCTGTAAAGAATTGTTGCCTGACCAGGCTTAAATGGAGCAAGCACTACAGTAAAGCACAGTAATTGTGGAGAATTGCTGCCTGACCAAACTGACAGACGTGTGTAACGAGATAGGGGCCGTAAAGTATATTCTCTTTGCAGACTTGCTGCCTAACCAGACTGATGGACTTGTGTGGTGGGAGAGGGACAGTAATGCAGTCACTGTGCAGACTGGCCAGACTGATGGACTTTTGTTGAGAAAGAGATGGGGACAGTAAAGTAAAGCACAACCACTGTGCAGAATCGCTGGCTCACCATATTGACAGATTTGTGTGGAGAAGGGCAGTTGAGATTTGAGCAAAGTCACTGTACAGAATTGCTGCCTGACCCTGGTGTTTTTTTGTTTTGGCCCCTTGTCTCTGTCTTGGTGTCAGGAACCATAAACCAGGCAGAGACAGAAAATGCAGTTAAAATCACACCTTTAATAAATGAGCAAAACAGTTCAGGAACGTAGTCAAAAAATAAAGCCGGGGTTTTGATGCCAGAGCGAGTAATCAGACGAGCCTGGATCAGGAAGCCAAAAGTTGGCGTAGTAAGGAGAAAAAAAAATGGTAACAAGTATCGGAAGAGAAGTCAGTAGGCCAAGTCAAATACACAGATACACACTGGTGATCATAGAGCGAGCAAGGGCATGGAGGAAATGAGCAAAGCTGTTTAACCGCTTGCAGACAGCCCACTGTACATATACTGCAGCAGGGCGGCCCAGCTGCACAAAATTACGTACCTGTATGTGATTTTTTTAATTTTTTTTTTTTGCATGCAGTGCAGGGGGCGTGCACTGCTGGAGCGCTGCTCCAGCTATGATTTGGACACAGCGGGAGCGATCCCCCGATTGTTCACAGGAGACACGACACAACTAATCTGTCAATGAGGAAAAGAGAGATTTTCTGTTTCAGCTAAACTGAAACGCGATCTCTGTTTTCCTCCAGTGAACCCCCCCCCCCCCCTTACAGTTAGAAAGCACCTCCCCTAGGACACACTTAATCCCTTGATCACCCTCTAGTGTTAATGCCTTCCCTGCCAGTGTCATTTTATACAGGGATCAGTGATTTTTTTTTTTTTAATTTTTTTTTTTTTTAGCACTGATCAGTGTATTGGTGTCAGTGGTCCTCAAAAAAACGTGTCACTTGGGGTCAGATTTGTCTGCCACAATGTTGCAGTCCTGCTAAAAATCACTGATTGCCGCAGTTACCAGTAAAAAAAATAAAAAAAATTGCCATAAATCTAACCCATAGTTTGTAGACCCGATAACGTTTGCGCAAACCAATCAAGCGCTTATTGTTTTTACCAAAAATATGTAGCAGAACACATATTGGTCTAAATTGAGACTTTTTTTTTGTTTGTTTTGGGCATGTTTTATAGCAAACAATAATGAATATTGTTTTTTAGTTAAAAATTCTGTTCTTTTTGATCAAATACCACCAAAAAAAGCTGTACTTGTGGGGGAAAAAAGGACATCAATTTTATTTGGGTACAGTGTTGCATGACCGTGCAATTGTCACTTAAAATGACGCAGTGCCAGATTGCAAAAAATGACCTGGTCATTTCGGGGCTCAAGTGGTTAAATAACCAAAAGGGCCTGGCTGTAGGCTGGACTAATGAGGCAGGTAATAGTAACCAGTTTAGTCACTGTGGAAACAATGAGTGGCTGATAACTAACTGACAGCTGAGCAGCCTCTGTGCACTGAAAGAAAAGAGCTGCTCCTAAATAGCAGGAGCCCAGCCCTGACACCTGGTGATGACTGTTCTCTCATTTCTTGTCCTGTTATCAGTGACTGGAAATTCCCCCCAATAAAGTGAGCTGGGAAAAATCTTTACAAATCCTTCACACTATCTCCAGAATTTGAGAAAATGGATGGAGATATGCTATCATTTAAAACTTATAGGTATCAGCTGTGGGTGTACCATTCCCCACATTCTCCTACTCTGATTGTCTAGTTGCACACCTTTTTTAAATGAAGGCTTATATATCTATATTTTTATAGTAGAAAAAAATGCTTACGCACAGCAGTAGGATCGAAGAGTTGATGCATTCACTTCTCATTAACACCCAGTCACAACAAGTATGTCATATCTAAGCACAATTCAGAGTTCATACACATTCTATTGAAATTTGATCTTGCTGAGCCTCTATGCAATTTATTCCTCCTTCTATTCTCCTCAGCATCATTCCCTCTCCTTCTCTGAATATAATATGGGCATTGATCAAGTTGCAATGCAAATAGAAACTTTTCCTCCAGCTTATAGAAATTCTGTCTTTCCCTTTTTTTTTTTTTTTTTTTTAAAGCTAGGTGGAAGCCATCTTCAGGAAGCAGAGCTAAGGCTCTGTCCTAGGTGATCATTCTAATGCAAAAAGTGCATCTTGAGGACTTGTTTGCATATATCATAATGTATGTCTCACACCTTGGCATGGGTGCAAAGGGCATTGGGAAGGATTCCACCCATCCCTTGCTGATCTAATTTTCCTTTACTGACCTGTATCACTGATAGTCCAGTTAAAATAAAAACAAAAGTTTCTGTTTTGATTGTAATTATCACCACATTCAAACCTTGGGTGATGAAAGGAGTGTTTCCAGTGTCATTTAAACAGCTTTGTGACAAATCCCTTTAAAGCAGCTCTATCTCTATTCATAATTAAGCTGTGGTCAGATATAAATTGCAGGTCCCTAGAGGTCCAAGAATGACCCAGCATTCACACACAATGAGTTAATGTCACTAAACCCACATACTGTAATAAAAAAAAAAAAACAAAATTCCAATAAATGGTGTATTATATGCTTTTCATTCTCACTCAGCCACTATAGATTTGTTTCATGTATTCTGCTGCAAAAAACCTAGTTTGTTCTGCTGCTCTCTATCTCCACCTTCAATTCATGTCCCCAATTTGGCTAGGGATTTTGCATCTGAGAAGCCCATGTGACTACCTGTATAGAGTCACTCATGTGGGCTTATACACAGTGGTAAATGACAGCCCACCCCCTCCCTCCTCACCCATGCCCACTAGCCAGTTAAACACAATGGGGGCAAGATATTGCACATAGATTAATGGAGGCTTCACCTCCCTCTTATTTTTTTTTTTTATTTGTTCAAAACAAGAATACATGAAGTACACTATTTCCAATGAGGCATTATAAGAACCAATATGATTACAAGTAAGAGCAACTGTTGAGGTAAGGTAGGGCCTATTATCTCGGCACTGTATTCCCTGTGTGACACTCAAGCTTTTTGAAATCTGAACCCTAATGGGATCACATTGTGCACGGAGAGCCACCCCCAAATAACTAGAGAATACCAATCGCCATGGTGAAGCATTGAGATTTGCATATGGAGAAGGGGTTCAGGTGCCTGGGACATAATCTACAATATTTTACGTTTGTGCAGCCAAGAAGGGGACCTTGGGTTGTTTCCATGCTTTGACTATTGTCAGCTTGGCACCTAATAAAGTGGATTAATTTGCGGTTGGTTTTGGAAGTCTTGGAGATTCGTGTTGAGGGCAATAGCTGGGGTTCTTGGGACCTGGAGGTCCATCACTTTTTGGATCAGGGCAAACATCCTGTTCCAAAATGACCTTATTCTGGGACATTCCCACCAAATGTGGGCCATTGAGCCTATAAGTTGACACCCTCTGAAGCACTCTGAGGGGTTTGCTGTGGGATACATGGAAGCCAATTTGGCAGGGGTGAGGTACCATCTGGTCATTACTTTAAGGCTAGATTTAATTCGGGAAATGTTCCTTATCCCCTAAAAGGCTCTGGAAAAGGATGCCTGCCACTTCTCCAAGTCCCAATGTATTTGAAGATCGTTTTCTCATGTGGCCATATACAGAGCTTTGCACGACTGGTGGGCCAGTGACTGGTAGATAACAGAAATTCTACCCCTCTGTTCTGTGGTCTGTCCACACCATATTTTGTAGGGTGTGAATCTTGGTGGGGCGGGTTTCCCCTTCCAGATTTTGTATAGAAAGTGTTGTATCTGATGAAATCTGAAATGATACGAGGTCGGGATCTCCAGTCGCTGCACGCAGAATTTCAGAGAAATTGGTCCAGAGGAAGTGAAAAAGTGTCCAATTCGATACAACCACTTGTCCAACCACCATTTACAATGATTAGATATCTTGCCCAGGGATGAAGTCTGGATTGTTAAAGACATGGGCTAGGGGCCAGAATTCAGAGGTCAGGGAGGTCCCTGTTCTCGTTCTATCACATAGAGTCAGGGATTGCGAGAGGATAGGTGAGAGTATTGGGGGACGCTCCTCAGAGGAGACCCATAATAGGTAGTCTAAGATGAAGGTAGGGGATGCCTGCCTCTCTATTTGTATCCAGTCCATTTTTTCAAGTCTGGAGTAACCCGTGGAGTGTTGTGCTAGTCTTGTTGCTTGGAAATACCATAACGTGCGTGGTTCTGGATACCTAAATGTCCAGTTTATTTTCTATGGCTTCCATTCTTGATCGAAGGTTAGCAAAATCAGATTTGATGCCTCTTGTGATTTGGTCTGCTGTGTTGGGCAGTCCCCTCTCTAGAAGGTCTGTGAGTTTGAGAAAAAAGTCTGCCTGCGGTGTGGATGGGTCATGGTCAGGCATGTCTGGGGATGGGGTTGCATGGAGGTGGTGTAGTGAAGGCCTGACTGGGAACATGGTGTATTCCTCCATAACGCTGTCCAGCAGGGACTCTGTGGAGGCTGGAGAAGGAGCCAGGGGGGCTGTGGGCTGTCTTTGCCATCTGGGAGTAGGTGAGGGTTGCTGGGGCTGGAACTTGCCTCTGCTCCTGTGTCCTCTCCACGTAGGCCGCATGTGTCTGGTCTGGCAGTGGCCATCTTGGTACACCGTCCTTCTCTGCCTTGTCAAATTGCGGCCCCAGATCCTGTCTGGCGGCAGGTCCAGACATCCTGGGGTACTCTTGGTTCAGGATGGCTCATTGCTGGCTGTCTCGGGGGGGGTTGCAGTGCGGGCTGTGTGCCTCGTGGGTCCAGGGTGATGAGTAGCTCAGGCGGCCATCTTGGAGCTCCCGCTCATGTGCACTCGACAAATGAGGTGGATGAAGGACTCTCCACTGATAAGTTTTCCAACATTGACCAGAAGTTGAGCTATGGTCGACTCCTCCCAAACAGGAACAGCCACAAATTAGGCTGGTCCCTGCTGAGCTGGCCAAATTTTAATCCATCTTTTTGGCTAGCTGTAGAGGATTTGGCCTCTATGTTGAAGCACCCCTACATGCCTTCACTTTTATAACTGTCCATTTTTTTTTTCCCAAGAACAAACGCATAGAAAATTAAAATTAAAATTTTTGTTTTGACCTGTGCTTTGTCAACCTTCAGTTAAATCACTGGAAATTACTGGATCTTTCTTTTGGACACTATTTGCCAAAATTTATTTTTTCAGTTGACCATTATCCTGAGGTTTATAGAAATAAAGGGGGCACTTTTAGTGTAATGATCGGTGTCATATTTATGGCATGTCACTGTCCAAAAGGGCAACTCATCAGAGCAAGGCTTTAAAAACGTTATATCATCTATTTAATCTGTTTGCTTTCAGGTAAGCCCCTTTCTAAAACATACATGTAAGAAAATCGTTCTTGACCCCATCTATCTTTTGAAGCTTTGTCTGTTTTTTGCTTCCTTTCATCTTTTTAAATTCCTGGAGAGAGAGGTTCTGAACACTCTAAGCTACTTTGCAGCTGCAAAAAAATGCCTATTTGACCTTGTATGTTATCAAATCTGCGGGTAGAGTCTACTGAGGATTCTTTTATCACAGACCAGTGTATTTTTCAGTGCCATTGGAAAAGGTCATCACAAATTATTTATGGTCCAGCACCTCTCAGCTCTTGTACTTAACCGTACTCCTCTTCTAAATTCTAATCTTTAGATCTTTACATCGCTGGGTTTTCTATGTCATATTCCATCTTATATCAATGCAGGTTTATTTTACATTGTAGCTTGTTCCTTATGTTTACCCGCTTTTCAGCACTACAGAGATCTATCCTAAAAACCATGGTATAAAAATCGACAATCTCCAATTTCATGACAGTCTGATATGACAGTTGCTTCTGCCTTTGGAACATGAAATGGAGAGCTCATGTTCCCATCCAGCCTTATTAACATCATTCTTTCCTAATTGGTGTCTAATATTTAATTGGGTGCAAAAAATGAAATGCATCCTTTTCCTGGAAGATCTGTCGACCATGTGATACTGTTACCGTACACTTCCATTCCCAGTGTTTTTCCTTTTTTAAATTTTAATTCTCCCTAGTCCTTTTTTATAGAGTGCTAAGAAGCTGTCTGCTGTAGTTCAATCAAAGTGGGGAACGAGAAGGTAGCAGTACAGCAGCACCGCCACCTTTTCCTGGTAAAGGATGTCACAGAGGTAGATGAGAATAAAGAAATGCACTCCCCCCCCCCCCCCCCCCCCTACCTACGTTTATGACATAATGGAGTTTTATTAACATATCTTTCATTAGTTATCTCTGGAAGGATGGATCTTGATGATGGTCTTTGGGCTTCTGTCAATGGGCAAAGCTTGCAGAATTTATTGACAAATGCATTGGAACTGATTCAGGCTTCTTTTGCATTCCCAGGTATTGGGAGAGAAGCAGTTCTGAAGCTCCTCAACATGGGCTTTTCTTATTACTACTTAAAGTGGATGTAAACCCGATTCATGAAATTTTGAGCCAGGCACATCTATCTGCAGTGTGTGTGTGTGTGTGTGTGTGTGTGTGTGTGTTTTTTTTTTTTTTTATCTCTCTTCAAAGCACTATGTCCCGTAGCTTTGTCCTGCTCTGTTCCTGTTATCAGCCTTATAACTTTTGACAAGCTCTCTGAGACGGGAAATAGAAGTGTGTGTGTCGGGGGAACCAGGAAAAGAAACTTCAGGACGTGCACTTTCTAAACTGTATATAAAGGTGAAGACAGAAGATATACATGTAATACTTATGTAGGAGGATTTGTTTAATCTGTGTAGCATCTTAGGCTGTTCACTTCACTGGGTATATGTGAAGGTTTACATCCACTTACAGACCGGAAGATTTCACCCCCCCCCCCTTCCTGACCAGGCCATTTTTTGCGATACGGCACTGCGTCGCTTTAACTGACAATTGCACGGTCGTGCAACGTTGTACCCAAACAAAATTGGCATCCTTTTTTCCCCACAAATAGAGCTTTCTTTTGATCATCTTTGCAGGTTTTTTTTTTTTTGCGCTATAAACAAAAAAGTGGCAGTTTTTTTTCGCCTTTCAGGACAGCACCTTGGAGAGAGCGCAGCTCCACCTCTTAGACAGGAAACACTGCGTGACAACGCCCCTTTTAAAAAGCAGCTGCTTCCACCATGCCGTTTTAGTGTTTCCTCCGCCATGGTGGAAGCACTGCTTGGGGAACCAGAGGGACTGCGCTCTCTCCAAGGAGAGGGTTTTGGCAGGACCTCCACGTTTGGGTACTCAGACCAGTCCAGCTCCTTCCTGCACGTGAGGGGGGTGCTCCGGTGTCCCTTCCTTCTCCGGCTCACAGGAGTAATGGTCTGCCGGAAGTTTTTCCACCCGGGGTGTTCGGGGGGCCGCGGTTGTGCTCAGTAAGAGCGTCCATGCCAGGCCTCTGCATAGCGGCGTCGAATCCCGGACAGCGGATGACGCCAGTTCCGGTGGGCGGAGACTTCCGGCGAGGCGTAGCAGCGATTGGTTCCTGCTGCTGGAACGCAGGAGGAAGGGACGGGTCCTCTGGCCGGGACTTCCTTTTGTTTGGCACAAAGAGCCTAGTACACAGTGCAGCTGCTGCGGATTTCACTATGGAGACAGCGGAATCGTCAGCAGCAATGGCGGATGCAGGCGCCCAGGTTCCTGGCCAGGCCCAGGTAGGAGAGGTGCGGTGGCACCTCTTTCCTTTTTATATCACTGGGTGTTTTTATCTTTATATGGTTCAAAGCCTGCTGCTGTCTGCTATGGGGTAACATTTTCCCATTAGCAGTTCAGCAAAGGAGTGAGACTCTGGGCACTTAGGGTGTTGGCTGGAGGTACTACTTTTCTCTGAAGCCTTAGTTCTAAGGACCTGGCTTTTTCTTGTTTCTCTGTTTCAGAAAGCTACTGCCAAATCAGAGAGAACAGGGAGAAAGTGCCCCTTATGCAAAAATCCTTTAAGGGACTCTTGGCCCAAACCACTGTGCAAATCCTGCATTGTGGATTTGGTAAAAGAAGAATCCTCACAAGAGTGCAAAGAACTCTTCTCTTCTGTGAGGAAGGAATTAGCAGAGGCCCTAGGGACAGTGCTTTCCCTTGTGAAACACGGCCAGAGTTCCAGCCAAGAACAGTTCTCACTCCAGTTTCCCTCAGTCCACTTCCAGACAGGTGGAAAGTGAGTCGGAGGAGGAAAGGGAAAGCATTCCACCCTCAACCATTGATTCTGAGGAGGAGGAGGTGGAAGAAAAGTCAAGATCATCTAGATATAAGCTTTCACTTGAGGAGGTGGATGAATTACTCAAGGCAATTTATACTACCCTGGAGATCCAGGAAGAAAAAGCTCAGCTGTCCGTGCATGACAAGATGTACCTGGGGCTGGAGGAAATTAAACACAGGGTGTTCCCTGTGCATAAAGTGTTAACAGACACTATTAAAAAGGAATGGAAGGATCCAGAGAAAGGACAGTTTTTTTCTAAAGCCCTAAGAAGGAGGTTTCCTTTTGAGGAGAATGAGGAACTGTTGTGGAATAAAAAAACAAAGATAGACGCTGCTTTTTCTCAAGTGTCTAGGAAAACTGACTTAGCTTTTGAGGACATGGGTTTTCTCAAAGATGCTATGGATAAGAGGGCAGATGGGCTACTGAAGAAAGCCTGGGACTCATCTCTAGCTAATCTTAAGCCAGCAATGGTGGCTACAGTTGTGGCTAGGAATCTGGAGTGTTGGTTAGATCAACTTAAAAATCATGTAGTTGCAGGTACCTCCAGAAAAGACTTATTGGAGTCCTTCCCTACCCTGCTTAAGGCAGTAAAATATATGGAAGATGCCTCTGCAGAATCTATCAGGATGTCAGCCAGGTCCTCTGCGCTTGTTAACTCAGCAAGAAGAGCACTCTGGCTAAAGACCTGGTCAGGGGATTCAGCTTCTAAAGTAAAACTGTGCGGAATTCCCTTTTCAGGAGACCTGATGTTTGGGCCAGAACTGGAGACTGTCCTTGACAGGACAGCAGATAAGAAGAAAGCTTTCCCACAGAGGAAAAATTTTTGTCCTTTTCGACAAGCCGATAAGGAAAAGGACCACACACAGAAGAGACCCTGGTCTTCTCGGAGAGGAAGAAGTAGAGGTGGGGTACTCTTTAGAACCCCAGAATAAACCCCTAAAAAACAATGACCATCTAGTAGGGGGGAGACTAATGGACTTCTTACCAATTTGGGAAAAAACAACAAAGAGTCCTTTTGTTCTGGGGTTAATCAAAAAGGGTTATCAATTGGAATTCTCACAAAGCCCCCCAAATCGGTTTTACATCACAATCCTGCCAAAGGATCGGGAAAAGGCTCCGGCCATGAAGTCTCTGTTACAGGAACTGATGGAACAGAAGGTCATTTCCCAGTTTCCGAAAGATCAAGAGGGGAAGGGGTTTTACTCCCACATTTTTCTGGTCAAAAAGCCATCAGGAAAGTTCCGCCTGATTCTCAATTTTGAAGGTTCTAAATCGATCCATAAAATACAAAAAATTCAGGATGGATACGATTTTCTCAGTGAGGAACTTGCTAACCCCCAAATGTCATATGGCTTCCATCTATTTGAGAGATGCCTATCTCCATATACCAATAGCGCCCCCATCACAAAGGTTCCTGCGTCTCGCAGTCAATCTAGGGGGGGGGGGGGGGGGATTTGGCACCTGCAGTTTCGGGCTCTGCCTTTCGGTCTTTCCTCTTCTCCCAGGGTATTCACAAAAGTGGGGGAATCTTTGGAGCCCCTGAGGCTGAAGGGGATTTCAATAGTACCCTATTTGGACGACCTGCTACTGTTTGCAGACTCAAAGGGTCAAGTAGAGGTCAACCTACAGACAGTTCAAACACATCTAAGAGGTTTGGGATGGCTTCTCAATCTTCAGAAGTCAAACTTAATTCCATCTCAAAGGGCAAGGTTTCTGGGGTACGAAATAGACTCGATAGAACAGAAAATTTTTTCTACCCCAGGAGAAAATAGAGAAGATGCAGTTGACCCTGAAAACACTTCAATCCAACGCAGAGATCTCTGTAAGACAAGCCATGTCCACTCTGGGACTGTTGACAGTGGCAATCCCTTCGGTATAGTGGGCCAGGTTGCATGCTCGTCCTCTGCAATCGGATATTCTGATGAATTGGTCATACCAGGAACCTCTGGAGAAGAAATTCAACATGGGGGCAAGAGCAAAAAGATCGCTCTGGTGGTAGAGGAACCAAGGAAACCTTTCAAAAGGGCTTCCTTGGGTCTTTCCGGTAACCAGAAGACTGACTACAGATGCCAGCGCATGGGGATGGGGAGCTCATCTGGAAGAATAAACAATTCAGGGAGTTTGGACCAAATCAGAAGCGAGAAGATCTTCAAATTGGAGAGAGTTTAAAGGCTGTTCACCTAAGCCTCCTCTCCCTCCGGGAATTTCTAGTGAATCAACGTGTCCAAATATTGTCAGACAATATGACGACAGTATTATATTTAACAAAGCAAGGGGGCACAAAAAGCAAAACCCTAATAGGTCTAGCTCATCAGATCCTAAGATGGTCAGAGAACAATGTGGCCTCTCTATCAGCAGTCCATCTGAAGGGGACGTAAAACTCCTTAGCAGATCTCCTCAGCAGGAAAGAAATAAGGGAAGCAGAGTGGTCTCTCAATCAGGAATTATTCGAAACAATTTCCAGGAGTTGGGGTTATCCCCAAGTGGACCTCTTTGCAAAACAGGAAAATGCAAAAATACCAGTCTTCTCTCTTCAGAGACAGGATCAAGCTCTTGGAGTAGATGCGTTAGCTCACAAGTGGGACTTCCATCTGTCCTACGCTTTTCCCCCGTTTCAACTGATACCAAAGGTGTTAGCCAAATTCAGATTGGAGTCCACGGAGCTAATATTAATAGCTCTTTATTGGCCAAAAAGACCCTGGTTTTCAACCTTGATGAACCTCTCAGTGAAACCTGCTTGGAGATTACCAATCAGGGCAGACCTGTTGAGTCAGGGCCAAATTCTCCATCCAGATCCAGCTTATCTCAAACTAACAGCTTGGTTTCTGAAGAACAAATCTTAAGACAGAAGGATTTATCGGAGAAGCTTATTTCTACCCTTGCAAGTAGAAAAAAAGTGACAAGAGACATTTACTTTAAAGTCTGGAAGATCTATAATTCTTGGTGTTCCAGTAAAAACTTTGATTTTCGTACCACATTTTCAGTTTTGGAATTTCTTCAAGAGGGATTGAAGAAGGGGTTAGCAGCAAGTACGCTCAAGACACAGGTAGCTGCTTTATCAGTTTTTTTTGGAAAGAACCCTGTCAGGGGAACCTTTTTAATAATCAGATTTTTTTTAGGGCAATGGCAAAAGTAAAGCCTAGACCCGTTAGTTTTCTCAAATGGGATTTATCTTTAGACCTTCAGGGACTAAGGCACCGTTTGAACCCATAGAAGAAGCATCATTAAGTTTCTTGACGTTTAAAGACTATTTGACTGGTAGCAGTAACTTCCGCACGTAGAATTAGTGAGTTACAAGCCCTTTCAATTAAAGAGCCCTTTATGAGATGTCTACAGGATAGGGTAGTCTTAAGGACGGATCCAGCATTTCTACCAAAGGTGGCTTTAGTTTTTCACCATACACAGGAAATCATTCTCCCTACTTTTTGTCCTTTACCTTCGGGAGCAGGAGAAGAAGCTTTCCATACTCTTGATGTCAGGAGGTGTCTGCTTAAATATCTGGAAAGAACAAAGGAAATCAGAAAGTCATCTTCACTCTTTGTTTTAATGGAAGGTACTCACAAAGGAGGTAAAGCTTCCAAGAGCACCCTCGGAAGATGGTTAAAGCAGGCCATTAAAGAGGCATACAAATCTTTGGGTCTGGAACCTCCGGAAGGGGTATTACCTCATTCTACTCGAGCAGTGGCTAGAAAATTACTTGGAACCCCCAAACATCATATATATTTTAGCAGAGACCCTAGGGAAAAAAAGTCAATTGCTGCAATATTTTATGTTGCAGTTTATTTGCCCAGCGGTCTTTCAAACGCAATTTTTTTGGGGAAAAAAAGAAACAGTAAAGTAAGCCCAATTTTTTTTTTTTTTGTTTGTTTTTAATGTGAAAGATGATGTTACGCCGCGAGAATCGCGAGAGAATCATGATCTATCTTCTAAGCAAAAAAATTGTGATTCTCATTTTAGCCAGAATCTGTGTGTGTGTGTGTGTGGTGTGTTTTGTTTCTTTTTTTTTTTTTTTCCCCTGCCATTTTAAATGCCCCTATGTGTCCCTGCACACACAGGCTTTTTAGTGGCAGGAGCTTTTAGAGGTGGGGAAAAAATCCCAGTGCGCCCAGGAGCAGCAGTGTTTGGGCAGAAAAAAAAAATGCTTGACACTACTAAATTTCAATGGCCAGAATAAATGATTGATTTATTCCGGCCAATTCAATTTATCATTCAAGAGCTTGACGCCTGTAAAAGCTCTTAAAAGTTTGTAGCCAAAACGCTGCTGGCTTTTAGAAGAGTCAATTAAACGTCCTGTGTGCATGAGGCCTTGGGCAGGCCATACATGGTGCAAATTTCTTTCCTGCAACTACTGGTTACAGGAAAGAAATTGGCACGATTCCCCCATCAATAATAACAGTGCTGACAGGGGAGTCCCTCCTGCTGAGCAATTGCCTGCTCCTGGTGGGGGGTGACGAGGGTAGCAGCCGCTTGCGATAACTCCAAGCGAACTCGGCAGGCTGGTTGTACGCAAGTTGATAGATCAATCAACTCGGTACATTCAGCCTGCCCATTAACTGTTTGTTTGAATCTTGACCAGTTCAGCGAGCTTTGAACAGTGTATGGCTGGCCTTCGTGTGTGTGGTTTTTTTTTTTTTTCTGTTTTATCTTTGTGCAGGCAGAGTTCTGTTCATGTTCTTAAATGGCACTGTACTGTTTTTTTTTTTTTTTTGTGATATGCATTTGAAAAAAAGTTCTGCTTGCTGACCTTGTCTGCAAGCATGGTTCAGCAGTTACAACTTGATGATTAAAATGTTACCTCTGTCTGGAGTACCATTTAATAAAGTACTTGTTTAAATATTGCAAAAAATGGAGCCTGGTATGTAAACCCCCCCCCCCCAAAAAAAAATAAAAAAATGTTATGAAGAAAAAGTATGAATGGGTTGCTATCTAGGGGACCATTATATGTGAATTTGAAATAAAACACCAATCCAATATGTGAATTTTTAAATTTTTTTATTTTTAGGAATGGGCTGAAAATAATTCTTCACGGTCCCAGATTGAAAATACGGTCTTGATGGGCTATTACAGTAAGTACAACTAAAGAAATATAACTGTTCTATAAACCTAAGACAGCTATTAAGGTATTTAATAAACCCTGCAAGTGTGGCAACCAAGGAGAACTTTTTTTCATGTTGTTAGACCAGATCAGACCACTGGATGAGTTCTCATTTGTTTTAGGTATTGGGCCTAGTACCTAGCAGTTTATTTTATTTTTTTTTTTTTTTCAGTAGTATTTTATTTTTCTTTTTTTTTTTTTTTTTGTAGAATAGGCCTGTGGATTCCCCTCCCCCTTCTTCGTCGTCTTCTTCTTTTTTTTTTTTTTTTTTTTCCCCTTTTAAACTATGATACAAGTTGAAGAAACATTTTATATAAAAGGCAATTGGGTAATGTGTGGTCTCTTAGCAGGCAGTTTGTCCACTCTCTGGCAGGGGTGGTAGCTTACTTTTGGATAGCCATCATGGTCTGACATCCTGTGTTTGAGCAAGAGGCACTGCATATTAAAGACAATTGATTGTGCCAAAGTTTATGTAAAAATCTGAATATTCTGTCATAAATGTTTTACATAGGCCAACATACATTTTGCTGACTCTAATGTTAGACCTGTTCCTGGATATATTTGGCCCACTGATTCCAAAAATTGCACAAATTTTTCCCTATTGGCTCAAGTTTTTAAGATACAGCGTAAAATCCATATATGACCTCTCACTCTGGTCACCTGTCAAAAATCAGAATATAAATATAGCAAAATACATTGGGATAAATCAGACAGCACTACAGTGCTCGATTTGCAAAACTAAAACAATGTGAGTGGCGGGGCGTGGCCTGGAGAGCAATGGAGTAGGTCGCAGGCTGTGTGAGCTCCGCTGACCCATGCTCCGATTTTCATATCCTGCAGCCATCCTAGCCATCAGACACTATACCACAATTCTGGGGTCACATCCTGACTCCTTTGTTAATTTTGGAGCCTGCTGAACTGCCAAAACACCACCTGAGACTTTCGGACCGGCACTGGCCCCAGGAAAGACCGCGGCTTCAGCCTAGTATCCAGAGCGGCGGCCATTTTGCTCCACCCGGCGAAGGCCCGGGCTTGTTTTTCGGGCCCCACGGACTGCCAGAAGGTGCCCCCTCTCCTGGAACCACCTCCGGACTGCCTGTGGCCGCTGCCACAGTAAATTCAAGGCAGAAATTTACCTCAGGACAGCCAGTGGCGGCGGCTTGTTATCCGGAGCGGCGACCATCTTGCTAGACCCGGCGGAGGCCCGGGCTTGGTTTTCGGGCCCCACTGATTGCCAGAGGATACCCCCTCTCCTGGAACCACCTCCGGACTGCCTATAACCGCTGTCACTGTAACCTAAGGCCGAAATATACCTTAGGACAGCCTGTGGAGCCGACCTGTTATCCGGCGGCCATCTTGCTCCACTCGGTGGTTCCCTAAGGAGTTCTCCTGACCCTTCTGCATACCCCCTGTCCATCTTGCTGCACCTGGAGAAGGCCCGGATGTAGATAGCTCGGAGCAGCAAGGGAATATGTCCCCACCGAAAAGGGCTTCTGAGGCGGTGGATAAGCTGGCGAAATACCGCCATCAGGACCAAGACCCGTAGGCCAAAGATGGAGACTGCACATGCTCAGCGACGGTTCATCAGAGTGCGGACACTACCAAGGTCCTAGATGCTATAGCAACGCTGCAGGGAACACTTACTGCCAAAATAGATGAGGTCAAGATTGACATCTCCCTACTACGGCAAGATTTATCCAAGGTAAAAGATAGTGTAACCGAAGCCGAGGCGCGCATTGGAGCGGCAGAAGACATCCTACACCCCCTGAGCCACACTACGGAGGACCTACAGCGCCAAATCGATCAATTACACGCACACCAAGATGATATGGAGAATCGTTTAAGGCGCTGTAATCTCCGGTTCATCGGTCTACCTGAAAAGGCAGAAGGTACCAACCCTGCAGAATACCTGGAATCCCTGCTGATTCAACACTTTGGAAGAGAAGCCTTTTCCGTCATGTTCGCAGTGGAACGTGCGCATCGCATCCCAGCTAAGCCTCCACCGGTGGGAGCCCCCCCCCCAGGACCATCATTGTCAAGTTCCTTAACTTCAAGGACAGAGATAAAATCCTGCGGCTGACCACCCTGGGTAACGGTCATGTTGCAGTGTTCCTGGATTTTTCTAATGAAGTCCAAAAGAAGCGTGCACAGTTCCAAGATGTAAAGAGGCAGCTCAGGGTGGCACACATTAAATATGCCATGTTGTTTCCGGCCAGACTGAGAGTGAAGGAGGATGGCAAAGTCCTATTTTTTGAACACCCGAGGGCAGCGGTACAGTGGTTGGACCAACGCGGACGCCCGGATAGATAACCGAACACACGACCAGTTACTGTGAGTACTATTGACATTGGCAGAAGATGGCGGGCCCCACCATTTCTCTATTGGTGACTTTAGCTGTGGCGAGGTAGCCACATACCATCATTTACTTTTTCGCATAAAGGCCTTGATCCCTCCCCTCCCCCATCCCTTTCATTTTCTTATCTCCTATTGTTTTGTCTCCCTCTCTCATTTATACAACCCATGTATTACTAAATACGAGACTGGAGTCTACCCCCATTTTGAAGACGGGGACCCATTCCCTAGGTTGTATCCATTGGAAGGGAGGCTGACAGCAGCCTGTTGATACCCCTGGTTATACGGCTATGGGCCTGAGGCTACCTGACCCGCAGAGCTTATTAACATGAGTGTTATACTACCTCTGCAGCAAATAAAGGAGAACTTTATAGGGCAGAGGCCCCTCGACACTAATATACCAGGATGACGATATATCCTTCCAGCGAGAGACTCACCGAGACAGAGAAAGACACATCAGACTTGCCTTGTGTCCTTTCCATGCTTTATACAGTAGAAAATCGTCCCCGACATGTTTGCAACCTTTATTTTTTTTTCTTTCTCTTTTTTTCTTACTATACTGAACAACACAGCTTACCAAATACAAAGTTCTGTACCTCCCAGCTAACGTTGATGGCTGGAAGCCGATTTATGTTCAGGTTGCAAGGGAATGTATGCTTCCACAAAGTTTGGGGGGTGTGAAGCTGGTAGGTAAGGAAAATGCCAGATACCTTGATCTGCACATTGGGAATGTTAGCACAGTTGTGCAACGGTTATTTACTTGGAATGTTTTTGAACAAGCACTTATTACATATGTAATGTTTCTATTGGGTTACGAAATGGCTGTATTGTTGCAGGTGTTTGGGGGAGGGGGGACTGTCCTGGCGTTACACCTGCAATATGTTTGTAACCGAGCACCATGGCGGACGTTAACTTTATGATGTGGAATGTACGGGGCATGCAAGATGAGATTAAAAGGACAGCGGTAACACAGTACCTGAAAGGTCAGAAAGTAGATATTATCGCATTGGTGGAAACGCATGTCACAGGCCACTTACAGGCAGCCCTAAAGTGCCCTTGGGTGGGGTGGGCTTACCACAGCACCCACACAAATATGTCTAGAGGGATAGCGGTGCTGGTAGCAAAATCTACACCTTTGAGCTGATATCCATGGTGTCAGATCGGCAGAGCCGGTACCTCTTTCTGCATGTACTTGTGGGGGGGCGACCCCTTGTTGATATTGGCTAGTTATATCCCCCCTCCGTACAGGTCGGGCGTGGTTGCGGAAGGTCTTGCTTTTATAGCACTGTACCTCTCCGTGCCTGTAGTATGGTTGGGGGATTTTAATCACACGATAACTCCATCCTTGGACAGACCAGCACAGGTTGAACCTAGACAGGGCGAACCATTGCACACTAGACTATACCGTACACTGACAGAATTTGCCCTTCTAGACGTCTGGAGATACGCAAATCCCACTACTAGAGCATACACCTGCCATTCGGTTAGTCATAACACTATGTCCAGGATAGACTATATACTTGTCTCAAAGGACCTTCTGCCTAAGGTAACGGGCTCAGGATTTGCTCCCCGAATCCTGTCAGACCACTCTCCGTGTTGGATGACAGCATCCTTGCGGACAGCCTCTCCTGTCAGGCGATGGCGACTAAACCCTCACTGGCTATCCCTTCTGTCGAACCATGACTCCATTGTCAGGGAATTTTTTTTTTTGGAAAGGACACAAGGGCCCTCTGCGCTTAGCATACACTGGAACGATTTTAAAAACCATGCTCATAGAATTTTTTGTCCTCCAGCATAAATAGGCTAAAAAGAGTCTAATACTATACTTCAAATCACTTCTGACAAACTTCGGGAATTAGAGGAAGTATACAGCTCCAACCCATCCTTTGAAAACCTAGAAAGAGTGAAACTGCAGACACGTCTAGTCACACAACTACACGTAGAGAAGGCAAAACAGCGTGTGTTTTTCTGTAGGCAGAGGGTATATGAACAGGGAGAAAGGGCTGGGAGACTGTTGGCATACCTGGCCAATATAGATGATAAGCCCCCAGTTGTGGTATCGCTAGCTGACCCAGAAGGGTGTAATATAACTGATCCGGGGCGGGTGGCGGCTCAATTTAGACAATTTTATTGTAACCTATACAAATCTCAGAGTACATACACACAAAGAGAAATACATTTGTATTTATCTTCCATAAAGTTCCCCCATTGAACCGAGAGCGGGTTGAGCTGCTGGATGCCCCTATCGCAGAATATGACATCACAGAAGCAATTGCACAGCTAGCCAAATCTAAGGCTCCAGGGATGGATGGTCTACCCCTGGAATTTTATGTAACACACTCAGATATCTTGATTCCTAAGCTTGAAAGCCTTATACAAGTCAATTTTTGATCAGAACTCGCTCCCTGAATCTATGCAGGAAGCCCAAATCATAGTTCTCCCTAAACCAGGAGATCCACATTTTCCTGAGTCCTACAGGCCCATTTCACTCCTGCAGGTAGATATTAAAATCTTAGCTAAAATTCTGGCCTCCAGGTTAAACACTGCTATCCTAACTTTAATTCATACGGATCAAATGGGCTTTATACCAGGGAAAAACACAGCTATGAATATCAGACGACGCTATATGAATATTCAAGCCCGACACGATAACTCAGGAACAAGGGTGGTGGTGGCGTTAGACACCGCAAAGGCCTTTGATTCTGTAGAATAGCCATATTTGTGGCAATGTTTGCGCAATTACGGTTTTGGGGCACACTTCATTAAATGGGTACAGCTCCTATATCAAACACCCAGGGCCAGAATTTATGTGAATGGATGGCTCTCGGAGGAGTTCCCACTTGAGAGGGGCACACGACACGGGTGTCCTCTCTCTCCTTTTTACTATACGCGCTGGCAGCTGAACCACTGGCGATTGCCATTAGGGCACACCCTGATATTAAGGGACTGCGCCGGGGCCCCACAGTCGATTAAAATAGGAATGTATGCCGACGACACCATATTATATCTTGCGGACCAGGGACTCTCACTCCAAGCCGCGTTACAACTTATTGAACAAATGGGGGGATACTCGGGTCTGCGTATAAATTGGGACAAGTCCCAGATTCTTCCTATAGATGCATTCCCTCCTTCCTTCACATCCCCTTCATTACCACTTGCTAGGGTATCCAAGATTAAATACTTGGGTGTGGAGGTGACGAGGGACCTGGTGGACTATACTCCTTTTTAAATGTAGCTCCATTGTTTAATTTACTGAAAAATAAAACGTTGACATGGTCTAGATTACCATTAGGGGTGATGGGACGAGTAAATTTAATTAAAATGATTCTACTGCCTAAGATCTTATATTTGGTGTGGCATGCCCCTCTATATGTCCCCTTGAAACTTTTTAAGCAAATGGAAGCTATCTTAAATTCATTTGTCTGGGGGAATAATAGACAGAAACTAGCTTTGCAAACCTTAAAAAAACCCCACAGTTATGGGGGGCATATCCCTCCCGGATCTACAGGATTACTACCTGGCCTCACAACTATCCCATATGTACCATTTTCACACGTCGGAAATGCAGCGATACAGATCTTTGGTTTGCGACAAACCGGGACACCCAACGTATACACCGATTCAGGCTATTCTACAGGGGGAAAAAAGCATCAGGTCCCTTTGCGCGGTATAACTCGGGCATGTTGTCACATCACCAAAGAATATGGAAAATTTCCCTCAAAAAGCAAAATGTGGGGAAAATTCACTCACACACTCCATTATGGCTCAATAGTCAGATGCCGGAACTGGAAACAATTCCAGATTCAATAGTTTGGGCTAGACATGGAATATTTCTCCATCAAGTACATTCTGCCTCCGGGCTTAAACAATTTCAGACCCTTTAAAGAGGAGTTCTCCCTTCCACACCAACTAACATTTAAATACTTGCAGCTCCGGCACGCTCTTAGAACTCAGTTACCGACTCTGGATCTAGAGTTGGAGCCCCCCCCCCCCTGTGCTGGGCATAGTTTTGGAAAACGACCCCTCTAAGCTGATATCACATCTGTATTATGCAATTAGACAACGAGGAGTAGCAGCTGTGTCACAAAAAGCTAAGACAGTGATAACAGGACATGGGGCCCATAGATGACACTGACTGGAACGAGATTCTAGAGGGAACCAAGACAGTATCTCCCAAGATGTCCAAAAGACTGGCACAAACATAGCTCATAAAGCCTATCTGACACCGATGAGACTTGCGAAGTTTCAACATACACCGGACCCAACGTGTCGCTTGTGCAGGTCTAACGCAGGCTCGTTTTACCATCTTATATGGAGCTGCCCACATATTTAGACATATTGAGCACAGGTTGTCCGTTTCCTCCATGATAATTGGGGTGCCCTGTGGTGCTGGACCCTAAGTTATGTATATTGGGGCTCCTGCTAGACGTAGAGGTGGATAAGTATTGCACAATATTCATTTCTGAAACATTATTTTTAGCGCGTAAGGTAATATCCCAGAGATGGATGCAGAGTGTACCCCCCACGATACAGATATGGGGAAAAAAGCAGTAAATGATACCCTACCATTTAAGAAACTAATTTACACACACACAGGGGAGCATCACAAAAATTTTCTAAGATCTGGGACAGATGGCTGGAAGACGGGGAGACGTGTGTAGATGTGGCATACCCGGTGTAGTGCTCACCCACATCCGTGGTTTATACTGTTCGCAGGTTAGAACAATGTATCATTTGAGACATTGCGCATTCAAATATATGTGTGCACACCCTGCAACACTTTTGTATACTTAAAATCGCTGTCATAATATGTAATTGACATTCTATGAATATATGTACCTGAATGGCTTGGCTTCTATCAAAGTGTTTGTTTTTTTACAATCATAACTATAATACAGTTAATAACTTACACTTTAGAATCCAATGTTTCCGACACAGTCCATCCATTGTCATTTTCTGTATCAGCACTTTAAATAACCCCCCAAGAACAGGGTTTTGAAACTGGTCTAAAGAGCAAGGCACCAAAAGAATTTTTATTTTTTATTTTTTGTAATAAAATGCAGAGAATTGTACTCCCAGAAAAGATTCACAGCATGGACCATAATATGGGGACTGCTCAATGACCAAGGCATTCTTTGCGATGCAGCACTGCGTTGCTCTAACTGACAATTGCGTGGCCGCGCGACATTGTACACAAACATTATTGACGTCCCCTTTTTTTTTTTTTTCCCACAAATAGAGCTTTCTTTTAGTGGTATTTGCTCTCCTCTGCAGTTTTTTTGTGCTATAAACAAAAGAAGAGCGGCAATTTAAAAAAACAAACAAACAATTTTTTACTTTTTGCTATATCCCACTTTTTCCCAAGTTTCCTCAGTTTAGGCTGATATGTATTCTTATACATATTTTTGGTAAAAATCGGTTGTTAAAAATTGGTAACATTTTTATTTATTTTTTTTTTTATCGGGAGTGCGGTGGACAAATTGGACACTTTTGACACATTTTTGGGACCACTGACAATTATACAGCGATCAGTGCTATAAAAATGCACAAATTACTGTATAAATGGCACTGGCAGGGAAGGGGTTAACTGTGTTCCCTATGTGTGTTCTAACTGTAGGGGGGATGGGACTGTCTAGGAGGAGAGAGAGATCGGTGTTCATACTTTGTGTGTTTATACTATCTGTCTCTACTCCCCTGAAAGAACCTCTGTGTGTGTGTTCTCGCTCTGTCACAAGCAATAGCAGGTGCCCGGCAGTCATCGCGCCCGCCGGGCACTCGCATCGGCTCCAGGCACACGTTGTGGGCCCCTAGTGGCCAAAAGGAAAAGCAATGTAAAGTAATGTCGCTTTTGCCCAGCCGAGCCAACCTGCAGTAAAACTGTGGCGGCTGGTCCGGAAGTGGTTAAAAGCCAGTATCCATGAAAGAGGAAAGGGACTAACATCCTAAATGAACCCAGGCTGACAATGATTGACATTGCAAGGGTGGAACACCTGAGTCGGCTGTATAGTGTCCTCTATGCAACTGCCTATGCAACTTCCTCCAGAGTGATTGTGGCATCTTTTTAAAAAAAAAAACACAAAATCTATTCTGGCTTTTGCAAGCCAGTCCCTCTCCCTAACATCTGATCTGTGTTTTATACTTTCGCCAATAATTACACCTAGCCAGTAGAGTATGTCCCAGAAGTTAATCTGCCCAAGCATCCACCTGACATGAGAAAAGCTGAGCGATACTAGGAGCACAATACACCACATAGGCTAGCAGAGCTTTCCCCGGTGATCGTTCACCTTTGCCCAGAGATATGGTGAAGCATCACACAGATGCACACAGCAGGGGCTCAAGGGGCTGCAAGTTTTCACCCCAACCAAAGAAAAAAAAAAAAAAAAAAAATTGGGGGATGGACTAAAAAAAAATAAAATAAAAAAAATAACGACGTTAAAAGTATTAAAGTAGAATTCCAGCTAAAATTGAGAATCTGCACAACAGTTCTCTGATTTTTTTTTTTTTTTTTTGTATTATCAACTATTTTCTTTTTTATAATAGGCTGACTAGAATCAACTAGCTATTCAAGAGCCCTCTTCTTCTATCGGGGCGACAATGGCTGATTGTGGCTGCTCACGGGCACTTCCGAGTACCATTTTTTTTTTTTTTGTCCCAGCTCTCCCCAGCCAGCTCTTCTGTACCCCACTAATTCCCGCCTTTCATTTATCCCTTGTGACACATGTATATCACATGCTTCTGTAGCATTGTTGGTCTCTGTTCTCCCTGGCCAGCCAGTTCTACCCTGCCCTTCTCAGTCTTGCCTTCTTGTGAAGTATGCACATCACATGCCTTCTCATAAATGACGGTGCTAGAGGAGAATGCACACGCCCACCAGTCACTCTTATAAATGCAGGGGGATTGCGGTCACGTGACATGGAGTGCTAAAAGAAAAAAGTGTTTTATAGCTGTTGGGGTGTATCAGAGAGGT
This sequence comes from Lithobates clamitans, assembly GCA_037952925.1. Lineage (NCBI taxonomy): Eukaryota > Metazoa > Chordata > Amphibia > Anura > Ranidae > Lithobates > Lithobates clamitans. The sequence goes on from JBBGZY010000727.1 coordinate 503,296, forward strand.
TAATAACAACTTGACAACCACTTTAAGGGTGAATGAGCAATGCTACACAATAGTCATATACTGTAGTCATTGAGGATTTCTTTGTATTTTTCTATGACTATTGTGTGGCATACTCCTTCTTCCTTGTTCTTTTTATATGGATCTCAACTTTTTTTAGTCCAGTCTCTACCCCCCCCCTTCGTATTTTTTATTATATAATCATTTTATCTGATTTAACATTTTTATGATATGTATATTGCATATTGTAGACTGAAATCCTTTAATCCTACCTGGTTTTTAGGCCTTGTTCACATGGGGTGATTACATCCATACCCTGTGCAGAGCTGTGGTTTATTGGCATGGGGGTGTACGGGAGTTGTGTGCATCCCCATGCCAATAGTCCCATTGTTGTCTGTTGGGACACAGCAGCTGCATGGACACAGCTGCTGTATCCCAGTATAACATCCGTATGGGCAGGTGTGTGCATGTCCCTGAACATACAAGCACCCACACCTGTCATTGGGACACAGCAGTTTTAATTTCGTGGACTAAAAACATTTTAGTCGATTCAATGAATATTATTTTAGTCGACTAAAATACGACTAAAACTAAAATGCCATTTTAGTCAAAAGACTAAAACTAAATTGAAATTTGACTTCAAAATGAACACTGGTCTGTAGTGCATGTTCATACCGCAATACCAAAATGAATAACCTTTTCGATTTTTCACTCCAGCAGTATGAGTTTGGAAATTGTAGAGAAATGTTAACTAATGCATTACAATTTTAATTATACTCATTCAATTTTAGACTAAAATGAGTTTTAGTCGACTAAAATGTACTGGAGATTTTATTCGACTAAATACGACGAAAACTAAAACAACTGCAGAAGACTAAAATGGGACTAAAACTAAAATGCCATTTTGGTCCTCAGACTAAGACTAAAACTGAATCGAAATTTGCTGCCAAGATTAACACTGGGACACAGTGGCTGGGTCCATGCAGGCAAAGTTGACAAAAATGGAACTGTCAGCACGGGGATGCACGCAACATCTGTACATATGAAAAAGCTCAATTCTAGTGGGGAATTTGGAACAATCACCCGCATCCCTAATAATAAAGCGTACAAATGGCAAGAAGACACTCTCAGGACTTTAAAAGGTGATGACTCCAAAAATGTGTATGCACACAAGAAAATGTAAAATTTATATAAGTTTAATAATACAAAATTTAAAAAACATGGATTCAGGTAGAGTTTGTATCCCAGATGGACAAATTCAATATAGTATAACCACATGAAAACATGAAAAACCACTTGGTTTACATCACTTTTGTGCAAATGTACACAGTGAATATCTACGCGTTTCAAGATTGTGCGTCAGTCCTCTTCATCAGGAGAAAGTGGTTAAAGAGTTTTATGATATCTACTATTCAAAAAATACACAGTAAGTACAAGATGTATGCATAGAGCTGTTAGAAAAACAGGCAATTCCTTAATCTACAGGCAGGCACCTAATCATATAGAGTTTAACAAGAAAAATATCTACTAACCAGTTGTATGGAAACAGATATTTTGAGTGCTAAGACATGGGGTCAAAAGCTAGACATAAAAGAGGAAATGGCTGCGCTGATCTCCACGGTGCCCCCAAGGGGATAAAGGCAGGAACGGCCGGGCAACAATGGAAATCAAAAGGGGGGAGTAAAAGGGGAAAAAAGAGGGGACAAGCCCGGTGCCAGAACGTCCGTAGCAGAGATGTGGATAGCCCAAATCTATTAAGCACAAAAACATAGAGTGAGGGGCAAACCCAACACTGACAGAGGGCCTAATGAAAAGATAGAATATTAAAAAATTTGATGACATCCAGACCTACCTCACTTGGAAGAAAATTTGACTTAATCTTGAAATGTTCAAGTTAGACGGAGGGCAGGAAATTGGAGGGAAGGGAGAAAACACCCCACAAAGTGGGGGGGGGGGGGGCTACCAAGGAGGAAAGATGTAGTGACTGGTTTGATGATCTACAAAAAATATATAAAAAGAAAAGGGGAATAAAATATATATATATTTTTAAAGAATATATACATGTAATATATTGAACAATTGTACATGCTTACTTGTAGATGGCTGTCGCATAGACACGATGACCAGTGGAAAAAAGACCCCCCAAAAGAAAGGGCGAAATCACCCAATACAGGAGATCTTGGAATAAGGGCATAAACCTATGATAGTATGGAAAGGAAACCTTGAATCCAGTATATAAATGGATACCCAATAGATGTCAGTATACAGAGCATCATGGCTAGAGATGGGTATTTAAAATGGATGAGCAGCAAATGCTCTTCCAAAGTTTTATATATGTACATAAAGACAAGGGCTTACCAAAGGTCTTGTTTGGGTGAAAAAAATATCATCCGTATCAGGCCAGTGTCCTCACCCTCAACATTGCAGCATATGAGCTGAACCTTATATACCCACTGAAAAGAGGGATGGGTCCGAAAAATGGGAGGGAGGGAGGGATTGAATAGAGGTGGTGGAGGGAATATCAACCCCCCCCAAAAAAAAAAAAAATGGCCAAACTAAGAAAAGGAGGCAACGCCCATTGTGTTTGACCAACAGGCAGACTGAGGGAGGCTCCAAGTAATTCCCAATGGCTCCCCCCGTTCATCGTATCTATGTGACAGCCATCTACAAGTAAGCATGTACATTTGTTCAAAATATTACATGTATATATTCTTTGAAAGGTGTATATATGTTTTTTTTTTTTTTTGTAGTTCGTCAAACCAGTCATTACATCTTTCCACCTTGGTTAGGGGGCTCCCCCTTTTGTGGGGTGTTTTCTCATCTTGCCTCCCTCTTCCTGCCCTCTGTCTAACTTGATCATTTCAAGTTCAGTCCATTTTCTTCCAAGTGAGGTAGGTCTGGATGTCATCAAATTTTTGAATATTCTATGTCCCTCTTTTTTTATCATGCCCTCTCTGTTAGTGTTTGGGTTTGCCCCTCACTCTGTTTTTGTGATTTAATAGATTTGGGCTATCCACATCTCTGCTACTGACGTTCTGGCTCTGGGCTTGTCCCCTCTTCTTTTTTTTTTTTTTTTTTCCTATTTTTGCTTCCCTCTTTTGGTTTCCATTGTTGCCCGGCTGTTCCTGCCTTTATCCCCTTGGGGGTACTGTGGAGTTCAGCGCAGCCATTTCCTCTTTTATGTCTAGCTTTTGACCCCATTTCTTCGCACTCAAAATATCTGTTTCCACACAACTGGATAGATATTTTTCTTGTTTAAACCCAATCTAGATGATTAGGTGCCTGCCTGTAGATTAAAGAATTGCCTGTTTTTTCTAACAGCTGTATGCATATAGCTTGTACTTTCTGTGTATTTTCTGAGTCGTATATATCTTTAACCACTTTCTCCTGATGAAGAGGACTGACACGCAATCTTGAAACGCGTAGAGTTTCACTCTGTACATTTTGCACAAGAGTGATGTAAACTAAGTGGTTTTTCATGTGTAGCAATAACTCTCGGTGGAGCTGCTGGTTTAAGCGGGCTGTTACCGTCACCTTCTTTACCTCTATTTCACCAGAACCGGGTCTAGGGTCCCGTTGAGTTTACCACAAACAATGTAGGCACCGGACACTTTAGTTTCTTTTCCAATGCTTTAATAAATGTAAATTGAAGCAAGTAGCAGGAAAGAGGTAGAAGGAAAGTTGCTGAGAAGCTCAAATACCTTTTTCTTAATGTTCTTTGTGTAGCATTAGGGATTGAAAACTTGTAGCTAAATATACTCTCTGTATAGTTGAATCTTTGCCCGCCTGGATAGGTTTCTCTCACTAACCTAGCAGCCAGTACGCAGCACAAACAAAAGTCTCTGCCACAGACTTGATCGGAACAAAACCCGTACGATCCTCTGCCACAGGATGTATTTGTTCACGATGAACAACGAACACAGCGCTAGGACCTTTTAAGCCAACCCGGCAGTACTATGCGGTAGGATTACTTTAGGATACGTCCTCCCAACTGAGTCACCAGGCCCCTCTCCAGACCAGCACTCTGCATGATCCTTCCATGACTGGTCCTCCCCTGGGATGTTCTCAGTTGTCCAGCTTCTTCACGTAGGATAGACAGCCCAGGACTATTCCTCTGCCACTGTGGTAGGCCCCAGACAAGCCTCTGGGCCCACCCACAGGCCGCAGCGCCGTGGGCCTCCCCATCGGAGCACCACGAGGTAGTACTCTTGGCGCATACCTGTCGGCCAGGAGGACCAGCAGGTAGACGGAAAACCCTGAAACATGGCGTCTGTCCCATAAATACCCTCTCCCAGAATGCAACTCGGAGGACCACCTCCACCGAGTTATCTCCGGGACAGAGGAGCACCTATACACTTCAACATGTTGCCATCCCAACACTGGCCCATAGTAACGACACCCACAGGCACAGTGTGAAATTACATGCAACTCAGCCGAGCTGGAACAGAGGCAGATTTGACTATGTATGAACAGATAACCCACTAAATTTACCTATCGGCAGTAGATTAAAAATCTACCAGCGCTACACATGTTTTCATGTGGTTATACTATATTGAATTTTGTCCATTTGTAATACAAACTCTCCCTGTACCCATGTTTTTTTAAATTTTGTATTAAACTTCTATAAATTTTACATTTTCTTGTGTGCATACATATTTTTGGGGTCATCACCTTTTTAAAGTCCCGCCAGAGGGTCTTCTTGCAACATCTGTACATTACCGTGCCAGTAAAATACAGCCCTGTACGGGGCACACGTGTAATCGTACTGTGAGAACGAGGCCCTTGAGCCTGTGTCGTGTGCATCCGTGCGACATTCTATCTGTGGTGCTCTTTTACTTGACTGTTGTGGGATAGTAGGGTAAGGGTGATACATGGAATCATGACCTCTGCCAACATTTTAAAGATCAACTTTCTCCCCCTTCATGGTGCAGTCATTTTAACTGTCAAATACTAGAACCTCAGTGGCAGTAAAGGCTCGGGTGTAATTTCAAAACTTGATATTTTGATTCCTGCATAAATTGAATGCTGACCGATGCTCTTTCTAGAAGAACTACAGGGAAAACTTAAAATGAATTCACAAAAAGTCATACAAATAGCAAAATTTTTCTTATTCCACTACCACCTATTCCTTATCCCTACTACCTTCCATTTCTATATGGCTTCTGTATCTGCTTGTTAATGACATAGCGTATGCTGTACAATGCCATCCACCTTATTCTTTATACAATAACTTGTTGATGACTTTAGAATTGAACATACAGTAGATACCCAGAAATCTACAAAAATGTATTGAAGGAAATAAAGCTGCTTTTCCCACCAGGGTTTTATATTTGGGTCTGCTTCATTTTGTTTATTAGAGCCATAACACCCCACTTAGGCTTATGTGCTCCAAGATATGACAAACATTGTCATTGTGTGATATGAGCAAAATATGACCATATTCAGTGCAGATAATCCATATTGCTATGTTCTTATAATTTAATAAATCCACGCTGTGTGTTTTTTTTTTTTTTTTCCCCTTTTTGTTATGTTAATGATAATGTCAGGGTTGCAGTTCCCTACGAAACGTATGGCATCATCATGGTTTCTTTTAATCTTTTCAAATGCTACTTTTTCTTTTTTTTTTTTCTGTTAATAAAAATTATTATTATGGAAGCATTTAAACAACAACTTGTATAGAAATAAAGATATTTTACATTCCTTTTAGACATATTGATCCGGGTTACATATATACTGCATAAACATAGACAGGTAAATGTATAGACAGGTTTTCAGTTATTGTTTGTTAAATTTTTATGGTGCTGAACGTAACCTCTTGTATAATACTCAAAGGGGTGTAAATAGACCCCCTTGAGAAGATAGGGAATGTGTTTAGGGAGAAAGATAAAGAACTGGAAAAAGAAACAAAGAAAAGAGCAGTAAAAAGTTTGGTCTATCCGATCCCCCCCCCCCCCCCCGAGCGGGACACCCCCCCCCCCCTTCGACGTGTCTTAAACTGTAATGATTTTGGTTGATTTATTTATGTATTTAACCTCTTGAGGAGACCATCGTGGTTGTCAAGATCTGTATGTTCTGTAACGCTGGGTTGATTTGAAGTAAGTCCAGCAAGCCCATGTGGTCGTGAACTTTTGAATTCGTTCTTGAGAAATATGTATCAGCTCCATCTCCTCTATCCTGGAGATCCTCTGGAACCACTCTCCAATTGTGGGGATGGAGGTGGATCGCCAATGTGTTGGTATGCAGAGCCTAGCCGCGTTCACCAAATGCATAGCCAATGATTTGTAATACCTCACTTTTGGTTAGGTGAGTGTGGTGTAGGGGGTACTGGGCAGGCGAAAAGGCCAAAGAATACGTTGTGATATGTGAGATAAGGTTATGCACTTCCTTCCAAAATGGTTGTATGGAATCACAATCCCACCATATGTGTAGCATAGTACCTTTTAGCTTTTCCGCATCTCCAGCAAGTATCTGGGACGGTTGGGTAAAACTTATGTAGAAGTGATGGGGTCCTATACCAACGTGTTTGGATTTTATATCCATTCTCCTGAATGGCAACATTAGGGGAGCCCTTGTGTATATATTCATTGATACGCGTCCAGTCCTCCTCTGTAAAGATCATCTGGAGGTCCGCTTCCCATGCTTTGTGCGCTGAGTTAGGAGTGTAGGCGACATCTTCTGAAAGTGTATTGTACATGTGGGAGATTAGATGTCTCTGTGGAGAGGTACGGGTGCATACTTCCTCAAATGAAGTTAGTGGTCTGGTCCAGGTCGGGATTGTGCCCTGAGTGGAAAGGAAATGTCGAATCTGTCTATACGTCCAGAAGGGAAAGGATTTGAGCAGAGATAAGTCGACTAGGTTCTCGTATGATCTAGGGGTTTTGCCATCAAAGAACTGATACGCTAGCATTTTGTCATATGGCCATGTTTGGTTAGGGAAAGAAAGTGATAGCCCCGGTGTGAAATCAGGGTTCCCCCTCAAAGGAGTTAATGGGCTCGGTACAGAAGATATTGAAGAGAGTTTGATTGCTCTTCTGAAAGAATTTAGCGACGCAGATATAAAGGGGTGCACTAATGTCTTCTGTGGAACTTGTCCTGGCAAAACCCAGGGTAGAGATTCCAGTGGTAGGTGAGAGAATGATTTCTCCAAGGTGACCCAAGTCTTATCCGGCTCATGAATGTTCCAGTCCACCAGCCGGGCCAGATGACTCGCCAGGAAGTATTTATGGAGGTCTGGGAGCCCGATGCCTCCTTTAAGCTTTGGCTGCATAAGCCGGGTAAATTTAATGCGTGGAGGGGAGCCTTTTCACAGAAACAGAGTGCACATCTTCCTGTATGTAGCAAAAAAAGAGGCTGGTAGATTGATAGGTAGACATTGGATGAAATATAGGAATCGCGGTAGAGTTATCATTTTTAGAAGGGCTGAGCGACCAAACCAAGAAATGTTAAGAGTCCCCCATTCTTTTAAGTCATGTTGAGCTTTTTTCAAGACCTGGAGGAAATTAGTCCTGTATAGATCTTCCAGTTTGGTAGTAATTTGAACACCTAGGTAGGTTATTGAACGTTGACTCCACTGAAAAGGGAAGGAGGATTGACAGCGTTCAAGCTCCTGCGATGTAAGCGTGATTATTTAGGGCTTGTGATTTTGCATAGTTAATCTTAAAATGTGATAAATTCCCAAAGTGTTCAATGTCTTTGAGCAAATTAGGTATGGAGGTGATTGGAGAGGACAAGGAAAGCAAAATGTCATCCGCAAACGCTGAGACTTTGTATTCCTTTGCTTTGATTGTATCCTCTTCCGGACCTCGCCCATATAATCCCAGGCCACTCTGTCGAATGCCTTCTCAGCATCCAATGACAGGAAGAAGCCATGCATTTTTGTGGTCGTGAGCCAATGGTGTAGGTTTAATGCTCTGATGGTGTTGTCCCTGGCCTCACGTCCAGGGACAAAGCCCACCTGGTCTAATGAGATAAGTCCTCATAGCAGAGTGGACATTCTGTTAGCTAAGATTTGGGCGTAGATCTTGATATCCACATTTTAGTAATGAGATTGGCCTGTAATTTTGTATTTGTGTGGTGTCCTTTCCTTCCTTAGGTATTACTGTGACGTGTGCCTCCAGCATGCGCCCCATATTCGTTGTAGGGTCTGCTAGTGAGTTAAAGGTGGTTAACATTTTGGGGGCTAAAGTCTGGGCAAAGCACTTATAATATTGTAGGGTGAACCCGTCTGGGCCCGGGCTTTTACCCGTTTTCATCTGTTTCAATTGCTTGTAATTCCTCTGTGGAGAGGGATCGTTCTAATTCTTCTGCTTGTGTTTGTGAGAGTGGTTGTGGGCTATATTGGGTCAAAAAGTTTTGTATTTCTTCCGTTCTGCGTAGCGCTTGGTCAGAATTCGGATTAGGGGGGTCTAAATTTGTATTAAATAGTTTTTTGTAATATTGTTCAAAAGCTCGGGCTATGTCTTCATTTTTTAGATAGCAAAGTGCCCTGTTGGGTTCTAATGTGGTGAATCGTGTTAGATGGTCTAGAAGCTCGTACCGCCCTAGCTAGTAATTTACCGCATTTGTTGCCTGGGCTATCAATTCCCCTCTGATCACGCATTTGTGGGCTTCCCACAAAATAGTGGGTGGTATGTCTGGGGTAGAGTTTTCCTTAAAGTAAGTATTAATACTGGCTGTCAGGTGTGTGGTAAATTCGTCATCTTTTAACAGGGAGGAATTAAGTCTCCAGGTTTTTGTTTTTGGGGTCAAGTCTGGGAAGGTCAGTGTAATTGATATAGGGTGGTGGTCGGAGAGAAACATGGGGTCGATTGTGGCTTGCGTAAGGTAGGTTAGGTCTGGCTGGGAAAGGAAAAGATAGTCCAGTCGTGAGTATTTTTGAAAGGGGCTGGAATAAAAGGTGTAGTCTTTAACGGAAGGGTACAGTGTGCGCCATGTGTCATGCAGCTCCAGAGCTTGGAGCTGTAGTTTAATTTGTCTTAGGGCCCTAAAAGGTAGTGCTGAGGTGCCTGAAGAAGTATCTAGGTCTGGGTTGAGGGGAACATTAAAGTCGCCCCCCACAATAACTATCCCTTCCTTAAAGGAGAGCAATAGATCGCTCACTTTCCAAAAAAATGGCACCTGATGTTCATTTGGGGCATATATGTTTGCCAATGTGATCGGTCTAGAAGCATAGGTAACCTTGATGAACGCAAATCTCCCCTCAGGATCTAACAAGGAGTCTGTACACCTAAATGAGGCATGTTTAGAGACGAGTATAGATACCCCTTTGGTTTTTGCAGAAGGGTTCGTAGCATGGAAAACAGTCTGGAATATATGGTTGGTCATTTTTGCTATGGAATTGGATCGAAAGTGGGTTTCCTGAAGGAAAATAAATTGAGCTTTTTGTTTAGTGAGGGAGGATAGGACCTGTGAATGCTTTTCAGGCACATTGAGGCCTTTTGCGTTAAGAGAAACACATTTTAATGATAGAGGAGCCTGAGAGAGCATTTTGCTATGTAAAAAATAAGTGGGTTCCGATGCGAAGTTCGATACCTGGGTATTTATTTATCTCTTCTGATACTAGTCAGTTCACGTCGGGGTGTGCTAGACAATTGCTATATAGGGGGAGTGATGGGGCAGTTCTTATGAAGTATTTAGGAAGTAAATAATAAGGGGGGAGAGTCCCGCACAGGGTAGGACAGACCGACAAGGAAAGAATCAGACAGAACAAGAAAGGTGTAGAAAAGAGAAAAATACCAGAGGTGAAAATGGGAATGCCAATCCACCTATTAGAAGAGGGGCCGGTTGGTCAGTGGACTAGATCCTAGTACCACTGCTGGGAGTTGGTAAGAGTGTCTGGAATCCTACTCCGTGGCCACGGGGAGGATTGAGAGTGGGTAGTAGTGTAATGGGGAACAGTGCAATATTGATAGTAATACATTTTGGTTCGTGCTATCGTACACCTGAGGTTATGCAGCCTGAGTATCTGCCACTGGTGAGTAAGTGCATACAATAATGTCCAAAGATAACTAGAAACATAAACCTAAATGTTGTGACTCATGCCTCCGTGCGCTGGCCTCTCAATTTTGTTGTTACATGGAAATCTCAACACCACGGGCAAACAAACTAAATCTTCTGCACGTGAGTATATAAGGGTGTGTGTCTAACTTTTATCCCACGCATTGTAAGAAGCACCCACAAGGAGATTCTAGAACAAGCCTCTGTATTAGCGAATCTCGCTGGTTTTGATACAACTATGGTCCTAGGAGCCCCCAAGGCAGTTCACATAACATACCATATATGGTTGTGAAAATGGTGGACAGTATTAAGGGGTATTATTCCCCCCAATATGCTTGAATATCAATATCCTCAACTATGCAGACCGTTGAAAGAGTCTGCGTCATATGACTGCCTCGGTGACTCCCAGACCTCATACGTATCTACGTACCATCAATTAACTTTGACAGTTAATACAAAAATCTATTGAAAATTAGAGGGGTAATGGGGAGATGGGGGAGGGGGAAGGGAAAGGGGGGCTAGGAAAAGAGTAGTGGGGAAAGGAGGTAGGGAAGGTGGGAGGAGACAGGTGGGAGAGGGAAAGGAATAGGGGAGGGTAGAGGTAAAGGGAAGGGTAGAGGGAGGGTGGGAGGTCAGGAGGGGAAGCAGGAGGATATGTGGGCAAGTATAGGGAAAAGGGGTTAGGGGGGGTCCGAGGGGGGTAATTGTTGAACCAGTTACTTTAATAATATTGAAATGATTGCTCTCCTAGATCTAAGAGCGATATGCCTGTTCATCACCTGAAGAGATCTTCTTCGATGGCTTTAGTAGGAATGAATAGTTTTAAGAGTCCTCTGTGTGGGTGACTAAAACGGTGGTATAGTACTGGTTCTGTAGCTTGTTGGGTGGTTCCCGCAGCCCGCAGTATCAAAGTAGTGACATTGTCTCCAGTCCCTTTGGCTGCCATTTGTAAAAAAAAAACAAAAAAAAAAACTCAAAAAACAAAAAGAAAGAAACAAAAAACAGATGACGACCAAGCTGCAATGTGTCGGTGGGATTCTTGCGATCAGTTCTTTGTTTTTGTTTTTGCTGTCCCCACATGTGCTGTTTCTCCATACTAAGGTAATAAAAGAAAAAAAAAGGCATCTTTTCCTGGGTAGATGGAGGTAATTCGATTCCTCGCAGCATATTGGTTCACAATTTTTGTTCGAGGGTTACTGATTCCGTCTTTAACGAAAAACAAAAGAAGTCAGTAGTGGGATCAATAATGTTTGCAGGGCCTTGTTTGGAGCCATGGTTCAAGGTTTTCCACGGACAGTACGACAGGCTAATAGGTTGTATTCTACGGTCCTTGCTTACATGCTGGAGTTAAAGCATGGGAGAGGAAGAAAAGTAGAAAACTGAGGAAAGAAAAAAGAAAAAAAAAACTAAAAGTCATAACAGTGATGTGGATCTCTCTGGGTAAACCGACCTACTCAGGCAGTGTCAGGAACTGTGTATTTCAGGCTTCGTGATTGTACCTTCGGGGGGGTTACAGGTTGTCCCATGTCGTGATATGCAGAGTCTCGGCGGGAGGAGTGGGCACCAGGAGAAGGGGGTCCCGATCTCCTTCGTCTAGAGCGGTGTCTCTGCGCTTTGGGCAAGGGGTTGTGCGAAACTGGTCTCCATGGCTCAGACGGGAAGTGAAACGCACACCAGTCCGGAAGCTCCGTCAGCGGTAGATCGAGCTGGTCACAAAAGGCTGATAGGTCATCTGGTGATCGCAAGTGAGCAGTGCGGCCCCTATCGGTGGCGGACAGGCAGAAAGGAAATTTCCAACGATATTGTATGTTCCGCGCTCTAAGTTGGTCTAACAGGGGGTGCAAGGCTCGCCTATTCTGCAGAGTAGTTGGGGAGAGGTCCTGAAATAGCTTAATCTCAGTACCATTGTGGTGTATTTGGCCTCTCTCTCTGGCTTTTCTCAGGATTTCCTCTTTCAACGGAAAGTTCACAACACAACAGATAACATCCCTGGGGGCTCATTGTCTCGGGGGGGGGGGGGGGGGGGGCGGGGGAGGTCTGAGGGCTCGATGTAATCTCTCCATTTCAATTGGGAAATCTGGAGGGCGATCTAATAGATTGTTAAAGATGGCACAAACTACCTGGGGCAATGAACCCACCTCTAAGCTCTCCGGTACCCCCCTGACTCGGATGTTATGCCTCCGTCCTCGGTTATCGAGGTCTTCGACTTGGCGATGTAAGTCATATAGATATGATAATTGGGCATCATACATGTGTTGCACTTGCCTGATAGCAGCTGTGTGAAGCTGCGTGGTTTGCTCCATGTCTGTGATACGGACCGCCACTGCCTGAATGTCCATCTTAAGGTCTAATATAGCCACTTTCAGAGTACCTGTAATGTTACTGGTAATGTCCGATGCGAAATGTTGTAGGTCCGATAGGTTAACCGCTTGGCTAAATCGGTGGATCCGAGTATCCCCGTCTTCCAGCTGAGAATCCGAGTCATGACTGGGCGAAATGGGGCCTGAGGCCTGTGGTGTCTGCGAGGCCTCGTGGTCTCCACAGCGGAGTGTACGGAAAATCTCCGGGATGTTGCGACTGAGCTGGGTTGTCGGCTTCTTCGGTGTCCCGGGAGGCTCAGGCACTCCTATTAGATTTTCCCATCATGGAATGTAGCGTTAATCCCCAATAAAAGGCTGATTTTAATCCTCGGGTGGCCGGAGCTCTGTGTTCAAGCGGCCATTTCGGACTCCAGCCAAGCCACGCCCCCCAAAAATGCTACTTTTTCTGCCCAATCATTTGTTTGTTTGACAAACTTAAAGGAGTAAAGTGTGTGCATGGCTAATTGATGCTCAGCTGTGCCCCTTTCCGGTACTAAAGTCACCTATTTCTGTATCGCATACTTGAGAAGTTTTAAAAATGGAGAATAGAAGAAAACATGCAGACAATAGAAAAAGTAAATGCCACCAAATATAAAAGTATTCTAAAGGATCCTTCACTGTTAGCAGTACCATGACATTAACAAATGGTAAAATCAGAAGTTATTACAGTTTTCTATTACTGATCAACTTCTGTTCAGTAGCCCTGTCTGTATTTATTCGCTTGATCAGTGCTACAGTGCTGATCTGTGTATTCTGTTGGACAGGGAGCCTCCCTGGTATCCGAATACAATGACACAGTGGATAGAATGGCCCCATTTACACGTTTGATTGGGTCAGTTTATTTTTTTTTCATTCAACTTGCTGGTTGAACGAAAAAACAGACCCATGTATGGTCAGCTTTTAGGTGTGTGTGTGTGTGGCTAGAGTTAGGCTTCAAAGTGTTGGTCAATTCCATCTAAATCTGTGAGTCTAAAGCCATTCATGGATCAAAGTTCGGCCAGCTCAGCGGGAACCAGACAAATTTCAATCCATGTATGGGTAGGCTTATTGTACCCAAGCTGGCTATACCCGGTGGCAGTAATCATCCAGTTCCGCCATCCGGGAATACTCCCTACGCCCCCCGCCGGCAGAACACAATAGTGTTGCTGTATGCATTGCCCCATCAACATTGACTGTGTTGATGAGGGAATCCAGCAAAAATTATATATATTTTTTTTTTCCCATGGTGAAAGTAAAAAAAAAAGATTGAGTCATATATCGGCTGCTAACACAACTCTCTACCCACACTGCCAATACTGCTGTTCATAGGTGTCTGCTTTACTACTTCATCTGGGATACAGACAGCCCAAGGCAGGAAGTGTTACTGGCTATACCACCAGGTAAAATAAAAGGAGAAAAAAAGCAAAAAAAAAAAAGAATGCAGCATTTAATACCGCTTTAAAGTTGAATTCTAGGCAAAACTTTTTATTTTTTTTTGGATGGAGGTTGTTTTTTTTGTATTTTATTTATTTATATTTGCCATCAGGGTCCCATTGGGCATTTTTACCTTCACTTCCTGCCTCACGGCCAAAACAGGAAGTGAGCGGAAATCCCTGCAAATTAAGGGAATCCCTTGGGACCCCCCAGGTCACCAGAACTAGTGTCCCCATTGGAAGATTTCCCCACTATTACTTTTCTGGGGACAAACCAAAATTTGGGATTTTCTTTTACTTTCAATAACAGTCAACAGAACAAATGGAGAGGATGAATCTCTTTATTGGGGGCACAAACAGCAATAAGAACTGACAGGAGTTCTAATCTACACTCTATTCAAAACTAAAAAAAGGTTTGTACTTTTTAGCTTATTTTCCTCTAAATAAAATTAAATGGATAATTGTTGCTAAGTAAAGGATGCCTGCTCTGCAATAAGGATACAATAAGCTGCCCTATTACAAAAATGTATACTTACTTTATCATAGCAGAAATCCTTGTTCCACCTGCCCGGCTTGTACATTGCTGTGCAGTGTGTTGACATTCTCTTCCGTTCCTAATGCCACAAGCATTGAATAATGGGCTGCCTGACACAGACTTCACGTCTGCTTTCTGCAAACAAGAATTGTTTAGATATCTTTTTATAGACTTCCCCTACTTTTATAATTATCTTTATTTTCAGATCCTCACTGCTAGAGGAGCCCAAGTCCTAAGTACAACACTTCTAAGTTAGGTAAATTGTTTAAGCTCTGGGTCTGTCTTCACCTTGCTTGGCTAAGGGCCCAACATATCAATTAAGCTTTGACATTTTACAAACATACACTAGTGGATCAACTGGAAGCGTGCCCAATGATTGCTTGGGCCACATTGTAAGTTTTATTTTTACCAGTCTATTATACTCTGCAAATAAATAGCAGTTGTACTTGACAATTTGCTGAAATATGCCATGCTTAAAGTGTACAGTATGTGCATGCATTATCAAAATTTATATCCAAAAAGGTGTAAAAAAAATAAGTTATACCTTAGCACTTAAAGTGATTGTAAGGGTTAATTTTTTATTTTTTTAAAAATAACAAACATGTCATACTTGCCTCCACTGTGCAGCTAGTTTTGCACAGAGTGGCCCCGAACATCCTCTTCTGGGGTCCCCCGGCGGCTCTCGCAGCTCCTGCCAACATCAGATAACCCTCCAAGAGAATATTGCAGTTTGTGTTCTAAAATTTTACTTTTGTGTATTTTTCGACTGACATTTTGCACTTGATAAACCATTGCACTAATATTGTTTGGCATAAAAATGGAACTCCCAGCATTTTATTCTCCAGGTTCTTTGCTTTCAGAAAATTATGTTTCTTTATCGTACATCGTGGGACACAGAGCCTTAAGTAATTACTTAATGGGTTATGGGCCACCTTCAGATGTTGACACTGCTATACCCAATACAGGAAGTTCACTCCCTATATAAACCCTCCTCCTTCCAGGAGTACCTCCAGTGTCTAAGGTGTTGGTCACGAGTGAAGCTGTGCTCTGAGGAGCACCAGGAGGGATTCGTGCTGGATTTAAAAGACCTCCACAACCAGATCCATCCACGCCACTGCGGCCACAGGTTGGTACCCGGGTCTCGCATAGAAGAACAAGGTTTTGCCTGTAACACTTCTCTTTGAGAGCTGGACCCTAGGAACCAGGACTTTTTTTGGTCTTGCTACATTAACTAAAGTTGTCCTCAGGTGTGCTATACAGTTCCAAAGGAGTGGAACCCCTATTGAGGGACCCGGTCCCGCCGTGATTAGTGAAGTTTGGATCTGTCTGTTTTCAGCAGTATCCTGCAGCGAGGAAAAGGTAAGAGTAAAGCTTTGGAACTGCAAAGTCCACCTATGCCTTTTCTTCCATATGTAACATTGTAATGCCTTAAAGTCTCCTCTAGAGGGAGTAAGAATGCACATACCCTTTCAATCTGTGCTACAACAGTGTGTGTCCTAGCAGCTGGAGGGGGGGGGTTCTTTATCCCCCCCCCCCCCAAATTGGGGTAACTGAGTGGCTGGGGGTACATGTGCTGTTGTACATTACACCCTGTAAGCAGTTTTGGGAAATCTATGCTGCCATTGCAGTATGACAAGCACTAAAGGCTGATTCACAAACTAAGTACCCCCCCCTCTCGAGGGGTGCGGGGTGGCTTTCTTAGATAAACATTTTTAAATTTAATTGTCTATGCAAAGAAGCCAGCCTTTCTCAAAGGGAAGACAAACGCTGCAGCCTCCTCTCCTCCTCCATCTGGTCTGTGTCTCAGACCCGAATGCTGTGCCATCTGCGCGGGTTGAGGTTTTACTTTTTGAAAAGAGGAGGGAGGGTCGATGGAAGGGCCGTGGCTAAAGCGGTCAGGCGCTGTGTGCGGACTCAGCATCCTTGTGAAAGCACACGGCGCACAGGCAATCGGATTTACATCTGAGAGGGCTTAAAAGCTGATGCGCTGATAACTAAATGTGTCTACCAGAGCAGCTGAAGCAAGAGCTGCCACAGGACACAGGAGCGCTGGAGCACACGAGGGGTGTACACAGGCATTTCCAGTACAGGAAAAGACATTATTGTTTAGCATCAGATTAATCTGTGCTGCCATTGTGTTTTCTTACTATTGCTCAGCAAATAGAACATTTCTTAGAGTGCCTCTGCTTTTGTGTTTAGCATTATGGCTTCCAAGGTTACTACTAAGGCACCAAAAGTTCCACCCCCGGGGGCTGGGAACTTCAGTCATGCCTCCACACTGTCATCCTCTCCGGAGATAACAGATATGGCAAGCCAGGGTGAGTCTTTGGAACCCATTGGTGACGCAACTGCTTTTCACACTTCAGCCCCTGTATACGTGACTGAAGATGCTTTTTTTCTCTGCCCTGCAGGGCTTAGAAGGAAGATTAGCGGCTTTAATCGCATACTCCATCCAAGGGGATAGGAAGCATGCTAGATCCCTCTCTCCCACTCCAAACCCTTTAGCAAGGGATCGGTGGGGACAGGGTGAGGTATTGCCCTCAGACGATCGAGAGGAAAAACAAGCTGTATGTTGCTCTGTGGAGGAAACCGTTGATGATTCAGCTTCAGAATCTGAGGTACAAATCCTTACGAAACTGGTTCGCTCCACTTTCATGCTACACCTAACAGAGTTAGCTGAAAGTCCGGTTTCTTCCTTGGGTTCTTTGAAACGTTTATAGCCTTTGCATGCGTTTCCTGTCCATGCATTACTAGAAAAGCTTATTTATGCTGAATGGGATCATCCAGATAAGAATTTTCTCCCTCCAAAGAGATTCTCGGTTCTCTATCCCATGGAGGAAAAATTCACCAAAAAATGGAAGGTTGACGCTGAGCTTTCCAGTGTGAATAAAAGTTTATTTGTCCAGTAGACAATGCGCAAATGCTTTTAAAGATCCAACAGAAAAGAAGTTGGAATTCCTGTTTAAAATCCTCTTTTTTTCTTGGCAGGGACCGTTACTCAGCCTGCAGTCACTGCAATAGGCATCTGTCAGTCCTTAAAGGACCAGTTCAGAGGCTCTTAAGGAGGTCCCTGCACAACAGGCCTGTGAGTTGGCCGAATTACCAAAGGCAGCATGTTTTGCTTTAGACTCTATGAAAGATTCTATTCACCAGGCTTAAACTGACTTTTTCTCCTGTGCCAGGGGCATCTGCTTCTAGGCAGTGGCGGCGGCCTCCGCCACCAGACTCTAGAGTAAAACCTCAGGGTCAGACCTAGGCACAAAAGAAGACCTGGGGCCGCAAATCTGCAAAGCAGAATACTAAAGCCTCATGAAGAGGCATCTCCCCTCACCATAGTGGGGGGGAGACTTCTGAAATACTCAGAAGTCTGGCAAAGGGAAATTCAGGACAGATGGGTTCTCTCCACGGTGTCTCTAGTATACAAACTAGAATTTCATGAGTTTCCACCGTCTTGTTTTCTGATAGCAAATGTTCCCAAGTATCCAGGGAAAAGGCAATCTCTGTTTCAAGCATTAGACTGATTATTGGCTCAGGGGGTGATCATACAGATCCCCACAGAAGAGCAAGGTTTGGGGTTTTATTCAAACCCGTTTACGGTACCAGAACCAAATGGGGGTGTCAGACCAATTCTAGATCTAAGGAATCTAAATAAGTTCCTGAAGATCCATTCCTTTCGCATGGAGTCCATCAAGTCAGTCGTTTCCATCCTACAAGGAAGAGAACTTATGGCATCCATTGACATCAGAGATGCATATCTGCATGTCCCTATATTTCCTGCTCACCAGAGGTTTCTGCAATTTGAAGTAGAGCAGCACTTTCAGTTTGCAGCCTTGCCCTTCGGGCTAGCTACAGCACCCCGGGTGTTCACAAAAGTGCTGGCCCCACCTCTGTCTACGCCAAGACTGTTACGCCCTGTGCCCTTAGCGTGGCTAATCTATTGTTAATAGACCAGTCAGTGGCTTGCTTGGAGCAAAGTGTATGCCTTACAACCAGTTACCTGTAAAGTCTGGGTTGGATTCTCAACCTAGAGAAGTCCTCCTTAGTACTTCGGAGTTAAGATAACCAAATCTAATGTAATGTAACTTCCTCCCTTTATTGAACGATATCAAAGCAGAGTTAAACAGAATAATATCAGGACGCATATCCTGGGGGGGGGGGGGAGAATTAATATTTTTAAAATGGTTATCCTGCCTAAAATTATGTATAAAATGCAGATGCTTCCGATCCCACTCCCATATTGTCTATATGCGATTTATTGTCGCATATAGACAATAAATCTATGTATATACAACCATGGGACATGGGTAGGTACAATTATGCATCTTAATCCCCCAAGCAAGATAAAAGTCATATGAAGTAAAAAACATCTGAAAATTGGTCAATGTGTGTTTGATGCATCAAAGGTCGGCCTGACGCTGTGTTTCATGGACTTCAATCCACTCTTCAGGAGCCAGATGCATCTAAATTCTATAAAAAATGTATGAAAAGCAATATAGTTTCAGGGTCTAACAAAATCAACAGAAAAGGGGGAAATCTGGGCATAATGGGCCATGTCAAAAAGTTTACTCACATAATAGCCCAAACTGGGACCGTGCGACAAAACAAAGCCAGGGTTGAGCCATGGAGCCTGGCCCAGGAGCTGAGAGGGGGACCTCAACGAGGAACACCGGACCGCACACACCAACACCCCGCAGTGGAGGGGACTTCTGTAATGTAGGAAATATATAAAATGTATCTATGATGATACAAGTAACAAAAAACGAGATTGAAAAAAGCACCCGGAAGATTACTTTGAAAAATACATGTGATGTTTGAAACCACATAGATAGATAGGAGAGGATCAGGGTGTGCATAGGTTGTATCAGCACCATCTTTGAATACCATGAAGCAGGGAGTGAGATGCAGCCCCAGTATGGAACGCCAGCTCCCCCTCAGCGTCACGCAGGCACGACACAGTGGAGCAAAACCTCAGCGAACGCCAGAAAAGCTCACACATGTCAGCCCAGCTGATATACCGGACGTCTGTGTGTGCGACGCCCAACCAAGGAAGTCACATGCACAGTGCCGGGGGCGTGGCGCCGATGCACGGTGGAAAGATCCGCCCAGCCACCCACCCCCAACCCTGTGGAGGGGAGGTAGGAGGGCTGACACCAGCATGCATCGCAGCTCCCGGGAAACAGGCCCACCCACTGACAATGAGTCACACAGACCCAGTCTGGCCACAGGGAGTAAAAAATGTATAAAGTAGTGAAAGATCAAAGTATGTGAACTGTCAGTGCAATGAACGTTTCATATAAAGCATGCTGAATAACGGCCGGACCCGGTAGGAATCCACCATAAGAGAGCGATGGGCTACAATCATGAGCACCTCCATCCCTAATCAATGCAAGCAATGGGGGGGAAAAGCGAACTTAGGACTTTAATTGGGACGCAAGGGATAGGTGAACCATATTCTAACTTGGGCAGAAAAGAATGTTCCGTGCCTGTCGGCAGTCTTCATTCCGGGAGCAGAGAATTGGCAGGCGGACTACTTAAGTCGCCAGCAGTTATTCCCGGGGGGAATGGTCTCTTCACCCCAACATTTTTCGGGCTGTTTGACAAAAATGGGGGACTCCGAACGTAGATCTTCTAGTATCCAGATTCAACATGAAGTTTAGTCATCTTTGTGTCCAGGACAAGGGACCCACTCGCATGCGGAACAGATGCGCTGGTAACCCCGTGAGATCAGTTCTCACTGATCTATGCATTCCCCCCTATTCAGTTGCTGCCACAACTTCTTTGCAGGATCAAGCTGTAAAGAAAGCCGGTAATTCCCGTAGCACCAGCATGGCCCAGAAGGTCATGGTATGCAGAAATCGTAAAGATGGCAGTTATTTATTTTTCATGAGGACAGGGTGGTGTTATGCCCTTGTCCGGGTTTTTTTTACCAAAAGTAGTCTCAGGTTTCCACCTGAACCAAGATATTGTCCTGCCATCATTTTCCAAAACCATGTTCCATGGAAGAGAAGTCACTACATTGTCTTGTCTTGATGTGTTGAGAGCAGTGAAAATCTTTCTCTACTAGTAGCATAAGGCAATACCTGGACCATATAGAGCACAGGCAGTCCAACTCCACCAGGATGGCATATCAATATGTGCCATTGGCAGAAGGTTTTCTGTGTCTCCCAACACAGTCTCAAGAGCATGGGGGCGATTCCAGGAGACAGGCAGTTACTCTAGGAGAGGTGTAGAAGGTCCTTTAACCTATCAGCAGGACTGCTATCTGCTTCTTTGTGCAAGGAGGAACAGGATGAGCACTGCCAGGGCCCTAAAAAATGACCTCCAGCAGGCCATGGGTGTGAATCTCTATGACCAATCATAAACCGACTTCATGAGGGTGGCCTGAGGGCCTGACGTCCTCTAGTGCAGTGTTTCTCAACCTTTTATGGTGAAGTACCCCTGCAGATCTAAAAAAAAATTTCTAAGTACCCCTGTCTCGAGAAAGTAATTTCTATTGTTCGGGTATCCTGGTTTGTGTGTGTAATGTCAGTATGTGTTTGTGATTATTTCTGTGTGTTTTGTGATTTTTGTTCCTGTTCAAAATAATCATCAAATGCAGCCTCACCAGTGTCCACCAACAGTCTGATTATTGCCCATCCGTGTTCATAGAATACATGAAGATAAAAACCTCCTTTGCACACTTTAACTGTTTGGGGGGTGGGGTGGGGTTAATTAATCTACAATGCTATTTGTAATATGCATCACAAATGGGTTCATGTATTGCCATTGGTCACTGATGCATTAGTGACCAGTGGCAATTAACCCCTTTGTACTGCATTAGTGGCACCAGTGTCAGTGTTTATTAACCCTTCCATGCTGCATCAAAAAGGGGTTAATTATCACTGCCACTGGTGCCACTAATGCACCACAAAGGGGTTAAATTGCCACTGGTCACTAATGCATTAGTGATCAATGGCACTACATTAACCCCCTCCATGCTGCATATTACAAATAACACTGTAGATTAGTAAAAAAAAAAAAACCCTTAAAAAAAAAAAAAAAAAAGAAAGTTAGTGGTTGTAAACCCCCCCCCCCCCCCAAAAAAAAACAAACAAAACCAAAACAAAAAAAAACAAACAAAAACTGCAAGACAAAGGCATAATGAGCTAGTATGCATGGTATTACTTTAGATCGAAGCCCCCCCAGCGGTCCTCATTCACCGCTCCAGCTGGCGACACCACTCCCGGAGTTACTTCCGGGTATCGCGGGCTCAGGCGCTGTGATTGGCCGGAGCCGCGATGATGTTACTCCCGTGCGAGCGGCCGGTAATGGCACAGTCTAATTGAAGCAACGGCACGTACGTGCCATTGCTTCAGTGCGCATGTGCCGGTGACTTTGGCACATGCAAATACAGGGGGATATCTCCTAAACCGTTTAGGTTTAGGAGATATCCAGGGTAGCTCACAGGTAAGCCTTATTATAGGTTTACCTGTAGTAAAAAGTGTGTTGTAAGAGTTTACAACCACTTTTAAGCACTGCAGTAGGAGCACACAGATAAGACACAGCAGTATAGTCAGCAATGTTATCAGCCTCTGCTCACTCACTTGTCCATGAGATTGTATGCTCAAAGCAGGTAACAGTGGCAGCACTCCTGATCCATCCTGTGCTATCCAGCCTTTGAATGACATAACGCTGGGCAGGGCCTAGGAAGCTCTTGTCGGACAGAGATCACTTCGCCCGACAGGGAAGTGTCTGTGAGTAACACTGGCCGGGTGCAGTATAAAGAAAAGAGAAAGGTCTGGTTTCCCCAGTAACACACTTCCATCCCTGTAACATATATAATAAAACAAAGGATTCGCCCTGGGATTTTAAATGATGTGGGTACTGTTTCTGCAAGTAAACATAACAGTAGTAAATACAGTATATGATTTATTCAAGTAAAATTATTTACATGCATAGATGACACCAACAGTTGCCAATCAAAAAAAGATAAACAAGAAATATTGGTACATGGATGTAATAGTCATAGTTGTTGACTAGTTCTGTATTTTGTGCATACACCTCAATCATTGTAGTAGTATGGACATATACATATCTAGATCTGAGAGATCTTACAACAAAGAGGTAGTTCGTTCAGCAATACACATTTATTAATAGGGTTACATAATCTATACAAAGTACACACCCAACAGTATTTACAACACAATGTACAGTGTAGGTCTCCTGGCTTACATGGTATTTACAAATTACCCACAACACCCATATTTACAGTACAGTATAAAATACAAGTATATTAGATTACCTGTTAACTTCAGGTCAGCCCATGGTGACTGCTGTCTGTTCCCACACCAAAGAGTGAGTTAGCTTGGTCACAAAGCATTATATCCCCCCCTCCTTTCTGTAGTGTGGCTAATATAATTCTCCCTAATTGGTCACTGTACCTAGTAAATGTATATTGGGCACAGCCTGATTGGATGAGTCAAAGAAGGCTGTTGTTTACTACCCCGGGAAGATGTTCTCAGGGAGAACAAAAGGCCAACCTTTGAAGTTGAACTAATTACAATAACACCAACACAACACTCAGTATTTTAAATATATTTCCCTCTAACTGAAATATATTTCTAATTGCAATATTTTACAGAGATTAATGGAGATTTCACATAATCCCGTAAGGCAACATAGTACACGGGCATCATACTACCCGACTAGTTTTGTGAGATCCAGCTCGCTCTTCAGGGGTGGATGTGTGTAACACTGTACCACTGAGCTTGACCATGGCTACAGGTGTGCGGCTCCAAGATGGCGGCAACAGGTGCCTCACCAGGGAGCTGAGGGGCGAAGTCAGATGGGACCCCACCAAGGGCCAAACGGAGAGCAGGCATGGCATGGGTGTAGTGATGTAACCCTAGAGACCTTGTTAGTCCATAAAGAGTATAGGCTGAGTATGGTGAATATCTTGAGTATAAGAGTAATGAGACACAGCAGGCAACCTCAACAGCTGTTTGTATCCTCAGTGAAGAGTGAAATGTGTATCCTCAGTGAAGAGGGTGCAGGAGTGCACTTGGCACACTTGTACTGCTCCGCTGCAGGCAGCTCTGCAAATCTAAAACTGTGTAACGGCGGCCGTAGGGTGACCACATTTCCAAACTACCATTTAGGTAGTTTGGAAATGTAGGGACACCACCCCCTTCCCAAAAAAAGATGAAGGCGGGGATTTAGTCTAGGGGTTAACAGGGAATTTGGCGCGTGTTTTTTTTGATGGCGAATGGCTGGTGTTGGTACTTGCATCATCCCTACATCATGCTTGATATGGTATCAGGGGTACGCGTACCACGTGTTGAGAAACCCTGCTCTAGTGGGCCCTGTGCTCACTGCCTGGCACCGTAGAGCTCGATTTTCATTTGCCATTGAACACCATAATTGGCAGGTCCGCCACTGGTGCCCTGTGCTCATGCAGTGCAGATGAGAGCAGGTTCACTGTGAGCACGTGACAGACGTGAAAGGGTCTGAAGAAACTGTAAAGAATGTTGTACTGCCTGTAACCTTATTTAGCATGACCAGTTTGGTAGCTATCGGGATGAAATCCTTGGACCCCATTGTCGGACCCTACGCTGGTGCAGTGGGTCCTAGCTTCCTCCTGGTGCATGACAATGCCTGGCCTCATGTGGCGAGAGTATGCAGCCAGTTCCTGGAAGGTGAAGGAGTTGATACCATTGAATGGCCACCACGCTCGCCTGACCTAAATCCAATGAAACACCTCTGTGACATTGTTTTGGCCATCCGACGCTGCCAGATTGCACCTCAGTCTGTTCAGGAGCTCAGTGATGCCCTGGTCCAGACCTGGGAGGAAATACCCCAGGACACCATCTGTCGTCTCATTAGGAGCATGCCCCAACGTTGTCAGGCATACAAGCATGTGGGGGTCATACATACTAACATTTTGAGTTGCTGAAATGAAATTTCAGCAAAATAGGCTATCCTGCTGCATCATTTTCTCAAATTGCCTTTCAGGACAACCTTGGAGAGCACAGTTCCACCCATTTTCCAGGAAATGCAGGCAGCCTTTAAATCCCTCTTCCACCATGGCCTCAGTTATTGTGTTTCCTCCTCCATGGTGGAAGCTCTGCTGGAAGCAGGGGGAGCTGCCGTCTCTCCAAGGTGGAGGGGGGGAAGGCTTACCTCAAGGAGTTTTTTTTTCTGCCTGGTGTGCAGTGACCATCCCAGCACCCCCCCCCCAGTAAGAGCAGGGGTTGTTCCGGAGTCCCCAACTCAGGGGTAGCAATAGCTTGCAGGAAACGTTGGCGTCTGTGTGGCCGGGGTCCGTGGGAGTGGCTCAGGTGGCCAGGTGGGCTGCTGCTACTGCTTGGCGGTATTCTCACATGTCGGTCCCGGGTCCTGGCTGGCGGGTGACGTCCAGTGACACGCGGCTTCCTATCTGGACGACAAGTGGTTCCAGTCACCTAGAACAGAGGCCAAGGGGGGCGGGTCTATTGGCTGGCATTTCCCGCCATCTATGATGACGCCGGGACCGGTTAATTTAAAACCAGATGTCTTTTTCGCAGTACCCAGCTGCTCTGTCTGCTACGATGGACGAGAGACCAACAGCCACGGCGGAAGCAGGCGCATCAGGCATCGGCGAGTCCCAGGTAAGAGGCGTATAGTGGTGCCTTCAATCTTCTCCATATGGGCTTATGTGTGGTATATGTTGTGTACCTCCCTGACAAGGGAGCCTGCGGCTGCAGGGTCAGAGGTAACTTCGCTCGGACCCTGCAGCCTGAACAGGTGGTTTCTATGGTTGGGTCTGGCACTGCTCGGGGGGGCTGTTCCTTTGTCTGTCTGGTGGAGGACTATGGGTGGTATAGGACTGTAAGTGAGGATGCTTAGGTGAGTCTTGTCTGTTTAGTTTTTGCTAATGACCTGTAAGAAAACAAACGTTCAAATACACCAAATCAGAGGAAATGCCCATCTTGCAAGAATCCCCTCAGAGATTCATAGCAAAAAGCAATGTGTAGAACCTGTATAGCAGAGCTTGTTGAAGAGGCAACATCCCAACAATACAAGGATCTGTTTTCTTCTGTACGAGATCTTACAAACTCTTTGAGCTTGGTTAAATCTATGCTGGACAAAAGCCCGGCAAGCCGAGTTGAGCCCCATTGACCACCGTCCAGCCCTCGTGCATCCACCTCTAAAACCACAGAGGTTGGTGACTCAGGAGATGAGTCAGTCTCAAACCAGCTGTGGCTTCCACGGTAGTAGCAAGGAACCTGGAATGCTGGATGGAAAAGCTTAAGTTGAGGCAGGCACATCTTGAAAAGAATTACTGGAGTCCTTTTTCACTGATGCTGAAAGCGGTAATGTACATGGCTGATACATCAGAAGACTCAGTAAAGATGTCGGCAAGATCTTCAGCGCTGGTGAACTCCGCTAGATGTGCTATCTAGTTGAAAACTTGTATCGGTGACACAGCATCCAAGATTAAGTTATGCGGCTACCTTTCTTAGGTATCCTTCTTTTTGGTCCAGACCTTGAAACGGTCCTGGACAGAACAGTCGACAAGAAAAAGATGTTTCCTTCCAAAAAGAAACCACCACTCAAACCCCCCAGCAGGTTTTATGTCACAAATCTTCCGAAAGACAGGGAAAAAGCTTCCGTAATGACGAACCTGCTTCAGGATCTGATGTAACAAGAAGTCATTATCCAAGTCCCAAAACATCAGGAAGGTCGGACTTTTTATTCCCACATTTTCCTAGTGGAAAAAACCCTCAGGAAAGTATCAGCTGATACTGAACTTGAAGATTCTGAACAAATCCATCCGTTACAAACATTTTAGAATGGACATGATCTATGCAATAACAAAGTTACTGACCCCAGATCGCTTTATGGCATCCCTAGATCTAAGGGACGCTTATTTGCTCAAGCTATGGCTCAAGCTTCCCAACGGTTTCCTCGTCTAGCGCTCAACCTGGGGAGTTCAATATGGCCTCTCCAATTCAGAGCCCTGCCATTCGGACTTTCATCCTCCCCCAGGATCTTTACAAAAGTATTGGTGGGAGTTCTGGAGCATCTGAAGCTAAAAGGAATATTGGTCTTCCCGTATCAGGACGATCTATTATTCTTTGCAGATTTCAAAGGCCAGGTCCTGACAAACCTGCAAGTGACTCAGGCTCACCTGAAGAATCTAGGTTGGCTCCTAAATTTAGAAAAATCTAATTTTAGAGCCAGCACAGGAGATGAAATTCCTGGGTTTTACAATAAACTCGGTGCTTCAGAAAGTTTTCCTCCCACAGGAGAAGATGGAGAAAGTCCAATCTGTGGTGAGGCAGATTCAAACCAATCTCTGCTTCAGTCCGGTCAGCCATGTTGGTTTTGGGACTTCTCACGGCATCCATACCAGCCATACAGTGCGCCAGACTACATTCACGGCCTCTCCAGATGAACATCCTACAAAGATGGTCACACCAGGACCCTCTAGAAAAACAAATTGGACTCGCCTCAAACGTAAAATGAGCACTTTGGTGGTGGCGGGAATTGACCAACCTGGCAAGAGGTCACCCCTGGGTCTTTCCCCTAGACAAAAGTCTGACGGACGCGAGTACTTGGGGTTAGGGAGCCCACTTGGACAGCTAGACCTCTCTGGGTGCCTGGTCCAAAGCAGAAGCCTGGAAGTCCTCAAATTGGCGGGTAAAGGAACGCCATTTTTCTCTGACGCCCAGCCTTTCAACAGGCAGTCAGGGGGCAACATGTGCAAGTATTCTTGGACAATACAACAGCAGTAACTTTTATGTATTAAAACAGGGAGGAACCAGGAGCAAAGGACTCTTGGAGCTAGCCAGTTAGCTGTTTACTTGGGTAGAGCGAAATGTGGCTTCTCTGTCAGCGGTCCATCTAAAGGGATCCCAGAATCTGTTAGCAGACCTACTAAGCAGAAGAAGAGTGGTAGAAGTAGAGTGGAGTCTGGACCAAGAAGTCTTCTTGATGGTCACGAAGTATAGGAACAACCTCAAACAGATCTGTTTGCGAGCCAGCAGAACTCAAAAGTACTCCCCCCCCCGAGAAGATCGGGCTGTAGGCATAGATGCTTTTGCTCATCCCTGGCATTACCAGCTGTGCTACGCTTTTCCCCCTTCCTGTTAATACCGCTGGTCCTCAGAAAGTTCAGGGAGGAAAATATCTGATCCTGGTCACTCCCTTCTGGCCAAAAAGGCCCTGGTTGATGACTTTAAGTCTGGCTGCAAAACCTCCCTGGAAGCTACCATCCAGAAAAGATCTACTAACCCAGGGGTCCCTGAACCATCAGTAAGCAGACCGGCTACAACTAACCGCTTGGTTTCTGAAGAAGACATCCTAAAAGCCAAGGGACTGTCAAACACTAGTGAAGACCCTACTCTCCAGTAGACAGGAAGAAACTCGGGTGATATACTTGAATGTATGGAAAAAGTTCAATGCCGGGTGTTTTTAGAAAAAAAAAAAAAAATCTTCAAGGTCAAAAAAGTTTTGTTTTGGAATTCCTCCATGAAGGAGTGAAGGGGCTGGCAGCCAGCACCATTTTAAAACCCAGGTTGGGGCTCTTTCGTTTAAAGACTCTATCCAAAGAGGTATTCATTTCGAGATTTTTTTTTTTTTAGGGCACTTGCACTGAATAGGCCAGTAGCCCTTACATTTTTTCCCAGTTTGGATCTGTCTATTGTTTTGCAGGGTCTCACGTAAGCTCCATTTTGAACCCCTACAGGAAGCATCCTTAAAAATTGTAGTTTTTCTTGTAGCCATCACGTCAGCCAGAAGGGTCCGTGAGCTTCAGGCCTTTGCAGTCACAGAACCCTCTCTGGAGGTTTTTTCTGATCGGGTAATCCTTCAGACTGACCCGGCATTTCTACCCAAGATTTCCACAACTTTTTCAATGTTCACAAGAAATAGTTTTACCCGCTTTTCTCCTCAGCTCCAGCCAATCCAGGAGAAGAAGCTTTCCATACACTGGATGTAAGGAAATGCCTGATAGATTACCTAACAGTCGCGAAAAAGTTTAGCAAATCAAATGCTCTCTTTTTGTAATCTTCCCAGGACCCCGTAAAGGGGAGACAGCTTCCAAGAGCACTGTGTGTAGGTGGCTTAAATGGGCAGTCACAGAGGCCTACAAAGCTAATGGAGAAGTACCCACCTAAGGTATCGCTGCTCGCTCTACGAGTTCAATGGCAGTTCCCTGGGCCGGAGAGGCTGGTGCTATGCCTGAACAAATATGCAAGGCTGCCACCTGGTCCAACTTCTCTATGTTTCTCCGACACTGTAGGTTGGACCTGCTGTCCTCTGCAGATCAAGCCTTCAATAGGAAGGTGCTGCAGGCAGTGATCCCACCCTAGGGTAAGTTTCTCGGTTGTCCTGAAAGGCGATTTGTGAAAGACTTAGTCTTACCGGTGACGGTATTTCTAAGAGCCTTTCAGGATGACCGTTACTACCCTCCCTGTTATCTTTTTTGGTTAAAGTATCTGTCCTGTTGGTTTGGTGGTTTTCTGTGCTTTGTCTTTCAGCATGTCGGAGACCACTCAATAACTGACGCCATGATGGAAAAGGAGAGATTTTAGAGGCTGCATGTGTTTCTTGGAAAATGGGCGGAGCTGCACTCTCCAAGGTTGTCCTGAAAGGCTCTTAGAAATACCGTCACCGGTAAGTCTAACTAATGCCCCATACACACGATCGGAAATTCGGAAATTCCACCAGCAAAAGTTCGATGTGAGCTTTTGGTTGGGAATTCCGACCGTGTGTATGCTCCATCGGACTTTTGCTGGCGGAATTTCCACCAGCAAAAGATTGAGAGCAGGTTCTGTATTTTTCCGACAGAAAAAGTACCTATCGGAATTTCCGATCGTCTGTAGCAATTTCCGACGTGCAAATTTCCTACACATGCTCGGAAACAATTTGACGCATGCTCAGAAGCATTGAACTTCAATTTTTCGTCTCCTCGTAGTGTTGTACGTCACCGCGTTCTTGACGGTCGAAAGTTCAGAGAACTTTTGTGTGACCATACTTATGCAAGGCAAGCTTGAGCGGAATTCCGTCCGAAAAACCATCCAAGGTTTTTCTGACGGAAATTCTGATCGTGTGTACGTGGCATAAATCTTTTTCACTTTGATTTTCAGGGTGTCTTTGAATTCAGCCTTCTGTAGGTTGATAATTTTCATTTCCATCAAACGATGTGGCATCCTTTCGTTCCTAACACATTACCCAGTCCATATCCATATAGATATTCAGCATGATATTTTTCCCCATTGAGATTTGATGTGTTTTCAAAGTGTTCCTTTTAATTTTTTTTTTTTTGAGCAGTGTATATTGCCAAAAGTTATGGGTCACCTGCCGTTACACGCAAATGAACTTTAATGGCATCCTAGTCTTAGTCCGTAGGGTTCAATAATGAGTTCATCCACCCTTTGCAGCTATAACGGCTTCAAATCTTCTGGGAACACTGTCCACAAGGTTTAGGAGTGTCTATGGGAATGTTTGTTTAACCAGTCTTCCAGAAGCGCATTTGTAAAGATCAGGCACTGATATTGGAAGAAAAGGCCTGGCTTGCAGTCTCCACTCTAATTCATCCCAAAAGTGTTCTGTAGGGTTGAAGTCGGGACTCTGTGCAAGCCAGTCAAGTTCCTCCAAACCAAACTTGCTCATCCATGTCTTTATGGTCCTTGCCTGCACAGAGTCCTGACTTCAACCTGACAGAACACGTCTGGAAGATTGATCAAACATTCTCATAGACACACTCCTAAACCTTCTGGGCAGCGTTCCCAGAAGTGTTGAAGCTGTTATAGCTGCAAAGGGTGGGCCAGCTCAATATTTAACCCTACAGACTAAGACTGGGATACCATTGGCCACTTTCCTATTCGCCCATTGTCATATGACATCCATGGATTTGATCTCCCATCCTAGGTGGGCATCATATGAGGTCCTGGGCATTCTGGTGTTATAGGGGGCGCGCCGCAGCTGAGCCGATGCGCGTGCCCGGCGGCCACGATATCCTCCGGGCACTCACGATTGTTACAGAGCAGAACCGTGGATCTGTGTGTGTAAACACACACAGATACACATCCTGTCAGGGGAGAGCAAACATTGTGCGTTCCTAGTATATAGGAAGACCGATTGGTCTCCTCCCCTAAGTCAGTCCCATCCCCCTATAGTTAGAATCACTCCTTAGGTAACACGTTTAACCCCTTGATAACCCCCTAGTGTTAACTCCTTCCCTGCCAGTGACATTTATACAGTAATCGGTGCATATTTATAGCACTGATCACTGTATAACTGTCAGTGGTCCCAAAATAGTATCAAGTGTCCGATCTGTCTGCTGCAATGTCAGTTGTGATAAAAATTGCAGATCACCGCCATTACTAGTAAAAAAAAAAAATAATAATAATAATAAATATGCCATAAATCTATCCCCTATTTTGTAGGCGCTATAACTTTTTGTGCAAACCAATTAATATACGCTTATCGCGATATTTTTAGAGAAAAAAAAAAAATGTAGAAGAATACATGGCAACCTGAGGAAAAAAATGTAGGTTTTTTTTTTTTTTTTTAATTGGGCTATTTATTATAGCAAAAAGTAAAAAATATTGTGTTTGTTTTTTTTTTTTTCCCAAACTTGTTTCTCTTCTTTTATTTATAGCGCAAAAAATAAAGACTGTAGAGGTGATCAAATACCGCCAAAAGAAAGCTCTATTTGTGGGGGTAAAAAAAAAAAGTTATAAAAATTTCATTTGGGTACAGTGTTGCATGACCGCGCAATTGTCATTCAAAATGTTACAGCGCCAAAAACTGAGTTGGCTGGGCAGGAAGAGGGTGAAAATGCCCTGTATTTAAGTAGTTAAAGTTCATGTGCATGTAAAGGCAGGCGTAGTTTTGAGTGTGTGTGTATGTATGTATGTATGTATGTGTGTGTGTGTGTATATGTATGTGTATATATATATATATATATATATATATATATATATATATATATATATATATATATATATATATATATATATATATATATATATATATATATATATATATATATATATATATATATGTGTTATGAAGCAGAGGATCAAAGGAAAGGGACCCATAGCTTCCAGGTATACTTACCACATGTTGTAAAAAAAAAAATCAATTACAATAAAAATAATTGGAGCGTGAATTCGTATTTTGACTAAGTATGTACCTGGTTCACTCATCCTTCATCTCAGTTATAGCTGTGACAAAGACTGAAAAAAGCAAGGTTTAGAATGGAAGTTAGAACTATACCTGAAACGGCCATATTTGGAGAACATGTATTACACAACTGCAGAATGTATGCTATGTGTTTATTAGGATTTAATTGCATATATTGCAGGGATTGGTTTATACGGCTTGGTTGGATGTGTATTACATCTGTTAGTTGTCAATCATGATGCATATTGTGTGACACAGAACGGACATGCAGTGTGCTGTGTGAGCAAAACTTTACGCTGTCCTCATGTCCTTTCAGAAAGATCAATTCACCTTGCTGTGACTCATCCTTGGCTTATCCATCTCATTCAGTTCCTTTTTTATGTATGCTTGAACACAGATTTCTTATCTCATGAATCATGTCAATACTCTTCATTTTAGCTGCATATCTTGAAAATTCTTTTGATGTGATAGGACATTTAATCTGAATTTCTAGGACAATTTAAAAGGTTACATACTTGCATGCCTTCTAACTACCCTTTTTAATCTACTTTTTTATTTTTATTTAAAAGTTGTTGATGCCTTGAGCACCTAAATTTCAAAAAACGTATGCGTAAAATTATAGATAACATCTGTTCGTAAACAAGATTGTCCGTTTTTGGTTTGGCAAGGCATTTGCTTTCTATTTTTTTTTTTTTTTGTTTGTCACAGATGTCGACTCGCATTTCTGCTAGACTTCCACACCATGCAACACCCATCAGCTTTGTGAGGAATATTCACAACGCTATAATAAAATATGCAGATTGTTAAAGTGGTTGTAAACCTAGTTACACCACTTTTACCTACAGGTAAGCCTATAAAAAGGCTTACCTGTAGGTACTGTAAATATTTCCTAAACCTGCATGGTTTAGGAGATATTTACCGTAAACGCTTGCGCCAACGTAGGCGCATGCGCACTGAAGAGAGGGCACGAGTGTGCTGTTTCTAAAGGACCTGTGTCCTGACCGGCGGCTCCCGCGACTCCGGCCAGCCATAGAGCCGGAGTCCACGGCCCCAGAAGGAAGAGGGGTGAAGATGGATGCGGCCATCAGCGGGGACATCGTGGGCTTCGTTTCCAGGTAAGTGCAACATAATGAGCTAGTATGCGATGCATCTAGCCCATTATACTTTTACTTTGGAGGGGAAAAAATAGGAAATAAAACCCATCAGGGTTTACTTCCTCTTTAAAGCCTCTGTATAGCTATTTTTATAACTTTGGTTACAGTAGGCAGGGGTTAAAACCTTTGTTTTTTTTTTCTGTGTACCTCTGGGGAAGTTTTTGTTTCCACTTCTTGTTCCAGAGATAGGATTCCCTCATTAGACTGTTGTCCCTGGAAAAAGTGTTCCCACTGGAAAATTTCTTACCTGGTTTTGTCTAGAGATGAACTTTAAAGTGTTTGTAAAGGCATTCTATGCATTAAGATTTAAAAAAAAAAAAAACTTTCCCTGTGCAGCAGCCCCCCTAATACTTACCTGAGCCCAATCTTCTTCCAGCGATGTCCATGAGTGTTTCGGCCATCCAGGATTGGCTGAAGATTGGCTCTCCCTAATAATTAGCTGCCGCTGCTAGCTACAGCAGCAGCGCCATTGGCTTTTGCTGCTGTCAATCAAAGTCAGCCAATCAGGAGAGCGAGGGGGCTGGGCCAAACTGCAGCTCCGTGTCTGAATGGAGACACGGAGCTGCAGCTCGGCTTGCTGTGGGGGCACTCCACAGGAGGGAGGAGCCAGAAGCAGCGAAGAGGCACCCCAAGAAAAAGAAGGATCTGGGCTTCTCTGTGCAAATCCACTGCAAAAGAGCAGGTAAGTATAACATGTTTGTTATTTTTTATAGGTAAA
This sequence comes from Lithobates clamitans, assembly GCA_037952925.1. Taxonomy (NCBI): domain Eukaryota; kingdom Metazoa; phylum Chordata; class Amphibia; order Anura; family Ranidae; genus Lithobates; species Lithobates clamitans. The sequence goes on from JBBGZY010000727.1 coordinate 536,622, forward strand.
AAAAAAAGGAGACTTTATAATCACTTTTAAAGTTTCTGGTGCTGCATTTGCATTTGCTTTAGCTGATATATTAAACGATCACCTTGTAAAACAGACCATACAGTTTTTTTTTTCCCCTTTCTGGGAAACTTCCCAACCCTTTTTTTGGTATGTTGATCCACACATATTCTTGTGGAATGACAGATGCAAGATAAAGTCCTCCTGGTGATTTCCCCTATGCTTGGGTGAGTCACCCTAAATCTTCTTTTGTAGTCTGAGTTCCCAACATAGCTAGACAACTGACCCACTGTGTGTTCTCCTGCTTAGTGTGGTCAGTAAAAAAATAGGAGAGCAGAGGGACTAGCAGGATCAGCAGGGATTTCATAGGAGGAAGAAATACAAAGAGAACATGATAGTTTTCATACAAGTACATGGTACAGCAGGCACATATCAGGAATATGAAATGCTGGGTTTACACATTCTTTAACGGACACTGTATTTTACTACTCTGTTTGCTTTAGTTGCATGCATATGCTGTAGCAAACTATTTATGTAATTTCATTTTCATCCTATATACTTATTTCTTTCTGGTAATCACACTCTTCTGCTAAATTTACAATAGTCTGTAGGCAAGTTTCAAAAAGCTAGTAAAGTCCATGGTTTGTTCCAAGCCTGTTGTAGTTCACCTACTGAATAGCAGATGCCTGTCAATACAAGAGGATGGAATAACAAAAACATTGAACGCCTTTGTTAGAACCTGCTCCAAAGCCTAGTACACATGGGCTGTATGTCAGGCAGAGTCGGCCGGTTTAACCGGCCGACATTCGGCTGTGTGTACTACAGTCCCCCCTGCCAGAACACAATAGCACAGCAGAGGAGATCGCTGTACTAACATTGCATAGTTGGTACATCAGCTCCTCCGCTGTCAGTTTTTTTTTTTTTAGTTCAGCCATGCTGGGTTAAACGGAAAAAAAACTAGTAGTGTGTACCAGGCTTTAGGTCCCATTCACATCTGGTGATTTGGAGTTGCTGTGATTCTGCCCATGATTCCAAATTGCCCTGTAATAGTGGTAAAACGCACCACGCGTGTTTGGGTGGTGGTCATTTTTTAACAACCCCTCAAACACGGTGCGGTTGTTGTATAGCAATCGTGGCAAACAGCATCGCGTGAAGCTTGTCGTCTAAAAAGGAGCTTCTTTTGGTCGACCAGCTTCATGCAGTGCAGTTTTGCTGTGTGATTTGTTGCATGACAATCACAGCAAAACCGTGCCATACTTGAGGTGCCATTACAAATGAATGCCACCCAATCATGCGTGATCCGTTTTGCCGCTATTTCAGTGCAATTCAGAACCACGGGCAGAATCTATCCCAGATCACCAGATGTGAACGGGGGCTTATAAATTGCCTCTAGTTTTAAAGGTGTTGTTTTTTTTTTTTTTTGGCCCTGTGCTAACTAGCTGCATTATTGGCATGCTAAGATAGGTACTGAGCCATTGTGTGACAAGAACCAGCCACACATTGCTTCATTGTGGCAACATTCATATTACCTGCAGCTTTGGCTGGATGGGACACAGTACATTTCATTTTGAAGATTCATCCAACACTAGCCTTTGCAGACGCTAATACTAATTTTTTTTATTTGGTTAGGAACACTGTGCAGCTAACATAGTACAGCTAATGCATGCAGTTGGGAATTATATCCAACTGCATTGACAGATCTGCTGCTGGTGTTTCTTTCTTTTTCTATCTTTTTTTTTTCTTCTTTTTCTTTTCTTTCTTTCTTCTTTCTTTCTTCTCTTTCTTTCTCTCTCTTTCTTTCTCTCCTTTCTTCTCTTTCTTTCTCTCCTTTCTTCTCTTTCTTTCTCTCCTTTCTCTCTCTTTCTTTCTCTCTCTTTCTTTCTCTCCTTTCTCTCTCTTTCTTTCTCTTATTTCGTTCTTTTGTGGATATACTGATTAATTCAAAGCTAATGCTGTCTACTAAAATCTGTGGTGATTAGCTGTTTATAGTGCAGTCAGTGTGCTTGCTGGTGTGCACAGGGCTGCATGAGCCAACTCCTGCTCGGAATACCTTTTTATAAGCAATGAGCGCAGCTCCTAGCACTTGTTTTGTCCGGGGGCTGTTTATTTCCTTCAATGGAAACCGCTGATTATCAGAGATGACCTTTCACAAGCAGTATATCCTGGCATGTCATTGCATTTTCCACTCTTGATGAATAATAAAATTGCATTTTGATAGAAAAAAAGGGGGAGGTACTTTACAATGGTGTGTATTTTTAGTGCAGAACATTAGACACATCTGCATGCATTTTGAAGTGTTCCTTGCCACTATGCCAAATGTGCCAGAATGTATTTTTTTTTTTTTTTGTCTAGATAAAATTTTTTAGATTTATGATTAAAAGTATAACATGCAGATGTTTTTCTATTTGAATAATTGTTCAGTTTGTTTACAGTTTTAAATGTCTTTATTCTACAGATTTTCTTTAGAAAATTGCATGTAATTCACAATAATGTATGATCATAGTCTCTCAATTTGTTTACTATACCGCAACCTAGTTGGTTTAAACATTTTCTGTTTTTGTGTAATTTTGTGTCTTTTGTACAGAATCAGCACGTTATTAATGCACATGGTATATTAAAATATAACTACTTTAGGCGTGATACAATATTTTGTCTAAATGACTTTAAATATATTATGGAATGAGTATGTAGATGCTGAAACAAAGATTTAATTTTTATTTTTTATTTTTTTTATTTTACAATTCTTATTTTAGTTGAAATGCTTTTAGAAAAAAACGTGAAATGCACAGATTTTCAGATAATGGCTTTCTGTTCTATACTTGACCTTTTATTTATAAAAGGTTTTTGTCTGTTCATAGCCAGCTTTACCTGACCAAACTACTAGTATGTTCTTGAAACCCTTGCAAAGTTTGTATTTCATTTCTAATTGTATAGAATTGGTTAGATAGAGAAAGTTGCTGCTTCAATAGATGGCCAGCATAAGTAGGGCCCAGTGATATCCTTTCATCAAAATAAGACCGATTTTATTACAAGCCTGATTGTAAACACAGTCAATATTGTTTTCATGGAGGACCTGCTCTAAAAATATGCTAGTATGTTTCAGTAAGGACCAAAAATGGTTGCTAAATAGTTCCCTGAATCTGGAATTTACCTATAAATTGAAATGCACAAGGGGGTTGAAGAATAAGATTATTCCCGCGCTATCATATATGGAGGAAGGCTAAGACGGGAAAAGCTGCTAGCAACGATTCAGGTACACACCTAACCTTCAAAGAAACGAGTATAAAAAATAAATGATGCAGCACAAGGGGGTTGACTTACTAAAACTGGAGAGTACAAAATCTGGAGCAGCGGTGCATGGTAGCCAATCAGCTTCTAACTTCAGCTTGTTCAATTAAGTTTTTACAAAAAACCTGGAAGCTGATTGGCTTCTATGCAGAGCTGTACTAGTTTTTATTTACAGGAAGGCAAAACAACCTAAAATAAAATCCTTACTGACCTTCGAAGTATTTGGATCAATACCTAGGATCAAATAATTACAATACAAGCCTTGAGCGATTATACAATAAGATAGTATTAGGCTTCAGGCACACTAGGGCTTTTATAAACACAGAACAAACCTAAGTTATGTTTTTGCAAACACGTTTAGGGTTAAAACTGCAGCGGTGCTTTGCCGGCAGGTTTGCGGTGCTGCCCCATTGTTTTCAATGGGAAGGGGCGCTTTAGGAGCGGTGAATACACCGCTCCTATAGCGCTGTTAAGATGCGGCTTGCAGGACTTTGACCGTCCTGCAAGCGCACCGCTCCAGTGTGAAAGCCCTCGGGGCTTTCACATTGGAGTGAATTGAGCGGCTCTTTCAGGGTGCTTTGCTGGCGCTATTTTTAGCACTATAGCACCTGCAAAGCGCCTCAGTGTGAAAGTAAAAAAAAAAATTGCATTTGAAAGACTGCTGCGCATATACAGTGTGACATAAAATATTGCAACAACCACCATTTTATTTTCTAGGGTCTCTACTAAAAATATATATATAATGTTTGGGGGTTCTCAGTATTTTTCTAGCAAAAAAAATGATTTTACTTTGAAACCAACAAATGTCAGAAAAAGGTTTAGTGTTTAAGTGGTTTAAACTTTCCTAATTTACGGCCCGTACACACGATCCGAATATCGTACGAAAACTGTCGTCCGAGGAAGAATTGTATGGTTTTCGGATCGCCTGTACACTACTTTCGACAGCCGATCACGACCGTTCATCCGATATTATTCGATTGGACATGCACGAACATTTTCCTCGTATGATTTCAGATAGTACAATTTTCGTTTAGTCAATATAGTTGTCGTCCGAAAATACAATACATTACATCACATGACATCACTTCTGATTTTTTTTTTTCTGTCGTTTGAGAATTTTCGTGACTTTATTTACCTATTCAATTTCTACTTGTGACTATTAAGCGAAAAAGGAGGTACGATCTGTCGTACGATATTCGGATCGTGTGTACGAGCCATAACACACCAAAAGGACAAATCTGTTAAAACTTTTATACTTCGTTCCACTGCTTAAGAATGCTGTGATACTTGGCAGACTGCCCCCTTTTTTTTTTTTTCCTTTCTTTTGACGGCTGTCGGATTCAGCAGAGCAGAGAGAATGCTCTGCATAGAAAGAATCGGGAAATACTTTGTCAAGATCGCAAGGGGGAAAAAATTGCGATAACGATCGTGCAGCTGTAACAAATTTTTCATGAATTAAAAAAAAAAACGCACAAAATTTACCCCAATTTTTTTTTTTTTTGGTATAGTGTGAAAGATTGTTAAGCCAAGTAAATATATACCACACATGTTACGCTTTAAAAGTAAGGACACTTGTGGAATGGCGCCAGGCTACATTACTTAAAAATCTCCATAGGCGACATTTTAAAAATGTTTACAGGTTACCAGTTTGGCATTAGTGACGTTCTAGTGCTAGAAATATTGCTGTCGCTCTAACGATCGCAGCATTTATTTTTTATTTTCCTAATGGCTTCATTGTGGTGTGTTGGTTTTTTTTTTTTTTTTTTTTTTTTTTTTTTTTTTTTTTTTTTTAGCACTTTTATTCTATTACAAGGATTGTAAACATCTCTAGTAATAGGAATAGGGCATGACAGGTCCTCTTTACAGAGAGATCTGGGGTTTATAAGTCCCCACACCTCTTCTCTTATACAGGAAAGCCTGAGATCAAATAATAAAAAAAAAAAAACACTGTTGGGCTTTCCAGCAAAAAAACGGTAGTGTTTACATCTGCCGGCGTCATGACCTCACTTTTGGCCTGGAGGGTCATAAAGTTGCTCTATGGTAAACCACTACCACCGGCAGATTCATTCTCTGGCTCCCCGATCGCACGGGAGAGACCGGAGGAGCGTGGGAGGGTGAGGACGCCCCATCTTGCTGCCTGTACAAGCAATAAAGCTGATAAACAGCCACAATGATGGCTTTTACATTGCAGGGAATCGCTGGCTGGAAAAAAAAATATCTGGATGATACCTGTAGCTGCAGGCATCATCCAGATATCTCCACTTCAAATCCTGGATGTCATATGATGTCTACCCTGGGGAAGTGGTTAAAGTGTATGTTACTCCAACATTTAATATTCCTGATATGTGTCTGTTGTACCATGTACTTTGTGTTTTATCCTGTTCTCTGCATTGCTTCCTTTGTGTGAAATACTTGGTGACCCAGTCTCCCTGCTTTCCTATTTCAAACTGACTCCTCTAGGCAGGAAGCACATCCATCCCAGCGTGGTCAATTTGCTTCTACTTGGGGGCACAGCTTGCCTTTAAAGTGGATGTAAACCCACTCTCATTTCTTAAATACTTCCATAGTGCTGATCCATAGAGATAGACATGCCTCCTGCATGTATCTTTACCTGTCAAATATCTCCCCTTTAGCTGTTTGGAGCTTCGCAATACTCCGGATCCTGTGGGCGGGTCTGTTGTCCAGGGCTCGGTGGATGGAGTCGTGATGTCAGTAGAATCCCCGCCCATCTCTACACTCCCCTTGGCTAGGCATCGATATTTCTTACACTGAACTTCTGCTTGTCTCGTGGATTTGGGTTTACATTCACTTTAATCAAATGGTCAGACTTGTGCTGACATGCCCCCTGCACAGAGCTTCACTAGGAAGAACAGTATACCGTCGTTTTTCTGCCTCCTGCTGACACCCCCCCCATCTCTACCCCCACCTCTACAAGCCCCTTCTACAGCTGAGATCAGAAAATTTTATAGCCTGCTCTCAAACTTTGTGTGTATGAAAATCCGATTGGAGAAAGTCCGATGGAGCCCACACACGGTCGGAATTTTTGATAACAAGCTCTGATCGCACATTTTCCGTCGGAAAATCCGACCGTGTGTACAGGGCATAACTCAAAACATGCAACCTGTAGAATTTTTTATTAAACGTCGCCTATGGAGATTTTTAAGGGTAAATGTTTGTCGTCATTCCACGAGCGGGCGCAATTTTGAAGCGTAACATGTTGGGTATCAATTTACTCAGCGTAACATTATTTCACGATATAAAAAAAAATGGGCTAACTTTACTGTTGTCTTACACTTTTTTTTAATTAAAAAAAAAAAAATTTTTCCCCAAAAAAAAGTGCGCATGTAAGACCACCGTGCAAATACGGTGTGACAAAGTATTGCAACGACCGCCATTTTAGTCTCTAGGGTGTTAGAAAAAAATGTATAATGTTTGGGGGTTCTAAGTAAATTCCTAGCAAAAAGTTTTTAACTTGTAGACAACACATCTTGGTCCTTAAGTGGTTAAGATAAAAACATGACTTTATAAAACATTTGACTTTAGAACCCCTTTAAGTCCTTTTTAAAATGAAATGTTTGTGTGATTACTGCCTTATGCTAATAAAGCATTCCACAGCTTACCTATACTCATAGCAAAAACCCCCACTCTTAAAGCGCTAGTAAAGTCCGCTTTGTGATTTTTACCTACAGGTAAGCCTATAATAAGGCTTACCTGTAGGTAAAATGAATATCTCTTGCAACGTTTAGGAGATATTCAGACTTTATGCAGCCGGTAACATCACTGGCACATGTGCCCTTCAGAGCACTGTGCTGGAATGATGCATAATAGCACATTATGCAATTGCCTTAGAGGGGTAAAAGTCCTTTTTTGTTTTTTTGTTTTTCATTGAGCTGATGCCCTCTTGTCCATTTTGAAGTCCTTTACTGACCATAGGTACATAACATATATGTTATTAAATTGCCTGATATGTTTTACTTCCAACCCTATCCAGTTTTCCTGACTTTTCCTTTCCCTTTTATTGATTTAAGCGGTAGTAAACCGAATGTTTTGATTATTTTTTTTTTTTTTTTAACCATGTAAGAAACTTGTATAATATTCTAGTATGCATTGCATACTAGCACATTATGAAATCCTTACCTTAGAAAGAAGCCCTCCAGTGGCACACTGTCACTGCTGAAGGTGTTTCCATCTTCCCACGGTCTCCCTTCTGAGTTTGCGTCGCAATGACGTCAAATCGCAGGAGTCATGGAACGCGGCATAGAGCTTAGGTAAGCCGTCCCTTCAGAGTGCATGCAATGTCAACAAAGCTGTTATGAATGATTGTCACAGAAAGTAGAAAATATTGATTTTTTTTTTCCAAAAGTCAGTCTTTTTTAGTTTATATAATAATAATAAAAAAAAAACTGTGGTGATAAAATATCACCATGAAAAGTAAAAACCAACAAAGTCGGTGGTCCCATTTGTTTTTTTTTTTTTTTTTATTAATTTTACTGATACTGAATTTGTAAGATCAAATACCACTAAAATAAAGCTCTATTTGTTTGAAAAAAAAAATCATATAAATTTCATTTTCGTAGAGTGTTGCATGATCGCGCAATTGCCATTTAAAGTAGCGCAGTGCCGAATAGCAAAAAAATGGACTGGTCATGAAGGGATAAGTGGCTAAAGATATTATATAATTAAATATGAGAGGTAGTGTGGGAGAAAAGTGGCGCTGCCCTAAAAATATTTAATGATGAGTGAGTTACAACCTTTATTCATTAACATAAGTGCTTTTATGGGCTGTCTCCTTATTGTACCTAAGTATGGTCATATCTCAACCAATAACCGTGTATGGGTAAATCCCAAATAATAAACCAAAAAATAAGTGAAAAATTGAGGGTTGAAATCCTATCACCCTATCGCCCTCTCTCTCTCAAAGATATTATATACTTCCTGACCTGCAACTTGTGGGGTTTTTCACCAGCATAAAATGTTCATTTATCGTATAGTGCCATATGTTGCTCTGTTTTTTTTCAACCTATAGTAGAGTAAGGCCCCTTTCACATGTGCGGATCCGTATTCAGCCATCCGCTTGCTCAGCAGGGATCACTCCGTTGATCCCCGCTGAGCCGGCGGATGACAAGTCCATCTCTGCACACTGTACAGAAACAGACCTGTCGGATCTCCGCTCTCCTCTATGGGGGGATCGGATGAAAATGGACCGCCTGTCCGTTTTTCATCCGATCCGCCAGACGGGTGGAAAATAGGGTTTCCATCCGTCTGGATTTAGCGGAGCGCATGTCATCCATGACGCTATAGAGATGTATGGAGCGACTGTTCAGGCTCGCCTGAAAAAACTGACAGGTGGATTTGAAAGGTCCGCATGTGTGAAAGGCCCCTAAGTGCTTTTCTACAAAATACGCATTTTGAGAGTAAGAGGGGGTTATCCTGGACTGGCTTACAGTTTGTGTTCAAATCTTGTATAGGTGACTGTATAACCCAAAAATTAAGAATTTCTGTATTTCTCAATGGCCTACAAGAAAAGGATTTTATAGTGAATTAAAAAAAATCCCATTTTTTTTATTTTTTATTTTTCTTCTGGTGCATAAACTCCTTCTCTTATTTGTCTGTGGGCCTAAAATCATCTGTTGATGATTAGAGGTTATTACTGGCCTTAGTAGTGTGTTAGTACAGGTCTACCATTAGCTGACCGGAAATGCAGTTTTTTTTTTTTTTTGTGGTTTGCTGATTTGTGGACGCACAAAGTGTACCCTGTTCTAAATTCTTTTCATGCTAAAGTTGAAAGTTTTTATCCTAATGCATAGAATAAAGATAGATAAAAAAAAAAAACTTCTGACTTTACAACCCTTTTAACTTTAACTCGGCTTGTCAGACATGCACACACTTTCAGGAGTGTCCTGAGCTCCTCCCTCCCCTGCTGCCACCTCCATACGACGGTGTTAGCGAAAGGGTTAAAGAAAAATTACATTTGTGAGTGGAAACTTTGGTAAATTATACTCTAAGAACAAGACACATTCTCCTATTATATACACCTTTTGAGATTTGGTCAGCAATTGTGAATTTTTCATATTTACAGTTCTGTCCCTAGTATCGGGGTTGTTGCTAGGATTGTGGAAGACCTGAGGCACTCCTGGGGGCTGCAGGTGGAAGCAAGATTCAGCTTGCGTTAACATGCCTTGGGTAATGATGGGCGTGGGCCACACTGTGCTAGCAGTGGGAGGAGCCTAAAGACATATAGTTAAATAGAACCTGAGCCTGCTTACTGTATACACAACACACATACTGTATGCTGCTGTCTTTGTACCCGCTATGCTTTTAAAGTGGTGTTCCGGCCGAAATTATACTTTTTAAATAAAAATACCCCTATAATACACAAGCTTAATGTATTCTAGTAAAGTTAGTCTGTAAACTAAGGTCTGTTTTGTTAGTTTATAGCAGTAGTTTGTTATTTTATAAACTTGCAGCAGGCTGTGGCCATCTTAAGTGTGGGCATCTGAAGCCAGACTGTATTTCTTCCTAGATCTCATCCTTGCAGATCTCGCACATGCTCAGTGCAGCACAAGCAGTGTAATAGGTTTCAGGTCAGGTTTTCATAGCAACGGCAGTGTCAGAGGAAGTTGCCGCCCCTTCCCAGAAGGCATTGCAAACAGGAAATGATGCGATGGGCCACGGCCAGGGAGGAGGAAGTGAAAAATGAATATCAGCAGATATACAGTAAGTGCTGAGAAAAAAAAATTAAAAATATCCAATTCGTTTACAGTGCACAGTTTAGTGAGGGATGCTGAAGAGTTGTAAAAGTGGGTGGAACTCCACTTTAAATAAAAAATTCTTAAACTGGAGCCAGGATTTCTTTAAATTGTTACTAAATCCACAACAGTAAAATCAGTCTGTATATGCAGTAATGCATGCTTGTTATAGTCACTGTGGAACCCAAAGGGTTAATCCTCTGCATTGTGTTAAAAAGCTGTTTGATCCTGTATGCACAGATCCTCCCCTCCCTGCACTGTCCCCCTGGACAAATCCTGGAAAGGCACAGCCTTTGGAGTCAGGCTGCACATGCTCAGTTTGTTGTGTATTGCTAAAGAGGTTTTTTTTTTTTTTCTTTGTCTTGGGAGAGTATCTGGACAGGGCCGATTTGGCCCTGTGCTGATCAGGGTCAGCTCTGCAGCCTGAAATTACAGCTCAGTGCAGTATGAAAACCTCTCCTACAAGCTTCACCAGAAACTGATAGAAATCACAAGACTTTACCAGACAAGCTTTAACTGGTGCTCTGCTTGACACTGATAGAAGACTGCTATATACTGCTGATGAGAAAAGGTATTTAGCAGTGTATATTTATTAAAATAATTGAATTTCCATGTACTGTGGGAGACCAGATATAGCGAATACAGGCTCCTGGGATTAGTAACCCCTGTTGCACTACTTGTACCTACAGATAAGCCTATAACATGGCTTACCTGTAGGTACTGTAAATATCTCCTAAACCTGCAGTTTAGAAGATATTTACCATATACTGTATGCTTGTGCCGACGTCATCGGCGCATGCACACTGAAGAAACGGCTCGCTCGTGGCGTTTCTTCAGCAGCCATGCCGTGACCGGCGGCTCCTGAGCGCATGCACAGGAGTGATGTCATCACGGCTCCAGCCAATCACAGCGCCGGAGCCCACAAACCCAGAAATAACTCCAGGAGACATGTCACCGGTCACATCGGTTTCCGGGGGCTTCGATGTACGGTACGTTTTTCATACTAGCTCATTATGCCTTTTGTCTTACAGGGTTTTTTTTTATTTATTTATTTTTTTTTGGATTTACAACCACTTTAAATGCTTTTATTAAAACATGAAGCATATTAGCTATGTGTGTGATTATTTTTGATTAGTTGTTAGTTGCTCTTTCCTTTTATTTATAAGCTCTGCAAAATAAATGGCAGTCCAGCAATTCTGGGAGTAGTGGATTCTGTTTTCCAGTTCCGCAGCTGGCATGGCTCATGCTGACAGAGCTTGAGCCTCTTGCTGATAGTATAAATGAATGAAAGTGTTTTCAACCTGCAGTCTTGAGAGTTTGGAAAAGAGTCTCTTCAGAGCTGCTGGGTCACAGAAAAAAATGTATTCATTCTTTCATACGATCATCAAGCAACTCTTGTTTTCAACTGCTGCACTATCATTATTAGTGTGCAACTTCGCAGAGACTCGGGAGCTCAATTATACCTGTGGTAATTAACTGCAGCTCCCTGCAAAGCCTCATAGTGATGGGGCAGAGCCCAAAAACAAGAGCCACTTACTGACGGTATTCATTTTTTTTTTTTTTTCAGAGAGAGCCTCTCACAGGAAAATCAGGTCTACATGATTAAAATACATGTATTCATTCCTACTGTCAGCATGAGCTGTCACAGCTGAGGGGGGAGCTGGAAGATAGAAGAATCTGCTAATCCTGGAAGTGTCAAATTAATATTTATTTTGCAGCATTTTCTAAAAAGAAAAAAAAATGCGCTGACAGGACGCTAAAAAAGTCCTGCAAGCAGCATCTTGTATATACCGCTCCTAAAGTGCCCCTGCCCATTGAAATCAATGGTCAGTGCTGCTGAAGGGCAAAGCGCCGCTGCAGCGCCACTTTGGAGGCACTTTTAACCCTTTTTCAGCCATTAGCAGGGGTTAAAAATGCCCCGCTAGTGGCCGAAAAGCCCAACAAAAACTACAGTAAAGCGCTGCTAACAATAGTGGCACTTTACCGCCGATGCCCCCAACACCCCAGTGTGAAGGTAGCCTTAAAGTGTTACTAAACCCAGGACCCTGCATTTGCTATATCTTTCAACAATACACAGAACATAGAACTGCAATTATTTTAGTAAATATAAACTGGCAAATACCTTTTCTCATGAGCAGTATATAGCAGTCTTGTGACTTCTTTCAGTGCCTGGTTAAAGCTTTGTAGGAGGAGTTTTCATTCTCCCCTGATTGTCCTATGAGGCTGCAGAACCCTTAACCCTCTATTTGGACAGTGCTGATTGGCCCTGTGCTGATCACATGCACTCTCCCAAGGAAAAAACAAAAACTCTTGCAATGCACACCAAACTGAGCATGTGCAGCTTGCCCCCAAGGCTCAGTTCTATCAGGAGATGTATTGGGGACAGTGGAAGACGGGGAGGATAAGAGAAGACAGGATCAAACAGCCTTTTTACACAATACAGAAGATTAACCACTACATGCGTAAAACAAGCATGCTTTACTTCATATACAGACTGATTTTAATGTTGTGGATTTAGTAACCCTGTAAAGCTATATTCCAAAAAAAAAAAAAAAGCCACACTGCCCAGGTCAACTGCTCGTGTTTAGTGGAGAATGCAGATATACTTGCCTAATTTGCCGATCCTCCCCACACAAGAACTGTCCCTGTGGCTCCTGTCCCACCCCCTTAACCCCTCCCTGTGGTATTGTGTGGTAGACTGTTTCTGCTCTGGATGTGAGAATGTGAGGAAAAGTCCACTGCTGGATTGCGGGGAAGCACCGTTTGCAAGTGGAGCAGTATCGGGTGAGCATAAGCTTTCTCCAGTCCCCTAAGACTCCAGGGTGTCAAACTGGCGGACCTCCAGCTGTTCTGGAACTACAAGTCCCATCATGCCTCTGGGAGTAATGCTTGTAATTGTCAGCCTTGCAATGCTTCATGGGATTTGTAGATCCGCAACAGCTGGAGGGCCACCAAAAAAATGAGCAGTTGACCTGCGCAGTGCTGGTAAAGCCCCCCTGCATTTTTTCCCTCGTTGGGATTTAAGAAGCTAATTAAAATAGGAAATACTTCACAACCAATGACTGTTGAGACAATGATCAGGAGTATATAATATTATTGACCTATAAAGTTCAGGGGGGTCAGCAGTGTATAATGTACAGAGTGCAGTGATCAGCAGCATATAATGTACAGTCCGGCATACCGAGTGCAACAGCCATAAATATGTGACACGGGAGGGCACAAAGGATTATAGACCATAATAAAATATACAACACACAGTGAATTTCTATTTAACAGTAGTTTATTTTGGAATTATTTTGGCCATGGTGCTATTAAAGGGGCAACCTTAAGACCCCTTTCACACTGGGACGGTTTTCAGGCACTGTTGCGCTAAAAGTAGCGCCTGCAAACCGGCCCGAAACAGCCGCTGCTGTCTCTCCAATGTGAAAGCCCGAGGGCTTTCACACTGGAGCGGTGCGCTAGCAGGACGGGAAAAAAAGTCCTGCTAGCAGCATCTTCGGAGTGGTGTATACACCGCTCCTTCACCGCCACTGCCCATTGAAATCAATGGGGCAGCGCGGCAATACCGCCGGCAAAGCGTCTCTGCTGAGGCGCTTTGCGGTGGTTTTTAACCCTTTCTAGGCCTCTAGGGGTGGTAAAACCGCCCTGCTAGCGGCCGAATACCGCCGCTAAAACGCCGCAGAGTCGCCTCCCGCCCCAGTGTGAAAGGAGCCTAATAATCTATCTATCTATCTATCTATCTATCTATCTATCTATCTATCTATCTATCTATCTATCTATCTATCTATCTATCTATCTATCATAACAAACCAAAAGTCAGACACGATGTCCGTCCAGGTAAGCTAGACAACTAACCGCCCCCCCTTTCACACTACCGCAACTTAAAAGTTGTGCAATTTTTGCCGGGATTTCGGGGAATGCCTGTGTAAACTTGAGGTCTATGGACCCCAACTCTCCTCAAAGTCAGACCAAAGTGGGGACTATTTTGAAGTTGGCGTGTCTTGAAGTCGCACAGACATGAATGGTTATAATTGGAAATCGTGGGTACGACTTGTCATGCGACTTTTCACTCTCAAGTCGTAGGACAAGTCGCATAAGTGTGAAAGGGGCATAAACAAGCACCATGATGAATTGAACAAATTTATAAAGCGGAGGGTGGGTGGGAGCTGATATCCGGTTCTTTTTGAGGCAGCTGCAGTGCGGGAGCAGGGGCTTTTATAGGGGGTAGAAGCACGGGCTGTGGATGCCCGCCAAATATAGCCAATCTGGAGCTTGTTGCTACCTGGAGCACCTGCTGCAATCACCACAGGCAACCTGAAATGAGAGGCGGGAAGGGGAGAGAAACAACCACTCCCCTTTGTGCCATCCCATGCAGGTCCCGCTGAGGGCTAAGGACCCAATCGTTCAACAGTAAGGCGAGTTTACCGTATAGCATATTGTACACAGTATGACAGACAGGAGACTGCTGTAATGTACTGTATGTTGCACTCTCCTGACTTCTGCAATCCCAGCATACAGAGTGCAGAAATCCAGAGTACTTGACACACAGTCCAGAGTGCTGGCATTTAGGCAACAATCTCCCCAAGCAAAATGATCATCTCCGGTAAAGCCCCCTCTTGAAGAAATGAAGGCTACCCTCCCTTCCTCAAGCCAGCCCCATTAACATAAGCTCCCCACCCCGAGAAAAATGTTGTTAATTTATCGTACATCATGGGACACAGAGCCATAGTTATTAACTTAATGGGTATATACTGTAGGCACGTTTAGGTGATGGACACTGGTATACCCAATACAGAAAGTTCACTCCCCTATATAACCCCTCCTCCTTCCAGGAGTACCTCAGTTTTTTCACCAGTATCTAAGATGTTGGTCACGAGTGAAGATGTGCTCTGAAGAGCTCCAAGCTGAAGGCATCCCATGCTGGATTTGAACAGCCTCCATAGACCGGATCCATCCAAAGTGCTACTAAGGCTAAGGTGGATGGTACCCGGGCCTCGCATAAGAACAAGGTTTTGCCTGTAACGCCTCTTTGTAGGGTTGGACCCCAGGACCCAGGACTTTTTTGGTCATGCTACATTACCTAAAGTTTTCCTGAGGGGTGCTATACAGGTCCAAGGCAGTGGACCCCCTGTAATAGGGACCCGGCCCTTGAAGGTTTGCTAATGCAGCCCACCGTGGTGGGTGAAGTTTGGATCTGTCTGTTACAGCAGTATCCTGCAGCGAGGAAAAGGTTAGGGAAGAAGCCTAGGAACTGTAAAAAGTCCACCTATGCTTTTTTTCTTACATAAGTAAAAAAATGTTGTCATGCCTAAAGTCTCCACTAGAGGGAGTAAATGCATACCTTCCTACATTGCTTCTCAGTCAGCTCAGAAGTCTCAGCTAAACAGCACGTGTGTGGTCTCAGCAACATTTCCCCCCTGGGGGGGGGGTACAACTGTATCTTGGGGGGTGTGTGGCAGTGGCTTTTCATTTAGAGTTTATTCTTCTATTCACCAAAGAAAGTTGTTATTAAACTTCCCGCCTCCCAGCCCTCCCTTGCCTCCCCTCTCCCTCAAGGAGCATATCAAAGCTGCCTGCACGTACTAGGGCTAATTAAAACAGAGGGGGGACGTTGATTGACGGAGGGGGGTGTGGCGCCATGTGCGGGGCGTAAGTACACGAGGAGCACACGGCGCAGGTGCTGGGGACAGAGACAGATGCTCACAGCTGCAGCGGACACTCAGGAGACAAGAGTGCTGGGGGCACATAAGGGATGCAGGCATTTCCAGTACAGGAAATAACATCGATAACAACTAAAGCTGAACTTTATTAGAATTGTCTTTTGCTAAACTATTTTGCTTAGCGAGTTGTGCATTTACTTGGTGCCTCTGTTTTTTTTGTGTTCAGTACTATGGCTCCCAAAAAAGACACCCCAAAGGTACCAAAAATTCCACCCCCAGGCACTGGGAACTCCAGTCGTGTCTCCACACTGTCATCCTCGCCTGAGATACCAGATATTGCAAGCTAGAGTGAGTCATTGGGACCAATTGGTGGTGTAACTGCTTCTCACATTTCAGGCCCTGTATACGTGACTGAAGATGCGTTTTCCTTTGCCCTGCAGGGAAGATTAGCGACTTTAATCGCATCCGCTATCCAAAAGGATAGGAAGCGTGTTAGATCCCCCTCCCCCACATCAGACCCCTTACCAAGGAACAGTGGGTAGAGGATGAGGGGTTACCCTCAAGTGATCAGGAAGAAGGGCACACCGATTACTCCTCTGCTGAAGAAACAATGGTAGATGAACCTTTTTCAGCCTTGCAATATGAGAAATTGCTGATACAATCTCTTACAGAGATGGTTTGTGCCTCTTTTTTAAGCTACCTCTATCAGAGTCGGCTGATAGTTCTGTTTCTTCTTTAGGTTCCCTAAAACCTTCACAGCCTTTTCATGCGTTTCTTGTACATGCATAATTAGAAAAGCTTATTTATACTGAATGGGATCACCCAGATAAACATTTTCTCCCTCCAAAGAGATTCACAGCACTCTATCCCATGGAGGAGAAATTCACTAAAGATGGACGGTACCAGCAGTTGACGCTGCGATTTCCAGTGTGAATAATAGTCTAACTTGTCCAGTAGGCAATGCACAAATGCTTAGAAATTCCAATCTTTTATCAGTTGGATCTTTGTTAAAATCCTCTTTTTCTTTGGCAGGTGGGGTTACTCAGCCTGCAGTTGCGGCAATAGGCATCTGTCAGTCCCTAAGGGACCAGTTTAGACAGGCCAAATCACGGTCCCTGCACAACAGGCCCGTGATTTGGCTGAACTACGAAAGGCGCTATGTTTTGCCATAGATGCCATGACAGATTCTATTCACCAATCGTCCCGCCTTGTACTAGTACACATGCGTAGGACCCTGTGGTTAAAAAATTGGTCAGCTGCAGCACCTTGCAAAAGGCTTCTGACTAGTTTCACTTTTCATGGGGATCGACTATTTGGGGAGGATTTGAACAAATGCATCCAAACGATTTCTTGTGGGAAGGGTACTCTTGCCAGTCAAAAGAAAGTATAAACGTCCCTCATTTAAATGGACACTTTCCCCTGCGCCAGGGACATCCGCCTCTAGGCAGTGGTGACGGCCTCCACCATCAGACTCTAGAGGAAAGCCTCAGGGTCAGGCCCAGGCACAGAAGAAGACCTGGGGCCGTAAATCTGCAAAGCAGAATACTAAAGCCTCATTATGAAGAGGCGCCCCCCCTCGCCAGAGTGTGGGGGAAGACTTCTGCAATACTCAGAAGTCTGGCAAATTCAGGACAGATGGGTCATCTCCACAGTGTCTCTTATAATTATTATTATTATTATTATGGATTTATATAGCGCCAACAGTTTGCGCAGCGCTTTACAACATGAGGCAGACAGTACACTTACAATACAAATCAATACAGGAGGCATCAGAGGGCCCTGCTCGTTAGAGCCTACAATCTAGAAACTCTAGGATACAAGCTAGAATTTCAGGAGTTTCCACCGTCTTGTTTTCTAAGATCAAACGTTCCCAAGGATCCCGGGAAAAGGCAGTCTGTTTCAGGCATTAGAACGATTACTAGCTCAGGGGGTGATCATACTGATCCCCACAGAAGCGCAAGGTTTTGGGGTTTTATTCAAAGCTCTTTACGGTACCAAAACCGAATGGGGATGTCAGACCCATTCTGGATCTAAAGAGTCTAAATCCGTTCCTGAAGATCCGCTCCTTTCGCATGGAGTCGATCAGGTCAGTAGTTTCTATCCTAAAAGGAGGAGAACTTCTGGCGTCTATGGACATCAGGGATGCATATCTGCATGTCCCTATATTTCCCGCTCACCAAAGGTTTCTGCAGTTCGAAGTAGAACAGCAGCACTTTCAGTTTGTAGCCTTGCCCTTCGGGCTAGCCACAGCACCCCGTGTGTTCACAAAAGTACTGGCCCCACCTCTAGCCAGGTTAAGGGCACAGGGCATAACAGTCTTGGCGTACCTAGACGATCTATTACTAATAGACCAATTGGCTCGTTTGGAGCAAAGTGTACGCATTACAACCAATTACCTGAAAATGGGTTGCATTCCTAACCTAGAGAAGTCTTCCTTAAAAGCGCTAAAAAAGCTAGAGTATTTGGGTCTGAGCAGGCAAAAATCAATGCCATAAGAGAGTTGGTGCGGATGGTCAGGTCGAAAGAAGATCCCTCCATTCGCCTTTGCATGAGGTTGTTAGGAAAGATGGTGGCTTCATTCGAAGCAGTTCCCTATGCCCAGTATCAATTGAGACTGTTGCAAAACAGTATTCTATCTGCTTGGAACAAAACTATTAAAGCTTTAGACTTGCCAATGCGGCTGTCCCCAAGGGTGTCCCAAAGCCTCAATTGGTGGTTACTAACCCAAAATCTGCTGAAAGGAAAATCCTTGAGACCAGTTATCTGGAAAGTGGTAACAACAGACGCCAATCTAATAAGGAAATCGTGCTCTACAATTAACTTCATAGTGACATATTAAAATAAACCATATCATATATTACCGTGAATAAATCCAAAGATAAATGTGAAGCACTTGCCTAATTAGCAATTACCGCAAATATAAATGAAATAAAAATATAAATATTCCGTAACTGCCTTCATATGGTAAAAACCAAAAAAGTAGATGATAGTCTGGATCCTTCAGGAGATACGGTATAAGTAAATGTTCTGTATGCGCTCAGCAGAGGACCACACCGCAGATACTATTGCTGGTTGCTTTAGTCAACAGTTTCTTTGGAATGTGAGTCTCTCCCCTGCACTTCTGACACCCTTCCGCTGTTGGTTTTAGTTTCCTCCCACTTTTATATTCATGTAACCACAAGAAAAAGGGATATCATTGCGCAATGAACCACCTCTACAGTGCTATCTTTTAAGCATATGTATATTAACTCACATGGTTTGGCAAGTAACAGCGCTTTTGAATCAATCAGAACTGGTCGCGTTCTCCTTCCTCTCACCGTTCAGTGTGTCTAGCACACAGGCAGGTCGGATGACGTCACTGGCTCCTCATGAAACTGTTGACTAAAGCAACCAGCAGTAGTATCTGCGGTGTGTTCCTCTGCTGAGCGCATACAGAACATTTACTTCTATCTCCTGAAGGATCCAGACTATCATCTACTTTTTTGTTTTTTACCATATGAACGCAGTTATGGAATATTTATGTTTTTATTTCATTTATATTTGCGGTATTTGCTAATTAGGCAAGTGCTTCACATTTATCTTTGGATTTATTCACGGTAATATATGATATGGTTTATTTTAATATGTCACTAGGAAGTTAATTGTAGAGCACGATTTCCTTATTAGATTTACCTATATTGTAGTGTTATCAGAGCACTTTTATATGGGTGCGGCTTAATTATTTGGCTATTTCCTAGCATTTTTCTTGTATCCCATTAATTGGGATTTTGCACAACTATTCACTTCCATCCCATTTTTTGGGATCTTGTGGGATTTTTTGGGATTTTTTTGGAATTTTCCTATATACATTTTTTCAATATATTTGCACAGCATTCACTCTATTAACACATTTCACATATCAGCGCTTGAGTATAATACTTAGTAACGACAGACGCCAGCCTTTCAGGCTGGGGAGCAGTACTAGAGAAGACAACTGTCCAGGGACAGTCATCAAGAATTGAAAGAGCCTCGCCCATCAATATCCTAATGATTCGGGCAGTGCGTCTGGCTGTGAAGGCCTGGACTTCCAGGTTATGGGATTGTCCTGACGGGATCCAATCAGACAATGCCACAGCAGTGGCCTATATCAATTACCAAGGGGCCCCCAAGAGTCTTGCAGTGCAGACAGAGGTGAACCATATTCTAACTTGGGCTGAAAGGAATTTTCCGTGCCTGTCGGCAGTCTTCATTCCGGGAGTAGAGAATTGGCAGGCGGACTACCTGAGTCACCAGCAGTTATTCCTGGGGCAATGGTTTCTTCACCCCAACATTTGTCGGGCTGTTTGCCAAAGATGGGGGACTCCGGACGTAGATCTTCTAGCGTTCAGATTCAACATGATGTTAGTCAACTTTGTGTCCAGGACAAGGGATCCACTCGCATGCGGAACAGATGCGTTGGTGACCCCATGGGATCAGTTCTCACTGATCTATTCAGTTACTGCCTCGACTTCTTTGCAGGATCAAGCTGGAAAGAAAGCCGGTAATTTTGGTAGCACCAGCATGGTCCAGAGGGTCATGGTATGTAGAAATCGTAAAGATGGCGATGGGGGATCCATGGTCCCTTCCACTATTGCCAGACCTACTCTCACAGGTGCCAATATTCCATCCTACCTTACGAATGCTAAATTTAACGGCTTGGCTATTGAAACCCACATTCTGAAGAAAAGTGGGCTTTCCGGGTCAGTTATCTCTACTTCAGTTAATGAAAGGAAGCCAGCTTCCAGAACTATATATTAGAGTCTGGAGGGCTTATGTTTCCTGGTGTGAATCCAAGGGTTGGCACCATCCAAGATGTATCATAGGCAGAATTTTTGCCTTTCTACAATTAGGGGTAGAGATGAAGTTGGCCTTGAGTACTATTAAAGGCCAAGTCTCAGCCTTATCGATCTTATTTCAAAGACCGCTTGCTACACATTCTTTAGTATGGGGTTTTATGCAAGGGGTGATGCGGATTAATCCGCCAGTTAGATCACCTTTAAACCCTTAAGACTTACCTATACAGCATATTCCCTTAGTCCTTCTGACAAGGAAGCTGGTATTTTTGGTTGCTATATCCTCAGCAAGGAGGGTTTCGGAATTGGCTGCTTTTACTTGTAAAGAGCCATACTTGATTGTTCATGAGGACAGAGTGGTGTTATGCTCTCGTCCAGATTTTTTTGCCAAAAGTGGTCTCAGGTTTTCACCTGAACCAAGATATTGTCCTGCCATGATTTTTTTCCAAAACTATGTTCCAGGGAAGAAAAGTCACTGCATCGTCTTGATGTGGTGAGAGTGGTCAAAGTCTATTTAAAGACGACTGCTCAGATTCGGAACAATTCTGCCAGAGGGTCCTAAGAAAGGACAGACAGCGTTGAAATCCACTGTTGCTAAGTGGATTTGGCAAGTTATAATTCAGACCTATGGTTTAAGTGATAAGATTCCCCCTTTTTAAGTCAAGGCGCACTTTACCAGGTTGGTTAGTGCTTCTTGGGAAGTGCATCACCAGGCCTCCATGGTTCAGATCTAGAAGGCCGCAACTTGGTCTTCAGTACATACATCTGATAAAATTTGGTGAATGTAAGGAGGCATGAGGATATCGCCTTCAGGCGCAGTGTGCTGCTGGCAGCAGTATAAGTCCTCAAGTCTGGGGGTACACTGCGGGTTGTCTCTCCCTCCCCTCAAATAGCATTGCTATGGGATGTCCCATTAAGTTAATAACTATGGCTCTGTATCCCATGATGTATGATAAAAAAAAATAGGATTTTTATAATGGCTTACCTGTAAAATCCTTTTCTTGGAGTACATCATGGGACACAGAGGTCCCTCCCCTTTTTTGGGGTTTAGATATATTGCTTTGCTACAAAAACGGAGTTACTCCTGGAAGGAGGAGGGGTTATATAGGGGAGTGAACTTCCTGGATTGTATATACCAGTGTTCATCACCTGAAGGTGCCTAAATGCCCATTAAGTTAATAACTATGGCTCTGTGTCCTATGATGTACTCCAAGAAAAGGATTTTACAGGTAAGCTGTTATAAAAATCCTATTTTCTGTCAAAAGCAAACCACCCTAAAGCCACTGTCCATGTCTTGCTCCTGCACCACTCACCTCAGCCCCCCTGTAACTCTGGTTCACTGTTCAATTTTTGCACTCCCTGCCCACTATGTGCCTCTGCACCCCTTCATTCACTGCTCAACTCTGCATCGTTTTTTCACTACTGCTAACCTCCTACACTCCTCCTTACACATGCAAACAATGCAGCCCCATGTTCCCACACACATACAATGCAGCACCCTGCCTGGCCACCCACATTGACATATAATGAAGTCCTCTGCCCCCTACTCATGCTTATACACATGACGCAGCCTCCCTCCGTACACATACAATGAAGCCCCTCACACTAACTATATGTCCTTCTGAAGATGCTGCCAGGGGTGTGCTGCCAGGTGCTGAACAGGAACAAGAAGTCTCCTTGTATAGGACTCTTGTGCTTTGCCAGCTGCAAATTGATAGCTGTGGCGTTGCTGAGAAATAACATGGCTGGCGGTGAAGCTACAATGGCAACCGATGAGCTTGGTTTAAAGAAAAAAAAAATGGTGAGCAATCAGTGTCAGAACCAAGGGAACCCAGCAAGAGATGTGGGACACACACCCTTTTGTGCCCGGTGAATGGGACAGCCATGCCTAGTATATTTGTATCTAGCAAATATCCCAGCTTATGCTGGCTTTTCTTACTAATTCTTTTAATTACAATTTTCAAATAAATGATCATGGAGATAACGAACATTTTCAGACTAGAGAAATGCTGCTAGAGTAAAGAAATTGTATTGGACCTCTAGGATGGTCCTTATGGCTTCACAAGCCTGTGCTTTATCACAGACACCCATGAGTTTAGTGTGCAATAACCTACTTGCTGTTTTTTTGGCTGCAGGCTTCCTGTATGTGATTGCACCCAGTTGGGAGGAAAAGACTAGTGCATGGGGTTTGTTGATCCAGAGGGAAACAAAATAAAGAATAGAGGTAAAATAAATTGTTTAGTTTTCAGCAAATGGCAAAACCTGCCTGCAGTAGAAGGCAATCTCGAAGGCAATTCATTTTACTCTTTTATATGAAGTTTAGCGTCTAAATGTTTCTTTCTTTCCAGTCTTTAAGGTCAAATGTCATACTTTACAACTTCTAATTTGAAATGTAATTTTCTTTAGTGAAGATGGGTTTGTGATTTGAACGGACACATGTATTAATATTTATCTCTCAGCAAAAATGATCAAGTTTTAAGAATTTTTTTATTTGATCAACTAAACTATCAAAATATGTTCGTATAATGAACATAATGTCTTGTGAAGCCCGCAAAATTCAGCACTCTAGTATTTGTTATAGATCAATCCTGTCCCTTTTAGGCCTCATGCATGCTGGATGTTTTTACAGCTGCTGTTTTGGTTTCAGGTGTTTGTTTTTTTTTTTTTTTTTTCTGCAGCCAGTAAAATACCCCAGCATGTTATCCTATGTGTCTATGCACACATAGGCTGTTATCAGCATTTTTTGGCAGGGAGTTTTCTGGCTGGAAAAAAACCCAGAACGGGTGAGTTTTAAGAGGAGTTTTTCAGCTGTAAAATCTCTAACATTAACCACTTGCCGACCGCTGCACGCCAATATACGTCAGCACAATGGCAGCAGTGGGCGAATGGGCATACCTGTACGTCACCTTTTTAAGTGGATGGGCTAGCGGCCTATGTCCGCCGGTCTCCCGGTGATCGTGTCACGGAGCCGCAGAACAGAGAGATGTGTATGTAAACAAGGAATTTCCCCGTTCTGCCTTGTGACAGGACAAAGATCACTGCTCCCTGTCATCGGGAGCGGTGATCGCTGTCATGTGAGTGGGAGCCCATCCCACAGTTAGAATCACTACCTAGGACACACTTAACCCGTTCATCGCCCCCTAGTGGTTAACACCTTCCCTGCCAGTGTCATTTACACAGTAATCAGTGCATTTTTATAGCACTGATCGCTGTATAAATAACAATGGTCCCAAAATGGTGTCCGATGTGTCCGCCATAATGTTCGCAGATCGGCGCCATTACTAAGGAAAAAAAAATAATAAAAATGCCATAAAGCTATCCCCTATTTTGTAGACGCTATTACATTTGCGCAAACCAATCAATATGCGCTTTTTTTTTTTTCAAAAAATATGTAGAATACATATCGGCTAAACTGAGGAAAAAATTAGTTTTTTTGTATATTTTTGGGGGATATTTATTATAGCAAAAAGTAAAAAATGCGTTTTTTTTTTTTCAAAATCAACGCTGTTTCTTTTGTTTATAGCGCAAAAAATAAAAACCGCAGAAGTGATCAAATACCACCAAAAGAAAGCTCTATTTGTGGGAAAAAAAAGGACGTCAATTTTGTTTGGGTGCAGCATTGCCTGACCGCGCAATTGTCAGTTAAAACGATGCAGTGCCAGATCGCAAAAAGAGCTCTGGTCAGGAAGGGGGTAAAATCTTCTGGGGCTGAAGCAGTTAAAGCTTAAAAATGCTGGAAATTGTGGCTATTCAGCGTTTATCAGCACTTTTGAAACATAATCTTTTGTGGGAATATAGTTATGCTAAAAAATGCTGAAAAACTCACTCTACAGCTACAGATTTCTACAGCCAACGCTACTGATGTATTTAAAACGTCCAGTGTGCATGAGGCCTTTTGGGTGGTTTTGCATTGTGGTGCCATAGGTTGAAAATGGCACCCCAGTGCACACATGCAGTTGCAGCCACCTCACCTGCACTACCGTGCCACATACTTCATGTTTTGGTGTGCTGCATTTCTAAAAAAAAAATGCTGCATTTCAAATGAATGGGTTGCGATATTGCACAAGATTTTGTCTTATGACGCAAACCTACAATGTTAACACCCACACAGGTATAAAGTGGCCCTGAATGTTCCTGTGTGTGTTTTTCATGCATTTGTAAAAAGAAGACATAAACGAAAGATGTAGTAAATGGTTCTTAAAGTGGTGTTCCGGCCGAAATTATACTTTTTAAATAAAAATACCCCTATAATACACAAGCTTAATGTATTCTAGTAAAGTTAGTCTGTAAACTAAGGTCTGTTTTGTTAGTTTATAGCAGTAGTTTGTTATTTTATAAACTTACAGCAGGCTGTGGCCATCTTAAGTGTGGGCATCTGAAGCCAGACTGCATTTCTTACTGGATCTCATTCTTGCAGATCTCGCACATGCTCAGTGCAGCACAAGCAGTGTAGTAGGTTTCAGGTCAGGTTTCCATAGCAACGGCAGTGTCAGAGGATGTTGTCGCCCCTTCCCAGAAGGCATTGCAAACAGGAAATGATGCAATGGGCCTCGGCCAGGGAGGAGGAAGTGAAAAATGAATACAGCAGATATACAGTAAGTGCTGAGAAATTTTTTTTAAAAATATCCATTTCGTTTACAGTGCACAGTTTAGTGAGGGATGCTGAAGAGATGTAAAACTGGGTGGAACTCCACTTTAAGTAATTCTAATATGGACCTCTCAGTAAGTTAACAAATCTGCATGAATAAGTTCCTGACATGTCACAATATACATTGACGATATACACCAATCAGCCATAGCTTTATGACCACTGACAGGTTAAGTGATTTAACATTGATTATCTCATTACACTGGCATCTGAAAGTCAGTGGGATATATTAGGCAGAAAATAAACATGTTGTCCTTGTAGCAGAGAAAGTGAGTATTGTAGTCTGTTGTGTATGAGGCTGCATAGCTGCAGACCGGTCGGGGTACCCACACTGACCCATGTCCACAGCCAAAAGTGCCTACAATAGGCATGTGAGCATCAGAACTGGAGCATGGAGCAATGGAAGAAGGTGGCCTGGTCTGATAAGTCATATTTTCTTTTACTTCATGTGGGTGGCTGTATGTATGCTTACTCGGGAGAGAGATAGCACCATAATGCAATATGGGAAGAGGTCAAGCTGGCTGAAGCAGTGTGATGCTTTGGGCAATGTTCTGCTGGGAACCTTTTGGGTCCTACCATTTAATGTGGATGTTACTTGACACGTACCACCTACCTAAACATTGTTGCTGACCAAGTATGCCCCTTCATAGAAACGGTATTCCTTGATGACGTTGACCTCCTGTTAGCAGAATAATGCGCCCTACCACACTGCAGAAATGGATTAAAGAGCACATGCATGTTTGAGGTGTTGACTTGGCCTTCAGATCTCAATCCAATAGAGCTTCTGTGGGATGTGCTGCAGAAGTCTAATCCATGGAGGCCCCACCTCGTAACTTGCAAGACTTAAAGGATCTGCCGCTGAGTGCCAAATACCAGTATACCATCAGTATACCATCGGCGGTTTGGTGGCATCCACACCTCAATGGGTCAGGTTTTTTTGGCAGCAAAGGAGGACCTACTCCATATTAGGTGGGTGGTCATAGTGGTATGACTGATATGTGTGATATACCTTTTGCATACCTAAATAATGTACAGACATTTCTATTGGAGTCTTTTTTTTTTTTTTTTTTTGTTTCAAACACTTAAATATCTTTTTCTTAAAGTTGGACAAATCGAAACTCCAGGCAGCATTTAAATGCACAAATCAAATATGCTTACATTTGAAGTCCACTAAAATCCTGCATCTACAGGTATCCGCAGTCAAATGCCCCGTACACACGGTCGGACATTGATCGGACATTCCGACAACAAAATCCTAGGATTTTTTCCGACGGATGTTGGCTCAAACTTGTCTTGCATACACACGGTCACACAAAGTTGTCGGAAAATCCGATCATTCTGAACACGGTGACGTAAAACACGTACGTTGGGACTATAAACGGGGCAGTAGCCAATAGCTTTCATTTCTTTATTTATTCTGAGCATGCGTGGCACTTTGTGCGTCGGATTTGTGTACACACGATCGGAAATTCCGACAACGGATTTTGTTGTCGGAAAATTTTATAGCAAGCTCTCAAACTTCGTGTGTCGGAAAATCCGATGGAAAATGTGTGATGGAGCCTACACACGGTCGGAAATTCCGACGACAAGGTCCTATCACACATTTTCCGTCGGAAAATCCGACCGTGTGCACGGGGCATAACACTAACTGACAATGGAAGCCCCATAGGTCTATAGGTGATGTCACATCCCATTCACTCCACAGACATTGTCGGCTATGTCCTCTGCAGAGCTTCTGCTGCTGGAGATTGGATCGGCTTAAAAATTTATATATATATATATATATATATTACATTTCTGATTTCTTCTTTACAGGGCTAGATAGGTTAGTGTTGGATGCCTGTAGATGCAGGGACTTTAGTGTTAGGGTGGACACTTTAAGGGGGATGTTTTACCTGTCTAAAGCATCTCCAATAATATCCATTCAGTCCTGTGATTTACAAATCTCTGCCACACAGTGGATAGTTTGAAAGCAGTAGCATGCTTACAAGCTCAGCATATTTTGTATGTCGCCCATCTGATTGGCTTCCAGTTGCTGTCCCTTCCCTTTCTCAATCTAAGTGCTGCTGTACATAGGGTTAAAGAGGCTGAAATAAAGTAAAATTTGAGCAAAACATGAATTTCATATATCAAAAAAGGAAAAAAAAAAGATTTATTAATGAGCACAGAACAACATTCAAATAGTTAACACTGTTTTTTACATCTGCCTGAAGTTTGGATGAAATGACATTTCAGTAGCGTATTTTGCAGGAGAAAGTTTTTAGCTATATTTCTATAGTCTTCTCCTGCCTTGTAAAGTCTATTACCATCTATCTCTTTTTAAAGGGCGTAAGAGGCACTGGTGTGGGACGGATAGATGAGTATAAGCAATAATGACCTGACATCGATACTGTTTTGACTTTCCAACTTTATCAAAAACAAAAAAAATACTTTTTTTATTTGGAACTTGGTTTGAAGTTTTAAAGAGACCATGCCAGCTTGCCTATACAGGGCAAAATGACAGTGTCTCTGCAAGGGGCTCCCTGGCCCCCCTATTTTTTCCCTTACTAGTGATCTTTCGCCGCTCCTTTCTTCTTCACAGCTGGCACCAAAATGAATGGTTTCAATTTGAGGAGAGCTGACATCCCTGCCCTGGTTATATGTGAGTGTTTAGGCTTAGTGATTGGCTGCTAGACCCCAGCACTATCACAGGAGAAAAGGTCATATACTGCTCCATTAGAACGTCTGCCTAGAAGCACCAGGGTCGTTGGTTCTAATCTCAACTACAGGGCTACCTGCCTGGAGTTTGCATGTTCTCACTGTGCTTGTGTGGGTTTTCTCCATCTACTCCAATTTCCTCCCACATTCCAAAGACATGCTGGTAGGTTAATTGGCTCCTATCTAAATTGGCCCTAGTATTGGGCCCTAGTGTCACAATGAGTGGTGAGGGAGTACAGTGGGTGTAAGGGGTCAGGGTTGGGCAGGGGCCTTTGCAGAAATACTGTTCTTGTCCTGCCAATTTAGTTCTGGGACTTTACAAACATTAGTAGAATAGCGGCCTGAAACTTTGTATGGCCTCAGGATGGTAAGCAGGAATCGGGTGTAGGATTGTATTTTTGCCAGTTTGCTAGTCTTTGCTTTAGTACAAGGTCCATTGTGAAGTGAAGTCATTACAGTTACGTGAACCAGTTAAAAATTATTTGTATAGATTAGGGGTCGACCGATATAGTTTTTTCAGGGCCGATACCAATTTTTCAGGCCGCCTTTCAGGCCGATAGCTGAGATCAGATGCCGATTATTCTGTACATCACCGTCACCTGCCACCAGATGCAGCATGTCACTTGGCCATGTCACCTGCCACCCTTATGCAGCTTGCCACTTGCCATCAGATGCAGCTTGTCACTACTTATACTACTTCTGGCAGCCTCTCCCCAACAGCGTCTGAGTGGGTAAACTTCCATATGCAGGTGGGCGGTGAGAGATGACGTAACTATCTCTTTGCTTGCCCGAGGCTACAGCTCTATTCAGAGCAGCCTTAACAGCTCTACTGTAGGGGCGAAACAGAGAGGCAGCCAGTGAGAGATGTCATCTCTCTGCTGCCCTCTGCACCATTGTCGGAGACTGCAGCGAGCGCCACTCAGGGACAGGGGAAGGAGATCTGACCAATATCGGTACATTTCGGACTGATACCGATAATTTGAAAAATGTGAATATCAGCCCCTGATAATCGGCTGCTCCGATAGTCGGTCGACCCCCTAGTATAGCTTGTTTGCATATTTACTTTTATTTAACTATTTGCCGAAACAAATCCACTGGTCATTGCCATAAGTGCTTACCTTATGCTTACCTAATGCTTTTGAATTAGTCATGTTGGTTGACTTAGCAGCAAGACAACCCTCAAAGTACTCA
Source organism: Lithobates clamitans (assembly GCA_037952925.1). NCBI lineage: Eukaryota > Metazoa > Chordata > Amphibia > Anura > Ranidae > Lithobates > Lithobates clamitans. The sequence continues at coordinate 565,663 of JBBGZY010000727.1, forward strand.
GATGGGATTGTTGTCAATAATGCTTATTGAGTAATCCATAGGAAACCTTTTTACCTTTAAAGGATACCATAACCCAAGAACAAAAATGCAGCATACAGTCCTTAGATGTGGTAGATTGATTTTGTTTTGTTTTTAACCAAGAACATATTTTCAGCAAAAAAAGAAAATACCTGTTGATCTTGCCAGAAATGCATTGTCCTTGTCACTTCCTGTGAACTGCACAGACAAGATCTATCTTCCTAGCGGTCTTCTGTAAACTGCCATTTTTCCATACCCCAATGTAATGAAGATGAAGAGATATTGACATGTCTGTAGTCCATATGAGGGGAATAGCCTAGGGTGATAAACGTGGCTCCCTTCATAGATACCATGGAGAAGTTTGATAGCCACCCAGGAGCAGAAAGTGTTATTTGCAGGGCTACCACGTGAAAATAAAGCAAAAACAAATGCAGCTACCACACCAATTACCAGTCAACTGTAATATATTCTAGTTTTTAGTTTTGGGTTTAGATACACTTTAAAACTGCATATCATAATATATGCCTTTTTAAATGTCTGCAGTTTAGTACTTGCCCATAGTTGGAATATGGAATTCTCTGACTAGGACAATGTATTGTATTTGTGTTAATTTCCCAATTTCTTGTTTCAGTAATTCTATTCACACTGTAAATTGGTCTGTATGTACATTTTTATATGTTGCACCACTTTAATGGGAAAAAATATTGCACAAAAAATCCCCAAACATTTTATTTGAACCCTGCAAGTGTAGCAGCTGATCAATAATGAAAAAATCACTTCAATTCATATTCACTTTGCAAATGGACACATAATGGTCATAGCATTGATGCTAAAAGTGTTGATGGTTTATCAATTTGTAAATGGCTTATTTTGTTTTCCTGATTTACATGCAGACAGAATTGTCTAGTCTATGCGGAATACTGTATGACTCCCCCCTTAACAGATATGCTTGCAGATGGTCAGGAAAATAAAAATTTAGGGGATTGAATATTCTCCTAATGCGATCATCCATAGACGAAATGTGGTTGTAGAAGCTATGGCTTATTAAGCAAACAAGTGCTAGAAAATACATAAACTGCCATTGCTAAGTTTTGCTTTAGAGAAATATTGGGTACCTGGCAATTAGGTTGATCCAAAGGCATTTAATCTTTGGTTGCTGACCTGAAATAAGTTGGTAGATATGGAGTTCTTACTTTCTTCTGACTTACTTAGCTTCATACAACTTCCAGGTCAGTGATTCAGAAAGAAACGAGACCAGAGACAGCTAGGAATTAGCAATTTTCACAAGAAGGTCTCTGGTAGGGATGAGCCCAAAGTTCGAATTGAACGTAAGTTCGACTTGAACATCGGGTGTTCGCCGAATACCGAACATTATGGGGCGTTCGCGGGAAATTTGAGCACCGGCAGAACGCACCATAATGAATGGCAAGACAGTCAATGCACTACGAGATCAGAGTGGATTGACGGCTGCTGATTGGTCAGAGCATGCACCTGACCTGCATGCTTTGGCCATACAGTTTTCTGTGCTGTGAGAGCCATGATTGGCCAAAGGCTGGGTGCCTTTGGCCAATCATGGCTCAGGGGGTTGAGTCCATGCCCCACACTATTTATTTAAGGCTGCTTACACGGCAGCTGTACATAGTTTTATGAATGAGAGCAGCAAAATGACATTTGTAAAGAAAAAAATGTCATGTAAAACTTCTCGCGGCTGTAATGTAGATAGACGTAATGTAGATAGATGAAAATCATTGAAAAAAAAGGCATCTGTTGCCCCCCCCCCCCCCCCCCCAAGTCCATTACCAGGCCCTTAGGGTCTGGTATGGATTTTAAGGGGAACCCCGCACCCAAATAAAAAAAAATTGCGTTTGGGTCTCCCCAAAATCCATACCAGACCCTTATTCAAGTGTGCAACCTGGCAGGTTGCAGGAAAAGGGGGGGTGAGAGAGCGCCCCCCCTCCTGAACCTTACCAAGCCACATGCCCTCAACATGGGGACAAGGGTCTCATCCCCACAACCCTTGCCCAGTGATTGTGGGGGGTATGTGGGTGGGGGGCTTATCGGAATCTGGAAGCCCCCTTTAACAAGGTGACCCCCAGATCCCTCCCCCCCATGTGAGTGGGTATGGGGGTACATATTCACCAAAAAAAGTGTCAAAATGTTAAAAAGGACAAGAGACAATTTGGGACAAGTCCTTTATTAAAAACAAAAAAAAAAACTGTCCTGCAATGTTCACATTCACCTTCGATCACAGCGTCCGGCGACCCGAAAAAAAAAATGAAGAAAACTCCGCCTCCATGGGAGGCTGCTGCTGACTGAAGCCTCTTTGCGATGACAGCTGTTATATAGCTAGGGGCGGGTCCTCCCGGTGATGTAAACGAGGGACCCTGCCCCCCTCTGACGTTACGTGACGTCACAAAATGGGGCAGGGTCACCCATTTACGTTACCGGGTGGCCTGCCCTCAGCTATATAACAGCTGTCATCGTGAAGAGGCTTCAGTCAGCGGGAGCCTCCCATGGAGGCTGAGTTTTGTTTTTTTTTTCTCGGGTCGCCGGACGCTGTGATTGAAGATGATGAATGGACATCGCGGGACAGTTAAAAAAAAAAAAAAAAAACTTGTTCCAAATTATCTTTCGTCATTTTTAACATGTTGACACTTTTTTTGGTGAACCCGATACCTATTCACATGAGGGGGGCGGGATCTGGGGGTCCCCTTGTTTATAGGGGGCTTCCAGATTCCGATAAGCCCCCCGCCCGCAGACCCCCACAAATACCGGGCAAGGGTTGTGGGGATGAGGCCCTTGTCCCTATCAACATGGGGACAAAGTGCTTTGGGGGCGACCCCAAAGCATCCTCCCCATGTTCAGGGCATGTGGCCTGCTACGGTTCAGGAGGGGGGGCGCTCTCTCATCCCCCCCCCTCCTTTCCTGTGGCCTGCCAGGTTGTGTGCTCAGATAAGGGCCTGGTATTGATTTTGGGGGGACCCCCACGCAATTTTTTTTTTTTTTTATATGTATATTGCCGCCACAAGCAGTTTTAAATTACTTTTTTTTTTCCTTTAAGAAATGTCATTTTGCTGTTGTACTGTTATAGGGCGTACACACGGTCGGACTTTGTTCGGACATTCCGACAACAAAATCCATGGATTTTTTCCGACAGATGTTGGCTCAAACTTGTCTTGCATACACACAGTCACACAAAGTTGTCGGAAAATCCGATCATTCTGAACGCGGTGACGTCAAACACGTACGTCGGGACTATAAACGGGGCAGTGGCCAATAGCTTTCATCTCTTTTTTTTTATTCTGAGCATGCGTGGCACTTTGTCCGTCGGATTTGTGTACACACGATCGGAATTTCCGACAACGGATTTTGTTGTCAGAAAATTTTATCTCCTGCTCTCAAACTTTGTGTGTCGGAAAATCCGATGGAAAATGTCCGATGGAGCCCACACACGGTCGGAATTTCCGACAACACGCTCCGATCGGACATTTTCCATCGGAAGATCCGACCGTGTGTACGGGGCATTATAAACACAGGGGGAAATGCGCTACTTTACAGGCATACTATAGACACCCCCCAGGCATGAGATTTAAAGGAATATTTCATTGTTTCACTTGAAGCATTAATTAAATCACTGCTCCCAAAAAAAGGCTGTTTTTTAAAACTCTTTTTTTTTTTTTTGCATTGATACATGTCGCCTGGGGCAGGACCCGGGTCTCCAAACAAGTTTTATGGCAATAACTTGCATATAAGTCTTTAAAATTAGCACTTTTGATTTTTCATGTTCGTTTCCCATAGACTTTACCGGGGTTCACGTGTTTGCACAAATTTTTTGCCTGTTCGCAAGTTCTGGTGCGAACCCAACCGGGGGGCATTCGGCTCATCCCTAGTCTCAGGTTAGCGTTGGCAGCCTCCCTATTCCTCTCATTACAGTTTTCCTTTAAGATAGTCAGTCTGCTGGCTTATTTCCTGAAAGAGGGACAGTCAAAAAGAAGACCTGCCACAAGTCTGGAATGCCCCCAGACTATGCTAAGTTGACAAAACAGTCTGGTTACACCAGGAAAAAGTAACGATAACACTGGGGTTTCAGTGTAAACTCTGCTGTAAAATTTGAATTCACATTTGGCACATTCTTGGTCATGATTTATGATTTTAAAACTGCATTTCAAAAATAGTATGGATATTTCAAATTCAGTATATGATTACGAATGGTATGAATTAACATTTTTGTGTTTTGTGTCCCTTTTTTTTTTTCAGCATTATATTCAATGATTCTGTTTTGCGTGTTTTTGTGGATCCCCTTTGTCTATTTTTACTATGAGGAAAAAGATGAAGATGACCGAAGTAACTGCTCAGTAAGTTATTTCTGTAATTGTAATATTCACCATTTTAACCAATGTTAGGCCTCATGTACACTGGTAATTTTGCGATCTCTCCTAAATGCCTTTCCTCCTGGCACCGGTGTTTTGGCAGAACAATCGCCTGGTGCTTGTAAACACGTTAATGTAGTTTGCCAGAATGATAATTTATTCTGGTAATTGGAACTAATTAGCGTTCAAGCGCTAAATGCACCTAGTGCTAATGCACATTTACACGCATTTACGGGTGTCAATCGTTATTTCTGCCAAAACTCTGCTGCTCCTGATCATGTCCAGTGTGCATAAGACCCTAAAAAGGAAACCCAGGCAAGAGAAAACAATCGGCAAGCTATAAATACATTCTAGCAGGCAAATGTATCTCCTTTGTATCCCAATTTGAGTGATCCATTGAAGTCTCAGCACTCTACCTCACATGCTCAAGCAGAGGGCAGTAGGACTATGTTTTTGAAGCCTGCCCTACACTCTCTCTGCTTCTTACATCAACAATCGCATTTAAACTTCCAAGGCAGGACAGAAGCTGTTTGGTAGCTATGAGAAACATCTTCTTTATAAGTTTAGCTTTCTGTATGTCGGAGGCACTAAGGCGCATGTGTACAGCATGTATTCCCATATCACCAGTCTGCCCCAGTTGTTTTGCTGGCAAACTATAGCAGTACCTCAATTTAAAATCTGCAAAAGTTTACAATTAAAGTGGAACTTTACCCATAACAACCTAATAAAAATGAATGTTCTTTAGTAAGGAACATGCATTCCACAAAAATAATTATGCTACCAAAATTAGTGTGTGCTGTAAATTGCCTAAAGCATTGCTTTTGTTTCTTCTTACTGGAGGCTGCCATTTTGCTGAAGTCCGGAGCCCCTGAGCTGCAGTAAATCTTTACGCTGTCTGCAGATTGACCTCTAGTGGCTCTGATTTTCGGCACTATGCCATAAATGGAGAGCAACTGAGCATGTGCAGAGCAGGGTGAGACAGCATATTACTGGATTTTAAATGGGACAGACACTTATTTTTAAGGTTTTACATAGCTATACCTGCAAAATGGCCCAGCCCGACGTGATCGGGCAGGACTTCATTTTCTGACTGAAGTGCCACTTTACGGTACAACTAAAAAATGCCTATATGACAATGAAGACAAGTACCAAATTCAGTTATGTGATGCACAAGCCTCATAAAGTACCGTATTTATCGGCGTGTAACACGCACTTTTTTCCCCTTAAAATCAGGGGAAAGTCGTGGGTGCGTGTTATACGCCGATCCCCGCTATCGCTATGTGAATGTCGGCGATCGCCGCCGACATTTACATAGCGAGTAGTTTCAAATATGGCGCCGGAAGGACTCGGCGGTGCTGAACGAGCGCCGCCGAAATCACGGAGCCGAGATACACATAGTCGGGTGTATTCGGGTCTTTCCGGCGCCGCTCACTGTCACGCCCAGTCCCGCCATTGGACCTGTGTTATGTCCATCATAGGGCGGGACTGGGCGGGACTGTGAGCGGCGCCGGAAAGAGCCGAGAACCCTCGGCTATGTGTATCTCGGCGGCGTTCGTTCACTTCCGCCGGCGCCGAGTCTCTCCGAACTCCGCGGCGCCATATTTAAAACTACTACTATGTGTATGGCGGCAGCGGCGGCAGGAGGCATAGGGACAAGGCTGCACTGGGGACAAGGCTGCATTGATAAGACTGCACTGGGGACAAGGCTGCATTGATAAGGCTGCACTGGGGATAAGGCTGCATTAATAAGGCTGCACTGGGGACAAGGCTGCATTGACAAGGCTGCACTGGGGACAAGGCTGCACTGACAAGGCTGCACTGGGGACAAGGCTGCATTGACAAGGCTGCACTGGGGCAAAGCTGCACTGACAAGGCTGCACTGACACTGAAAAGGCTGCAATGACACTAACAAGGCTGCAGATGAACACTGATGAGGCTGCATTGATGGGCATTTTAATGTAAGTTTCTTTTCCTTAAACTTCCCTCCTAAAAGTTTTTTTCCTTAAAATTCTCTCCTAAACTTGGGGTGCGTGTTATACGCCGACGCGTGTTATACGCTGATAAATACGGTAAATACAAACTTATTGCTACCTCCCTTAAGTGAGCCAAATTTGTGCTTCACATGCTCCCCTACCCAGGCACTGCAGCTCACTGATGTAGGGTTTTAGCAGTGCAACTTATCCAGAAAGTAGTGGACAAGGACTAGGTGTGGCCAAGTGCTATAAGCATGTGAATCCGCAATGGCAATGCTGATAGCCAGGCCCCTACATCTTCTTCTCATTCCACTATTGTGCAGGCAGAAACAGCCTAGATGATTGGCAACTGTGCTCTGCATTCAGGTGTAGTGTGGCATTGTTGCCATGCCATCACAGACAGCTGCATTAGGTGTATTTTTACAGTAGTATCAACAGTTATTTGTGCCACTTTGCAGGAGAAATAAAAAAACTGCACATGTGGACATATTTTATAGTTGAGTGCTGCAGTACATATTGCATTTGGTAATGAGAGTCAGTCCATAGTAATACTTTAAAGCAGTTGTAAAGGCATTTTCTTAATCGTACATCACGGGACACAGCCATAGTAATTACTATGTGGGTTATAGGCCACTTTCAGGTGATGGACACTGGCACACCCTAAGACAGGAAGTCTACTCCCTATATAACCCCTCCCACTACTGGGAGTACCTCAGTTTTTTCACCAGTGTCTAAGGTGTTGGTCACGAGTAAAGATGTGCTGTGCTGAGCTCCACTGGAGCAATCCTTGCTGGGGCTAGCTATGCAGCTGGATCCATTCAAAGTTTCTTTTCTTTATCGTACATCATAGGACACAGAGCCTAAGTAATATCTTAAAGTGGATGTAAACCCGATTTTTTTTTTTTTTTTTTTTTTTTTTTTTTTATATATATATATCATACTGTAGAGTATAAGATTTCCTATCATTTGAGCCCAGTCTTGCCACACAGAGTTAATCCATCTCTGAGAAATCCCCTTTTATTGTTCAGTGAGAGAAATCTTGACAAACTGAGAAAAACTTCGTCAAATACTCCCCCTTGCTGTGAGTGACAGGTGATTTACATCTCGTGCACTAGCCTAAGACATGCATTCTTTTTTTAATTCCCTCCCACTCCTTTCTTCAGCAGATCTGCAAGGATTGGCTGTTCCACACCTCAGCATGATTTGGCATGTGGTTACTTTCCTGTCTTTTCACTGAATGTTAGAGATCATAGCAGAAGTTCAGCAGAACAAGGGAAGTGTAGAAGTGGGCGGGGAGTCTGACATCCCGACTCCACCCACCGAGCTCCAGACAACACACCCACCCACAGAACATGCAGTTTTTCGGCTCTCATAACAGACAGAGGGGAGACATTTGACAGGTAAAGATACATGCAGGAGGCATGTATATCCTTAAGGATAACCCCTATGGCAGTAGTTTAGAAAGGATGACATTGGGTTTACATCCACTTTAACCACTTCCCGACCGCCGCACGACTATGTACGTCCTAAGTTTGAATGGGGATATCGTTGTTATGGCAGCAGCTAGCTGCCATAACCCCGGTATCCCCGTTTTCGTGCGGCGGCCGGCTTTCGGATAAAAGTGGTCCCTGCGGCGGATTCGCTGCGAGATCACTTTTATCGGTGGCGGGAGAGAGGGGCCCCCCCCTCCCGCCGCGATCCGGTGCCCTCCGCCGCTTACCGGAGCCGTCGGTAGCGGCGGAGGCGATCGCGTCCTCTGCTGTGGTGTGTATAGAGACGAGTGAGGCCAAGATGGCGCTCACTCGTCTCCATGACACTGCTGGGCGGAAGCGACGTCAAAACGTCACTTCCGTCCACGCCTCTTAAAGGCATATTTTTTCAAATGTCATTTTTCTAAATGACTTTTTTTTTATTGCATTTTAGTGTAAATATGAGATCTGAGGTCTTTTTGACCCCAGATCTCATATTTAAGAGGTCCTGCCATGCTTTTTTCTATTACAAGGGATGTTTACATTCCTTGTAATAGAAATAAAAGTGACACATTTTTTTTTTTTTTTTTTTAAACAGTGTAAAAATAAATAAAATATTGTAAAATAAATAAGCACTTTCTCCCTCCAAAGAGATTCTCAGCTCTATAACCTATGGAGGAAAAATTCGCTAAAAAATGGAATGTACCGGCAGTAGACGCTGCAATTTCCAGTGTGAAAGTCTAACTTGCCCAGTAGACAATGCACAAATGCTTAAAGATCCAACAGATTAAAGGTTGGAATTCCTGTTAAAATACTCTTTTTCCTTGGCAGGGACCGTTACTCAGCCTGCAGTCGCTGCAATAGGCAAATGTCAGTCATTAGAGGACCAGTTTAGACAGGCCCTTAAAGAGGTCCCTTCATAACAGGCCCACGACTACCAAAAGCATTATGCTTTGCCATAGACGCCATGAAAGACACTATTCATCAGGCATACGCTTGTGCTAGTACACATGCGGAGGATTAAGTCATTAAAAAATTAGTCAACCGAAGCATCTTGCAAAAGGCTTCTGACTAGTTTCCCTTTTCATGGGGATCGACTATTTTGGGATGATTTCGACAAATACATCCAAATGATTTCTAGTGGGAAGAATACTATTTTGCCAGTCGAAAAAGTATAAACGTCCTTCATTTAAGCGCACTCTTTCCCCTGCGCCAGGAGCATCTGCCTCTAGGCAGCGGAGACAGCCTCCACCGTCAGACTCTAGAGGAAAACCTCAGGTTCAGGCCCAGGCATGAAAGAAGACCTGGGGCCGGAAATCTGCAAAGCAGAATTCAAAAGCCTCATTATGAAGAGGCTCCCCCCCCCTCGCCAGAGTGGGGGGAAGACTTCTGCAATACTCAGAAGTCTGGCAATAGGACAGATGATGGGTCATCTCCACGGTGTCTCTAGGATACAAGCTAGAATTTCGTGACTTTCCACCGTCTCGTTTTCTGAGATCAAACGTTCCCAAAGATCCAGAGAAAAGGCAGTCTCTGTTTCGGGCATTGGCCCGAATATTGGCTCAAGGGGTGACCATACAAATCCCCACAGAAGAGAAAGGTTTGGGGTTTTATTCAAACCTCTTTATGGTACCAAAACCAAATGGAGATGTCGGACCCATCCTAGATCTAAAAAATCTAAATCAGTTCCTGAAGATCCGCTCCTTTCGCATGGAGTCGATCAGGTCAGTAGCTTCCATCCTATGAGGAGAACTTCTGGCGTTTATCAACATCAGAGATGCATATCTGCATGTCCCTATATTTCCCGCTCACCAAAGGTTTCTGCGGTTCGAAGTAGCAGCACTTTCAGTTTGTAGCCTTGCCCTTCGGGCTAGCTAGAGCACCCTGGGTGTTCACTAAGGTGCTGGCCCCACCTCTAGCCAGGTTAAGGGCACAAGACATAACAGTCTTGGTGTACCTAGACGATCTGTTGCTAATAGACCAGTCGGCTCATTTTACAACCAGTTACCTGGAAAGTCTGGGTTGGATTCTCAACCTAGAGAAATCTTCCTTAAAGAACCCAGAAAAAAGGTGTTCTTGCCTCTGGGAAAAATCAACTCCATAAGAGCTAGTGCGGATGATCAGGTCGAAAGGAGATCTCTCCATTCGCCTTTGCATGAGATTGTTAGGAAAGATGGTGGCGTCATTCGAAGTGGTTCCCTATGCCCAGTTCCATTCAAGAATGTTGCAAAACAGTATCCTGTCTGCTTGGAACAAAACGATTCAAGCTTTAGATTTGCCAATGCGACTGTCCCCAAGGGTGTCCCAAAGCCTCAATTGGTGGTTACTAACCCAGAATCTGCTGAAGGGAAAATCCTTCAGACCAGTTATCTGGAAAGTGATAATGACAGATGCCAGCCTTTCAGGTTGGGGAGCAGTACTAGAGAAGACAACTGTCCAAGGACGGTGGTCAAGAACCGAAAGAGCCCTGCCCTTCAACATTCTAGAGATTCGGGCAGTGGAGGATCCATGGTCCCTTCCACTACGGCCAGACCTACTCTCACTGGGGCCGATATTCTATCCTACCTTACGAAAGCTAAATTTATTGGCTTGGCTATTGAAACACACATTCTGAAGAAACACGGGCTTTTCGGGTCAGTTATCTCTACTTTGATTAATGCAAGGAAGTCAGCTTCCAGAACTATATATTAGAGTCTGGAGGGCTTATGTTTCCTAGTGTAAATCCAAGGGTTGGCACCCTCGGAGATGTATAATAGGCAGAATTCTTTCCTTTCTACAATTAGGGGTAGAGATGAAGTTAGCCTTGAGTACTATTAAGGACCAAGTCTCAGCTTTATCGGTCTTATTTCAAAGATCGCTTGCTACACATTCTTTAGTTCGGGGTTTTATGCAAGGGGTGATGACGATTAATCCGCCAGTTAAACCACGTTTGAGCCCTTGGGACTTGAACGTAGTTTTGTCAGTGTTACAAAAATAGCCATTATAACCGATACAGCATATTCCCTTAGTCCTTCTGATAAGGAAGCTGGTGTTCTTGGTTGCTATACCCTCAGCAAGGAGGGTTTCGGAATTGGCTGCTCTTTCTTGTAAAGAGCCATACTTGATTATTCATGAGGACAGAGTGGTGTTATGCCCTCGTCCATATTTTTTGCCAAAAGCGGTCTCAGGTTTTCACCTGAACCAAGATATTGTACTGCCATCATTTTTTCCAAAACCATGTTCCAGGAAAGAAAAGTCACTACATTGTCATTGAGCCGAACACCCCCCTGTTCGGTTCGCACCAGAACATGCGAACAGGAGAAAAGTTAGTTCGAACACGCAAACACGTTAAAGTCTATGGGACACGAACATGAATAATCAAAAGTGCTAAGAAGAGCGGGAGCCTCCCCCCATGCCAAGGGTGCAGAGCAGCCCGAGGAGAAGAAGATGAAGACGCCACGGAGGAGATGCTGGACGAGAACACCGGAGGAAGAACCAGAAGAGCCAGAAGAAGAAGAAGAAGAAGATGAAGGAAGATAGAAGAAAGAAGAAGCATTTAAATAAAGGAATTGTCAAAAACTGTCTTGTCATTTTTAACACTTTTGACAGTTTTTTAGTGAAATGGTAGGGGTACTTTTGTACCCCCTTACCATTTCACACAGGGGGGGGGCAGGGATCTGGGGGTCCCCTTGTTAAAGGGGGATTCCAGATTTCGATAAGCCCCCTGCCCGCAGACCCCCACAACCGCCGGCCAGGGTTGTGGGGATGAGGCCCTTGTCCTCATCAACCTGGGGACAAGGTGTTTTGGGGGCTACCCCAAAGCACCCTCCCAATGTTGAGGGCATGTGGCCTGGCACGGTTCAGGAGGGGGGGCGCTCTCTTTTCCTGTAGCCTGTCAGGTTGCGTGCTCGGATAAGGGTCTGGTATGGATTTTTGGGGGGACCCCACGCAGTTTTTTTTTTATTTTTTTTTTTTAAATTTTGGCCGGGGTTCCCCTTAATATCCATACCAGACTTGAAGGGCCTGGTATGGAATTTAGGGGGACCCCGACGTCTTTTTTTTTTTTTTTTTAATTATGGTTCGGGGTTCCCCTGTGGGGAATTCCCATGACGTTTTTATCAATGAACTTCTATGTGTATTGTCGGACCGGCAATGCAATAGCCGCGAGTAGTTTAAAATGACTTTTTTCCTTTGAAATGTCATTTTGCTGTCAGACTGTTCTAAACACGGGAAACATGCGCCCCTTTACAGGCATACTATAGACACCCCTCCGGTATGAAATTTAAAGGGATATTACACTTTTATTGTTTGACTTTAAGCATTATTAAAATCACTGCTCCCGAAAAAACGGCCATTTTTAAAACTTTTTTATGCATTGATCCATGTCCCCTGGGGCAGGACCCAGGTCCCCAAACACTTTTTATGACAATAACTTGCATATAAGCCTTTAAAATTAGCACTTTTGATTTCTCCCATAGACTTTTAAAGGGTGCTCCTTGGCATTCGAATTTGCAGCGAACACCCCAAATTGTTCGCTGTTTGGCGAACTTGCGAACAGCCGATGTTCGGGTCGAACATGAGTTCGACTCAAACTCGAAGCTCATCCTTAGCAGTGAAAGTCTATTTAAAGACAACTGCTCAGATTCGAAAGACTGACGTCCTTATTTATTCTGCCAGAGGGTCCTAAGAAAAGACAAGCAGCATCAAAATCCACTGTCGCTAAGTGGATTTGACAAGTTATAATTCAGACTTATGATTTAAGGGGTGAAATCCCCCCTTTTCTAGTCAAAGCACACTCTATCAGGTCGGTTAGTGCTTCTTGGGCAGTGCATCGCCAGGCCTCCATGACTCAGATCTGCTAGGTCGCAACTTGGTCTTCAGTACATACATTCACTAAATTTTATCAGGTGGATGTAAGGAGGTATGAGGATATCCCCTTCGGGCGCAGTGCTGCAGGCAGCAGTATAGGTCCTCAAGTCTGGTGGTACCCTGCATGTTTTCTCTCCCTCCCCTCAAATAGCATTGCTATGGGACGTCCCATTAAGTTTTTAGGCTCTGTGTCCCATGATGTACTCCATGTACTGTATAAAGAAAATAGGATTTTTATAACAGCTTACCTGTAAAAATCCTTTTCTTGGAGTACATCATAGGACACAGAGGTCCCTCCCCTCTTTTGGGGTTTAGATATAGTGCTTTTCTACAAAAACTGAGGTACTCCTGGAAGGGGGAGGGGTTATATAGGGGAGTGAACTTCCTTTTTATTAGGTATACCAGTGTCCATCACCTGAAGGTGCCTATATACCCATTAAGTTATTACTTGGGCTCTGTGTCCCATGATGTACTCCAAGAAAAGGATTTTACAGGTAAGCTGTTATAAAAATCCTATTTTCTTTTTTTCATAAAAAAAGCATGTTCTACTTACCTGCTCTGTGCAATGCTATTGCAGGGAATGCATTAAGGTGAAAACATTTTAACTTTAGAACCACTTTAAATGGTGGATATTGAACAAAAATTCACAGGGGTCCTGTCAGTATGTTTGTTTTTCTTCGAGCAGATCCTTCATATCACACCCCCCCCCAACTCCTTTTTATCACAGTCCCCCCTTTACATCAGTGTCCTCAGTCCACCCCCCCCCCCACGCACACTTGTATCTTGTATTACAGTCCCCTGCCCCCTCTTTACATTAGTGTTCTCAGTACCTCCTTTCACAACAGCCTCCTCTTTACATCTGTTTCCTCAGTCTCCCCTTCACATCACAGCCCCCCACTTGCGTCACATTCCTCTTTTTACATCCGTGTCCTCACTACCCCTTCACATCACAGCCCACCAGTACATCCGTAGCCTCAGTCCCACTTTACATTGCAGCCTTCCCTTCATATCAGTGTTTACATCACTCCCACCCCCTTGTTCTGATCACTGCCCTTCTTTACAGGCCTTCCTTATACAGCAGGGCAGAGGGTTGGATGCATGGAAGGTTTGGACAGAGGTTTGGAGCTGCTCAATTTTTCTTGTCAGCGAGTGGGTAATTGGTTGTTAGGACCTCCCAGTGTCCTAGCAACCAGCCATTTGCTTGTTAACCTGAAAATTGGGCAGCTTCCACCCTCCATCCAAACCTGCTTTGCCTTCTGCTCCTTGCTCTGCCATGAGGATGACAGTGGCAGCTGGGCAGGGGTGGAGAACTAGGAGATGTGTAACCCAGGCTGCGTAGTGGCACGAATGTGGTGGTCTGGATAGGACTGTCAATCTTTCCAAGTGTGGACCGTGGTCCACCTTAGTGATGCCTGCTTTAAATGATTGCAGTAATATTTACTGTGAGATTACATTCTGATTTCTAAATGCCTTCCTCTGCCGCTCAACGTAGCAAAAAATAAAACTTGCTTCTGACCATGTCTAACAGGCGTGTCTAACATAACCTAAAAGAAAAGTATACTGATAAATGTAATATGAATGTCTGTGTAACTATAGCAGTTGGATGTCAGGGATTATAAACTCAAAGGATGCAAGTGCAAACAAAACTATTAGTTTGTTTGAGAAATGATGCACCCAAATTTATACTTGATAGGTGTCTCTTTGACACAAGGAAGTTGTTTGGTAAATATGCTGCTGGCATTTTGTAGTGTTCTTAGTTGTTTGGCAGTCAAAGGAAAGCCTTGTGGAGCATAGCGAGCTTACATGCTGAGTACATTTATGTTTGTGTCAATCATTTGTGTCAGCAGTGATGCCATAGACAGTGCATTACTTGAGCCACTCAACAAAATGCCATTATGGCATGCTGAGTCAGCATAATTCTGGCATAACGATCATAAGGGACGTTTGTGCTCGCTATGCTTTGATAAAAATTGTCAATTCTCTGTAGTTAACGGTTCAGCAATAATTTCTAAAATGTTAACTCATCATTGTGCAGCAGTTAAAAGAAAAATACATAAATGTTATATAGTTTGCTCTTTTAAGTCATTTTGTTTTTGAGAAAAAGAAATGTATCCTTGTGAGATGGGTCATGGCAAATCTTTGTATAGACTTGACTTGGGTGTTAAAGTGGAAATTTCGGAAAAAAAAAAGAAACTGCAATCTAAAGTGTTACTAAACCCACAACAGTAAAATCAGTCTGCAGTAAAGCATGTTTGTTATGCTCTCTGTGGAACCTAAGGGGTTAATCCTCTGCATTGTGTAAAAAGGCTGTTTTGATCCTGTCTTCTCTGAGCCTTTCCTTCCACTGTCCCTATTCCATTTCCTGATAGTACAGAGCCTTGGGGGCAAGCTGCACATGCTCTGTTTGGTATGTATTGCTAGAGAGTTTTTTTTTTTTCTTTTTGGGAGAGTGCATCTGATCAGCACAGGGCCAATCAGCACTGTCCAGACAGAGTGTCAGGGGTACTGCAGCCACATAGGACAGTCAGAGTAGAGTCTCCTCCTACAAGCTTTAACCAGACACTGATAGAAGTCACAAGACATCTATATAATGCTGATGAGAAAAGGTATTTAGCAGTTTATATTTACTAAAATAATTGCAATTCCATGTTCTGTGTACTGTGGGAGACCAGATATAGTGAATGCAGGGTTCTGGTTTCAGTAACACTAAGTCTTCTCTGCGTGACGTGTTTTGTACACCTGGAAGAAACAGTGGAGCAGATAGTGGTAGCGGGGGACGTTGCAACTACAGTGAGACCAAACCTCCCAGTGCTAGAGGTAGGCACACTAGTAGACAACTTTCTGCAAGCATGCTCTAGTTACTGTTTTTACAGAAAGAGAGGCAAAGCCTTCACTAATCTCTTGTTGCTTAGTTGGGTTGTGCTCTTGTGCTTTGAAACATTAGTATACCCTTTAGGTCCCACTTTCAAATGTGCTCATCGGGCTTTTAGAAAAGGCACTGTACACCAGGTAGGTACTTATTCAATGGTCTGTGTTCTACACCTAGAATTGCTTACTGACCCTTAATTATCTATTCATCTTTTCACATATGTCTTTTAACCAGCCTTCTGGGTAACTCAGAATTGGCCAAATGATTTGCTATTCACTACTGAAGGGTTGCCAGATGGTGCAAAAAAAAAAAAAGACCAACAATATTTAACCTTTAGCCACAAAGAGATTAGATCTCTCTTAAAAGCAGCCCTTTTAATATATACGTAAAGTTCCAAATAAAGTCAGATGTATGTTTTTTTTTTTTTTCTTTTATGTGCAATGAAAAGAATTGATGGAAGCCAGCCAGTCTGGCAGCTCTGCTGTAAAGGATAGTTTATATAAGCCTTTTGCTTATATTTAGCTTCTCTAAATATGGGCATCTAAACATGAGCAATTGGGAACTAATTGGTTGAAAAAAATAGTAAGTTATTTTCAGAAGTGATTGTTTTAGGGATTATAATAGAAAGCTTCAAACAAAGCAACTACATTTTAAGTCATGCCAGTGTAACACCAGAAACAAATGACTGGTTACTTGAAACATTATTTCCCATGACAGGCTCTCTATCTCATTAACATTCAAGTGCATGCCAGCATCATTGCTCCCAATATAGAACCGGTTCTGTTATTAGTGTGTTGACAAGCACTATTTGTTGTGTAGTAAACAAGGAGGGATTGTCTTTATGAATATTTTGTTCTATGACTAGGCTGTTTAAGTAATTTATGGTTTTCTTTTCTCGAACACTATAGGCATGTGCATGTTTTTTTTGTCTTAACGCTTTTAAGATGTTCGTAATTTAAGATGCATGCATGAATCACAAGAAAGAATTGGCTACCTTTTTAGAAATGCCTAAGTGACAACACATTTAATTTATAGCTTTAGCCTATTAGAAGATGTATTTACACTTAAGGGGATTGGGGTGTCTTGCTTTATAAAGTTCCATTTACCTCTGAGCTACAGATTCCTCTGGTAATTTTTCTAGTTACGCTGCTGTGTTTAACCTTGTGGTCGCCATGTTTATTTCTGCATTGCGTTTTTTGCCACAAGCTCAGTAGTTGGGGAGATTAGTTAGAAGGTAATCATAGGGATACAGGAGTTATTCATTGCCGTTGGCACACAGATAAGAGACCATAGATAAATCTGAATATACATTCATGTGAAAAAAGTAAATACGCCCCATGCAAATTGTTGACTACATCAACATATTTGAACAGATAAATATTAGATCTTCAGTGAAATAGTGCCTACAGATAAAAGTGATGTACTAGAACAAGACACATAAAATTGACAAGGCATATTAATTAGCTTCATCTAATATAACAAAAATGCAGATCTGTCACATGTAAGGTAAATGCAGATCTGTCAAAAGTGAGCACACCCAAATCCCACACCCACCCACACTTCAAATCCATAAAAATTAGAATCTGGTGTTCCAGATTAGGTGCCAGTTATAAGAACCTTCTTGGAGAATTTGCCTCATTCCTGAAGAACCTCATACCAGCAGTGAAGCATGATGGTGGAAATAATATTGTTTGGAATTACTTTGCTGCTTCAGGGCCTTGGCAAATTGTAATCATCAAAACAACTATTAATTATGCATCATATCAAAGTTGATGGGAATGTGAGACCATCTTTTGGAAGGTTGAAGATCAACTGAAAATTTTACTATTATTATTATTATTATTATTATTATTATTATTATTATTATTATTCTGCGTGATGTCCGAGACTTGCCAATTATCTTTGGCCATACTTTCTTGTGTATTAACATTGGGGCTTTATGTTTAGAGATTCGCTATATATGGAATAGGAACTTTACTAGAAGAGTTACATATGTTGTCAACTTGTCATTAAAGGGGTTGTAAAGGTTTTGTTTTTTTTTTTAAAATGACAAACTTGCCTTCTCTGTGCAAGGGTTTTGCACAGAGTGGCCCCTATCCTACTCTTCTGGGGTCCCCCAGCAGCGCTCCTGGCTCCTCCCTGCATCATGTGCCCCCTCAGAGACCCGCATTCCAAGGGGACACCCGTGTGGGCGCGCTCCTGAGTCCTGCTGCTGCATCCATTGACACAGACAGCAGGACTCAGCACCGCCCCCCGGCTCCCATGTCACTAGATTTGATTGACAGCAGCGGGAGCCAATGGCTGCTGCTGCTATCAATCTATCCAATGAGTACTCGAGACAGTGGCTGGAGCTGCTGTGCTCCTTCATGTCGCTGGAAAGATTGGGTTCAGGAAAGTATAAGGGGGGCACTGGGGTGCGGGGGTGGAAGTTTTTTTTTTTTTCACCTTAATGCATAGTATGCATTAAGGTGAAAAACTCTGAGGTTTTACAACCCCTTTAACTATAACTATTCTTGTGCATTTACTTTGTTCATGCAAACTGAATGGATGTCAAATACTGAGAACAAAGTGTGGATATGTAGAACTTATACTTTTATTGTACTAAGAAAATTGTTGTAAAAATTGCTGGGACCTCTTTGTCTTTTAAATCTTTTAGTGATTTAGTTGTGTTTAATTGAAACATTTTAATGTATTAGAAGTGTTTTTTTTTAAGATAATGTGTTATGTTCCCAGATCGTAGCCTCTTTAGTACCTCCACCCATTATATATTTTTGTGTAGGTTACACAATGTTTCTAGTTTAGAGGTTTTAGCAAAAAATATGACCATTTACTAGTGTTAATGTATATTAAGAATGTATTTTTGTTTTTCTATTTGTCTTGTTTATAAAGAAACTAAATTATAGTTGTGTACAAACTTTTTGCTGCTCAATGACCAGAGCACTTTTTAGAACTTGGCACTGCAATGCTGTACCCAAATTTACGAAATTTGCATCCTTTTTTCCCACAAATAGAGCTTTCTTTTGATGGTATTATGATCGGACATTCCGCCAACAAAATCCTAGGATTTTTTCCGACGGATGTTGGCTCAAACTTGTCTTGCATACACACGGTCACACAAAGTTGTCGGAAAATCCGATCATTCTGAACACGGTGACGTAAAACACGTACGTTGGGACTATAAACGGGGCAGTAGCCAATAGCTTTCATTTCTTTATTTATTCTGAGCATGCGTGGCACTTTGTGCGTCGGATTTGTGTACACATTGTATATATATATATACAATTATACTTTTTTTGCGATATAAACGGAAAAAGACTGAACATTTTGAAAAAAAGAAAAATGATATTTTCTACTTTTTGTTAAAAAAAAAAAATCAATAAACTCAATTTTAGTCAGTCATACATTTAGGCCAAAAAGTATTCAGCCACATCTCTTTGGTTAACAAAAAGTCAATAATCGTATATTGGTTTGCGCAAAAGTTATAGCGTCTGCAAGCTAGGGTACATTTTCTGGAATTTACGCAGCTTTTAGTTTAACTACCTATCTCATTTCTCGAGGTACTAAAATGGCAGGGCAGTACAACCCCCCCCCCCCCCCCCCAAATGACCCCATTTTGGAAAGTAGGCACCCCAAGGAAATTGCTGAGAGGCATGTTGAGCCCATTGAATATTTTATTTTTTGTCACAAGTGATTGAAAAATGACCAAAAAAAAAATCGCACAAAGTTGTCACCAAACGATTTATTGCTCACACGTGCCATGGTTATATGTGGAATTATACCACAAAATACATTCTGCGGCTTCTGAGTATGAGGATACCACATGTGTGAGACTTTTTGGGAGCCTAGCCGCATACAGGACCCCGAAAACCAATCACCGCCTTCAGGATTTCTAAGGGTGTAAATTTTTGATTTTACTCCTCACTGCCTATCACAGTTTCGGAGGCCATTAAATGCCTAGATGGCACAAACCCCCCCAAATGACCCCATTTTTGAAAGTGGACACCCCAAACTATTTGCTGAGAGGCATGTTGAATATTTTGCAGATCTCACTTTTTGTCACAAAGTTTTGAAAATTGAAAAAAGAATAATATAAATACATTTTTCTTTTCATTTCTTCATAAATGAGATCTGCAAAATACTCACCATGTCTCTTAGCAATTACCTTGGTGTGTCTACTTTCCAAAATGGGGTCATGGGGGGGGGACTGGTTTGTGCTATTTGGACATTTCAGGGCCTCCGCAAATGTGATGGGTAGCGAGGAGTAAAATCACAATTTTACGCCTTTAGAAAGCCTGAAGGCGGTGCTTGGTTTTGGGGTCCTGTACGCAGCTAGGCTCTCAAAAAGTCTCACACATGTGGTATTCCCATACTCAGGAGAAGCAGCAGAATATATTTTGGGGTGTACTTCCACATATAACTATGCCATGTTTGAAAATGTATCATTTTGTGACCACTTTGTGCAAAAAAAAAAATTTAATTAGTGGCAAAATATAAAATATTTCATGGACTCAATATGCCTATCGGCAAAAAGCTTGGGGTTTCTACTTTCCAAAAAGGGGTCACTTGAGGGGGGTTTTGAACTGTCCTGGCATTTTATGCACAACATTTAGAAGCTTACGTCATACATCACCCACTCTTCTAACCACTTGAAGACAAAGCCCTTTCTGACACTTTTTGTTTACATGAAAACATTTTTTTTTGCAAGTAAATTACTTTGTGGGGCAAAGGCCCCACAGATTAAAATGGCGGGTGTTGCATTTTTTTTTTTTCACACAGTGTTTGCGCAGCAATTTTTCAAGCGCAATTCTTTTTGAAAAAACACGTTGTAAAATTTTAATGCACTAAAACACACTACAGTGGGGACAGAAAGTATTCAGACCCCCTTAAATTTTTTACTCTTTGTTATATTGCAGCCATTTGCTAAAATCATTTAAGTTCATTTTTTCCTCATTAATGTACACACAGCACCCTATATTGATAAAAAAAACACAGAATTGTTGACATTTTTGCAGATTTATTAAAAAGAAAAAACTGAAATATCACATGATCCTAAGTATTCAGACCCTTTGCTGTGACACTCGTGTATTTAACTCCGGTGCTGTCCATTTCTTCTGATCATCCTTGAGATGGTTCTACACCTTCATTTAAGTCCAGCTGTGAATGATTATATTGTTCAGACTTGATTAGGAAAGCCACACACCTGTCTATATAAGACCTTACAGCTCACAGTGCATGTCAGAGCAAATGAGAATCATGAGGTCAAAGGAACTGCCTGAAGAGCTCAGAGACAGAATTGTGGCAAGGCACAGATCTGGCCAAGTTTACAAAAAATTTCTGCTGCACTTAAGGTTCCTAAGGGCATAGTGGCCTCCATAATCCTTAAATGGAAGACGTTTGGGACAACCAGAACCCTTCCTAGAGCTGGCCGTCTGGCCAAACTGAGCTATCGGGGAGAAGAGCCTTGGTGAGAGAGGTAAAGAAGAACCCAAAGATCACTGTGGCTGAGCTCCAGAGATGCAGTCAGGAGATGGGAGAAAGTTGTAGAAAGTCAGCCATCACTGCAGCCCTCCATCAGTCGGGGCTTTATGGCAGAGTGGCCGATGGAAGCCTCTCCTCAGTGCAAGACACACGAAAGCCCGCATGAAGTTTGCTAAAAAACACCCGAAGGACTCCAAGATGGTGAGAAATAAGATTCTTTGGTCTGATGAGACCAAGATAGAACTTTTTGGCCTTAATTCTAAGCGGTATGTGTGGAGAAAACCAGGCACTGCTCATCACCTGTCCAATACAGTCCCAACAGTGAAGCATGGTGGTGGCAGCATCATGCTGTGGGGGTGTTTTTCAGCTGTAGGGACAGGATGACTGGTTGCAATCGAGGAAAAGATGAATGCGGCTAAGTACAGGGATATCCTGGATGAGAACCTTCTCCAGAGTGCTAAGGACCGCAGACTGGGCCGAAGGTTTACATTCCAACAAGACAATGACCCTAAGCACACAGCTAAAATAACGAAGGAGTGGCTTCACAACAGCTCCGTGACTGTTCTTGAATGGCCCAGCCAGAGCCCTGACTTAAACCCAATTGAGCATCTCTGGAGAGACCTAAAAATGGCTGTCCACCAACGTTGTTTACCATCCAACCTGACAGAACTGGAGAGGATCTGCAAGTAGGAATGGCAGAGGATCCCCAAATCCAGGTGTAAAAAAAACTTGTTGCATCTTTCCCAAAAAGACTCATGGCTGTATTAGATCAAAAGGGTGCTTCTACTAAATACTGAGCAAAGGGTCTGAATACTTAGGACCATGTGATTTATTTCAGTTTTTCTTTTTTTAATAAATCTGCAAAAATGTCAACAATTCTGTGTTTTTCTGTCAATATGGGGTGCTGTGTGTACATTAATGAGGAAAAAAATGAACTTAAATGATTTTAGCAAATGGCTGCAATATAACCAAGAGTGAAAAATTTAAGGGGGTCTGAATACTTTCCGTCCCCACTGTATATTGCCCACATGTTTGATGAAATAAAAAAGATTATCTTATGCCGATTACATGGATACCAAACACGACATGCTTAAAAAATTGCGCACAAACGTGCAGCGGCGACAAACTACATGTCTTTCTTTTCAAAAGCCTTTACAGTTTATCAGTGTAGATTTACAGAGGAGGTCTACTGCTATAATTTAATGCCCTCGATCTGACATTCGCGGTGATACCTCACATGCATGGTGCAGTTGCTGTTTACATATAAGACTGGACCGACGCTTGCGTTCGCCTTTGTGCGTAAGCACAGAGGGACAGGGTTGCTTTTTATTAATATTTCTTTTTATTTAATTATTTATTTTGCTTTCTTATTTTATTTTGTTCCTTTCATATTTATTTATTTTTTTTTTATCACTTTTTTTGTTATCTCAGGGAGTGTAAATAATCCCCATGATGGCAAAGGAGAGTGACGGGTACTTTTTCATTTAAAAAAAAAAAATTGGGATTTTTTTAAACTTTAGATCTCTCCCCTGCCCTCAAAGCATCTGACCACACCAAGATCGATGTGATAAAATGCTTTCCCAATGGCGCTGTTTATATCCAGCGAAACCTAAGTCATGAAATGCTCATAGTTTCCGGTTTCTTAGGGCATAGAGATGATTGGAGCCGTTCTGGTCTGTGTTCAGCTCTATGGTCAGCTGGTGGAACCACTGGCTGCATTCTCTGGTTCCCTGTTGGGACAGGAGAGCCAGAGAAAACCATGGAAAACAGTGGGGGGGGGGAGAGAGAAACGTTCACTCCCACTGTTTGAAAAAGCAGTCTAGAGGCTAATTGGGTGCTAGGATTGCATTTACAAGAAAGCCGACCGCTGGCTGCAAAGAATGATACCAAGATGATGCCTAAACCTGCAGGCATCATTGTGGTATAACCACTCAAAGTCCAGCAACATACCAGTACATTGCTGGTCCTTGTTAGGCATGTATTGTAATGTTCTTTTTTTCACGTAGGCTGTTGGCTGTAAGAAAAAAAGATTGATCAGTGGGTATGCCCACTATTAGAATACCGCCCTTCATCCATCCACTTCTAATGATGGGCATTCATGCACCATTTTTTTTTTTTTTTTTAACTGGGGTGATGAAGTCACCTCCTACAGCGCTGGAGTCACTGATTTACAAATCGTGGGAGAAAATGCTGTTGCTGTCAAGATAAATAAATCAGTGCTGCAGCTGAATGGCGTACCTGCTAAGCAAATGATGGTTAACAATAAAACAAAGTAACATTACAGTATAACAGTAAGACATGCCATACCTGCAAAGCAAATACAATAAAACATAGTAAAAATAAAACATTTTTTAACGCAATCTGTGCCTAAAAAATTTATGCTGAAGCATGGGGGACATTCTGCCCCTAATGCAAATCGCCCCTCTACCCCTGTCCCCATGCTTTGGCATATATCTTCTTCTTTCTTCTTCTTTCTTTCTTCTTTCTTTCTTCTTTCTTTCTTCTTCTTCTTTCTTCTTCTTTCTTCTTCTTTCTTCTTCTTTCTTCTTCTTCCCTCCTCCTCCTCATGAGTTGCTGATTTACGTATCGTGGGAGCAAACGCTGTTGCTGTCAAGATAAATAAATCAGTGCTGCAGCTGAATGGCGTACCTAAAAACTAAAAAAATGGTTACAAATAAAACAGAGTAAAGTGTAAAAGAATTACATACATGAAAAGCAAACATGATAAAACATAGTAGCAATAAAACATTACATTGTAGAATACAGTAAAAAAGAGCTGAACAATAGAACGAGAGAGAACTATAAAATGACGACTAATTTTGCCGCAGAACTGCTCCAATCATGTATGCCCACTTGTGCCATTCTGCCGACGTATATCAGCGTACAGCGGTTGGCAAGTGATTAAGAAACAAAAAAATCAGACTTTGCGGTTTTTTTTTTTTTCCCCCGTTGAATCCAAATTTGAATGAAAACAGTATGGACAAAAATGATGGGACGCTTAACCTAACATTTTGGTTTGCACAACCTTTAGAAGTAAAAGATGAAAACAAGCAATTTCTGTAGCTCACAGTGAGACTTCTAAACATGCCAGGAGGTAGTTTGGCCCACTCTTCTTAAAGAAGAATTATAGCCAGAGCTCTTTTGGCTATACTTCTCCTATGGATCACAGAAGTTAAGTTTGTTCTGCACTCCTGTGACCCGTTTTCAGCCAACAGTGGGCTGAAGTCACTCAACCAGTCCAGACTCGGGAAAGATCCGGACTTTAAAGTCAGGATCCATCCAGATGCCTGAACCGGCAGCTGGCTCAGTGTCTTGGCATGCTGATGTGAGCTGAGCCAGCCCCTCCTGTCACCTCCACAGCCCAGTGTTCCAGTAAGCACTGGAGGGGCAAAGCAGAGAGCCACTGACTGACAGTCGCTGCTCTCTTCTCAGAGCGGAGGGGAAGATCTAAGCAATAAGCTGTGTTTGATCGCTTAGTTCTTGGGGTGTGTTTTTTTTTTTTTTTTCTATTTGTATACTTCTCTTTTTAAGCCTACTAATCAGCTGTCTCCAGTTTGAAGGGTGTCATCTCCAAACTAAATGTTTCAGCTCTTTGCATAGATGTTCAATAGGATTCAGATCCTTTAGGTTATAAAGGGCATCTACTCCAATATTTTGTTGTTAGCCATTTTTGGGTGCTCACTCATGGAACTCGCTTATTATGCAGATTTGTGCATTAGAAGTGTTTGCCTAAGTGTTCTTGGTTCCTACAAACATAGTTGCATGGTCTTTAGTGTCCCTACCTCACAGCACAAGAAAAACAAAACAAAAAACAATCTGAAAAGGGGAAGGGTTAATAATAGGGGTGCACCGATACCAGTTTTTTAAGACTGATGACGAGGTTTTTTTTTTTTTTTTGGGCTCCTTCACACCATGCATACATGAAAAATGATCGGAAATCCGCACAAATTTAACTTGCAGAGATATCAGTTTCACGTCGGTTTTCCTGTCCTTTTTGATGATTTTTTTTACAGCTTACATATTCTACAGTTTACATATGCGCAGGCTGGTGTTGTATCAGATTACCGCTACCCGTCAGATCGGGTAACGGAAGTGATGTTCCAGCCTGGAAATAATGTTTTTATCAGCGTATAATGCACACTTTTTCCCCCTGAAGATAGGGGGCAAAACACGGGTGCGTGTTATACGCCTATAGTGTACCTTGGAGGGGGACAAGTGCAGCCAGAATTCACAGAGCCGTCATCTCCTGTTTACTCAGCTCTCACGTCACACACAAAGTCCGCCTCCGCCATTGGACCAGTGTTCTGTCTTTCACAGGAGCTGGTCCAATGCCGATGGCGGAGGCGGGACTGTGTGTGTGACTGCCGACTGAGAGCCGAGTAAACAGGATGATTGGCGATTTCCTGCACTGTTTAGGCTGCATTGATGAGAAATGGTGAGACTGCAGATGAGCATTGAGGCTAAAAATGGGCATTAATCAGGCTGCATTGATGGGAGATGGGCTGCAGATGGGCATCGATCAGGCTGCATTGAGGCTGCAGATGGGCACTAATCATGCTGCATTGATGGGCACTAAACCTTATTTTGCTTCAAAGTTGTTTATTTAAAAGTTTTTTCCTGAAACTTCCATCTTAAACTAAAGGTGCGTATTATATTCCTGTGTGTGTTATACGCTGATAAATACGGTACTTACTGCCCATGCGCTATGCGTTTCAACATGCGTTCATGGCTCTATACGTTCCAAACACTTCATGATCTGATGGGTAGCGGTAATCTGATTGAACACCCATGCGGACATCTTACTACACCCACCTACGTCTTCAATTTTAGAGTAATTTTAGCAATAAAGTGAGCATATATAAATAAATATAGTATGTTGACATCTGTGATGCTGTTTTGATGTTAAATTTTGAAAGAAGCTGGGTGCCAGCAGTAGGATGTGGCGGAGGCCATGTTAGTACACCCCGCACTGCTCAGTGCTAAACCTTAAGGCTTTCAAAATTAAACCTCAAAACAGCATCACAGATATCTATAAACTATATTTATATACGCTCATTTTATTGCTAAAATTACTCTGAAATTCAAGATTTAGCTGGGTGTAGTAGGATGTCCACATGGATGTTCTATCAGATTACCGCTACCCATCAGATCATGAACTGTTTGGAATGCATAGCACCGTGGAACACACAGCGCAGGCACAGTAGGTATTTTTTTGGTCAGAACGTCACTTCCGTTACACGATCTGACGGGTAGTGCTAATCTGATAAAACACTGGCCTTAGGGCAATTTGAAAGAGTCCTGTGTGATTTTAGTCCGGTTCAGGTGTAGTTTCTAATCTCATACACTACAATTCGCATTGGAATCGCACCTGAACCACTGAACGAAATTACACCAGACCAGGATTTGAAATCGCACTGCAAACCGGGTCTGAAGGCATTGGCTTTAGTATCGGAGTGTGTGTACAACTACTCATGCAAATGGTTAGTATCAACACTGATATCGGTGCAACGCTAGTTAGTAATTCTCTAGAAGCAAAAAGAGGAATGCTTTTCTTTGTGGGATGTTAGACTGACCTCCATTGTTAAAGTTCCTTGTGCTAAAGAGGTTACAATATGTTAATGGGTTTCTTATCAAGTAAGGATGCCCTTGAGGGTTTTCTTAAGATTGAACTTTGTGAATGATTACAAAATGATGTAGCACATCAGTCCACCAGGAACTTGAAATTACTGTGATGGTGAACAGCATTTTAGGTTGTAGTGACCTTCAGCCCTGTAAGTATAGGCATGTGACACTAGTATGCAGTTTCTGTAACTTCAATAATCCATTCCATAGATTTTTTTTTTTTTATTGCATTGTAAATGCCCTGCTCCTCAAGCTCACAGGTGACATTGGACATACAATTGTATTGAAATAGGTACCCTTTTTGATATGTAGTACTCTGCTAGGATGTCCAATTTTGTTTTTTAAAGGTTTAATATAGCTAATAAAAGTCAAATCTGATTTATGTCCTTATCTGAACTATGGGTGTTTTCAAATAAAATTCTTGGCACAGCTATTGTCAAATTTATATCAGGACTTCCTCATTAGAGATGTGGTCATTGCCTGAAGAGTCTTGAAGAAATGCAAAATGCATGCGTTTTTGCCAGCATCCAGGATTAATTCTTTGTGTAGAGCTCAAAGATTTTAACATTTATAAACTGCTTTCTCATTATATTCAGATTTGTAACTATTGTTCCAATCTGGTAAACAACCTCTCATCAACATATTAGATAAACTTTGAAGTAACCCTTAGGCTGCATGTATTAAAATACTCAATCTGGGCTGGATCGCTGCTAGGAGCTGTCATAGAAAAAAATAAAACTCATGGAAAAATGCTAATTTTGATGTGTAATTATGCGCATTTATGCACACATGCCAGTAAGCTCCTCTTCGAACATAGGTTTGGGGCATTTTTTTTTTTTTTTTTTGCTCCTGAACACTATTTTAAATTATGAATCGAAATGTCACCATGTGTATAGACACATTCGCTGAAACAGAACTGCTTCAGTGGCATAAAAAAATTGCAGGTAAATGCAGTGTGTTTTTCTGTCCATGTGCATAAGGCCTTAGACTCTAGAGTTTTAAAATTGCACCATCTTTTTAGACCCTAAACTTGATGTTTGAAATTCATAAGGAAAAGGCTGTTTGACATTATAGTTGTCTCATTTTACTAAAACTGATGCACACAGGTACAACTGTGCGCAGTAACCAACAGGGTGGATTTAAATCAATGATTTTTTTTTTTTTTTTTAACCACTTAAGGACCGAGCCTTTTTTGACACTTGTTTACAAGTTAATCATTTTTTAATACAAGAAAATTACTTGGAACCATCTTTCAGACTCCCTAGAGAATTAAATGGCGGTCATTGCAATACTGCAATTGCAATACGTATTTGCGCAGCAGTCTTACAAGCACAATTTTGTTTGGAATAAATACACTTTTTTGACTTAAGAAATAAGACAACAGTTAAGTTAGCCCAACTTTTTTTAAAATGTGAAAGATAATGTTACACCAAGTAAATTGATACCCAACATGTTATGCTTCAAAATTGCGCCTGCTCATGAAGTGGCGACAAACTTTGATCCTTTAAAAATCTCCATAGGTGACGTTTAAAAAATTTCTACAGGTTACATGTTTAGAGTTACAGAGGAGGTCCCAGAATTATTTCTCTCACTCCAGCGATCGCAGCGATACCTCATGTGTAGTTTTAACACAGTTTACATATGCGGGCGAAGCTTACGTATGCGTTCGCTTCTGCGCGCAAACTTGGCGGGATGGGGTGCTTTAAATGTATTTATTTTTTTATTTTTTTTTATTTTACATTGTCCTTTTCAAAAACAATTTGGGTCACTTTTATGTAAACTTCCCTTGTAATAGAAAAAAAGCCTGACAGACCTTTTACATGTGAGATCTGGGGTCAAGAAGACCTCAGATCTTACATTTACACTAAAATGCAATAAAAAAAGACCGTTGGGCGGAATGACTTTTGACGTCACTTTTTTTTCCCCATTCCGTCTTTCAGGACAGCACCATAGAGAGACCTTGGCTCCTCCCTTCTCAGGAAACACCGCCTTAAACTTCAGGATTTAAGTCCCACCGTCCCGCCAGCCCCTCAGTTCTGGTGTTTCCTCCGGTGGGGAGACACCGCTAGGAGCCAGGGGCTAAGACAGCCAGGGAGGCTGAGCCTTTTCTAGGGGAGGGGGAAGGGGAGGGACCAAGGTCTCTCTCTCTCTCTTTCTCTCCGTCGCTTTACCGTGCAGTCCATGAGGCTAGGGAGCCCGGGTACCTTTAAAGAGCTGCACATCGCGCTCCTCCAGCTTCTGGCGAGGTAGCAAAGCTGGAGGGGTCCGCTTTTCTTGGTCCAGGGGTGGCATAGGGCGGAGGTGCTAGGGACCTCCCTGCATTAAGCAGCCAGTGTGAGAGCTCGGAGCGCTGGGTCGGAGGGCGGGTGACGTAATTTCCGGCGGGAGGTCAGTGCTTCCGCCTGACCCGCGGCTTCCGCTTCCGGCCGCGGGGTATTGAAAGCGGACCGTGCGCTCGGCTGGTGCTGCCTCATCTCTGCTGTGGGGACAGCACACAGAGGCAAAGGAGACCACACCGATCCTTAGTAGGAAAATATCGGAAGCGGAGGCTTCACGAACTGCTCCTGGAGAAGCCTGCACCAGCCATTCTAAGGTAAGAGGAACCCTGGGGTGGTGTTCCCTTACCGTCTTTCCTGTAAGCTCCACAGGTGTCTTTTTCTCCCTTGGTGGTGGGGGGAAGGGGGCTAACTGGGACCCTGGTGGTGGTTGGTCCTGGGAAACGCACCCCTGGTGGCCCTCTGGGTTAAGTGCTGGTGGAGGGGCTTGCTGACTTTTTTGTATTCTGTTTTAGAGCAAGTCTATGGAAAAAATCAAGTCGCCCCATACTTCCAAGAAAAGATGTCCTTCATGCAGAGCCACGATGGGGGAATCTTGGTCTAAACCACTTTGCAGGGAGTGTATAGAGGGGTTAGTGAGGGAGCAGGCAGCAGAACAATCCACGGAATTAGCAGCGTCTGTCAAAGAGCTTTCCAGCACTATGCAATCCTTCAAAAATATTTTTGCTAATTTCCAGCTGCCTCAGCCCCAAACTAATCCTCCACCAGCACAACAGAGTATTGCCCCAAGCTTAATGGATGCTCCCTCTGGAAGTGGAGAGAATCCAGGCGGCTCCAGAGAGAAAATCGAGGAGTCTGATAGCGTTTCCTCAAACTCCCAAGGGGAGTCGGAGGGGGAGGAAGTGGATGGGGATTCCACAAAAACCTCTCGCTACAAACTCTCCCTGGAAGAGGTGGAAGAGCTCTTAGGAGCTATCCATACAACTTTAGGAATCCAGGAGGAGAGGAAGAAGTTATCCCTCCATGACCAGATGTATAAGGGCCTAGGGGAACATAAAAGGAAGGTGTTTCCGGTCCATGATGTCTTGGTCGATGCCATCAAAAAAGAGTGGCAGGATCCAGAAAGGAAACCTTTCTTTTCAAGAACTTTGAAACAAAGGTTGCCCTTTGCAGAAGAGGAGGCGCTAGTATGGAACAAATCTCCTAAACTAGACGCGGCCTTTTCACAGGTCTCTAGGCATACTGACCTGGCCTTTGAGGACATGGGGGCGCTCCCAGATCCCATGGACAAGAGGATGGATTCGCTCTTGAAAAAATCCTGGGATTCCTCCCTGCGGAATCTCAAACCTGCCATGGCATCCACAGTGGTGGCACGGCACATGGCATTTTGGTTGACACAAATTAGGGCACACATTGAGGCAGGAACGTCTAAAGAAACAATCCTGTCATCTTTTCCGATGCTCCTTAAAGGAGTGGCTTATCTTGCGGATGCATCAGCAGAATCAGTGCGTATGTCCGCAAGATCGGCTGCATTATCCAATTCAGCAAGGAGAGCCTTATGGCTTAAAACGTGGCGGGGAGATAACGCTTCAAAAGCCAAGCTCTGCGGAATCCCTCTCACAGGGGACTTGGAGGCCCTCTTGGATCGGACGGCCGACAAGAAAAAGGCCTTTCCTTTTAAAAGGAAATTTACAGAGACTAAAAAAGTCTTGCCCTTGGAAAAAGGTTGACCCTCCAGAAACTGAACAGCAGAAGAAGGTTTGGGGACCAAAGGGCAAAGGGCGTGGGGGGGGCTATTTTTCGCCCTCCTGAACAGCCCAAAAAGTCAAAGTGACAGAACCACAGTGGGAGGGAGATTGGGGGGCTTCCTCCCACAGTGGGAGAGGATCACCTCCAACCAGTTCGTATTGGGGATTATAAGAAGAGGGTACCGGTTGGAGTTTGCAAAACCTCCACCTCTAACTGCTTGTCACCGAGCTGCCAAAATGCACAGAAAGATCATCAGCTCTTCTTTCCTCCCTACAGGAATTGGAGGAACAGGAAGTAGTGGTACGAGTCCCAAAAGGAGAGACAGGCAGAGGCTTCTACTCCCACATCTTTGTGATCCGCAAACCGTCGGGAAAATTCAGGCTCATCCTGAATCTGAAGCCTCTGAATTTCTTGATCACCTACAGAAGGTTCCGAATGGACTCAATATACTCGGTGAAAGCCCTGCTTCCCCCGAACTGTTTCATGGCATCGGTAGACTTGAAAGATGCCTACCTGCACATTCCCATTGCAGAAGGATACCAGAAGTTCCTCAGGTTGGTGGTAAATACCGGAGAGGGGTAGTTCACTTACAGTTCAGGGCCCTCCCCTTCGGGCTATCCTCCTCCTGCCGCATCTTCACGAAAGTAATGGTGGAAGTCCTGGCCTTTTTGCGACTTAGAGGCATCTCAGTAGTTGCATACCTGGACGACCTGCTCCTGTTTGCCTCTTCTCAGGAACAGTTGTCACAGGACCTGCGGGTAACAAGAGACATCCTGGAAAATCTAGGATGGCTCTTGAACCTGGAGAAATCCAACTTGGTCCCATCACAAAAGGTAATTTTTCTGGGCTACAGCTTGGATTCAACAGTGCAGAGAGTCTTCCTTCCCTCAGAAAAAATCCAGAAGGTAGACAGGGCAATGTTGTTACTCCAGGGCAGCCATCAGATATCTGTAAGAAGGGCTATGTCTGCCTTGGGATTACTGACAGCTTCGCTTCCAGCAGTACAGTGGGCAGGATTGCATTTTCGCCCTTTGCAACTGTTCATCCTGATTGTCTGGGACCGCAGTCAGGGGTCTCTGGACTCCCTGATAAAGGTGCCGAGTCAGATCAAGAGATCACTCTGGTGGGGGAGAAAGGAGGCCAATCTTTCACGGGGTTTGGATTGGGTCCTACCAGTGTCCAGGAATGTCACCACCGATGCGAGTGGCACAGGTTGGGGTGCTCATCTAGATTCTCGGATGGCTCAGGGTATCTGGCTGAGAAGGGACGCAAGGAAGTCCTCGAACTGGAGGGAACTGAGAGCCATAGCTTTGGCACTCGGAGCCTTTCAGAAGGAACTCCAAGGCCAGCATGTGCGGGTCCGATCGGACAACTCTACCGCAGTAGCATACATAAACAGGCAGGGGGGTACAAAGAGCAGATCCCTGTGGGTCCTGACAGAATCCATTCTCAAATGGGCCGAAACAAATGTCCTGTCCCTGTCGGCAGTACATTTGAGGAGAGAACAAAATCAAGTGGTGGACTTCCTCAGCAGGAAAACGCTGAGAGAAGGCGACTGGGTTTTGAACCAGGAGGTTTTCGAGGCAATCTCTCTAAAGTGGGGAATGCCATGTGTAGACCTCTTCGCTTCAAGAGAAAACAAAAAGACGCCTTTTTTCTTCTCCCTGAAAAAGTGGGACGGGGCCCTTGGAGTGGACGCTCTGGCTCAGAGCTGGCCTTTCTCCAGGTGTTATGCCTCCCCCCCCCCCTGTATTGATTCCAGCAGTGCTGAGAAAGCTCCAGATGGAGAGCACAACTCTCATTCTGATTGCGCCTCATTGGCCCTTCTTTCTCAGGGGCCAGTCTGTTGTCCTCAGGTGGAGCGTTGGAACCTCGCAGCCTGGCTACTGAGGAGGAATTGCTGAGGGGCAGGGGGTTTTCGGATCGTTTAATTAAAACCCTCCTAAGTTGCAGGAAAAAGGAAACGCAAGTTATCTACCGGAAAGTGTGGAAGCGTTTTGATAGCTGGTGCTCAGAAAGTTCCTTTGATGTACGCAGCTCCGTAGCGGTTTTAGAATTTCTGCAAGCAGGGGCGGACAAAGGGTTAGCCCTTAGCACCTTGAAAGGACAGGTATCTGCCCTGAGCGGTTTTCTGGAAAAACAGCTAGCTACGGACCCGTGGATAGTCAGGTTCTTTAAAGCCTTAAGCAGGCGGAGACCTGTTAGTCTCCCCTTCCCACAATGGGATCTTTCTTTAGTGTTACAGGCCCTCACGGTGGAACCCTTTGAGCCATTAGAGACCTGTACGTTAAAATTGATCACCTTCAAAACTGTGTTTTTGGTGTCGATCACTACGGCAAGGAGGGTTAGTGAACTAGAGGCCCTCTCTATTAGGGCACCTTTTTTTCAGGTGTTTCCGGACCGTGTGATTTTTAGAACCAATCCGGCCTTTTTGCCAAAGGTGGCCTCGGGTTTTCATAGAGGCCAAGAAATTATTTTGCCTACCTTCTGTTCAAATCCTGTGAGGGAACAGAAACATATTTTTCATAAATTGGACGTTAGAAGGTGCGTCTTTCAGTACTTGGATATTACAAAACCGTTTAGGAAGTCTGATTCCTTTTTTGTATTATTTTACGGGGCTAAGAAAGGTGGCAAAGCCTCTAGGCGTACAATAGCCAGATGGTTGAGCTCAGCCATTACTCAGGCTTACGTAGTCAGGGGTTAGAGCCCCTGGAGGGTATTAAGGCCCATTCCACCAGGGAAATGGCAACTTCCCAGGCAGAGTGGGCTGGTGTGTCTCCAGAGAAAATCTGTAGGGCTGCAACATGGTCCAGGTTTGACACATTCGTGAAGCACTACAGATTGAATCTTCTGTCTGCAAAGGACCAAGCTTTTGGTCGTAAGGTGCTGCAGGCAGTAGTCCCACCCTAAGGTAAGGTGCTCGCTTATCCTCTCTATGGTGCTGTCCTGAAAGACGGAATGGGGAAAAACGGAGTTACTTACCGGTAACATCCTTTTCCAGGAGTCTTTCAGGACAGCACAGATACCCACCCAACTTGT
The DNA here is from genome assembly GCA_037952925.1 of Lithobates clamitans. Classification (NCBI taxonomy): domain Eukaryota; kingdom Metazoa; phylum Chordata; class Amphibia; order Anura; family Ranidae; genus Lithobates; species Lithobates clamitans. The sequence goes on from JBBGZY010000727.1 coordinate 599,374, forward strand.
TGAACTTTACTTAAGAGTTCATCGCAGGAGAACGTCAGGTAAGATAGAGGTTATTATGACGTGTTCTTGTGTCTCCCCAGCTGACCGGAGGTACTCTTGAAGAACTGAGGGGCTGGCGGGACGGTGGGACTTAAATCCTGAAGTTAAAGGCGGTGTTTCCTGAGAAGGGAGGAGCTAAGGTCTCTCTATGGTGCTGTCCTGAAAGACTCCTGGAAAAGGATGTTACCGGTAAGTAACTCCGTTTTTCCTCACTCTGCTTCATTCCTGTCAGGGGGAAGAATGCGATCGTCTCCGCTGCTTCCAACGGCTCCGTTAAGCAGCGGAAATGACCGGAATGTGGCTGAAGGGGGACCTCTCCCGCCACCTATTAAAAGTGATCTCGTGGGGAATCCACCCCAGGGAACACTTTTATCTGAAAGCCACCCTCTCGCCGTTGAAAATGCCAGGGGTTATGGCAGCTACCTGCTGCCATAACAACGGTATTTAGCGTCAAAGTACCAACGTACAGTGACGCCGATTTGCGCTAAGTGGTTAAAAAAATCAGATTTTTTTATTTTTATCAAATTTATTTTAATAATGTGCTTTTAAATCTATCTAAAGATAGTTTTCTATTTTAAGATGCATTAATAATTTTGTTTATTCAGCATGAAATGGAGCTTGGTTATGTAGCATGAGGCTGTATATTATGCAATATTTACATTTTTGGTAAACTCATTCAATGAATCTAAGCTCTGCAAGCTGAGATAACATGCACTGCATTGATGCAGTTCAGAAATATTCCTTTATTCCATTGTTTTGCAAATCTATGTACACTACAAACTATATGAATCGGTTCTGATATGGTTGTTTTACTAACCTGACAGCTTACAGTACCTGACCATGAGAATGTGTTTCCAGCGCAATCCCATCATGCCCCGGGACTGTGACGTCATATAGGGCAGGGTCACTGGGTGGCATCACCCGATGATCACGCCCCATGCCTATATAAGTCATTGCACACCGCTCACACAGCATTACAGCGGGAGGGAGCGTCGTGTCAACATCGGAAGAAGAGAAGGAACAAGACGGCGGAGAAGACCGGGCCACCGCTAGCAAAGAGCGGCAAAAGAGCAGAAGATAGCGGGGGAGCCCGGGAGAAGAGGCCAGAGACAGGGAGAAGAGGCCGGAGAGAGCGGAGAAGTAGGAATTAGACCCCCGAAGTTGAAGACCCCCGGAGCTGACTAATAAATTACTTTAAAAACCTGTGTAGTGTGTTTGTTTTTTTTTTTAATTGACACTTTTCCCCCCAGGTGAATGGGTAGGGGTACGATGTACTCCATACTCATTCACATAGGATGGGGGGCTGGGATCTGGGGGCCCCTTATTAAAGGGGGCTCCCGGATTCCCATAAGCCCTCCGCCCGCAGACCCCGACAACCAAAGGCCAGGATTGTCGGGAAGAGGCCCTTGTCCTCATCAACATGGGGACAAGGTGCTTTGGGGTGGCGCAGGGCGCCCCCCTGCCCTAAAGTGCCCACCCCACATGTTGAGGGCATGTGGCCTGGTACGGTTCAGGAGGGGGGGGCGCTCGCTCGTCCCCCACTCCCTTTCCTGACCAGCCGGGCTGCGTGCTCGGATAAGGGTCTGGTATGGATTTTGGGAGGGGGACCCCCACGCCGTTTTTTCGGCGTAGGGGGTTCTCCTTGAAATCTATACCAGACCTAAGGGCCTGGTATGCCCCTGGGGGGGAACCCATGCCGGTGTTTTATTTCAAATTTGGCGCGGCGTTCCCCCTCATGATTCATACCAGACAGCTGTCAGCACTGCCCGTCGCACATCACAAAATGAAATAAAACGGGCTCGCAGGTGTCAAATCTCGCCGATAACAGCGGCGATATTGACACAATATCGCGGTTACCTACTGTATTATTCTAAACAGGAAACCTTAATTTTGTTTTCAAATATTAAAGATTCTAACAGCAAGAATAAGTCCTTACATTTAAAGAGCACCTGTCATTTCAGATCCATCATGGCAGCGCCTGTTAGTGGGCATCTACTTACCTGCTGCCGCCACATTCCTCACCTTGTCACTGCTGCATCACCAGCCGTCCCATTAAAGTGAATGGGACTGTCGGTGAGTCAACAGAGGGTCAGAGGAGGAGCCGCTGCGGGACAGATGATGGTTGCTCTTTAAAAATTGTTATTTAAATCGAGTTGATTTAAATCAAGCCTTTTTACTAGTGATTTAAATCATGATTTAAATCGACTTGATTTAAATCAAATCCACCCTGTTAACCAATCGGCTTCTAATTTTAGCTTGTTCAATTAGGTTTTGTAAAAAAAAAAAAACTAGAAGCTGATTGGTTTCTATGCATAGCTGCACCAGATTCTGTGTGCACCAGTTTCAATAAATTTTCCCCATTGTATTGTTGGGCCTCAAAACATTCTTTTCAGAACTGCAAATATTTCATAGACAATAAAAGGATAATGGAAGTGTAATGTACCCTACGCGTTATCACGTCACGTGACTTCATCAGGGACCCTGATGAAGTCACGTGACATGACACAATGCGTGGGGCCCCCCGTGACTGGAAGTGAGTATACACATCATTACATGAGTTTACGATTGTTTAATGTAAGAGGCTTTCCTATTTTATTAGTGTTGTATATACGGTTTTACACTTTGGAAGGCTTGTTATGCTTTATTCTAACATGTTGCTGAGCAGATGCAGTGGAGGTATTAAGGGACCAAAGGGGTTCTTAAAGGTACCAGCACCCTATTACCCTGGGTATCTTTTTATATGGAAAGTGGAGATTACTGCAGTACAGATTTACCACTAAAGGCCTATATTTACCCTTTGAGGTGAGAGTTCTGTGAGCATGTTTCTGTCGCACTAAGATGGAAGTGCACTGTGAAGGTTATTACTACACACATTTTGATTTGTGAATTTAAGAAGGTGGCTGGTACTGTGACAGAACCCCGTCGCACTCCGCTTGAGTGCTTCAGTCAGTATACAGCCTCCTCCAGTCTGGATATCGGATATTACAGCCAAACGTACAACACTAGCTTGTAGGAACATGGAATGTTTGAATAAACTCACACAAATATATACACCAGGAGGACACCCCCCTTTTCTGATCAAATTACCCTAGCGTTACAAACTGTAACCATAAACATAATTAACATGGCTAATTAACTAGTCTCTTAAAGCAACCAAGGTGACTCCATGCCCACCTGGCCATTGTTGTGATTAATCAGGATTTCACTACAGGTCAGACTTGTTGTCACTGAGCTTCACGCAGCAGATAACACAGGACACCTTCACACAATAGCAGATGCTCCCAGTAGCAGACGGACCGTCTCCAACAGTGTACAGAGGCCAATGTGATCAGCTCTTTCAATTAACATGTGTAGTTCAGAATCAAATAAACCAGCAATAGTCTTTTGTATATTTCCTGAGATATATTGTGGATAAATATTACTGTTCCATTTTACGTAATCCAGGCCACATTCTCAATGTCCATTAAATCACTGTCAATCATTTTCTTTGTCACCCTGTGCCCCTAATAGACACAGGTAACTTATACATAGGAGGTGCCTGGGGAGCTGAAACAAGGGTTTCCCAACCTCTCCAAGGGTTTCTGGGTTCCACCAGTCCCCCGCCCAAAATAACTCCCATCACAGATACCCAGGGTGGATTTGATTTAAATCACTAGTAAAAAGGCTTGATTTAAATCAACTCAATTTAAATCAATCTCTATCCCACAGCGGCTCCTCCTTTTGACCCGCTGTTGACTCACTGACAGTCCCATTCACTTTAATGGTGATGCGCTAGTGACACAACAAGGTAAGGAACGTGGCGGCAGCAGGTGAGTGTATGCCCACTATCAGGCGCTGCCATGATGGATCTGAAATGACAGGTGCTCTTTAAATGCAAGGAGATTAGAATACTTGGATCTGATCATAGAGACAGCCTAGAAAAGGGTATTCTTGCCCCAGGCAAAGATCAGCGCCATAAAGAAACTGATTCAGGTGGTCAAAGCAAAGAAGAATCCTTCTATTCGGTTTGCATGAGGTTGTTGGGAAAGATGGTGGCTTCATTCGAGGCCGTTCCTTATGCTCAGTTTCATTCAAGACTGCTGCAAAACAGTATCCTATCGGCTTGGAACAAGAAGGTCCAAGCTCTAGATTTCCCAATGCGTCTGTATAAGAAAAAAGAGAGCACTCACATAGCCACATCTGTAATTGAGAGGGGAACAACAAAGAGAAGGGATACTAACTAGGTATCCCTGGATCGGGCTTTAAAGGCATAAGAAACAATAGTGAAGTATGAAAAAAGAACAATATTTATTGAAAAAATACACATGACATCAAAGCATTTGAGAATTAAAAATTGTATAGCATGATACAAAATATACAGTGAGCCCTTGTGCATCGATGCGTTTCACAGCTAGGCTTCTTCAGGGCGCATTCAAGGTTTCAAAGATGGCAAAATAAAGAATGTAACTCACTGTCTTGTAAGAGACTAAGCCCTATATGTAGATATCCAATAGTAGGAGTATATAAGAGTATCTGAGAAAAGGGCGACAATCCTGATGGTCTAAGTATATAGGTATTCGGAAAACGACAATCTTTTATCAGTGGATGAAAAATATTAGCCTGGTAATTTCCAGACGGGCAAAGCAGTGCCATCAAAATCGTCCAGAGCCTGTGGCCACGGTAGGAAGTACTAAAGCTTTCATGCCAAAGATGCCTGATTTCTGACGGCATGTAAACTCTTACACACCAGCAGATAATGTGGTCCATTTATAGTAATTACTGGAATAGAAACATGATAAATAGCCCCTAGGAGGTAGCCTTCCGCTGATCAGTGATCAGTGAACATAGCCCAAAACATCACACTGCCTCCGCTGGTTTGCTTTCTTCCTATACTGTGTCCTGGTGCAAGCGTTTCCCTAGGTCAGGGAAGCACACGCACCTGGCCATCCACATGATGTAAAGGAAAATATGATAACGCAGAACTGGCCACCTTCTTCCATTCCTCTGGGTTCCAGTTCTGATGCTCATATGCCCATTGTAGGCACTTTTTACTACGGTTATGGGTCTGCTACACAGTCCTATACTGAACAAACTGTGGTGCCCATTTTTTCTGCTTTCAACACGTGAACTTCATGGACAATATGTTTATTTGCTGTCTAATATATCTCACCAACTTTCAGATGCCATTGTAATGGGATATGTATAGCCCGAAATTGAAAAAAGTTTAGACATGTTACCGACCTGTTGCCATTAAACCTAACTGGCAAAATGTTCTTTCAGCTTCCTTGTTAGTACCACTTAGTTTGGTAGCTTTTTGTTGCCCTGTCCCATCTTTTTTGAGATGTGTTGCTGCCATCAATATTAAAATGACCTTATTTTTTCTTAAAATGGCACATATTTTTTTTTTTTTTTGTTTAAACATTTGACATGTTCTCTGGTTTTTATTCTGAATAATATATGGGTTTGAGATTTGTAAATCATTGCATTCCATTTTTTAGGTAAATTTTTACATGGCATCCCAACTGTTTTGGAATTGGGTTTGTGTGTGTGTACTGTACATCTATCATTTTTTGTCAGAATAGATGAGGATGTATGCTTTTTTTTTTTTTTTGCCACAAGTAAGAGTCTAACACACCTGAAATACTCAAGACTAAAGACCCCAGCATAACTGAAAGATGCTGCCTACCCTGCACAGAACAGCCCACACACCTTATTACACACATCACCACACCTCCTTATGTCCTCTTTCAAAGACACCGTACTGTTATGTAGAAATAGAAGGTTTTATTCTGCTGTCAGTACAGATATTACACAAATGAGTGAGCCGGAACTGTTTTCAGGATGTTTAAAAAAAAAAAAGCAGGCTGGTGGTTGCTAGGGCGGCAAACAGGAAATTTGATGGAGCCCAGCCCTGTATTTATTGAATACAGCCAATAGCCGTCAGCTAACCAAACCTGTTTCCTGCCTGATAGAGAGTGCTGCTTATTAACCGGTTCCAAGCACGTGATTTTTGTGCATGTGGTTTTGGGCGCTCCTGCTGTGAATGGACACAGCGGGAGCCAATCAGTGGCACCCGCCGATCATTCACAACAGAAACGGATCAGCCATCTGCTGTGCAAACAAGGCAAACGGCGGATCTGTCAGGAAGGGAAAGAGATCTTGTGATTCAGCTAAGCTGAATCACAGATCTCCCTTTTCTGTCAGTGTGGCACTGCCCCACACAGTAAGCACCTCCCTAGGGAACATTTAACCCTTTGATTGCCCCTGGTGTTAACCCCTTCCCTGCCAGGGTACTGCAGAGCTTTCTCTGTGAAAGTGAAATGCCACAGCCTCTGACTCACTGCTGTTAAAGCGGTAGTAAACCGCATGTGGTTAGAAAAAAAAAAATTCGCAAGGCAGTGTCATAATGTGCTAGTATGCAGTCCTCCAGTACCGCAGTGTCACCGCTGAGAGGGCTGACGTCTTCCCCTGGTCTTCCTTCCCGGTTCACAGCCTCCAGCTACATTAGTGGCTGGGGGAGCGATAACGTCACTCGCGGGGGAGCTACCGTTTATGGCATGGGCTCTGGAGGTCCGGCACTGTAAGCCAAACCTTCAGAGCACATGCGCCGGGGATGTCATTGGCTGCATGCATTCTGACTATCTCCTAAACTGTGCAAGTTTAGGAGATATTCACAGTACCTACTGGTAAGCCTCATTATAGGCTTACCTGTAGGTACAAGTGGTGTAATAGAGTTTACTACTTTTAAAGTGGTTGTAAACCCTCACATTAACCCAGTAAAGTGAACAGCCTCAGATGATGCACAGGAATGAAACAAATCTTCCTACATATCTTTTTACATGCATATCTGCTGTCTTCAACTTTTATATTCTGTTTAGAAAGTGCAGATTGTGTTAGAATTTTCTCTTCCTCATTCTGCACTGTGAGAGAGAAGTCTTGGATTACACTGGGAGACAGCTGATTGGAGGAGAGACACACACCCCTTGCAGATGGGCAGAGACTTTCAGAGCTGTCCTGTGAGTAAAGCAGCTTTCTGTTAATTTATAGCCCCCTCCCTGACCCAAAATTCAGGCTGATTTTATCTCATGTGTCAGAAGTTATCATGCTGATAACAGAAGAATGGAGCAAGAGAAAGCCACGGGGCATAGTGCTTTAAAGAGAGATAATCGGGTTTACATCCACTTTAAGCTGCAACCACAGATTTCCCCCTGCCCGTCTTAAAAAAAAAAAAAAACAAAAACAAAAAAAAAACACCACATGCAGACCTACAGCACACGCTAAATCTCAACCAGAGGAAATCTATTGTGAAATAATTGCAAATGGAACCAATGCTCAGCAGATGAAGGGGGGGGGGGGGAGTGGATTAAGCACAGCATGGTAGAGGTTGGGAATTGGGAGGATGGGCAGTTGGGGACTTACTCTGGAAACAGTATGGGTACAGCCATTCTGGTCTCCTTAGTCAAACTTCATGCTGACTTGGGGAGAACAAGGGAACTGCTGGCGCAGCCTGCTCCTCCCACCAAGTCCTGGAGTTGTTAACAGGCCAATAGGAAGCTCAGTAGCTCTTGCTATCTAGGAAATGCACAATTCAGGACCAGTGCCAAGAGGTGCCAGTACTGGCATGTTATGGCACAAAAAAGGCTGGTATGTGTGTTCTCAGAGATTCTGTACTGGCAGTTTTTTTTTTTTTTTTTCTTTAAGAAAGTTTTCTGGCCATGTTTATTCATCGCTGAAGAGAAAATATATAAAAAGATTGACCCCTGCAATGGTTGTTAAAACTTGTTACAGCAACAATGCAATATCAATCCCTTCTGTATTCGGTTTCCCAGATTAGTCTGGTTAGGATACCTGTCTAAAAAGGCCAGACAAATCTGGACATGTGCCCCAGCAGATGCTAACACATGCTGCCTCAAGAGCAATTGTCTCTGTGTGCAGGCTCTTTGCTTTGCTTTGTGTTAGAAATCCACCCTTTTTTCATCAGACTCCTCCACTGGTCTATGTTCTTTTGCAAAAAAAAAATAAATCCACTTTTTGGTTTTGCAAGGCACTGGTGGTGTAGCCATGGCCTCAGATACTCCATCACCATTGCCATCCAGGGGGTTCTTATCATCCAACTACAAGATCTTGCAAGATTTCACAAAATCTTATGGGATCACAGGGAACCCCTTCCTCTTGCCAACACCATGACAAGGTGTAAACCATAACAAACTGTGCCAAACTTCATATAGCGCATGTTTAAGAGCAGGGTTCGAGTGTGGGGGGAACAGACCAGGGTAGATTGGAGAAACAGAAGCGTAAAAAAAGAGCATATTTTAGACATGCATTTCAGTTCTTCAGTGTTTTTTTTTTTTTTTTTGAGGTGGGACGCATTCTTCACTTTAAGCATTTGGAGATACTGCAAGCTTACCAGAATGTGGATTCACGTGACCATGCTGTAAATACAGGACTATATTAATTTACAGTAACAACATTGTTTAAAACCATTGTATAAAATAAAAATTTGCACACCTAAACACTCGGGTTTGCAATATGTGCCCTGCATTATCAAATATTGTTTCTGGGTCATTAATTCAGAAAGTATTGATGCCATACAACCAGGCAACAAGCAATTTTTGGAGAGCTAGTTCAGCCTTTGTATGTTGCTTAGCACAGGGTCCTGTAACATTTCTATGTGAAAAATTGAATTAATAGTGTACTGCTTATGTGAGAAATCATTTTTGAATTGAATAATCTAAGAGACTCCAGAGAAATATTAAACATTAGGGAACTGAAAAGTGCTGAGGATAAATGCAAGGGTTTACTGAATGCAAAATGAGGCCAAGGTTGAAAGAAGTATCAGAGGTTTTTAAGCACAGTAATTGGTCAAATTGTTTGTCTTGTACTTTCAAAGGGATTAGGAAACATAACACATGGATATTCTCAAACCACTCAACCCATTTTTCCAGCCAACTAGCTACGTTTGAAATACATAAATGTTAACTATTGTTCGAATACAAAAAAAAAAAAATCTCCTTTACATTCACCAGCTAGTCAACACAAAAAGAAATTCTAAATGAATAAAAGCACTTTATTTATTTTTTTATTTTTTTATTGCATACATTTGCAAATATATGTGGAACCACGCTGCCGCAAGTCATCTCTGCTAAGTGTGGTCCCTAACCTCGTAACCTTGGACATCCTATATATTAATAGATAAACTGAGAGCATGCATTGTAAGTAGCAGTCCAACTCCTCCAGGATGGCACATCAATGCGTGCCATTGCCAGAAGGTTTGCTGTGTCTCCCAGCACAGTCTTAAGAGCATGGAGGCGATTCCTGGAGACGGGTAGTTACTCTAGGAGAGCCGGACAGGACTGTAGAAGGTCCTTAAACCATCAGCAGGACTGGTATCTGCTCCTTAAACCATCAGCAGGACTGGTATCTGCTCCTTTGTGCAAGGAGGAACAGGATGAGCACTGCCAGAGCCCTACAAAATGACCTCCAGCAGACCACTGGTGTGAATACCTCTGACCAAACAATCAGAGACTTCATGAGGGTGGCCTGAGGGCCCGACATCCTCCAATGGGCCCTGTGCTCACTGCCCGGCACTGTCGAGCTTGATTGGCATTTGCCATTGAACACCAGAATTGGCAGATCCGCCACTGGCACCCTGTGCTTTTCACAGATGCGAGCAGGTTCACCCTGAGCACATACGTGAGAGTCTGGAGAAGCCGTGGAGAACGTTGTGCTGCTTGTAACATCGTTCAGCATGACTGGTTTGGTGGTGGGTCAGTGATGGTCTGGGGAGGTATATCAATGGAGGGATGCATAGACCTCTACAGGCTAGACAATGGCACCATGACTGCCATTAGTTATCGGGATGAAATCCTTGGATCCATTGTCAGACCCTATGTTGTGTTGGTACAGTGGGTCCTGGGTTTGTGTGTGTGTGTAATAAAATATAAATATATATATATTATAATATAATATTTAAGGCTTCACTGATGGGTACTGATATGCTTCCTGTTAATATTGTATAATATTTCTAAGAGAATTCGTATCACCACAGAGTGGCACTGTGGATACGGCGCATAAATAGTTAATGCCATGTCCCGATATTGGAGATCATTAGAAAATGGTTTGGAATGATGGACTTTATATGCATAACACAAAGGATTAAAAAATGATTTCAATATTTATTACAAAAAATGTGATTAAAAACATGTAATAAACTTACATATATTCACAAATAATACCTAGGAGCATATTACATACACCATCTACATATTAAGTATATGTTTAAACAAGATGTTCAGTCATTTTACTTGTTCAATCGTAACAGGTTTCAAAGGAGACAGTGTAAAAAATAGCTAGACTTGCTCTACATGTTACGCATTCATTAACGCTTCCTCAGGAGCTTTTGGCATATTCCAGTAAGTCCAAAATCAACCAAGTCCAGCAAGAAATCAGTAATGAGTTTGTACCAGGGATAGTGTTATCCAATACGACCAAGTAGAAGCTGGGTCAGTTTAGGGCATCCCAAAACAGCATTAAGGGGGTTGCTGGTGTACTCCCTGACAGGTGCCTTAGACGCATGAGGTTAAGGTGCTCCCCGCTTGGTGACAGCACAACGCAGAGTGTGGACAGCTGTATTTCTCTAGTCATCTTCCAGGACGGCATAACCTGAGAGATGACTGGTCCACCTGACAGGAAACACAATCAACATACAAGGTTAAAAGGCCCCTCCCTTCCCCCTGCACCTCAGTTCTTGATTGTGTTTCCCGGCAGCAAAACGTTTGTTGTTTTTTCTCAGACCTGAAGCTAGGAGCGGATGGTCCCCCCCCTGAGGGCTGGACGCCAAAGCCGGGGAGGGTGGCGGGTCCAGCCATGGCCCTGTCCTTCTCAGGGGGTCCCCCCAATGGCCGGGGGAGAGAGTCTTCCCCGGCAAGGAGCCTCCCGGGTACAGAGGGGTAGCCCGGAACTCCTGTGAGCACATACTCATGCTTTTTCCCTCCACCCAGTCAGGTATGGAGGTGATAAAGGAACTGGAGCTCAGGCTGGTGTCTAGGCCACAGAGGGGGTAGAGGACGCCAGCCAGGTCGGTACCTTGGTGCCTTGTAGGGCTGGTGGAGGTCCTGGACTTCATAGGGAATGCTGAAGCTCCTGTGTTTGGAGCAGGCTTCCCAGGGTGGAGTAAGATGGCGGCATTTCCGGTTCCGGGCGCTGTAACTTCCGGTCTATGCCAAAATGGCGGATTCAGAAACTAGAGGCCAAAATCCTCCCTCAGACAGTGGCTCTCCAACAAAATGGCGCCGATCATCGGTGTATAGGAGAAGACACTCAGCGCTCCAGGGAAAAGCAGGAGGCCTCACGATACTCCTCTCTTGAGGTCTGAAAACCTCACAAAGCAGCAGATATGGATGGAGAGGAGGTAACAGCTGCAACCTTAGCCCAGGAAGAGGCCAGTGGTGGTGAGTCCTCTTCCGTTTTTTTGTGGTGAAGTAAGAGGGGTGAGAGAGAGAGACACAGACAGAAAGTCTTAGGAAACTGGTTAAAGTTTGGACTTTGTCTTTTTTGTCTCCCTAGATCCTGGCAGCTCTGCTCAAGGGGCTCACAAGATGAAAGACAAAACCCCCCCCCCAGGTCAAAAAGATGTGGGAATTGTAATGATAAGCTCCCACAGGACCATGGGAAACCTTTTTGCTATAGGTGCATACAAAAACTGTCTAGTAAGGAAACCTCACAGGTTATGAGGGACTTCCTTGCGGTACAGTCGGAGATGCTTTCTACCCTCCAGTCTATTAAGACTGCTATAGCACCTAAAGCGGAGGATAGAGAAATCCTGTCCTCTAGAGAAGGCACTTCCTCTCAGGAAGGTTTTTCAGACAGGGGTCAGAAAACCTTGCAAGGACCCCCTTCCTCCCTCACTTCAGGAGTTGAGGAGTTTGAGGACCCGGAGGAGTCAGAGGAGGACTCATTAGAGGAAGGTGTAGACACAGACGCTGACAGCCAGGATAGTGACAGTCCTAGAGCTAGTAGCCACCTCTTTCCCGTGGAAGACATGGGGCAGTTACTTAGGGCGATCTATGCCTCTGAGGATATCCCAGAACCTCTGGTTCAGGCGTCGGCCCGGGACAAGATGTACAGGGGGTTGGGAAAGCCTCAGTCCAGGGTGTTCCCAGTTCATCAGGTTCTAAAGGAGGTGATTTTGAGAGAGTGGAAAGACCCGGAAAGAAAGGTTCTTGGACTCAAAACTTGGAAGAGAAGGTTTCCTTTTGGGGAGGAAGAAGAGCAGAAATTCTTTAAAACCCCTAAGTTGGACGCAGCCCTGTCGCAGGTTTCTAAAAAATCTGACTTGTCTTTTGAGGATTCAGGGAACCTAAAAGACCAAATGGACAGAAGGGCGGAGGCGCTTTTGCGCAGAGCATGGGATTCCAATGCGGCTGCCATTGCTCCTGCTTTGGCATCAGCATGCGTGGCAAGAAACGTGGACGCATGGTTAGGCAGACTTTCTAACCATGTTTCTAAAGGCAGTGATTCCAAAGAAATCACAGACTCCTTAGAAATAATAGGTAAGGCTGTGGCATATTTGGCAGATGCGGCTGTGGAGTCTGTCAGGAACACAGCCAAATCTGCGGCCCTCCTTAACTCCGCAAGAAGGGCAGTCTGGGTCAAATCATGGGAAGGGGACCATATGTCTAGATCAAGGCTATGTGGTTTGCCCTTTGAAGGTTCACAACTCTTTGGACCTGGCCTGGATCAGGTGCTGTCAAGGTCAGCAGAAAAGGGAAAAAAGTTCCCGGTCAAAGCTAAAGGAGCAAGGGGCAGGAAGTTTTTTCGTCCCTCCGTTAACCAGGGTAAATTCAAAGGAAAAAAGGATGCAAATAGGAGGTGGGGAAAGGGAAAGGGCGCACAAAAAGGTAGTCTGCTCTTTTCTGGACCTAAAGACGCCACCAAGCAGTCTAAGTGACGCCAGCATCAGGGTAGGGGGGAGATTATCCCACTTTGTCCCTCAGTGGAAGAGAATCTCCGAAAGCCCCTATATCTTGCAGATTGTAACAGAGGGATATCGTTTGGAGTTTCTGTCCCCTCCCCCTCAAAACTTTTTTCTGACCCGTCTTCCCAAGGAAACTTCAAAAGCTGCAGGGCTGTTGGACAGCTTGCAGGGATTGGTGTTCCAGGAGGTGATCATCCCCGTTCCACCGGAAGAGCTTTACCAAGGGTTTAATTCCCATGTATTTGTCGTTCAAAAACCGTCAGGGAAATTTCGCCTGATATTAAATCTCAGGAAGTTGAACAGGTTTTCGCGACAAAAGAGCTTCTGGATGGAGAGTATATACACGGTGCGCAGGCACCTATTAAGGGGTGCATTCTTAGATAGATCTAAGGGATGCTTACCTTCATATCCCGATCACCAGGGAACACCAGTCCCTGCTGAGATTCGCAGTCCTTATGAGCGAAGGGATTCAGCATTGGCAATTCCAGGCTCTTCCCTTTGGATTAGCTGCAAGCCCAAGGATCTTCACAAAGGTCCTGGCAGAGGTTGTAGCTTACCTACACCTACAGGGGGTGTCCCTTATACCCTACCTAGACGACCTTTTGGTATACGGGCAATCCCTGGAGCAGGTGGAGATAGACGTAGGCAGAGTGATTTTCACTCTGGAGTCCTTGGGCTGGATAGTAAACAGAGAGAAATCTTCTCTGGCACCGTCCCAGATAAAAGTGTTCCTGGGATATCTGGTGGATACAGAGGTTCAGAAACTGTTTCTTCCAGAGGAAAAACGATTAAAGGTGGTTACAGCAGTATCCTCTTTAAAAGAAACCAGGGAGTGCTCTCGCAGGCATATCATGAGGGTCCTAGGTCTAATGACCTCGTGTATTCCAGCGGTTCCTTGGGCTCAGCTCCACTCCAGGGAGCTGCAGTTCTTCCTTTTGTCCTCCTGGGACAAAAGGAGAGAGTCATTGGATGCAAGGGTGTCTATTCCAACAAGAGTAAGGACCTCCCTAGATTGGTGGCTGCATCAGGACAAGCTCAGGGTGGGCTTACCCTGGGACCAGTGGAATCCCACAAGAATCACTACCGATGCAAGCGCTTGGGGTTGGGGCGCTCACCTGGGGGACATCCAGGCACAGGGGGCCTGGACGCCTTCTCAGGCAGGGGCATCCTCCAACCACAGAGAACTCTTGGCGGTGGGCCAGGCGTTAGTATCCTTTGGAGACAGGATTCAGGGCTTAGAGATCCAAGTCCTGTCAGACAATGTGACAACGGTCTCTTACCTGAATCGTCAGGGGGGCACCAGATCCAGGAAACTACTGAGTCTAGTCCTGAACATCCTAAACTGGGCCGAAGAGAATCTTCAGTCCATATCGGCGGTTCACATAAGAGGAACCGCCAATGTGGTAGCAGACTTCTTAAACCGGCAACTCATCCTTTAAGGGGAATGGGAGCTCCAGTTAAGTCAGATGTTCGGGACGCCGGATATAGATCTTTTTGCCCACAGAGGGAACAAAAAAGTGGATCGTTTTTTCTCTCTCAACAGAGAAGGGGGATCCCAGGGAGTGGACGCTCTGTCTCAGGACTGGGACTTCCATCTAGCATACGCTTTTCCCCCACTAGTCTTAATTCCACGGGTCTTACAAAAATTGGCCCGTTCAGATTGCGGACTGATCCTTATAGCCCCATGGTGGCCAAAAAGGACCTGGTTTGCCACTCTGAAAAAGTGGTCAATTTCTCCTCCGCTCCGTCTTCCAATCAGCCGAGATCTTCTCCTACAGGGGCCAGTCCTCCACCCCGACTCTGGATTCCTCAAACTGACGGCATGGTTCTTGAGGAGGAGATCCTTAGGGGTAAGGGGTGCTCTGATAGGGTAATTGAGACCCTCTTGGGCAGCAGGAAGCTGGTCACCAGGAGGATCTACTCCAAGGTGTGGAATTGCTTCTCACAGTGGTGCCGTGATAAGGAGGTGTCTTACCCTTCAGTACCAGTGGTACTGGAATTTTTGCAAGCAGGGGTGGATCAGGGGATTTCCCCGAACACCTTGAGAATACAGATAGCAGCGTTATCTGTATTTTTGGATCAGAGGCTCGCACTAGAACCTCTGATTAAGAGATTTCTTCTGGCAAGGGAGAGGGTAACCCCTGTCAGAATGAATGTATTTCCTCCATGGAATTTATCTCTGGTTTTGGAGGCACTGACGAAAGCGCCCTTCGAACCAGCGCAAGAGATTTCAGTTAAGTTTTTGACTCTTAAGTTAGCGTTTCTGTTGGCCATAACCACGGCCAGAAGGGTGAGCGACCTACAGGCCCTGTCAGTTAAGGAGCCTTTTCTGTTGATTCTGGAGGATAGAGTGGTTCTTAGACAGGACCCACTATATCTTCCCAAGGTCGCATCTAAGTTTAATAGATCTCAGGAGACCACTTTACCCTCCTTCTGTGATAATCCTAAAAATGAGAAGGAGAGGAAATTTAATTTATTAGATGTCAGGAAATGTTTATTGACATATCTAGATAGAGTAAAGGACTACAGAAAGTCGAATCATCTTTTAGTTTTATTTAGCGGCCCTAGAAAGGGAGGGAAGGCGTCTAAATCTACTGTGGCTAGGTGGATTAGGCAGACAATAACATTGGCCTATGAGCAGTACCAGGGAACCTTAAGGCCCACTCAACAAGATCCTTGGCGGCCTCTTGGGCAGAGAGAGCTGGGGCCTCGATAGAACAGGTCTGTCGCACAGCCACTTGGGCGAAGCAGGATACCTTTTTGAAACACTATAGAGTGGAACTGCTGTCGCCCCAGGATCTGACATTTGGAAGGAAGGTGCTACAAGCGGTGGTCCCGCCCTGAGGTAGGTCTTGAACTCCTTGTCCATCCTCTTAGGTTATGCCGTCCTGGAAGATGACTAGAGAAAATTGACAGTTACTTACCGATAACTGTTTTTCTAGGATATCTTCCAGGACAGCAGGCCTACTTCCTACCCATGTTTTAATATAAGTACTACGGGAAGAGTTTCTCTCTGTCACCCGGATAACCTATTACTTTGGGAGAACTGAGGTGCAGGGGGAAGGGAGGGGCCTTTTAACCTTGTATGTTGATTATGTTTCCTGTCAGGTGGACCAGTCATCTCTCAGGTTATGCCGTCCTGGAAGATATCCTAGAAAAACGGTTATCGGTAAGTAACTGTCAATTTTTTTTACACTGTCTCTTTTGAAACCTGTTAGGATTGAACAAGTAAAATGACTGAACATCTTGTTTAAACATATACTTGATATGTAGATGGTGTATTTAATATGCTCCTAGGTATTATTTTGTGAATATATATATATATGTCTATGTACATGTTTTTTAATCACATTTTTTGTAATAAATATTGTTGTTATTATTGTTAATATTTATTTTTGTATCTTAATTCTGCATAAACCATTTAACAGTGTAATTTCATGAGATAATTTAAGATCGGACTTGGGGGCAGGGCAGTTTAGGGGTTGGGTGGGGCAAGTGGTGGCGAGTAACTCTTAAGCCCTAGCTAGTGGTTCAGGACTTGAAATTTTGAGGCCTGCATTGTACATTGACATAAGTCCCTGCCCTCAAGGAGCTTACAAGTAGGCACTTGGTACCCACTTTTTTTGTACAGAGAGGAAAAGGTGGAGGCTAAAGAAGGGGTGTGGTTTACAGATAGGGCAGGTCTTAAACAGAAAGGGGTGTGGCCTTAGCAGGAAGGGGTGGGTCATATTTAAATTAGGGGTGCATGAGTTTAGTCAGGACTAGGGCAGCACAAAACCTAAATATACCACTGGCTTTGTGTCTGAATGGACACACAGAGCAGCGGTTCAGCTTGGGTATAAGAAAATGTATGTGTGGTACTTCCCCACTTCCACTATAGGTGAAATGATGTGTAACTATATATTTTAGCTGCTGCAGACACCTGGTAGTGTTCCCACATCTACTAGTTGAACGTATACTGTATATAGTGAATGGTGATGCGTTACTAATAGCTGAATAAAGTGTAATCCACGTCTCAAATTAATATATCACTGTGTAACCACTGTGGTGATAAAACTAAAAATGCAATTGTGTAATTCTTTCCCATATATAATATCACACTATTTTATAAAGTGAATCAGCCGAATCATTCGTATAGTGCTAGAAAAAAATATATCTGTAAACTCTAAAATTAAAGCTTTGCAACCATAACACTGAACTGTGCAAAATGAAGCAATAAATAGAACATAAAAATTACAATTTCATATATGTGCACCTAAGTAAAAAACAAACGTGCAAACTTTGCAATTAAACCTGTGCCAAATGTATCAATGGCTTTCCTAGTTATCTGGTCCGAATAGTAGGTTATTTTTCCTCTAAAGTGATTTATAAAGTATTTAAGATCCTCCTCTTCTTGGGTCCCTCTTCAGTGTTCCTGGCCCCTCCCTCCTGTTGATTGTGCCCCCACAGCAAGCAGCTTGCTATGGGGACACCCGAGCCGAGCCACTGCTCCCTGTGTCTATTCAGACGCAGAGCCTTGGCCCAGCTCACCCCCTTTCTCTTCTCATTGGTTGACTGACTTTGACAGCAGCGGGATCCAATGGTGGGCAGCCGAGACACTCCGGCAACATCGCTGGATCTAGAGGGACCTCAGGTAAGTATTAGGGGGTCTGAGGGGGCTGCTGCACAGGTGTCTTTTTATCTTAATGCATTAAGATAAGAAAACCTTCTGCCTTTACATATCACTTTAAGGATCCTTTTCTTGCCTCCATTAGTTATACTTGCTCAGCATATGAGGGAATGCAAAAGAAATCCTGATCTCAGTAGGTAAACTGCAGTTCCTTGTTCAGCCAAAAGTGGCGCTCTTGTCACATGTGTGGACAATAGGTAGGTACTGAACCACTCCCTGGCTGGGTCCCCTCTGTCACTGCACAGGAAGCACACACACACACACACACACACACACACACACACACACACACACACACACATCTATTTCTGCTTCCTGTGCAGTGACAAAGGGGACCCAGCCGGGAAGAGGTTCAGCACTTACAAGTAACATTTATCTCCATGTTTATGGATCGATTGAAGGGAGCTCTCTGTATGTCAGGAATGGGATTGGTGCAAGTGTTTCTGCAGTACTGTTTTTTTTCTTTCACCCGTTAAGGTTTGATAGCAGGAATATTCTCAAGATTTTATATGTCACAAAATAAAACAAAAATGCCTGACAATCTTTTATTTTTTTAATTTGCATAGCTTGGGCTATTGGGGTACAGTACCTTGAAGCATACACTTTAGAGTTTCTTATTTTAAAGGAGTGTCATTAATACTTTTGATCTATTAGGACGTTTTGAGATTTGTTATCAGAATATGTTCCCGGACCAAAAAAATAAAATGTGGACTCCTTTTTGTAAATTCCTTTTAGTACTCTTGTCATTTCATATATGAATGAGTATAAGTGTTCATTCTGTATCTAATAATGGAATATCATTACAGTGTAAGGTCACAGTAAGACTAAAATCTCCAAATAATTGCATGCTATAAATTGACAATTTAATTATACTGTGCACTTAAATGGGCTTGGAATGATATGTTTTATATATTTTATTTCTGTATTTTACAGCAAATAAACAGTGCTCTCAAGTATACATGTGGATTCGTATTAGTGTGTGCATGTCTCCTCCTGGTTGGGTAAGTAGTTCACGCCGAGAGTGATGTTCAGTAACCAGCCAGTTTATTACCATATACAGTACTATATTCATACTTGGCAAAAAGGATTGCCTAATGATCGGTAACTCCCATATATCTGCTATAGATGTTTTTCATTTTCATACATTTTTATATTGAACTCCTCTAAATGTATAGTGCAGTAATTCAACACAAAAATTATTGCACAATTGTTTAAACAATGTTTTATTACTTTATTACATTTGTTTGTGGCCGTTTTAATAAATGCTCTAATAGACACAAAATACACTATGCAAACTGTTAGCTGCATTTTAGTTGTGAAAACGAAACCACAACTGCTACCTGGTTGGTTGATTTGTTATCCTCTCTCCTGGTTGATGCATTTCTTTTGGTTGTTCTGTGGATGGATGGTGGGGGGGGGGGGGGGTGCAGGTCTATCCTGGCTGAGTCAGCGAAGCTCCCCTGCTAGACACGTGTTGAAACCGATGCCTTTTGAGGTAAACCATCTGTTTGGTAAGGCCTTAAATGCTCTTATCCAGGATGCTTAGGGGCAGAGGCACTATATTGCCTTACGGAAGGAGAAAATGTGGCAGGGCCGAAGTCCAATTCTTTTGCACATAGGCATTTTCTTTTGTACCTCACGAGTCGTCCATGTTTGGGGCAATGGCCTTTCCCCAGAAAATAGGCGCTCCTACTTCTTCAGGTGGGGAGGTCTTTGTCCACCTTGGTGGCCATTTACACCTGGAATTTCAGGCTAATGGAGCACTTTGGTTAGGTCCATCAATCAGGGCCTCAAGATGAATGCCCAGTTTCACTTCAGACCATTGCAGACCCAACTGGACGCATGTGCCTGACCAGCAGGACCAGATTAGTCCTGGATATGTGGACACCTAACTGGTGCTGGAAATGTGGAATTATTTTCTACTGATTTAACCTGGGCTGTTCTGACAATTCTCTTCCCGTATGGCTAGTCCTGGGTTTCCTCTTGGTTCAGGGGAGCTGGTGCCTCCACTCCAAGTCAGTTTTCCTGAGTTCAGATTGATTTGGCTATCCCTTTAGCACTGGACCTCAAAGCTTTAGGGTTTTTCTATCTGGGTATAGTTAGACAACTCCATGGTGGTGGAGTACGTCAATCTTCAAAGTGACACCAGAAGTCGCACTGCTTACAGAGAAGAGAAATGAGAAAGAAATGTATTAGATCAAAAGGGAGCTTCTACTAAATACTGAGCAAAGGGTCTGAATACTTAGGACCATGTGATATTTCAGTTTTTCTTTTTTAATCTGCAAAAATGTCAACAATTCTGTGTTTTTCTGTCTATGGGGTGCTGTGTGTACATTAAAGTGGGAGTCCAGCGACCAATCCTTTTTTTTTTTTTTTTTTTTAGGTCATTGAGACACTTTGCTAATCCCAAAATAATACTCAGTTTGGGTGTAATATTTCCGCCTCTGTCTGTTTTCGTACTGAAGAATAACTTAAAAAATGTGATGCTGGCTGTTTCCATCTTGCTTGTGGGCATGTGAAGCCCACAAGCATTGATTTCCTGGATGCGGCGAATGCTGTTCATTCACAGCTTGTTCACAAGCATGATCATTTTTCCCGCACTGAATCTTGGGAAGCCTGACACTAAGCTCCCAGGAGACAGTGCGGCGCCGGGAAAAGGCAATAAACGCCTACTCCCATGGGAGGAGAGACAGGAAGTGCCACAATAAAGTACAATATAAAGGTAATTACAGCTATAAAAAAAAATTCGTGCAGCATTTGAACATCTATGAAATTAACTGAAGGGGGTAAGATTAAGTTAAAAATTTGAGTGGAACCCCGCTTTAATGAGGAAAAAAATGAACTTAAATGATTTTAGCAAATGGCTGCAATATAACAAAGAGTGAAAAATTTAAGAGGGTCTGAATACTTTCCGTCCCCACTGTATATATTACAATAAATTAATGGAACTAATGAGATATAAATCTTGTTACATCATCTTGGAAAATGATTCAATAAGGAAAAAATAAATCAATAAAGCAAATCAATGTTACGGACAATGGACTCCTATGTAAATATTGACTCTAGACCAGTGGTTCTCAACTCCAGTCCTCAGGACCCACCAACAGGCCAGGTTTGCAAGATAGCTGAAATACATCACAGGTGATATCACTTGCTGCTCAGTGATTGCAGTATTCTAGTCTGAAACTCCCCAAGGTAATACGTAAAATCTGGCCTGTTGGTGGGTCCCGAGGACTGGAGTTGAGAACCACTGCTCTAGACCATATACAATTGCAAGTAAATTACGGCATAAAGGAAAAATACTAGATCACTGTATTCAGCTCTAGTCTTCGTCCCTCTAGGGTTAATGTATTAAGTGTAAAACTCCAATACGTTTCTTGTTGACAGAGCTTTTTAAAATGCTCAGCTTTGGAGTCGCTATTGGGGATGCTTTCGATAATCCAAACCCTTACATGGAATTTTTGGTTGAAATGTTCGGGAATGCTGTAGTCAGTGCTGCCTTGTATGATAGCACCACAATGTTCCCCAAATCTGGTTCTTGGGGTTCTAATCGTACGTTCCACATACCACAGTCAGCAGGACCAATCAAACAATATGACTAATTATGTAAAACAATTGACAAAGCTAGAAATGGGGAAAACTATTGTTTCCAGAAAAGTTTTTTTGGCCATGCGTGACAAAGTTGCATGTGAGACATTTGCGTTTGCAACATTGAAACATACATACTAGATTTCCAAATAGGTTACCTTCACAGGGACAAGTTGCCCTTGCTCTACCTGGCCTGGCTGCATTCCTGCCGAACTCTGCAGACAGACACCAGTCTTTTCCTCTCAAGCAGACGATCTATCCCAGGGTGGACAGACTGAACCCATGCAATTTGAATTACCAGTTCTTTGTTTTACAATGAGTGCATACATGTGTGTTTTTTTTTTTTTTTTTGTTACCAATAAATCTACACATAGAAGGTGGTTTCCTTTCTCTTTCCCTTTGTTGATAAGCCTACAGGATCACCCAAGTTCCTACTCTGAGAGGTGCAGCAGCTGCAATAAGTGTTTCCTTTTCTCCCATTACAGAACTTTAAAGGACTTACAAGTTTATCATAAGTTTATCATATTTAGGGCATAATTTGATAAAACATTAATTTGTGCACTTTATTTTATACTTTTAGAACTCCACATTTGGCCCTGTCTCCGCTGCACATTGCAGACTTTTGGGAAACTGACAGGTGGTTATTCTCAGTCCCGGAGAATGGGTTTTAGATCTGGAGGTGCTTCCATCCCTCTTTCACAGTTGGGGGACTCTAGATGTTCAGGTTCTAGGTTCAACAGCAAACTAGAGAGATATGTAGTGAGGACCATGGACCCTTGAGCCTTGGTGGTGGACGCCCTGGTGATTCTGTAGGATCAATTCAACCTGATCTATGCTTTTCTGCTCTAAATCTCCTTCCTCATCTGCTTCCCAGGACCGGCATGCAAGACAATGTTGATGATTCTTATGTCCCAGGTGGATGGGCTCCTAGAATTTAGTCAAGCTCCTGGCATGCTCTCCGTGAGCTGTCCTGGATTGCCCAGACTTGCTGACCCAAGGGCCCTTGCTTCACTGATCTCCTTCCTCATCTGCTTCCTAGGACTGGCATGCAAGAAAATGCTGATGTTTCCTTATGCCCCAGGTCCCAGGTGGATGGGTTCCTAGAATTTAGTCAAGCTCCTGGCATGCTCTCTGTGTACTGTGCTGGATTGTCCAGACCTGCTGACCCAAGGGCCCTTGCTTCACTGATTTTAACAACATGGCTGTTGAAGCTCAGAACCTGGAAAGTCAGGGGCCTTTCAGCTTTGGTCATCCCAACCCTCTAGCTAAAAAGTTAACGTCCCACCAAATTTGCCACTTTTCGGTCTGGTCTGGGCCACTCCTTTGCCGTAGGTACCATTTAAGGGTCAGGTGTTTGCTTTGGCGGTCCTCTTATTCTTTGGTGATACTCTCATACAGGGGCACAAACCTAGTCGTCCTCCCATGCATTCTCGTTAACTCTGTGGGACCTCATCCTTGTTTTGTCAGTTCTCCAGAAACCGCCTTTTAGATCCTACCAGGGATGTCCCTCTCATTGTCCTTACTCATAAGGTTGCTATCATGTTGCAATCATTTCAGTATGTAGAGTTTCTGATCTGGCATCCTATAAGAAACTGTTCCTTGTTCTACCAAAAGGATTTGCCCAAGGTGGTTTCTTACTTCGACCTTAAAGGGACACTGAAGGTTTGGATTTTTTTTTTTTAAATAACAAACATATCATACTTGCCTCCACTGTGCAGCTTGTTTTGCACAGAGTGGACCCAAACATCCTCTTTTGGGGTCCCCCGGCAGCTCTCTCGGCTCCTGCCTGCATCAGATAACCCCCGGGAGAAACTCTGTCCCGGGGGGGTTACCTTGCGGGCGCGCTCCCGAGTCCAGCATTCGGCGTCCGTAGACGCCGAATGCAGGACTCTGCCCCGCCCCTCGGTGGTCGAGTCATTGGATTTTATTGACAGCAGCGAGAGCCAATGGCTGCACTGCTATCAATTTATCTGATCAAGAGCCGAGAACCCCCGCAGAGAGAGAGAGAGAGAGAGAGAGCATATGATGCATTAAGATGAAAAAAACACAAACCTTTAGTGTCCCTTTTAACCATGACATTGTCTTACCATCTCTCTGTCCTCTTCTGAAGCATCCAATGCTCTCTATTGCTTGGATGTGGTTGAGTCTGTATGGTTCTACCTCTCTCTGAAACAGCCACCATTCACCAGTCTATTGTTCTTTTGGCCTTTCTTGAGGTTTCTCATTCCACTATTTCTCAGTGGATTTGACAACTCGTTTTTCAGGCCTTTTGACTTTATTTTTTAATCATAAATCTTGAACTCTAATTTTTTTTTTATGCGTGTTCAGTTTTTTTTTAGGTCCTGTTAACCGTTTGTCGCTGTGTTGCTTACCCCTCATGGGATGAACGTGACTTGAACACCTAACTGTAAAAACCTGTTCTTGAAGTGCACCACAGGACATGCTCTGTTCTATATGCTTTCTGGCAGGATGGCTTACTGTATGTGGGTTCTTGGGCTTCTTTTGCCCGCCCTCTCTATCCCTTTTCACTTGAGAGGTGGAGAAGAGGAAGAGGACTGTTAACCCTGTACTTGCCGGGGTTAAATGCTGGCATATCACCAGGGAAAGGAGTTTTCGCAGCTTAAATGCAGGCTCTGCTTGTGCAGTGAAGCATGCAAGCTGTTTGCAGACCGTTGACATCGGGTGTGCCAAATCTAATCTTGATGGGCATTTGCGGTGGTTTTCTATATTGAAAATTGGCATGGTCCCCTTCCTAACTAGATGTGGAAACCATGCCATCTTCTATTTCACTCTGAAATAGAAACTAACGTGGGTGGTGCAGATAGACTTGAAACAGGTCTCTTTGTTAATGTGACACACGCCACTTGAAATGTTTTTCAACACCAGGTTTAAAAAAAAAAAAAAGGGAGCTTTTATTTCCTAGATTGAGTTTGTTTGAGATTGCTAATTTACAGTTTGTATTTGATTCCAATTAATCTGTTCATAACAGTGTCTTAACGCATGTACTGAGAAATCTGGTTAAACAGACAAGCAAGCTCTCACATATGACCTATTCCTGTATACAGAGGTTGCAGGCATTCTATCACATGAAGGTTAAATCTTTTTTAATCTCTGTCAGAAATAGTGTTTAACAAAGCTGTTAATCAACAGATAATGTATCATTTCTGAAAGCCACCAAAACAAATTGAGACTTTAACTGCTTATGCTTAACCAAATTTGACATAGCGTTCACAGTAAATAGAAGGTATAGTGAGGTGCTGGTCTTATCAGACATCATTGCAATAAGTCGGATTGTTGTACAATCACAATTTCAATAGTCATTCAGCACTTTAATTGTGCATCAAGATGGCATACATCAGAGTCTTCTACTAACCCATCAGAAGGCTAGCTGGAGAAGGTAATTATAATTTTATACAGGTTAGAGAAGAAATCCCGAGTAAGCCACAGACACAGTATTGCTTGACCATGTCTTAAGTATAGGGAAATGATATTTCCCTATAAATGTTTTAGTACCTGTATCTGAGGCTAAAGTCCCGAGTCTGTAAATACGTTTCCCCAGCAAACCTAACAACTGCATTAGTTGCCAATGCAAGGGACTCGCATGGGAAATGGGGGAAACAAAATAAACAAGTTATGCTAATTTATGGGTCTCTAACATCTCTGGTAAAAGCTATTTATTCGATCTATAGACTATACATATGCTTTAACTTAGTACTATTTAGAGGCTGGAAGGGGTAAGGGAGACAATTTTATTGGAAGAGTAGTAAAGAGTTTGCTATAATTTTCTGACTTTGGCCTGCCAGCTTGGCCATTTACACATAAGTTAAATGCAAAAGATATATATTTATAGTATATTTAAAGTATACATTTTTATAATCGTAAGCCATTACTAAGAACGGTGCAGTTAGTTTTAGTGCTCTTAATTGAGACAAGTACACAATATAAAAGGATATGCTTTGTTAATATTTCATGTCTGAGGTTTACAACCACTTTAAAACTATAAAAATAAAATTACCCATAAATCCCAACAAAGTGTTAGACATCACCAATCAATATCTGCCAAACAAAAACATATTTATAAAAAAAGGGCATGTGGACTGTCATTTTTATCTGCTGCTTCCTTCCTCTGCTATCAGCATGATTCACTCCTGACAATTATTCCTGACACCAATACAAAAAAGGAGACGGGAGGTTGCTCCAGCTTATTGACAGCCTTTGCTTTATTACTGTGTGCTGTGTGAAGGGGGTGTGTCCCTTTCCTCCAAACAGCTCTTAGAGCTTTCTTCGCTGAGCTCTGCAGGGTGTAATTTCAGCTCTCCACCCCCTTTTTCCCATTTCCGTCTTTCAGGACAGCACCATAGAGAGACCTTGGCTCCTCCCCTTCTGAGGAAACACCGCCTTCAACTTTAAGATTTAAATCTCACCGCTCTCCCCCAGCCCCTCAGTTCTGGTGTTTCCTCCGGTGGGGAGACATCGCAGGGAACCAGGGCCGTACAGCTAGGGAGACTGAGGCTAAAATTTAGGCTGAGCAGAGGGGGGCGCGCGCTCTCTTACTCTCTCCTGCTCATCTTTTCTAAAAGAAAGTGCAGTCTAAGAGGCTAGTGTGGCTGAGTACCTTATTAAAACTGCACATCACGCTCCCCCATCTTCCCTTAGCGAAGTTGCAAGCTGGGGGGGGTCCGTTTTCCTTTTTGCCTAGGGTGGCATAGGCGGAGGCACAGGAGACCGCCCTGCTTGTGCAGCCAGCGTGGGAGCTCTGAGCGCTGGGTCGGAAGACGGGCGACGTCATTTCCGGCGGAGGTCAGTGCTTTCGTCTGACCCGTGACTTCCGGTTCCGGTCGCGGTATCGAAAACGGACCGCGCGTTCGGCTGGTGCTGCCTCTGACCTGCTGTGGTGACAGCGCACAGGGGCTTGGATCACCACTATACTCGAAGGAGATGTCGGAAGCAGAGGCTTCAAGAACCGCTCCAGGAGAATCCTGCACCAGCCACTCTAAGGTAAGAGGAACCCTGGGGTGGTGTTCCCTTACTGTTTCCTGTAAGCTCCACAGGTGTAGAACTCCCCCTGGTGGTGAAGGGGGGGAAAGGGTTGTGACTCCTTGGTGGTGGTCGGTTCCGGGAAGTGCACCCCTGGTGGCCCTCCGTGGTAGTGCTGGTGGAAGTTTGCTGATTGCTCCCTACTTTTAAATTGTTTTTCAGGGCAAAGCTACAGAGAAAAGCAAGTCGCCCCACAGTACCAAGAAGAAATGCCCCTCATGTAGAATCACAATGGGGGAATCTTGGTCTAAACCCCTCTGCAGGGATTGTATAGAAGGGCTAGTAAGGGAGCAGTCTGGAGAACAGTCTTCGGATTTAGCAGCATCCGTTAAGGAACTTTCCAATACGGTGCAGACCTTTAAATCACTGTTTGCCAGTCTTCAGTTGCCACAGCCGCAGGTCGTTTCTCCACCAGCACAGCAGAGTGTTCCCCAATCCTTAATGGATGCTCCCTCGGGAAGTGGAGAGAATCCAGGAGGTGCCAGATTCGAGGTTTAGGAAGAGCCTGATAGCGGGTCCTCAGATCCCCAAGGGGAGTCAGAGGGAGAGGAGATGGAAGGGGAATCCACAAGATCCTCCCGCTATAAGCTTTCCCTGGAGGAGGTGGAAGAGCTCCTAGGAGCCATTCACACCACCCTAGGAATCCAGGAGGAAAGAAAGAAACTTTCACTCCATGACCAGATGTACAAAGGACTAGGGGAACATAAGAGGAAAGTGTTCCCGGTCCATGAGGTCTTAGTCGACGCCATAAAAAAGGAGTGGCAGGACCCTGAAAGGAAGCCCTTCCTTTCAAAGGCACTTAAACGTAGGTTCCCCTTTGCTGAGGAGGAGGCGCTGGTATGGAACAAATCGCCCAAGCTAGACGCAGCCTTTTCGCAGGTCTCCAGACACACTGACTTGGCCTTTGAGGACATGGGGGCACTCCCAGATCCCATGGATAAAAGGATAGATTCCCTCCTGAAAAAATCCTGGGACTCTTCCTTGGGGAACCTTAAACCCGCCATGGCGTCCACGGTGGTGGCACGAAACATGGAGTATTGGTTAACGCAAATTAAGGCACACATAGAGGCGGGTACGCCTAAGGAAACAATCCTATCGTCTTTTCCCATGCTCCTTAAAGGAATAGCTTACCTGGCAGATGCTTCAGCTGAATCGGTGCGTATGTCTGCAAGATCAGCCGCATTGTCCAATTCGGCAAGAAGAGCCTTATGGCTTAAAACATGGCAGGGAGATACCGCATCCAAGGTTAAACTTTGCGGCATTCCTCTCACGGGAGACTTGCTCTTCGGGCCAGGTCTGGAAGCTGTATTGGATAGAACGGCTGACAGAAAAAAGGCATTTCCTTTTAAGAGAAAACAGGCAGAGACTAAAAGAAAGTCTCGGCCGTGGAAGAAATTGGACCCCCCAAAATCTGGTCAACAGAAAAAGGGGTGGGGACAAAAAGGGAAGGGGCGTGGGGGGGCTATTTTTCGCCCTCCTGAACAGCCCAAAAAGACAAAGTGACAGAATAAGCGTGGGAGGAAGACTGGGGGCCTTCCTTCCACAGTGGGAGATGATCACCTCCAACAATTTTATTTTGGAAGTCATAAGAAGAGGCTACAGGTTGGAGTTTGCAGAACCTCCACCATGCAGACTCTTGGTAACCACGCTACCGAAATGTGCAGAGAAGTCAGCGGCTCTCCTTTCCTCCCTCCAGGAGTTGGAGGAACAGGGGGTGGTAGTTCGAGTGCCAGAAGGAGAGACGGGCAGAGGCTTCTATTCCCACACTTTCGTGGTGCGCAAACCCTCGGGGAAGTTCAGGCTCATCCTGAACCTGAGGCCTCTGAACGTCTCTCTCACCTACAGGAGGTTCAGAATGGACTCAATCTATTCGGTAAAGACGCTCCTTCCTCCAAACTGCTTCATGGCATCGATAGACTTGAGGGATGCCTACCTGCACATTCCCATTGCAGATCAGTATCAAAGGTTCCTCAGGCTGGCAATAAATGCCAGAGAAGGGACCTTTCACTGGCAGTTCAGGGCCCTTCCCTTCGGGCTATCCTCTTCCCCCCGCATCTTCACCAAAGTCATGGTAGAAGTCTTGGCTTTCCTACGGATCAGGGGCATTTCAGTGATCGCTTATTTAGACGATCTACTACTTTTCGCCCCTTCCGCGGAACAACTGTCGCAGGACCTGCAGTTGACAAGGAACATCCTAGAGGGTCTAGGTTGGCTCCTAAATCTGGAGAAGTCCAATTTGATTCCTTCGCAAAGGGTAATCTTTTTAGGTTTCCTGTTGGACTCAACAAAACAGAAGGTCTTCCTACCTATGGAAAAAATCCAGAAGGTAGACAGGGCTATGTTGTTACTCCAGGGCAGCCAACAAATATCAGTAAGAAAGGCTATGTCAGCCTTGGGGTTACTGACGGCAGCACTTCCAGCAGTCCAGTGGGCAGGTTTACACTTTCGCCCGTTACAACTATTTATCCTGAGCAGTTGGGACCACAGTCAGGAATCTTTGGATTCCCTGATAACTGTACCGGACCAGGTCAAGAGATCCCTATGGTGGTGGCGGAAAGAAGCCAATCTCTCACAGGGTCTGGATTGGGTTTTGCCGGTGTCCAGATGCGTCACGACCGACGCAAGTGGCATGGGTTGGGGGGCGCATATGGAGGACCGGGTGGCTCAGGGAGGCTGGCGGAAGGAGGACGCAGGAAGATCCTCCAACTGGAGGGAGCTGAAGGCAGTAGCCTTGGCACTCAGAACCTTTCAAAAGGAACTTCAGGGACAGCACGTGAGAGTCCGGTCGGACAACTCCTCAGCTGTAGCCTACATAAACCGGCAGGGGGGTACCAGGAGCAGACCCTTGTGGACCCTGGTAGAAAGCATTCTCAGATGGGCCGAAGTAAACGTCCTATCCCTCTCGGCAGTACATCTGAAGGGAGAACAAAATCTGGTGGCGGATTACCTCAGCAGGAAACGGCTGAGGGAAGGCGACTGGGTTCTGAATCAGGGGGTTTTCGAGGCAATATCCCAGAAATGGGGAAGGCCATGCATAGACCTCTTTGCCTCGAGAGAGAACAGGAAGGTGCATCTCTTCTTCTCCCTAAACAGGTGGGATGGAGCTCTAGGGATAGACGCTCTGGCTCAGAGTTGGGCTTTCGACAGGTGTTATGCCTTTCCCCCACCTGTACTAATCCCAGCCGTCCTAAGAAAATTCCAATTGGAAAATACAACCCTCATTCTTATTGCGCCACATTGGCCCAGGAGACCGTGGTTCTCCATCCTGAGAAGTCTGGCAGCGGAACCCCCCTGGCTCTTGCCAGTTCAGGAGAATCTCCTTTCCCAGGGACCAATTTGTTGTCCCCAGGTGGGGAGATGGAGCCTTGCGGCTTGGCTACTGAGGAAGAATTGTTGAAGAACAGAGGTTTCTCAGATAGCTTAGTAAAGACCCTCCTTAACTGCAGGAAAAAAGAAACCCAGGTCATCTACCAAAAAACGTGGAGGCGTTTTAATAGCTGGTGCACAGAGACTTCTTTTGATATTCACAGCTCTATAGCGGTCTTAGAGTTCCTGCAGGCAGGGGCGGACAAGGGATTAGCCCTTGGCACCCTGAAAGGGCAGGTTTCTGCCTTGAGTGTGTTTCTGGAGAAACAACTAGCCGCTGATCCCTGGATCATTAGATTTTTTAAGGCATTGAGTAGGCAGAGACCTCTGAGAGTCCCCCCCTTCCCAATGTGGGATCTTTCCTTGGTCCTACAAGCACTAACAGGGGAACCTTTTGAGCCATTGGAGACATGTACACTAAAATGGATTAGCCTCAAAACGGTGTTTTTGGTGGCAATCACTACGGCAAGAAGAGTAAGTGAACTCGAGGCCCTCTCCATTAGGGCCCCCTTTTTTCAGGTTTTCCCGGACAGGGTAATTTTTAAGGCCGATCCGGCTTTCTTACCGAAGGTAGCCTCGGTGTTTCATAGAGGCCAGGAAATTGTTTTGCCCACCTTTTGTTTGAATCCTGTGAGGGAACAGGAACATAGGTTTCATAAACTAGATGTAAGAAGGTGTGTCCTGCAATATTTGGAGGATACAAAACCATTTAGAAAATCTGATTCCTTTTTTGTGTTATTTTCAGGAACCAGAAAGGGAGGCAAAGCCTCGAGGCGCACTTTAGCTAGGTGGCTAAGGTTAGCTATCAGTCAGGCATATACAATTAGCGGGTTAGAAGCCCCTAAGGGTATCAGGGCACACTCCACAAGGGCAGTGGCGACCTCTCAGGCCGAGTGGGCTGGTGCGTCTCCGGAGCAGATCTGTAGAGCGGCAACGTGGTCTAGATTCGACACGTTCGTGAAACACTACAGGTTGGACCTTCTGTCAGCAAAAGACCAGGCTTTTGGGCGTAAGGTTCTGCAGGCAGTAGTCCCACCCTAAGGTAAGGTGCTCGCTTATCCTCTCTATGGTGCTGTCCTGAAAGACGGAAATGGGAAAATCGGAGTTACTTACCGGTAACGTCCTTTTCCAGGAGTCTTTCAGGACAGCACAGTTACCCACCCTACTGTAGGGATATTCGTGAAGGAGTTCATCGCAGAAGAACGTCAGGTAAGATCAAAGTTATTATGACGTGTTCTTGTGTCTCCCCAGTTAACCGGAGGTCCTCTTGAAGAACTGAGGGGCTGGGGGAGAGCGGTGAGATTTAAATCTTAAAGTTGAAGGCGGTGTTTCCTCAGAAGGGGAGGAGCCAAGGTCTCTCTATGGTGCTGTCCTGAAAGACTCCTGGAAAAGGACGTTACCGGTAAGTAACTCCGATTTTTCTCACCGTTCAGACAAGCACTTAAGCCCGGGAAGATTTTACCCCTTACCTGACCAGAGCACTTTTTGCGATTCGGCTCTGCATCGCTTTAACTTGACAATTGCGCGGTCGTGCGACCTGGCTCCAAAACAAAATTGACGTCCTTTTTTTTTCCCCACAAGTAGAGCTTTCTTTTGGTGGTATTTAATCGCCTCTGCGGTTTTTATTTTTTGTGCTATAAACAAAAAATGAGCGACAATTTAAAAAAAAAAAAAAACATTATTTTTTACTTTTTGCTATAATATGCCCAAAAAGTTATAGCGTCTACAAAATAAGGGTGATTTTTTTTTTTTTGCCATTTTTATTATTTTTTTTTTTTACTAGTAATGGCGAAGACCAGCGATTTTTATCGTGACTGCGACATTATGGCGGACACATCGGACAATTTTGACACATTTTTGGGACCATTGGCATTATTACAGCAATCAATGAACTAGATCAATTGAACCAGATTAAATCCATATCTCCCCAGTAGAGTTAATATGTTGTTGGCCAGATATTCATATTTCGTTTTTGTTTGTTTTGTTTTTGTTTTTGTTTGTTTTGTAGAAAAAAATGAGCTCATGTGGCTTGGTTCAATTCTGATGAAATGATCAGAAGCTCTCATCATTACTGTTTTTTATCCATTTATTTTGAAAGTTCCACTTTATAAATTGCTGGCACTGTTACTTAGCTGAGCACTTGTAGCTTTCAAACAGAGCCAAAGATTCTCAGCATCTGGTACCTACTAGGAAATGTGAATGGTGAAGTAGAGCAGACCAACAATTTCTACAGTTAATGGGCACGGGAAATTAGCAACATTTTAAAATAACCTTGTTTTATTTGTTTTAAAATATTTTTAAAAGGCTGTTAGGATTTTTAATGTATTTTTCTAAAGTATATGTGAACGCTCACCTTGTCAAACAATCCATACATACAAAAAAAAAAAGCAAAAGAGTTCAGAAATTAAGTTATGTAATAAAATGGAATAACACAGAGAAAAGTATTGAACACCCTAACTGAAATATATTTAATACTTAGTACAAAATCCTTTGTTGGTAATGACCGCTTCAAGACTCCTGTATGGAGAAACTAGTCACATGCATTGCTCATGTGTGATTTTTAGCCTTTCTTCCACACAAACCGTCTTCAAATCTTGAAGGTTCCATGGGACTCCTCGATGAACTCTGATTTTTAGTTCTTTCCATAGATTTTTCTATTGGATTCAAGGCATGTGATTGGCTGGGCCATTCTAGTAGCTTTATTTTCTTTGAAACTAGTTGAGAGTTTCCTTGGCTTTGTGTTTGGGATCATTGTCTTGCTGAAATGTCCACCCTCGTTTCATCTTCATCATCCTGGTAGATGAGCAGACTTTCTTCGAGAATGTCTTGGTACATTTTTCCAGTCATACTTCCTTCAATGCCATGACGTTTGCAAGTACCGTATGCTGAAAAACAGCCCCACACCATGATGTTCTCACCTCCAAACTTCACTGTTGGTATTTGTATTTTTGGGGTGATGTGCAGTGCCATTTGACCTCCAAACGTGAGGTCCAAAGACACTGAATGGCATCCAAAGAGTTCAATTTTGGTCTCATCTGACCAGACTATATTCTCCCAGTATTTCACAGGCTTGTCTAAATGTTGTGCAGCAAACTTTAACCACTTCAATACCAGGCACTTAGACACCTTCCTGCCCAGGCCAATTTTCAGCTTTCAGCGCTGTCGCAATTTGAATGACAATTGCGCGGTCATGCTACACTGTACCCAAACACATTTTTTTCATTTTGTTCCCACAAATAGAGCTTTCTTTTGGTGGTATTTGATCACCTCTGCGGTTTTTATTTTTTGCGCAACAAATAAAAATAGAACGAAAATTTTGAAAAAAAACAAGTTTTTCTTTGTTTCTGTTAATTTTTTGTAAATAAGTATGTTTTCTTCAATGACGTGCACTGATATGGCTGCCCTGGCATGCACTGATGAGGTGGCACTGATAGGTGGCACTGATGGGTGGCACTGGTATGCGGCACTGATGGGCACTCATAGATGGCACCGATGGGCACTCATAGATGGCACCGATGGGCACTCATAGATGGCACCGATGGGCACTCATAGGTGGCACTGATGGGCACTCCTAGGTGGCATTGATTGGTACTTATGGATGGCACTGATTGGTACTTATGGATGGCACTGATAGGTGGCACGGATGGGCACTGATAGGTGGGCACTGACAGGTGACACTGGTGACACTGGTGGCATTGCTGCGCAGAACTGAAATATAATAGTGCCAATCAGTGCCCATCCGGGCCACCTATCAGGGGGACGGAAATTATTCAGACCCCCTTAAATTTTTCACTTTGTTATATTGCAGCCATTTGCTAAAATCAT
Organism: Lithobates clamitans; assembly: GCA_037952925.1. NCBI lineage: Eukaryota > Metazoa > Chordata > Amphibia > Anura > Ranidae > Lithobates > Lithobates clamitans. Next base: position 632,853 of record JBBGZY010000727.1, read on the forward strand.
TTAATTTCAATTTTTCCTCATTAATGTACACACAGCACCCCATATTGACAGAAAAACACAGAATTGTTGACATTTTTGCAGATTTATTAAAAAAGAAATACTGAAATATCACATGGTTCTAAGTATTCAGACCCTTTGCTCAGTATTTAGTAGAAGCACCCTTTTGATCTTATACAGCCTTGAATCTTTTTGGGAAAGATGCAACAAGTTTTTCACACCTGGATTTGGGGATCCTCTGCCATTCTTCCTTGCAGATCCTCTCCAGCTCTGTCAGATTGGATGGTAAACGTTGGACAGCCATTTTTAGGTCTCTCTAGAGACGCTCAATTGGGTTTAAGTCAGGGCTCTGGATGGGCCATTCAAGAACAGTCACGGAGTTGTTGTGAAGCCACTCCTTCCTTATTTTAGCTGTGTGCTTGGGGTCATTGCCTTGTTGGAAGGTAAACCGTCGGCCCAGTCTGAGGTCCTGAGCACTCTGGAGAAGGTTTTCGTCCAGGATATCCCTGTACTTGGCCGCATTCATCTTTCCCTCAATTTCAACCAGTCGTCCTATCCCTGCAACTGAAAAACACCCCCACAGCATGATGCTGCTGGTGATGAGCAGTGCCTGGTTTTCTCCACACATACCACTTAGAATTAAGGCCAAAAAGTTCTATCTTGGTCTCATCAGACCAGAGAATCTTATTTCTCACCATCTTGGAGTCTTTAAGGTGTTTTTTAGCAAACTCCATGCGGGCTTTCATGTGTCTTGCACTGAGGAGAGGCTTCTGTCGGGCCACTCTGCCATAGAGCCCTGACTGGTGGAGGGCTGCAGTGATAGTTGACTTTCTACAACTTTCTCCCATCTCCCGACTGCATCTCTGGAGCTCAGCCACAGTGATCTTTGGGTTCTTCTTTACCTCTCTCACCAAGGCTCTTATCCCCCGATAGCTCAGTTTGGCCAGACTGCCAGCTCTAGGGAGGGTTCTGGTCGTCTCAAATGTCTTCCATTTAAGGATTATGGAGGCCACTGTGCTCTTCGGAACCTTAAAGCGGGGTTCCACTCAAATTTTTAACTTACTCTTACCCCCTTCAGTTAATTGCATAGATGTTCAAATTTTTTTTATCGCTGTAATTACCTTTTATATTGTACTTTATTGTGGCACTTCCTGTCTCTCCGCCCATGGGAGTAGGCGTGTTTATTGCCTTTCCCCTACGCCACACTGTCTCCTGGGAGCTTAGTGTCAGGCTTCCCAAGATTCAGTGCGGAAACAATGATCATGCACATGAATAAGCTGTGAATGAACAGCATTCACCGCATCCAGGAAATCAATGCTTGTGGGCTTCACATACCCACAAGCAAGATGGAAACAGCCAGCATCACATTTTTTAAGTTATTCTTCAGTACGAAAACAGACAGGCGGAAATATTACACCCAAACTGTGAGTATTATTTTGGGATTAGCAAAGTGTCTCAATGACCTAAAAATAAAAAAAAAAAGATTGGTCGCCGGACTCCCGCTTTTAAGTGCAGCAGAAATTTTTTTTGTAACCTTGGCTAGATCTGTGCCTTGCCACAATTCTGTCTCTGAGCTCTTCAGGCAGTTCCTTTGACCTCATGATTCTCATTTGCTCTGACATGCACTATGAGCTGTAAGGTCTTATATAGACAGGTGTGTGGCTTTTCTAATCAAGTCCAATCAGTATAATCAAACACAGCTGGACTCAAATGAAGGTGTAGAACCATCTCAAGTATGATCAGAAGAAATGGACAGCACCTGAGTTAAATTTGAGTGTCACAGCAAAGGGTCTGAATACTTAGGACCATGTGTATATATGTATGTATGTATGTATGTATATATATGTATGTATGTATATATATATGTATGTATATATATATATGTATGTATATATATATATATGTATATGTATATATATATATATATATATATATATATATATATATATATATATATATATATATATATATATATATATATATATATAAAATTTTAAAACTGACCACACTGGGATAGATGTGCTCCTATGCCTGGTGTGGTTTGAAATGGGAAAGCAGAGGACTGGTAGGATCAGAAATGCAACAAGGACAGGATCATTTTTAACACGCGTACATGGTGTACAACAGACACATCAAGAGTATGAAATGCTGGGGTAACATTTATTCTTCAATTATTTTTGTTCTTTGCTTTTCTGTAGAGCATTTGTTCCACTGGATTTTCCTACAAACAAAAATATCACAGAGTTTGAAAAAATCAAGATATTATTTCAAGAACTTGGTAGCAGTCGTAAGTTGTAATTTTTTTTTGCTCCTTTTCTCCTCTTCAGTTATTCTAGTTGTGAATAATTTTTTTGTCTACTAACAGTTTTTACGTTGCATATGCTTAATGTTAAACTTACCGTACCGTATTTATCGGCGTATAACACGTCCTGTCATATAACATGCACCCCAAGTTTGGGAGGGAAGTTTAAGGAAAAAAACTCACATTTTAAATGCTCATCAATGCAGCCTTATCAGTGTCCATCTGCAGCCTTGCCCAAAACTACAGCATGATGGGTTTTTAAATTTTTGCGCTGCCGAGATACACGGAGCCGGATGTCCTGTGTATTCGTCTCCTCTCGTCTCGTCTCGCAGTCCTAACCAGTCCCACCTCCTATGATGGGCACAACTCCAGTCCAATGGCGGGATGTAAAGGCTAGGAGGCGGGAATGGGCGTGCCTGCGAGCTGTGCCGAGCACACAGTACACTCGGCTCGGTCTATTTCGGCGGCGCTCGCTCCTCTTCCCCTCAGAGACAGCGGGGATCGTCGTATAACGCGCACCCATGATTTTCCCCTGATTTTAAGGGGGAAACAGTGCGTGTTATACACCGATAAATACGGTAATAGTAGTTGAATTTCCAAACAGAAATATTAAAGGCAGCTGGTTTCGATAAATAACAATCAGGTATAGCAATAAACATTTGCATACAAATCTCAATCAAAGTAATGGAACATAGTCTTCTGAATTATCAAACGAATCATACATAAACAGTATAGTAAAATCCATGTTTACCCAATTATTCTTTCTTTGGTATGGTTTCAGTAGACATTACTGTGCTTTTCACATAAACATAATTTTATGTGAAATATCTGCTAAAACATCTATTTTTACCATTTTTGTGAGTAAATAAATAATGACGTTGAGTGTTCATAATTGCCTTTTAACCACTTCAGCCCCAGAAGATTTGGCTGCTTAGTGACCAGGCAATTTTTTGCGATATGGCACTGCATTGCTTTAACTGACAATTGCGCGATTGTGCAACGCTGTACCCAAACAAAATTGACGTTCTTTTTTTCGCACAAATAGAGCTTTCTTTTGGTGGTATTTTATCATCTCTGCGGTTTTTATTTTTTGCGCTATAAACAAAAAAGAGCGACAATTTTGAAAAAAAAAAACACTATTTTGTACTTTTTGCTATAATAAATATCCCCATTTTTTTTTTTTAAAGCTAATTCGTTCCTCAGTTTAGGCCAGTATGTATTCTTCTACATAATTTTGGTAATAATAATCTCAATAAGCGTATATTGATTGGTTTGCGTAAAAGTTATAGCGTCTACAAAATGGGGGATAGATTTATGGCTTTTTTTTTACTAGTAATGGCGGCGATCTGTGATATTTTTATCGGGACTGTGACCTTATGGCGGAGACATCGGACACTTTTGACACATTTTTGGGACGATTGACAATTGTTCAGCGATCAGTGCTATAAAAATGATTACTGTGTAAATGTCACTGGCAGGGAATGGGGTTAACACTAGGGGGCGATCAAGGGGTTAACTGTGTTCCCTAGTGTGTGTGTTCTAACTGTGGGGGGAGGGGACTGACTATCAGAAATGACAGATCGTGTTTCCTAGCTATTAGGAACTCACAATCTGCCTCTCTCCTCACAGAACAGGGATTTGTTTGTTTACACACACATGTTCCTGTTCTGCCTCTCGTGCCCGCCATCGCGCGTGGCCGGCAGTCATCACGACCGCCGGCCACGAGCATTGGCACCCCCGCAGTGCAGCGGGCCCACGCTCGCCTGCTTTCCCGCCTAAAGGAGCCAGTGTGCAGCTACGACGGCTTGTGGGATCATGCCGACCTGCTGCGGCATAATGACGGCGGCTGGTGTCGACAAGTGGTTAAATTGCCACTGTTCTGTTTTTTTGCTTTTGGAAAGAATCCAAACTACACAGGGCAAAAGTCCAAAAGCCAGTACCATATCATTGAGTCCTAGAGTTTCTAGAATGTCTTTCTGTTGCAGTTTTGCAAATCTAGTCTGCAATTTTTTTTTCTTTTGTCTTTTCAAAAAAAAAAAAAAAAAAGACAGTTTGTGGCTTTCAATGGCCCAGCATCAGACACCACATAACACATGCAAACATTTAAAAACAGCGCAGAGATGGAAACAAGCCCTTATTCCTGATAAACACATTTGCTTTTGTTACTTAGAAGAAGCACTGCTGTGTTACGATCATAACCCGGGGAAAGCGCCACTCCCAGAGGATGTTCTACTTTTGAAATCTGTTTAGAAAATGTTTTTTCTTAGCTTATTCATCAAGTCATCTTTGGGATTTGTCATCTAGTTAACTTTAGGCACTGCAGTTGCTTTGTAAACCGCATGATGCAAATCTCTATGTGTGAATGACAAAAAAAATTTCTAGCTTAGCTGTCAGTATTTTTTGGCTTGCTGATGTTCTATTTATTTATTTATTTATTTTTTTAATGAGTGGTTTGTTAACTAGGGAGTCCTTTCATCAACATATCCATGAACTTATACAGATTTAGCTACTGCTGATGCTTGGGAAGATAAGTTTTTGCATTTGAATACAACAAATGTGTTCTTTTGTCATCTGTGTACAAATATAAAAACCACAATAGAATGTGTTTGCCATTGACTTTGGATAGCATTGTATTATTTACTCATTGGCTATGCATATGCAATATATGTCCAAGTATTTTTCCCACAAAAAGGAAATCTTTGAATTCATGTGCAAATAAATGATGAAAAGAAATGAATTACTCTTTTAATTCAAAACAGCACTATCAGCATTTGAAATTATATATTTTTTTTTTATTCATGTGCGAGTTTTTACCTCTTACAACACTTTGTTTTTCAGATGGTTTGGATGCCTTGTCATTTTCCATTAGTTCCTTGACCTTGATAGGAATGTTGGCAGTGATCACCTACACAGTAGGTTTTTCTTAATTTCCTCTTTTGTGTCTTGAAATCCAAATGCAATTGAAGTCTTTTAAGTGACATTATTATTATTATGATTCGGGCATGACAGAATGATGAGCCTTTATTTTTTTTCCAAGAGCATTACTAACCCATTACAAATGGGAACCAGATTCTAATTTTGTTTACTGTTAATTATTCATCATCCAGATGAAAACACATAGGTATTAATGACAATGCTCTGCTTTTTTTAAATGAAAATATTGTAATATATACAGACTACCAGTGGTTCGGTCATAACCACCAATATTAACAGCCATCAGTTTAGTTGTTTAGTAGCTGTTTAACCACTTGACCACTGGGCACTTAAACCCCCATAATAACCAGACCAATTTTCAGCTTTTGGTGCTCTCACATTTTGAATGACAATTACTCAGTCATGCAGCACTGTATCTATATTAAATTTTTGTCCTTTTTTTTCACACAAATAGAGCTTTCTTTTGGTGGTATTTAATCACCGCTGGGTTCTTTATTTTTTGCGCTATAAAAGAAAAAAGACCGAAAAATTTGTAAAAAAAAATGCATTTTTCTTTGTTTCGGTTATAAAATTTTGCAAATTAGTAATTTTTCTTCATATATTTTGGCCAAAATTTATACCGCTACATATCTTTGGTAAAAATAACCCAAATCAGTGGATATTATTTGGTCTTTGTGAAAGTTATAGAGACCGCAAGCTATGGTGCCAATATCTGAAAATTGATCACACCTGAATTACTGACTGCCTATCATTTCTTGAGACCCCAACATGCCAGAAAAGTACAAATACCCCCCCAAATGACCCCCTTTTGGAAAGAAGACATCCCAAGGTATTTAGAAAGATGCATGGTGAGCTTTTTGAAGTTGTCATTTTTTCCCCACAATTCTTTGCAAAATCAAGTTTTTTTTTCTCACACACAGCATATGCATACCACAAATTACACCCCAAAACACATTCTGCTATTACTCCCGAGTATGGCGGAACCACATGTGTGAGACTTTTACACAGCGTGGCCACATACAGAGGCCCAACATGCAGGGAGCACCTTCAGGCATTCTGGAGCACCCAGGCCAATTCTGACATTTCTTTCCTACATGTAAAAATCATCATTTATTTGCTAGAAAATTACATAGAACCCCAAAACATTATATATGTTTTTTTAGCAAAGACAGTAGAGAATACAATAGCGGTCATTGCAACTTTTTATCTCGCACGATATTTGCGCAGCAATTTTTCGAACGGGTTTTTTTTGGAAAAAAAACAGTTTTGTGCTTTAAAAAAAACCAAAACAGTAAGGTTAGCCCAATGTTTTTGCATAATATGAAAGATGAAGTTACGCCGAGTAAATAGATACCTAACATGTCACCTTTCAAAATTGCACACGCTTGTGGAATGGCGCCAAACTTCGCTACTTAAAAATACCAGTAGGCGGCCCTTTAACATTTTTTACTGGTTACATGTTTTGAGTTACAGAGGAGGTCTAGGGCCAAGATTATTGCTCTCGCTCTACCGATCGCAGCGATACCTCACATGTGTGGTTTGAACACCGTTTTCATATGTGGGCGGGACTTACGTATACGTTCGCTTCTGCATGCGAGCACACGGACAGGGGCGCTTTAAAAGGTTGTTTTTTTTTTGTTTGTTTGTTTTTTTTATTCATTTTACTTTATTTTAGTTTGACACTTTTTTTCCCCCCAAAAATTTTTTTGATCACTTTTATTCCTATTACAAGGAATGTAAACATCCCTTGTAATAGGAATATGGAATGACAGGTCCTCTTTACAGTGAGATATGGGGTCAATAAGACCCCACATCTCACCTCTAAGCTGTGCCTGAAATAAAAAAAAAAAAAACGATCCTGGCTTCGATCATAGCGGTGAGTCGGTAGAAGCACCGGAGGGCGGCGGGAGGGGGTGACGTCCCCTCTCGCCTCCCGTAAGAACAATCAAGCAGTGTAACAGCCGCAATGATCGTTTTTATGGTGTAGGGAATCTCTGGATGAAAAAGCTGACATCTGAATGATGCCTGTAGCTGCACCCATCATTCAGATATCCACACACAAAGTCAAGGATGTTGTATGACGGCAGGTGGGAAGTGGTTAAAACACTTTTTTTTTTTTTTTTAACACAAAGTTGTCCATTTATACAACATTTCTAACACATAGCATGTACGTACCAAAAATGACACCCCAAAATAGATTCTCCTACTCCTCCTCCTGAGTACGGCGATACCACATGTGTGAGACTTGCACAGCCTGGCCACATACAGAGGCCGAGTATGACTGAGTATGACTGAGTATGACTGAGTATGACTGAGTATGACTGAGTATGACTGAGTATGGCTGGGTATTGCAGAGTATGGCTGAGTATCACCGAGTATTGTGGGGTATGGCAGGGTATTGCGGGGTATGGCAGAGTATTGCGGGGCATGGCAGGGTATTTAGGGGTATTGCAGAGCATTGCACAGCATTGCAGAGTAGTGCAGGGATGGCTGAGCATGGATGGATGGATGGCAGTTGTCACTGTGCAGCGCTGTGGGCACTAAAGATGCAGCCCACAGTGCTGCTACCATCCGATCCCTCCCCCTCTCCTCTCACAGTGTACCGATCGGTACAGAGGGGGGTGAGGAATCGGCGTCATGATATGACGCCGGTTTGTTTACATGTGATCGCTCCGTCATTTGATGCGATTAGCAGCCATTTACCGGGATCCGTGATGCGCCGGGTCCAGAGGATGGTCTCGGGTGCACGCCCTAGGGGGTGCGAGAGCGGAATTCTGGGAGGACGTCCCTGGAGTTAAGCAACCGCCCTGTAGCCTTCATTTGGCTATGGGCCGGTTGTTAAGTGGTTAAAGATAATACACTCTTGTACAGTGCCTGAAAGTATTCATACCCCATGACATTTTTTACAATTTTTTGTCATGTTACAATCAAAAACGTAAATCTATTTTACTGGGATTTTATGTGATAGACCAACACAAAGTGGCACATAATTGTGAAGTGGAAGGAAAATTATATTTGGTTTTACTTTTTTTTTTTTTTTTTTTTTTTTACAAATAAATATGTGAAAAGTGTGGTGTGTATTTGTATTCGACCCCCCTGAGTCAATACTTTGTAGAACCACGTCTTGCTGCAATTACAGCTGTAAGTCTTTTTGGGCATGTCTCTACCAGCTTTGCACATCTAGAGAGGCATTTTTGCCCATTTGCCCACAGAGCATCTGTGAACAGCAATTTTCAAGTCTTCGCACAGATTCCGGTCTGAACTTTGACTAGGCAATTCTAACACTTGAATATGCTTTGATCTAACCCATTCCATTGTAGCTCTGGCTGTATATTTAGGGTCATTGTCCTGCTGGAAAGTGAACCTCTGTCCCAGTCCTAAGTCTTTTTCAGACTCAACAAGTTTTCTTTTAAGATTGCCCTGTATTTGGCTCCATCCATCTTCCCATCAACTCTGACCAGCTTCCCTGTCCCTGCTGAAGAAAGGCATCCCCACAACATGATGCTGCCACCACGCTGGGGATGGTGTGTTCAGGGTGATGTGCAGTGTTAGTTTTCTGCCACACTTAGTGTTTTCTCTTTTGGGCCAAAAAGTTCAATTTTGGTCACCTTCTTTCACATGTTTGATGTGTGCCCCACATCATGGCTTCTCACAAACTGCAAACAGGACTTCTTATGGCTTTCTTAGAACAATGGCTTTCTTCTTGCCACTCTTCCATAAATGCCAGATTTGTGGAGTGCACGACTAATAGTTGTCCTGTGGACAGATTCTCCCACCTGAGCTGTGGATCTCTGCAGCTCCTCCAGAGTTACCATGGACCTCTTGGCTGCTTCTCTTAATGCTCTCCTTGCCTGGCCTGTCAGTTTAGGTGGACGGCCATGTCTTGGTAGGTTTGCAGTTGTGCCATACTCTTTCCATTTCCAGATGATGGATTGAGCAGTGCTCCATAAGATGTTCAAAGCTTGGGATATTTTTTTATAACCTCACCCTGCTTTAAACTTCTTCACAACTTTATACCTGGCCTGTCTGGTGAGTTCCTTGGCCTTTATGATGCTGTTTGTTCACTAAGGTTCTCTAACAAACCTCTGAGGGCTTCACAGAACAGCTGTATTTATACTGAGATTAAATCACACACAGGTGAACTCTATTTACTAATTTGGTGACTTCTGAAGGCAATTGGTTCCACTAGATATTAGGGGTATCAGAGTAAAGGGGGCTGAATACAAATGCACACCACATTAATTTGCAAATACATTTGAAAACCATTTATCATTTTCTTCCCCTTCACAATTATGTGTCACTTTGTGTTGCTCTATCACATAAACTACATTTTACGTTTTTGGTTGTAACATGACAAAATGTGGAAAATTTCAAGGGGTGTGAATACTTTTTCAAGACACTGTACATGATGGGTGGAATCTCCATTGCTATGCAACATCTGTTAATTCTGTTTCTGATTTTATTAGCCTCCTAACCCTGTGCATAGTGCCAGCTGAGCACGCGGTTGACCAAGTTATGTTGTCTTGGCTGCATTGGAGAAAACTAATGTCTGAGACTGGGCTGTGTGGCAATTAAAAAAAAAAATAATTTTCTAGGTTAGAGAGCGCACACCTGTATCTCATTTGTGACCAATGATACATCACTCATGTGCTAAGAGTGCATGTACAGCTCTAAAAATGTCTAGATTATTGTATATGCAGATATGACTGCTGTTAGAGTATGTGCAATGACTCCACACCAGATGATCATGTGATAATCCATGATCCATTTATCCATAATTCCATGTTTTTTGTTTTTTGTTTTTTTTAAACTATGCAAACTAAACTGATTTTCCTGTCTGAATTTGCAAATGCACCTTATATATACAGGGCCGCAAGACCATTTGTTGATGGTACCAACATTTTAAATTACATTTGTTTTTAACATGAAAACCTTGGTGCAAAATGTTGTCACATCATTTCCCCTCAGCCCTCACTGTTCAGTAGGTAATCCTAGTACTAATCTAGTATTTCATGCACCATAGTTAATCTCCTTTGATATATCAATGACAAACATTGGCAGTGACATACTATATGCCAAGTAGTCACTGCTGAAAGGAACTTCACCAAGATGTCTGTCCTAAAATAAACTGATCTTAAACCTATTATTATTTTGCCTAGCAACTGTTTAGTCTACCTTTTTATTCTTCTAGTGTAGTAGAGGAGAATTAAGTGAAGAATCCTTGTGGTTACTGCGGTTAATAGCCACTTTAAAAAATGATGCCCATTGTGAGCAATTGCTAATTGACGTCTTCCGCATACAGAAGCTTGGAGGCATTTAAAGTGTATTTAAATAAAAAAAACAAAAGTTTAAAATAATGCAGCTTAGCAACTTTTAAAGTTTTTTTAAAACATTAAAAAACTTTGTTTTCTTTTTTTGGCTTTTTTCCCTTTGTTTTTGTGATCTGGCCAGAGGCACACTTCATATCTTAGGGTGGCTCCACTCTATATGGCATTGTCAAACTTGAAGAGAGTCCTCTGTGTTGTGATTATGTGTGTTTTACTGCAGCGGCAACACAAGGCACTCTGTGTCGTGCTATTCATTGAGAATGACACCCCAATGCACAAGCACAATAAGTGGCAATAGGCTTGCTTTACAGTGCATCACAGAACAAGTATCTTGCAGTGTGCTGCATTAAAAAAAAAATGCAGGTCTGTGTTTTATTTTATTTTTTTTTCCTGTTGCCATGAGTTGGAAACCCATTCTTGATGACCTAGTTTCCTTAAAGCTGTGTTCCATCTGCAATTTTTTTTAGTCAGCAGCTACACTTACCTGTCCAGGGAGCCCGTGACGTCCCCCCCCCCCCGAGGCCGATCCGTACATTAGATCGGTTGCAGGTGCCGCCATTCTAACTAAGGGAAACCGGCAGTGGAGCCTTGCGGATTCACTGCCCATTTTCTACTGCGCATGCGTGGGTAGCGCGGTGCTTTCTGTATGGCCAGCTGTCTTCTGGGACACACACAGGTCCCAGAAGACAGCAGGGGGGCTCGCCACATAAAAGGATATGGACGTCCTACGCCACGGACCGAAAGTACACTATGTACTTCATAAAAAGGTGCTATATAGGAAAACAACTTTTTTTTTATATATCCAAAAACGAGGGGTGGTCTTTCGTTTAAGACCACCTCTCAAAAGTGGGTGGAACTCCGCTTTAATGCAACACACATTCACTTGTACGCAGTAGTGCACAGCAATCAGACAATGAGGATTCCCTCTGCCTCCCCCCACACCAACTGCAGAGGCCCCGAAGACTCCCCGCATGGCAGGGGGCACAGCGAGACGGGATTTATTCTGGTAACTTGACCCCGGGCCTTCATCCGCGGACTCTCCAAGGTTGGCGGCCGCCAAAGACACACAAGGCCCTGAGTCGGATCCAGAGGAATCCATCACCTATCAGGAGGGCCTGGATGTCTGCACAGAGTGGAGATATCACCCCACAGTGAGTACACAGATGAACCCACTTCTGTCCCCAACCTCCACAGAATCGCTGCTGGGCAGCACTCTAGACGGCCTTCTAGTCTCCCCAATGGAGGATCTGACAAACTCTCCTGAACACCTCGGGGCCCACAACAAATCAAGCCTTAAAACTCCTACTGGCTTATTATTAATGGAGACATTTTCTAAAATGCTTTCCAGGGGCTTGGCCTAAACTGCTACACAGATCACTTCCACTCTCAAGGCAGACCTAAATCACCTAGGGGCCAGAATATAAGCCAACAAAGCCAAAATTGACCAAACCATTGCCAAAGCTAACCGGAATACTGACAGGATTCAGGAATTGCATAAACATTTGGACATTACATTTTCAAAATTGGATGATCCTGAAAATAGATCCCACAGGTATATTTTTAGACTCGGAGGCCTCCCTTAATCTTTCAAAGAAACTGACAAGATCGTCCACATGTTTGTTAAAAAAAATTTATTCCAGATATACCACACCATCTCCTAGAAATGGATCGTGCCCATAAGGCCCTTCAGCCCCCACACCAGGATGGCCTACCCAGAGACATGGTGGTAAAACCACATTTTTACAAGGTTAAGGATGAAGTCATGCGGCGAGCCCGGGAAACGGAAAATCTTACTATACAAGGACACCCCATTCAAGTATTTGCGGACTTGTCACCTTACACAATACAAAAAAGATCTTTAAAACCTCTTCTTCAGGTGTTGTCACAAAAATCTATCACCTACAGATGGTCCTTTCCGCCTAAATTTTGCTCACATGAACAAATTATTACGGCTTCTCAACATTCGCAGATGGAGAGCGTCTACTTCTGCAACTGGGCCTCCTCTCCCAGGTACCAGCAACCTCATCAGATCCCAGAGCCCCCATCTCAACAAAAAGGCCTCCCCCCACAAGTCCTATCAAGCCTATATGGCAAAAGCAACAAGCGAAGAGATCTAAGGATGGTCAACCCCCCCAAAAATGGCTCCTACTGAACCCTTCTTCATCTCCTAAGATTTCACTCACCAAATCCTGGACAGCTGAGTCTTCCAGTCACTTCTTTCTACCTTCAAACAAACTTGTTCTGGCCCATTTCTTCTACCACTCCTATGACAACTGAGCAAAATAACCACTACAACAGCTCTGAACTGTTGTCATTTACCCTGGACACCAACCAGACTCGACCAGACCCCCTGAGTAACTCTGACCAAAGTCATCACATCTCAATGAGAGACGGTAATATTCCCCCCCCCCCCCAAAGGCTCTTTGGGTCCACACAGACAACCTATCCTAACCTGTGAACACTTACCTGGTTGATCTGAAGTGGTTCCCTCCCCACTGGGTGTCTAGGAGGGGGAGGCAGAAACTCCCAATCAGTGGTGATTTGGTCACACCACACTCGTATGTTTAAAGGAAAATTATTTTCTTTCCTTTTTAATTTTACTTGTTTTTACCGCATGCAGATCCAGGTCTCCACATTTATTTTTAGTTTTTAGTTGGCGGAGAGGCTGGAGCGGCCACACTTTGCCTCCAACTGTCTCAAGGTGGTGTTCTCCCTTCCCCCGGGGACTGTGCTACACTCCTCACGTTAAGGGTTGTTTTTTGGGAAAAGATTTGCAGTAAGGGAGTCGCCGCACCTTCTTCCTGCAAAGGGGTTGGGGTTTCTTCTTTGCTGCTTTAGTATTGTTTGTTATACTTCTTGGTTACGTTTCTTTGACTTGCCATGTCTTCTCTTCTCAGGAAATGGTCCACACCACTCCTCCCTCTTACCCCTCCTCTTTTTTTTTTCGGGTCACCTAGAAGCTCATACCCATGACCTACCCTCCACCCTTGGGAGTTTCGGACAGAGGATGCTAAGAACCAACACCTGCCTCCATGGGTCAGGGTAAGATCTCAATGGTTGACGTGATTATCCCACCCTCTGATCCATCCATGCTGACAACACCACATCCCCCCCCCCCTCTGTATAGCCACCCACAACGTTCAAGGGAATAATTCCCCAGTTAAAAGATGGAAATTATTCAGACAATATCAATCACAAAAGATTGATATCCTTTCACTACAAGAAACCCATTTCCCTTCCACCTATAATCCCTCCTTCTTGCATAGCAACTACCCCCAGTTCTATCTCTTCAATGCAGGGAACAAAACAAAAGGCATAGCCATATGCTTTTCTAAAAACCTTAAATTTTCCCCTTCAGACACTATCAGAGATCCGGCAGGCAGATACCTATTAGTAAAAAGCTCCATAGACGGCATAACATACTCACTTGTTTCTTATTACAATCCAAATAAAGGCCAAGCAACCTTCTTCTCCTCCATGATGTCTACACTTGATCCACATCTGGAGGGGAAGATAATTATGGGAGGAGACACAAACCTTGCATTCAACCACTCCCTGGATAAATCGTGAAAAGGCCTTCCTCAGACGAAAAAGCCCTTAAAACAGAGCACTAAAATAGCCTCCGCACTGTGTTCGCTGGGCCTTATTAACATCTGGAGGGAACTTAACCCCTGGTCCAAAGACTACACCCACTACGCTACGCCACACAAAATCTACACTAGGATAGACCATATCTTTATTCAATTCTACGACCTACCTATAGCCACCAAAGCTGTCATTAGGGATACACCCATATCCGACCACTCTATGGTTCTTTTATACCTACAACAAACGCCCAACCCCAGTTCAAAATTCACATGGCGCCTAAACGAGGGGTTTTTAAGTGACACAGTCCAATGCACAATTCTTGTAAAAGACATTAAATAATATTTTCTACTGAACGATACAGACTCCATATCCCCAGAAACCCTGTGGGCTGCCTATAAGGCGGTGACAAGAGGGAAGATTATACAAACTACCTCTCGAGTCAAAAGGGAATGCAGGGAAATCATTAACAAACTCGCCTCAGAGTTCCACTTATTAAGCAAAGCCCATAAACGAGACCCAACTGGAGCGTCCTTATACCTTCTTGAATCGGCTCGGACAACCTTAAACCTAGCCTTAACCACAGAAACGGAGAAATACCTCAGATGGTCGGGAGTCCGGTTCTATTCCCAGAAGGATAAGATTGGTGCCAAATTAGCAGCCAAACTATCCCCTAAACCCTGGTCCAAGGCTTTCCCCAAAATATGTACACAGGCAAGAGAACTGACACAAAACCCACAACACATCATGGAGTTGTTCTATGACATCTACACAACCCTGTACAGAGATAAGAAATCAAGCACACAATCTCGCCTCGATGGCTTCCTCAACAACATATCCCTCCCCAAATTATCAGCAGAACACTCTGATCTCCTAGACAAACCAATAACTGAAATGGAAGTCATGGAGGTAATAAAATATCTCAAACTAAACTCAGCGCTGGGTCCTGACGGCTTTTCGGTCTGATATAAAAAAATTTGCCAATACACTAGCCCCCAATATGGTCACATTCTTTAATTCCCTCAGGTCGGGTTCTCCCCTGGATAAAGCCCTAAATTTAGCATGTATCTGTCATTCCTAAACCTGGCAAAGATCCGAGCGTGGTTACGAACTACCGCCCAAGAGCCTTAAATAACAACGATCTAAAAATCCTGACAAATTTTAGCTAATACTCTCATCCTGTATCGCTCACTATATCCATAAAGACCAGGCGGGCTTTATCCCGGGGAGACAGGGTCCTGACCAGATAAGAAGGGCAGTTGACATTTCCCTACTCAACTCCCAATGGGATGGCAGCCCAACGTACTGGAAAGATGGGGCTTTGGCCCCAACTTTCTGGGAACACTCCACTCCCTGTACCCTAACCCAAGTGCAAAGTTAAGACTCCAGGGCTGCTATTCATAACCCCTCAACATCTAAAAAGGCATCAGGCAAGGCTGCCCGCTTTCCCCCCTCCTATTTGCTATAGCTATCAAGACCTTGGCCATGGCGATTAGAACCCACCCTGATATTAAAAGAGTACTCTGTGGACCTCAAGAGCACAAATGCACTTTGTTCGCAAATGACCTCCTATTTGTTACCTCCCCTCTAATCTCGCCTCCAAAAATTTTCTCTTTGCTTGGTAAATTTGGGAATGCCTCCGGTCTCCAGGTTAATGTATCAAAATCATTAGCACTAAATATCATAATTCCCTCTAATTTCTTTGGAAATTTACAGGACCACTTCCCATTTACATGGTGCTCAACCTATATCCCGTATTTAGGTGACTCATTATACTCATCTAACTACCCAGCCGTTTTCCACAAACTGACGTCAGACCTCTCTACTTGGTCTAAACATAACCTATCATGGCTAGGCCGCATTAACGTTATCAAAATGACACTCCTCCCACGCCTATTATATCTTTTCAGATCTCTACCATCCCAATCAGGAAATCACAACTGCATAATCTCCAGTCCAAAATTCTGACATTTATCTGGGGCAGGAGGTGCTCTAAAAATATTCTGTTTAGACTTAAAACGCAGGGAGGACTTGTCTTCCCCAACATTTGGTGGTACTACCAAGCAGCCCCAACTTGCCAAGATCTCTATCGTATATTAACGGAACTCAAAGCCCGACTGGGTGACATTGGAGAGGCAAGCTGTTCCCCTCCACACAATCGACTTCATATTGTGGTCCCCCACTAAACTCAGACCTCCCATCCTAGCCCCCACCCTATTCCACTCACTGGCCTTATGCGACAAGATGCACAAACATCCCTCATTAATCTCACATTTGTTCCACAATCCCAATTTTCACCCAGGAATGAACATCCTAGCCTTGGTTTACTTAGAATAGGGAACTTCTTTACTTCTACAGGCCCCATTTCACTTACATTCTGCACAAGCAAACTAGAGATGCCTACTCCTGAAAGGTTCAGATATACACAAATACTCAATTTTCTTCAATCGATCTGGCCCAACAAGCCGGAGCCTCCTAAGGTCATGACCTACAAATCATGGTGCTCGAACATCACGGATCAGAGGGGAGGGATATCCATCATTTACCCTTGCTTGGCTGCATCTCTGTCCAAACCTTCCTACGTCCAAACCTTCCTACACCCAAACATGGGAAAACGACCTTAATATAGAATGGGATCAGGATAAATGGAATGGCTGCTTCCAATGTTCCTTTAAAGCAGGGGTCTCAAACTGGCGGCCCTCCAGCTGTTGTGAAACTACAAGTCCCATGGCGCATTGCAAGGCTGACAAGCATTACTCCCACAGGCAGAGGCATGATGGGACTTGTAGTTCCGCAGCAGCTGGAGGGCCACCAGTTTGAGACCACTGCTTCAAAGGTATATTAAATAATTTCTTGCTTGAGGCTAGCCTCAAAATACTTACACAGTGATACAGGGGTCCCTCTCTTCTTGCCAGAATCTACCCAGATGCGTCCCCGCTGTGCTTTAGAGGATGCAACCATGTGGGCACTATGTTCCACATATGGTGGACCTGTCTACGAATAAGAAGCCTTTGGAATAAAAATTTTCTCTCTGATACGCAAGGTAACGACTACACAGGTTATCCAAGCCCCAGACATAACACTTCTTAACCACAAAGTGGAGAAAGTAGATAAATATACACACGCATTGCTTTTCTTCATTCTCTTAGGAACCAAAATTACAATAGCGTCACACTGGGAAAAAACTTCAGTCCCAATCTCAGCGGTGAAGCACAAAATCTCCTGGATTATGGCACAGGAGAAGATGGGAAGTATTATACAAGATAAAACCTATGTCTTTGAACTCATCTGGGAACCCTGGGCCAAATACTGTCATATACCTATATACCCAGGAGACAACTCCTCACAATGATTCTTACTCTGGGTGACCCACCTGACTCGCCCTACCCCACCCTTTCTCTCACCTTACCTTTTCCTCTCTAGAACCACTTTTCAATCCTCCACTTCTTCCTGCCCACCTTCCCCTGGTCCATAGCTATATATATATATATATAAGACATGGCTGGTCTTGAATCCTTTAATGCATACTGGTTTATGGAAGGAATATTGACTTATGATCTCAGCTGCCTTGGGCTATCCAACTGCACTCCTAATCAACTACACTCATGCTCTTGTCCCAGGTCTCAGCACAGTTCATTGAATTGTTTTACATGCCACACTACCTCCTTTAAATGGGGACTCATGACAATGTTAAAAAGTCAATGCGGTGGAGGGACCCCCCCTTCCACAGCGTGCTCTCTTTAGGGATGGCTGGGGGAACCCTCTCCCGCCGGCTAAGAATTACTGTCCTGACTCCCCCACTTGGCCACAGTTCATTGTTAAAGCCTCCACAATAAAACCGTATCACATCAGAGCTCAGATCATATACTGAGAGACGCATTTAATTAACCATTCATTGTACAACACCTACTGTATTCCCAGATAATGCAATCTGTCTTTATGCTGCTTATCAGGCCGTGTTGGCCTGTGTATATTTTTACTCTTCAAACGATTTATTTTTGACTGTACCTTGTTATCTTACCTGTTAAAATCAATAAACATTATTGAACGAAATGTCTCCTGGCCCCATGAAAGTCAACGGTGCTCTACTGCCCATGTTTAGAAAGCAGGACCCAGACCCAACATTTAGTGACAGTGATGTCACTAGCACCTTCCATACCCATTGTCACTAAGCATATCCACAGCATTTCCTGCTGCAGGTTAGTCTCTGTGTTACTATAGGACATGATCTTGTAGTTTCTGGCCCAACAGCTCACACAACACCCCCCCCCCCCCCAGCTTTTGTTTTGACATACTGGTACTGTAATCTTGTAATTTCAAGCCAGGCAGCTCACACAGTAACCCATTAACCACCCCCTGCCACCCTCTGCTGCTGTCTAGGAGGACTACATTTGGAGCTACAGCTGACCATTCTTTTGCAGAGATGCCATCTCACCAGGCCTGCAACCACCCCCACCCTCAGCATCACTGCACTAGCAACATTGTGTCTGCACTTACCTTTTCACCATCATGCCTGAAACCTCCCCACCACTGCACCTTCACGCTGACCGTTTTCCTGCACACTTTTACCACCTGAGCTGACTCTCATTGCCCTCCTGCACCAACTCCTATTCACGCCAGTACACCTGGTCCATTTTCTTCCCCATGCTCTCACCACCTCTCTCACATGCCCCCACTTCACTCACCACTGCATCAAAGTATGCATCAAAGTATAAAATTTAGGAAAATACCGTGCTAAAGATCATAGGTGAATAATATGCAAAAAAGCAACTGCTAGAACCATGAGATGCACATAGGAATGGATAAAATAATACAAAGTAGCAGCGCTAGAACAAACGTGACCAAAAAGTGACAATTGCCTTTCTGATAATACGTTGCTCTCTGTCCATCCATTATCATGTGGTACGCTGTGGTTTGGATTTTATAAAATGTTTCAATAAAGTTTTTTTAGTTTACGATCTCCATGGTTTCAGACGTTCGGGTTCCCGCCTTCCAAGATTCACATCGAGGCATGGTTCCGTCTTCACATTATTTAGCATGATGATTCAGTGCGTTGCCTGATCCCTGAGACAACGTCAGATTAGGACGAAACGTGCGTAGGGAGGGGGCGTGCTGACGTCATTGCGCATCTCAGTGGACAGGTGTTCGCTTGCTGACTGGCTGTTTTGATATGACTGTTTTATCTTCCTAATTGTAAGTGCATTACTTTTACTATATTAAATCCCTTATGGTACAATATACACTATGGAGTCTCTCTTTTTATTTTATGGGCAATGTCTCAATTGATTCCTGGTGGTTGATGCTCGAGTACCTTTGGCTAAATTGAGGTTTATACAAGCTCCTTCCCTAACCAGTGGTGGAATATCATGTTCCGTTTGGATAAAGGCCCAGGTTGGGTATTTAGCCGCAGGCTCTCTAAAGCTTGCCTTCTGGTAAGCGCACAATCTATGTGGCGGTCGTTCAGAGGTATCACTTTATAGCACTCGCCTATGTGCTATTATTGGACTGTCATCCTCGCTATTTTATGTCATTTATACCTAATTTTTTTTTTTTTTGGTTATATTCAATCACCCCTACTGTACCAGTGTGCACTTCTATGATCTCTGTCACTGCAGTGACATTGGGGTATTCTGAGAACTCTGTTGCTAATGCATCTAAAACTAAAAGAAGACACCTGTATAAACTATTCAGTTATCATGTTTTTATGTCTGGTGTTCTCTTTTAACGTTTCTGAGGACCATTGTTACCTTTTGAAGTTATTTCTTTTAAACTTAAAACAAACCTGTTGAAGCATCAGTAGCTGTATTCACAAATTCAGAAGGGCTTGTCAGCATCAGATATAAAATCCTTTTAATGTTTTATCTTACGTGACACCACTGAAATGACAGTCATCATGACTTTTAGGAATAGGCAATGCTAAACACTAATCGCTACATTTATCCGACTCACTTCATGCATTTTAATTTATTGTAAGCCTTTTCTGAATCTGTTTGTTCCATTTTGCTGTAGAATAACATTTTTCCAGATATGTAAAAAGGAAGCTATGTAGGATAATAATATTTTATTATCTGAATATTCACTAGGGGGCAGTGGTGTTCAATGTATGCACTTGATCATGTCTTTTGCTTGTGTATATATTTTTCTCCACCGTTAGACATAAAAAGGGGGCTATTTTTTTTTATATGTCACTATTGTAATATTTTGATTATAACATTTTGAATGTATTTATTATTTAACTCCCTTTCACAGTTATGCATCTTTATTGTTTAAAAAGTTTTCATCTAAGCAAGGATTTGTCATTTTTAGTGCCCTTATTGTTGTGCAGCTCAGTGTCTTAAGGCACAGTACAGTAGTTTTCAGTTTTAAGTATCCAAGGTTAGTGTCAGTTTTGTACAATGAATAGACTTCTCTTTTGGCCTTGAGAATTTAGTTGTTCAAATTTACAGTTGCTGCATTATGTGTAATTCAAAGCAAACTGTGCTACCATTGCATCGAACACCATGGAAGTATGGTCTTTAGAACTTCTTACAGAAAACATCTTTAAAAATCTGATTTGAGTAGCATGCACTTATCTGTTTAGTCTGTGCTACCTCTCAGACTGAGTTTTCATGTGTTCTGCTGCTGTTCAGTGGAAGATATTACAACCTACCTAGATCTGAAGCAAGAGGCCACAGATGATACAACATTTAAAGCTGAACTCGGGGATAAGCAAATCTTATCTAAATATAAAAGGCATGTGTATTCTTACAGGAATCTTGGTGTGCTTATTGTAATGCTTCCAGGTCTGTGCAGTAATACAAACGTCACCTCTGTGCAGGAGCTTCCTGTAATAAAGACCAGTAGCTTCTGTGCTCTCGCTTTTTGCAGAGTGGGGAGTGGTCTGGTATCCGCCCTTCCTCTAATTTTCTGGAGGAAGCTTGTAGTGGGTGGACCCGCTGGGTTCCTCTCACAGCTCTGCCTTATGTGCAGCACAGTGTTTTCCCAGCTACTTTATAATGTATTAACTGGGTTTGCAAAGGCTTTGAGAGCACAGTCTTTGTGCCGGAGTTCTGCTTTAAACGCCTATAAAGTGGATTTGCAAGTACAATGGAAATGGCTTGCGAGTAGTAAAATAAAAGTCCTCGGTCACACATCTTTGTGGTAACCAGATTTTAAAGGAGTCGTAAAGCCCCATGTTTTTTTCACCTATAATGCATCGCCTGCATTAAGGTAAAAAAACTTCTGACACTGACCGGCCCCCTAGCCCCCCCCCCCCCCCCGTTTTACTCACCTGAGCCCATTCGTTCCCTCGGCGGAGACGTGCTTTTCCTCTCTGCCCATTGTCTCAGCTCTTGAATGGATAGATTGATAGGAACGCAGCCATTGGCTCCCGCTGCTGTCAATCAAATCCAATGACGCGGGCGCCGGGGGGGCGGCGCCGAGTCCTGTATTCTGTGTGAATGTACACAGATGCAGGACTCGAGAGCGCGCCTGCATGACTGTCCACCTTTAGGAGAGCCTTCTCCATCACAGACACTCGATGCGGGGAGGAGCTACCAGTGCTGCCGGGGGACCCCAGAAGTCCAGGATCCAGGGCCACTCTGTGCAAAACGAACTGCACAGTGGAGGTAAGTATGACATGTTTGTTGTTTTTAAAAAAAAAAAAAAAAAAAAGGGGTCGTAGCTTAATTACGGTACATGTAGCTAGCATTGAATAGAACTGAAACATATTCGTAGTTCTTTGTTTTTTGTGGTTGTTTTTATGCAATCAAAATTGAAATCAAGGTACAGTCAGCCTAAGTTTTCAATTGCAAGAAACCTTGCAGCCCCTTCTAAAAAGTGATATATGGTGAACCGCTTTTCAGAGCCATTCTGTCCCATTGTCCTCATGTTTGCCCACCGAATGCGACTGGGTATTTTTTTTTTTAAATAAAAAGCATTGCAGCCGTGGCATGTGGTGTTTTAATTTTTTTCATTTAATGAGATTTAGTCGAACACCGCCATCATTTTGGTTAATATGCACTACTGTGCAAACGTTTTACGCAAGTGGGGAAAAAATGCTGTAAATGTAAAATGCTTTTAGAAATAGAAATGTTAATAGTTTATTTTTAATAATTAACAAAATGGAAATTAAATGATCAGAAGAGAAATCAAATCCAAATCAATATTTGGTTTGACTACTCTTTGCCTTCAAAACGGCATCAATTCTTCTAGGTACACTTGCACTTTTTTTTAAAGGAACTTGGCAGGTAGGTTGTTTCAAACATCTTCCAGAACTAACCACAGATCTTCTGTGGATGTAGACTGCCTTAAATCCCTCTGTCTCTTTATTTAATCCCAGACAGATTCTATGCTCTGTGGGGTCAAACCATCACTTCCAGGACTCCTTTTCTTCTATACGCTAAAGATAGAGCTCTTAATGACTGTTTGGGGTTGTTGTCCTACTGCAGAATAAATTTGGGGCCAATCACACGCCTCCCTGATGTATGGCATGATGCATAAGTATCTGCCTGTATTTCTCAGCATTGAGGTCACCATTGATCCTGACCAAATCTCCAACTCTTTTGCAGAAATGCAGCTCAATACTTGCACAGAACTTCCACCGTGCTTTACTGTTGCCTCTAGGCACTCGTTATTGTGCCACTTTCCAGCCATTCAGTTTACAAACTGCCTCCTACTAGCCAAATATTTCAAATTTTACCGTATCAGTCCAGATAACCTGCTGTCATTTTTCTGCACCCCCATTTCCAAGTCTACAGTCTTCAACATTGCAGTTTCTTTGTGATTTTTTTTAAAGAGCTTGAACAGCACATCTTGAAATCTTTCCCTGTTGGAGACCTTGTTGATGCATTGTAACTACCTTGTGTCTTGTTGCTATGCTCAGTCTAGCCATGGTGTTTGAGCTGTGACATGATATGGTCTATCACAACCTCACCTTAGTAGCTGAGTTTGTCTGTTCCTCTCCCAGTTTTAAGACTCCTACCCAGCTGTTTCTGTTTCAGTTAATGACTGTGTTTCAACCTACCGTACATATGAAACTGATCATTAGCAACTGCTTGGTATAATTGGTTAATGGTACACGTGACTGTAATCCTACAAAATCCCTTACTTTGTACAGGAGTAGGAATTAATGCTGGTTTGAAACCAAATGGTAGTCGCACCAAAAATGTATTTTATTTAGATTTTTCTTTTGCTCACTTTTCAATTTGTAAATTGATAAAAATAAACCAGTGCACAGTACTGTATCTCCAAAGGGTATAGAGACCCTTGTGAAGAAACCTTGAGCCATTTGAGCCTTTTTTCCATATCATCTGCTACCTTGAACTACATTACATGAAACATTCTTTTAGAATGCCTAATATGTATTGTATTAAGGATGCACAGAACATCTCTGAGATCTTCCTGTTACTTCTGCCATTTTTTTCACCTTTTTTGTGCTTTATCTACTCTGATTGCTAGACACTTAAACTTTTACCAAACAATTGTGCTGTATATATCCATTCATTCAGCTATTGGATTGTACAAATGGAGTTTCTTTGTTAGCTGTGGTAGGTTTCCTGTGAAAAAATAATTTATTAATGTGAATCTAATTTTGAATTTTTGATTCTCGTTCAGATTCTGCCTTTTTTTTTTACATGACAGTCTACAGCTAAATCTGAGCACGCCATACTTCTACATTCTGTTACAGAAAGATTTAAGTCCCTGAAACTAGCCAACACTTTTTTTTTTTTTTTTTTTTTTAAAGCTCTAAAAATTTGGCCTGTATTACCTGCTCCTAATTTTCTGTATGAAAGTCCAACATCCTGTGATAGAACGCCTAAAATGTAATACTGTATACCTAGCTAAGAACAGTTCACTATGTCCTTGTGAAGTAATACTTCTGAAATGACGAGATGAATGCAGGGACTGCTTCTTAATCACATTTCCATGCGTTTCACATTCTTGGCAGCATTGTTATATCAAAGCTTATTATTCTGGCTGTCATACATGTTCTGCATTGAACTATCAGGGAACATTTTGTTTTATTACATGGGTTTTGTTTTTGGAGCTAAAGAGAAATCTTAAACTGGTCACTTGGCATTGCCGCTGGTCAATTTGTTATTAACTAACTTGCCATACGAAAGCCAAGTGTTCCTTCTGCCTGATCAAAGTAATATCTCTTCCAACTGCAATTTAGCTTTTAAAAATCAAATATTACGGGTGAGATTATGGCCGCTTTTTAGCACAGGTGTAGACAGCCGTTTAATAGGCCATTTTAGGCTAATGTTGAAATATATGTAAACCCAATCGTTAAATTCTCATATAATTTTTAACATAATGTAATTTCAAGCCAGTTTGAAGAAAAAGAAAAATCATTGTGATTGCTTGAATGCACAGTGCTTTAGCAAACTAAATGTCATCTAGTTAGGATTTAATAGGACCTCATGTTTCAAAACCTACTGTAGGCTGATAAATAAGCTGTCCACAGCAACCACTCATTTTTAAATATATAAAGTAAACAACAAATTGAGATCTAGGATCTATATGTATACAAACATTGCCAATTGACCACCAAAAGGAATTATCATGGATCTGTTTAAAATCATGCATCAGTGTCTATAGATGTGTCTTAGACAGCCTCTCAACATTTTCAACACAGAGGCGCCCTTGAAATAACTTTCTGGTCTCAGGGAACGCCTGCTTAAAAATGACTATATCTACAACTCATGAGACTTTAGTGTAATTGTCAGTGAGAAGCATGCTCCCTACACTTGTGTTCATTGGGAAGAATTTCTCCCTTATAGATACCTAAAAAGGTCAATAGTGTAAGTGGGAACTTATCTGAGAGGCAGAAATTGCTCAAGGAACCCCTAGTAACCTCTAGAGAAACCCTAGGATTCCTTGGAACCCTTGGCTAAGAGTTCAGTGGATACTACAATTCTTGAGACCTGTAGTTTCAGCAATAACAATCCATAGATCAGGATGTGAAATATTATGTTGATAATAAGGCTAAAAGTCAAACTGTTCCTGCAATATACCCATGGACACTGTGTGCATCCTTGGCACAATGGAGTCATGTATAGGTGCAAAAGTGCAGGTGTTCAACTTATGCTGCATGTCATGCCAACCAGTGTATATTGCATCATGCAAAGTCCAAATGGAAACTGAAACAGGAAAATATTGACATCCAGTGAATATTTTGTCCTAAGCCATTACTTCCAAGAATTTGTGTATAGACTAAATGTGATCAAAGGTCACCAGAGTCACTGTATGTGATATAAAATTAACAAAAGTCCCTGAATGGGAACAGTCTCGCCCCATGTGTATTTTTAGCAAAGTTCCATTGTAGAGTCAATGTCACCATTAATTGGAAAAATCCAGCCTGGCAGCGTTGGCAGGGACTCCTCATGGAAAAAATACTATGCCACCCTGACTTGTTTCGCCAGCAGGCTTTCTTGGAGGGTACATGGTATGATTTGGATTGTTTAAAGCACACATGGACATTATTTACCACTGTGTCTTCAGGGGAAATTGTTTGTCTGTGTTACCATGAAGGAAAAGTTTTCTCTATATGTAATTATATGACCGCCCAGTAACTGACTGACCATTAATTTACTATTGCACGACTCAGTGTTCCTGTTTATCTTTTCGGTAATACAGAATCTAAATTTACGCTGCATGGTGTAGCAGATGTTGAAATGCATTCATGTATACAGATGTTTATATTTTGCGCTATGTTCAAATAAAAAATATCATCTCAT
Source organism: Lithobates clamitans (assembly GCA_037952925.1). Taxonomy (NCBI): domain Eukaryota; kingdom Metazoa; phylum Chordata; class Amphibia; order Anura; family Ranidae; genus Lithobates; species Lithobates clamitans. Next base: position 658,718 of record JBBGZY010000727.1, read on the forward strand.
TAATTGAAATACTGAAATGTACCTGTCATTCCACAGATACAGATTTTGCTTACAAGCAGACATTACAATCTTTTTCTCTTTCCATATATGCTTTTTCTGTTTCTTCGTAGTGAATCTAGTTAGACATTGGATTGCAGTTGGACATGTAGGCAGTTTAATGTAAGGCAATAGGAAGCACTTGCACCATCAACCTTATTTGGGGAAAACTGTATAATTTCGTAAAAAAAAAAAAAAAAAAAAATAGTTTTCAAGGCATTCAATTCATATCTGTAAATAGTTAGCCAAGGCTGTCTACTAATTTAGATACATGGTAAGTGATGCATAATTTGGCTAATTTCTTCTCCTATGTGTAATAAACCAGGAAAGAAAGTTGCTAAGTCCCTTCTAAAAATACAGTATCTTACAAAAGTGAGTACAGTCCTCACATTTTTGTAAATATTTTATTATATCTTTTCATGTGACAACACTAAAGAAATGACGCTTTGTTACAATGTAAAATAGTGAGTGTACAGGTTGTATAACAGTGTAAATTTGCTGTCCCCTCAAAATAACTCCACACACAGCCATTAATGACTAAACCACTGGCAACAAAAGTTAGTACACCCAAAGTGAAAATGTCCAAATTGGGCTCAATTATCTATTTTCCCTCCCCGGTGTCATGCGACTCGTTAGTGTTACAAGGTCTCAGGTGTGAATGGAGAGCCAGTGTGTTAAATTTGGTGTTATCGCTCTCACTCTCTCATACTGGTCACTGGAGATTCAACATTGCACCGCTTGGCAAAGAACTCTCTGAGGATCTGAAAAAAATAACTTTCTCAAGTCGTCTTTCAGGATGATACCCTGAGAGATGACTGGTCCACCTGACAGGAAACACAATCAATCAAAAAGGTTAAAACCCTCGCCCCCTCCCTGTGCTCCTCCAGTTTTTGATTGTGTTTCCCCACAGCGAAACCATTTTTTTGTTTTTTTTTCTGTAAGGACCCGAAGCCTGGGGCTGGTGGTCTCCCCCTGGGAAGCTGAGGAAGCCTCTGGGTCTGGTAGGATTTTTATATCCTTCCTGGGGGGTTTTCCCCATCTTGAATAACCTTGGGGGGGGCAGCATTGGGAAGAGCCCCCCTAAGGACTGAAGGACCCTGGGTACAGTGGTGTACCCAGAACTTTAGGGGCCATTTTTTCCTGTCTCCCCCCTTACCTGTGTGGGTGCCACTCAGAAAAGGAGTCCTGGATATCCTATGGAGCATGTGTCCTTTCAGAGCTAATGAGACTGGCTTCCCCTCCATCTTTCAGCTTGGCAGCAGTGACTGGGGAGAGGGGCAGGCAGCTGGTGCTTCTAGGCGTGGGGCTGTGAACGTTCTGGTCACTTTGCCACTCTCCCAGTGGCTCGTGCTGGCTGTCAGCATAGGATGGCGCCGTTTGTTTAAGCTGAGGGCGCCATCTTCTCAGCGCCTGGGGGAGGAATGACATTGTTTCCTCCTCAGCGTGCCCCGCGTCATTTCCGGTTCTGGTCTCTGGCAAAATGGCGGCGGCGTTTCTGGAGGAGGAAGAGGATGCTGTCTTCATGCAGATAAAAGGACACAGACCAGGAGGAACAGGCGCCCACCTCTGTGCATATGGGTGATTGTCAGAGACTAGGCCTATTGAAGGAGCAGTAGCTCCGCGCACGTAGCCAATCCACAGCTTCTCTCCTTGGTAGAAGCCCTCCCCGGAAGTGTTCCCGGAAGTGATCGGATGATCCGTGACGTCACGCGCACTCCACGTGCGATCCATGCCGGCCCCAGCCTCTTCCTGACGGCCACAGGATAAGCCCCTGGCCGACAACCAACGATCCCTGCAGCACCGTCTGGATCAGGACCTGAGGAACATACCATGGACCACATAGATACAGATGAGCCTTTTTACCCCTTTTTTTTTCTGTAAGTGAGATCTTACGTTGTGTCATTAAAGCATCCTATAATACTGTACTCAGGTGGTGCTTCCTTTTCTACCCTTCGTTTCCCAGATAAGAAAGGCTCCGTTAACAGACGTTGGGGGGTTGGTAGAGAGAAACAGAAAAGGAGTATTCTCTTTTCCAGCCAGAAGTCGACCGACAAAGTCACCAAGTGACATAAGAGTAGGGGGAAGGCTTTCCAACTTTCTCAGTGGGAAGGGATTACGCAAAGCCCCTATATTCTCCAGATTATAAGAAATCTGGAGAATATAGCTACAGGCTGGACTTTCTCTCACCTCCTCCCCCCAAGTTTTTCTTAACTCACCCAGGGACCCCCTCAAAACAGCAGGTATTCTGCAGAATATCAAAGAACTAGCAGAACAGGGCGTCATAGTGCCAGTTCCAGAGGGTCAGCGAGGACAGGGTTTCTATTCTCACATCTTCGTTGTTCCAAAGCCCTCAGGGAAGTATTGCCTCATTATAAATCGGAGAAGTCTGAATGTTTTCTTGCGGTACAAGAAGTTCCGCATGGAGAGCATCTATACTCTCAGAAAACGCCTTCTGAAAGATGTGTTTATGGTAACGATAGATTAGAAACATGCCTATCTCCACGTCCCGATCTTTCCAGAACATCAGGTTTTCTTCAGGTTCGCAATTTTCTCAGCACAAGGAATATAGCACTAGCAGTTTGCGGCTCTGCCTTTCGGGCTGGCATCCAGCCTAAGGGTGTTTACGAAAGTTCTGGCCGAGGTGGTTGCCTTCCTGCATCTCCAGGGAGTAGCTTTGATGCCTTACCTAGATGACATTCTGATTTTACAATCAGAGTCGAGATCACCTGCTTTCAGACCTAACCAGAGTAACGAGTTCCTTGGAATCTCTGGGGTGGATTGTCAGCAAGGAAACATCCTCGCTGATACCTTCCCAGACAAAGGTTTATCTGGGATTCCTGGTGGATTCCTCAGAACAGAAACTATTCCTACCCTAGGACAAGGTAGAGGGCCTCATTGCGGCAGTTTCAGCTCTACTAGAGGCAGAAAGGATCACTTACAGAAGGATCATGAGGGTTCTGGGTCTAATGACATCTTGTATCCCAGCAGTACTGGGGGCTCAACTACACTCCAGGACTCTCCAGCACTTCCTCCTATTCTCCTGGGACGGGGAGAGAGGAACGCTGGACAACAAAGTTCCCATTCCAGGCATGGTAAGGGAATCGTTGCAGTGGTGGCTTTGTCCTCAGAGGCTTCAGGGGGGTCTCCTTTGGGGACAACTGCAGCTTCTTGGGATAACAACAGATGCGAGTTCCTGGGGTTGGGGGGGCCCACCTAGAGGAACTGCATACCCAGGATTCTTGGGGTCCGGGTCAGAGAAGCGCCTCCTCCAATTTTCAGGCGCTTTTGGCCATCGAGGAGACTCTAAGGGCTTTCGAGGGAAGGATCCGCAACCGAGAGGTCCAGATTCTTTCAGACAATGCGACAGCTGTGGCATTCCTAAATCATCAGGTAGGCACCAGATCTCGCGCTCTTCTGACCTTGGTACTAGAGATCCTGGTATGAGCAGAGCATCGAATCCTCTCTATTTCTGCAGTGCATATAAAGGGAACATTAAACATCAAAGCAGACTATATCAGTTGACAGCCAATTCTTCAGGGGGAATGGAAGTTGATTCCCAAAGTGCTCTCCCTGTTGTGCCGGTATTTCGGCGATCCAGAGATCGATCTCGTGGCTCACAGGAAGAACAGAAGGGTAAAGAGATTCTTTTCTCTTTCCCACAAAGCAGGTTCGAAGGGGATGGACGCATTGGCCCAAGTTTGGAATTTCCGATTGGCCTATGCCTTTCCCCCCTTGAGAGTACTACAGAAATTGTATCTCTGTGGGCAGTCTGATCTTAATCACTCCATGGTTGTCCAAGAGAGCTTGGTTTCCAACCCTGCGGAGTTGGTCCATACAGTACCTGACCGCGAGATTGTGTTTCCAGCGCGATAGCATCGCGCTGGTTCTCGGCGACAGGGTACTGTGAATGTCGCGCTGGCTCACTCATCGGGAAAGGAAAACTTTGTTTTCCTTCCGCGATGAGTGACAGGCAGCGCTGACAGCTGTCTGGTATGAATCCTGAGGCGGGAACACCGCGCCAAATTTTAAATGAAAAAAACGGCGTGGGTTCCCCCCTAGCAGCATACCAGGCCCTTAGGTCTGGCATGGATTGTAAGGGGAACCCCCTATGCCGAAAAATCGGCGTGGGGGTCCCCCCCAAATCCATACCAGACCCTTATCCGAGCACGCAGCCCGGCCGGCCAGGAAAGGGGGTGGGGAAGAGCGAGCGCCCCCCCCCTCCTGAGCCGTACCAGGCCGCATGCCCTCAACATGGGGGGGTGGGTGCCTTGGGGGAGGGGGGCGCCCTGCGGGGCCCCCCCACCCCAAAGCACCTTGTCCCCATGTTGATGAGGACAAGGGCCTCTTCCCGACAACCCTGGCCGTTGGTTGTCGGGGTCTGCGGGCGGGGGGCTTATCGGAATCCGGGGGCCCCCCTTAATAAGGGGGCCCCCAGATCCCGGCCCCCCACCCTGTGTGAATGAGTTTGGGGTACATGGTACCCCTACCCATTCACCTAGGCGAAAGTGTCAATATAAAAAAAACACATTACACAGGTTTTAAGAATAATTTATTAGTCAGCTCTGGGGTCTTCTTCCGACTTCGGGGGGTCTCCTTCCGACTTCTCCCGGTGTTCGGCCTCTTCTCCCGGTGTTCGGCCTCTTCTCCCGGGCCCCGCCGCTATCTTCTTCCAGCTCTATTGCCAGCGAGGGGCCCGGTCTGCTGCCGCTGTCTTGTCGCTGCTGTCTTGTCGCCGCTTTGGTTTTAGAGGGGTTAACCAAAGCTCCATTTGAGCCGTTAGATCAGATTCCCCTCAAATTCCTCACTTTTAAGTTGGCCTTCCTACTGGCGATTACATCAGCTAGGAGGGTAAGCGACATTCAAGTCTTAAATTCAATTAGAGCCATTTTTTCGTTTATTTGAGGAGAGGTTTATACTTGGGCAGGACCCTCTGTACCTCCCGAAGGTAGCCTCGAAGTTCCATAGAACTCAAGAGATTGTGCTTCCTTCCTTTTGCAGCAATCCCCAGAATCAGAGGGAAATTTGTTTTCATTGTCTAGATGTCAGTGTCTGGTAATTTACTTAGAAAAAGTTAGTTTAGAAGGTCCAGCCATTTATTATTTTTTTTTTTGGCCAGAAGAAGGGTCACCAAGCATCTAGAGCATCCATAGCAAGGTGGATTAAAAATACTATTTCTTTAGCCTATAAGCATTCTGGTACGGCAGTCCCAAGGGACCTTAAGGCACATTCCATCCGATCTCTGGCGACCTCCTGGGCAGAAAGGGCTGGAGCATTGGTGGAGCAAATATGTAAAGCCACTTCATGGATAAGCCAGAACACCTTCCTGAGGCATTATAGAGTGGAATTGCTGTCTCCTCAGGATCTGGCATTTGGTAGGAAGGTCCTACAAGCGGTTGTCCCGCTCTAAGGTAGGCCTGAGCTACTTTCTTCTCTCTCGGGGTGCGGTCCTGGAAGACGACTTGAGAAAATGACCAGTTACACTTACCGGTAATGGTATTTCTGGAAAGTCTTCTGTTCAAAAGCCGCGCCTCCTCCTCATCTGTGATAGGCAGAACACTCCATTTCCCAGCAGTCAGCGTATCACGGACATTCTCTCATCCTCATACCTCGGACGAGCATGAGAAAATGTCCATGATAGGCTGTACACTGACTGCTGGGAAATGGAGTTTTCTGCCTATCACAGATGAGGAGGAGGCGCGGCTTTTGAAAAGTGGACTGGCCGCCGAATGGTAATATCGCATGCTGGCCGCCGTCTGCCTGCATGACACGCTGATCATGTAGGCAGACAGCGGTAACTCGAGTATAAATCGAGGGGGGCACTTTCAGCCCAAAAAAAGGCTGAAAATCTCGAATTATACTCGAGTATATACAGTAGATTAGCTTTTGTGTCATTCACACAGAACACATGTACTTTTGGGTGAATAGCTATATAAATTATTTTTCAATCAATCCCTAAATGTTGATTGCATTATACCACTCTAAATGGCTTTTCAGTTTTTTGTTTTTTGTTTTTTTTTTATATCTTATGACCTTTTTATTTCCACCCTGTTAAAGTATATTTGCCAGGGCTTTTTGTGGGTTTATGTATTGTCCTTGTAATTAAAAAGCAGTGAAACACGATTTAATGATCAAGTGAATCTTCCCTTCTATAAAATGTTTCTTTCATAGGGGAGTTTTTTTCTCTCTGTTTGGTTTAATAATTTAGAAGTCAACCCAGCACTGATCCTTTTATATGTGCTTGCCATTCAGAAGTTTTAAGCCCCATACACATTATCAGATTTTCTGCTGATTTTTGTCTTCAGATTTACCAAAACCATGTAGTGCAAGGGCCTGTCTTATTGCATACAAATTGAAACTCCTAAGGTTTGACCTCATTCTATATGGTTTTGGTAAATCTGAAGGAAAAAATCAGCAGTAAATCTGATAGTGTGTATGGGACTTTAGGCCCCTTTCACACGTGCGGTCCGTATGTCCGTATTTCATCCATCCGTTTTCGGATGAAATACGGACATACATGCATCCCTATAGGATAGCAGTTCATCCGGCCCCACTATTGTCCGATTCTGCAGACGGAAGAAAATCCGCCCTGTCATCTGCCGGCTCAGCGGGGATCAACGGAACGAATCGGATGTTCACGGGTCGGATCTACACGGATCCGCACGTGTGAAAGGGACCTTACAGTTGCTACCTTTTTAAACTTCTTGGTCTCTCATGCTGTTTCCAATGTTTTGCGTGTGTAGTGTAGAAGGTCAGGCAAAAATGGTCTCTGACACTCCAGCTACAGTGTCGGGCTCTGATATAATCAGCAAAGCTTAAAGCTGAGTTCCACTCATTTTTGTGTTTATTAAAAGTCAGCACCTACAAAAAGTGTAGCTCCTGACTTTTAATAAACACACACTCACCTGTCGCACGATCCAGCGAAGTGGCTGCCTGAGGCCTCACTTCTCTCCCACGCCTCTCCGTGGTCCCGGAATTGCAAATGTGGGCACCTGGCTGTGACAGCGCATGCACGAGTCGCTCAGCGCCTCATCATTGGTCGGGCAGTCTTCAGGGACCTGTGACGTGAGGAGGGAGGGGGAGAGGAGAACTTCCGCTTGAGCCACCTGGCTTAACTCAAAATGTTTAAGTAGAGACATCAGTCAATTAATAAATTTAATTAATTAAACCAGGGTGGAAAGTGAAATGTAAATAATAGAAGGCAGACTGTTTTAGCTCACTATTCATAAACACTTAAAGTGTAACTCCACTTTTATTGAGAAAAAAAAAATCCACTCTGGGTGATATGTGTATATTGCAAGGATTTCAGTAAGTGTTGCAGCAGAGTCCTACCTTTTTTCTATTCTTAAGAAATCGTTGAATGTTCCACTGTGTCTTTTCAAACTATTTCCAAATGAAGAGTCTGATTCATTATGATTACCTTGTGTTCTAATGAGGAAAGTTTTGTAGTGTCTGCATCACTTTAGAAGTGTTTAACCTTTCGGGAGGATCTCGCCAAAACTGAAATTCCCATAGCAGGGGATACCTAATAATGTGACCTGTATCTTTCAGACTTCTGGGAAAATCGGTGAGCCAATCACACAAGCAGGAAATCGCGTTTGAGGGTTTTTGTACAGCAATGGTGTACAAAACGCCTCCGGGTCATTTTGCATTGAACGTTACATAAAACTACAATGGTTACAGATTGAAAATTAAAGGCAATTTATAATCACCTTTATTTAAAACATAGCTTGTGTAGAAATTGTATAAGCTATATTTTTTTTTATTTTTCACAAAAGGGTAGTTAACCTTTTTGAGATCACATAATGTCTGCACTCTGTACTGTTATACAGTTACATATATTTGTACATAACAATGGCTTTTTTTATTTGGCCTGACTTGTGCCAAATATAGTTCTAAAAGAAACATCTTCTAATAGAAGAAACACTAACAGAATAACTACACCAATGAATTAAGCCTGGCCACTATATAAAGTGTATTTCCACCTTTACAGTCAAATTTAAGGAAACCCCCACTATATGTATATTATGTGTTCCCATTCACACTCTATACTGCACTTAAAACTATACATTTAAAAAAATATATTTCTTACTGTTCTGGTTATTTCTTTGGAGCAGGATTATACAAAGGACTGCAAGCTATTCTGAATATACAATGCAGAATTCAAAGCTGAGATCTTTAACCCTTTGTTAAGGGAAACATTATTTAAAGCATTTGTTAACCTTAAAAAAAAAAAAAGGAAACAGATCCTATTCCCTTAAAGCATGTTATACAGCACAGTGCTTGTGCTGTGTAATTTGGCCCCTTCTATCACCTAAAAAAAAAAACCTGGCTGATCCTGCCAGTTTCTACCCCTCCCCTCTGTAAACTGACCACGGTGTATCATGTCTGCTGAGCCTAAACATGTCGGAGTGGCTTAACCACTTTAAATCTAGTTTACAACCGATAATAAGATCTACCAACACAGTACCTGCAGAGTTTATTACATTAAACCTGGTCTCCACAACTCCTTCCTTGCCTCCATAGTGGCAAACTAGATAGCTGGTTTAAGCAAGTAAAACGCACTTAAAATATAAACCACACTTTGTAAATATTGTTTTAATTTATGGTATTTGAATGTGAAAAAAATATATAAAGTATAAATGTTATTCTAGTTTGGTATCAAAAGCAGAAAAACACCAACCACACCACGTCTGCGATGCCCTCAGAACATAGGAGAAAAATGCTCATTACTTATTAACATTATTTATTAATCTGCACAATATAAAATGTCTATATGTCAAATTTGTACTGCCACTTTTAACACAAATGGCCCTGGATGATAATGTCAGTGTTCAAAAGGCTTTGATCTCATACTACACAGTTTGTGTTTACAAGTGACAGTAACTGTTTTAAATGTCAGTCGTTTTATAATGCGCTGACAACTGTAGTGTTTTTCTCATGTTCTGGGGACGTTGGAGCAGTGTTGGTCAGTACATTGCTGCAGGGATAGCTACTGATTGGTCTCAAATCCAGTATGGGAATTATAACATACTGACTGCTATTCTTTGGGGACCATCTTTCTCGTAAGCCTTCTGTCTAGGAGGATTTGGCACTTTCAAGAGTCTCATTTATGCTGCTGCACCCTACACAAATTTGGATAGATATATTAAAGCTCAACTCCAGCCTTTGATACACTGTACATAGTTCATTTGGCCCAAACAAACTATGTCCCGCACTATGATGTGAGATCGCTGGATGTTCTGTATAAACTGTATGTACATACAAAACACCGCACGGTGTTCTGGGTTCAAGCCGAGGATTCTTATCTTATACCCAGAACACAATAGAGTCTATATGATCAGTGCTTAGCCATTCATACAAAGCTATTTATTCTCATAATGAATACAAAGCATCCTCTGATTGGCTGAGTCAGAGAGGCAGGCTGATGTCACATCCGGTATGCTGTATATAGCCTCAGCTACATACAGTTTATACAGCACATCCAGCGGCCTCACATGTTAATGAGCGACATTGTATAATTTGTTTGGGCCAAACATACTATGTGTATCAAAATCTGAATTTCACCTTTTAAGTTGTGTGTGTGTGGTATATATGGGGAGTTTTACTTTTTTCATAGTATTGTGGTGGAGGATATATTGCTAACTTTAAGCTGAAGAGTTTCACTTGAAGTGCTGCATTTGTGATGCACTTTTACATTATAGACTTTATGTATTGGTCTTTCTGCAAGCTAATGTTTCTACTTGATGAATTGTTATGTTTCAATTTTTTTCACATTTTAGTGTGAACGTAATTGGTTGCGCCGGTATTGGTGCGCATACTAAACATTTTCTTGAGTGCAAATACTCATGCAAATGCTCCGATACCAAAAACGGATACCTTTTTTGTGGTGTGATTTCAGCCCATACAAAATGAATAGGGTTTAAAGGAGGAAGTAACATTGTGTTGCACTGCTTTACTGCCTGAGGGTCTGAACAGCATGCAATCTTTGAAGGACCAACGTGAATGCTAAGTTGCATCAGAAAGTACTAGCGCTAAATGTCAGGTTGTCTGTGGTCTAAATTCAACACCAAGCAGTAATCCAAAACAAATTTATTTAAAGGTTGGACATCCACCAAGTTCCTATTTTACCCTATGTAGTTAAACATTCTCATTTTATTAGCTGTGGTTCCCAATTCTTATGACTAGAATGGAAATGTTGACAAACATGTAGAAATTATTAAATCAGTGCATTAGTTACCAACTTAAAACTGAATAAGTCTGCATTTTAATCAAATTCATGTGCTGGGTTTAAAATTCATCTTTGCCCATCTGTTGTATTACAAAAAAAACAAAACTGTTTTTTAAAAGTCCTGGTAAATGTTGTCTCCTCTTCTAGGCTTATGGGATGTCCGCCCTTCCTTTAAACTTAATTAAAGGTACAAGAAATGTACATTACGAACGTCTGGAAAACACTGAGGATATTGAAGAGGTGGAACAGCAAATTGAAAGAATTAAATCAAAGGCAAGGAGAATGTGTTCTTATTTTTTTTAAACAGTAGTTTGTGAATAATTAGTTTTTCACTTTATCAATGTTGTCCAATTGCTGGAGCTATATGTAAAATTCATATTCAATGAATACCTCTTGTAGAGATCTTGATATGAATTAACTGCATTTCTTGCATCTGTAAATCTGCTTCTTGTCATGTATAGTGTGATGAAAGTAGTATTTATTTTTGGATGAGAGCGCTTGCTGATGTGCTATAACTGCAATGCCATATCAAGAGACAGACTTAGTGACTGCCTTGATGGAGTAGTTCCCTATTCTTCTTTCTTTTTTTTTTTTTTTTAAGTATTCATCTGTGTTTGTCCCAAGCATATTTGAATCCACTTACTGTTGACTGACTCATTACCTCTGCGGCAAGTCTATTCCAAGCATCAACTACTCATTTTATGTATTGGTTTTAAGACAATGTAAGCAATCAGAAGCAAGCATGTAGGTCGCCCGCACAGGGGCTAAAAAATGATCAGGTATTACAGAAGAATCCAAAAGAAATAAACATAACATTCATAGTTGAACCTTCTTGCGATTGGGATGATATTAAAGGATAATTAAGTTGAAAGGTAAGGGACAAAGGCCATACACCACAACCTACTCACAGTCCTCCTAGGGGTGGCCCCCATTCCTGAGACCAACCCCAAAGGATAGAGTTTAAGAACGAGAAGAAAGAAAAAACAGAAGGAAGGTAGGAAGGAGTAAGGAAAGACATAATCTAGAGAAGGAAGGAAAAAAGGAGAGGTAGCAGTGATTGTTTCACAGTGCCAACATCCAGATAGACGGATACAAAAAGAAAAGGGTTCCTCTTGGGGTAGGACTTTAGCGGCACTCAAATAGTAGTCACAAATTATAGAAAGATAATCATATATTTATAAAGAAAATACAAAGATAAAAACATGAATCATGGAGTGTACATATCAACCATAACTGATATCGCAAGTGGTTGAAGTGGATGGCAATAAGTTCACCCGTTTCAGAGTCTACAAGAGATACTCCTTCCTCAGGGGTAGGCAGGATATAAAGACTAATTGCAACCATCAGATGCCTATAGTGCACTCCATAAGGTTAAAAACTACATCAAAGAAAACACGATGACCACGGGAGACCTCCATCGCCCTTTGGAGACCCAGTATAGAAAGATATGCAGTAAGAAGCCCAAAAATCATCAAAAAGGGCTCACTACATGTGGGACATGAAAAGGGACCAGCTGAGGCCCATGAAAAGGATCCTGGTATATGCTCAAGGGCAGAATAAAAGACGGGTGTCCTTAGTATAGAAGAACATACTGGTTATAGTATAAGGGAGGCACTTGAAAGATGTAGATGTCTGGCTTATGTCTCTTCCACTGGTCTCATGTGAACAGGTTGCGTTAATTTTATGAAAATCAATAAAATCTATAATTGAATTATTACAAAACTGCGGAGACAAGTAACAACCACTCAAAATACTGTGTGTGATAGTACAAAATGGTTCTTAGTGATTAACGCATTAATACCTCTAAACAAGTATGCATATTGGGAACTCCAACTTGTGTTGCATACTTGTTCCAATTTTACCTTTTTAAAAGCAAGTCCGCATTGGCATCACAAATTATTTTTGTTGTGACAAGTTTCCTTTTAGTTATGTGACTATCTTAAATTGTTCAAAAGAATGTAAGTTTGAGAATATTTGTCCTGAAGTAATCCTAAAAATTGCTTGTTACCCCATTTCAGTTTCTTTGGGTCTTTTGAACCTGTGATTTTAAAGACATACGGAATTTTTTAGGAACATGATTATTTGTTACTATAGGAAGCCATTATCATTTGTAAGTTTATCATCCTAAATGAGATGGTATCTGAAAGCACGAAAACCAATTTGAAATTGTTGTTCTCAGTGGTATTGCAGGTATGGGACTATGGCCTTTACTGAGGAGATTTTGTACTCTAAAAAAAAAGTAATTCTCTTGTTTATCACCTAGTTGTGCAGGGTTCCTTGCACAATGGCTAAATGAGTTTAGATTTGTTCATATGAATTGTGTCTTAACAGTTTGGCCATCCCTAATATATATTTTTGTAGATTAATTTAGTCTTTTCATCTATTGTACATAGCAGTCGGTCATAGTATATATGGCTACTGCTTAAAAACATTTGAGGAGGGGGGGGGGGTCGCAGGTAGGCCTTTGTTGCTATACGGCTTTCCTCTTTGATCTATACAAGACAGATATTTTCACATGCTAAGATTGTAACTGTAAAACAGTAGTGGGTTAGGATAAGCTGTCCATCGGTTTGTGTTATAATATTTCTTTATTCTTTAATTCAGTGCAAGGATGGCAGACCATTATCAAGCAAAGATAGACAAAGTTTGTACAAACTTGAAGAAAAAGCAAAAACCCTGGAAAGGAGAGAGAGACATTTGGCGTATCATGAAAAGAGTTGCTGGGCGAAATGTTGTACTGCCATGCGACCATTTAAGGTAAGGTAATGCAACTTTTTCTATTAGCTTGGTATTTAGACCTTCAAATAAATAGTAAAAACATAAACATGCCCCCCATCAGCATCCAATAGGGCTTGGCCATGTGGCCCTTACTATGTGACATCAGTCTATATTATTCTTTCCAGTAAGGACAGGATTATTTTAGTGTGCAAACAGCATGAGCCAAAGCTTGGTGTTCTCACGCTGCAAAGACCTTTTTAAGGGTTACCTTAAAGCGATTGTAAAGGTAAAAATGTTTTAAAAAAAAATAATAAATACGTCTATACTTACCTGCTCTGTGTAATGGAATTGCACAGAGTGGCTGTGAACCTCCTTTTTTCAGGTCCCCTGTCGGTGCTCCTGGCCCCTCTTCTCTGTCCAGTGCCCCCATGGGAAGCCCCTTCCATTGGGGGCACTCGTGCATGCTCGTTCCTGAGCCCCACTGTTGCATCCATTGACACAGACAGCGGGACTCGGCCCCGCCCCCGCTCCCTCGTCAATGGCTTTGATCAACAGGACTGGGGGCCAAGGGCTCCTGTGCCTCAGCAAAGCCAGCAAGACCTGAAAGTGAGGGGAGAAGAGCTGCAGACAGCACTGGATCAAATGAGGGCTCAGGTACGTACCTTAATGCAAGGAAAACACTAAGGCAAAAAATGTTTAGGCTTTAGAATCACTTTAATGGTCTGCTGTGTTGATCCACCCTATATGTGCTGACAAGTAACTCTTGCATAAGATATTGTTTAAATACAAGAATTATGTTTATTATTATTTGGAATTTTGGTGTGCTTTGTGTATTTCTTGCAGATCTTTGCAGTAAGCCAGCATGAAACTTTGTGTTTGTACAGGAGATTTCTGTAATAAAGGCCGACCACTGTGGCACTCTCTTTGCATGCGCAGTGACTGATCTGGTATTTTCTGCTTCCTGTAGCTTTATACAGGATATCTGTAGTAGGTGGGCCTGCTTGGTCACGTTCACAGGTAATATATGGGTTTGCTAAGGCATTTGGTGCACACAAATTGATTATACAAGTACAGTAGGTGACCGTGATATTGTGTCAATCTCGCCGCTGTTATCGGCAAGATTTACACTTTGCGAGGCCCGTTGCGGGAGCCAGCGCCGAGCTGGCTCGCTCATCGGGACAGGAAAAATGTGTTTTTTTTCCTTTCCCAATGAGTAAAAAGAATTGCAGACATGTGTTTGGCATGAATCATGAGGGGGAACTCCACGCCAAGTTTTAAATAAAAAACTGGCATGGGTTCCCCTCCGGGAGCATACCAAATTTATTTAAATAAAGATTTTTTTTTTGCCCAACTTTCAGCTTTAAAGTTGCAGTTAACCATAAATGTGATGCATACAAGCTACATACATGTGCTAACAAATGTTTAAAGAACTGAGCTCCTACCCTCTTGCAGAGTCCACCATATCTCCAAGTGGGTTATTGCTTCTCTGCCTTTTGGCTAAGATCAAGTGTTGTATCTGTTCTTATGAGTTTCCAGAGGAGGCGCTGTGCTACTCTCAAAGGGGAGAGCCAGCAAATCCAATGGTGTTATAGTGCCTGGAAAGGCTGTTTCAGCAGGGACTATGCCAAGCTGCCCGACAGATACTGGGGGCTGGCCGATGGTTGAGTCTGAGCCGTCCGGAAGGGTGCTCCTGGTGAGGATTGGTGCTGCATCTCGGTCTGGCCAGAGGGTCGGGTCCCTGGCCTTCTGGCCTAGATTTTGGTAGCTCTAGCTACGGACAGTTTTTCGGGAGAGAACACCAGCTCCTCTCTAGATGGGGGGGGGGTAGGAGCGGTTAGTATTCCCCGAATGTAATTAGGAAGGAGTGATGGGAGTGACGGTGGGGCCTGATGTTAAAGGGCTCTCACCAAGCTCCCTGAACTTCATGCCTTTCTGCCTGGAGTGGGGGCTGCTGTGGTCTGGGTCATTGGTCAGGGTTGGTCCTGAAAGCCTATGGAGTATGTGCCCCTGGAGTGGCAGTCCAGGGGTGCCAAAAAATCACTGTGAGTGAGGGTCACTTTGATTTGAGGCACCACGGTCACTGCACCATATGACACGCTTTTTAGCACCTACCTCTTGGGCCAGGCCTTTTGGCTAGGACCAGAGGAATTTTTTATTCCTGGCCGGAGGGCCTGGTCATTGTTTACACAATGGCCACCTTTTCACTCTCCTCTTCACTTATTCCTTCCCCACTTTATTTTATTTATTGCCTATGTTTGTCACTTTTTGTATTTTCTTTCTCGAACATCATGGGACACAGAGCCACAGTAATTACTGATGGGTTATATAGGTATCACTGGTGATTGGACACTGGCACACCCTATCAGGAAGTTCAACCCCCTATATAATCCCTCCCCCTTGCAGGGATACCTCAGTTTTTACGCCAGTGCCTTTCTACCGGTTACCTGGTCGGTGGTAACAGATGCCAGTCTTTCAGGTTGGGGAGCAGTTCTGGAACAGTCTGCGGTCCAAGGGGTATGGTCCAAGACAGAGAGGACCTTTTACCCATCAACATTCTGGAGATCCAGGCGATACATCTAGCTCTAAAAGCCTGGACTATCAGGTTACAGGGTTGTCCGGTCAGGATCCAGTCCAACAATGCCACAGCAGTGGCTTATGTCAATCATCAGGGAGGCACCCGGAGCCGAGCTGCTCAAAAGGAGGTGAACCAGATCTTAGTCTGGGCAGAGAGGCATGTGCCATGCATATCGGCGGTTTTCATCCCGGGAATAAAGAATTGGCAGGCGGACTATCTAAGTCGCCAGCAGTTACTTCCAGGGGAATGGTCTCTGCATCCCGACGTCTTTTGGGCCATATGCCTAAGATGGGGGGTTCCGGATGTAGATCTCTTTGCATCCCGATTCAACAAAAAGATAGACAGATTCGTGGCAAGGACAAAAGATCCTCTTGCATGCGGGACGGATGTGTTGGTGATTCCGTGGCATCGGTTCTCACTGATTTACGCATTCCCGCCTATTCTGCTACTACCACGACTCCTTCGCAGGATCAGGCAGGAAAGGAAGTCGGTACTTCTGGTGGCGCCCGCTTGGCCCAGAAGGACTTGGTATGCAGAAATAGTAAGGATGACGGTGGGTTCTCCATGGACCCTACTGGTACGCCCAGACCTGTTATCTCAAGGTCCAGTGTTCCATCCTGCCTTACAAACGCTAAATTTGACGGTTTGGCTATTGAGACCCACGTTCTAAAGAGTCGTGGGCTCTCAGGTCCTGTCATATCTACCTTGATCAATGCAAGGAAGGCAGCTTCCAGGATGATTTATAATAGAGTCTGGAAAGCTTATGTATCCTGGTGTGAATCCAGAGGTTGGTATCCCAGGAAATATGTCATAGGTAGAATCCTTGATTTTCTACAATTAGGATTAGAGATGAAGCTGGCCTTGAGTACCATCAAGGGCCAGGTCTCTGCTTTATCAGTATTATTTCAGTGGCCACTTGCTTCGCATTCTTTAGTCCGAAGCTTTATGCAGGGATCGATGCGTCTTAATCCTCCGGTTAGGGCGCCCCTAAACCCCTGGGACTTGAACTTGGTCCTGGCTGTGTTACAGAAACAGCCTTTTGAACCAATAAGTCAGATTCCTTTGGTCTTGTTGACAAGGAAGTTAATTTTTCTGGTGGCCATCTCTTCTGCTAGAAGAGTATCAGAATTTGCAGCCCTTTCCTGTAAGAAGCCTTATTTGATTATACACAAGGATAGAGTCGTACTACGCCCTCATCCTAGTTTTTTACTGAAGGTGGTTTCTGATTTTCATTTAAACCAGGACATTGTTCTGCCTTCCTTTTTTCCAGATCACTGTTCTCCGGAAGAGAGATCTCTACATTCGTTGGATGTAGTAAGAGCAGTTAAGGCCTATCTCGGGGCATCTGCTCAGATCCGCAAGACGGATGTTTTGTTTGTGCTGCCAGAGGGTCCCAATAGAGGACAGGCAGCGTCAAAAGCTACCATTTCTAAATGTATTCGACAATTGATCATTCAAGCTTACGGTTTGAAACAGAAGATTCCTCCGTTTCAGATCAGGGCACATTCCACAAGGGCTATTGGTGCTTCGTGGGCAGTGCATCACCGGGCCTCTATGGCTCAAATCTGCAAGGCCGCAACCTGGTCTTCAGTTCATACATTTTCCAGATTCTATCAGGTGGATGTGAGAAGGCATGAGGATATCGCCTTTGGGCGTAGTGTGCTGCAGGCAGCGGTACAGGGTCCTCAGGTCTGATTGCACCCTACTTGGTCGTGGTCCCCCCCCTCAGGTAGCATTGCTCTGGGACATCCCATCAGTAATTACTGTGGCTCTGTGTCCCGTGATGTTCGAGAAAGAAAATAGGATTTTTTAAAACGGCTTACCTGTAAAATCCTTTTCTTTCGAAGAACATCACGGGACACAGAGGTCCCGCCCCTCTTCTAATACACTATATTGCTTGGCTACAAAACTGAGGTATCCCTGCAAGGGGGTGGGATTATATAGGGGGTTGAACTTCCTGATAGGGTGTGCCAGTGTCCAATCACCAGTGATACCTATATAACCCATCAGTAATTACTGTGGCTCTGTGTCCCGTGATGTCCTTCGATAGAAAAGGATTTTACAGGTAAGCTGTTTTAAAAAATCCTATTTTTGTGTTGTACACGGTTTGTTGCACTATGTGATGAGTAGGGTTGCAGGTCCTCGGGCCTGCCCTGAAAGTCTTGGGAGGGGCTTGACTTGGCCTTTTGGCTTGGTTTGCCCTCTTTCATGGGGTCTCCCTTCGGGGGAGCCCCACCTAGTACTTGGGTGGGTCTGTTTCGGCAGGCCCTCCAGAAAACGGGGTCCGTCTGGTCTCAGCCAGATGGACCAAGTGTAAGTACCCTTGTCCCCGTTTGGACCTTAACGCCCCGGGGGATTCAGGGCAAGGCCCTCTGATGTTTCACTCTTTGTGTGTGCACATTTTTTTGGCACCAGTTAAAGTTGTTTGCACGCCACAGGCTTTCAAAAAAAAAAGTGGGTTACCTTATTACTGTATAGGACCACTACTATGCACATTTATCCACAATTTTGGAAAAAAAATTGTTTGAACCGTCCTTAAGGGGAGATAAAGTGTAGTACATTTTTATTAACTGTGCAAACATTGCAAGCAGTGCACATAAAGGTGAAAAAAAGCCTCTAATTCTAATGACTTCATAAATTCACCAGGTGGTACAGCGCCAAAGTTGTTTCACTTTTTTTTCCCCATTGTAACTACATAGTTAAGTTTTCATTGCTTTAAAAATGCTCTTATAATATGAACTGGTGTTCTAAAAAGTCAAGCCCCAGTGCTTACTGCTTCAATCAAAGATTACTTAAAACCTATAAAAAAGGAAACCAATAAAAAAAACGCAGGTTATTTATTCAGACCTAACTGGCCACAGTGATAATACCGTAACCAATAATAGACTCTGCTTCCACTTTGGCCTACTATAAAAATATAGGTTAGCAAAGTTGGTTGTTTTTTGCAACTAATTACATTTTCTACTATGAAAACATATGTAGTGCAAATATGCCATAATATGTCTGGAGACATAAATATTTCTTACATAGAGTGCAATTTTATATACAATATTTATTCAGTAGATAACAATGGATTCTGAAATTGATTTTATAGGCATCTATAGATCATTAATTGTGCATTTCCTAAAATGGTGAACCTAGAATTGTGTTTGTTTGTTTTTTTCTAATTTTCTCTAATTAGCTACTCTACCCCACTTATGAAACCTTATCTCCCATATTTCATATTTGAAGTTTAAGCTGAATTTTTTGACTTTTTTCATTTTTTTTCTGCAGTTTTCATTTTTGGTCTTTATAACAGATACTTCTTAGTTTTGTATAGGAGGCTTTTAGTGGTGTATGCAAACTGGTACTCTCTTTATGCAGTATTTGTGACTTCTGATTAAAGAATAAGTCCACCCATTATGATTTATTCTTTAGTAGAAGGCTCACTACCCCCAGAATGTTTGAAGGTCTGTGACAGTTCATGCTCTCCACTTAAAGGATAAGTTCACTTAAAAAAATAAATTAAAAAAATGCTGATTTTTTTCAAGGTAAAAAAGGTTGCATGTATTATTTTTTGATTTTTTTTGTTGCAGGAGTCTGTAAAGTATTGCACCAGCGATCAGCAGATCACTGATGCCATGCAGGTCTCCTGCACTCTGTCATTGTATCTTCTTGCTCGTCCATCTCGTAGGGGTAAGCCGATACTCCTTGACAGGAAGACTCAATGAACTACCACATCGTTCCACAGCATCGTGGTGGTTTATTGAGAACTACAAGCCGACAGCCGCTAAGGATGTCAGGACTTGTAGTTCATTCAGACACACAGAGCTATGGGTGAGCTATGGGTTTGAATGATGCGAATGTGTGAGCTAGTATGGGGAACGTATCCCCATATTGCTGCCACAGTGCCACAGGGGGGGGGGGGGTGCGGCAGTGTGTGGCAGCTGCAACACTGGGAACATGTAACCTTTTCCCAAGGCCAGATTACCAATGTCCCCAGCCTACTTGCATTCTCTATGGATTTTATTTGCAAAATATGGTAGAGGAAAAAGGTCCTAA
Organism: Lithobates clamitans; assembly: GCA_037952925.1. NCBI lineage: Eukaryota > Metazoa > Chordata > Amphibia > Anura > Ranidae > Lithobates > Lithobates clamitans. Next base: position 678,316 of record JBBGZY010000727.1, read on the forward strand.
ACAGGTGTAAATATTTGCTTGGTGAAACGACACATCCAAAACTACATTCAGGACAAATACAATTTTGGACGGACACTTTTAAATAAAAAATAATCTTATATTTTAGGCTGATACATACCACTCAGCCAAACATCTTTTTTTAATATTGAAGCTGGACTCTGAGAATTACCCAAAATTACCCTTGCAGTACCCCCCTCAGTACCAGGGGCCCACTGCAAGTGTCATTTTTGTGTAATTCGTAGAGTCGGCCTTAAGCTAGATTAGGCATTAACACTACTGTATAATCTGTAAACGTTGCTAAATCAAGAAAGGTGACCAAGCCTTTTTTAGGTACATCTGTTATGGAAGAGAGAAAAAAAATGCCATGGGATCACTAAAATGAAAACTGGGTGCAAAGTGTAGCAAACGGTTTAAACAATTACTTTTTGTTCAGTCTTTACAGAAATACATTTCACTAACAAAAACAAGTTGGGGGATCATATTAGCGCCACTCTGCATCTCCTTGTGTCCTTTCCTTAGGGGTGATTCAGATTTTCCACGAACAAAGGTATTAGAAACAAGTACTGTAGAGTCATGTTTTAGGAGCAGGGCCTTTCATTGGTGTCCAATAAATGGGTCGTCAGTGCAGGCTCCATATGCGTATATAGGTAGAATAGTACCAGTTAGAGAAGAAGCATTTCTATTGTGCTGAGGGAGGGTCCATAAATAATGAGGAAGAAAAAGAATGATGGGGGAATGGGGAAAAAAGAATAAGGATGAGAGAGGAAGTAGTGGGAGATACAGAATATAACATACACATACAGAAGTTAATTGTACATTAGAGTATCCCCAATATCTATAGCTGTTCATAGGATGATAAAGGGGGGTGCTTAGGTCAGAGTATCAAAGTCAGCGCTGTCCTGAAAGAGTATCCAGCTGGTCGAAAATTGTGGGTATTTGTCATAAAATTGTGCCATTATTTCTTCCATCCACATCAAGACATTTAATTAATCGATCCATTCCATCGCAGATGGGGGGGGGGGGGCATAGTTTATTTCCAATGTTTGGGTAATACAGCTCTTTCTGCTCTAATAAAGAACAGGAGGCCCTTCTTTATTAAGTATATGGGACAGAGGATCATAGGTAAGAGATATCTGATTGTGTTAGGAAGTACAATTGAGGTAGGTCACATGTATAGTTGCATTCCTGAGCTATGCTAGCTGTGGGCAGTATGTGTTAGAATGCAGGACTTTAAAATAGCCTCCTCCTGAAAAAGTGCATTCAAGTTCTTTCTCCCATTGTAAGAAATATGACGGGGTCAAGGAATAAATAGTGCATAAGGGAGGGCCATACAAAGTTGATACTGAATATGATGGGATCTTTGATATAAAGATGATTTTCAAAGGAGAGTTGGGCAATGTAGATCTCCCTGGTGATATAGGTGGAGTAGAAGTTCCAAAGTTGAACAGGGATGGGTTCTGACAGAATGCCATTAATCCTGAGGGGGAGTCATATATGACCATGATTTTCAAAAGGGAAAGAGTAATGACTTTAAGGGCCTTAGCTATAGCCTTTTATGTATTACCAAACCTTGGGTAGGACAAGAGATCTTGGCTACGAATGTGCATATGGATCTAGCAAAAAAGATCTTTATGAAGTAGATAAGATTGGTTTAAGAGACTGGAATTTCTTATTGTGATCTGGTAAACAGGTGATCTACCTCCATCCCTTTTGTCAAATACATAACAAAGTTACATTGCCCATCGGACTCTAGCAAGACGCCAACAACAAAATAGGTTAAAATTAACTTAACAGTTTATTGATACAAAATATATTGTTAAAAAAAAAAAAACGTTTTTATTACATGCATAGGAGACTTCTTAAAATACATAAAGCTGGTTTATTATGTTCAATATTTTCTACAAAAATGATGACATCACATGAGCTGGGGGGGGACCCCAACAAACAGGGTAATTGTGGCACTGAATGGAATGGCTAGATGACCCCAGGAACTAGCGGTGGACCCATAGATAGTACTAGGATCTGAGAAAGTATGTCTATTTATACATTAGGACATGTGGAACCAGGTATCTCAACAAAAATGCTGTGACTATGCCTGGGAGGCCATAGAATGAACAACACCCCACAGAAACGGGCCACAAATATTGAAATTCAAAATCATCAGTGTTTAAGTGGCATTATAAAAAGAAGATAAAGATGGTCCTATAGATTTAACCATGCCAATTGTTAGATTACAAAAAAGCTCAACCCAATAGTTCAATTAGTGACCCAAACATTAAATGTAAGCAAAGTAATATGGATCTATTGAAGTAATCCCACCCCACACACACACACTCTCCATGCATTGTATGATACTATATGTAATACACACCTCTTGTAATAAATTAACCATGCTCCCCAATCCTGACAGACCACATCATCTGTGTCCACTATTTGTATGCCCAGAGAGACCCCCATAGAGTGCCGCTTATAAAGGTGCCAAATCAAAAACAGCAGCTGTAGCTGTGCATTCAAAATGATATCTGAAAGGCACACTTCACTCTGTAGTGCTGACCTTGCGCATCAAGGCAAGCATGTGACGTCGCTAAGCTGTGCACACGTATAATGGGTGACTTGTCATGACAGCAATGTGTCTCAACAACATATCTCATATCTAGGCATGCACCTTATGCGGTCGATTCAGGATGTCTTCCAAGCCAACTCTACCCCAGTGTACAAAATTAAGCAAGATCTCAGGAGATGGTCTTCCAGTTCATTTTTGTGGGTTGCGAAACTGCATCCTTAAAATGAATGCCCTCTCCAAATATTATATCTTCTCCAAACCCTCCCCATTAAGATCCAGAAAGCCTTTCTTGGGTTCAAAGTGAATTTATGAATTTCCTGTGGGCACAGCTATTGCACAGAATCCGTTGAACACTTTTTTTGATAAGGCCCAACTTGAGAGGTGCACTAGATTTTTCTGATCCACTTAAATATCATCTTGCAATACACATGGCCAAGATTTTAGAGTGGAGTTCTCAAAGCTTAAAAAAGCATTGGATTAATTTAGAACAAGCTGGTACTGATATTATGCTCACATGTCTACCTTTGTTGAAAGACAATTCTTCAGTCCAAGACCAACCTGATTTTAAATTTCCACCAACCTTCAATAACTTTATCTGGAACCTCAAATTCCCACCATAAATCATGAATAGAATGTTTCAGTCATTCCTAGTTAACAGGAAGGCTCGATTGAAACATTTTCTATCTCCATGACCCAAGAAATACACAGTGACTCACTCCCTATATCACTGTAGAGTGCTTTTCAAATCCAGAACATTCTTGTTGAATCCTGGGGAGGCCTTCATGTTTCAACTATGACTGCCAAGAAATAAGTTCTGAATCCTCTCCAGGCCATTGCCATCTCTACAAATCTTATACAATACTTACTCATCCCACTCATTGGAACCCTCCATGATATCTGAATAAATGAGGAAGACTTTCAGACTAGATTCTCGGATCAACAAAAATCACATATTTATTTCCACATTGTATTTCGATTGTATCTATCCCGCTCCTTTTGTAATGATATAAAAAGATGAAAGTGGCGCTGCCATTCAACTGAAGAGTGAAGGAGTGAATCACAATCCACTTCATTGAGTGAGAAAATACATTGCAAGTTAAACCACAGTAGTGTGTGTTTAAACACTAAAAAAAAAACCTCCAATGTGCTATTATATGATCATCATGTGCATAATGCAACATACCATGTGCCAAAAAGTGTATGTATATAAACCAATGCACAAGCCATAAGAAGTGCCAGCTGTGATTAAATAGAAGAATTCCCTTAGGCAATTATTTAAAAATTAAACACAATAAAAATATAATTAATCATCAAAAGGATAAAAAAGGAAAAAAGCTAAAAAAAACACAAAAAAAAAGCAACAAGAAAAAAAATAAATGGCCTCATATGACTGTTACTACATTATAAAATGGTTCAGACTTTAGTTTAAATATGTTTAAATGTTCCCAAGTGCTTACTTCGTGACTTCCAGTGCAACAGATTGATGAAGTGACAGTGCTACTTACCTTTGATTCCACACCCACCAGATCTTTGTACCCCTGCAGGAGTAAAGCGCATGTAATCAGGTTAACTTTTGATGCCAATATCCGAACCAATCACCTTACCCTTGGTGCGCCAAACTGCAGGTTATCCTCATGCAAGTGGGCATAAAAGATGGGTGCTCATAGTGTGACTCCGCGTAAAAAGTTTCATTTGCCAAACATTTAAAAGCAATTTATAAAAAAGGGCAAAAACCTATGCACGACTGAAAAATGGAACATAGTGGAGGCCGACCAAGCCGGCGTGCGTTCCACAGACCGGAAATGACGGGGGTGCGTATTAGGCTCCGCCTTGCGCATTTCATCACAGCACGTCCTCTGAGGCGGTGCCATCTTGGTACACATCACGTCATATATAGAGCACGGTGGTTCTGGGTCAACCCCTTGTAATTAGGTGTATAATATTTGTGGCGCAGGCAATCAACTAAAGGCACCTGCAACTACACAAGCCCAATCTCATGGCGTTTATTCCCAGGTATGAACGTGTGTGATTAGGCAAGGCATGTTACCCAAATTGGGACAAAACGCCCCTAGTGGTCATGTATATGAGTGGCTTCCCACACGTCCGCTCACCATGTACAATGCAGATATTAGCTAGTAAAACTGGCATCATATAAAAATCTTATAAAAAATCATAATAAAGAAAAATCATTAAAAAAAATGTTCAATTCTAAAGGAGGGAAGAGTGACTACCATATGACATAATAACACTATGTAAATTTAGAAAAATAAAAATAAATATATATATATATATATACATATACATTTTTCCTGCTCCTATTAATCTGAACAATGTTGACATTTGTAAACTTACTTTGTGAAGCTTCCCACACATTTACTTCCTTGAATTCTGTGACTCATTCACTATACCCTGTGAGCTTTAACTGCAGTGTCACAGAATTCACAGAGCCTGCCTTCTGAGCTGCAGAGGTGCTGAGAGAAGTTTTAGAAGGTGGAGTCAGTACAGGAATTACTGCTTGCAGGCACGTAGTTTTTAAAAACTGGAAGTAAGCAGCAGGAAAGGAGCTGCAGTAGATGCAGGGACTTTTATTAAGTTACAATGTGAAAGGAAGATTATATTGCATTGTCAAAAAAAAATGAAAGTATATTCTGTTTCCATAGATTTCCTTTATTTATTAAAAATGTTAGATAGTTGGATGTGATATGAAGACACTTGAGTAGAACTCAGAAATGATTGTGTGTTTTGATGCAAGCATGAACATTACAGGTCTAATACGATCAAACCTCACCTGAATGCAAGTCCTCATCTGCTGAATATCTTTTCTTTTGTCTGTTCTTTTATTGTTTCTGCTTTTGTATCTGTGCACCTTTTGTTTTTCTTTCAAATAGAATGGCTCAGTGTTTTTCTGTGCATTAAACTTTTATGTTTTCTGCTCATATGTTATATATGTGTATATGCAAAAAAATTTTTTTTTAAGCAACTGGATTAGTATTAGATCAATATTGCTGTGTGAAAACTTGGCTAAAAATTTAGAAAATTTACATTTTATACTTTGCTCTGCAATGTATACTGTAAAAAAATAACAAAATAGTTACTCAGTTTATGCACACACTTGGCACAATTTCAGATTTTTTTCTTATTGGTAATGTATTAACAAAATGTAGTTTAAAAGCTCTAATGTAGTATAAATAGTAACTAAAGTCTTTCATATTTCAGATTATTTGGGGTATATTCTTTATTCTTGTGGCTCTTCTGATGATAATTTCACTTTTCCTTTCTAAGTAAGTATATTTGTGATATTCCCCCCTTATACTATTCATATAGTGTTTGTTTTAGTGTATATTTGCACATTTACTTACATTTTTTGGAATATACTTGCCCCTTTAATTTACATAGAACACCATCCTTACTACTTAAAGTGTTTTGTAAACCCTTACACACCACTTTATTACCTTCAGGTAAGCCTATAATAATAGGCTTACCTGTAGGTACCATGAATATCTTCTAAATTTGTTTAGGAGACATTCACTGTATCAGCATGTGCCGACGTCATCGGCACATGCGCACTGCAGAAACGGCTCGCTTGTGCCGTCTCTTCAGCTACTGTGCCGTTACCACATGCTCGCGAGTGACGTCATCACGGCTCTGGCCAATCAAAGCCAGAGCCCGCGATACCCTGAAATAACTCCGGGAGATATGTCGCCGGCCACAGCGTTGTGTCGGGACTGCTGCGGGGGCTTCGATCTAAGGTAAGTTTTTCATAATGAGCTAGTATGCTATGCATACTTTCTCATGTGCCTTTGTCTTGCAGGTTTGTTTTTTTTTTTTTTCCTGGGTTTACAACCACTTTAAAGTAGAATTAAATTCTCTGTCAGCATTAAGCGGTTCTTTAGCCTCAAGTTTTTTTTTTTTTTTTTTTGTTTTTTTTTTACCATTCTATGCAGGTGGGGTTTCCAGGGGCCAAAGACTCTACACTTGTTGAACAACTTGATGATGTTCAAACTAGTATTTGACTAGCAGCACTTGAGTCTCAAAAGCCAAAACAAGTCCATATGGGCACTAAAAGGCTGGCTAAATCAAAAAAGATGTTTCACATGCAGGCAAATAGAAAGTGCACTACATGAGGACTGGACTAATCCGAGAAGGATATTTATTCTTTGTAATGCTTTGCTGAATTGTATCCCATGGAAAAGGAAATTAAGAAAAAATGGGTTGATCCTTCCATCTTCTATTGAAAATTTACCCTTTTCTTTCTTTACTTTTTGTCCTTGCATGTGCACCCTCGCAGCTGGCAAGAGTCTATTTGCCAAACTATTGCTAACTGGACAACCTGTCCTGGATGACCCATTTCTCTTAGAACAATTGCAGTTAATGCCTCTGTCTTATTTTGTGTCGATGAAAAATGTACTTCACCAAGTCTCTAGAACAGGGGTGTCAAACTGGCAGCCCTTCAGCTGTTGTGGAACTACAAGTCCCATCATGCCTTTTGCCTGTGGGAAGTCGTGCTTGTAACTGTCAGCCCTGCAATGCCTCATGGGACAGCTGGAGGGCCATCAGTTTGACACCTGTGCTCTAGAATATCCGTTCTCTGTGCATATGTGCAGGGTTTTTTTTGGTTAAAAGTTTGATCTGCTGAACCTGCTTGTCAGAGGTGAAATATATGAATGCCTGCTTACGGCTTCGTTCCCGACTGTCACTAGCCGGATTGGTGATCAGGCCTCCTGGTGGATTGGGAGGCCCAGTAAGAGCGGCGGGAGGCGGGGACGTCCCCTCCCGCTCCTCCGGTATAACAGCTGAGCGGTATAACGCACGAAAGAGTACACACATCTGTGTACGCTCGGCAGAAAGGGGTTAAAAATGCCGGGTCAGTCATAGTCTCCCTCCTTTCAGGGGGATTTTCTGGCCTCGGTAGACATCTGAGAAAAAAAAAATCCCCATATTTCTGCTTCATCAACACTATTTGCATTTTGTGGTGGGCAAACAGCATGTTTGTTACCCTTCCCTTGAGCCTGTCCACAGCCCTCCTGCATTTTCACTGTGGTGCCTGCCCCAGCTTTGGCTTTGCTCCAGTCTCAGAGGATCCATATTGTGGAGTATGATGTGGGATCTGACTGCTGCAATTGAATATTCTGGCTGTGTGGATTTAATGGACTCGGTCCTTGGACAGAGCATCTAACCCCCAAAGTCAAACTCTCCCTGACTTTGTCGTTTTTTCAATCTGTCAATTGGAGTTAGGGAAGTTAGGGAAGACTTTTCTTCCACAATCATGGACAGTTGTCTTAACAACAAAAACTATTGGGCCGCAAAGCAGTCCTGAGCACCTTCTCAGTGCAGGGGTCTTCCAGCCAACATTTTGAAACTCAGGATGTTCTGGTTGTTCCTTCAGCACTGGACATCTTGTTGTGAAGACAATCAACAAAAATGCAGTTAGACAATGCCACAATGGTGGCTTATAGCAGTCACCAAGGAGGAACCCAAAGTTGCTCTGCTCTAAGGGAATCTGACTTGATCCCCACTTGGGCAAAATGTTGCATTCCGGCCCTATCCGCCATACACATTCTAGGTGTGGAATATTGGAACTTGAGCTTCCCTAATTGTCAGTTCCTGGGACTTCCTTAGTTGTAAGCATCTGGATCTTGAAAAATGTGCTGTCCGTCCGGGGATCTTTCAGGCCCTTTGCCACAGGTGGAAAACACCAAATATAGATCTTCTGGCTTTCAGATTCAGCAGCACACATTTGTCACTAGATCCAAGAACACTCTGGGTATACTGTGGGATCATTTCAGTCTGATCTATGCTTTTCCTCCGCTCCAGATTTTCAGCACTGAGAAGGACAACCCAGTGTTCCTCATTGTAATTAATTGGCCCAGGAGAACATGGTATTCCAACATACTCAAGCTACTGACAAAGTCTACGGGGGCTCTTCCAGATTTCCTTGACCTTCTGTTCAAGAGCCAGTATTCATCCTGCTTCTCTGTCACAAAATTTATCCCATCCTTCCTCTAGTCTGTTCTGAGCCAAAAACTGTGCAATCCCCCTGGGATCTCAGTCTGGTTCTCGCTCCTCTTCAGAAGCCACCCTTTGAGCCTATCAAGGATATTCACTTGTTTGACCTTACCTATAAGGTGTCCTTACTTGTTACAGTCACCTCTGTGAGGAGAGTCTCTGAGTTGGTGGTTTTATCCTGCAAGGAGCCCCTCTTTAGTGTTGAGCCTCCTTTTTTTTTTTTTTTTGTCCTCAAAGATGGTCTCTGCTTTCTACCTTTATCGGGATATTGTCCTTCCTTCCTTTCTTCCTGCATCCTAAGGAAAATCCTCTCCACTGTCTGGACATGGTGCATGCAGTGAGAATTTACCTCTCAGCTAGTGCTTCCTTTATGAAATCAAAGCTCAATTGAGAAGACTTTTAGGGAAAAAGTTTCAACTCTTGGCAACCAAAAAGTTAGAAAATTAAAACCTCCTTTATAAGCTATACTCTCTATTAGCAATATGCCGAAATTAATTTGAAGGCAAGTGGTTTTCATTATTTTAACCATTATTTAAAGTGGAATGAAGCCTCCTATCCTTCACAGCCACGGAAGCTGACGTCTTAGCCTGTGTTTGATCTGCAGTTGTCATGGTACTATGCTTGCCATCAGTTAGCCAAAATGTCATCAAATGGCTGATGTGATGACAGCACAAGCAGCTATGAAAGTTATCCTTTATGGCATTCCTTGAATGTAACTGTTTTGGAAAGCCAATAAATTGATGGGTTTTGTAAATCCTTATTCTAGAGATTTCTGTCCACTTTTGCTACCATCTGGGACAGGAAGAAGAGGAATGTCTTCCTGATGGAGACCCAAAAAGCAGTAAAAATATAAACTTTGTCTGCTCCTTTTGGAGATATTTCCCCTTCTTTTCTGACCAAGTTAAGGTGTCAGGCATTTTCTTTAATTTCCAGTCCTGTCCAATGAGCAGCATATTCCACATTAGGGAGACACCAGTAAATTATTAAAATTCTTACCTTCCCCACCCCGTGCTGAAACGAAAAAATAAAATGTATATAACAGAAAATCTCGCCCCTCTAATCTCGCACACTGGAAAGGTCCTATCACCTTTTGGCGTTGCCTGTGTACTGAGCAGTTTGCACTCCCATTTTCTGTCAGGTCTTTATGTACAGTTAACAATCTAGCAAACCGCATCATCAGAATGTATGCATGTCCTCAACCATGTATAATTCATTGTTTCTCTTTCGTTCATTGACAGACACAGTGCTCCATTATTCAGAATCATAGGGTTATATCACCCCCTACAGGAGTAGGACACTAGGCAGAAAAAAGACTTGGCTACGCCTATGGGCAGTCCTTGGTGATGTACACCCCCCTCTCTGCTATAGGCCTTCAGTTTTTTTTTCTTTCTAGTCATGAGTAAGGACCTAGTTCCCTGCTGCGATCTCTGGTCCTGGCATTTATTTGTTTTTGCTTTTTAAGCTACTTTTTTCTCTTGGATTTTTTCCTGTGAGATCTACAATCAACTGCCGGACTGGACGACGAGCTGGACACTAAGATCCACTGGTCTCCCCAGTCTGGTCAACAAGCGCCTGCAGACAGCAGGTACGCACTAGGTCGGCCGCGACATAGCTCTACTGGACGGGGGCTAGCCCTGCGAGTTAAACGTCTCGTGAGGTCGCATACAACCGTGTCTCGGCCTGTGTCACAGCGTTCCTCATGGCCGACAGCCCCCCACTTTGGTGGCGGGGAGGATCTGTCTGGGAGCGTTACCTGTGCACTTGCTGGAGTGGTAAGTAAGGGGCCCCCTCCTCTCCTTCTCTGGAGTGGTGTGGGGCGCTGGTACTCCCTGGGATTCTCCTCCACACCCCCCCTACCCTGGTGATATCCAGGCCTCTTGCTTAGGTACTTTGGACACTCTGTTCACCCTCCCTCCCCTCCAGGGTTGTCACTATGGGGGGGTACACCTTGGCCCCTGCTGGATGGTTGGGTGGGTGACCAGGCATCCGCAGATCCGTGCCCCCTGCGGCTACCCTCTACTAATTTAGGCCGCGGCTTTGTGGCCTCCCGAGAACTCGCGGCAGGTGGCCGAAAATTCAGGCCACAGCTTTTGCGGCCTACCAGGCAACGTGCAAGGCGGCCCTAGAGCGGGCAGCGGAGGTTGCAGCTTCCCATTGCCGGCATCCGCCCTCCCTCCTGGGCTCTAGTCTGGTCCGGTCCCCCTGCGGACCTGTGCACACGTAGCGGGCGGCTGAAAATGTAGGCCGCGGCTTTTGCGGCCTACCTTTTTGGGGGGTTGTTTAGGTGGGCCCTCTGTAGGCGCCCCCTGTGAGGGGCCTCAGCCAGTGCCCCCTGTGAGGGGCCTCAGCCAGTGCCCCCTGTGAGGGGCCCAGTGGCGCCCCCTGTGAGGGGCCCAGTGGCGCCCCCTGTGAGGGGCCCAGTGGCGCCCCCTGTGCGGGGCATCCATAGGCGATCAAGTCGGATGATGCCACGACGGTGGTCTATGTCAATCACCAGGGCGGAACGAAGAGTGTGTTGGCTGCCCTGACAGTAGCCACCATCCTCTGGTTGTCAGAATGCCTTGTTCCGGCCCTCTCCGACGTATGCATTCCAGGAGTGGAAAGATAGCAAAAATGGCAGGTGATTGCCTCAGTCGGCTAGTTTTGGTCCACGGGGTGGTCCCTTTACCAGGACATGTTTCATTGGATATGTCTCTGATGGGGAACTCCTGAGGTAGACATGTTAGTGTCCCGGCTTAATGGAACTGAACTGAGGTTTCTGGCAAGGTCACAGGTTCCTCTGGTGGACACTGCAGACGTTTTGGTGGCCCAGTGGTGCCGGGCTTTTGCGCAGGATCGACTCCAGTTATTCTAGTGGGCACAGATGGTCTTGTTGGTCTTGGTACGCTGACCTGGTGTGCTTGGTCGCTGGCGTCCCTTGGTGACTGCCTCTGTGTCCCAAGGGCCTATATTCCATCCTGCTTCAGTCGCTGGTTTTTGAAGGCCTGGCTGTTATGAGCCAGGTGCTGAAGTTACGACGCTGCTGAAGGCTAGGAAGCCTTCCTCTGGGAAGATTTACCACCGGACATGAATATGTTACCCATTTATTATATTTAAGATTTAATATCTCAAAGATATGATGTGGGTTAAATGAGAGTTATTTCTTCAAGAGTGAAAGCTTTAACAAAATAACAACATTTATTGGTGAGTAGTTGAAAGTCTATCTATTATACAGCCATCTATTGTCTACATCAGGGAAGAAAATATTAGGTTAAAATAAAAGAATACAGAGTATATTCCTCAATTGATCTAAATACAAATGGCAAACAAACAAACATATGACAAGCAGGTATACCTTAAGTGCTGGGCGCTGACCTGATATTTACCAGTAGTGATGTGTGTGGGCCCACGTCAGATTCATGACTCCTTCTCTTCCCTGTGTGTACCTTACACTAATATAGGCCCATCTCTCATTGACTTGAACAGGGCCCCCCTGATTGGTGGAATGATGTTACCCCTCTCCTCCCTCTGGGCGTATCTCCTCCAAGATTGGACAATTTTCCCTTCCCCTTAATTTAGCATAGATCAGCCCCTCACTAGCACCTCCTCTCTTGGGGAAATTATTAGTTAGAAGAGAAATAAATTAAATCATCTCCTTCTCTTGAATGGAACACTTAACTATGCATGGTCATAGCCGAGGCAAATTGTCCATTCCGGAACAGATCAAAGAAATGTTCTCAGCATATCAAATACCCTTTGAAGTGGATAAAGGGTTGGTTAACACAGGGAACTACAAGGCCTTTAGCTAATGAATTTGGCCCCGTCAAGTCTCCACTACAGTATTTAACTCAGATGGTATCTTTTCCTTGCATTTGAACTTACGACGGGTAAATAGAGTATCTCCCATAAAACACACAAACAAACCCAACATTCCTGCAGATCAAAAGGAACTGTTGAATGAATTAGGTTCTTAATCTAAAGCCTGTCATATGTGTAGAGCTAGCTAGGTTAACCCCTTACCAACATCAATATTTCATACACACTAATCCTTGTTTCTTACTCCAAGCAGAACTTGGCCTTGAGTACCATCAAGGGCCAGGTGTCGGCCTTAGCGGTTTCCTTCAGCGTCCCCTGGTGTGTACTCTTAATCAAGGGTTTTGACATCTGTCTCCACTGGTGCGGCCACTTCTACCGCCGTGAGATCTACTCTTGGTGCGCTCAGTTCTACAGAAGCCTCCCTTTGAAAATATTCAGGAGGATCTTCTGCTTGCTCTTTCCCAGAAGGTGACTTTTTTTGGTTGCTATCACCTCTGCTCGCAGAGTGTCGGAACTGTAGGCGTTACCACGTCATACTCCTTACCTGGTAATCCACAAAGATGAAGTGGTTCTTCACCCTTGTCCGTGGTTCCCTCCTCCGATTCCTTTTGATTAAGAACGTTGCCTTCCCTGTGTCCCAGGTCAAAATGTCCTAAGGGATTTACCTTACATACCCTGGATGTTTTTGGGCGATTCAGGTGTATTTGGCAGTCACAGGGCCTTTTCAGAGATCAGACTCACTGTTTGTGATCACAGAGGGGCCAAAAAGGGGGCTGTCTGCTTCTTCTGTGACCTTTCTAGATGGCTCAGACAGACGATGACTCTGGTCTATTCTATCAGAGTTTGGGTTCCTTCTTTCCCTGCTCAGGCGCATTCTGCTTGGCTGCTTATTGCTTCTTGGGCCTCTCATCATCAGGCGTCAGCTGCATTGGTTTGCAAGGGGGCCACTTGGTCGTTGATGTACACTTTCACTAAATAATACAACGTGGCTGTGCTGGCATCTGAGGATGCTTCTTTTGGCCGCAAGGTGTTGCAGGCTGCTGTTTAGAGGGTCTATTCGCTCTTGAAGGGGTATTGTTCAGGCTGGGCTCCAGTTTGTTTCTGTGTTGCACTCCTGTTACCTGGTTGGCTCTTGTTTTAGCTTTGGGATTTTTTGTTGTCCCACCCCTCATGTTTGGCACTGCTTTGGGACATCCCTATGGTTCTGAATAATGGAGCGCTGTGTCTGTCAATGAACGAAAGAGAAAATGGGATTTTTGACTTGCCGTAAAATCCATTTCTCTGAGTTCATTGACTTACAGCACCCACCCCTCTGAGTTTTGATGCTTCTGACACTGCTTGTTACTAAACTGAAGGCCTATAGCAGAGTGGGGGTTGTATATCACCTAGGACTGCCCATAGGCGTATCCAAGTCTCGTTTCTGCCTAGTGTCCTACTCCTGTAGGGGTGGTATAACTCTGTCAATGAACTCAGAGAAATGGATTTTATGGTAAGTCAAAAATCTCATTATTTTGCTTTTAAAGCATAGTACAGAAGCATTTCCATGCGCAAACCTAAATTGTATGTAGCATCTATTACACTTCTGAATTCTGCAGAAATTATTAGCTAACATTGTTCCATATGTAAAAAAATATTAAAACATTCACTTGTACAAAAAATGGTGAATGTAGTAGTTTTACTGGCTTCAGCACAGCATAGTGCACCACCTACGGTAAGAATAAATTAATATTACAATTTACATGGTAGTTTAACTTCAAACTTTTTAAGTTTTAAATTTGAACTGGGTAGTAATTTTGAAAGCTTGAACTTTCTACTCGTTTTTTTTTTTTTTTTTTTTTATCACCGAATATCCACTGAAGAGAATCAAGCTGTTACTAAAATCCACACTTGACAGGCTTTTCTACATTTTCTGCACCTCTGGGACTGAAAGGGTTAGTGTGGCCTATCCATCATAATGAGCATAAATTGTATGTGGCAATGCTCTTTATAGTCTCATTTGGCAGGCAGGAAATATCATCCAGAGTTAATGTGCCATGATTATGCATTTTTAACCTGAACGTATCCTGCGGCTATCAAAAAGTTGCTAATCCATTTGAAAATTTTGAAAATCAACCTTTTATATACACAGCAACAGGCTCAGAACTTTCTGCTTCATTAGACTTAGATATATAATAGTAGAGATTTATCAAGGCTCAATCAAGAAGGCTTTTAGGGGGAAAAAAAAGTTTCAAATCTTGGCAACCAAGCAATGTTAGAAAATTAAAGCCTTCTCATAAGTTACGCTATATATACCATATCAGTAATATGCCAACATTAATTTAAAGGCAAATGTTTTTAATTATTTTAACCATTCGCTAAAGTGGAACCTAAACACTTCTATCTTTCATAGCCAAGGAAGCTGCTGTCTTAACCTGTGTTTGATCTTCAATTGTCATAGTAGTGCACATGTAAGCAGTTATCACACCAGCTTGACCATTCAGCTGAGAGCACAAGTAACTATGTCCATTATCATTCACAATATGTTTTAAGTGAACTGTTTGTAAAACAGTTAAAGGCACATATTTCTGTAGAAAACAAATTTGCGTTTATTTTTTCCCGCAGAAGCCTGGAAAGCATTACACCCATGATAAGTAGATCACAGGTGCAAAGCCTGTCTCCTGCAGACTCTCTCAGTATAGCTGTCTGCCCTTACCTCCCATATGGCAGACAGTTACTGAAGAGCAGCTCACCAGCACCCTAACAGTTGATTACTACATGTCGTCTGTCAGAATGGAACACAATTATTCTAGTTCATTCATTCACAGAACTCTGTGAATGAATTACGCAGATGTGTGGGCGGAGCTCTGCACAGCCACACTGTTTTTAAATTATGACAGTGTGTGCGGGGAAAATAACCCCTGCCTGCTGTCACAGAGGGTGTATCAGTGGGGTACGGGGAACTGCTGTAGCATGTTACACGTTACTCCCTAAATATGGGTGTACAATACTCCCAAATGTGAACTTGTGCTTTAAATTGATGGGTTTACTTCTACTTTAATGTTTGCTTTGTTAGAATTTATTTTTTATGCTACAGCTTTTTTTTATCTTATGTTAAATGGATTTAACACCATCTCTTATTAAATTTTAATCATGTTTACCAACATTTTGCAATCTTGCATCTATACTAGCAAACTTTACATTATTTAACCCTCTTCCACCTGGCCACTATGTGACAGGAGCCTTGTCGATTTGGGAGGATGTACCCATACATTTCTTCCACTGTAGCTGCTCATGCGTGCCCTTGGGGTGCATAGCGGCGCGACCTGTAGTCGCTGTGTCCCTTTTGACCACCGATCAGGGCCAATGAAATGAGCAATCACCGCAATCTCGATTGTAAACATGTCTGCAGCGTTTTGAATAGTCTGTATTCATGGCCATCAGGAAGGGAAACGGATTGCTTGCAACAGCTATTGAGTAAACAACTAGAGTGTAAAAAAACAAAAATTAAAATATGGTGACATTGTACTGTTCTATGTATTGATTGGAGACATTGGCTGCCGTCAATAGACATCCTCCGCTTTGCACGCTGGCTATGCCCCCCTGAAGAGCGCACGCGGTGCGCTGTGATCATCCGAGTCAATGAGACTTAGGTGATCGGAGTAAGGGGTCAATCCTGACCACATAATCAGCTGTCAGCCAATGACAGCTGATCACGTGATGTAAACAGAAGACCTGTAATCGTTTTTTCTTGTTCTCACGCTGAGCGTGAGGAGAAAAAAAAGCCGATCACTGGCTTCTGTTGAAGAGACATCGGTCCCGAAGAGGCGAAGCCGCCTCATGTGTCCACCTTTACCGCCTGCCAGTGCCACGAATCAGTGCCCACCAGTAAATCAGTGCCAGCAATCAGTGCCACCTATCAATGCCCACGAGTGCCACTTATCAATGCCCAAAAGTGGTGCCTATCAGTACCTCATCAGTGCCACCTAGCAGTGCTGCCTATCAGTGCCCATCACTGCCACCCATCAGTGCCACCTATCAATCCCCTTCAGTGCCACCCATCAGTGCCCACCAGTGTCGTCTATTAGTGCCCACCAGTGTCGTCTATTAGTGCCCACCAGTGTCGTCTATTAGTGCCCACCAGTGTCGTCTATTAGTGCCCACCAGTGTCGTCTATTAGTGCCCACCAGTGTCGTCTATTAGTGCCCACCAGTGTCGTCTATTAGTGCCCACCAGTGTCGTCTATTAGTGCCCACCAGTGTCGTCTATTAGTGCCCACCAGTGTCGTCTATTAGTACCCACCAGTGTCCTCTATTAGTGCCCATCAGTGTCCTCTATTAGTGCCCATCAGTGTCTCCTTATCAATGCCCATCAGTGCAGCCTCATCAGCATACATCAATGAAGGCGAAAAATGACCTGTTTATAAAATTTATTAACAAAATATAAAACGGTTTTGTATTTTATTTGTTTATTTTTTTTTTTTTAAATCGGTCTTTTTTAATTTGTTTAACAAAAAATAAAAAACACAGAGGTGATCAAATACCACAAAAAGAAAGCTCTATTTGTGGGAAAAAATTATAATTTCATTTGGGTACAGTGTTGTATGACCGCACAATTGTCATTCAAAGAGTGACAGCGCTAAAAGCTGAAAATTGGTCTGTGCAGGAGGGTGGTGCCCAGTAAGCAAGTGGTTAAACTGTTTTCACACGGTCCTGAACAACTTGGGTGCCTAGCTCTCCACTCATTTATATTTTAATACCAGAAGAATGAAACTATCCAGTTTTCATTTTTTTCATTGTATAATTCAGTTTTGATTGATGTGGGCATATGTGGGGCAGCTACCGCAAAATGAATAGATGTTAGATAACCTCCGAGTATATCACTAAGGTGTCCCCACTGAAGCTTTATATAACTTTTTAATATTGTGGCTTGTTAAATATGAATGTTAATGTATTAATCATTTCTATCCTCTTTTGGTAGTCTTGATAAAGCTCTTCACTCTGCCGGCATTGAATCAGGATTTATAATCTTTGGTACAAACATAACAAATCCATTGAATCTTCTTCTCCCAGTTCTGCAGAGGGTGAGTAGAAGTTCTTTTGTTGATGCATAAGTCTTGTATAAAAGCTATAGAACAAAAGTTGAGTGTTTTCACACCCCCGGGAATGCCATCATCCCTTCAAATCAGCGTTTAAAGCAAAAAACTATTGATTTGAAATTTTACAGACATCCAGGCTATTCATAAAAATACAATTTTTAGTGTCGCATCATAGCAACAGCTTAGGTATAGTATTCTCTAATATTCTGACACATTTTGAGACACTCTCTTCACAGAAGGTACAGAAGCTGAAACAATGGACAAAAACAACAACTAATGCTCAGCAATAATAAGAATATCAACTTTGGCCAGTTTGTTAAATGCTTGAAAGAATCACAGGCGCCACTCTTGGATCAATCAAAAGAAAGACATGAGCATAAAAAACAAAAAAAGGGAGCAAAGAATCATCTAATTCCAAAAATTATATATATATAATATATATATATATATATATATATACCATGTGTGTATATGTATGTATGTATATGTGTGTGTGTGTATATATATATATATATATATATATATATATATATATATATATATATATATATATATATATATATATATATATATATAATGTATGTATAAATATTTCAGAAAAAATATATATAAAGGAAAAATATATTGTTGTAAAGGCCCCATTACAGCTATATCATGACACCAGTGATCAAACAAATAACTCAAAGGCTAAAAGCAGTGTTTTGGGATGTCAGATAAACATAATGTTAAGTGGCAGCATATATACAAAATACCTTCAAGGATATTGAAGCCGTTCAACCATAAAAGGGTCTCTGGGGTAAAAAAGTTTGTAGATAGATTCTGAATAACAAGAAATATTATTACTGTAATGTGTTTTAGAATTCACAATTATTTTAATATATGCTATAGCCATTATTACTAAATGTGTCAGATCTGCCAAGCCTGCACTAATTGTGGGATTCCCTGTGGAGCAAATATTAAAGTGGTTGAAAACCAAATACAAACAAAACATTAAATCTAATAAAGATCAGGAGTGCAAAACATTTGTGCATGATATTGTGGGTAGAACAGCCGCCTGTCACCTGTAATCCTGCCCACTCTACTGATTAAAACAAACACCGCCATGAAAAATATGTGGCGCCACTCCCCTTCTCCTTTGACAGCCTATGTAATAAGACACATGCATAAGCCTGTGTGAAGGGGACATGTCTGCTGCTCTGCACTTCACTGTGCCTGAGATCAGAGCCGGCAGCGTTTACTTTCACTTCCCTCCACTCTCCTCTGGATTTATCCAGGTATAAAGCTCACTGAAATTCTTGCATAGGATATTTGCAGCAGAGAGAGTGCGAGAGACGGACAGAGAGAGAGAGAATGAGACAGACAGTGAAAGACCGAGAGAGGCACGCAGAGAGAGACAGTAGGACGAATGCAGAGAGAGTGAGAGGCAGAGATCGAGAGAGAGAAAGAGACACATAGTGAGACAGGAGGGACCGCAGAGAATACAGAGAGAGCAAGACTGTGGTTTAGTGGGTGGGGGCTAGTGTGATGTTAGGTTAAGTGATGTTAAGCTTTGGTGCTATGCCACTTCCACAGATCGGCAGATTTATGAGGTCTGCAACTAAATGAGGATGCATTTTTGAGAAGTACACTCAATGTGATTTAGGCCAAACTGAGCTATCGGGGGAGAAGAGCCTTGGTGAGAGAGGTAAAGAAGAACCCAAAGATCACTGTGGCTGAGCTCCAGAGATGCAGTCTGGGAATGGGAGAAAGTTGTAGAAAGTCAACCATCACTGCAGCCCTCCACCAGTTGGGGCCTTATGGCAGAGTGGCCCGACGGAAGCCTCTCCTCAGTGCAAGACACATGAAAGCCCGCATGGAGTTT
Source organism: Lithobates clamitans (assembly GCA_037952925.1). Lineage (NCBI taxonomy): Eukaryota > Metazoa > Chordata > Amphibia > Anura > Ranidae > Lithobates > Lithobates clamitans. Next base: position 697,615 of record JBBGZY010000727.1, read on the forward strand.
GCTAAAAAAAACACCTGAAGGACTCCAAGATGGTGAGAAATAAGATTCTCTGGTCTGATGAGACCAAGATAGAACTTTTTGGCCTTAATTCTAAGCGATATGTGTGGAGAAAACCAGGCACTGCTCATCACCTGTCCAATACAGTCCCAACAGTGAAGCATGGTGGTGGCAGCATCATGCTGTGGGGGTGTTTTTCAGCTGCAGGGACAGGACGACTGGTTGCAATCCAGGGAAAGATGAATGCAGCCAAGTACAGGAAAAAATGAACTTAAATGATTTTAGCAAATGGCTGCAATGTAACAAAGAGTGAAAAATTTAAGGGGTCTGAATACTTTCCGTCCCCACTGTACATCTACATAATATATACAAATCACTACATTACTTTAAAGTGGTTGTAAACCCAAATACCCAAAACACCATTTGTTTGCATAGTTTAGTAGATGATGTTGGTATAACCTAAATAACATTGAGTGTACTTCTCAAAAATGCATTTTCATTTAGTTGCAGACCTCATAAATCTGCCGATCTGTGGAAGTGGCATAGCACCAAAGCTTAAAGGAGCGGTGAACTAACATCACACTAGCCCCCACCCACTAAACCACAGTCTTGCTCTCTCTGTATTCTCTGCGGTCTCTCCTGTCTCACTATGTCTCTCTCTCTCTCTCTCTCTCTCTCTCTCTGCCTCTCACTCTCTCTGCGTTCGTCTTACTGTCTCTCTCTCTGTCCGTCTCTCGCTGTCTCACTCTGTGTGCCTCTCTCAGTCTTTCACTGTCTGTCTCATTCTCTCTCTCTCTCTGTCCATCTCTCGCGCTCTCTCTGCTGCAAATATCCTATGCAAGAATTTCAATGAGCTTTATACCTGGATAAATCCAGAGGAGAGTAGAGGAAAGTGAAAGTAAACTCTGCCAGCTCCGATCTCAGGCACAGTGAAGTGCAGAGCAGCAGACATGTCCCCTTCACACAGGCTTATGCATGTGTCTTATTACATAGGCTGTCAATCAATGGAGAAGGGGAGTGGCGCCACCATTTTTTTCATGGCGGTGTTTGTTTTAATCAGTAGAGTGGGCAGGATTACAGGTGACAGGCTGTTGTTCTACCCACAATATCATGCACAAATGATTTGCAATCTTGATCTTTATTATATTTAATGTTTTGTTTGTATTTGGTTTTCAACCATTTTGTTTGCAATAGAACAAAGAGTGAAAAATTTAAGGGGGTCTGAATACTTTCCGTCCCCACTGTAGATTTAGATGTGTGTGTGTGTGTGTGTGTGTTTATGTGCAATACTGTATGTGAAGGATTAGCTCAGTATCTGGGTGTAGGTGTGTGACTCCCCGGATGAGTCTACAGCACAGTTATTAGTCACAGCAGACAGCAAGTCTTAGTAAAACCATACATAGTCTATTTACCTGGTCTCTTTCCAAAATGTAAAGGCATAAAAATAGCTAACAAAACAAAACCAGAAATTATTAAGTTGCCCAAAGTGGATTTAACACACTGATCCCTGACTAACTGTCCTGCAGCTGTCACCTGTCAGCAGGATAAATGGTTATAACCAATCGGGCTAATGCTGGCTGTACGTGGAAACAAGCAGAATCCCCCATCCACACAAGTGAGGTGGATGGAGGAATCCTCCCTGCTGTGCTATCTCACCACACAGGATCTGGTTGTCATCACGCACATAGGTAGTTTGTCTGCTCCATAAAGTTGATCTACACAACCAATTGTTGCTCTTAAAAAAAAAAATCATATTCAGAAATCGGTGTGTAAACTTAGATAAGATCAGTTGACGCATTTTAGCCTACAAGGCCTTAGTCATAACTACATTAAGACACAACTTTAAAAAAAAAGTAGCACCAAGTACCACAGGCTCCACCCATCAATTATCCGAATTGATTGATCAACAAAAGAAAAAATGGGTATAATGCCTGCAAGGGGGTCCCATGTGTGTACCACTAATCTTCACAAACGACGTGAAACTAAATATATAAAAAAAAAATGAAAAACAAATAATAAAAGTACTAAGGAAGATAAAACAAATATACGTGTAAACCAAAACATATGTATAAATGAAGAGAGAGGAAACTAGGGAGAGAGGAAAATTTTAGTGCTGATGCAAGTCCTAATCCCACCTCAGGTTTGAGGTAAGCTAGTGTTTAGTCTAAACCATCCACCATGCCTCTTCCCCCCCCCCCCCCCATCTTCTCTCCCTGTCACCTCCTCTAGGTGAGTAAGACAGCCTTTCTATACCTCTAAGCCTGAATGAGGAAAGATTGCCCTGATGGCATTCCGTAAAGTAATGCGTTGCATTGGAAACGTGTTTAGCACTTAGGTTATTAGTGTCACAGCAGTGTTCCCCTATTTGTGTCCTCAAGGTAAGTGTAGTGGAACCCACACATTGTAGGCTGAACAAAGTGCAAGTAATTAGGTAAATTACAAAACTTGTACCACAGTTAACATACAGTAGGTGACCGCGATATTGTGTCAATCTCGCCGCACTTCTCGGCGAGATTTGACACCTACGAGCCCCGTCGCAGAAGCCAGCGCCGAGATGGCTCACTCATCGGAAAAGGAAAACTTTGTTTTCCTTCCGCGATGAGTGACAGGCAGCGCTGACAGCTGTCTAGTATGAATCCTGAGGCGGGAACACCGCGCTAAATTTTCAATGAAAAAACCGGCGTGGGTTCCCCCCTCGGAGGCATACCAGGCCCTTAGGTCTGGCATGGATTGTAAGGGGAACCCCCTATGCCGAAAAATCGGCGTGGGGGTCCCCCCCAAATCCATACCAGACCCTTATCCGAGCACGCAGCCCGGCCGGCCAGGAAAGGGGGTGGGGACGAGCGAGCGGCCCCCCCTCCTGAACCGTACCAGGCCGCATGCCCTCAACATGGGGGGGGTGGGTGCCATGGGGGAGGGGGCGCCCTGCGGCCCCCCCCACCCCAAAGCACCTTGCCCCCATGTTGATGAGGACAAGGGCCTCTTCCCGACAACCCTGGCCGTTGGTTGTCGGGGTCTGCGGGCGGGGGGCTTATCGGAATCCGGGAGCCCCCCTTAATAAGGGGGCCCCCAGATCCCGGCCCCCCACCCTGTGTGAATGAGTTTGGGGTACATAGTACCCCTACCCATTCACCTAGGGAAAAGTGTCAATATAAAAAAAAACACACTACACAGGTTTTAAGAGTAATTTATTAGTCAGCTCCGGGGTCTTCTTCCGACTTCGGGGGGTCTCCTTCCAACTTCTCCCGGTGTTCGGCCTCTTCTCCCGGTGTTCGGCCTCTTCTCCCGGTGTTCGGCCTCTTCTCCCGGTGTTCGGCCTCTTCTCCCGGGCCCCGCCGCTATCTTCTTCCAGCTCTATTGCCAGCGAGGGGCCCGGTCTGCTGCCACTGTCTTGTCGCCGCTGTCTTGTCGCCGCTGTCTCGCCGCCGCTGTCTCGCCGCCGCTGTCTCTCCGCTTCTTCTCTTCTTTTCTTCTTCCCCGATGTTGACACGACGCTCTCTCCGGCTCGAATGCTGTGTGCGAGCTGCGGAGCCATTTATATAGGCGGTAACCCCGCCCCCTTACGACGTCATGGTCCCAGCATGCGCAGGGACTCTGGCGTCATAAGGGGGCGTGGCTCCAGAGTCCCTGCGCATGCTGGGACCATGACGTCGTAAGGGGGCGGGGTTACCGCCTATATAAATGGCTCCGCAGCTCGCACACAGCATTCGAGCCGGAGAGAGCGTCGTGTCAACATCGGGGAAGAAGAAAAGAAGAGAAGAAGCGGAGAGACAGCGGCGGAGAGACAGCGGCGGCGAGACAGCGGCGGCGAGACAGCGGCGACAAGACAGCGGCAGCAGACCGGGCCCCTCGCTGGCAATAGAGCTGGAAGAAGATAGCGGCGGGGCCCGGGAGAAGAGGCCGAACACCGGGAGAAGAGACCGAACACCGGGAGAAGAGGCCGAACACCGGGAGAAGTTGGAAGGAGACCCCCCGAAGTCGGAAGAAGACCCCGGAGCTGACTAATAAATTACTCTTAAAACCTGTGTAGTGTTTTTTTTTATATTGACACTTTTCCCTAGGTGAATGGGTAGGGGTACTATGTACCCCAAACTCATTCACACAGGGTGGGGGGCCGGGATCTGGGGGCCCCCTTATTAAGGGGGGCTCCCGGATTCCGATAAGCCCCCCGCCCGCAGACCCCGACAACCAACGGCCAGGGTTGTCGGGAAGAGGCCCTTGTCCTCATCAACATGGGGGCAAGGTGCTTTGGGGTGGGGGGGCCGCAGGGCGCCCCCCTCCCCCATGGCACCCACCCCCCCATGTTGAGGGCATGCGGCCTGGTACGGCTCAGGAGGGGTGGGGCCGCTCGCTCGTCCCCACCCCCTTTCCTGGCCGGCCGGGCTGCGTGCTCGGATAAGGGTCTGGTATGGATTTGGGGGGGACCCCCACGCCGATTTTTCGGCATAGGGGGTTCCCCTTACAATCCATGCCAGACCTAAGGGCCTGGTATGCCTCCGAGGGGGGAACCTACGCCGGTTTTTTCATAGAAAATTTGGCGCGGCGTTCCCGCCTCAGGATTCATACTAGACAGCTGTCAGCGCTGCCTGTCACTCATCGCGGAAGGAAAACAAAGTTTTCCTTTCCCGATGAGTGAGCCAGCGCGACATTCACAGTACCCTGTCGCCGAGAACCAGCGCGATGGTATCGCGCTGGAAACACAATCTCGCGGTCAGGTACTGTATTGTTGTATAGCTTGTCTGCTCCCCAGTCTAACATGCACAGTAAAAACTGGTTCCAGAGTGGCACATCTTCACTTGGCAGACTAGGAGTTTTAAAGAGATTGGGGTACTCAGGCCTGCTTCAGTTGGTCACATTAACCGTGAGCCAGCCCAGCAAACTCGTTATATAGCAAAGATAGATACCCCTGACTGCTGTAGCAGTATGAGACTGTATATACACACACACGACTGCTGGAGCAGTAGCCCCTATGTCATCAGAGTATTTTTGCTGCAAGTACAACCTTCCATAAATGGTATTGAAAGCCGTTGCATAGTAAGCCCGCCATCATTGTTCGTGCCAACTACAGGCAGACTGGGAGTCTCAAAATCTGTCATTCCCAGACAAAGTATTTTTGGCAAAATTTGGATACCGATAACTTTGCTTAAAAAAGTATTCAACAGCTGCAACAGGCATTGCTTCTGTAAGAACACATAATACAGATTGCTTACTTTTAGTTTAGTTGCTAGAATATAGAAGGCAGTCCTATCCTTTTCCTTTTATACTGAAAAAAAATGTTTTCAATTGTCTGTGCCTCTTTGGAAAGCTTGCCCCTCATATCATTGTTTTTTCTTTCAGGTTTTCCCGCTAGACTATGTGTTGATCACTGTCATTATCATGTATTTTGTCTTTACCTCTATGGCTGGCATCCGACATATGGGAGTATGGTTCTTTTGGATAAGGGTAAATTGTTTACACATTTTTTTAAACAATCTGAAAAATACACGTTACAGTACTTGCTCCTCTTTGCTTTGTGCCAGGTGGTCATGCTATATTTTGAGAATGTGATCCAATGTAAAACAAAGTGCACATTGTGTTTTTCTGTCTACCTTTGTTAGTTTTGGCAACAATAAATTATAAAAAAAAAGAATCTCCGACCCTAGTGTGTTCAGGCTTTTAGTTGAGTGCAGTAAACCATGTTGGTGAATTTGCTGTGCTATTTATGGAAAACGTTTGGCCTTTGTTAAATTATAATAACACAGGAGCATGTTTAGGCATTTATTATGAAGACAATGACTCTGGCAGTCAAATAGCAGCCTGTTATGTACCATGACTGTCAACTGCTTGTCTTGGGCAGCTTACTCATGTAGAGAATCAAGAAGTGCAGAGAAGTTTATAAAGTTGCCACTTGCCATGGGACCATGACATAACATGTCATTTAACTGCCACTTATTGTTCATATGGCTTATTCAAGTACGTTAGGCAAATGTGATTTCAGTCGAGTTATTTTTTTATTTATATTCGTGGCACAATTTACAGTTTTTTGTAGATATCTGTAAAATACAGATAGTGAATGAAAAAGTGCGTTATAAACTGAGTAACCTCGATGCATTTCCAGTTATCTCTTCAAACCCTTACCTTTTTCTCTTTCTTTTCTAGCAACAATTGAGAGTGTAGTGAAGTTTTATTAAAGTTGTATAGACTGTTCACGTTCACTGGGTTTGGCAAATGGGGCAAATGGGGTGAATCTATTTGAAATGTGAATGAAAAGTGAACTTTGAAATGTACCGTACAGAACACAGGATCAGTAGTCATAGACCATGCGTTATATATGTTGCTACCTTCAGGTGATTGGATATTGACAGATGCTTTGCTAGGAATGCACCCTCATAAAGCCCCACTCTTCTAGTTTTTTTTTTTTTTTTTTGCTAGAGTCCGTTCTAGCCCTCTTCTCTGGAGTTTCTACACCAGTCAATCTTCTTTCAAGATCAGACTGCTTATTGCCTTAGAGCTCACTAGCAGTTTCCAGATTGCTTACTCTCAATGTATATTTTGGGAACCGTTCCTGAACCCCACATCAGTGAGGCCAGCCTGTCAAGTTTGCCTCGGGGGGCCCTGGATCCTGTGTTGGGTGCGCCCCTTGGCATGTGGTACAGCAAGTGTAGTTAGCTGTAGATGTCATACAGGTCAAGGACCATGCTTCATACCAATGGCATGCAGACCCTGAAGGCCACTTTGAGGGTTTATCTACCGTGACAGGTGACGTTTGGTTCCCTCTGGGAACCTGCAGCATGCATAAGGTACAATTGTGACATTGTTCTATTTTACATCTATTTTACATGTGGGTGATATTTTATTTCACAGTGTGTTTTATCTTTTTGAATTTGGCAGGTTTTTCACACGTGACGTTGCTCCTTGGGTGTTGACGTAGTTGCTAAAGCCCCCCAGCTGATGTCCTTTTTCCAACCATTTCTGCAGAGGGTGCAAGAAGCATGTCTGCTCCTTACTACCTGCTTGTCCAGGACATTAGTCAGTGCCTGTGTTACAGGGGCTCCCTTCCTACACACACAAACAACCTTTAAACCAACATTAATTTTGTGAGTACCCCACAGCAATGGCAGAGACGAAGAGCAAAAAAGGGCCTAATATCACCCAGTACTCAGTACACAGAACCAAGGAAAACAGCAAAGGGGATAGTTGTTCCCCTGCATCGGCGCAAGGTTTGGCTAAGGCATATTATCCACTTCCAGACCGATCCCTTTTTGGCACTTTGGTTACGTGTAACAGTCAGTATTTTTTGTCGCTCAGTATTTGCGTAGTGGTTTTTCAAACAGTTTTTTTGGGAAAAATACACCTTTTGAATGTTAATGCAAAAAACACAATACATAACCCATTTTTTTTTGTAAGGCTTCATGCACACTGGGCTTAAAAAAAAATGCCAGTTCCCTTGGCAGAAAAAATGCTCGTATAGATAAAGTTCAGACGAGTTTAGGAGAGGTTTTTTTTTTTGTTTTTTTTTCTGCCAGTAAGCTCCAATCGGAAATGCAAACAAGAAGGGTTTTTTTTTCCCTGCTTCTAAACGTTGAGCTCAAATTATGCCTGTAATTGTCCTAATGTGCATGGACACACAAGATAAAATTGAGCTGATGCTACAGGCAAAACGACTCCTGTAGAAGCAACGATTTTTAAGCCAGTGTGCATTGAGCCTTAAATATAAAAGATGTTATGCTGGGTAAATCAATACAAGCATGTCACACTTTAAAATTGCACATGCTCGTGCAACAGTGACAAACAACATAAATTTTACTATCCATAGACGATGCTTTAAAAGCCTTTACTTCCGGTTCCGGCTCCACATGCAGGAGGAGTGAGAACTGGCAGCTACGGCGATCCACGCTTACAAAACCGCTTCCACAGTCGGGCGCTCACCTGACCTCTTGTGCAGCTCCCCGGGGACAGCAACATGGACCGCTTTGTTGTGCACAGTGGGTCTGCCGCGGCTACAGCCTTCCGCTCGGAGCCTTTACCATCAGCCCTGCACATATCCAATATGGCCACCGGCTCTGAGATGGAGGAGAGCGTGGTCACATCTATGCCAGCGGTCACAGCTCCTGCCTCCCCAGACAATGATTACTCCCAAATGGCACAGGCTGTGGCTGCCCTCTTGTTACCCACCATCACAGCTGTGGTGGGAAGGGCAGTAGCCTCAGGCATCACCCAGCTCAGAAAGGAGCTGGGTGACCATGCTAAATGGTTATCAGACATTGAACAGTGCCTCTCTGAAGTACAGACCACGCAAACCAATGATCAGCAGTTCACTCAAACTCCGCTATATATTCTGGAGAAGTTGACCTTGGGAACCGTTCCCGCCGGAACAATCTAATGGGTAATAGGGCTCCCTGAAACCTTAAATGCCGGCTCTCTGCAGGAACTCTGAGCCATGCATGTAACACAAGCACTGTAGTATCCAGCACCATGTGCAATGGAGAGAGCTCATCACCTGGGAACCCCTTCCGATGAGGTCATTCTCACTGCCCTGTCAATGTCCGCTATCTAAACTGCTCGGCTAGAGTGGCCATCCTATGATCATTTTGCAATGCCAAATCTTTCCAATTAGATGGCCATAAACTGCTACTTTTTGCAGAATACTCACAGGAGGTATCCCGTAGGCGCAAGGCCTTCCAACCCATTTGTGCAGCCTACCCTGCCACTCTGCGCTTTACCGATCTGGCTGGTGAACCGAAGCAACTCACGCACCCCGAGGAAGCCATACACTATCTGGAAGCATACCTCCATATATAAAATGGAATCCCACCCTGGGCCTGTGTCTCCTAGGACCTCCGAGATCAACGTAGTCCAAAAAAGGAGCCGCCAAGGAGGCCCCGCTTCTCCAAGGCTCTAGGTGTAACAAGCCCCGCTGAGATGCTGACTGGCACCGTCCTCTTCTAAACTACCAGAATAACAAAAACTGTGGTGTCTCATCCAGCTGATTTTCTATCCTTGTTACAACCCAGGTTGTATTAATGTTCACCATAATGTTCTGATGTTTTGATATAATTTTTGTTCCCACAGCCTTATCAGAGATCTCTCACATCATCTTGATCTGCAGTGCGTCGGGAACATACTTCTTGCCCCAACACTACCTGTTGCTCCCTGGGAGAATATTCTTCCTCCCTCCAAAGTTCACAAGCGCATCTTCTTACTTCTCCTTGTTGACCCCAGTTCTTACTTCTCCTTGTTGACCCAGGGTCGGTAATCCCTCTAAACCCTCCTCTTTGGTAATCAAAAGCCTTATCACCTATGCTCTCCCACCGGGTGGCATCCCCTTGGCGTCAATTGGCCCGCTCACGCTGTCCCTTGGCTCTGCACCAACCTCTTTCATTGATCCCCCCTCACCACTATTTGTTTATGAAAATAGTCTAATGTAATGTTAAGGGGCTACGGTCTTCCCATAAGCGGATGGCGATGCTACATCACCTCAAATGCCTCAAAACTGGCTTGGCTTTATTGCAGGAGACTCATTTGACAACGGCTGGCTTCATCCATATATGTAAATTATGGGTAAGACAGGTCTATGGCTCGGCTGCGGTTAAGGGAAAAGCAGGGGTGCTTATCCTAATTCGTAAAAGTCTCCCTGGTGAGGTACTTTCTGTAGAATCTGATGAAGCTGGCCAGATTATAACACTAAAATTGAGATTGTCCTCTAGAGAATGGGTCTTTTCCAACATATATGCCTTAAACTCCCCTTCAAAACATTTTTTTCGAACATTGTCCTCCCTCCTTGTTCCCTATGTTCACCTCCCCCTCCTAGCTGGGGGTGACATCAACTCGGTGATGCATCTCCTTGAAGACAAGTCCCAGAGTAGGGCCCCCCAAGCACCTCCCCATCATTGGTCACTACCCCATTAACAAACTTTGTAGAAGTTAATAGACCTCTGGAGGCTAGCCCACCCTGACGGGAAAGACTATTCATTTTTCTCTTCCCCCTTATAACAGTCTGTTCAGTATTGACTACTTCTTCTGCAATTCCCTGTTAATAAAGCACACCTCAGACTCGCATATCCATTAGATTGTCATCTCCGATCATGCCCTAATTTCGGTTAACGTATTAGATTTTGCCCCCCCCCCCCCAAGTTCTGTTACCACATGGCGTTTCCCTTCATATCTCTCTAATAACCAAGACCTCCTAAAGATCATTAGAGAAACATGGACAGACTACGTAGACGCAAACTCGGGTCATGGCGCAGATTAGAATCTCTTTTGGGAGGCTCAGAAAGCCATGTTACGTGGTGTGCCTTTATGGCTGGGTATAGAAGAAATATCACCAAACAGTACAGTGTAGCTAGCCAAGCCCTTTGCTCTGCCTAAACCAACTTTATGCAGCAGAGTACCCCAGAACACAGAAATGCATGGCGTGAAGCCAAACAACAATTTGATTTGTGGGCTGAGGCCCAGGAGAAGATCCACAAATCTTTCCTGGACCTCCAGTACCATAAATTTGGCAACAAAGCTGGGAAATTGTTGGCAGGCCTGAGCAGGGGATACCGTACACCTGCTCACATGAGAGACATGAATAAGAGGCTCACATCATCCTCTAAGGAGGTTAATTCCATCTTAGAAAGATTCTATGCAAACCTGTATGGCTCCGATCCCATTGATATATAGTAGGAATGGGCTCAGGCGTGTTCAGATCGAACCAGCCAGGAAGCCGGCACCGCACACCACCAGTCATAGGCAGCGTGTGTATGTGCAGCTGCAGTTGGAAATGCCTCACTGCCTATGATTTGCAGTGTGCATTGACGGCTTCCTGGCGGGTTCAATCCGAACATGGCCGAGCACATCACTAATATAGAGGTAGCGCAAAATTTTCCCTTCTCAGGTTCTTCTCCCTCAGATAGACCCCTCACAGGTAGATCAGCTCAACTCCCCAATAACTGCCCTAGATGTCGCGTCTGAATTTATCAAATCGTCGGCAGATATTATTGCCCTGACCCTCCATTCTGTTTACTAGTCGATCCTTTAATAAGGGCCAGTACCTTCCCACAGGCTTTCAGGCTCATATCAAATTGACGGCATGATTAATGCTAATCTATTGCTTGTAGCTGCTGGCACCATCCTGGCATAACCACCGAAAGTCCAGGACTTTCAGGTACGTTGCTGGTCTGGAAGTGGTTATACTGCAATTATTTCTGATTTCTTTTGGAAATACCATGCCCTCCTGGAGACTTCAGTCTCCAGGGCACAAAAGCACTGTTCTGCATCTCCACCAACTGAATATATTCAAGTGATCTTCATAACCTCTTAGAGAAAGATGTTAACCACTTCAGCCCCGGAAGGTTTTACCCCCTTCCTGACCAGAGCACTTTTTACAATTCGGCACTGCGTCGCTTTAACTGTTAATTGCGCAGTCATGCAATGGTGTACCCAAACGAAATTTGCGTCCTTTTCTTCCCACAAATAGAGCTTTCTTTTGATGGTATTTGATCACCTCTGCCGTTTTTATTTTTTGCGCTATAAACGGAAAAAGACCGAAAATTTTGAAAAAAAATGATATTTTCTACTTTTTGTTATAAAAAAAATCCAATAAATTCAATTTTAGTCATACATTTAGGCCAAAATGTATTCGGCCACATGTCTTTGGTAAAAAAAATGTCAATAAGCGTATATTTATTGGTTTGCGCAAAAGTTATAGCGTCTACAAACTAGGGTACATTTTCTGGAATTTACACAGCTTTTATTTTATGACTGCCTATGTCATTTCATGAGGTGCTAAAATGGCAGGGCAGTACAAAACCCCCACAAATGACCCCATTTTGGAAAGTAGACACCCCAAGGAAATTGCTGAGAGGCATGTTGAACCCATTGAATATTTTTTTTTTTTGTCCCAAGTGATTGAATAATGACAAAAAAAAAAAAAAAAAAAAAAAATTACAAAAAGTTGTCACTAAATGATATATTTCTCACACAGGCCATGCGCATATGTGGAATTGCACCCCAAAATACATTTAGCTGCTTCTCCTGAGTACGGGGATACCACATGTGTCGGACTTTTTGGGAGCCTAGCCGCATACGGGGCCCCGAAAACCAAGCACCGCCTTCAGGATTTCAAAGGGCATAAATTTTTGATTTCACACCTCACTACCTATCACAGTTTTGAAGGCCATAAAATGCCAAGATGGCACAAAACCCCCCCAAATGACCCCATTTTGGAAAGTAGACACCCCAAGCTATTTGCTGAGAGGCATGTCGAGTCCATGGAATATTTTATTTTTTGACACAAGTTGCGGGAATGTGACAATTTTTTTTTTTTTGCACAAAGTTGTCACTAAATGATATATTGCTCACACAGGCCATGGGCATATGTGGAATTGCACCCCAAAATACATTTAGCTGCTTCTCCTGAGTACGGGGATACCACATGTGTGGGACTTTTTGGGAGCCTAGCCGCGTACGGGGCCCCGAAAACCAAGCACCACCTTCAGGATTTCAAAGGGCATAAATTTTTGATTTCACACCTCACTACCTATCACAGTTTTGAAGGCCATAAAATGCCAAGATGGCACAAAACCCCCCCAAATGACCCCATTTTGGAAAGTAGACACCCCAAGCTATTTGCTGAGAGGCATGTTGAGTCCATGGAATATTTTATATTTTGACACAAGTTGCGGGAAAGTGACCATTTTTTTTTTTTTTTTTTTTTTTTTGCACAAAGTTGTCACTAAATGATATATTGCTCAAACATGCCATGGGCAAATGTGGAATTACACCCCAAAATACATTCTGCTGCTTCTCCTGAGTACGGGGATACCACATGTGTGGGACTTTTTGGGAGCCTAACCGCGTACGAGGCCCTGAAAACCAAGCACCGCCTTCAGGATTTCTAAGGGCATAAATTTTTGATTTCACTCCTCACTACCTATCACGGTTTTGAAGGCCATAAAATGCCAAGATGGCACAAAACCCCCCCAAATGACCCCATTTTGGAAAGTAGACACCCCAAGCTATTTGCTGAGAGGCATGTTGAGTCCATGGAATATTTTATTTTTTAACACAAGTTGCGGGAATGTGACAATTTTTTTTTTTTTTGCACAAAATTGTCACTAAATGATATATTGCTCACACAGGCCATGGGCATATGTGGAATTGCACCCCAAAATACATTTAGCTGCTTCTCCTGAGTACGGGGATACCACATGTGTGGGACTTTTTGGGAGCCTAGCCGCGTACGGGGCCCCGAAAACCAAGCACCGCCTTCAGGATTTCTAAGGGCATAAATTCTTGATTTCACTCCTTACTACCTATCACAGTTTTGAAGGCCATAAAATCCCAAGATGGCACAAAACCCCCCCAAATGACCCCATTTTGGAAAGTAGACACCCCAAGCTATTTGCTGAGAGGCATGTTGAGTCCATGGAATATTTTATATTTTGACACAAGTTGCGGGAAAGTGACAATTTTTTTTTTTTTTTTTTTTTTTTTTCACAAAGTTGTCACTAAATGATATATTGCTCAAACATGCCATGGGCATATGTGGAATTACACCCCAAAATACATTCTGCTACTTCTCCTGAGTATGGGGATACCACATGAGTGGCACTTTTTGGGAGCCTAGCTTCATACGGGCCCCAAAATCCAATCACCGCCTTCAGGATTTCTAAGAGCGTTAATTTTTGATTTTACTCCTCACTACCCATCACAGTTTTGAAGGCCATAAAATGCCAAGATAGCACAAAACCCCCCAAAATGACCCCATTTTGGAAAGTAGACACCCCAAGCTATTTGCTGAGAGGCATGGTGAGTATTTTGCAGCTCTCATTTGTTTTTGAAAATGAAGAAAGACAATAAAAACATATTTTTTTTTTCTTTTTTCAATTTTCAAAACTTTGTGACAAAAAGTGAGGTCTGCAAAATACTCACTATACCTCTCAGCAAATAGCTTGGGGTGTCTACTTTCCAAAATGGGGTCATTTGGGGGGGGTTTGTGCCACCTGGGCATTCCATGGCCTCCGAAACTGTGATAGGCAGTGAAGAGTGAAATCAAAAATTTACGCCCTTAGAAAGCCTGAAGGCGGTGCTTGGTTTTCGGGGTCCCGTGCGCGGCTAGGCTCCCAAAAAGTCTCACACATGTGGTATCCCCGTACTCAGGAGAAGCAGCAGAATGTATTTTGGGGTGTAATTTCACATATTCCCATGGCATGTTTGAGCAATATATCATTTAGTGACAACTTTGTGCAAAAAAAAAAAAAAAAAAAAAAAAATTGTCTTTTTCCCGCAACTTGTGTCACAATATAAAATATTCCATGGACTCAACATGCCTCTCAGCAAATAGCTTGGGGTGTCTACTTTCCAAAATGGGGTCATTTGGGGGGGTTTTGAACTGTCCTGGCATTTTATGCACAACATTTAGAAGCTTATGTCACACATCACCCACTCTTCTAAGCACTTGAAGACAAAGCCCTTTCTGACACTTGTTGTTTACATAAAAAAATAATTTTTTTTTGCAAGAAAATTACTTTGAACCCCCAAACATTATATATTTTTTTAAAGCAAATGCCCTACAGATTAAAATGGTGGGTGTTTCATTTTTTTTTTTCACACAGTATTTGCGCAGCGATTTTTCAAACGCATTTTTTGGGGAAAAAACACACTTTTTAAAATTTTAATGCACTAAAACACACTATATTGCCCAAATGTTTGATGAAATAAAAAAGATGATCTTAGGCCGAGTACATGGATACCAAACATGACATGCTTTTAAATTGCGCACAAACGTGCAGTGGCGAAAAACTAAATACATTTTAAAAAGCCTTTAAAAGCCTTTACAGGTTACCACTTTAGATTTACAGAGGAGGTCTACTGCTAAAATTACTGCCCTCGATCTGACCTTCGCGGTGATACCTCACATGCATGGGGCAATTGCTGTTTACATTTGACGCCAGACCGACGCTTGCGTTCGCCTTTGCGCGAGAGCAGGGGGGGACAGGGGTGCTTTTTTTTTTTTTTTTTTTTTTTTTTATTAATTTTTTGATTTTTTATCTTATTTTTAAACTGTTCCTTTCATTTTTTTTTTTTTTTATCTTTTTTATTGTTATCTCAGGGAATGTAAATATCCCCTATGATAGCAATAGGTAGTGACAGGTACTCTTTTTTGAAAAAATTGGGGTCTATTAGACCCTAGATCTCTCCTCTGCCCTCAAAGTATCTGACCACACCAAGATCGGTGTGATAAAATGCTTTCCCAATTTTCCAATGGCGCTGTTTACATCCGGCGAAATCTAAGTCATGAAATGCTCGTAGCTTCCGGTTTCTTAGGCCATAGAGATGATTGGAGCCATTCTGGTCTCTGATCAGCTCTATGGTCAGCTGGCCGAATCACCGGCTGCATTCTCAGGTTCCCTGTTGGGACAGGAGAGCCAGAGAAAAACATGGAAGACGGTGGGGGGGGGGGGGGAATCCCTCCCACTGCTTGTAAAAGCAGTCTAGAGGCTAATTAGCCGCTAGGATTGCTTTTACATGAAAGCCGACCGCTGGCTGAAAAGAATGATACCAAGATGATACCTAAACCTGCAGGCATCATTCTGGTATAACCACTCAAAGTCCAGCAACATACCAGTACGTTGCTGGTCCTTGTATTGTAAACTTTTTTTTTTCATGCAGCCTGTGGGCTGAACGAAAAAAAGATATTGATCGGTGGGTATGCCCACCATTAGAATACCTCCCTTCATCCGCCCACTTCTAATGATGGGCATACATGCACCATTTATATATGCCGAAGCATGGGGGCATCCTCCCGCAAAAGGCAGGAGCAAATTGCTCCTCCACCCACTACTGCCCCCACGCTTCGGCATATATGCTGAAGTATGGAACTGTGGTGGTGAAATCACCTCCGACAGCGCTGGAGTCACGGCTTTATATATCGTGGGAGCAAACGCTTTTGCTGTCAAGATAAATAAATCCGCGCTGCAACTGCATGGCGTACCTGCTAAGCAAATGATGGTTAACAAAAAAACAAAGTAACATTACAGTATAACAGTATACCTTACCATACCTGCAAAGCAAATACAAAAAAAAACATAGTAAAAAATAAAACATTTAACGCAACCTGTGCCTACCTAAAATATATATATGCCGAAGCATGGGGGCATCCTCCCGCAAAAGGCAGGAGCAAATTGCTCCTCCACCCACTACTGCCCCCACGCTTCGGCATATATGCTGAAGTATGGAACTGTGGTGGTGAAATCACCTCCGACAGCGCTGGAGTCACGGCTTTATATATCGTGGGAGCAAACGCTTTTGCTGTCAAGATAAATAAATCCGCGCTGCAACTGAATGGCGTACCTGCTAAGCAAATGATGGTTAACAAAAAAACAAAGTAACATTACAGTATAACAGTATACCTTACCATACCTGCAAAGCAAATACAAAAAAAACATAGTAAAAAATAAAACATTTAACGCAACCTGTGCCTACCTAAAATATATATATGCCGAAGCATGGGGGCATCCTCCCGCAAAAGGCAGGAGCAAATTGCTCCTCCACCCACTACTGCCCCCACGCTTCGGCATATATGCTGAAGTATGGAACTGTGGTGGTGAAATCACCTCCGACAGCGCTGGAGTCACGGCTTTATATATCGTGGGAGCAAACGCTGTTGCTGTCAAGATAAATAAATCCGCTCTGCAGCTGAATGGCGTACCTGAAAACAAAAAAGTGGTTAACAATAAAAAAGTATAAAAAAATTGCATACCTATAAAGCAAACCTGATAAAAACATAACAATAAAACATTGCAGTATAGAATACAATAGAAAAGAGCAGAACAATAGAGAGAGAATAGAGAGAGAGAACAATAAAACGACAACTATTTTTGGTTTTTTTATTTTATATTTTTTTTGTATTTTTATTTTTTTATTTTTTTTGTATTTTTTTTTTTTTTTTAACACTTTTTTTAGTAACTTTAACTTTTAACTGTAACTGTACCAGGTTTGGGTCTCTCAAAATGCGATGGCATCTTGGGAGACCCTGTGTTAGTGTGCCTAGTCTGTGCCGTGCTGAACCCTACGCTAATACTCCACTAGTGTATGGTAGCGTTCAAAACATTCACCAATGCATAGACCAGGATTGTCAGGACAGGAGGGACAACAATACCGGGTGTCACGCCTAAATCCGCGCTTGCTGCAGACACGACATCTTTTTTGGGGGGCTCGTTGGGTAGGGGTACTCTGGAGGACATAAGGAAAATGCCTCCCATGCAGCCGGCTTACTGCATTTGGATTGGGAAGGTGAGGTGGAGCACCATCTGGATACAGAAGGGCTCTGACGATCTCTTCCTGGAATTTAAGGAAGGATCCAGTCCGTCCTGAAGCTCTGTATAGCACATGAGCATTCAGCAAAGCCAATTGAAATAAGTAAACAGACACTTTTTTGTACCAGCGTCTGGCCTTACGGGCAACTAAGTACGGCGCCAACAACTGGTCGTTGAGGTCCACCCCTCCCATATTAAGGTTGTATTCGTGGACACAGAGGGGTTTCTCCACAACACCAGTCGCCGTAGGAATTTGGGTCGTCGTGTCTGCATGAAGGGAGGTGAGAACGAAAACATTCTTCTTATCCCTCCACTTCATAGCGAGCAAATTATTATACTGCAAGCAGGCTCTCTCCCCCAGCCTAAGACGGGACTCTACAAGCCGCTGGGGAAAGCCCCGGCGATTAGGTCGCACGGTGCCACATGCTCCAATCTGATGATCAAACAAGTGACTAAAAAGTGGCACGCTCGTATAATAATTGTCCACGTACAAGTGGTACCCCTTTCCGAATAAGGGTGACACCAAGTCCCACACTATCTTGCCAGCGCTTCCTATGTAGTCAGGGCAGTTTATCGGCTCTACGTGACTATCTTTGCCCTCGTAAACCATAAATCTACATGTATAGCCTGTGGCCCTGTCACAGAGCTTATACATCTTGACCCCGTATCTGGCACGCTTGCTGGGAAGGTACTGTTTGAAGGACAAGCGGCCAGAAAACTTAATCAGGGACTCATCAACGCAGACAACTTGATGGGGGGTAAACAAGTCTGCAAAACGTTGGTTGAAGTGGTTTACGAGGGGCCGAATTTTGTAGAGCCGATCGTATGCAGGGTCTCCACGAGGACGACAGAGTTCATTGTTGTTGAAATGCATGAACCGCAAAATCTGCTCGTATCGTGCCCTGGTCATGGAGGCAGAGAACACGGGCATATGGTGAATTGGGTCAGTGGACCAATATGACCGCAACTCACTCTTTTTGGTTATGCCCATGAGGAGGGAAAGGCCCAGAAAGGTCTTAAATTCGGAGACCGTAATTGGTCTCCAATCTCTGGCAAGGGTGGACTGGGGAATAGTGGCGATGTGTTGACCAGCGTACAAATTGCTTTGGTCCACAATAGATCTATAGAGATCTTCGGTGAAAAACAGCGAATAAAAATCGAGTGGCGTAAAGTCAACTGTTTCCACCTGAATTCCGGGTTGGCCAGTGAAAGGGGGAAGTACGGGTGCTGCAGAAGTGGAAGGTTCCCAATTCGGATTGGCCAATGCAGCAGGAAGGGCACTATGGGCACGACGGGCCTGTCTTTGTCTTCTTGGTGGCAGCGGGACACTACTACTGCTTGCCACCTCGCCAGCTTGAACTGCACTTATGGGACTCGCCACGTCACCACGTGATACTGCAGTGCTGGATGTACGACCAGGGTGTACTAGGCCGCTGGTGCTTGCCAGTTCACCAGAAGGAGTAGCGGCGCTAGTACTGCTCTGCTCTATACGAGAGCCCTGCGGTTCATGCACTTCAAGGACAGCATAAGTTCGGGGTCTGGTACGCCTGACCCTAGCAGGGACCACAACTCCGTCGTCAGAGCTATCTGTCATGGAGCCGCTGTCCTCTACAGGTTCGTATTCTGAGCCTGAACTTGACAGATGAGTGACTTCCTCTTCACTATCTGTCATACTCAGAATCCTGTAGGCCTCTTCACTAGTGTACCTTGGATTTGCCATTTTGGCCTCTAAATTTAGGGGTACACTAGTGAGACTCACAGGCAAAAAAGCTCCTGACTGTTAGCGACTATCAAAACGCTACCAAAAAACTGTTAGCGATCGCAGGGATCAGGCCTGACTCTGCGACCGCTGCAGTTGTGTGCTTAGTGTTTTGTAAGTGTCAGTTATCGATCGATACTGCACTTGGGTGGGCTGGGCTGGGCTGGGCGCAGAGGCAAAACGCAGGTGCTAGCAGGTATCTGGGCTGATCCCGCTAACACTGCGTTTCAGGGAACCCTAAACTGCTGGGGAGTATAGATCTGATCGGATCAGATATCGATCCGTTCAGATACTATAGCACTAAGGGAAGTGTATGCTGCGTGCGTGGGTTTTAGCGGTACTAGCGCTAACCTGACGCTGCCTGGGGCGACGCAGACCTTATCAGATCCTAAAAACTTAACTTCTATCACCGCCGGGCAATTAGGGGGTTAAACCTTTATAAGGTAATAAACGGCGGGTGCCCTAAAACTATAATAAACTATAATAAACTGTAATAAACTATAATAAACTACAAAAAACAAACTATCTAACCAGCGTCACCCGTAACACTTATACGGCGATCGCTGGTGAAAGGGTTAACTAGGGGGCAATCAGGGGGTTAAAACCTTTAGCAGGTAGTATATGGGGGTCCCTGTCGCTATAAAACACTGACAGCAAACCTATATACTCACCTCCCTAACTAGCGTCACCTGTGTCACTAATACAGCGATCAGAAAAACGATCGCTTAGCAACACTGGTGACGGGGGGTAATCAAGGGGTTAACTTTTATTAGGGGGGGGTTAGGGGGTACCCTGGACCTAAGGGGGGGTACCCTAGACCTAAAGGGGGCTAACCTAACTGCCCTAACACTTATAACTGACAAACTGACACCAATGCAAAAAAAAAAAAAACACTGCTATTGGTGTCAGAGTGACAGGGGGTACAGGGGGGTGATCAGGGGGTGATCGGGGGGTGACAGGGGGGTGAAAAGTGTGCCTGCGTGTTCTACTGTTAGTGTAGTGTTGGTGCACTTACTTGGATGTCTTCTCTCCTCTGCGCCGGACGAAAAGACCGACTCGAGGAGAGATGACATCACTTCCTTTCCCTCTGTTTACATTACAGAGGGAAAGGAAGCATTTTCATTCGCCGGGAGCGATCGGGAGGGGGTGGCCATCAATGGATGGCCTCCCCCTCACCTCCCATCGCCCGCGAACGAGAGCCGACCGTCTATGGCACCGGGGGGGGGTCCGATCGGACCCCCCACCCGCGGAAGGCAGATCACGTACGGGTACGTGATTTTGCCTGTCCGTGCCACTCTGCCGCAGTATATCTGCGTTAGGCGGTCGGCAAGTGGTTAAAGTGCTAGGGCATTGTGATATATATTATGGAGACATTGGCTGGAACGGAGGTAAAAGAAAGGTGACTGAAAACAAGAGGATTGCACTTAAAAGGACCAGATACCCCTGCAATGAGAACTAGAACCCCATTTAAAGGGACACAAGCGTTCTATGACCTTTCATACAATGGGGAAAATAAGCTTTTGATACCCTGCAGATATTGTAAGTTTGCCCACTTACAAAGAAATGAAGGGTCTACAATTTTTTATTGTAGGTGTATTTTAGTTGTAGTTCAGTCCAGTAAAATAAGCATTTGATCCCCAAGCAAAATATGACTTAGTACTTGGTGGAGAAACCCTTGTTGCCAAGCATAGAGGTAAGATATTTCTTGTAGTTGGTTACCAGGTTTGTCCACATCTCAGGAGGGATTTTGTCCACTCTTGTTTACAGATCTTCTCTAAATCCTTAAGGTTGACTGGCTGTCACTTGGCAACTCAAAGTTTCAGCTCCCTTCATAAATTTTCTATAGGATTAAGGTCTGGAGACTGGCTAGGCCACTCCATGACCTTAATGTGCTTTTTCTTAAGCCACTCCTTTGTTGCCTTGGTGGTATGTTTTGGGTCATTGTCATGATGGAAGACCCATCCACGACCCATCTTCAGTGTTCTGCCTGATGGAAGAAGGGTCTCATCCAAGATTTTACAATATATGGTGCAGTCCCTTGGCCCCTCAATGTGGCAAAGTTAGCATGTACTTTTTAACAGAGAAACCACCCCAAAGCATAATTTTTTCCACCACCGTGCTTGACTGTAGGGATGATGTTCTTGGGGTCATAGTCAGCATTTTTGTTCCTCCAAACACTGTGAATCGAGTTAATGCAAAAGAGCTAAATTTTGGTCTCATTTGACCACAGCACTTTCTCCCAATCCTTCTCTGAATCATTTAGATGTTCATTGGCAAACTTCAGATGGGCCTATACATAATCCTTCTTAAGAAGGGGGACCTTGCGAGCGCTTCAGGTTTTTAATCCATGGCAGCGTATTGCGTTACCAATTGTTTGTTTGGTCACAATTGCCTTGAGATCATTCACAAGCTCCTCCCGTGTAGTTTTGGACTGACCCTCACTTTACTCATGATCATCAACACCCCATGAGGCGAAACCATTCATGGAGCTCCAGACCGAGGATGATTGATGGCTATTTTGTATTTTTTTCATTTGTGAATAATCGCTCCAATGGTTGTCTCCTTCTCACCAAGCTTCTTGCTGATGGTCTTGTAGCCCATTCCAGCCTTGTGCAGGTCTGCAATCTTGTCCCTGATGTCCTTTGACAGCTCTTTGGTCTTGCCCATGATAGTGGGAGAAATGGAAGAAAGAGATTCTGTGGATAGGTGTCTTTTATACACTTTATACAACGAGCTGTCGTTAGGAACACTTTCTTAAATTGACAGGACTGATCTATGTACCACATGAGCACATACTGTAGCCAGTCTATGGGAGCCAGAATTATTGCATTTTACTTGCTCAACTGCAACTCCATTCATAACATTTGTGTTGTGTGTTTTCTGGGTTTTTGGTCGATATTCTGTCTTTATCATTTAAAATGTACTTATGATAAAAATTATAGCCCCTTCATTTCTTAGTAAGTGGGCAAACTTACAAAATCTGCAGGGGATCAAATAACTATTTTCCCACTGTATATATGTGGGTCATAAATATAAGGTGAGATCTCCTTATTTCTTGCTACAAAACAGGAGTCCCAAGGAGTGGGTTGGATTAATCAGGTGTTCCTTGCAAGGCTTTGCCAGTGACCGATCATCTGAAAGTAGCAAAATATAACCCGTGGTCTGACTAATGAACCGGTGTCCTGTACTATACTCCAAGATATGGAATGTGCCAGTATAGCAAAATTCCAATTTTATTCTTGCACATTACTAGAGGATTGAAGTGAACTCAGGTACTTGCCGACCGGCTCACGCTGTTATACGTCAGCAAAGTGGCACAGGTGCGCAGAACAACGTACCCGTACGGCCTCCGGTGGCACGCTGCGGGAGTGTGCCCGCGGACTCGATGTCTGCCAGTGGCCCGCGATCGTGGCACGGAGAGCCAGAACAGGGAGATGTAAACAAGGCATTTCCTTGTTCTGCCTAGCAACATGACAGGGACCTACTGCTCCAAGTGATCGGGAGGAGTGATCTGTCATGTTCTAGTGAGCCCACCCCCTACAGTTAGAACATGCTGAGGGAACACGGTTAACCCCTTGATCGCCCCCTAGTGTTTAACCCCTTCCCTGCCTGTGACATTTACACAGTAATCAGTGCATTTTTATAGCACTGATCGCTGTATAAATGCAAATGGTCCCAAAATAGTGTCAAAAGTGTCCGATCTGTCCGCTGCAATGTCGCAGTCGCAATAAAAATTACAGATCATTGTCATTACTAATAAAAAAAATTATTCATTAAAATGCCCTAAATCTATCCTCTATTTTGTGGACGCGATAACTTTTGCGCAAACCAGTCAATATACGCTTATTGCTATTTTTATTTTATTTTTTTACCAAAAATATGTAGAAGAATACATATTGGCCTAAACTGTGGAAGAAATTTTGTTTTTTTTATATATTTTTTGGGGGTATTTATTATAGCAAAAAGTAAAAAATATTGCTTTTTTTTTCCAAAATTGTCACACTTTTTTTGTTTATAGAGCAAAAAATAAAAACCGCAGAGGTGATCAAATACCACCAAAAGAAAGCTCTATTTGTGGGGAAAAAAAGGACGTCAATTTTGTTTGGGTACAACGTTGCCACAATCACGCAATTGTCAGTTAAAGCGACGCAGTGCCATATCGCAAAAAAGGGCTTGGTCAGGAAGGGGATAAATCCTCCCGGGACTGAAGTGGTTAAAGTGGAACTTTAGTCAGAAAATTGAGCCCTGCTGGATTACTTTAGGCTGGCCCCTTTTGCAGGTACAACTATGTAAAACATTAAAAATAAATACCTATACTGTTTAAAATCCAGTAATACACTGCCTCACCCTGCTCTTCACATGCTGAAAGAGGAAGTAAACCCTATTGCATCCATCTTCGACCCTCTTCCTTCCGGGGGCCACGGACTCCGGCTTTGTGACTTGCCAGAGTCACGTGATGTCACTTCCGCACATGCAAGTGGGAGCCGTCAGTCACGGCATATACTGGGGGAAGAAATGGCACGGTGGTCCGTTTCTTCACAGCACATGCGATGATGACGACACCAGCGCACTACAAGTGAAATATCTGATAAACGGCGCACATTTAGGAGATATTTCCACTACCTATAGGTAAGCCTTATTCTAGGCTTTCCAATAGGTAAAAGTCAACAAAAAGGGTTTACAACCACTTTAATTGTTCTCTTTTTTTGGCATGGTCCCTAAAATGTAGAGGCCGATCTACTGATAGCCTAAAGATTTACTGCTGCTCAGGGGCTCTGGGCTTCATCAAAATGGCAGCATGCAGAAACGGGAACAATGCTGGAGGCAATTTACAGCACACACTAATTTTGATAGTATAATTATTAATGTGGAATGGTACTGTATGTTCATTGCTAAAGAACATTATTTTTGTCAAGTTGTTATGGGTAAAGTTCCACTTTAAGCTCAGTAAACATTCAATTTGCAAAGTTAAGTGTATTCTTTAAGAATTCATCCCCGGTGTCTTTTTAGTGGAGCCCATCCACTTACTTAATAGTCTTTTTCAGTTTGAAGTTTTTCTTGTCTTATTTTTTTTTTTTTATTATAGTATTTGGAACAACTAAGATAAAATTGTGATTACAGAGCAATGTACGGGGGGGTCTTCAAAAAGTTTCTGCATTTTTTTTTAATTTTTTTACTCTTAAACTTTTTTAAGACCCCCTCGTATTATACCTTTGCACAATCTCTAAATCCTAACATTTTGTCGTTGTTTCTTCAATTGTCTTGCAAAGTTTCAGGGTAAAAAGTTCAAATGTAAAAATTTCAACTTCCAAAATGTTTCAAGATCAATATTTTTGCTTTTAAGCTTTAAAATTTGTATTTGTAAGATACAGGGTATAGTAAACCATTTTAAGAAGAATCTATGTATGCAAGTAGTAGTTACATGGTATATAGTGTTCTGTTTTCCCCCTCCACTCCATTCCTATGTATGAAAAACAGAAAATTTAAGTCTGTTGCAATATTGTTCATGGTCTCTAGGCGGTTTCTTCAAGTAGCAAGGACTCTAGTAGCTTAGAGCATCAGCAATGGTTATCCATCAACATTAGCTTGATTAAAATAGATTAATATTAGAGTTGATTAAAAACAATGAAACCAACTGTATATACTTGCATTTTTGCTGTGTGTTTGTTTTTTGTTTTTTTTGGAAATAATTAAAAACGTCCTCCTTCATAACATACACCTACATTGTCAGTCATGAGAAAGCATATTTTTTCTGTATGCAGCAGCCTTCTTGTTTTATATACGTGCAGAGCAATATGCCTAATACTACTACGATCTTCTAAAGAAAAATATTAAGATTCTATCATGTGCATTTATTTCCACTCTTTTAGAAAATGACCTTTAAAGATTTAGATGTAGAAAGAAAATGGTATCAAACAAATTACTACATGTTTAAACAAATAGTCTCCATTTTACAAGTCTTGTTTCATGTTAATAGCTGTACAAGATAAGAAGAGGACGAACAAGACCTCAAGCTCTTCTGTTCCTCTGTATGATCCTCTTGTTGATTGTTCTGCACACAAACTACATGATTTACAGCTTGGCACCTCAATACGTTATGTATGGAAGCCAGAAATATCCAGTACAGGTAAGATGCAGTGACCTTGTAAAATGGCCGCATATACCCTTCTTGGGCCACATTGTATCTACCGGCATTTAACATTGAGACATGCCTTTACCACACAGGAACCTTTTTTTGTTTTAAATTTGGCTTTAGTGCTAATTGTGATCATAATAAAGCACCATCTGTGGGGTTGATGCTAACAGATTGATTAACCATTCGCTTCCTATGTCACTCCTGTGGCGGTACAATGGATATAAAAAATCTACACATCCCTGTTAAAATGTCAGGTTTCTGTGATGGAAAAAAAAAATGAGAATAAGATAAATAATTTCAGAACTTTTTCCACCTTTTTTAATGTGACCTACTCAATTGAAAAACAAACTGAAATCTTTTAGGGGGGGGGGGGGAATTAAAAACTCAAATAATGTGGTTGCATAAGTGTGCACACCCTCGTATAACTGGGGATGTAGCTGTGTTCAGAATTGAGCATTCATATTCAAACTCATGTTAACCACTTCAGCTCCGGAAGGTTTTACCCACTTCCCGACCAGGCCATTTTTTCGATACGGCACTGCGTTGCTTTAACTGATAATTGCATGGTCGTGCAACGCTTTACCCAAATAAAGATGTCCTTTTTTAACCCCCCCCCACAAATATAGCTTTCTTTTGGTGGTATTTGCTCGCCTCTGCGCTTTTTATTTTTTGTACTATAAACAAAAAAAGGAAAAAGGGGAAAGGGGAATTTTAAATAAAAAATATTTTTTACTTTCTGCTATAAAACCTTACCAATAAAAAAAAATTAAAAATCCAATTTCTTCATAAATTTAGGCCAATATGTATTCTGCTAAAAAAATTTTGTAAAAAAAAAAAATCCCAATTAGCGTATATTGATTGGTTTGGGCAAAAGTTATACAAAATAGTGGTTAGATTTAGGGACTTTTTTTTATATATATTTATTTTATTGTTTTTACTAGTATTAGTATCTGAATCCAATAGTTTTTGCAAAGAAGAGTGAGTAAATATTGCCAAGTCAAGATGTGCCATGCTGATAGACTTATACCCACAGAGACCAAGTGCTGTAATAAAATCAAAAGGTGCTTCAACAAAGTTTTAGTTTAAGGGTGTGCACACTTATGCAACCATATTATTTTATTTTTTTTATTTTTACTTCCCGCCACCTAAAAGATTTCAGTTTTTTGTTCAACTGAGTTGTACAGTTTATAGGTCACAGTAAAGGTAGAAAAAGTTCTGAAATGATTTATCTTTGTCTCATTTTTTTACATCACAGAAACCTGACATTTTAACAGGGGTATGTAGACTTTTTATATCCACTGTACTTCTATAACTCCGTTTACATCCATTATGAGGATTTGTTAATGTATGAATATTTTCAAACCTTTTGATTTTTATTTATATATACTTCACTTCAAAGAATTACGTAAGAAGAGTGAGACTGAAAGACTAACCTTTCAGTATAGAGTAAAAACATTCCTGAAATGTCACGATAAGCAGTAACCGTGTAGTTTTTCCAGAAAGTGCTTTTTTATGATTTAACACCTCCGGAGAAGAAAAGTCCCACCCAGCCGTCAATCTGCTATAGGCCAGGCGGGACTTTACTCCTGCGGAGTAGATGTCATATGAAGGCACCGCGCAGCAGCACGATCGGTCACCGACCGTGTCAAAGGGACACAGCCAATAACTGATCGCTATACCAGCCTAGTGTCATGTGATCGCTGTGACCACAGCAGGTCACATGACAATTGTAAACAATGAACGATAAAAAAATGATTGGTCACAGTTATCACATGGTACAGGCAGAGCCAATCACAGCCCATCTGTACCATGTGAATAGCTTTGGCCAATTACATCACAACAAAAGACAATGAATCAGTTTCATTAGTAAAAATGGTCATTGAAATTCATTGGTATTGGAAATCATAATCTGTACAAAAAAAAAAAAAATCTTGATCACTTCCCCAGAGTAGTACAGCGTCCTGGCATTTCAGTGCCTTAGGAAGTGAGCGAGGCCGTCAGTACATCAGGATTGACCGATTTTCATATTTATAGATATAGATATAGATAATATGTGTATGTGTGTGTGTGTGTGTGTGTGTGTGTGTGTGTGTGTGTGTGTGTGTATATATATATATACACACGCACACACCATAGTTTGTGGACTCTCTGACTTTCTTACAGACTAACTATAGACAGATATGTGTTATTTTCACCAAGGTGATGTAGCAGAATACACTTTGACCTAAATTTATGAAGAAAGGTTATTTGTAAAGTTTTATAACCAAAACAAAGAAAAACAAGTTTTTTCAAGATTTTCGGTCTTTTTTTTTTTGTTTTGCAAATAATAATTAAAGAAAAACAGTGGTGCTCAAATACCGCCAAAAGAAACCTTTATCTGTGTGAAAAAAATAACAATTTCTTATCACTGCGCAATTGTCATTCAAAGTACAACTGCGGTGAAAGCTGAAAATTTGGTCTGGGGAGAAAGGGGTTAAAAGCGCCAGGTTTTGAAGTAGTTAAAAATCAGTCTTTTAGCTCCATTCTGTAAGTGTTCTTTGGCAGAGATGATGTGAACAGTTTGCTGTAAGCAGAAAGAAGATTTTCCTTGATCTCTTCTTCCGTAGTGGCTCCTTCATTGAGAAAAGTTCTTTCACTGATTACAATGTCTGTAACATGGTCTGTGAATGGGGGAGAGACTCCTGATCGCCAAACTTTCCCTCATTCATAGATCCTGCTACAGGCAGTGTAATCAGTGAAAGAACTTTTCTCAATGGTGGAAGAAGGCATATCCCTGTCACACAATAAGTATGGCTCTTCTGCCTGAAGATCTGAAGCACAGACATCTCTGCAGTGAAGATTTCTCCAGGATCCAACTGCCTGCACAACGTGGGACATACTTCATTATGGGTAAGTGATGTGATTAAAGATATATGGAACTTTTTTTTTTTTTTTTTTTTTAAGTTAAACTTTAGCTTTAATAGACCAAAAGGTAGCACATTGTTATGGTTTACTTACACTTTAGCTATGATCCTCTGCATTACTTCTGTAAAGGATAGCCCTGTGGATGGTGCAGCTGAAAATGTAACGTCTAATGCTGAGTGCACTTCACTTGCAGTAGACACAATTAGGTTGAGTACAACCTTACAGAAAAATGTACTGTCTATATGTCGCTGTAGAAGTCACTTGTTATAAAAATTAAAGGTAGCATAAACCTTATCTGAGATTATAGATCCAGGATAACGTAAACCAAGTGTACATTGAATCCATACTCCATACATCACATGAATATTGCAAAGCTTTGGATGTCTTCACAGGGATTCTTTTCTTGGGATGTATACAGAGGTCAACATACAGTAACACTTTCCTGAAAGCTAGAACCACCTCAAGTACAACATACTGCATCTAAGATGCATAGTTTAACAAACTGGCAATGTGTATTGACAACTGCATGCAGTAATGAGCAATTATTACTATGGTGAACACATACCCCGTGCCGGTGCCCTCAGCTTGCTTTATTAGCGGTAACATTCATTATTTTTTTTTGCCATCTGTTGGTCAGCTGCCTTCTCAGATTCGTGCTTCTGGTTTATTTGTATGGCTTTTTGAGGCTATTACTATTTGGATCATATTATATTACACACTTTGAATATATTTTTTTTTTTTTAGAATGTATGATTTTTGGAATATTTAGAATTTGCTATGCAATTACGTAACCAGAATAAATCCACCCAAAATTGTGTGAAAGCTTGCATTTTTAGTCACTTGAGGATATTTCTCACCACATTTAATTGATGTGGGCATGCTGGAGGGTAAATCTCTCCAGTGGCTTTGACATACCTTTAGGATCACTGTTTACACCTTTCGTGGTGATTGATGGCAAGGCCAAATTTAGCAGAATTATAGTAAAAGTGAAGAGCTGAGAATTTGTTTTTACCACAAGTCTCTTGCACATAAGGTTTTTTTTTTTTGTTTTTGTTTTGCTTTAAACCAACCATATGCACATGTGTAAATGAGAGTATTTACATGTATTCTCAATTCCTTTGATAAACAGTTCTTTTATGGTCTGCTATGCAAATAGTGCTTCTTTTCACGAGGAACATAGACTACTCACTTATCTTTTTTGCATTAAAGGTGAAATTTACGTGTTTGGTAGATGTTGGCGAGTTAAACCACCTAACTGCTTCTGCTGTCTGAGGCCTGCACATTTGCCGCAACAGTCAGTCTCCCATTTGGATTTTTCTTTTGTTTAAAGTGTTTGTTACCCCAGCACTTCATATTCCTGATATGTGCCTGCTGTACTATGTACTTGTAAGGGAAAGTCTCCTGTTCTCTTTGTATTGGTTCCTTTGTGTAAAATCCCTGGGATTCCTGCCAGTCCCTCTGCTTTCCTATTAAAAAATGACCACATTAAGCAGGAGAGCACATTGTGGTTAATTCTCTATCTATGCTGGGAACTCAGTATGCTCTCCTCCAATGATCAGACTTGTCCTGACATGCCTCACCTGCACAGCCATTCACTGGCAAGCTCAGTGTACTGCTGCTTCTCCACCTCCCTGCTCTTATGTAGCTGAGAACAGAGGAAATGTGATCACATATAAAAAGCGAAAAAAGGTATTTATAATGTATTTTTATATCTCTACTAAAATGTTTTGCCTTTCATTCATTCACTGAATGGGTTATTTTACAAGGTAACAATTTACAATCGCTTAATATGCTAAATTATACTACGTGAGGAATTGTAGCTCTCTGTTGGCAGCAGGGTGGGTGGAAACAGATCCAGGAACTATGGCAGCAGATTTTCTTTTTCTTTGGTGAAGCAATAGCCAGAAAGTGACTCGGACCACCAGACTCCACTTATTCACCCTGTGTAACTAAAATATAGCTTTTTGGATGGACTAACCGTTTAAGTATTTAATTTGACGTATAAATATTAAGTAAATGTTTATTGCTATACTTTCTATTGTTTGAAGATTTATTTACTGGTGATTTGGATGCTCTTGTTTTTACAGAGCAACAGCAGTCTAGATGTCAATATTGGAAATTCGACAATTTTTCATTCTTCAGATTGCAATGCCAATGCCCCTGAAGGTATGTGTACCAACTTATACAGTGCTGCAGACGGCGGTAAAGTAAATATTTGAGTACATGTCTGTGTTGTGAAGTTTCAAATACAAACTTCTATGATATTGCTTAATGTACAGAGCTAAACATGTGGGTTGATATGCAGTACTGCACTCTGAAAATGTTATAGATGTTCTGGTTCACTTAGGAGTTAGATGCCCATTCAATTGTACATATACAGAAGAATCATTGATCTTTAGTAACTCACTGCAAGAATATATAATATATACACAGTGGGGATGGGAAGCATTCAGACCCCCTTAAATTTTTCACTCTTTGTTATATTGCAGCCATTTGCTAAAATCATTTAAGTTCATTTTTTTCCTCATTAATGTACACACAGCACCCCATAGTGACAGAAAAACACAGAATTGTTGACATTTTTGCAGATTTATTAAAAAAGAAAAACTGTTTATTTGTTTACAATTGAGGGAAAAAAATGAACTTAAATGATTTTAGCAAATGGCTGCAGTATAACAAAGAGTGAAAAATTTAAGGGGGTCTGAATACTTTCGGTCCCCACTGTGTGTGTGTGTGTGTGTGTATATATATATATACATTATCATAAATTAATGGACTCGGTGGGAGCGATAATAACAACTCCAGCCTGTAACAGAAGAAAACAGACATTGATGCTGAAGGACAGAGATGGAGATGAACTGACAAACATTTAAAGTCAGTCTCTTGTTAAAGTGTCAGAGAAGCCATACCTACCGCAACCGCCTTCTGTCACTTTCAAGCGAGCAGGTTATATTTTTAATGCAATGCTGCTTTGACCTTAGCTTGCTGATGGTCATGGCTTTTTAAAGTTGGCAAATATCCTTTAAAGGTGAGAAGTTCACCAATAGAAAAGTCAGATAAAAGAGACGCACTTCATGGATTTGTTAAATCATTCCATTTTGGTGAACCATGGAACATTATTGTGGTTATATCATGAGATACCAATGTCATTACCATGTTTATTGTTTACAATTGATACCAGCAAAATATATAATATATATATATATATATATATATATATATATATATATATATATATATATATATATATATATATATATATATATATATATATATATATATATATATATTATATATAAAATTATCAGTACATTTCCCATATGTTCACCAATTTACCTTATTGCAATCATGTAAAGTCCCACTTCCTTGCTCTCCCCTTATTTTTGATGTATCCTTCAAAGGTAAGAAGTTCATCAATAGAAAAGTCAAATAAAAGAGACGAAAAACAGAGAAGAATGAATTGTGGCTGTGCTAAGCCGGTGTTTCTGTTTACACAGCTGACCATATGTGGATAAAGGATTTATTGGCATATTTGTGGCCATAGTTCCTAACGTGAAGAGCTAATCAGTCTGATTTGTAGGGTGGTGAATCATTTCCAGCTTTCAGTTGACTAAGCTAAGATTTAAACCAAAGGCAACAACTGTCTCTGCTGTCCAAGAGAAGACAGGGAAATCTCTTCCCACACAGCATTGACACAACAGAGGTTCCAGAAGGAACACCTAAAAAGTACACAGGTTGCAGTGGCAAGAAGCAGACATCCCAGTTGGGATAGGGGAGATCTTTGTTTCTCCTGTACAGTGGGGAATTTTCTTTTTTTTATTTCCAATAGTATAACCATGATGTATTCATTTATAATGTCAATAAGATTGGAAAGATGGCAGTAATTTACACTTCCATTGTTATATCCGTGGCCTTGGATGTAACATTTATATATTCATTTTTCTTTCCTAGGTTTGACCTTTTAGCCAAACCTTCTTTTTTCTATACATCTGAAGAAAGCAGAATCTGCCTAGCCTAAAATGTGTATTTTAGAGTTGTACAATATATTTTTGATCTAATTTTAGTTTTTATAGCTTTTTTTTCCACCCTATCAGATTGACTGCTCACAGGATCAGCTATTTGTATAGCAATAGGTCAACAAATATAGTAAGCGCATGCTCTTCATGAGCACTTAAACCTGCTCTATGGAGTCACAAAAGCTTAGTTGTGTTCCATCTTGAGCCATTGTTGAATTTGTAGTTCAGAAAAAGCATCTCAGGGACATTAATATGTTGTTTACAATTAAGCTAATTTGGATATTTCTCTTTGCTTTATTCTACTAGGTGTCGTGCTAAAAAACACGGTAAAATACTTTGCCTTATAATTAGGATATTGATTTTTTTTTTTTTTTAAACGCATTAGCTGGTACAGATCTTTTTAGCTATCATCAGGTCTGGTGCAAGGAGTTTTGACACCCTCATTTTGCCGCCCCCATTGGCTCCACCCCTGACTCCACCCCCTTTGCCATGCCCATGTGACAGGAGGCGGTGCTATACCGGAAGCATCGGCTCTGCTTCCTCTAGCGCTGGCTCCAGTGCTGCGCTGCGCCTCTAATTACACTACCGGTCAGATGAAGCAGCTGCCTGAGACTGAGTTAGTTACAAGCTGCAGCCTGCAGAGCATGCAGACACAGAGGGAAACCAGTGGCCGGGCGCCCCTAGGCAGCAATGCGCCTTAGGCGGCTGCCTAGTTTGCCTAGTGGTGGCACCGGCCCTGGCCATCATCACCACTGTACATTATATTATAGACTCTGTCACTTGTAAGACAGAAAAAAAAAAATGTAACCTATGGCAGTTTGCCCATCATTTAAATATGGTGGCTGCATTTGTTTTCATTTTTTTCTTCAGACCTTTTTCCTAAATTTTCACCCAGTGATCCATGCAGTAGCAAACTTCTTGTTTTTGGGTGGCTCTGCTATGGATGAAAAAGTAACAGACTCCTTTGGACAGTATCCTTGTCTGTCAGGGGAGAGAGTAGTGTTTAGATGCACTAGCAGAATTTAATGGACTTGACTAGCAAAGTAAACCTAAACTCTAGATAACACTTTTTTTAAGCCATTACAGGAACAGTTTTTTTTTTCTTTCTTTTTGGGATAAAGTGTTTACATAAATAAATAAAAGCTGGCCATTGTAAGCACCCGTCAGTGTTAAACAGTTTGTCTCAACCTCTCTCTGCCACTTTTGCAAAAAATAAAAGAATGCTGGCAGGATTAACAGTTGAAAATAAAGGAGAAAAAAAAGTTTAAAGTAGAAAAAAAAAATTGCGAACAGACAGGCTCTTGAATGCAGAGGAAACATACAATCCAGAGACTGCTGTGCGGAAGTGACGTCATCTTGGCCCAGCCAAAGGAAAGGGCCGGGGATCAATACCCGGAAGCCACGGGGCTGAAGATTGTCAGCGGATGGCGGGGAGCTCCAGGACATCCAGCGCTTGAGAGAAAGTGATTATAACTCTACTGTAAAAAGGAAAACTAATGCAGCCACAACATGGAAGAATTGGTAATAAGCAATACATTACTTTCTTGTTTTGGGGTTTAATGCCACTTTCATTTCTTGTTTCTCTACATTAAGGCTACATTCGCGATAGAGCGTTGCGTATTTCAGGTGGTTTTTTTTTTTTTCGGTTTTTTAACAGAATTACAAAAATGTCAGGCGTTTTTCATCTAGATGTGTGTTTTTTTGGGTTTTTTTGGGTTTTTGTTTTTTTTTGGGTTTTTTTTGTTTGTTTTTTTTAGCCAATAGAAATCACTAGGAAGAGGTCACCAAAAAAAAAAAATGCCTGAAAAAACAATCAAATCCAAGTGTTTTCAGGCATTTCCATTGAAGTCTGTAGGGACAAAAAAGTTCTGCCTGTAAAGTAGCAACAGGCCTTTTGCTGCAAGCTACAGAAAACTCAGATGTTAACATTGAAATGATTGCTTGTTGAGCCTTTTTGAGCTTTGAGCTACAAGCTACAAAACGCTTAATTGTGAACGGGGCCTAAAGCTTAAAAATATCTGAATCTCAGAGTGTGTCAGTTTACCTTTTATTAGGATAACTGTAACGAAATATGCTTTATAAACTTAAATGTATGGGTTTTGTTTTTTATTTAGACTCATACTTACCTAGATGGATCATTCCAATGCTGCATCTGTCCCCTGCTGGTTCGAACACTGAGAACCCAATCGATCAAACACCGCCAATCACTCGGTTCTTATGGCACCCTGAGCAGAGAGCTGGTGTCTCTGCTCTGACCCTCCTTGCTCACTGGAGCGCTGGGCTGTGGGGGGGGGGGGGGTGGCTGGCTGAAGCTCA
The DNA here is from genome assembly GCA_037952925.1 of Lithobates clamitans. Lineage (NCBI taxonomy): Eukaryota > Metazoa > Chordata > Amphibia > Anura > Ranidae > Lithobates > Lithobates clamitans. The sequence continues at coordinate 732,025 of JBBGZY010000727.1, forward strand.
CAGTGGCTCGCTGAGAGGCTGAGCCGGGTGCCGGTCAAGGCATGTGGGTGGATCCCGACTTCATTGTGATCTTGCCTGAGCCTGGACCGGCTCTGTGATGTCGGCCCGCTGTCTGCTGAAAACTGGGCACAGAAGTGCAGAATTAACTGCACTCTTGTAATCCACAGCAGTGCGGTGGATCCTATAATAATGTGCAAGTCCAAACACTAACCTTTTTATATGAAATCTCATTACCTCTGGGTTTCAGTTATCACCAGTGAAACAAATATCTATCTCTGCAGAGCACCCCAAGAGACACTGAAACTTGAGGAGTTCTGTAGCATGCAACTTCCTGCTTCTCAAAATGTTGGTAGCTTAGGAAAGCAGCTTATCTCACAGTGCAGCACTTGTTGCTGTTCAGTAGGTCAGTGAGATAGCATTAATGGTTTAAATCAGGGGTCTCAAAGTACCGGCCAGCGGGCCATTTACGGCCCACAGAGCGGTTACAATTGGCCCGCAGGACTGGCCCACCAGGATACTGATACATCTCCTAGTAAGCCATTATACTTATATAGCGGCCGCCTGCTTGCGATGTTTTTCGTTTTTTTTCTTCTTGGTGGACTCAGAGAAAGTCGGGGCTAGTTGATGTCAGTGACATCCGCCGCTGTTGCTTCTGTGAGCTGTAGTCCATGGCTGCGCACTCAAGCTCCCTGCACCCGGTGGGTGGAGTCTGGAGAACAGCGAGCGCAGCCAGCCTGGTGAAAAAAAACAAAGATGTACAGTCGGGACCTGACGAGACAAGTAGAACCTTGGTGCACAACCTCGCTGGAAGCATTAACATGGTGGCCAATAAGAATTGTTCAATGTAGAGAAGATAATTCTGAGGTCCCCTCATACCCTCTGGTCTCTGTTCTCTGGAAGTTGATAAAGCCACCAAATCGTACCAGAGAAGCAGATTGTCCACCTTATCTCAGATGGCCTCTCTTTAGGCTGTCGCGTTCCCTCCTTGTCCCTGCAATGTAGGAATGCAATGTTATCTTACAATTCCCAGTAGGATCTTCTTGGACACCATCGTGGCTGAGTCTGACCCACTGGCTCGGCGTGCAAGGAGGAGGACCTGTCCTGCTGAGCCTGAGCTGGCAGCTGCCATTGGCCCATCGCTGAGGTCACGGTGAGAGACCGTGACACCCCCAGCTGACCCCCAAATGATCATCCCATCTATCCCTCCCCCCATACACCTCATTTACCCTGCCCCAGTGCCCATCCAGTAACCTCAAAATAGGCCTCAACACTGGGAGCTGCCCAAGTGCCCATGGCTTGTGCATCCATGACCCCAGAGGTCAGCGACCAGCAGGACCCCACAGGTCCGCAGCCAGCTCCCAGCAGGATCCACAGGTGGGTCGCTGACCTGTGGGGTCCTGCTGGCCACTGTCCAGCAGGACCCCACAGGTCTGCGTCCAGCAGGACCCCACAGGTCAGCATCCAGCAGGATCCACAAGTGGATCCTGCTGGGAGCTGGCTGCGAACCTGTGGGTCCCACTGGCTTCTGCAGAGAAAACACTGCCAAGCATCTGGTAACACTGCCAAGCAACCTGTGGGGTCCTGCTGGTTGCTGACCTGTTTGATCCTGCTGGCCCCTGTCCAGTGACCTGTGGGTCCTGCTGGCCATGGCCTACAGCCAGCTCTCAGCACCCACAAGCTGGCCGCTGACTTGTGGGTCCTGCTGGCTTCTGCAGAGCAAACACTGCCAAGCATCTGGCAGTAAGAAGTGACTGGTAGCAAGCAGTAACTACCACTGTATATACTAGTTTAATGTTGTTTTTGAAAGTTTGCATGTGGCCCCCATGGGATATGAAAACTTGTCCTGTGGCCCTCAGGTAATTTGAGTTTGAGACCCCTGCTTTAAACCCTTGGTGCTGAATTTTTCAAAAGTTGAAGTTGGCATACTACGAATCATAATTATGGACATTTCTTTGGTACTCTGCAGAGATAATTCTGCATGCCACTGGTACCAGCTGCTATCTGGAATTGCCTTATTTCGATGCAAAAGTATATATTTTGGGCACTGACAGATGTAATTTAAAGTAAATGTGAACCTAATCACCAAAAAATATTTAATTTTTAATCTTTAATATTTAATCTTTAAAATCTTTAGGTAATTTCAAGTGTCTTACTATATTTCTAAATCTAAAGCTTTTTCCTTTTTATTAAATTGGCACCCGATCATCCTGCAATGAAGTTCCTTATTCGAGTACTTCCTATTATGGTTTAACAACCCGCTCTCTCTACCAGTTGCTCTCCTGCATTGTCACCCTCACATGCTCTTACAGATAGAAGCTAATTGGTTGTGCTGATATTGCACAGGCATGTTCCACCATTGACACCATAAGGCTGTCTGCCCTATTTAATAGCATGCAATCAGGTTGAAGTGCATGCATGTAGTTATGAAGGTTCTTCGTTTTAGATCCTTCCAGGAACACTATCTGTATGGAATTTGTGTGACCTCCCCCTCTGTGGGTTTTTTTCTGCTCCAGTTTCTTCCCTTGACCAAAACATTACTGGCAAATCAATCAACTTTTTATCAGCATTACTCTTTGTGTTAATTTGGGTGTGCTAAGAACATTAGCTTCATTTTAGGGACAAGGACTGACATGAATAGTTCTGTGTAATCTGTGAATCACTCGCTGTACAATATGTCATCTATATAAATGCCAGAAATAAAGACTGCAGCGTGACTCACAGCATTTTTACAGAAGTCTTCTTGACTAAATGCTGATCAGAACAGGGTTTTAAATTTAGGAAAATGGCCAATTACAGTGACATAAAATGTTTATTTTTTTTTTTTTTTTTTTTTGCACACTGAGTGGCACAGGATTCACTGCAATTTGAGTTATACTGCTATCTACAGGAGGGTTTAGATATTATCAAGCAAAAAACTGTGACCATCCTAGTATAATCCCTCCCACTCTTGGCATTTTGGCATTCCTCAGTTTTTTGCTAATGACCCAGGAGGAAAGATGTCTTTTCTCCACAGATAAAGGTTTAACTTTTTTTTACTATGGTAGCTACTTTTTTTTTTTCTTTTTTTTTTTTTTTTTTTTTTTTAAGATTATTTTTTCTTCAATCAAGATTTCATCTTCATGCTAGAGGATACCCCAGTATTTACGTATTCTTTGGACAAACCACTGGGGTCACTCTTCAAAACTTTGTTTTCACTGACAGGCCTTGTATTGCAGTCTTCTATTGCCTTAATGTTAGTCTGTCAATCTTTTAGTGAATAGACAAAGCTCATGGCAGAGGGTCCTACCTTGCTCCACACTAATACTTTATTTGTGGAGGGTTTATAGTTCATGCCAGCAGCACTGCACTACAGTATAGTATAGGTGGACTAGTGGGTGTCAGCCATTTTTTTTCCATATTCGTCTCCTATCAGTGAACTTGAGAAGAACTCTTTGGTTGAAATGTTGGTCTGCTGAACAGGCATGTAAAAAGTGTTTTCTGCACATGCCCTTCAAGGGTAAACCTCTCTTCCAAGCTGATTTGTACACCCTCATCAAGGATGTTTCTGGAGGTAAGAGTAAGCATTTACCCCAGCAAAAGTATCCCAGGCCTCAAGTGGAAAAAAATATTCTTCCTTTTGAGGAAGAAAAAAAAATACTCACAGGCTTCAGCCTCATATGCAAAGCCCGGAGCCACAAAAACTGCTACTCTATATCCCCCAAACTGGCAGATAAGTGTTCTTTCAGCAAGAAGGGATGCCCCAACTTTTCAAAGTGGAGGGTTGTCTCTTAGCCTTTGCAGGCATTTGGACAAATGATATCTCATTCTTGTGCACAGAAGGTTTTAGCTGGCAATAGCAAGAATTCCATTCCCAATCCACTCCTCACTTTGTCCTCTGACCTTCTGGTGTCACCGCTCAGATTAGTAGACCTCCATGCAGCTCTTGCAGCTCTCCTGGGACAAGGGGTTAACTTCCCACTTCTGAAAAGGTTGCAGGGATTTTATTTCAACCTTTTCAGAATTCCTAAACTAAAAGTAGTTCACCTTTGCCGAATCTTGGGTCTCAAGCCCCTAAATGCATTCTCAAAATTCATTCATTCAAAGGTCATTCTCAAAATTGTTGTATAGAATCCTCTGGTACAGTCATTTGCTCCCTTCATCTAAGATATTTTCTGGCATCTGTAGACATCAAGAATATGTACTTGCATACCATTATTTTCCCAGGACATCAGTGATTTCTTCCCTTTGGAGTGAGAGAGGTCCCGTAAAGAAGGTCTAATGTGTTCCAGTATAATAAGACCAGTGCATGTTTCTGGGCATAAGGTTACTAACAGACATGTACTAGGGGATATGCACAAACATATTAGCGCACACTCCAGGCAGCATGCATGTAGGCACATGTTCAGGCTTGGCACTGTTATTGGCTCCAGATCACCTGTATAAGCTGGAACATAATATGGACAGCTTGCTGTGTGTTCTTAAGCCAGGTCCTGATTTACTTATGACCTGACCTGCTACTTTTGCCTTCCTGAGAATGACCCGGCCTCCCTTTCCATCTGTGCCTGGATTCTTTTTTGCTAGTTGTGAACTTGACTCATGTTTTAGACTCTGTATTTTGCCTCCTGATTCAGTACCTTGCTGATCAACTGGTAACTGACCTTGGCATTGTATTCTATCACTGTCTCTACCTTATTCTCCCGTACTTAGTTTTCTGACTGTTGCTGATCTTGGTCTGTATCCTGATGCTGTCCTCGCCTTCTGATTTGGTATTTCGCTGCCCAGGTGCTAATGTTGCTGTGTCTTTATTACTACTAGGGACTAGGGGTGCAACAGAAGCTCCCTCTTCAGCTCAATCTTCACCAGGTACATGACAGGTCCTCAACACTTTTAGTTCATGGACCTGCCATTTGGTCTGCCTTCCACACCCCATCTAGTCACCAAAGTTCTTACCCTTGTGCATGCCTTGCTACACTCCAGGACATCCCCATAATGTGATATCTGGATAACCTCCTGTTGGGTGATTAGTCAGCATGACATCTTGGCCAACAATGTAGAGTTGACGGTTTGGCCCTTGAAAAGGCTTGATTGGAATCTGGACCTTCAGCAGTTTGCTTTATAGCCGACTCATCACTTGGTGTATCTGGGTTTGATCCTGGACACAGCTGAAGCCAGAGGTGTTTTTTTTCCCACGAGAAAAACTCCAACTCTGTTCTTGGACTGTTACTCTACTGTCCAAGAGTCAAATAACTTCACCTTAGCATGGGAGACATTGCACTAATAGTATTCTCTTTCAAGGCAGTCCTTTTTGCCCAGTATCACTCCAGACCCCCAGCAGCTCAATGTCCTATTATTTTGGGAAAAAATGGTTGTCATTTTGACAAACAGATTCACCTAAAACCAAAGACCAGGTTATCTCTAAATTGGGGCTCAGGAATCCAGCTTTGGAGTTGGGGAAATCATTCCTTACAATCTCTTGGAAGGTCATCACATCAGATGCCAGCCTCAGACTAGGGATAATTATTGTGGTGCAGGGAACTTGGACCCTGGAGGAATCTCAACATCCAATCATTCTGAAGCTTTGACCAATTTGGTTGTCTCTGCAATGCTGGACATCTCAACTGGAGAGTCTCCTGATCCAAATCAGACAATGCTATGGCAGTGGCGTACAATAACCATCTGGGTGGAGGCAGAATTCATTCTGTGGCAAGAGAAGTAAAAACATTCTGTCCTGGGCAGAATTTCATGTTCCAACCTTGTCCACTGTTCACATTCCAGTCATGAACAATTGGCGGGCAGACTTCCTCAGCCTGCAATGTCTGGACTTTGCCTCTAAACTGCCACAGGTAGATGATGCAGGATGTGGACCAACGGGCCTCCACATTCAACAAACTGGACATGCTATTCTACAGGTACAGAGATCCTCTGGTGAAAGAAGTCAATGCTCTGGTGACTTAGTGGGATCAGCACAACCTGATGTCTACTCCTTCCCAAAAGGTCCTACCTCATTTGCCTTCCAAGATCGAGATGGAGGACATTCTGGTGGTACACTGGACAGGTCAAGGTGGACCTGGTACACTAATATCAGATTCATGGAATGATCTGTGGGCTTTTACAGATCGACCAAATCTTTTTTCCTGTGGACTGATTTACTATCCTGCTTCTTGGTTGCTGGCTTTAAAGGTAAAGATTTGTTATGCTTTGCTTCTAATGGAAAGTAGTATCTCTGACTCGGCAAGCCCAATGATGTTAAAGCCAGGAAGTCCACTTCCTGCAAGATTTACCACCTCAGATAGAAGACATACTTCCCTTAGTGTGACAAAAGAAATTTTCATCTCCGAGAATACTTTGTGGGACCAATCCTAACCGAAGCCTCAGAAAACTCAAGCCTTGTGAGAAAAAAATTGCATCTAAGGAAGTACACTGCTCAAAAGAATTAAAGGAATGCTTTGAAAACACATCAGATCTCAATGGGGAAAAATATGCTGGATATCTATACTGATATGGACTGGGTAATGTGTTAGGAATGAAAGGATGTCACATCGTTTGATGAAAATTAAAATGATCAACCTACAGAGGGCTGAATTCAAAGATACCCCAAAAGTCAAAGTGAAAAAATTATGCGGCAGGCTGGTCCATTTTGCTAAAATTTCATTGCAGCAACTTAAAATGGTACTCCATAATTTGTATGGCCCCCACGTGCTTGTATGCGTGCCTGACAACGTTGGGACATGCTCCTAATGAGACGACCGATGGTGTCCTGGGGTAGTTCCCCCCAGATCTGGACCAGGGCATTACTGAGCTTCTGAGCAGACTGAGATGCAACCTGGTGGCGTCAGATGGACTGACAAATAATGTCCCAGAGGTGTTTTATTGGATTTAGGTCAGGCAAGCGTGGGGACCATTCAATGGTATCAATTCCTTCATCCACCAGGAACTGGCTGCATACTCTCGCCACACGAGGCCGGGCATTGTTGTGCACCAGAAGGAACCCAGGACCACTGAACCAGTGTAGGGTCTGACCATGGGTTCAAGGATTTCATCCTTACGCCTAATGGCAGTCAGGATGCCATTGTCTAGCCTGTAGAGGTCTGTGCGTCCCTCCATGGATATGCCTCCCCAGACCATCACTGACCAACCACCAAAGCAGTCATGCTGAACGATGTTACAGGCAGCATAATGTTCTCCACGGCTTCTCCAGACCCTTTCTGTCTGTCACATGTGCTCAGGGTGAGAAAATTACAGGGGCATGCATAGAATGCATGCCTTTACAAACACTAATTAAAAAAATAAAAGGAACAATCATTGGATTGGTTTCCAATATTGTTTTAACATGGTTTGGCTTGCTGCTACAAGAATTCACAAATACTAATGTTGGTTTTAATTTTCTTCCTCTATCAAAGCTTTGGGCAACTATTTGTAGGAATATTTTAAGAAATTCATGAATCCTATCTTTTTAATGTTTAGGAAATATATGGTTTTAGGGGAATTTGTTGAAATGTAACATTTGTATTTGTTTTATTGGGTCATAGGAAAAGTATGGAAACTTTTCTGACTAGCTAAGCTATAAACTGTGAACATGGCAGGGAAATTTGTTAACTGTTTTGTGAGGCTTTACAGTCTGGACGGATTTTAATTTACATGTTATTTGCATGAGACTTTGGTTTTCTGGTCAAAAAATAAAGCCAACAATGGTATGGAAATGCACTATACTATATCACAAGACATGATGGAAACATAAATTGCAGCACACGTTAATCTTTTGGGTTACGCTGCAATTTACTATATGCAGTGTTCTTGTAAATATAACTGTGTATTATACTGTTGCTAATTGATGTTTATCTTAGTTCAGCACTTTTTCTAAGAGCTTGAGTTGATATATGTATTGTAAGTCTAAATTACTTAACAGAATTAGTATTGTAATCAATAATGCTAAGCGTAATGTGTTTTGGTTCAGTAAACTTGGGCATCTACTAAATAAAACTTGAAGTTAATGCTATTGAAATTGTGAAAAATAAAAGCATTGCAAGTTTTTTTTTTTTCTTACTTTGGGGGAACTCAGGGTTGTATTTTATTTATTTTTAATGTAATGCTCTACTTTAAGGGAAAACGGCACTTCTGTTTAAAAGTAAAAAGTATATATAACTTGTGCACAAACCATCTTGCATTTTTAAAAGAACCAGCCTTTTTTCCTCCAGTTTAAAAACATGACATGTTGGGTATTGGTTATCTCGGCATAATACCATCTTTTATATTTCACGGAAAGAACTGGGTATTATAGTGTGTTCTGTGCATTACAATTCATTAACCCCTTGACGCGGATGCCTCCCAGCTCTTTAAGGGGTTATCGATGTGGAGCAGGGTTTATGGTCATATGACCGCCGTGATTGGCTATCACAGCAGCCGCATGATTGGAAAGCTCCCAATTGCAAGCAGCAGCAGTTTTTCCGTTAGCCGCCGATAACTGTGCCGGGAGCACACAGGGTACGCTCTTGGCACAGCTGTGTATGCAATGTGGTAACGCAAATATGCGGCCGCTCGGCACAAAGGCCCGCCCACCGAAAGGTTGCATATTTGCGCGCTGTCCGGCGCCAAGAGGTTTAAGTTTATTTTTTCCTGAAAATTTGATAAACCTCTGCACAAATTTTTTGTGACACAAACAATTGCAACAACCACAATTTTATTCACAAGGGCCTTTGCTTTCAGAAAATACAGTATCTCACAAAAGTGAGTACACCCCTCACATTTTTGTAAATATTTTATTATATCTTTTCATGTGACAACACTGCAGAAATTACACTTTGCTACAATGTAAAGTAGTGAATGTACAGCTTGTATAACAGTGTAAATGTGCTCTTCCCTCAAAATAACTCAACACACAGCTATGTCTAAACCGCTGCCAACAAAAGTGAATACACCCCTAAGTGAAATTATCCAAATTGGGCCCAAAGTGTCAATATATTGTGTGGCCACCATTATTTTCCAGCACTGCCTTAACCTTCTTGGGCATGGAGTTCACCAGAGCTTCACAGGTTGCCACTGGAGTCCTCTGCCACTCCTCCATGATGACATCACGGAGCTGGTGGATGTTGATGATCTTGCACTCCTCCGCCTTCCATTTGAGGATGCCCCACAGATGCTCAATAGGGTTAAGTTTAGAGACATGTTTGGCCAGTCCATCACCTTTTTACCCTCAGCTTCTTTAGCTTCTATATAGCTTCTATACTGCACTGCGGCCCAGACTCCGAAGGGAGAGGATCATGCTCTGCTTCAGTATCTCACAGTACATGTTGGTATTCATGGTTCCCTCAATGAACTGTAGCTCCCCAGTGCCGACAGAACTCATTCAGCCACAGACCATGACACTCCCACCACCATGCTTGACTGTAGGCAAGGCACACTTGTCTTTGTAGACAAAGAGAGGGAAATTTGGGACTTTAAATGAAGTGGTTGACTTGTGTAGATGAATATGGTCAAGTTTAATTAATAGAGTAAAAGGTATATAAATACATAACGGTAGTATAATTCATATAAAGCAAAGTCAATGGATAAATGTTACCATATTTGTACATATACATAACAGTAGTACCATCATAGTCATATTAATTTGTGTATTCATGGTCAGCACATAGCAATGATATATAGCATGGTCAATTCACATATCAAATGGCAGCATAATTGGTAATTCAATAGATTAAAAAAAATATTAATGATGTGTCCAGATATATATCCTAATAAAGCACATAGCTACATCCTTAGAGCCCGATGCATTTCTGTGTAAAAACACTTTTACAGAGGCGAATGTTGTAGGGTATCTATAAAAACATATAACGTAGCGTTTAGTAAAAATTTGCGTAAGTACATCAGGACAAGACAATGTCGTCAACCCTGAGTGCTTACGTGCCACAGGTAGCGATGGTGTGCAGTGTATGCAGAAGCAGGGCCATAGATGTGGTCCGTCCCGGGAGCTGTGGTGGTCATGCACCCCATAACCAAGGGGGCGCACACGCAGAACCCCCAAAAACACAGACCTCTCATCTCAAAAGTATGTCCAGAAAGGTGCAAAGAAATGGAGGTTTTGATGTGACCTATAGTGAATAAGTAAAGTGACCATTAGTTGGTGAAAGTGATGTGGAAATAGAAACCCAAATAGAAGGGTGAGATATATAGGATGTATAGGGTATATATATCTGGATACATCATTAATAATTTTTTTAATCTATTGAATTGCCAAATATGCTGCCGTTTGATATGTGAATTGACCATGCTATATACCATTGCTATGTGCTGACCATGAATATTATGAATATGATGGTACTACTGTTATGTATATGTACAAATATAGTAACATTTATCCATTAACCTTTTTTTTATATGAATTATACTACTGTTATGTATTTATATACCTTTTACGCTAATAATTAAAATTGACCATATTCATCTACACGAGTCAACCACTTCATTTAAAGTCCCATATTTCCCTCTTTGTCTTATTGAACCCGGGATGGAGGCACATTATTTGTGCCTCATTTAAAGTCCCAAACTCCCCATTTATACTGCATTTGCAACACTTGTCTTTGACTCCTCACCCGGTTGTCACCACATATGCTTGACACCATCTGAACCAAATAAGTTTATCTTGGTCTCATCAGACCACAGGACATGGTTCCAGTAATCCATGTCCTTAGTCTGCTTGTCTTCAGCAAACTGTTTGCGGGCTTTCTTGTGCATCATCTTTAGAAAAGGCTTCCTTCTGGGACGACAGCCATGCTGACCAATTTGATGCAGTGTGCGGCGTGTGGTCTGAGCACTGACAGGCTGACTCCCCACCCCTCCAACCTCTGCAGCACTCATACGTCTATTTCCAAAAGACAACCTCTGGATATGACGCTGAGCACGTGCACTCAACTTGTTTGGTCGACCATGGCGAGGCCTGTTCTGAATGGAAATGACCTGTTAAACCGCTGTATAGTCTTGGCCACCCTGCTGCAGCTCAGTTTCAGGGTCTTGGCAATCTTCTTATAGCCTAGGCCATCTTTATGTAGAGCAACAATTCTTTTTTCAGATCCTCAGCGAGTTTTTTGCCATGAGGTGCCATGTTGAACTTCCAGTGACCAGTATGGGAGAGTGAAAGCGATAATACCAAATTTAATACACCTGCTCCCCATTCACTCCTGAGACCTTGTAACACTAACGAGTCACATGCCACCGGGGAGAGAAAATGGCTAATGGGGCCCAATTTGGACATTTTCACTTAGGGGTATACTCACTTTTGTCGCCAGAGGTTTAGACATTATTGGCTGTATGTTGAGTTATTTTGAGGGAACAGCAAATTTACACTTCTACAAGCTGTACACCCACTACTATACATTGTAGTGTAATTTCTTCAGTGTTGTCACATGAAAAGATATAATAAAATATTTACATAGATGTGAGGGGTGGACTCACTTTTGTGAGATACTGTATATAATGTTTGGGAAGTCATTTTCTATGTTTTAACATGTATGAGATGCATGTCAGAATTGACCCAGTAGGCAAGCTCTCTAAGGAAGGTATGCTATAATGCAAACTTTTTTCTTTTCTTTTTTTTTTTTTTTTTTTTAATACTAAAATCATTTCTAAAGTATTCACCTTTTGATATGTGCATGTTGGTGAGCACAGCTGGTTTGCTGACACAGGGCACACTGCCACATTGTGCTTAATGCATATCCAAACCCCAAACGAATATTTAATATACTGCAGCTTACAGATACTTCAGTGTGGTGGCTGCATTCGTTTTATTTTCTTAAAGCTTGTTTTACCTTTATTTCACCTGGTGATCCACGAGTAACACGTCTTGGGGTGGCTACTCTCACTCCTCCATTTGGAGGATGGTTATCTTCCATTGACAGCAGCATTATCAGAAGGGTATATTGCTTGTTTTTCCTATTTTCACAAACGGGTAGAGGGATGCAAAAGCAGCTCAAAGCAAGTTGAATCGGTAGTAAACTGCATCCAGAAAAAAAAATAGGCACTAGGCAGTTTAATAAAAAAGCAGTGCAGTGCATAAACATACAATGACACAATCAATAAAACTTCAATATTAAATTATGAGAGTCCATAATGTTCATATTCTAGGCAGTTTAAGTCATAATGTGCTTGTATGCATCGCATACTAGCACATTATAACAGACTTACCTGAAAATGAAGCCCTCCATGAGCGTGCTGTCACTGCTGAAGGCGCTTCCATCTTCTTTCTGAGTTTGCAGGCTTCGGCTATCTGGCGCGTGGGAGTCGCTGTTTACAGCACGGCTCTGAAGGAATGACACGAGTATGCCGTTACTTCAGAGCGCATGTGCCGGTGACCTCACCGGCTGCATCTAATCTAAAGAAAAACTCTCCTAGTGGGACTTTAACGGTACTGGGTTACTTTTGAGTGAATATTTCTAGATGATTTAAAAAGTTAAGACTCTTTATTAATACAAGATATAAAAATTACGATGCCTGTTTAGGTGAAACGTGTTGGGATTTCTTGCTGGTCCACAGTGCTTATGATTTTATCTGGAATAAATATCCTATACAGTATTACGCTATGTGCCCTATCTCTTTCCTTTATCTATGGTTTGGCTGATTTGCATCTGCATGTAAACTGTGTCTACTCTGCTGAATTCAACGGAACGTCCATCCAGAAGCTGTATTCCACACATTGAATTGGTGCCTCATTGGTTACCTTCCAAGCTTGATTGGCTTGTCAGGTGTACACCTGTACAAGTCCAATCTTTCTGGTAAGAGACTAGTACTTTCGGTGGTGGTCTTTTCATGGTTATTCACCATTCACTTTGATGTCTGCTCAAGATTTTAACCGGTTCCCGACCGGAGCACGCCGATGTACATCAGCAGAATGGCACGGCTTGGAAATGGGTGTACCTGTACGTCCATTTGCATTCCCCGCCGTGCCATTGCGCCGGGAGCTCCGTGAGTCGGGTCGTGGGTCCCGCGGACTCGATCGCCGCGGGGATACCCGCGATCGCCTCACGGAGAGGACGAACGGGGAGATGCTGATGTAAACAGCATCTCCCCGTTCTGCCTAGTGACAAGAGCTGTGATCAGAGTAATGACACTACTAGCCCATCCCCCTACAGTTAGTAATCACACCCCTAGGACACACTTAACCCCTCCCCGCCCCCTAGTGGTTAACCCATTCACTGCCAGTGTCATTTACACAGTAATCAGTGCATTTTTAATCGCACTGATCGCTGTATAAATGACAATGGTCCCAAAAATGTCCGACATGTTCGCCATAACGTCGCAGTCACAATAAAAATCGTTGATCGCCGCCATTACTAGTAAAAAAATATATATTAATAATAATGCCATAAAACTATCCCCTATTTAGTAAACGCTATAACTTTTGCGCAAACCAATCAATAAACGCTTATTGCGATTTTTTTTTTTTTTTTTTTTTTTTTTTTTAACCAAAAATATGTAGCAGAATACGATCAGCCTAAACTGAGGAAAAAAAATGTCTTTTATATATTTTTGGGGGATATTTATTATAGCAAAATGTAAAAAAAATGCGTTTTTTTCAAAATTGTCGCTCTTATTTTGTTTATAGCGCAAAAAATAAAAATCGCAGAGGCAATCAAATACCACCAAAAGAAAGTTCTATTTGTGGGGAAAAAAAAGGACGTCAATTTTGTTTGGGAGCCACATTGCACGACCGCGAAATTCTCAGTTAAAGTGACGCAGTGCCGAATCGCAAAAAACGCTCTGGTCAGGAAGGGGGTAAAATCTTCCGGGGCTGAAGCGCTTAATGATCGTCAAATGCTTGTTTTGGATCACTCACCACAGGGATTTACCATTTATATGTGGTCCCTTTTCATCACATATGGACATTTATTTTTATTGATCTTTATACTGGTCATATGTCACTTTATTTACTGTATATTTATGTCACTGTTCACACATTATTTCACTTCTTTTATTGTGACATCATTGTCGACAATTACATTCTTGGTATTTATTTGTGTATAGCGCTGCACTCCCCCTCCTTTTTTTGACCATTTTGTTTACATTGTCGTGTTGGCTGCTTTTTCACGTTTTTTTTGACAGCGTGGTACTTTGTGTTTTTTTTTTTTTATTCTGTCCCTGTACAACCACTTTTATCTAAAGGTAAGCCTATATTAACTGCTTCCCAACCAACCACCGCAGTTATGCTGCGGCAGGTTGGCTCCCCTGCGCGAGCCGTCGTAGCTATGCATCAGCTCGCGAGGTCGGGATAGCAGGCGCGTGCCGCCGCACAGCGGGGGTGCCGATGCTCGTGGCTGATGGTCACGATGACCGCCGGCCACAAGCGATCGTGACCAGGCGACACAGAACAGGGAGGCGTGTGTGTGTAAACGCACGCTTCCCTGTTCTGTTCTGACAGGAGTGACAGATTGTGTATTTCTATTAGCTAGGAACCACGGTCCGTCACTTCCGTCATGTCGGTCCTCTCCCCCCTTCAGTTAGAATCACCTCCCAGGGAACACAGTTAACCCCTAGATTGCCCCCTAGTGTTAACCCCTTCACTGCCAGTGACGTTTTTAAAATAATGAATGCATTTTTATAGCATTGAACGCTGTATTAATGCCAATGATCCCAAAAATGTGTCAAAATTGTCCAATGTGTCTGCCATAATGTCGAAGTCCCGATTAAAAATCACAGATCGCCGCCATTACTATTAAAAAATAAATAAATAAAAATGCTTTAAATCTATCCCCTATTGTGTAGACCAGTGTTTCTCAACTCCAGTCCTCAAGGCGCCCCAACAGGTCATTTTTTCAGGATTTCCTTCAGATGAAACAGCTGTGGTAATTACTAAGGCAGTGAAACTGATCAAATCACCTGTGCAAACTAATGGAAAGCCTGAAAACATGACCTGTTGGGGCGCCTTGAGGACTGGAGTTGAGAAACCCTGGTGTAGACGCTATAACTTTTGTGCAAACCAATCAATATGCGCTTATTGCGATTTTTTTTTTTTTTTGTACCAAAAATATGTAGAAGAATACATATCGGCCTAAACTGAGAAAAAATTAGCTTTTTTAGAAAAAAAATGGGGATATTTATTATAGCAAAAAGTACAAAATATTGTGTTTTTTTTCTAGATTGTCGCTCTTTTTTTGTTTATAGCGCAAAAAATAAAAACCGCAGAGGTGATCAAATACCACCAAAAGAAAGCTCTATTTGTGGGAAAAATTTTTGGGTACAATTTTGTTTGGGTACAATGTCGCGCGACCGCACTATTGTCAGTTAAAGCTGCGCAGTGCCAAATCGCAAGAAACGCTCTGGTTAGGAAGGGGGTAAATTCTTCTGGGGCTGAAGTGGTTAAAGAGAAAGGAGATTACTTTCTTAAGAATCTGTGAGTACATCTTGAAAGAAGAACCAGAGTTGAAGGATTGGCTGGCTGCATTTTGTCCTCACCGAGAAGCGCCGCAACCGGTGCCCAACCAGTCATTCACTGGGGTCGGGTAATTCACCGCGAGCAAGGTATTGGTATATATACTAAAACTAGAATATCCATGCAATGCCAGTAACTTTTGGATTGGTTATTTTGCACAGTCACCAAGGGTAACATAGTATTGTTTAAAGTGGCGTACAAGTAGTGTTACACAACCTGCATATTAGTGCCATACATATGGACTTCATACAATTGGAATCTGTTATGCATTTAGATATGTGATATGCATGATATGCATTTAGGGCAGCGTATGGGTAAAAACCTCAGTAGAAAAAAGGTGTCTATCCCAGGGACTCCAAAGGACCGAAGTGTTGGAATTGGTCTGTGCAAATGGTCGCCTGGTCTGAGGACAAAGGCTGCATCTAAAGTAAATAGTTTAGGCGAAATTTACAGTACCTATAGGTAAGCCTTATTATAGGCTTACCTATAGGTAAAAATAATACATGGGAGATGACTCCCACTTTAATGCTTATGAGGTCAAATGCAGGTCAGGAGTATAGCTGCATGTCAGTTGCACCTGTGAGTCATCTCCAAAAGATCTCATAAGCATCTCAAACTGATTCCAAATGCAAGCCAAATGCATTTGAAAGCAAGCTGTCATTTTCTAATGAACACAAGCCTAAAGTTCTTTGACACAGTCCTTAAAAGTAGCTATACTTGTAATTCAGTTCGTCTCCAGAGTTTTTAGTTTTGGGTAACAGGAATTGCTGAGAAAAAAAATATGTGAAAACCTTTTCTAAGTGTTTTGGTGGGTATCCACTCTGTTCTAGCACAGTTGTCCCACTAATGTGGAAGACAGAATTAATTAATGAAGTGTCTACCAAACATTTTGCTGGTAGCATTATACTGCCAGGTGATAGAAAAGAGCACTAGAACAAAAATCTGTAATTTCATTGAATGGTGAAAAACATGACCGAACACTATAAAGTATCAAGTAAGCTTGATAAAGGTCAGCAGACTGAATTACTGCTCACGGTAGGAAATGAAATAACATTGTATTTGTGTCTGGATTGTGAGGGCTCTTCTTTGATTGGATTTGATTCAGGGCAGGACCTCTGTCCTAGTACACACCTGGATGTTTTGGAAGATATTTGTCACGTTGTACTGCTCCTCTCCTTCAACACTACAATGGACACAAATACTAGACTTCAAATGTTTTGTATAAGGTGAAACATATGGTTAGTTAAATAAATCAAGTGTAATGAAACCACAGGTACATAATGCAGATTTTTTTTTTTTAAGTGTTTTATGTTGTTTTAAATGTTAAAGTGGCTGTACACCCTGTAAAACCACTTTTACCTACAGGTAAGCCTATATTAACTGCTTCCCGACCAACCGCCGCAGTTATACTGCGGCAGGTTGGCTCCCCTGCACGCGCCGTCATAGCTATATGTCGGCTCGCGGGGTCGGGATAGGCGCACGAGGCGGGGGTGCCGATGCTCGTGGCCGACGGTCACGAGCGATCGTGACCAGGAGACTCAGAACAGGGATGAGTGTGTGTAAACACACACTTCCCTGTTCTCTTCTGACAGGAGTGACAGATTGTGTGTTCCTATTAGCTAGGAACCACGATCCGTCACTTCCTCCAGTCGGTCCTCTCCCCCTTCAGTTAGAATCATCTCCCAGGGAACACAGTTAACCCCTAGATCGCCCCCTAGTGTTAACCCCTTCACTGCCAGTGACATTTTTACAGTAATCAATGCATTTTTATAGCATTGATCGTTGCATTAATGCCAATGGTCCCAAGAAGGTATCAAAATTGTCCGATGTGTCCGCCATAATGTCGAAGTCCCGATAAAAATCGCAGATCACCGCCATTACTAAAACAAAAATGCTATAAATCTATCCCCTATTTTGTAGGCGCTATAACTTTTGCGCAAACCAATCAATAATAAAAAAAAAAAATATGTAGAAGAATACATATCAGCCTAAACTGAGAAAAAAAATAGCTTTTTTTAAAAAAAAAAAAATGGGGATATTTAATATAGCAAAAAGTACAAAATGAAGCATTTTTTTTTTTTTTCAAAATTGTTGCTCTTTTTTTGTTTATAGCGCAAAAAATAAAAAACCGCAGAGGCGATCAAATACCATCAAAAGAAAGCTCTATTTGTGGGAAAAAGACGTCAATTTGTTTTGGGTTTGTTTAAAGCGACGCAGTGACAAAAAGTGCTCTGGTCAGGAAGGGGGTGAATTCTTCTGGGGCTGAAGTGGTTAAGGCTTACCTGTAGGTGCTGGAAATATCTCCTAAACCTCCACGGTTTAGGAGATATTTACGAAAAAGCCGAGCGCTGATGACTACGGCGCATGCGCCGATGTCATCGGCGAGTGCGCACTTAAGAAAGGGCACATCATGCCGTTTCTGATAGGGGTCATGCCGTGACTGGCGTCTCCCGTGCGCTTGCGCTGGAGTAACGTCACGCGACTCCAGTCAGTCACAGAGCTGGAGTTTGCGCCCTCGGAAGGGAGAGGGGCAAAGAGGGACGCTCCCTGCTAGTGGGAACAACGGTGACATGGCAGGCTGCGGTTTCAGGTAAGTGACACATAATGGGCTACTATGCAATGCTTAGTAGCCCATTATGCTTTACCTTTGCAGGGAAATAAAGAGGAAGTAAAACCCACCAGGGTTTACTTCCTCTTTAATGTTTTATAACATTTTTAAGTATTTGTATAAATATTTTTCCCATAATAACCTTTAGTGGGATACTTTCAAATTTACCTTTTATACATGGTAATTCCTGGGGACAAAGCATGCAGTGCTGGGCTTTATTTCCAATAAGAAATCCCAGCACTGCATGTTTATTTGAATACTTTTGCAGGCCGAAAATTTACAGGAATTCAGCTTTGCTAACGTGAGAGGAATGGGTTTGCTGCTCCACTGATTCATTCAGTTGCATGTTATGAAATTTCTTGCCATTGAGGTTATTGAACCACTTAGGCCCCTTTCACAAGTACGGATCCGTGTTGATCCAACCCGTGAACATCCGCTTGTTCATCGGGGATCGCTCCGTTGATCCCCGCTGAGCCGGCGGATGACAGGGCGGTCCCTGCACACTGTGCAGGGACTGCCCTGTCAGATCTCCGCTCTCCCTTATGGGGGATCGGATGAACACGGACCGTCTGTCCATGTTCATCCGATCTGCTCTGCAGACGGATAGAAAAATAGGATTTTCCTCCAACTGCAGAATCGGACAATAGCGGGGACGGATGATATCGGGTGTCAGCAGATGTTCATCCGCTGACACCCGCTATCCCATAGGCATGCATGTATGTCCGTATTTCATCCGAAAACGGATGGATGAAATACGGACATCGGTCCGCACGTGTGAAAGGGGCCTTAAGGACCGAGCCTCTTTTAAAAAAACAAATTTTTATTTTTTTTTTGCTAGAAAATTACTTGAAACCCCCAAACATTATATATATATTTTTTTCTAACACCCTAGAGAATAAAATGGCGGTTGTTGCAATACTTTCTGTCACACCATATTTGTGCAGTGGGCTTAACTTTTTTTCTTGAAAAAATACACTTTTTTGAATTAAAAAATAAGACAACAGTAAAGTTAGCCCAATTTTTTTTAATAATGTGAAAGATAATGTTATGCCAAGTAAATTGATACCCAGCATGTCGCGCCTCATATTGCACCCGCTCAAGAAATGGCGACAAACTTTTAACCTTAAAAATCTCCATAGGCGACGTTTAAAAAATTTTACAGGTTGCATGTTTTGAGTTACTGAGGAGGTCTAGGGCTAGAATTATTGCTATCGCTCTAACGATCGTGGCGATACCTCACATGTGTGGTTTATACACCGTTTTCATATGCGGGCGCTGCTCACATATGCGTTCGCTTCTGCACGCAAGCTCAGCGGGACGGGGCGCAATTAAAAAAAAAAAAAAAAAAAATTCTTATTTATTTTAACCTTTTATTTTTCATTTTTATGTTGTTCTTTAAAAAAATGTCACTTTTATTTCTATTACAAGGAATGTAAACATCCCTTTTAATAGAAAAAAAGCATGACAGGACCTCTTAAATATGAGATTTGGGGTCAAAAAGACCTAAAATCTCATATTTACACTAAAATGCAATATAAAAAAAAAAAATGAAATGTCATTTAAACAAAAAATGTTGCGTTAAGAGGAATGGGCGGAAGTGATGTTTTGACGTTGCTTCCGCTCTGCAATGGTATGGGTGGTGGCCATCTTCCCCTTACTCGTCTCCATACCAAGCCAGGGAGAAAACCTGATCGCCTCTGCTGCTACCGGCGGCTCCGGTAAGCGGCGGAGGGCACCGGAGAGCGGCGGGAGGGGTAGCACCTCTTCCGCCGTCGATTTAAGTGATCTCACTGCGAATCTGCCACAGAGATCACTTTTATCTGAAACCAGACCGCTCACTGAAGAAGAGGATACCGGGGTTATGGTAGCTAGCTGCTGCCATTACGATATCCCTCTTCAAAGTGCCGACGTATATCGGTGTGAGCCGGTCCGGAAGTGGTTAACCACTTGACGACCGCCTCACGCCGATGTACGTCGGCAAAGTGGCACGGACAGGCAAAATCACGTACAGGGTACGTGATTTGCCTTCCGCGGGTGGGGGGTCCGATCGGACCCCCCCCCGGTGCCCGAGGCGGTCGTCGTTTGTCCAGCGGCGATCGGTGATGAGGGGGAGACCATCCGTTCGTGGCCCCCCCCTCGCGATTGCCGCCGGCCAATCGAATCATTCCTTTGCTGCTGTATGCTAAACAGCAGCAAAGGAAATGATGTCATCTCTCCTCGGCTCGGTAATTTCCGTTCCGGCCCGAGGAGAGAAGACTTCACTGTGAGTGCACAAACACTACACACACAGTAGAACATGCCAGGCACACAAAACACCCCGATCCCCCCCCCGATCGCCCCCCGATCCCCCCCCAATCACCCCCCCCCCCCTGTCACAAACTGACACCAGCAGTTTTTTTTTTTTTTTTTTTTTTTTCTGATTACTGCTAGTTGTCAGTTTGTGACAGTTACTGTGTTGGGACAGTTAGTATTACCCCCCTTTAGGTCTAGGATACCCCCCTAACCCCCCCTAATAAAGTTTTAACCCCTTGATCACCCCCTGTCACCAGTGTCACTAAGCGATCATTTTTCTGATCGCTGTATTAGTGTCGCTGATGACGCTAGTTAGTGAGGTAAATATTTAGGTTCGCCGTCAGCGTTTTATAGCGTCAGGGACCCCCATATACTACCTAATAAATGTTTTAACCCCTTGATTGCCCCCTAGTTAACCCTTTCACCACTGATCACCGTATAACCGTTACGGTTGACGCTGGTTAGTTTGTTTATTTTTTATAGTGTCAGGGCACCCGCCGTTTATTACCGAATAAAGGTTTAGCCCCCTGATCGCCCGGCGGTGATATGCGTCGCCCCAGGCAGCGTCAGATTAGCGCCAGTACCGCTAACACCCACGCACGCAGCATACGCCTCCCTTAGTGGTATAGTATCTGAACGCATCAATATCTGATCCGATCAGATCTATACTAGCGTCCCCAGCAGTTTAGGGTTCCCAAAAACGCAGTGTTAGCGGGATCAGCCCAGATACCTGCTAGCACCTGCGTTTTGTGCCTCCGCCCAGCCCAACCAAGTGCAGTATCGATCGATCACTGTCACTTACAAAACACTAAACGCATAACTGCAGCGTTCGCAGAGTCAGGCCTGATCCCTGCGATCGCTAACAGTTTTTTTGGTAGCATTTTGGTGAACTGGCAAGCACCAGCCCCAGGCAGCGTCAGGTTAGCGCCAGTACCGCTAACACCCACGCACGCAGCATACGCCTCCCTTAGTGGTATAGTATCTGAACGGATCAATATCTGATCCGATCAGATCTATACTAGCGTCCCCAGCAGTTTAGGGTTCCCAAAAACGCAGTGTTAGCGGGATCAGCCCAGATACCTGCTAGCACCTGCGTTTTGCCCCTCCGCCCAGGCGAGCCCAGCCCACCCAAGTGCAGTATCGATCGATCACTGACACTTACAAAACACTAAACGCATAACTGCAGCGTTCGCAGAGTCAGGCCTGATCCCTGCGATCGCTAACAGTTTTTTTGGTAGTATTTTGGTGAACTGGCAAGCACCAGCCCCAGGCAGCGTCAGATTAGCGCCAGTACCGCTAACACCCACGCACGCAGCATACGCCTCCCTTAGTGGTATAGTATCTGATCGCATCAATATCTGATCCGATCAGATCTATACTAGCGTCACCAGCAGTTTAGGGTTCCCAAAAACGCAGTGTTAGCGGGATCAGCCCAGATACCTGCTAGCACCTGCGTTTTGCCCCTCCGCCCGGCCCGGCCCAGCCCACCCAAGTGCAGTATCGATCGATCACTGTCACTTACAAAACACTAAACGCATAACTGCAGCGTTCGCAGAATCAGGCCTGATCCCTACAATCGCTAACAGTTTTTTGGTAGCGTTTTGGTGAACTGGCAAGCGCCAGCGGCCTAGTACACCCCGGTCGTAGTCAAACCAGCACTGCAGTAACACTTGGTGACGTGGCGAGTCCCATAAGTGCAGTTGAAGCTGGTGAGGTGGCAAGCACAAGTAGTGTCCCGCTGCCACCAAAAAGACAAACACAGGACCGTCGTGCCCATAGTGCCCTTCCTGCTGCATTCGCCAATCCTAATTGGGAACCCACCGCTTCTGCAGCGCCCGTACTTCCCCCATTCACATCCCCAACCAAATGCAGTCGGCTGCATGAGAGGCATTTTTATGTCCTCCCGAGTACCCCTACCCAACGAACCCCCCCAAAAAAGATGTTGTGTCTGCAGCAAGCGCGGATATAGGCGTGACACCCGCTATTATTGTCCCTCCTGTCCTGACAATCCTGGTCTTTGCATTGGTGAATGTTTTGAACGCTACCATGCACTAGTTGAGTATTAGAGTAGGGTACAGCATTGCACAGACTAGGCGCCATTTCACAGGGTCTCCCAAGATGCCATCGCATTTTGAGAGACCCGAACCTGGAACCGGTTACCGTTATAAAAGTTAGTTACAAAAAAAGTGTAAAAAAAAAAAAAAATATGAAATAAAAAAAAATAGTTGTTGTTTTATTGTTCTCTCTCTCTCTATTCTCTCTCTCTATTGTTCTGCTCTTTTTTACTGTATTCTATTCTGCAATGTTTTATTGTTATTGTTATTGTTATTGTTATGTTTTATCATGTTTGTTTTTCAGGTGTGTAATTATTTACACTTTACTGTGCTTTATTGTTAACCATTGTTAACCATTTTTTTGTCTTCAGGTACGCCATTCACGACTTTGAGTGGTTATACCAGAATGATGCCTGCAGGTTTAGGTATCATCTTGGTATCATTCTTTTCAGCCAGCGGTCGGCTTTCATGTAAAAGCAATCCTAGCGGCTAATTAGCCTCTAGACTGCTTTTACAAGCCGTGGGAGGGAATGACCCCCCCCCCCCCCACCGTCTTCCGTGTTTTTCTCTGGCTCTCCTGTCTCAACAGGGAACCTGAGAATGCAGCCGGTGATTCAGCCAGCTGACCATAGAGCTGATCAGAGACCAGAGTGGCTCCAAACATCTCTATGGCCTAAGAAACCGGAAGCTACGAGTATTTCATGACTTAGATTTCGCCGGATGTAAATAGCGCCATTGGGAAATTGGGGAAGCATTTTATCACACCGATCTTGGTGTGGTCAGATGCTTTGAGGGCAGAGGAGAGATCTAGGGTCTAATAGACCACAATTTTTTCAAAAAAGAGTACCTGTCGCTACCTATTGCTATCATAGGGGATATTTACATTCCCCGAGATAACAATAAAAATGATTAAAAAAAAAAATATGAAAGGAACAGTTTAAAAGTAAGATTAAAAAAGCAAAAAAATAATAAAGAAAAAAAAAAAAAAACACCCCTGTCGCCCCCTGCTCTCGCGCTAAGGCGAACGCAAGCGGCGGTCTGTCGTCAAACGTAAACAGCAATTGCACCATGCATGTGAGGTATCACCGCGAAGGCCAAATCGAGTGCAGTAATTTTTCCAGTAGACCTCCTCTGTAAATCTAAAGTGGTAACCTGTAAAGGCTTTTGAAGGCTTTTAAACATGTATTTATTTTGTTGCCACTGCACGTTTGTGCGCAATTTTAAAGCATGTCATGTTTGGTATCCATGTACTCGGCCTAAGATCATCTTTTTTATTTCATCAAATATTTGGGCAATATAGCGTGTTTTAGTGCATTAAAATTAAAAAAAGTGTGCTTTTTCCCCAAAAAATGCGTTTGAAAAATCGCTGCGCAATTACTGTGTGAAAAAAAAAAATGAAACACCCACCATTTTAATCTGTAGGGCATTTGCTTTAAAAAAATATATAATGTTTGGGGGTTCAAAGTAATTTTTTTGCAAAAAAAAAAAACTTTTTCATGTAAACAATAAGTGTCAGAAAGGGCTTTGTCTTCAAGTGGTTAGAAGAGTGGGTGATGTGTGACATAAGCTTCTAAATGTTGTGCATAAAATGCCAGGACAGTTCAAAACCCCCCCAAATGACCCCATTTTGGAAAGTAGACACCCCAAGCTATTTGCTGAGAGGCATGTCGAGTCCATGGAATATTTTATATTGCGACACAAGTTGCGGGAAAGAGACAAATTTTTTTTTTTTTTTTTTTTTTTTGCACAAAGTTGTCACTAAATGATATATTGCTCAAACATGCCATGGAAATATGTGAAATTACACCCCAAAATACATTCTGCTGCTTCTCCTGAGTACGGGGATACCACATGTGTGAGACTTTTTGGGAGCCTAGCCGCGTACGGGACCCCGAAAACCAAGCACCGCCTTCAGGCTTTCTAAGGCCGTAAATTTTTGATTTCACTCTTCACTGCCTATCACAGTTTCGGAGGCCATGGAATGCCCAGGTGGCACAAAACCCCCCCAAATGACCCCATTTTGGAAAGTAGACATCCCAAGCTATTTGCTGAGAGGTATAGTGAGTATTTTGCAGACCTCACTTTTTGTCACAAAGTTTTGAAAATTGAAAAAAGAAAAAAAAAAATGTTTTTTCTTGTCTTTCTTCATTTTCAAAAACAAATGAGAGCTGCAAAATACTCACCATGCCTTTCAGCAAATAGCTTGGGGTGTCTACTTTCCAAAATGGGGTCATTTGGGGGGGTTTTGTGCCACCTGGGCATTCCATGGCCTCCGAAACTGTGATAGGCAGTAAAGAGTGAAATCAAAAATTTTCACCCTTAGAAATCCTGAAGGCGGTGATTGGTTTTCGGGGTCCAGTACGCGGCTAGCCTCCCAAAAAGTCCCACACATGTGGTATCCCCATACTCAGGAGAAGCAGCTAAATGTATTTTGGGGTGCAATTCCACATATGCCCATGGCCTGTGTGAGCAATATATCATTTAGTGACAACTTTATGGAAAAAAAAAAAAAAAAAAGTGTCACTTTCCCGCAACTTGTGTCAAAATATAAAATATTCCATGGACTCAATATGCCTCTCAGCAAATAGCTTGGGGTGTCTACTTTCCAAAATGGGGTCATTTTGGGGGGTTTTGTGCCACCTGGGCATTCCATGGCCTCCGAAACTGTGATAGGCAGTGAAGAGTGAAAGCAAAAATTTACACCCTTAGAAATCCTGAAGGCGGTGATTGGTTTTCGGGGCCCCGTACGCGGCTAGGCTCCCAAAAAGTCTCACACATGTGGTATCCCCGTACTCAGGAGAAGCAGCAGAATGTATTTTGGGGTGTAATTTCACATATTTCCATGGCATGTTTGAGCAATATATCATTTAGTGACAACTTTGTGCAAAAAAAAAAAAAAAAAAAAAAAATTTGTCTCTTTCCCGCAACTTGTGTCAAAATATAAAATATTCCATGGACTCAATATGCCTCTCAGCAAATAGCTTGGGGTGTCTACTTTCCAAAATGGGGTCATTTTGGGGGGTTTTGTGCCACCTGGGCATTCCATGGCCTCCGAAACTGTGATAGGCAGTAAAGAGTGAAATCAAAAATTTTCACCCTTAGAAATCCTGAAGGCGGTGATTGGTTTTCGGGGTCCAGTACGCGGCTAGCCTCCCAAAAAGTCCCACACATGTGGTATCCCCATACTCAGGAGAAGCAGCTAAATGTATTTTGGGGTGCAATTCCACATATGCCCATGGCCTGTGTGAGCAATATATCATTTAGTGACAACTTTATGGAAAAAAAAAAAAAAAAAAGTGTCACTTTCCCGCAACTTGTGTCAAAATATAAAATATTCCATGGACTCAATATGCCTCTCAGCAAATAGCTTGGGGTGTCTACTTTCCAAAATGGGGTCATTTTGGGGGGTTTTGTGCCACCTGGGCATTCCATGGCCTCCGAAACTGTGATAGGCAGTGAAGAGTGAAAGCAAAAATTTACACCCTTAGAAATCCTGAAGGCGGTGATTGGTTTTCGGGGCCCCGTACGCGGCTAGGCTCCCAAAAAGTCCCACACATGTGGTATCCCCATACTCAGGAGAAGCAGCTAAATGTATTTTGGGGTGCAATTCCACATAGGCCCATGGCCTGTGTGAGCAATATATCATTTAGTGACGACTTTTTGTAAATATTTTTTTTTTTTTGTCATTTTTCAATCACTTGGGACAAAAAAAATAAATATTCAATGGGTTCAACATGCCTCTCAGCAATTTCCTTGGGGTATCTACTTTACAAAATGGGGTCATTTGGGGGGGTTTTGTACTGCCCTGCCATTTTAGCACCTCAAGAAATGACTTAGGCAGTCATAAACTAAAAGCTGTGTAAATTCCAGAAAATGTACCCTAGTTTGTAGACGCTATAACTTTTGCGCAAACCAATAAATATACGCTTATTGACATTTTTTTTACCAAAGACATGTGGCCGAATACATTTTGGCCTAAATGTATGACTAAAATTTAGTTTATTGGATTTTTTTTATAACAAAAAGTAGAAAATATCATTTTTTTTCAAAATTTTCGGTCTTTTTCCGTTTATAGCGCAAAAAATAAAAACCGCAGAGGTGATCAAATACCATCAAAAGAAAGCTCTATTTGTGGGAAGAAAAGGACGCAAATTTCGTTTGGGTACAGCATTGCATGACCGCGCAATTAGCAGTTAAAGCGACGCAGTGCCAAATTGGAAAAAGACCTCTGGTCCTTAGGCAGCATAATGGTCCGGGGCTCAAGTGGTTAAACCTCATTAAACATAAACATATATATTTTTCACCTTTTGGCTCTAAATTTTCCCTAACTATTTTTGGTAAACGTTTATTTAGATTAATACAGAGTAATTACCTGGTGATCTTGCCAGTGCATTTTACTTCCTTATTTAGAGTGGCAACGCTATGCTGGTTTATCCTTAGTCTTTTGGTTTGCCACTGTCTCTGTGCCTGCTCCATTTTCAGTGTTGGGAAACCCTGCACCTCTTTCCCGCAGCGGCCCCATGTGTCATTTCTATACGTCTCTGCAGGTGGCTTTGGCATTATAATTGACAGTCGCATGACTAGTTGTTGAGAATAAAATCGATCTAAAAAATCAATAATATCAGCCCTCGACACACCTGCAGTCTTGTGAGGCAACCTCAGAACCATGGTTGACAGTGGAGCACTTTTCAGAAATGCACGTCCAGGAGTGTTTTGTGAGACAGCTGACAAGGAGAAGCTGTTTCAAACACAGTTCTGGAGATGCCCCACAAAGCAGCAGTGGTGTCACATGGGGCAGCTGAGAAGGTACTAAAAAATGTTGTGTTAATGTAAATAAGTGGTAATTAAACTAAGCAAATATTACTTATATTGACTTTTTAACCACTTCAATACCGGACACAATTGCCCCCTTCCTGCCCAGGCCAATTTTCAGCTTTCACCACTGTCACACTAATTGCGCAGTCATGCAACACTGTACCCAAATTATATTTCTATAATTTTTTTCACACAGAGCTTCCTTTTGGCATTTAACCACTTGCCGGCCGTATAACTTAAATATTTAGCGCAAGATGGCACTGCTGCGCCAAATCACATACCTAATATGTGATTTGACACTTCTGGGTTGGGGCGAGCATGCGCGACACAGGTGACCCGCTCCAGCTGTGATTATACGCAGTGGGAGCTGATCTGTGGGTACCACGGGCTCTGTCTGCCAGCACTCGCCAATCATCCAGCACAGAGGCAGAACGGCGGTCTGCCTATGAAAACAAGGCAGATCGCCCTTCTGTCACTGGGGAAGACATGGATCCTGTGTTCCTGTGATCACCGCAAAGGTGATCAAATACCACCAAAAGAAAGCTCTATTCTATTTAAAGAACATGAATTTAATTTGGGTACAGTGTAGCATGACCACGCAATTGTCAGTTAAAGTAACGCAGTGCTGTATCACAAAAAATGGCCTGGTCAGGAAGGGAGGTAACTCTTCCAGAGCTCAAGTGGTTAATCACCGCTTTTTTTTTTTGCTAAATAAACAACATTTGAAAAAAAAAAGGTTTTTTTCACACACAATCTCACAGAAGTGAGTACACCCCTCACATTTTGTAAATATTTTATTATATCTTTTCATGTGACAACACTGAAGAAATGACACTTTGCTACAATGTAAAGTAGTGAGTGTACAGCTTGTATAACAGTGTAAATTTGATGTCCCCTTAAAATAACAACACACAGCCATTAATGTCTAAACCACTGGCCACAAAAGTGAGTACACCCCTAAGTGAAAATGTCCAAATTGGGCCCAAAGTGTCAATATTTTGTGTGAGAAATAATAATTTTCTAGGTGCACAGTAAGTGGAAAGGGGAACCTAGTTCCTTGTTTCTGGTGGGAACTTCCTGTCAGTTGCACCCTTATTCCCTCAGAGGAACACATGGCTTCTATTTCATTGCAGTTTATTCACCGGAGGTAACGCCAGCCCCCCACAAGACGCACCAGAACAACTACACCGCCGGGATTGAAACAAACGCAGCCCTGAATGGATACATAAAGGCATTATATTTATGCCAGTAAGGTGAGAGTTCTGGGAGCCCCTAGTGGGTATCTAATACCACGAAAGTCACGAGATCTACTATCAACGCACTTTTACACCTTTTGTTTTGTTTTATTTTATTTTATCACTGAATTAGAGTATTCACTCATTCCACCTGCTGTATTGAGTTGCACTACAGTCACGGACTTTCACTGCATGAACTATTAGTATAACGTTGTTCATTTACATTTATATTCATTTTTATGCTTGATTCAGCATTTATGTTTGCGCAAAATCACAGGCACAATTATTGATTGTGTTATTTATGTTTAATATTTTGTGTGGCCACCATTATTTTCCAGCACTGCCTTAACCCTCTTGGGCATGGAGTTCACCAGAGCTTCACAGTTTGCCACTGGAGTCCTCTTCCACTCCTCCATGACAACATCACAGAGCTGGTGGATGTTAGAGACCTTAGACTCCTCCACCCTTAATTTGAGTGTGCCCCACAGATGCTCAATAGGGTTTAGGTCTGAAGAAATGCTTGGCCAGTACATCTCCTTTACCCTCCGCTTCTTTAGCAGAGCAGTGGTCATCTTGGAGGTGTGCTTGAGGTCGTTATCATATTGGAATACTGCCCTGCAGCCCAGTCTGATGGGAGAGGACCATCTGTGCTTCAGTATGTCACAGTACATGTTGGTATTCATGGTTCCCTCAATGAACTGTAGCTCCCCAGTGTCGGCAGCACTCATGCAGCCGCAGACCATGACACTCCCACCACCATGCTTGATTGTAGGCAAGACACACTTGTCTTTATACTCCTCACCTGGTTGCCGCCACACACGCTTGACACCATCTGGACCAAATAAGTTTATCTTGGTCTCATCAAACCACAGGACATGGTTCCAGTAATCCATGTCCTTAGTCTGCTTGTCTTCAGCAAACTGTTTGTGGGCTTTCTTGTGTATCATCTTTAGAAGAGGCTTCCTTCTGGGATGACAGCCATGTAGACCAATTTGATGCAGTTTGTGGCGTATGGTCTGAGCACTGACAGGCTGACCCCCCACCCCTTTTAACCTCTGCATAAATGCTGGCATAACTAATACATCGATTTCCCAAAGACAACCTAGGGATATGACGCTGAGCAAGTGCACTCAACTTTTGGTTGACCATGGCGAGGCCTGTTCTGAGTGGAACCTGTCCTGTTAAACCACTGTATGGTCTTGACCACCATGCTGCAGCTCAGTTTCAGGGTCTTGGCAATCTTCTTATAGCCTTGGCCACCTTTATGTAGTACAACAATTCTTTTATTCAGATCTTCAGAGAGCTCTTTGCCATGAGGTGCCATGTTGAACTTCCAGTGACCAGTATGAGAGTGTGAGGGCGATAACACTACATTTAACATACCTGCTCCCCATTTACACCTGAGACCTTGTAACACTAAAGAGTCACATGACACCGGGGGAGAAAATGGCTAATTGGGCCCAATTTGGACATTTTCTCTTAGGGGTGTACTTACTTTTGTTGCCAGTGGTTTAGACATTAATGGCTGTGTTGAGTTATTTTGAGGTGATAGCAAATATAACACTATTATACAAGCTGTACACTCACTACTTTACATTGTAGCAAAGTGTCATTTCTTCAGTGTTGTCATATGGAAAGATATAATAAAATATTTACAAAAAATGTGAGGGGTGTACTCACTTTTGTGAGGGACTGTATGTGTGTGTGTGTGTGTGTGTGTGTGTGTGTGTATATATATATATGTATGTATGTATGTATGTATGTGTGTATATATATATATATATATATATATATATATATATATATATATATATATATATATATATATATATATATATATATATATACATACATACACAGTATCTCACAAAAGTGAGTACTTGTCAGCAAATGTACACTGTATGTATGTATATATTTTTTGCATTTTTTTATACTTCCCTTTAGTTCAGTTGCCTTGTATCTTCTGGTAAAAAGACCCCCAGGGTCCTCTTTTTTTCTTCCAACTGGAAAATGGCTCCACGATGCAACACTCACAGAAAGTGAGTTGAATGAAGCTGGCTGGAGTGGGGAGTCTGGGATATAAAAAAAATATATATATATATGTATATGTGTGTGTGTGTATATATATGTGTGTGTGTGTGTGTGTGTGTGTGTGTGTGTGTGTGTGTATGTATGCGTTTTTATATTTAGTAAGTCATGGCGAGTTTTTTTAAAGTTGTAATTTGTTGTCACAATTGTTTGGAAAATGAAGAAATGAAAGGTTTTTTATTTTCCAAATGTTCTAAAATGTTTTACATACTGTCAGTGCAGTTTACCATATAACTGGTGTAGTGGTGATCAGGGACACAGACTGATCTGTTGTGCTTGGCCACAGGGATCACATAGTTCCGGCAGCAGGTCGGTACAGTAATCTGTCATCAGCTGTGTCCGATGGGCACATCGGTGACAGGTCGCGCTGGAGCGTGGCCCGATCCTGTGAGGACCTCATATGACATCCTCCCAGGATAACAGGGCTCTCGCTCAGTCGACATATTACAACTGGCCAGACGAGAGAGGGTTATAAAATTTTGATATCAAGATATTTTATTTCATTTTTTAAATAGTCATGTGACCATCAGAGTGCCAGTCAGCTCTGTTGTGACCCTGGGCAAAGAACAGAATTACGAAGTGATCAGTGCAGGATAGGTTACAAGCAGGGAATGAGCTCTGCCCACGTATTGCCCATTAAGTTGCAGAGGAAATTGAAAATAATAGGGTTATAATAATAATAGGTTACTGAGTTACTAAAGATTAAAAAAAAGGTGTTTAGAATCATTCAAGTTTTGTTTTATATCGACCATGATGTTGCTATTTTTCACTACCCATATGTGAACAAATGGGTCAGAGGGTTTTATCACAGCAGTGAACCATGCATAAAAAAGACTTGGGAGTAGAACCATGAGTTTCCCTACATGCTAGCTGCAAGTGGTAAATTTGAAATGTCCATGTGCAATTACAGTCCTTTAACTGTACATATACAGTAAATGTCCAAAATAAGCATTTCATAAACTTTGTGATAAACATGACGCTTGTGCACAAGAACAGCCCCACAGACCCATTCAGGATCATGCATCACATATTCCTTGTCAAATCCCCAGTCCAATTAATTTACACAGAATTGCACAATTGCTGCATCCATAAAATAGCGGGATGATCAAGCTGCATTGATCAGGCTATCAAAGCATTCCTCTAATTTTAATGTTTGTATTGCTCTTTATACTAGAAAAATTACAAATCTGGTTTTGTATTATTGTATAGATGCCAGGAGCCCTTTTTTTTACACAAAACGTGGGAAATGTATCAAAACTGGAAGCGACAGAATCTGGAGCAGCTGTGCAACATAACCAATCAGCTTCTATCTCCGGCTTCATTGGTTGCAATGCACAACTGCTCCAGATTCTGGCTGCTCTCATTTTGATAAATTCCCCTCAGTGTGTGACAGGCTGTTAGAAGTCAAAGCAGCAACATGGTTTTACTGGGAAAGAAATCACTAAGGGGAATTTACAATGACTAAAACAGCTGTGCAATGTAACCAGTCATGATCTAGCTTTAGTTTCCAAAGCTAAAAATTACAATAAAGGCAAAAGCAAACATTTATAATATCGCAACGTACCATTTTAGATGTGATCTAAAATTTTTTAGTCTTGCTTTCTTTTATTCTAATCTGGCGATCCAGCCAGTAAATCTGTTTTTCAAAAGCACAAGCTCTCCAGCAGAATATCTCAGTTACAGAGATCAGGCAAATCATTTAACACTGCCAGGGGTGCTTACAACGATCCATTTTTAATTATGTAAAACCTTAATCCCAAAAGAAAAAAAATGTTGTGCTGTAACTGCTTATAAAGTATTAGCTGGTGTTTTGGCTTCAATTTGTTGGTGTATTTCAATCTAATACATCTAACACTCTCCTCCCCCTTGATGATAATGTGCTTATTCACCCAGAATGGGGGCATTGTAATACAGGAAGTGTGTTACTGTCCAGATCAGCAGGTGAAAACCAAGGAGAAAAAAGCCTAAGACAAAAAAAACTGATGCAGCCACTACATCTAATGATTGGTAAACTGCAATATATTATATTTTTGGCTTTATGTTTTATTACTGCTTTAAAGCGGTAGTAAACGCTGCTTGCCCACTTGTAACTACATGTGAGCTTAGAATAAAGCTTACCTGCTGCCATGCCATCCCTTTAGAGCTCTGTGGCTCCCATGCACATACGTGGGAGTAATGTCATTGCGTCTCAGCTGTTCAAATGGCCAGAGCCCTCGAACCTGAAAGGAAGACCAGATGAAGATCAGTGGTGACAGCGCACTGTTGGAGGGCTTTGTTTTTAAGGTAAACCTTTCATAATGTGCTAGTATGCATTGCATACTAGCACATTATGACATTAGCTTGCAGGGGACTGCATTTTGTTAACCACAGATTTTATTACCACTTTAACTGAACAAGCTGAAGCTAGAAGCTGATTGCTTACTATGTATAGATATTCCTGATTCGGTCTGCTTCATCTTAGTAAATTCCCCTCAATGTATGCATGTGGAATAAAGCCAAGTGGTGGAAGATGGGTAGAGTTCCCTGTTTTAGCAGACAGGGCTGACAACGCTGGTTGGGATTTCAGTTCAAAAAGGGTACTAAAGCCTGGTACAAACGGGCCGAATGTCGGGAGACATCGGCCGTTTAAAAAAAAACAGCTGACATTCGGTACAGGTGTATGTCAGTCTGTCCGACAAAAGCCAGCTGCTTGACTGGCTTCTGCTTGACGAGCATGCTAGAAAACCAGCAGCCAACTGACTCCCGTTCCGCATTTTCAACCAATGGCAGAGAGCGCTGATCGGAGTGTTTCCCGTCTCCCTGTCAGAACACAACAGCTCAGCAGGGGAGATCGCTGCACTAGCTTTGCATACTTTTTTTGTTCAACCCAGCGGGTTCATATAGGTTAATCATCGTGTGTACAAGGCTTAACCACTTAAGGACCAAGCCTCTTTTTTACATTTGTTGTTTACAAGTTAAAGATTATTTTTTTTTGCCAGAAAACTACTTAGAACCCCCAAACATCTTGCGGCGAATCTGCCACGGAGACCACTTTTATCTTAAAGAGAAATACACGACAGTCCCAAAAAAACCAGGGTTATGGCAGCTAGCTTCTGCCATAAGTCCGGTATTTAGTGTCAAAGTATAGATGTACAGGTACGTAGTTTTGCGTTCAGTGGTTAAGGTTTTGTGTTAGCCCAAACAGGTTGGGAGCACAGTGTCTCCCTCATTATAATTGTTCCTTTATTGTTTACATTGTGATAGTCCCTGTCTATAAGAGTCCTGTGTCCATTTTAAACCCAATTTCCAAAACAAAACCAGTCAGTTTGGGAATCTCCAGCAGACATTTTATGAGCAGAGATACCTATGTTTTATTTTTATTTTTTCTCTGGGTTTCTATGTCCAGATCAAGGCTGGAAGTTTGAAAACTCCAAAGAGCATTGGGTAGGATGGAGTCTTCAGTCTTTTGTGTTCAGGTTTTCCAGAAATTCTGCAGATTGTGGTGTGTCCACATGCACATACTCGTTATAAGGCCAATATGAGCATAGCTCAGAGGAGGTGGATTAGGAGTTGGTGTTGGAGCAGTTGCTTCAGCCAGAAGGAAGGTGTACCTCAGTTTAGGAACATAGGCAATATCATTAAGACTGCACTCCATGTGGGAGAGGTTCAAGGTCAGTGGACTGAGAGAGTTGGGCCAACTGAGAGAGTCTGGAAGACCATAGCTGAGAAAACTGGGAGAAAGTCCTGGAGACCAGAGGAAGCCATGAGTCTCAGAGGGGTGAGGAAACCTGGAGTGTCAGGAGAACCACTTACTAGAGGCCAGGAGTGAGCCTGCGCAGCATGGTACTGCAACCGAGGCTGAGTGAGCCTTAAGAGCCAGGTGGCTTGGTATTTTTCATTTGTTGTATTTTTGCTGTAGAAGAACCATTGTATGGACAATCCATGCATGTATGAACTTTAATTTTGTTACGTTTAGTAAAAGTGGGCTACCACACTCTAAAACTGAAGTTCCTGTTTGCTGTCTACTCACTGTGCAAGCGCATCTACCACGAGAGCTAACTACCCCCGTATTACAAAATTTTTTGGTCAAGCAACTTTGTCCCTTCCATTCTTATGCCGCATACACACGAGCGGACTTTACGGCGGACTTTGCCCGGCGGACTTTTCGCCGGACTTTGTTGGCTCCTTGCGCTGGACTTAAAAACGGACGGACTTGGCCACACACGCTCACTTCATAAGTCCGCTGGTTTGGAACGCGGTGACGTATAGCACGTACGAAAGTTCAAAGTTCAAGCCCCACTACGGCACCCTTTGGGCTCCTTCTGCTAATCTTGTGTTTATCTCATGTTAGTAGAAGTTTGGTTAGAGACGATTCGCACTTTGCTTTTCACACTTCAGCTTATTTCGATCGTTTTCTGCGGTTCAGTTTGTGCTTGTGAGGTTTGTATCTGCTTTTCAGTGCGTGTTGGTCAGTTCGTACCCTGCCTTGCAGGCCGTTCTGGTCTGCTCGTTCCTGATTTTCAGGTCGTTCTTCATAGGCCTTGCTGTTCTTCAGTGCGTTTGTTATAAGTTTGTTTGTTTGAGCAGCCGACCGTTTTGAAGCTATGTCGCGTGGACGTTCTCGTTCTCGAGTTCGTGCTGCGTGGGGACTTGGTGTTGGGGTTAATACTTTGACCCGAGTCCAGTCCATGAACAGGGTGGGGAGGAGTTCATGGATGAAGAATTGGTTGCGCCAGCGTGACCAATTCTCTCATATGCCTTTGATCCGTGAGCTCCGTGAGAATAATCCTGAGGATTTTTAGGAATTATCTCCGGATGACGGACCCCGTCTTTGAGCGTATGCTGGCTATGCTGACCCCCTATATCAGCAGGCAGGATACCTGCATGAGGCAAGCCATCAGTGCGGAGCAGAGGCTAGTTGCCACGTTACGTTACTTGGCGACTGGGAGAAGTCTTCAGGACTTGAAGTTCTCGTCAGGCATCTCCCCCCAGGCTCTGGGGATCATAATCCCAGAGACCTGTTCTGCTATTATTCAGGTCCTGCAGAAGGACTATATGAAGGCACGTTTTATCCTTTAACATTACATGATATGTATTAAATGTTTTTTGATGTATTGTATAACTGTCCTCCTTACCTAATTGCCATGCTTTCAATATGCTGTGAATGTCCCCTTTATCTTCATGCATGACTGTTTTTTGGCATTAATCATTTATTGACCTACATGCATATTTTCCTTCATTAACCTCCCCACCATGCAATCCTGGGTCCTTTTATATCTCTAGCCTATAGTCCCTTGAACAATGTATATTGTCTGCTCCATTGTCTTGTTTGACCCTCCCCCACCCCACAAATGTTAGAACCAGTCAGGTGTGTTTGTTAACCTAATTAGAACCCCTCCCCCACCCCACAAATGTTAGAACCAGTCAGGTGTGTTTGTTAACCTAATTAGAACCCCTCCCCCACCCCACAAATGTTAGAACCAGTCAGGTGTGTTTGTTAACCTAATTAGAACCCCTCCCCCCACATTCAAATGTATCAATGGGCCATCAGAGGGGGTGATTAATCTTATAAGTGTGCCTTATGTTTTAGAACATTTCAATTACAAACACACATCTTAATAATGTTTGACTGCTGTTGTTCACTAATGTTTTGGTGTAATCTGATATCCAATTTTGTTTTTAAAGTCCTTATCTTATTTTTTTTTCTTTTTTGCACTCCACAGTTTCCTTCAAGTACACAGGAATGGCAGACTGTGGCCTCCCAGTTCGCTGACCGTTGGGACTTTCCCAACTGTGTTGGTGCGATTGACGGGAAGCATGTCCGGATTGTGCCCCCACCGCATTCGGGTTCTTATTTCTATAACTACAAGGGGTTCCATAGTGTAGTTTTGATGGCGGTGGTCTCGGCACATTTGGACATTTGTGGATGTGGGGAAGAACGGCCGGATGTCTGATGGAGGAGTCTTTGCACAGACCGAGCTGTGTCATCTTCTCCAGACCGGTGGCCTGGAATTGCCACCTGATGACGTGAATGTGGATGAACTCCCCTCTGTTTTTATTGCTGATGAAGCGTTTGCTCTCGGTGAGCACTTGATGAGGCCGGTCCCCCAAAGGACACTCACCTCTGAGAGGAGGGTATTTAATTACCGGCTGGCCAGATCAAGAAGAGTTGTGGAGAATGCTTTTGGGATTATGGCCAGCTGGTTCCGTTTATTCCTTTCTTCAATTCATTTGGCGGACTATAAACTAAACTACGTCATCCTTGCTTGCTGCATCTTGCATAACTTTTTAAGGAGACATTCAGCAACATATATATCCTCTGTTGGGCCTGAGGCCGGACTGGAACAGGATACCACTTTGACAGGCCTAGAAATTGGCCGTATTGGCTTGGCCCCCCGAACCGCACGTCAAGTGCGTGACCGCTATGTCAATTATTTTAATGGTCGGGGGGCCATTGTTATTCAGCAACAGCTGTAATTTTCTTACAAAAATTAAAAAAATAATATTTTTAAAAAATATCTTGTTTTTATTCTTGTTTGCATTTAGTTATGTCTGTCTCCTAGTGCACTTGTAGTAGTGTCAAGTGCATTTAGCTTTAATCAGGCCCACAAAAACAAACAAAAAAATTTGACTTCAATAATCAGCCACACACATTGTATTCTGAACAAAATTTTGTGCACATTGAAAGGTGCATTTTTTTTTTATGTTTTTTTGTTTAAAATCTTTTACGTTGTGCAAAAAATTGTTTGTTTACAAAATTATTCAAGGCATATTTTAGCAAATATATAGACCTTTCTAAAAAGATTTACATACACAACAGTGTTTTTATAAACAAAAAAAAATTAAAGAACTTACAAAGTTCAACATTTAGAGAACGGTGCATGTGATGTCACCCTTGGAAATCGTTCATTTTGAATATGCTCAAAATTGAGCTTTACAAAAGGGTCAAGTCAACATGTGCTATCTCCTATCATGGATGAGCAATGTACGTGTTTTGTGTGTGCAATCCCTTTTTTGGTTCCTATCACCACCAAAGAATTTTCAGGATGAAGGGGTTGCAAACACAAAACAAGTACATTGATAACCAATGATGGAAGATAGCACATGATGACACACTGTGTGCATCAGAATGTAAATTTGGGTATACCCCAAAAATTAAAAAAACATTTTTGGCAAAAAACAAACTTCCCAAGGAAATGAAGAATATGATTGATGTTTTTAGGCCAAACGTGATTATATTTGGCCCAAAACATCAATCATGTTCTTCATTTCCTGTTGCATGGAGTCCAGGCGAAGTTGCATGGTGTGAATTTGGTCACGCATTTTATCGATGTGGCCATTCCACAGCATTGTCTGGCCAATCAGTCTTTGCGCACTGTCTGTGGTGAAGGGCTCTGCCGCTTGGCCTTCCACAACCAGAAACTCACCTAAAATGAGTGAATAAAAACAAGATTTACAATATGCACGCCAAAATACAGTAACTCAAGCTGGGGTGTCAGTCACTCACTTGGTGGGCTTGAAACCTTGCACACTTCCTCCACCTCTCCTTCCTCAAGGTCGTCGGGTGGGCGTGGTCTTGGGCTGGGGCTTGGGGTATCTTCTGCCTCAGGCTGGTGACTTGGGGGGGTCCTGGGATCCCTTGACTGTTGTCTGAGTCTTTTGTCCCCTATGAGAATTGAACAAAAGGTATAGTTAAAACACAATGATATTTTAGCTTTTAATAAATAAACTTAAACGTTGGTTATGAGTTGTGGCCAATTGCCTTTTTTCATCATAATAAATTTTGAAGACAGGATGAACATTCCCTCTGAACAACAATTATAAACAATGCACATTTTCTGGCAAGTTTCACAGATGCAGACACCTCAATGCTCTCCTATGTGTATAACCCCTCTAAAATTTCTTTATGGTCACATAGTTCACTATAGTGCTCGTGAGTCCAGATGTGGAAACAGCTGCTGTGTCCTGTCCCTACATTACACTGAATCATTTTTGAAGAAGCATTATATTTTCAAACACATGTACACCACATCAACAAATTGTGGGAATTTGACAAATTATCAAGACATAAATGTATGTCCAACCCTGTCCCATCGTATTTGGCGAAAAAATAACGTCATTTTCTAAAGTATCATATATATATTACAAAGAACGGTCTTTACGAACGATGCTGTATAAAGTCCAAAAATAAGGATTAGCATGCAAGTTAAGTATCTCAATAGTAAAACACAACAAGTACTTACTTTTTTTAAGCAGCTTCTTTATTCGCCAATATTGTTCTGGCTCCCGACTTTTGATGTCAGACCACCGCTTCCTCAATTGTTCTTTCGACCGTTTTGTGCCAAATTTTTCTTCTAGAGGGTTACAACTGAGGACATTATTTTGTCCTTCCGCATATTCGGTCGTGTGTACGGTCCTTTTTTGCCATCGTAGTCCTCCCTTCTCAATATGGACACCATCTCCACCATCTCTTTAAAAGCCATGTTGGTGGCCTTATATCTCCTCCGGGATGTGGATGTTTGGGGCTCCGGGCTTTCCTCCGCGCTACTTCCACTGGTTCTCTCCGCCATCTTTTGCTATCTACTCCCACTGCGCAACGAAGAGTGAAGAGGCGGGGCCAAATTGTACTTACGAACGTCAGGGGCGGGCGACGCAGGCGGAGCATGACACATGCGCAGTATATATAAAGCTATTACGATGGTGTATGTGTGTGTGTGTGTATGTATGTATGTGTCCCCTAGATTACAACCAAAACTAATCCTGTGATTTGTGACTGACATTAGTTTGGATCTTCTGTCTTGTCTTGCAGAAAAAATGAATCCCTTTAAAGAGGAAGAATTTTTGTGCCAATTTATTGAGCTCTATAAGGACAAGAAAAACCTGTGGGAGGTCAAACACCCCCTATATTATAATAGGGATGTTAGGAAGGCAACACTGGGCACACTTTTAGAGTTTGTGAAGACTCGACTCCCCCAGGCAGACCTCAAGTTTGTGGACAAGAACAAGAAGATTGGTATCTTGCGAAACATGTACAAGCGGGAACACAAAAAAATCCAGGAGTTGCTCAGATCCGGTGCAGCAACTGACCAAGTATATGTACCCAAGTTGTGGTACTACAACAAAATGCGATTCCTGGATGACCAGACCGAAGCCAGGCACTTTCCACCCTTCTCCCCACTGTTCCCTCCAGCCTTCCTTCCACTCTTCCCTCCAGCCTTCCATCCACCTCCACCCCAGCTGAGGAGTCCCAGGATGAACTGGGCCTTTTCAGCATTGATTAAGTTGATGCGCCCAGCTTCAGCCAGGTATCCTTTTTTTTTAAAATTTGTGATTGTGTAAATGTTATTAATGATGTTAACGTGTTAATTTTGAAAGTGCTTCATAAAAAATGACATCTGCACAAAGATTAATATGTAGACATATCACTAGACAGTAGTGGCCAAAAATATACTTAACTTGAGATCTTGTTGATCATCTGAAATAATGGTGGTGTCAAATAGATAGCCTTTACTATTTTGTGTAATTATATTTGAAAGTCATGAGCTGAAAATTGTGTGTGATTGCCTAACACAAAATTACAACTATATGTCCCTTTTTTTACACAGGATGACCTCAGCCAGGAGGAGGCCTTGCCCAGTGGGAGAGAGGAGGAGGCTGTGGCTGGGCCAAGTCAAAGCCGCACAGAGTGTCAGGTGCCTCCCCTCCGCATTCTCAACAAAAGGCCCAGGAGAATGACACCAACTGAGCAGGAATCCCTAGCACTCATACGGGAAGCAAGCCTCATCCT
This sequence comes from Lithobates clamitans, assembly GCA_037952925.1. Taxonomy (NCBI): domain Eukaryota; kingdom Metazoa; phylum Chordata; class Amphibia; order Anura; family Ranidae; genus Lithobates; species Lithobates clamitans. The sequence continues at coordinate 772,277 of JBBGZY010000727.1, forward strand.
CAGCAAACCACCCAATGCCGAGGAGGCGTATGGCACCTATATAGCCAGCAGATTGCTGGAGTTGGAAAAGGGCCAACGCCTCCTCTGTGAGGGTCTGATTTTTGAGGCTTACCAGAAGGGCTTGAGAGGGGAGCTTACTGCTACCACATATCTGGCAGATGAAGCCACTCCTCCTCCTCCTCCTGCCCCAAGTACAACACCAGAGGCACAACCTCCAAGGAAGGCTGCAGAGAAGCGTGGAGGGAAGGCTGCAGAGAAGCGTGGAGGGAAGGCTCCACGGAAGAGTCGAAAGTAATTGCGTGGCTTCTGTCTGGTCTGACTGTGCTCCCTGTGCTCCCTATAGTCGCAAGATACCAATTTTCTTGTCCTCAAACTTGATGTGTGTCCTGGGGGACGAAAGGCTTCCCAGATTCTAAAAGTGTCTCCAGTGTTGCCTTCCTAATTTTTGGTAGAAAAAAAAAATAAAAATTTTTTGGTTACCTTACATTATTGCCTATGTGTTTTGATTAAAAAACGCAATTTTCTTTGGGAGTAGGCAGGTACAGGTCAAAAAGACTATGGGGTTGATTTGAGAAAAGCAAATAGTCTGTGCACTTTGCAGAGGGCAGTTGCCCTCTGCAAGTGAAATTGGTCCAGAGCATCATAAATGAGTTAAAAGCTTGACTTTGCAAAGAGTACCCAATCCTGTGCAAGGAAAATTATAAAAAAACCATGGACATCTCAAAACTGGAGAGAGATTTTCTCCTCCTGCGCAAAAATCATAAAGCTAACCCGTCCATGGTTCAAGTCGACCAGCTTGACGCTGCTCGGATTAAACTAAACCTGGCGCTCACAGTTAAAGCTGAGAGTTCTCTGCGTTGGAATGGTGCGAAATTCTACCTGAATCAGGACAAAATGAGTACGATGCTGGCTTCCAAGTTATCCCCTAGGACCCGTCTCTTCGCTCTCCCCAAAATAAAACTTCATAATGGTTCGTCTTCCCAAAATCCCCATAAAATCTTGGAATCTTTCCAATCCTTTTACTCACAACTATATAGAGCAAATTATTCCCACGATTCACGAGCTATAGAAGCATTCTTAGAGCATCTGCCTATCCCCACTATACATAAGTCCCACAAAGATATTATGGAAGCACATATCACAGTAGAGGAAACTCTGGAGGTCATTAAAAATCTTAAAGGGGGCTCAGCCCCAGGTCCAGATGGTCTTTTTCCAATCTTTATTATAAGACTTTTGCCGAGACTCTAGCGCCTCACTTAACTAAAATGTTTAACTCCAAACGAAAGGGAGACCCCATGGACCCTCAGATGAATGCAGCATTCATTACTGTCATCCCTAAACCCGACAAAAATCCGGATCAGGTAGAAAACTACAGACCAATATCACTCATAAATAACGATCTAAAAATCCTGACAAAAATTTACGCCAGTAGATTAAACACATTCATCAACACTTATATCCACAAAGATCAGGTGGGCTTTATCCCTGGCAGGCAGGGTCCAGACCAGGTCAGAAGGGCCATAGACATAGCTTCAATTTTGCATCCGGGATGGGATAAAGGCCCAAAGCAAGAGGGTCTCTTCCTTTCCCTAGACCTACAAAAGGCCTTCAATTCTGTGACTTGGCCCTTTATATTCGCCTCCCTTAAATTCTGGGGGTTCGGTGACCACTTCATCGGAATCCTCAAATCACTTTACTCTGAACCGGAAGCAAAAGTTAAATTACAGGGCTTCCTCTCATCCCCAATCAAAATTGCCAGGGGCACAAGACAGGGCTGTCCCCTATACCCACTTGTGTTTGCTCTAACAATAGAAACACTAGCCATAGCAATCAGGTCAGATCCAAACATTAAAGGTGTCAACTGTGGCTTGAATACCCATAAATGCGCCCTCTTCGCAGACGACCTTCTTCTATTTATCACCTCCCCAATTACCTCACTTCCCAACATTAACAAACTGCTTCAGACATTTGGCGAGGTCTCAGGCCTACAAGTCAACATGACCAAATCACAGGCATTAAACATCTCCCTCAATCCAGCCCTAGCTGAGAGATTAAAACTGGCCTTTAATTTCAATTGGAGTGATTCCCCAATTCGATACCTAGGTATAAACCTTACACCCAGAATAGACTCCCTCTATCAAGCCAATTTCCCTCCTATGTATCGTAGACTGGAAGAGGACATACGAATTTGGTCATCCCACAAACTATCATGGCTGGGGAGAATCCATGCAATCAAAATGACCCTGTTTCCCAGAATTCTGTACCTATTTAGAGCCCTTCCGATCGCGATTAACAAAAAGCACCTCAAAAACTTTCAGGGAAAGATTATAAAATTTATATGGGGAGGGAAAGGATATAGATTTACGCGAAACACCCTTTATGCCCCGAAATCTAAGGGAGGGTTAGGCCTTCCTGAACTAGCCAAGTACTACCAAGCAGCTAGACTGGCCCAGCTCTCCACCATATATTTCAGAGGCGAAAAACTCGACTGGATACCAATAGAACGCCAAGCAGTCCCTTCCCACACACTAGACTTTCTACTCTGGACTCCCAGTAAATCTAGACCACCCATCATGGCACCCACACTTTCACACTCCCTCAAACTATGGGATAACCTGATCCAACTTCCTGCTCTGACCTGACCAGCTTCGCCCCCTTTCACACATATTCCACAACCCCCTCTTCAAGCCGGGGTTAGACATCAAATCCTTTCAATGGTGGCTTGATAAGGAAATGTACCGTATTGGACATTACCTTGTCGCCTCCGGACCAATCTCCATGAAACACTGCATCGAAAAACTAGAGCTCCCCGATTCCGAAAAATTTAGATTTCTTCAAATCTCCCATTTTCTTCACACTATTTGGAAGGACAAATCAAATCCCCCAGAGTGCACATCTTATGAACAATGGTGTGGACAAGCAACAGAGCAAAAAGGAGGTATATCCCTGATTTACGAAGCTCTCTCAACTCCTCCTTCCAAACTTACATACATGACAGAGTGGGAGAGGGACGTGGGCGAGACTTGGGACCTGGAGATCTGGAATAGAATGAGCACAAGAACCTACAAAGGTATAGTTAATATTGCATTAATAGAAGCTAACATGAAAGTTCTTACGAGATGGTATCTGGTTCCTTCCAAACTTGCACAGATGTTCCCTTCCTCGTCTCCTTTATGTTTCAGAAACTGCCAAGCCCAGGGCTCCATGATACACATTTGGTGGGAATGCCCGAAAATCAGGGGATTCTGGAACAGGATTTTTTACCTGATCAGAAAAATTACGGACACTCCCATTTCTAAATCTCCCCAGATAGCTCTATTAAATGGTCACATTCCCAAAATCCCCAAAACAACTGCTAAACTTATTTCTTTCATCCTGACTGGCGCCAAGCTCTCCATAGCAAAGGCTTGGAAACAACCAGGAGTCTCTCTGGCGGCTGCCAAGAGAAAGATCTCGTGGATCATGTCCCAGGAAAAATTAGTCAGTGCCTTAGCAGACTCAAATAAAGCATTTTTGGCTGTCTGGGAACCCTGGGCAAGGCATGTAGGCATCTCTCTCATACCGGGAGTTGAAGCATGATTTGTCTCTATTGTTATATTGTAGTCTGTCAACCCACCCACCCCCCATTCTTTCTCCTCCTCCTTCTTCTTTTCCACCTTTATTTCTCTCTCTCCTCTTATTCTCAGGAAGTTGTTAATTCTTTTTTACGGAAAGTATTTGGTTCCAAACGGTTTGCTCCAGTTTTCTATGCACTTGACTGCGATTAGTTGGTACCTCGACTTATTTCTCGTGGGTCGACCTACCAGCCGGAACCTTCAGGATACTTTTATGGCACCCCTGGTCCCTTTGGCTTTTGGCATTAGAGGACTGGGGAAGGCTTCCTCACGCAGTCTGGGACCTATATTTTCCCGGAAGGCACGATGGGCCTTAACAGGTTAGTTACACACCTAATGAATAACTACAGCTGCTCTACGGTGTTCGACACAGTATGTTCCCGTTAGGGGTGTCGAGCCTACCTGCAGCACTAGGTGTCCCCTTATTATGCCTGAAGGCTCTTCTCTCTGTTTATTCGAATAAGTTTAGATATTTGGTTTACCTCTCAGTTATTGTTCAATATTGAGTATTGTCACAGAGGTGGGCTGCGTCCCACCAGCAATTCCGTGCTATGAAGTGTAATGTACTGCTCTTCAATAAAACTTCTTTAAAACAAAAAAAAAAAGAGTCCAAAATCGAATTTAATTTTTAGAATTTATGGAGATCTGGCTTTTTCAAAATATTATATTAGTCATGGCAGGAGGATAAATCATGAAGAAAGTAGTTTGTGAGAACTCTGTGTGAATATAAAGCAGAAAAACAACTTCATTCCTCTCGCATTATCAATCCTAAAAAAAGGCTGTATTAAAAGACCACAGAAGAGGAATGTGCTAGCTTCAAGACCAAGGCTAGTTTTACCAAACCGAGCGCTTCTGTCTTGTAATTGCTTCAGAGCATGCGTCAGTTTGAGTTCGTCGGACTAGCACACAGACGATCGGTTTGTCCGCTAGAAAGAAGAGTCCGTCGGATAAATTTAAAACATGTTTCAAATCTAAGTCCGTCCAACTTTTGAGCAAACAAAGTCCGCTGGAGCCCACACACGATCGAATTGTCCGACGAAATCCAGTACGCCGGACCAAGTCCGCCGTAAAGTCCGCTCGTGTGTACACGGCATTAGTGGTCTCATTGGCTTATATGGTTAAAGTAATCTGAATAATAATAATAATAATATATGCTGTTAAGATAGCCCTATCATGACCTTGGTTGGTTATAGTTTATTTGAAAATTTCTATTGTGCTAATATGTGAAACAAGTTCCAAAAATATGTTTGACTATTTGGTTATTTCATTAAGAAATATTGCTATGCAGTGCACCTGATGTTTTTGTACTTAGTCAAACAAAAGAATATTTTTTTTGTTAAAACTACTTTATCGGAAACATTAATCACACATAATTGCTTGTAAATAATGTATAACAGTGTGCAATGTAAAATTATAATTGCCTTTTACAAATGAGTTAATAACCTTTTAGTCAGGAGAAGAGAGAGTTGGATGTTCTTTACCTGGTTTATTAAAATCCTTTATTGCAGAGTGTGCAGCACAAGAACATAAAAAAAAGGGGGTAAACAAATGCTATACAAGAGCTACATAGGGAATACTGTACTGCAATCTCTCCTAAAAGTAAATGTTAATGTGCAAAAACTTGCAAAAATAAAATAATAAATCTTCACCTTTCTCAGATTTTAATGAAAGGGGAAAAAAGCAGCACCGCTGAGCGTTTGATAATTCATTGGATATGTTTTAAAAGAAGTGTGAGTGTTTTAGATAAATATCCTCTAGATTGTTTTCGTTCTCCCACAAGTCCTAATACAGGCACAACAGGACCATGATGAACGTTTCTGAAAACAGGATGGGCAACTAGATTTAAGAACTGAGCCTGCCAGCTCGCTCCCCTGGATAAATAACAACCGTCCCTGAGATCTGAATCACTAAACTGTACATTTTGCATGTCAAAATATCTTCGGGATGAGGATGAGTTATCCTCACTTTCACAGAAAATGATCATTTTGTCCTGCAGGGTTGCAGTCCCTATAGGGGCATTTCTTACAGTAAGGCCAGTGTGAAAATCCATCTCCTATTTTATTACTGGGTATTTTGTACAAAAAACAAAATCAAATAGTTTTAACCACTTCAGCCATGGAAGGTTTTACCCCCTTCCTGACCAGAGAACTTTTTACAATTTGGCACTGCGTCGCTTTAACTGGTAATTGCACGGTCATCCAATGCTGTACCCAAACTAAATTTGCGTCCTTTTTTTCCCACAAATAAAGCTTTCTTTTGGTGCAATTTGATCACTTCTGTGGTTTTTATTTTTTGTGCTATAAACAAAAAAAACGCTAATTTTGAAAAAAAAACTATTTTTTGCTATGATAAATATTCCCAAAAATGTTTTTAAAAAAAATCTCTTCATCAGTTTAGGCCAATACATCTTCTTCTACATACTTTTGGTAAAAACAAATCGCATTAAGTAATGGCGGATATTGCGACATTGTGACGGACAGATCAGACACTTTTGACACATTTTTGGAACCATTGACATTTATACAGCAATCAGTGCTATAAAAATGCACTGATTACTGTGTAAATGGCACTGGTAGGGAAGGAGGTGATCAAGGGGTTAAATGTGTGTTCCCTCAGTGTGTTCTAACTGTATGGGAATAGGACTGAGTAGGAGAGGAGACATATCGCTGTTCCTACTTACTAGGAACAAACGACATGTCCTCTGACAGCACAGGGATCTGTGTGTTTACACACACAAATCCCCATGCTGGCGCTCTCCCGACCGCCGGCCACGTGCATCTGGTCCTCCACCGTGCGTGTGGGCACGCGCGCCCCTCCGGCAGCTCTTAAAAGAAAGCCCCGTACGGGTATGGGGTTTCGCGCAGGGGTGCCATTCTGCCCTCGTAAATAGACGTGAGCCAGTCGGGAACCGGTTAAAATAAAAATCCACTAAATGCTACTTTAAGGCTGCTTTCACACTGAAGCGCTTTGCAGGCGCTAAAGTGCTAAAAATAGCGCCTGCAAAACTCCCTGAAAGAGCCGCTCAATTCACTCCAATGTAAAAGCCCAGAGGGCTTTCACACTGGAGCGGTGCGCTTGCAGGGCGGTCCAAAAATTCCTGCAAGCCGCATCTTTGGAGCGCTGTAGGAGCGGTGTATTTACCGCTCCTAAAGCGCCCCTTCCCATTGGAAATGATGGGGCAATGCTGCAAACCCGCCAGCAAAGCGCCGCTGCAGCGGCGCTTTGCAGGTGGTTTTAACCCTTTTTCGGCCGCTAGCGGGGGTTAAAATCGCCCTGCAAGCAGCCGAATAGCGCTGCTAAAACGAAGGTAAAGTGGCGCTAAATATATTGCCGCTTTACCACCAACGCCCGCCTCAGTGTGAAAGTAGCCTAATATTATAAGGCTGCATAACTTCATTATGAATGTTGAATAAACGACATTGCTTTCCGTGAAAGAAACCTTTTTTTCAGATCTTAATGGGTCTTTTGGTTTTGTAACTTTTTTTTTTCCTGAGCAGGTTTCAGTCAGGAAAACAAAATACTTTATGTGGTTTTAAAATTGCACGCTGTAATTATCTATAGGATTATTATACAATATTTATTTAACACCAACAGTTTCTGCAGTGCTTTACGGTGTATGATTCAATAAAGGAGGGCTAGGTGGACCCTATGGCATTAATTGTGAGGCATGACCTTATGGAGAAAGTAAAAGTACAGATCTTTGTTGGAGGTATGATAGGCTTCCCTGAAGAGTTTTCAAGGATTGCCTAAAGGTGGACTGATTGAGAGATGGGCACAAATTTTGATGAGGGGCGTTCCAGAGGAAGGGAGATGCTCTGGAGAAGTCTTGATGGTGAGGGGAGAGGTGATGAGGGGGCTAGATAGGGTTTTTGAGATTGTAGAGGATTGTTTGTGTGATTTTGAGATGAGGTTGGTGATGTAGCTTTGGGCAGAGTTGTGGGTGGCCATGAGAAATATTTTTAGCTCCGTTTTGAACAGATTAAGGTTGAGCAAGTGGTGTGACATCCATGCTGATATACCACTGAGTAAATTGGTGTGTGTGGAGATACAGTAGATGAGTGAATTGAATAGAGAGAGTAGATTTTGGTGGTGTTGGTGTAGAGATGGTATTGAAAGCTGTGGAAGGTTATCATCTGATTCACATTTGGCATATTTAAATACCCAGTGATATCCATGTAATTGAGTATGCACAGATACAAATAATAATAGTGTGTCAGGAAATTCATTAGTTCTCCATGAATAAAGGTGGCCTAAGTTGTCTGTGCACAGATTGTATTGCATATATAAGTTTCTAACGCTAAAGCATTTGCTAAAGGTTTACCCTACCCTGCCTGAACCTGAACTCCAAAGTAATGCCATACTACTGTCTTGTATAGAACTCATTTTATTTTGTGCCAACGTATCCTTACAGCTTTGTATTTAAAGATACTGAGCCATGAGTGTCTAACCACTGAGCTATGTGTAAACAAATTATTGTACAGTTTCCTTTTATACCTACCAAAGCTATAGGTCCTAATCCTAAACAATACTTTCAATTTATATTAAAACAGACACGCCCATATACTACATAGTTGATGGTAGATCCAAGGGAGAATGTACATTCAGATTGTATAATGTGTGGTTTCCTTAATGTACTGCTTAACTGGTTGCCACCCTGCCACCGTACATGTACCATTGCACAGGCAGGCTGGATCAAGTATCGCGTACAGCAGATTGCGTCTCTCGGTACCCACATGATCAAAATGTCAACAAAGCTGTTACGAATGGATTTCATTCATAACAGCTGTAACCTGGCCCAATCACAGCACCCTGTACCATGTGATAGCTGTAGGTCAATCAAAGCACACAAGCTGTTATGAATGTAACCCATTCATGGCAATTAAAAACATTGCTGTTACAGTGATCATCACTGTTACAGCAATCAAAAAAAAAAAACCTTACTTTTTTTAATCTTCTGTATTTTTTCATTTATATGGCAAAAAAAATCCAGTGATAATTAAATACTATGAAAAGCTCTATTTGTGTGAAAAAAAAAGATAAAAAATCAATTTGCGTACAGTGTTGCACGACCAGGTTATTGCCAGTTAACGTAGCACAATGATGAATGGCAAAAAGTGGCCTTGTCATAAAGGGGGTAAAACCTTTCCGGAGGTCAAGTGGTTAATAACTGTTCCATTGATTAGTAGGTGAATGTTTGTTAATTGCATTTAGTGATTTTAACAGCTCCTCAGTTTTAAGCAGGACTTTATCCTTTGTATCCTTTTGCAATCAAAAATGGCATTATCTTAGCCTTTATTTAGATCTGCAGCTTGAGAGCTGACCTTAGCACACTGGCAACTGGGACAGTTATCAACAGAGGCATACCTTGAATGTATGCCTCTGTAGGCTGAACATACAGTATATAAAAACATTTCTAACTTGAGCTTTCTTTTGGGAAACCATTAAATCGGTGTATTTAGATCTGTCCTAAAACAACATCCTATTTTAAGTTAAGTGCTCTTTGTTAAACAAAATGCTTTGATGCTGACATAGTAGTGATTCTTCAGATCCTTTATTTGACCGTTTTTATTAAGTCCCAGTTAACACCACCTAAAAGTCCTCCAGATCCCTTCCAGATGCTTTTCTGCATGCACATGTTAATGCTTTTTTGTATGTGTTTTACCTCTTTCCAGTACAGTTCTGTGCAGGAAAATAGCAGCCGGTTGTACATTTTTTTTTTTTTTCTGGAACATACTGTGTTGGTGTGAACTATGCCTTTCAAACCCATATAACCTACTTTCCATGCTTTTTTGATGCAGAGGAAAAAAAGCACTGCGTGTTGTGTAAACTGGGCATAAAGGATATTTTAAAAGTTAGTAGCTATAGTGATATTAATCTGACTGTATAGAATATCTGCACTATCCCATATCATGTAACCACCTACACGAACATATGCTACCATTTTCTTACTGTAGCTGAATGTACTCTGTTCAATGTGCTCATTCTATACCAAAAAGAAATTGTATACAATTGTTATCTGATTGTTACCAATAAAAAATTTTGAAAAGGAAAAGTTAGTAGCTATTAAGCAAGCCACACATGGAGTAATAGGAGAACTGCTGCTCAAGATTTGGGCAATTGAGAATAATGTGGTATCTCTGTATCCTCCAGTGGAAGGGGGAGCAAGCCCTGTGGTCAAGAAGCCAAAGAAAGCCCCTATAAAGGTGGACAGGATAAATAAACTCCTTGTATGTAGTGTCCCCCCTGTGAATTGAGCCCAAATATTTACTGCTAGATGATATCCTTCATGTCCGAAGCCCTAAGCCTTCAAATGCTACATGGTTTATAAACTAAAAATAAAGCATAAAACCTAATAATAGAGTTTAAGTGACTGCTACGAAAATGTTGCAAGGTGCTTCCTATAAAGAATACAGTGAATGCTCACTTTTCCAACTGCTCATACCCCCAACTTACACTGTAGTAAAGAGAAACTGCTGAAAAAATATGCAGAATCCAGTGCTTTTGTCAGTATCCCTTTCCTGTTCCTCACCGCATACTGTGGCTGCTTTAATGGCCCCTGCATCACTAAAAGACACAGCAGTGATGTAGAGGCTGGCAGATCAAATCACTGAGCTCACTAGGGAAAACAGGAATCCACCATTCTTAGAAGTCTTGGATACTGATGATTATTCAGTAAGGGGATTCCCTTTACTAGAGAAAAGATATGGGGCATGAGCAGCAGGAAAGCGGGTATTTGCAGGTAACGCTTTGCAACATTTGTTTTAGTGACAGTCGTTTTGAGTATACTTTGGAATAATGCAAACATTGTAATTTTGAAGCATACATTTGTGACAGATCAGAACTGTTCTGTTCTTGCTACACGTTTGCCCTTGGCGTGTATGTAGCTCAACATACAGCTTAAACCTTAAATCCTAAAATAACCAGACTGTCTGTAACTTTGGAACTTTATTACAATAAACAGGCACACGGTGAAACTAGAAATAAACAGATAAATGAACATATAATAAATACATGGATATAAACAAATGTCCACTGGGTATACAGTTAAACAAATCTTTAGCATACCAGCGATGCTGCCTTAGAAGGACCAGGATTTTCCTCAGAAACATGTGGTACTGGCTCCCATGCGGTCTGTCCCAGTGGAGAAAGTGAAAGAAACTTGTAGTAGGAAGTGGAGCTAGTTTCCAGTAATAAAACAGGAAATATGTAATAAACCATAGGACACTGCCCATCAGTAGTCTTTTTGTTAGAGTGGCATCTAGTGGACAATGTTGGCATTGCAAGTCCAGAAGATATTATATTTCCTTATAGGCCGAAGGCATGACACCCCCCGTCTGGTATCGTCAGATGCCACTATTTATTCCTCAGATGACAACCATAAAATTTAGTTTAGAAACTGGTCTGAGGAACAACTTTGTCTCCTTGTTTCTATGAATCTTGACTTTGACTTTTATGACCTTTCCATCCTCACTTGGAACGGTGTTGGTGATGAGACCCAATAGCCACTCATTCCTATGGGACTGACAGTCCTTAACAAGAACAAGGTCTCCTCCTTTTAGGTTGGGCTTGTTGTCTTGCAATTTAGTATGTGGCTGTAAAGTGGAGAGGTATTGCTTCCTCCACCTGTCCCAGAAGATATTTGCCAGACTTTGTACTTGTCTCCACTGGCGCAAATATAAGTCTTTATTGGTGAAATTCCCATGGGGAACACTGATTACTCCAGTTTTCTGTGTAAGGAGTGCTGCTGGTGTGAGTAAAACAGGCTTGTCTGGGTCATATGAGACTGGCGTTAGAGGTCTGGCCATGATGATGGCTGGGACCTCTGCCATGAAGGTTACCAGAGTCTCGTGAGTAAGTCTTGTGGTCCCTATTTGTAGAAAGATAGAGTCCAGAATTCTGTGGGCTGTGCCTATCATGCTTTTCCATGCTCCACCCATGTGAGAGGAGTGAGGTGGGTTTAAAGTCCGATGAACAGCCCTGGTCTCTGAGGTATCTCTCTACCTCTGTCATGGTTATGCAGTAATGTGTGTCTGTCAGCTCACCTTTCCTTCTGTGTTCACCTTTTAGGGGCCAGCCACCCTCACCTGGCTGTTTAAATAATCTTCCCTCAGCATAGCTTCACCCTGGTCTCTAATTAAGAACACTATATTAACCTGGGCATTGCAAGCCAACCTTGCTGATCAACCATTGTGTGTTAGCTTTCGTGTGTACTTGCTGTGTTTCCTACGTCTGATTCCAGTTACCGACCTTGGCCTGTTCTCGACTATCCCTGTCTGCTTGTGAACCTGACCTTTGGTGTGTTATGTTTATCCTTGTCTGCTAGTCGCCCCGACATTTGGCCTACCCCTTACTTTCCTTGTTGTTCCAGCCTGCTGCCTCCTACCTCTTCTCCTGTAGTCTACCGTGAGCTGTGAGACCTGGGGGGCCGCGACCTGGAGCCAGACTGCAGCACAGTCCATCCTCACCACTAGAGGCTCTGGTGAACACCTGCTGGCTCTTAGACTCCGTGCCCTGGGGAATCTATGCTTTAGCTCCCAGTGGGATCTGTGTCAGTGTTCCAGTAGACCTGCTTCCTGAACCTCCCAGGGTTCAATCCACAATAGTCAGTCCTAGGGTCCACTACCTTAGCGGTTCACTCCTGACTTCCACGGAGTGCATCTGTCACCTGGTCTCGGGTGACCTGACAACCTCTTTGGTGTCCATGTGTGAAGGAATATGCAGTTCCCTGGCTGCTCCAACAAAGTTAGTGCCGCTGTCTGAGTGTATGTGTTTTACGGGACCTCGGATAGCAATGAAGCACCTGAGGGCATTTATGAAGCTTAAAGTGTCCATAGACTCAAGAACTTTGATGTGCACTGCTCTGATGAACATACAGGTGAATATGACTGCCCAGCGTTTGTTTGCGTGACCTCCCCTGGTGTGACTTGTGACAACAGACCAAGGGCCAAAGACATCAAGGCCAACATTGGTGAAAGGAGGGTTGGCCATTTTTTGTGTTTTGTAGCATGCCACGAAGTTTGCGACAAGTAACACATTTAAAGATCACAATACTCACACATCTCTTAACTCCAACTATCCATAGCTCGTAAAGCTCCCGCTGTGAACAGTCTTCCTTGATATTTGACATGCAGGTGATGATGTGATATTATTAAGTAAGCATTGTGGTGGTGACCAGAAGCTATTAGATGGTTTCTCTCTGATTCTAAGTTGGCTTGTCTTAGACGACCACCTACCCTCAATAGTCCATTTTGATCAAGAAATGTGTCAAGTATTCTCAGGGCGCTGTCACTAGGTATAGGTTTTCTGTTCAAGATGCAGTCGATCTCCTTAGCATAGGTTTCATGCTGATCAGTGTGGATGATAAGATCCTGAGACTGCTGGAGCTCTAATCCTGAACTGATCCTTTGACAATGATGCCATCCTATGCGGTCACCTTTGAAAGAGTGAGCTATATGGGTGAGACAAGAAATGGCTTGACCAAGTGCCTTCCATTTTTAGATCTGTTAGATGTAAGCTGGCAGTCCAAAGTTGCAGTCTGAAATGTTGAGATCTTCTCAGGACAGATGCCAGTATCTGAGTCTGGATCTACTAGTTCAATGGTGTCACTCTTAAGAACAGTCTGTTCTGCATTGTACAAGAATGCAGGTCCTGTAAACCATGTTGTGTCTAAGGTTACATGCAGCAGCAGCTCTTGTAGCATGGTCTGCAGGATTATGGTCAGTAGGTACGTAGTGCCATTGTGTTGGACAAGTGGATCTCCTAATCCTCAACACTCTGTTGTTGACGTAAACATAGGAACGTCTGATCTCATTGTAGATGTGGTCTAGCACTACCTTGCTGTCAGTGTAGAGCTGGATATCCTTGAGGTCAATGTCCATCTCTGAGGTTATCAGTTCTGCTAGTTTAACGGCTAGTACTGCAGCACAAATTCTATGCCTAGATACAGTGTGCTTAGGGTGTAGAGCTAGCTTTGTCTTGTCTTGCCCATGACAAATCCTACGTGGCATTGTGCTGTATTGTCGACCGTTCTTAAGTAGGCCACAGCAGCTATTGCCTTGATAGAAGCATCACAGAATATGCAAAGGTTTTGGCTCTGTGTCTTTGTAGAGGGTACGGGAGGATATGGGTGTGAAACATGGAGATCAGATAAAACTGATAGAGAGTTCCTCTACTATACCCAAGAGTTCTCCTCTTATCAAGGGGTAGTGGGGCTTCCCAGTCGGATGTTTCACAAATCAAGTCTCTAAGTAGGGCTTTACCTTAAATTGTAACAGGTGACACAAAACCTAATGGATTGTATAGGCTATTGATTGCGGACAAGACACCTCTTGGTGTGAAGGGCCTTTCTTCTGTTTATTTGGAAGCTAAAGGAATCAGATTTCAAGTCCCAAATTAGACCTAGACTGTGCTGTACAGATATAGAGTCTGTACCTAGATCTAAGTCTCTTAGATTGTTAGAATGGTCTTGAGCAGGGAAAGCTTCCATTACCTCTTTGCTGTTGGAAGCAATCTTGTGAAGCCTAAAATTGGAACAAGCGAGCATCTTGTGTACTCTTTTAAGAAGACAGATTGCAGACTCACTGGAAGGTAAGGATTTCAAACAGTCATCTACATACGTCTTTCTCTACGAATTGTTTTGCATCTGAGCCATACTCAAGTTCACCTTCTTGGGCGAAGTTAGTGACTGGAGGTCAAGGGCTATTGCCAAAGATGTGTACCCTCATGCGATACTCTGAGATGTCTTTGGAAGGGTCATTATCTCTGAACCAAAGAAACCTTTTGGAATTTTATGTCTTCCTCTCTGACCAGGAAGCAATGGAACATTTGTTGGATGTCAGCTATGAAGGCAAAAGTATCTTTGCAGAAGCATAAGAGCACTCCCAGGAGTTGAGCTCTGGGCTTGTCAAGAGGACATAGTTCAAGGAGACACCCTTGAATTTGGAACTAGAGTCGAACACTATTCTGATTTGACCTGGCTTTTTAGGATGGTACACTTCGAATATAGAGAGGTACCAACACTCTACAGAGTCTTTAAGGGTGGGCGCTATCTTGGCGTGACCGTTTTCAAAGATCTTCCCCCATGAATAAAAAGAAATGTTCTCTCATCTCTGGCTTTCTTTGTAAATTACGTCTAAGGGAAGAGAAATGTTGTAGCACTTGCTCTCTGTTAATGGGTAACCGTTACCTCTGTGGTCTGAAGGGAAGAGGTGTGACACAGCTGTTTGTGCTATCTTTGACTAGTCCTTGTTCCATTATTTCTAAGAAGAGTTTGACCCTAATAGACATTGCTACATTATTCTCATCTTTAGTTATTTGAAAGACTGTGCACCCTAAATAGTCTCGGTAACTGTCACAGGCAAAGTTGTCACTAGTGGGGCTTGTGAAGGGACAAGAGAAGTGGGCTGTGTAGGCCAATTCCTTAATAAGGAAATGGTTGTGGCATGGCTGGAAAAGAGAGGGACACCCATTCTCTAGGGTATTTGTGAGCATGCTGCTAATGGAGTTAGGTTTGTGCACGCTTCTTAGACAGACATCTCCTATGATGACCCATCCGAGGTCTAACCTCTGAGCATAAGGAGCGTTGTTGGGACCATTAATATGAGCTCTTGATTTGTGGACTCGTAAGATATCTCTCCCGAGGAGTAGGATAATCTGAGCCTGAGAATCAAGTTCTGGTATCAGATGCGCTATGTCTTTCAAGTGTGGGTGATGAGCAGCAGCATCTGGTGTAGGAATTTCAGATCTATGGTCAGGGATCTGGTTGCATTCGCTAAGAGTTGGCAAAGACAAGCATGATTGTCCGTCAATGGACTCGACTTGGTAGACGGATGCTTTCCTTCCCACCGTCTCCACTATTTCTGCACAAGTTTTTAAGGAGTAGGTGATGCTGGGGCCTTTAATGCCAAAGATGTCAAAGAAAGTTGAGCTGGCCAATGACTTGTCACTTTGCTCATCCAGAATTGCGTAAAGCTTAATAGCTTTGTCTTTTTGGCCTGCTGGGTAGACTGACTAGACAGATTTTGGAGCAGGACCTGCCACCTATGACTCCCTTGCAATCCTCTGTACATTAAAGTGAGCTCTGGTGTAGTTGTAGTGGTGTGCTCTTCCTCCCTGTCATGCTCACTAGTGCTGAGAGTGTGTTGTAAAGTCCATGGAGCTGTCCCAAGATGTAAACCTGTGTTGTGATCTGAGCTGTCACATTCTGTGCATTTTAAACTGACCTCACAGTCCTTGCGAGGTGAGATGTTGAAGAGAAGCACCTGTAGCAGATGTTGTTGTCCTTGAGGAAGGCCTTGTGGTTTTGCAGGCTTTTCTCTCTGAAGGCTCTGCCTTTTAGGAGAGGATGTGGCTTCCGATGCAAGGGACTCTGCTTACCAGGATCTTTGGCCTTTGTCTCCGAGTTGGAGAAGCTGGGAGACCTGTGGAAAGAATCTGGAGGAGTCACATTAGATTTGTGTTCTACTACTGGAGGCTTGCAAGGGTTCAGTCCTGAAGGGGCAGCACATGACATTGTAAATCAAAACTTAAATAATTTCTTGTTTTAGCTTGCTGACAAACAGTCCACAAAAACAGGAAAGGGAGGGAATGGAACATCATGCTTTCTTTTAAATTGGGATCCATGTGTAATCGACTGCTCTTGCAAGTTATGAGTAACTTTTGTACAATGGAGTTGATACCTCCTGGCTGTGTCAAGGAATGCAAGTCCTTGTAAGTCCCCCTTGGATTTAGCTACTTGAAGTTTCATTAGCAAGTCACTTGGCTCCCTAATTTCTGGTAGGCTTTGTTGGGTATTTTGGGGAAGCTATCAAGCCTTTTGAATAGTGCGCTTTCTACCTCTTCTGCTGAAAAATAACACTCATCAAGTCTATCCCAGATCATTTTAAGACCAGTGTCTAGGTGGTTTATATTTATTGTCCTGATGCGCCTGGCGTGCTCGACAGACTCATTTCCAAGCCATTTGATCAGGAGGTCCATCTCTTCACTGCACTACAATTCTAATGCATTGTACACTATCGGAAATGCTGCCAGAAAAACTCAGATGAGAGCTTTTTGACGAAAAATGTGACACTGCATATGCTCCATTGGTCTTTTGCTGGCGGAATACCAGCCAGCAAAAGATTGAGAGCATGTCCTCTATTTTTCGGCTGGGAAAAGTTCCTATCCGAAAATGCGTTCGTCTGTATGCAATTCGGACGCGCAAAAAATCATGCATGGTCGGAAACAATTTGACGCATGCTCCGAAGCATTGAACTTCATTTTCTCGGCTCATCCTAGTGTTGTACGTCACCGCGATCTTGATGGTCGATAGTTCAGAGAACTTTTGTGTGACCATGTGTATGCAAGGCAAGCTTGAGCGGAATTCCGTCTGAAAAACCATCCAAGTTTTTACTGACGGAAATTCTGATCGTGTGTACGCGGCATAAGTCTCTAATGGCATTTTAAAAGGAAGACCACCAGGCTCTGTAGCTTTCAGGGCGGTCATTAAACTTTTCAAGTCCTTTTGTTGACTAACTCACGACGTACAAAGAACCTTGCATAGTCTCTGGTGGCTTGGTTAGCCTGCTGTGTGTTGCCATGGTGAGATAGATGTGTGTAGTCATACCTTTTTTAGAGTGTCAAGCCGGCCTCTGTCGTACCTTTCTGGCTTGAATATTGGTTCTGGAGGACAATTAGAAGGCTCTGTTACCTCACGTGTAGGGAGTCTGTCATAGGAGGCGTCACTTGGCATGGATTTCTCCTGTTTGCAGGCTTGAGACTTGTCGCTGACTTGTGGCGGCACCGTGTAGAGTTTTAGCTTGTCTCTTTGACGTCATCTTTGTCACTGCTTGGCTTAAAATGTTGATT
This sequence comes from Lithobates clamitans, assembly GCA_037952925.1. Lineage (NCBI taxonomy): Eukaryota > Metazoa > Chordata > Amphibia > Anura > Ranidae > Lithobates > Lithobates clamitans. The sequence continues at coordinate 789,736 of JBBGZY010000727.1, forward strand.
GATGTAATCTGAAGTTCGGTGTAGCAAATCTTGAGTTTCAGCCTCTGGGTCGAGAATATTGCTGTCTGCTGCATTCACTTCTAGGTTATACAGCTATTTCTAAGGCCTCTGCCTCGGCTATGGTGGCTGCTGCTTCCTTCTCTACAGTCAGTTTCTCTAAGGCTACTTCTAGGAGGGCTTCCTCAGCCTCTAACTGTGCCTCTTGCTGCACTTTGTCTTTAGCCTCACTTTCTCCTTCTAAATCTGCATTTCTTGCTCAGCAAAGGCTGTTCGGGCCTTAGCGGCTTCAGCTTTTGCACATGCGATGGTGAGTGCACTGCTTGCGGAGGAAGATCTAGAGGAGCCGAAAACTTGGGACCTTGTCTTAAGTGAGGATGCCTGGCTATGTGACATGTTGCTTGCAGGAATGCTTGACTATGTAGAGACTGCTGTATTGCCATATGCAGGTGACTGCGGTGACGGGGTAGCAGGCCTCTGTGTAGTCACTGTCCTAAATCCCACTTGCCAGATAGCTGCTGTTTCACTATTCTGTTCTCGCTATATGTTTGCCCCTGGTGTATATGTAGCTCAACATACCTTAAATCCTAAAATAACCAGACTGTCTGTAACTTTGTAACTTTATTGCAATGAACATGTTATGGTGGCCGTATAAGAATAGGACGCACACGGTGAAACTAGAAATAAACAGATAATACATGAACATAAACAAATGTCCACTGGGTATACAGTTAAACAAATATTTTAGCATACCAGCGATGCTGCCTTAGAAGGACCAGGGTTTTCCTCAGAAACAGATGGTGCAGGCTTAGCTGGCTCTGATGCAGTCTGTCCCAGTGGAGAAAGTGAAAAAAACTTGTAGTAGGAAATGGAGCTAGTTCCCAGTGATATAACAGGAAATATGTAATAAACCACAGGACACTGCCCATCAGTAGTCTTTTGTTAAAGGGGCAGCTAGTAGACAATATTGGTATTGCAAGTCCAGAAGATATTATTTTTCCTTATAGGCCGAAGGCATGACAATAAAATTACGATCAATTTAACAAAAACTTACTTTACTAACATTGAATAGCTCATATTTTGGCAACCAAGCAAAATCGTTTCATCTTTAAAAGCAAACGTGTTTCTGCGGCCAGTTCATAAGTGTTTGCCACTTAGATTTATCCATGTTTTTTATCCTTGCAAGAGTTTGCTAAACATAGGCCTAGTAGGGCTTTAATCATCGACCACAAAGCCTCATAAGAATTTTGTGTACTGAAGTCCTGGAACAATCCCAAAGTGCAGCGGTTATCATATGCAACTTAAAAGGGTAGCAATCTGTCGATATCCTTGGTTTCTTACATAAAATGCAGTGTCAGTGCATTGATTTCTATCACATATTGTCTTTTTTTTTTTTTCTTGCTAAATCAGTTTTAAACCTTAGTGATACTTTAAAAGTCCTTAGAACAATTTTAAATCTGCATTTGTATTCTATGTCTGGCCACGATCAGACAAGTACAAGTTATGGAAATGTAAGTGCAGAAGTACGGTATAAGTGTTTTTCTGCGTGATTGCGCGTTGATTTATGTTTTTGCCAGTCAGATTGACAAGACATTTAAGATGATACATAAAGATGGCCTATACCCAGGCGTTTACTTTATCTGTAGGGAATAGGATTTTCATCTTTCAAATACAGCACACAGAAGCATACGGAAGTTCTGAAAGCAGCAGTTGATCCTTTTGTCAGTTGTGCAGCAGGTCTAGATGTTGTGTACATAGAAATCAGGTTGTTCTTATATGGAATGGTTTTGGAAGGTATTTAGTATGGCGAATATGATCAGAAATATATTTTAACCTTTTCAGGTGACCTTTGTGTAGCCTAAAACCCATGTTTCAGTAAATCAGGCCCATAGTATACAGGGGTGTTGGGTCAAAAAGGTGAGTGGTACTTCCTGTAGTTATAAAGGAACAAGATAGGAAGTAAAATGGCATTTTATTTTGCCTCTTAGTTCCAGGTTGCAATAAAGATGTGCAAGTCAAGTAACAGCTTGCATTCATTGAATTGTAAGGTTTTACTTTGAGATGAAGGTATTGTCAGGGGAGTCCTGTAATCTCTGTGAAAGGTAACAAGTACCTGTAGGTGTTACACGTAGGCTGATGACACAGAGGCATTTCTGCCACTAGTGACAAATAACCAGCAGTAGGATCTCTAAAAAGGGCTGCCTATGTTTCCCTGTGGAATGACTTCCTCTGTAGTCAAACGCAGTGAAATGTCACTCTATGATTGGCCGAATGCTGCTGAATGTTGATCGCTAGTGACCCCCTGCTGCCTCAGCTATAGGAGGAGCAATTTCATAAGAACAAAAAAGACCGCATCTTGTCAGGGGCAGGATCCCTAGCTGCAAAGTCACCTGCGTGTCATCAGCCTTGAACACTGCTTAGTATGCAAGCACTTTACATGAAAAATATGATGAATGCTAAGTCTGCTTTAAGTTCATAAGCCTGTTTGAGTGCTGAAGGTTAGCAGGCAAATTAGTATATGCCTGAACAGTGCAACTAAAACTAAGTTCATCTATGGAACATGTTCCACTCGTTTTTAGGGTGGAAATGTAACATGTTCCAGCATCTGCACCCTGCACGGTCGATTCCCCCCTCTCTGTGACAACAGGCAGGGGATCCTCTCGCCACACCCGCTGTCACAACTTCGGCAGGGCCATGCGGGGCTCTGACCTCAAGACTATGTAAATCATTAATAAAAACAGAATCTGTTGCGCTTAATATGACATAAAATGAAAGCTGCTGACAAAAAATTGCTGGATACAATTAAAGAGATATTAAGAAGGTGCAGCGCTAAAAATTATGTGATAATGTCCCAACATAAAAATAAATAAAGCCAAACAAGTCCTCTATTGAGCGAGATCCATTGTGGAAGGAAACTCAGAAAGGAGATAAAAACACCATCACCCAAACAAACTGACCCTTACCATCAGTGTATGGGTTATACACATGTGTTGAAAACAGATAGCAAAAGGCAATCTTCTTGGGGTAAACCAACGATCCTCTAGTAGAATAGCGCAAACATATTCATTCCCCCTCTGGACTAAATAGAAGGCTTAAGGTCTCCTCTTTGCAGCAGGATTATGAACCAAGTATAATCCAGTGGGCGTATGCACCTCAAGAATCGTGGTATATGGAAAAAAGAGAACGCTCATTGTGCAAAGTCTATCACCAAGGATACTTTTATTGTATAAAAAGTAAAACAAACTCTCATTTAGTAAGATAGTATACAGCAGTGTGAAGCGTCCAGCGCTTCTAACCACAAAGATGGCCGCCGTGTCACCTTCCAACCGCGCCCTGCGTCACCAGTCTCTATCATCGCCCAACGTTTCGTCATCAACATGCGTCTTCAGGGGCATGGTTATGACGCAAACGGACGTGTATTTACAGGAACAAGGAAACTGGACAGGCGGAAATCAGATGCGTTCCAAAGACCGGAAGTATGAGCTTCCGAACCGGAACCAACATATCTCAAGAAAATTTATATATTCGGTAATAATGGTACTAAACCAATGGCGAGTGACATAAATATAAAGATAAAAAAATGTCATGAACATAAGTGATAAGAAATAATTAAAATAGGGTGATCATTAATCAAAATGTAGAGACAGAGCAGTGGTGGTTTTAGGAGGTGGCTGCATCTTGTGGTTAGAGTACAAACTACCGTATGAATTATAAATACAGAATTTGCACCATATATGAATACCATATAGTGAACCTCAAGCTCCTTCTACAGACCCGAAGCTGCATTGCTATGTGCAGCTATATATAGTAAATAAAAAGCCATGGCTGTGGGACTACAGGGTCCAGCAGTACTATGAATATATACAATAATAAAATACAAAGGATAAACCATAAAAAAACATGCTAGACAGAAAGTACCTGACTTTATGCAGATCCCTTCTAGATTGTAAGCTCTAACGAGCAGGGCCCTCTGATCCCTCCTGTATCGATTTGTATTGTAAGTGTACTGTCTGCCCTCATGTTGTAAAGCGTTGCACAAACTGTTGGCGCTATATAAATCCTATATAATAATAATAATACTATAAATATAAAACCGAACCCTATAACTAAGGTCCATATGGGGTATGTATAAAAGATGCTAGATGGTATACATGAACATATCTATATCATCTGTAAAAAACAGTAAAAAAAAAACCATATATTGTATGTATGTGGTATATTAGAGAAGGATGTATCAGAGGAGATATAAAGGATACATGAAACTGTGCTATGTGGTACTTACTGTGAATGTAAAAAAAAGTAAAGACCTTTTAGAAGTCTGAAATTCATATTTAGGAGACCAATAAGGGTCCACTGAAAAATAAAGTTTTTTTTTTTTAACTTAAAGTGGATGTAAACCCAATGTCATCCTTTCTAAACTACTGCCATAGGGGGTTATCTATAAGGATATACATGTCTGCATGTATCTTTACCTGTCAAATGTCCCCTCTGTCTGTTATGAGCCCCGAAAAACTGCAGATTCTGTGGGTGGGTCTGTTGTCTGAAGCTCGTGGGTGGAATCATGATGTCAGTATGCTCCCCGCCCACCTCTACACTCCCCTTGTCAATATGCATTTTCTCCTGTGTATTTCTTACACTGAACTTCTGCTATGATCTCTAACATCCAGTGAAAAAAACACAATAAAAACCCAGCGCCAATGGTGGGCTACCTGGAGTGCTCTATATAGGACGTGTGGTACATGACTCATGTGTACCTATCATGCCAAGTGTCAGAAATTATGTATATAGACACCATAAACTATACAGATAGGTGGAGGGAAGAAAAAAAAGAAAAAGAACAACCCGTGCAGCTGGACCAACCGTAGCTGGTGGATACAGATCATAACAGGAGACAAACAAATACAGCCCAGCGCTCAGGGTGTGTTAAAAAACTAACTGCAACAGACATAAAAAATGTAATGATTTAATAAACCAATAAAAAGTGTAAATTGATAGTTGTAAAAGGTATTAATTGATAGTAGTAACTATTGAATGATTAAACCACAATGTGTAAATATATATATATATATATATATATATATATATATATATATATATATATATATATATATATAATAAATAATATGTGAAAGGCACTTGCAATAGCGGACAGTCAGCTCTCTAACGACAGGAGGCCAGCACAGGAGATTCGTCCAGAAGAAAACCACAACAAAAAGCAATGGGTAGGGTGACAAAAATGAAGTATAGTAGTTGCAGCAGATGACAATGGGTAAAGTGGTAGAAGCAGGAGAACGTGGAGAGAAAACACTAACAGCCTACCCGTGGTGAAGGGAGTCTAACCTCATGTGGGGGAGCTCGCCGGCTCCGGTGAGCTGTCGGGTGGCTGTGGTGTTCGGGGAGCCTAGAGGAATGTCGCCTCATGCAGGGGGGCTCGCCGGCTCCAGTGAGCTGTTGGGTGGCTGTGGATATCGATGAGCCGACGCTTAGCCGTACGGAGAACAGCCCAGCTGGAGCTCCGTGGCAACAGCTGATGACGTCAGCACAGGGAGAGCCGCCGGGATGTCAGCAGGTGAAATACTGAGCCGCTGCATCTCCAGATGGTGTCTCCACAGGGGTGAACGCTCCTCAGTAGGACCTGGTGTCACTGCCCACCAGCCAACGCTGGATCTGAGGAATTGATGAGGGGAAAGTGGAAGAGCCGGCAGGTTGATGGAGGGGGTATTGAGGATGATGTTGCTGGGGTAACCACTGCTAGCTATTGTGAAAGCTACGCAGGGATGGTGGATGGATGGACGGATGGATCAATGCTCACTGTGACAAGGTCCTGGCTGGGGCCGCTGTCCTGGGGTTGCCTTGACGACGCGTTTCGCGCACAGCGCTTTGTCATAGTCCAGTGAAAAGATAGGAAAGTAACCATATGACTTCAGCATGCCAAATCATGCTGAGGTGTGGAACAGCCAATCCTTGCAGAGCTGCTGAAGAAAGGAGTGGGGGTGGAAATTAAAAAATAATGCATGTCTTAGGCTAGTGCACGAGATATGTAAATCACCTGTCACTCACAGCAAGGGGGAGGAATTGACAAAGTTTGTCAAGTTTTATCTCACTGAACAATAAAAAAGGATTGCTCAGAGCTGGATTAACTCTGTGGCAAGACTGGGCTCAAACGATAGGAAATCTTATACTCTACATTATGACATAAAAAAAAAAAATTCGGGTTTACATCCACTTTAAGGTAATATATTAACTGTAATGAATGTTTATATATGCATACGGAGGGAAAAGTCAGATAAAGTCTAATGTGATAGCAAAAAAATTATTTTTGACCCTATGACACTAGTTCAACTAGATGGGACAAAAAAATAATCAGTTGTTAAAACAAGGTATGCACTTCAATCTCTTCATGTAAAATCCCCCAGGTGTAAGAGTGTTAAGGGAATATATCCAATACCTTTCTTGTTGGCATAAACGTTTTTAAACATGCTGCCGTAGGAATAGCCTCAGTGGTCCATACCTTCAACCCCATAGTGGATTTTTGATGTTGCTCAAGAAAGTGCCTAGGGACACTATGCTTATCACACCTTTTAACCGTAACAGTTTTTTTTTTTTTTTGACAAATTGACATGTGAGGCATTATTTCTTTTTGCACTAGTACATTCCTACCAATGGGATAAAAGTGGTGATATACGCATTGGTATCAAGGGTGTTTTTTATTTTGCTAGGAGCCACTTTGCTTTTAATATTCCTGGCTTTTCGATAAGATATCTTTTTGGTTTCTGGGTAAGGGATGTTTGTAAAAACGGTTCCTAGAGGAGTATGGACCACTGATTTGATAAGATGCTCTCCATTCTCTTATATTGGGAGTGAGTAGTACAGCAAGTTGATTGTACTAAACTGGATGTAGCAGGATCCTTAGGATCTGTTGTGAATAAACTGCCAAATTTAATACTGCACTTAGGTGGCGTCACCCCCCTCTTCTCATACAGAGCTGGCCAAACTCTGAGGATGGTGGCCGCCGGTGCACTATTTTAAACACCATTAATTATTATGGACTATGGAATTTTATGTATGTAATGAACTTTAAGAACTATGACTGTCTCATACACTTTAGTGCTGTCTTAGTGCATTTACACGTTAGCTGGGCACACTCTACGGACGCCAGAGCGTCCTCCTGACCTTCATAGCGGACCTTCATGCAGCTCTTCTAGATCAGAGCATTAGTGTTGAAGTTACTGTAGCAAAAAAGTTTTTCAAACCTTTTTAAAGTTCTCAAACCAAAAGTGCATTGGTCCTAGCTTGTATCTCAAGATTCCTTTTGTTCATGCCCTATAATTCCACATGGAATCCTCCAGTCTGTCATAGCCTCCCTTCATTAGCATCAGGGTAACTTTCTGGATTCTGTTGACATCAAGGGCGTGTATTTTCATGCCCCTATTTTTCCAGCACATCAGCTATTCCTTTGCTTTTCTGTGGGACCCCAACATTTTGTGGTCTTCAGAACTAAGTGTTGAAGCCGACCCATTACTTTGGGTATCTGGGCCTTATCCTAGACGCAGCTCAAGCAAAAGTTGTTCTTCCCCAGAAGAAGCATAAAACTCTATTACCATAATCAGACTCTTTGCATGAGAGTTATGAAACTAGACCAGTGGTAGCCTTTAACAAGGTAGTAAAGTTTGCCCAGTTTCACTTCAGACACTTACAACTCAACATCCTGTCATCATGGGACAAATCAGTTCAGTCTCTAGACAAACTAATTGACCTGCTGCCAAAGACTAGACCTGATAGCTCAGGAATTCAGCTCTAGAATTCAAAAAATCCTTTCCCATCTCTAGTATCCCTTACATGCCAGGTTGACAGTCTTAGTAGAAGACCTTGATGCTTTGTCGATGCATGGGGTTTGGATGCCGGACGAATCCCAATTACCGTTTTGAAGTTGTGGGCGAGTTGTTTGTATTTATCAATGTTATCGAGACAAAGTCCTCTTCCCAGAAGAAAGGGCTTTTTGCTCATATATGCTATGCACGGATTTGATGAATAGTTTTATTTTTGTATGTTTTGTGGTTTCTGGTATTTTGAGTTTAATGGTTTGTACATAAGCTAGCCCCCAACACAGGGGTATATACTGGACCAGCAATTGGCCCTAAGTACCATCAAGGGGAAAATGTTGGTGCTTGCAATCCTGTTTTAGAGACTGCTAGCCTCCTCTAAGAACTTTTGTACATAGGTGAAAATACAACAATGGAACACCCAATCTCTCTGTGAGATCTGAATTTGGTTCTTTCTGCACTTCAAAAATGGCTCTTTGAATATATCTAGGATATTCCCTTTTTTACTCTTAGGGCCCTTTCACACATGGGGTGGTTTGCAGGCGCTATTGCGCTAATAATAGCACCTGCAAACCCACCCGAAAGTGCCGCTGCTGTGTATCCAGTGTGAAAGCCCAGAGGGCTTTCACACTGGAGCGATGCGCTGGCAGGACGGTAAAAAAAGTCCTGCCAGCAGCATCTTCGGAGCGGTGATGGAGCGGAGTGTATACAGCTCCTTTACCACTCTTGCCCATTAAAATCAATGGGACGGCGCGACTATAACGCCGGCAAAGCGTCTTTGCAGAGGCGCTTTGCGGTGGTATTTAACCATTTCTCGGCCGCAAGCGGGGGGGGGGGGTAAAAACCCCCCCCGCTAGCGGCCGAATACCAACGGTAAAACGTCGCTAATAATAGCGGCGTTTTACCACCGACGACGCCCCCCGCCCCAGTGGGAAAGGGCTCTTACTCACAAGGTTGTTTTCCTTGTTGCCATTGCCTCTCTGAGGCACGTATCTCAACTGGTAGCCTTGTCTTGTAAAAAAATCTTTTTTTCCATTTGATCAGGGGATTTCTTCATCACTCTATCCTGCTCTAGTACATTAGAAGATTTAATGTATTGTCTCAATGTAGTTTGAGCTATAATAGTCTACTTCACAGCTACTGCTTCTATTGGGAAGACATATTCTCTGTCATCACAAATGGTTCCTGCAAAGGGGAACCAGCTACTTGCTCCATCATTTCTTGGTAACTTAGGGCTCATTTACACTTGCTTTGGCTTCAACACACATTAATGGCTAGTTTACACTTGCTTCAAAACAAGGCTTTGGATATGCTTTGTTAAAGCTCTCTGAATGCTAGTCAAAGCTCATGTCACTAAATAAAATGGTTAGCTTATAGTCCTGTTTACACCTTGCTTTTGCTTTGCTTAAAAAATTATACCCCATGTCACTTTAGTTGTGCTTCAAAGCCTCCATAAAAGTCTATGGCAAAGCTCGATTGAAGCCCCACAAAGCCTCTTTGAAGCCCCATCGAAGCACCAAGCAAAAGCAAGGTGTGAACAGGACTGTAAGCTAACCATTTTATTAGTGACAGGAGCTTTGACTGGTGTTCAGAGAGCTTTAACAAAGCGTGTCTGAAGCCATGTTTTGAAGCAAGTGTAAACTAGCCCTTAGATTGTTTTAGCCTGCGGTCTTCGGGTTATTCCCTTTCTTGTCAAAGTGCATTCTACTAGATCTGCGAGTGCCTCTTGGACTTTTCGGCATCAGACTTTTTTTTTTTTAGATTTGTAAGGGTGCCACCCGTTTACACATCCCCCAAGTTCTACCAGGTGGAATTTCAGGATTCTGTTCTTGCCAGCTTTGGGTCTAAGGTCCTTCAGGCAACACCTTGAGGTACAGGCAGTCCCCAGTTGTTTCTTGCCCAGGCTTCCTCTGTTGCTAGCTTTAAGCCGAAGTCCGTCAGGCAGCACCTTGAGCTACAGGCAGTCCCCAGTTGTTTTTCATTGGGTCTATTAGCGTCATGTTTCCTGTGTTGCCCACTTCTCGTTTGGATGTCCCAAATGTCTCTGGGACATATCAATGAACAGAAAATGTGATTTTTATTCAGCCAAAAGTCCTGTCAGGTCCCACCCCTCTGTGTTTATGGTTTTGCTCTCAGCACTGATTTTTTTTTTTTACAAAACTAAGGGAGTGAAAGTGTTTTTTTTTTTTTTTTGGGAGGGAGGTTGCCAATGTTCAGATCCTCCTATACGCAGCAGTATAAGCAGTATGTCTCTGCATGTTGTGTCCCTCAGTGATCTCTAAGAAATAGATTTTATGGTGAAAACAAACATTTTATCTGCATTCCAAAGGGATTGCTATAAGTGTAAAGTTTGCACCCAGCCTGGCAAACCTATAAATGGCAAAATAAGAAATGGAGGTGATCTTCAGAAAATAATAGCCAAATTTCCAGTTATGGAAAATATTAACTGAAAGTATTTTTGTGAAATGAAAGAGAGATACAGAGTCATTGGGGCATTTTACTGCACAAAAATAACAGCTGTTTTAGAATATTTACCTGTTAGGTAGATGAGGAGAAAATCAACTTCCTAGATATGACCATTTCTAAATATGTACCTAGACTGTATTCAAACCTATTTGGCAGTTGGATGTGTGTATACCCACAAGTGGCTGCTATCACCCAAGATGGATGTCCAGTATCCCTAAGGGATAGAATTTATAAGAAGATGACAGGGCAGGAAATATTTTCTAGAGGGTACTTAGAAAAATAGAGGGTAAACATGTAAGGGAGTTCTTACTGCCAATTACACAATATAGACACAGGGTATCGTGAAAAACTATTGGCCCATTCTATTAAGAACCCTCTTATCCTTCACTGCCATCCTAGCTTCTGTTTGATATGCAGTTGCCATGGTGTTGCACATGTGATCACTTATGACACCAGCCATTTGATGGCTCAGTAGTTCAGTTGAGAGCACAAGCAACTGTGACCGTTGTCATTCATTTGATTTTCTGATGGTTTGTGGGGTCAATTTGATGATCATTTTTGACTGCAATGACAAGAAAATTCACAATAGAAAATTCCTCCCAAACAAATTTCTAACAGTCTGTGTGGTGTTCTATTGGGAAATTACGTTCATTACAAAATTGAATGTTAAAATATTCATTCAAAATCGGATCTCAAGGTGAAAATAAAGGGGGAAAAAAGCCTAAAAACAGACAGCCACCATATTTAACCACTTGCCACCCAGACCAATTCTGACACTTCTCTCCTACATGTACAAAGCATTATTTTTTGCTAGAAAATTACTTGGAACCCCCAAACATTATATATGTTTTTTTTTAGCACAGACCCTGGGGAATAAAGTGGCGGTCTTTGCTACTTTGTTTTATCTTGCACGGTATTTGCGCAGCAATTTTTCAAATGCAGTTTTTTTTGGTGTTTTTGGGGGGAAAAAACGGTTTTGTGCATTAAAACAAAAACACTAAAATTAGCCCCTTTTTTTTTTTTTAGCATTTTGCATAATTTGAAAGATGATGTTACGCCGAGTAAATAGATACCTAACATGTCATGCTTTAAAATTGGGCACACTCATGGAATTGCGCCAAACTTCGGTGCTTTTAAACATTTTTTTTTTTCTTTACAGGTTACCTGTTTAGAGTTAGAGGAGGTCTAGTACTAGTTTTAATGCTCTCACTCCTGTTAACGGTGATACCTCACGTGTGGTTTGAAAGCTGTTTACATATGTGAGCGCAACCTACGTGTGTGTGTGTATATATATATATATATATATATATATAATATATATATATATTTTATTTTTTTATTGTTTATTTTACTATAACTGTAAACATCCCTTGTAATAAAAATAGGGCATGACAGGTCCTCTTTAAGTGAGATCTGTGGTCTATAAGTCCCCAGATCTTGCCTCTGAACTGGGATGCTTGAAAATAAAAAAATAAAAACTATCATGGCTTCCCAGCCCAGGCAAGGGCAGTGTTTACAACTGCAGAAGCCGGGCGTGACGTCATGTTGTTCCTGGGCTCCAGAAGTTCATAGAGACTGCTGGGGACTATCTGGCCCACAGTATTCTCTATCATGAACTTCCGGCAGATTACTTCTCCGGCTCGCCGATCGAATGGGCGAGCCAGTAGAAGCACCGAAGGGCGGGGGTTGTCCCCTTTTAATGCTACGTTATTATCTATATTTCACTTATATATTGGGTAAGCTAGCTTACGGTGATGTACTGTATATATTGAGCACAATTTCCTGGTATTAGTATGTGGTGATAGCATGGGATAATCCATAGTGTTTAAACGTAAGAATAGAATGTTTACCTGTGTTTGACTTTTTTAAATTTGAGGCCTACAGAAAAGTTTATATTTTTTACTTAGCTTCCATTTCCATATCACTCTAAATAGGAAAGCCTGCTTGCAAAGGTGCTTGTGTAGGTGCCGTTTCTCTCTACTGATGTTCTTCTCCATACAGTAGCTCTGCCATGAAGTGAACCACAGCTGTCACTTATTACTGCACATATACACATTATATTCAGACAGAAGTTGGCTATTGCTACTGTTGTCTGAGGCAAAAGTGAACACGCCCTAACCTTGCTGAGCTATTGTAATATCGGTAGCAACATCCTTTGCCGTAAATTGATTTCAGTGTTCTAAAAATGATTGTTGGTAGGAGTTTACAGACTTTTACTGGAAAAAATGCAATGGCTGCTGTTGCTGACCTACTTCTGGACATACTAGCTGTCCTTATATCTCTATTTACCACTTAAATCTCTGACCTAACACAGGTCCTATGTATGTATAAAAGTTTGAACATGTTTTTGCATATTTGCAGTGAATCAAAAACATTGAAATAATGAGAGATCAGAATGACAGCCAGGCAAATAGCTTTTTCAGACGAGGTCAGCATTGGTAGTCTACATATTTCTCTTAGTACAGCATGCCTTTAAATTGCTGTACAGCATGATATCAAGACTGCTGTGTAATTTTAGCACTGATTTTGCATGTTTCTTTATCTTCCTTTACTGCAGACTTTAAGGGAAAATCCTGAAAATCTCTTCTGATGGCCTACAAATCTAAACACAACCTAAAATATCACACAGCCGTTAATATAAAAATTAGAAAGACTTTACACTTCATTTAAAATGGCAACCCAGTAACAAGAGAGTACAAATTAAAACCCTTAGGCCTCATTCACACGATGCGGATCTGTTTAGGAGGGTCCGCCAGCGCAGCGGGAGATCGCTCCATTGGTCTCCGCTGAGCCGGCAGATGACAGGTCCATCTCTGCTCTCTGAGCGGGAGGGGCCTGTCAGAGCTATGGAGCTATGGATATTCCTATGGAGAGCTCAGAAAAAAAACGGACAGCATGTCCATTTTCATCAGATCTCATATGTTTTTAGCGGATCAGATGGCAGACGGGTGTCAGTAAACACATCTCCACTGACATCCGTTCCCCCCCACCTCCCCCCCCCCCCTCCCCAGAATCATTGGATGGCCCACTTGGATCCGCCTGAAAAATGGACGAGGGGATCCGAGCAGGCTTGTCGTTTGAAAGGGGCCTAACAGTTCTTTTGTGGGTCACTTAAGCCCACTTTTATGGACAAATGGCTTAATGCCCAACTGTCTCATTCTGTGTGTAATTTACCACAGTCGCTACGTCCATTGCCTGAATTGAACCCTGTTGAATCTACCATGTGGTCTAAAGACCCTTTTCCGCATTGTGTATCATTATTTTATAAAGCTCTACTATCTCTCCAAGGCCCATGATATACAGGTTATTTTTCCCATTGGGAAAAGGGATCCGCAATCTAGTATTGCTGATAAGCAAAAAGATAACATTATGCAGCTTTCTTATGTGTCTTTTATCTTACAGAATAGAAGAAGTAAATTTTAAACTTCTTATCCACTGGCATTATACACCAGTTAAATTGCATGCTAGGTCTTGCCTATCTGTTGGGACTTGGGAGGGCACACTACGCATGGACACATTTGGTGGGCTTACCCACTCATTCAGGTTTATTAGCAGGCTGTGGGCGTCATGATTCCTCTTATACAAGGCGACAAGGTCAGATTAGAACCTTGGTTTGTGTTGTTCCATTGTACAACAGAATCAAAAGGCCGATTTATAAGAGGTCAGTTATTCCATATTTATTAAATGCTGCAAAATCTTTGATTCTACTTTACTGGGGACAACGCACTGTGCCCACTTTAGCTCAATAGCTACGTAAAGTGGATGATATATGCCTCCTAGAAGAACTTATGCATATTGCCAGAGGTACTGTTAAACACTCTAAAATCTGGGCCTGCTGGTTCAAATTTAAAACCACTGATTTGTATATGTGAGATTATCTCAGGTCTTTGAATTTTTTCTGTCGGAAATTCCGATTGTGTGTACACAAATCCGAAGCACAAAGTGCCACGCATGCTCAGAATAAATAAAGAGATGAAAGCTATTGGCCACTGCCTCGTACATAGTTCCGACGTTTGTGTTTTACGTCACCGCGTTCAGAATGATCGGATTTCCGACAACTTTGTGTGACCGTGTGTATGCAAGACAAGTTTGAGCCAACATCCGTCGGAAAAAATCCTAGGATTTTGTTGTCGGAATGTCCGATCAATGTCCGACCGTGTGTATGGGGCATATTAGTTTTCCTCCACACATAGTGTTTTGCTTTTATACCAAAAAGTTCAATTTTGCTCTCATCTGACCAGAGCACCTTCTTCCACATGTTTTCTGTGTTCCCCACATGGCTTCTCACAAACTGTAAATGGGACTTCTTATGGCTTTCTTTCAACAATGACTTTGTTCTTGCCACTCTTCCATAAAGGCCAGATTTGTGGAGTGCACGACTAATAGTAGTTCTGTGGACAGGTTCTTCCACCTGAGCTGTGGATCTCTGCAGCTCCTCCAGAGTTACCATGGGGCTCTTGGCTGCTTCTCTGATTAATGCTCTCCTTACCCGGCCTGTCAGTTTAGGTGGACGGCCATGTCTTGGTAGGTTTGCATTTGTGCCATACTCTTTCCATTTTCTGATGATGGATTGAACAGTGCTTCGTGAAATGTTAAAAGCTTGGGATATTTTTTTATAACCTAACCCTGCTTTAAACTTCACAACTTTATCCCTGACTTGTCTGGTGTGTTCCTTGGCCTTCATGATGCTGTTCACTAAGGTTCTCTAACAAACCTATGAGGGCTTCACAGAACAGCTGTATTTATACTGAAATTAAATTACACACAGGTGCACTCTATTTACTAGGTAAGTGATTTCTGAAGGCAATTGGTTCCACTATATTTTAGTTAGGGGTATCGGAGTAAAGGGGGATAAATACAAATGCATGCCACACTTTTCAGATATTTATTTGTAGAAAACATTTGAAAACCATTTATCATTTTTCTTCCACTTCACAATTATGTGCCACTTTGTGTTGGTGTATCACATAAACTTCCATTAAAATACATTTACGTTTTTGGTTGTAACATGACAAAATGTGGAAAATTTCAAGGGGTGTGAATACTTTTTCAAGGCACTGTACATCACAGTTCCCCCTTTACAGTGCAGTCCCCCTTACATCACGGCCCTCCTTTACATTACAGTGCCCCCTTTACAGAGCAGTCCCCATTACATTAATGTAAAGTGCACTGTACTGTAAAGGGGCACTGTGATGTTAGAGGGGGACTGCGATGTGAAGGGGAACTGAGGACAATGATATAAAGGGGGGACTGTGCTAAAAAAGGGGGCTGAGGGCAGACTCCATGAATATCCCCCAGCCCCCCAGTCTAATCGCCCTCTTCATTCCTCCTAAGACCTCCTGCTCTGTCTGTCTCCAAATTTATCCACTTTTAGGCGATCCCTGAAAACTTTTCTCTTCAGAGAAGCCTATCCTGCCTCCATCTAACAACTGCACTATTTTCCCCATTAGCTCATCCCCCACAGCTATTACCCTTTTGTATAACTTGACCCTCCCGCCTAGATTGTAAGCTCTAACGAGCAGGGCCCTCTGATTCCCCCCTGTATTGAATTGTATTGTAATTGTACTGTCTGCCCTAATGTTGTAAAGCGCTGCGTAAACTGTCGGTGCTATATAAATCCTGTATAATAATAACCTAAGTAGTTAATCCTCTGCATTGTGTAAAAGGACTGTTTGTTTGATCCTGTCTTCTCTGACCCTCCCCTCCTTTCACAGTCCCCAAACCATCTCCTGATAGAACAGAGCCTTGGGGGCAAGCTGCACACGCTCAGTTTTGGTGTGTATTGCTAGAGTTTCTCTTCTCTTCTTGGGAGAGTGCATGTGATCGGCTCAGGGCCAATCAGCACTGTCCAGATAGAGGGTCAGGGTACTGCAGCCTCATAGGACAATGTGGGGAGAATGAAAACTCTTACAGGCTTTAACCAGACACTGATAGAAGTCACAACAATGCTGCTGATGAGAAAAGGTATTTAGCAGTTTATATTTACTATAATAATTGCATTTCCATGTTCTGTACTGTGGGAGACCACATATAGCGAATGCAGGGTCCTGGGTTTAGTAACACTTACATTTTTTCACACCTGCCTAAAACTTTTGCACAGTAGTGTATATGAGCAGCAGGAAGCAACATTTTAAACTATGGTAATTTTAGACTTTTCTTCTAAATGAAGTACAGACTTTAAGTCCAAAGTTCCCTAATTGCAATATGCATCGGCATAATCTTTGACCGTATCACTATTTAGTAGTTTGCAACTCTTTCTGATCTTTTGGGTTACTTTAATGTTTACTTTGACCTCACTTTCCTACCATTCTCTGTGCTTGAGAATATCCCTGACTGTGCATAGTGAATTGATCTAATTGACCAAGAATGTAATTAGTTTCACACTGGAAAATGTTCAAAGCATAGCTTTTTAAGGGTACTGGCTACCCTGCAGAAACACAGGTTTTCGTGCCAATAAATGTCTTTCTGACAAGAGATGAAACAAAATCGGTTTATTTTTTCCCAAACTGTAACAAGCAAGAAAGGTAAAACCGCAACACTATATAGATAAAATTAATATATTGATGAGTCAAACAAGGGTATATAGGCTTTATGTTGTGTATGCTGCACGCATGTCTAAACTGAGCACTATAAATAAGCCAAGCTGAAAAGGAAGTACTGTAATTAGAAAGTCTCTCCTGTAGTTTTCTTGCTCAGGCTGTGTTCCCATCTGTTCCTTCTATGAACAATTGCTTCATCAAATACTTTACTGGGCAGAAATCCAACTGGCCAAGTCTTAAAACCAGCAAGAAATTTATGATAAACTCCAGTGACACAATCCTCAGGTCATCACTTCTGTAGTGTCCTGGAAGGCCCTGTAAGACAAGGTCAAAGGAAATGCTTTATTAGCCAAGAATGCCCTTTTATATGGGAAAATAATATGTGCCAAGAAATATCAGCAAGGGCTCGGTGGTAGGAACACACTATACACTTTATCATTTAGTAATCTATTCATACTGTGTAATTTTAAAAGAAGTGTTAAATATGGCCTAAATTGTTGCCAAGATTGTGATGTAATACCACCAATTATGAAACTTTCTTTAAATGATTACTCATTGTTTATACCATCATTTTTTCTTTTGTTTTTTTTAGAGCAAAAGTATATCTTGTAAATATTGTTTCTGAAGAAAATTGTAGAATGACACTGAATATTTAAAAGTTTTACATAAAAAAAAATGAAATTTCATGTTTGAGCTACTTTGAGATGGGACGTCAAAGCATTTGTACACAGCCCTGGGACAAATATTAAAGCTTAACTTGGGTATGAAAAAAAAAAAAAACTTGATAAATCCTCACGAACTCCACAGGATTACAGAAGAGGCTGTATTACTTTTTTTTTTCCCTTGCAACAGCAGTGTCCCAAAAGCAGTGTGATTGGTCCCCTGAAACCTCCTCTCTAAGCTGCTGTTGGCTGTGATTGCACATTCACCCTCACCATATATGATGCATTGTTAATAGCCCTGCATTGTATGCGATGATGCCGAGGGATCACCCACAGATCAGAGTTGTGTAGAGAAGAGCACCATGGCAGAGGCAACCAGATTGGAGAGTCAAATATGTAATGCAAGCTTTTTCTGTACCCCTAGATTTTAACAACCATTTAAGCTTTGCAGTTCAGGGTAGGGCCCCACTGCAACTGTGTTTTTCTGTTTTTGTTTGTTTTTTTGCTGTGCCCAGAGGTGGACTTGAAGAACAAAATAACCAATGGTCTCCATAAAACAGGGTTCTGTGCTGCTGCCTGTGTTCAGGCATTCTGAATACCTCCATGGCATGTTTGGAATCCAGACATTCCTTTTTAAACTGCATCTTAACATATCCTACAATCGCATATAATTAGACACTTTTACAGCTCAGAATTTCTAAATGGATATGTTATAAAATATATTCCTTCTGAAAACACTAAACACAATAATAAATGGGATGCAAACCTGGAACTAAAATCCTTTTCTTGTGTGTTGTAGTCACTACCTCCCATGGGCAAGAATAACGGTTCACACATTTTCTCCATATGTATGTAGCAGCAGTGTAGCTTTTTGCACCTTACTTGACACAATGAGGAAGGGACATAGCTTACCACATCTCCAGCCATTTATTATGTCAGCATTTAGTTTGCGCTTGAAGTGTGTAACTTTATTTTGATGGCTAAGGGCTGCTACAGAGTTTCTGTGAGAAGTAATTTGTTTGAGACCCAACCATTTCCTACACTTTTTTTTTTTCATTTCACTAAGACTTCCCTATACAATCTGAACTCTCCCTATGGCAAGGTTTGGATTTGTACACAGATTGAAGCTTTATATATTGTAAGAACCTGCCCTCAGCCCCAGAGCCAGTCTTCTACTGACATATCCCCAATCCAGCAACATTTTAAACGTGTGGCTTCATCAGTGCCACACAGCTGGGCTTGCATGTGCACTCCTATTTAATTCTATGACGAGTTAATCCAGCGTAAGACCTTTGTAATCTTGTAAGACTTGTAATCTTTTTATATAATAGAATTAAAGAGAGCCATGCATGTGCAGACTCAGCACAGACGATTTTTACAATGGCTTTCTGGCCATCAGTGGGCAGAGGGCTAGAAATTTCAGTGGTATTGTTGGCTTAATGCTTCCAGTCTGTCAACATTTTATAGATCAAATTATTCACCGCAAGTAGTAGCCCCATAAACAGAATTTTGGGAAGTTTGCGCGATAGTAAGTGTAACTAGCACATTACAATTACTTCCTGCAGTCCTTTCCAGTTATACTGTATTTCCTAAAGCTCTCCTTTTAATGTGAACCTATGAGGACAAGATTATAAACAATACTATTTTAAATATGTTTCTTTAATATGACCGGCTTCACGTCTGTCATGCCGATCCTGACTTCACTACTTAATGAGTCACTAACCTTGAGCATGCATGCGTGAAGGCTATGTATACGTTTTTAGACTTGGAGGTCTGCCTGCTTGTTGCATGCCTTTGGCTTGTTAGGTAATAAAGCAAGTATCAGGAAGTCAGCTCCAGGATTTACACTTTTAAAAAACAAAAAAAAACAAATTAAAGACACTCTACACCATGAAATGGTTTTGTTGTTTTAACTAGGCATTAGTGTAGTTATGTTCCCTGTGTCCTTTTTTTGCCTTAACTTGTAATGATGGGCTCACATGCTGTGGCTGCTGTAATGTCACATCTGATCAATTGCCCTATGTCCACGTATACATTCACCTAGCTTGTCCCTATTCGCCAAATGGACAAGCAAGTAGGTCACCGAGTATCCAATCTATGCTGTTTGCTCTGTGTTGCATCACACAGGCATGATGATCTCCCTGTGAATGCTTTGCCGTTTTATGGCTGTGTCAGATCGAATTACTGCACCTGCATCGGTACTAGACTAAAAGACCCAGGGATTGTGGAACATGTTTCTTCACAGAAGTTTCAGATCTCAGACTGAAAACCGAGGTCATGAATTAACCTGTACAGTACCATTCCACATACCTCATGTTTGAACACAAACAGAGACTTCTAACACAAAAATGTAAAAATGTACTCTACTATAGGCTGTGTGTACAGGGTTAACAAATGACACCATGAAACTACATGATCAACGCATATTTTAAGCAGATGAAAAACAAAAGGTGCCGGTAGAAAGGTTTATAATGTCCTTATCAATGCCAGTCTTTTTTTCCCCAAAAGTTTTTATTGCGCACAAAGTCATTATTCATACAATACAGCCGATAACAAAGTGACATTCAAGTCAAAATAAAAGTGTACATCTGACATTTGACCAGCAATAATAACGTACATATTCAGTGCAGCAACATTCAGGCTAATCAACTCTCCATCTTTGTCACCTATTTGGTATATGTGCTTTTTTTTTTTTTTTTTGCTTTTTATTTTACAATAACCAGAAAAAAAACAAAACCTGTATATTTTAACCAGTAACTTCTCCCTTCCCGCCCTCTCCCCTAAAAAGTCTAATCCCAGTCTTAAGTTTTTAATTAAAGTACTGAATGAAGCACAATTTAAATTTTGACTTTTTTTGGGGGGGGGGCATGGTCATCCACAGTCCGAGATGACCATTGTGTAACGGAGCTCTGGCCAGAGTTCACATTAAAGTGGCTACACAGAGCACTCAGGAACCAGACTTGTCTCTAGTGCATTAGCACAGATACCCAGTCCATTCCAGCCACCGTGCCCAAATGCCTGATCAACATCATAGCGGAACCCTCCAAGTTTGATCAAATAAAACCATGACATTAGGTCACTTGAAGAGATTAACCACTTACCGACCGCTGCATGCTAATATACGTCGGCACAATGGCAGCGGTGGGGAAATAGGTGTACCTGTATGTCCCCTTTAAGAGCCGGGGATAGCAGGCGCACGCCCGCCATGTACAGCTTGACCCGGGGACTCTATGTCCTCCGGTCTCCCAGCGATCGGGTCACGGAGCCTCAGAACGGGTAAGTGCCTTTGTAAACAAGCATTTCCCCGTTCTGGCTAGTGTCATGACAGACAGACAGAGATCACCGCTCCCTGTCATCGGGAGCGGTGATCGCTGTCATGTGACTTAAAGCGCCGCCCCCCCCACACACACACAGTAATACTCACTCCCTAGGACACAATAACCCCCTTCATCGCCCCCCTAGTGGTTAACCCGTTCACTGCCAGTGTCATTTACACAGTAATCAGTGCTTTTTTTATAGCACTGATCGCTATATAAATGTCAATGGTCCCAAAATAGTGTCAAAAGTGTCTGACGTGAAAGCCATAATGCCGCAGTCCCGATAAAAATCGCAGATCGCCGCCATTACTAATAGATAAAAATAAAAATGCCATATAACTTCCCTATTTTGTAGACGCTATAACTTTTGCGCAAACCAATCAATATACGCTTATTTCGTTTATTTATTTTTTTTACCAAAAATATGTAGAAGACTACATATCGGCCTAGACTGAAGACAAAAAAAAGGTTTTTTTTATATATATTTTTGGGGGATATTTATTATAGCAAGAAGTAAAAAATGCGTTGTTTTTTTTCAAAATTGTCGCTCTTTTATTGTTTATAGAGCAAAAAATAAAACGCTGAGGTCATCAAATTCCACCAAAAGAAAGCTCTATTTGTGGGGGAAAAAAAAGGAAAAAAAAGGATGTCAATTTGGTTTGGTTACATTTAAAACAATGCTGCAGTGTGTAGTAACTACGAGCGCCAAGCTCGTCTCCTGTTGTTTGTCTGTGGCAGCGTCCCGTGCTCCAATCCTAATGCATATCGTCACGTCACGTGACTTCTTCAGCGGATCCTCTGCTACACACTGCAGCATTGTTTTAAATGTAAGTTGATTGGACTTGTTTTATTAAATAAATACACCTTTTATATGGGATCACGCTATGTGCGTCTCTTTCCCCCTCACACTGTACATCACTACTCTACCTGACGAACACTGAGGAGAGAGGCACGGGGACATATTCCAGTTTCCAGGCATGGGGACAGATTCCAGATTGGTGACACTCCTGGAGGCATACGAGCTCGGCGCTTGTGGATTGATGCCCACACTCGCTTCATGAAAGTGAGTGCAACCTCCCCCCGTGTGTGTCTTGCCCCCCCCCCTCCACTGTGGTCATTGCAGAGTTATTTTACATGCTGTATACTTTTTATTTTTTATATTTCGCTTGGCATGTTCATCATTGTCACTGCCTGTATACACAGAACGTCTACACCTGCGGGTCATTTGCAACACAGGCTGTACACCTTACAGCTGTAAGGTAGCGGGTTGCAAACACGGAAGTGTCCTCACTGAAGATCCCCCCTCCCTTCACGATTGGACTTGTTTTGTGTTTCTCATCACGTGTTCTTGTTTTTTGGACTGGATGATAGAACTAATCTTCATGTTTGTCCTAGGAATTTGTCACTTGTAGTTCACCAGGATCTGGCACGTTTTTGCTAATGGGGCACTAGCCCACATATATTTTTCTTGCATTTATATATATTTTTTATTTTTTATTTTTTTTGCATTGTGTCATTATTCATCCTATTTGTGTTAGTATATGCATTTTTGTTTTGCTATATTCAAGCAGTCACTGTTTCATGATTACCTTTATATATTAGGCTTTGTCTGCCCGCAACATGTCACGTTGATCAGCTACGTTGCACTGCATTGCATCCCCACCATGTTCTTTTAGCATGTAGGATCTATTCATGCATTGGCCCGTTTCTGCTTTTTTAGTTCACTTTGCCACTTTAGTCATCTTTGTAGCTTCCCCCCCCCCCCTTCATCACAGCGCAACTACTATCTTCCCCCGCTTTTGTCCCATTTGTCCTGCCTTGGATCAGTACTTAGGTAATGCAGCAGTGTCCTTTTAGCATAGCCCCCCCCCCCGACAGCGCAGGAGTTTCCACTTTCACATTACCTATGTACATGTTTCGTTTTTTATTTTTAATAAATTTGCAAATATTTCTAACAAACTTCTTTCACATTTTCATTATGGGGTATTGTTTGTAGAATTTTGAGGAAAATAATTAATTTAATCCATTTTGGAATAAGGGTGTGACATAACAAAATGTGGAAAAAAGTGAAGCACTGTGAATACTTTCCAGATACACTGTATCAGGTTTAATAGCTATGGAAGTGGCCAGTAGGCAAGTGTTTAAGAAAAATTCAGTGACCATTTGAAAAAGGATCTTGTATGTCCCAGTCAAGTAAAGAGAATAGAGGACACAATACAGGTAAGAGAAAAATATAGTGTATTTTTCTCTTACCTATATTGTGCCCTCTATTCTCTTTACTTGACTGGAACATACAAGATCCTTTTTCATATGGTCACTGAATTTTTCTTAACCACTTGCCTGCTGGCCACTTGCACCCCCTGCCTGCCTAGGTCAATTTGTAGCTTTCAGCGCTGTCACACTTTGAATGACAATTGTGCGGTCATACAACACTACCCAAATTATTTTTTTTATAGTTTTTTTTCACACGTATAAAGCTTTCTTTTGGTGGCATTTAATCACTGCTCGTTTTTTTATTTTTTGCTAAATAACGAAAAAGTCCAAACATTTTGGTACCGACTAGGTACCTGTTCTCAATCATCCACCGTACTGCCCTGATCTGGTGCCTGTGAACTTCTTTCTGTTTCCCTGCATAAAGAGGGTCATGAAATGTGCATGTTTTGTGGGCGTGGCCACAATCCAAGAATGTGTGTGACAGTGGTTCTGCAATTTATTCCTAGATAGGCCTTTGCTGACAATTTCCAGAAGCTTTATGAATGTTGCCAAAAGTGTGTTGTGAAGGATGGCGATTATTTTGAAGGCCAAAACGGTAATTTGTTTGTATCCTCTATCTTGTTTGTTTTCTGATACCATTCTCCAAACTTTTTAGACACACCTTGTATATCCAGGCTGCAGGAGATTTAAACAATAGGTTTACATTTCATAACATGTTACACCCATATTCGGGGGGTAACATGTTAGGAATGCACTGGCCTCTGCACCTCCCACTCCCCCGCTAGCTGTAAAAATTAAAAAAACGTGGCTGTGCGGGGCTCTGGCCTTGTCACTCATTCACAGCGCTCTATGAATGGGAAAACTACAAGGTCCGGCAATCTTTGTGGCTGTTGGCTTGTAGTGTTCATTGAACTACCATGGCACTATGGGTGCAGCGGTAGTTCATTTATTCTTCCTATCAGAATGTATCAGTTCCTTGTACCAGGTACGTGGAAACCGATGCACTAACAGATCTGCTGATCGCTGGGGCAGTGCTTTACAGGCTCCAGAAACAAAAAATGAGTGCAAATTTTTTCACTTGCAAAAAAATGTGCATTTATCATTTTTTTTATCAAAAGATGAACTTATCCTTTTAACCGCTTGCCGACCAGCCACCGCAGTTTTACTGCGGCAGAATGGCATGGCTGGGTGAAACGACGTTACCTTACATCACTTCGCCTTTTGGCCACTAGAGGCATGCCCAGAGCTGATGCGAGTGCCCGACAGGCGCAATGACCGCCGGCACCCGCGTTCGCTTGTGGCAGAGCGAGAACTGGGATCTGTATGTGTAAACACAGATCTTGGTTCTTTCAGGGGAGTAGAGACAGATCGTGTGTTCATACTAAGTATGGACACTGATCTCTATCTCCTCCTAGACAGTCCCATCCCCCCACAGTTAGAACACACCTAGGGAACACAGTTAACCCCTTGATCGCCCCCTAGTGTTCACCCCTTCACTGTCAGTGACATTTACACAGTAATCAGTGCGTTTTTATAGCACTGATAGCTGTGTTATTGTCAATGGTCCCAAAAATGGTTCAAAAGTGTCCAATTTGTCCGCCGCAATATCGCAGTCCCAATAAAAATCACAGATCGCTGCCATTACTAGTAAAAAAAAAAATAACAATAATAATAAAAATGCCATAAATCGATCACCTTTTTTGTAGACGCTATAACTTTTGCGCAAACCAATCAATATATGCTTATTGCGTTTTTTGGGGGTTTTTTTATCAAAAATATGTAGAAGACTACATATCGGCCTAAACTGAGGAAAAAATTAGTTTTTTTGATAAAAATTGTGGGATATTTATTATAGCAAAAAGTAAAAGATATTGGGGGTAATTTACTAAAGGAAAATCCACTTTGCACTGCAATTAAAGTCGTAAGTAAAGTCGCTGTAGATCCGAGGGGGACATGCAAGTAAAATAAAAAACAGCATTTTAGCTTGCACGTGATTGAATGATAAAATCAGCAGAGCTCCCACTCATTTCAGATCTACCCCTTAGATTTAGAGCGACTGCACTTCCAAGTGCACTTTTAATGCACTTTTAAGTACACTTGCAGGGTAAAGTGGATTTGCCTTTCATAAATAACCCCTATTGTGTTTTTTTTTCAAAATTGTCACTCTTTTTTTGTTGCAAAAAATAAAAACCGTAGAGGCGATCAAATACCACCAAAAGAAAGCTCTATTTGTTGGAAAAAAGGACATCAATTTTGTTTGGATGCAGCGTTGCACGATAGCAAAATTGTCAGTTAAAGTGACGCATCGCAAAAAAATAGTTTGGTCATTGAGCAGCCAAATCTTCCAGGTCTGAAGTGGTTGAATGTCAAAAAAGCCTCCTAAAGCTATACTCAACCAAGTTTAAAAATTGCAGACACCATTTGCTAGTCTATTTATATTTATACATCTGGCTGCCATGCTATTACTGATCTTTGCTATCTCGTTTAAATTTCCCGCCTGTTTAGTCATTCACCCTGTTGCTGATCCTTGCCTATTCCTGGTTAGTATGTCCTGCCTGCCTTGCTAATTTTCTTGCGTAAGATGTCAGACTATTCATATTTCTTATATTTGTAATATGCATTTTAAAGAAAACAGAAATACACTTTTTATAAGAAAATGCTTTCACATGTTGAATTTAGGCAGACTTCTTGCTGTCAAGTAGAAAATTGAAAAATCCTCTTTACATGCCCTGTGGGCTGCTGCTTGACACAGATCTCCCTGATTCCCTTTTTTAGCAGTACTGTCAAAGCTACCAGCTGTCACAGTTGGTCAGCTTACTGTAGTTTTATTCATCCCAACTTTGAAACCATTGGTTCTCAGTAGGCTTCTAAAGCAGGGGAATGAATACATTGCACAGTCTATTTTGGAAAAGTGTGTGGTATAGTTTCTAGGCTAGGCAGCGTCTTTGAAGAACAGCTTTCTGCCACAGATCTTCTGTTTAAATCCCAACTTCACTTTAAGATAAGAAATATATTTCCCAGTAGTAGCCCAAGTAAAAATACAACTTTTGCTGTTTTACATGCCTTAATAAAATATTCAGACCTCTGCTGCTCATCAGCAGCATGAGGCAAGGGGTATGTAAACATGTTTTCCAATTTCTTCTTGAAAAATGTAAAACCTTTTTAAAAGTTTTTATTTTACATTTTTGGTGCTAAAAATTTGTCTAAAACCTAAAGTCAAACATAGCTTTTATCATGGCAGATCTTGCAGAACCCACCACCACCTCCACTTAGTGTATAGCAGGCATCTTTCAGTGTCTCACCTTTCCTCTTCCTGCTTGCCAACCCAGTCCCTGTTGCAACCTCCTTTTGACATAATGAAAGACAAGATGGTTGACGGATGTTATGTGTCACCTCGCATGCTTTCATATGTAAGAAACTAAGGTGGAATCTGGTCTGAGTTTTTTGGGCCACTTTGGCAGTGTGGGATCAGAACCGGGTTTTGCTTCTCAGTTTTGACCAGTAGCAAGTGGCATAAATAAGGAAAGGCTGGAGCAAGAAGATGCTCTGGCTTGGGATTCAGGAAGCTACCAGAGATAGTTACATTTGTAAATTGCTGTGCAGGAGAAAGAAAAGGTTTTCCAAATGCTTTTTTTGTGTGACTGAGATAAGCTCTTCACCTGTCAAAGGATTCTATACTGTTGGCAAGGATTTATTTTCTATTTTGTTTGTGAACTTTTTAACCACTTGCTTACTGGTCCCTCCTATCCAGACCAATTTTCAGCTTTCAGTGCTCTCACACTTTGAATGACAATTACTCAGTCATGCAATACTGTACCCAAATGATTTTTTTGTCCTTTTTTTCATACAAATAGAGCTTTCTTTTAGTGGTATTTGATCACCTCTGGGTTTTTTATTTTTTGCGCTATAAATGGAAAAAGACCGACAATTTTGGAAAAAAATGTTTCTTAATTTGTGATAAAATTTTGCAAATTAGTAATTTTTCTTCAAAAATTTTGGCCACAATTATTTATACTGCTACATATGTTTGGTAAAAATAACCAAAAATTTGTGGAAATTATTTGGTCTCTGTTAAAGTTTTAGAGTCTACAAGCTATGGTGCAAATCATAAAAAAATTATCACATCTGATGTACTGGTGGCCTATCATTTCCTGAGACCCTAACAAGCCAGGAAAGTACAAATGCCCCCCAAATAACCCCTTTTTGGAAAGTAGACATTTTAAGGTATTTAGTTAGAGGCATGATGAGTTATTTGAAGTTGTCGTTTTTTCCCACAATTCTTTGCAAAATTGAGATTTTTTTTTCCCCACAAAATTGTCATTGTAATAGCTTATTTCTCTCACATGGCATGTGTATACCACAAAAGACACCCCAAAATACATTCTGCTACTCCTCCTGAGTATAGCGATACCACATGTGTGGGACTTTTTCACTGCCTGGCCACATACAGAGGCCCAACATGCAGGGAGCACCACCAGGTGTTCTAGGAGCAAAAATTACACATCACATTTCTCAACCACCTATTACACTTTTGAAGGCCCTGGAGCACCAGGACAATGGAAACACCCACAAAATGACCCCACTTTGGAAAGCTAAAACCCCAACGTATAATCTATGAGGCATAATGAGTCTTTTGAACTGTTCCTTTTTTTTCAGAAGTTTTTGGAAAATGTAGGAAAAAATGAAAACGCATTTTTTTTTTTTTTTTTTTTTACTCAAAGTTGTCCGTTTATAAGATATTTCCAACACATAGCATTTAGATAGCAAAAATGACACCCCAAAATACATTCTGCTACTCCTCCTGAGTATTACGATACCACATGTGTGTGACTTTTTCTCTGCCTGGCCACATACTGAGGCCCAGCATTCAGGGAGCACCATCAGGTGTTCTAGGAGTATAAATTACACATCACATTTCTCAACCACCTATTACACTTTTGAAGGCCCTGGAGCACCTGGACAATGGAAACACTCACAAAACGACCCCATTTTGGAAAGCTAATGCCCCAACGTATAATCTATGAGGCATAATGAGTCTTTTGAACGGTTTATTTTTTAGAGAAGTTTTTGGAAAATGTGGAAAAAAAATGAAAACACTTTTTTTACTCCTCAGTATGGCGATACCACATGTGCGAGACTTCTACACAGCCTGGCCACATACAGCGATCCAACCTGCAAGGAACACCGACAGGTGTTCCAGGGACACATAGCATGCACATACCAAGAATTACACCCCAAAATACATTATGCTGAGCAAAGCGTAAACAAAAGATTACCTATGGTTGTAGTAGCGCAGTTGTACACAGGAGGATAGTACTGGTCCAGGCAGTAGGCAGCGACTTGGTCAGCAACGGCGAACACAATTTTCCAGGCAGCAGGCAGGGTTACTGTCCATATAAAGTCCAGGGTCAGTGCAGGCAGAGATATTGCCAGCAATGCCAAAAATATTGGTCCTGGTAGTGGGCAGGTCCATGTGGTGTGGTCAGTGCGACAGGCAGAGGCATGACGGCAGTAAGTCCTACAGGGAGAAGTAGGGCCTCGTTCAGGACAGAATTGGGACAGGGGTAGAGGCTTCTCCCACCCAAATCTCTTTGAAGCCTCCGAGTCTCCAGACCCTAATCTAGGATTGAGAAAACCAAAAAAATTGTTTTCTTCATCCAAAAAAACTATTCTGGAGCCCCTCACATATGTGAGACCCCTGTGTTAAATCCCACTAGTCCAGTAGTAGGGTACAAGATCAGTCCATGAGGCAGGCAAAAAGCATGGTCAAACAGTCCAAGGTCAGTTCCAGATCAGGCAGATGTATGTACAGAATCGTTAGGCAGAAGCATGGTCGAATAAGTCCAGGGTCAGTTCCAGATCAGGCAGAGATATGTACAGAATCGGCAGACAGAAGCGTGGTCAAATAACAAGCCAGGGTCAGTTACAGAGCAGGCAGTGGCATAAGGGGTGTGAGGGTAAATTGCAGGAACTGAGGCTTATGTTTACCATACTGCACTAATAATTTACTGAAGTATGGTAACGGCGAAAACATTCACCTACGCAGAGGCCTGGTTCGGAAGGACATTGTGCACAATAAAAAGATGTCTCTTCTGAATCCTGCTCTGGTACACACCTTACATTTTTTTTACGTCGTTGGCCTGTTGGTTTTTCGAGGAATTTTATCGGGAAAGTGGCGTTCGGAGAGTCGACTAAAAACATCTGATCGGATATTTTCTGGTGGGCCGTTCGGGAATATAAGGGCAGTGAAAACTTCCTCCTGGTAGCCAAGGAAGCGTTTGGGGTTTGGGTGGAGTTGCGGTAAATTACATATGAATTGTATATGGCCAATTGAAAAAAATAAATTGCGACTTTTTTATACCAATGGTATGTCCGTCTTGTGGCAAGGTATGGTTCCAGCATCTGGTCATTGAAGTTGACTCCCCCCATAAACAAATTATAATCATAGATGCATTTAAGTTTTTGTATGGGGCCATTCCTTCTGGGGATTTCCACGAAGGTATCATTGTGGATTGAAGACAACATGTAGACATCCCTTTTGTCCCTCTACTTCACTGCCAAAATCTCCTTGTTTTGTAGACTTGCCATTTCTCCTTTTCTCAATTTCTTATTGACAAGACTTTGAGGAAAGCCCTTCCGGTTCTTTTTTGCGGTGCCACATGCTGGCATCTTCTTCCGGTGAAGGTTGTGGAACAGGGGCAGAGATGTGTAGAAGTTGTCTACCTATAAATTGTAGCCTTTCTCCAGTAGGGGGTATATGAGGTCCCAATTTTCCCACTTGATCCCAAGTAGTCTGGGCAATTAGGGGGTTGCAGCTGGGTGTCCTTCACTTCGTACACTTTGAAGGCATATATGTACCCTGTGACTCTGTCACATAATTTGTATACCTTCACCCCATAGCGGGCCCTTTTACTGGGAATAAATTGTTTGATTTTAAGCCTGCCACTAAATTTAACAAGGGACTCCTCCACACATATGTTTTGGTCCGGGGTAAACAGCTGGGGGAATACTTCAGAAAAATAATTTAGAAGTGGACGAATTTTGAAAAGCCTGTCATAGTTTGGGTCATTGTTTCTGGGCATTACAGTACCTTGGAGAATATTGGCATGTGGTGGATGGGGTGGGTTGACCAATAGGCTATCAAAGTGTTTTTTTTTTGGTGAGTCCCATATTAAATGTGAGGCCTAAAAAAACCTTCAACTCCTCCACCGTTAGGTCTCTCCACTCGTAGGGACGGGCATAGTAGGACGTTGGATTATTTAAAATAAATTGCTGTGCATAAAGGTTGCACTGGGCCACAATATTTGATAGCATGTCCTCGGTAAAAATTAAATCAAAAAAATTTATTGGGGACAAATTCTCTGTGTCCACCTGGACTCCTGGCTGGGCAGTGAAAAGGGGAATGTTGGCTTCTCCTGAATTAGGAGGAAGCCACAAGGGGTTCTGCAGGGCATAAGGAAGGCTGGCATGGGTCCTTGGCCTATCTTGCCAAGGTACTGCGGTGCTGGTGGATGGCACTGCCATGCTGGTGGATGCCACTGCCTCCTCACTAGAACACCTTCGTTTGGCGGGCCGAATATCTTCCTCTGAGTCACTCAGTGTTCCACTACTGAGGACTGGCTCATAATTTATGTCCGACTCAGAATCGGAGTCTGAAAGGGAATCCGAAAAAGAGAGCTCCCCGTTGCTCTTGTCGGCCTAGGAAAGTATATGAGACGCCTCCTCAGCGGAAAAACATCTTTTGGACATGGTTGCTGGTGGTGATGTGACTACACAGGTGTGTGCTAAGCCTGCACTGATGGGCACTGATGAGCACAGATGGGCACTGAGGTGGCACAGGTGGGCACTGATTAGGCGGTACAGGTGAGCACCGATTGTGAAGATATGCAGATGGACACTGATCACCGCTGGGCAGACAGGTGGGCACCGATTGGGACAGGTGGGCACTTTACTGATGGGCACTGTACTAATGGGGCACTGTAAATGTTTTTTTTAACTCACAAAAACTCATATCGCTGACAGATTCTCTCTCTCCTCACACGCTGTCTCTGTGTGAGGAGAGAGAGCCGGCAATAAGAGATGATCTCATATGTTTACATTTGAGATCATCGCTCATTGGCCATGGCGATCGCGCTGTAAATGGCCGCTGTGATTGGCCATTTACAGCGATCTGTGATTGGCTGTGTCCAAGGAACACGGCCAACACAGAATTTCCCCTATGCACGCTCGTGAACGCGCACAGGGAGCGAGGAAAGGGGAGGCCGGCAATTGAGAATTTGCGCTGTAGCCGTCATTCGGCTACGGCCGGATGTCAAGTGGTTAAATAAAACTGACTAAATCAGAATTTTAAGAAAAGACCTGTAGTTTGGACTGCCTTTTTCCCAGGGAAGGTGCTACCCACTTGAGCTAACCCCCCACACTCCACAAAGAGCAATTACTAACCTTTCCCTGGCAGAAAGCACCTGTACACAGATAGGAACCCCCTTGTCCCACTAACCGTCACATTGCTTGAGCCTGCAGATTGTCCAGTTGGGAACAGAGCACTGCTTTGAGGAAGGGCAGGGGGAATATTGAGTTTTCCCCTACCTAGAAATTAAATTCAAGAATTTTTAGTGTGGCTTCAGTTGAAGTCAGGGTGCAGGGTGGTGGGGTGATTAAGTTAACAAGTTTATTTCATTCACTTCAGTGTAATTAATGTAGATCTATACCTCTCCAAAGGCCCCTTACCCTGGGAGAGCTTTTAGGCAAGGAGATAAGCAAAACAAAGTAATATAATTACTTTGTTTTGCCTTCTGAGATCCAGTGAACATTAACTGAAATTATCTAAAAAAGCCACATGAAATCACATTTAAAGTGGATGTAAACCCTCGCATATATCCAGTGAAGTGAACAGCCTCAGATGATACACAGAGATGAAACAAATCTTCTTGCATATGTTTTAAATGTATATCTGCTTTCTTCATCTTTATATGTGCTTTAGAAAGTGCTCATCATGTTAGAGATTTTCTCTTTCTGTTCAGTACTGGGTGTGGATTCTTGGCATATAACCAAGACAGCTGATTGGGGGAAAGGCACAGCCCCCTCCCCCCCTTCACATAGGCAGAGCTTTGCAGAGCTGTGCTGTGACCAGGCAAGCTCTCTGCTAATCTATTTATAGCAACCTCCCACAACACAAATTTCAGGGTGGTTTTATCTTGGTTGACAGAACTTGTCAGAAGGTATCCTTCTGTTAACAGAGCTATGAAACAGCAGAAACACACAGGACTTAGTGCTTCGGAGAGAGATAAGAAAACACTACAGATATGTGCTTAGGTCAAATTTCATGAAACGGGTTTACATCCACTTTAAGTGATAAAGGAGCTTAAGCCATTTCTAGTTTTGCTATTATGAATGCAGGTGTAATTCTATGAACTGGTTTCTAGCTATGTAACCAGCATGCTTACATAGTGCATTTATTTAGTATTCCTTGAAGCTCTATTTCTACTCAAGCCAAGTAGAAGGAATAATTATGGGTCACCTTTGACATGATGAGATTGATGTTGAACTTTGGGGCATTTTAGGGTGGTAACTGTGGAATTTATGTCTGATAATTGAATGATTACATGTAGGACCAAAAGTTTGTAACCCTACTCCTATAATTTGTTAATATGTAATTCTTCAATATTCATTAAAAAATATTAGTTTTAATGAAATAATTGGCTGTATATAATATGTTGTATCTAAGAGCACCTGAAAAGTCCCATTCTCCTGTTCTCTGTTTGCTAGTACATATTAGGAATGTAGATCAATCGATTAATCTGCAGGTCATTATTTCTGATTTTTAGCCAAGTTAAAAAAAAAAAAATGTTCTAAACCAGGAATTAAACAGCCATTCCACGATTCTAAGATTTATAATAAACTTTCAGATTCTGATCTGTTTCCACTGGGAGAAACTACAATCATCCTTTTTCTTTTGGGTACACGAGTATAAGATCAGTTCAAAGCTTGTCAGGCAGTGTAGCTAACCAGCCATATGTCTGTTTCACTCAGTGAGGACTTTTCTACCTGGTACAAACACAGAAGTCTCCTGTATTGTGTGTCTAGAGTCTTAAAACTTTAAATAAACGTTCCAGTTATATTGCTATTCAGCTGGAAAGGAATTGCTATAAAAGGGGAGTTAGTATTTGATCATTTAATCACAACACATTTGATCAGTTTCAGTTCCAGTGATTTTATTTTCATTTCTAAAAAAGCTTAAATGTGTGTTTTAGTTACTTAGTAGTACTACAAAATTTGTTACATTTCAATAGTTCAAAATAAAGCTGTTCGGCCTGTTATTACCAGGTATTTGAAAATATTGTAGTGCAAAGTCGGTGGCGAAAAGAGCACTTCTTCAGTACTTCTATTGCTCCTCTGGTAGTTGGCGTAAACAATGAGACCACATGCTTTTGTGAGAGAAGTATTTTCTGAAGGACGATTTAACAAGTTTGTACATTTTTAAGGTCAGACATATGAAATTTTCAGGTAATTTGTTCAATCATGTTGCTATAGTGAACCATCTGTATTTTTCAGATCTGTCAGTAATTCAGGTGAGCAGCTGTAGGGTTGCAGATGGTGACAAGCCTGCTATCCCCCTTGGATCTGTTTTCATTTATATTTTGCAAACAAACATGGACTTAACTCTTGTTAAACTCTTGTTAAACTGCAATTATTCAGTGTAATGCATGCTTCTGTAGGTGCACATTAAAAGTAGGGCAGTCTATGAAGAATCAACCTTCGTTTACCATTTTAGTTTCATACAGATTCATATTTGTGTTGTAATTCTGCACACTGTTTTGTCATTTTTTTTGTGGCCAAGTGCTTTTGAACTGGTATTTACATATTTATGACCCCTTTTTCTTAGCTACAAAAGCACATAGACCAGCTTAGCAAGTCGAATATGGCTTTTTATGCATAATAACAAGTGGTATTGTATTTTATCTAAGTTTGTATCTAATGTAGACGTTCTCTAAAATATTTGAGATTTTTCCCCATACAGTATATGTGCCTGTCTTTTTTTATTTATTTTTGTAGAATGGTGTTTTGGTGAATCTATCTGCTTTTTTTAAACTACTAAATTGAAATGTATAACTTTAGAGCAGTCGCACCAAACCCCGGCCCTCCCACACCCAAGTTCCACCCCCAAAATTGGCTGTCTACCTCCTCCAACAGTAGTCGTAACTCCCACCTTCTCATCCCAATTCCCTTGATTTCCCTTGATTTCCCTTGATTCAGCCCCCCCTTTTATGTGCCCTCTGGAATGCCCGCTCAGTCTTCAACAAACTAGCTTCAGTCAAGGACCTTTTGCTTTTCAAATCCCTTTATCTATTTGCTATTACTGAAACCTGGCTCCAAGAATTTGACACTACCTCCCCAGCTGCCCTGTCCCACTGTGGCCTCCTCTGGACTCCACCAGACCCAGTGGTTGAAAAGGAGGTGGCGTGGGACTTCGTTCCCCACAATGTACCTTCCAGGTAATTTCCACACCTCCCTCTCTTTCCCCCCTGCTCTTTTGAAGTGCACTGCATTTGTCTTTTCTCTCCAGCTTGTCTGAGGGTCGCAGTGATTTATCAGCCTCCTGGACCAGTGTCACGCTTTCTGGATGACTTCTCTGCATGGCTACCCTACTTTCTCTCCTCTGAAGTACCTACCATCATGCTAGGTGACTTTAACATTCCAATCAATGTTAATACTGCAACCACTTCTCAACTACTCAACCTAACCTCTTTTAACCTAACACAATGGACACAAACCACCACTCAATCCAACGGCAATACTCGACCTCGTATTCTCCCGTCGCTGCACTCCCTGCAACCTCTTTAACACCCCCTTTCCTCTTTCTGATCACAAGCTTATCCGTTTCACACTCTCCTTGTCTCCTACCTCCCATGCTGCCAACCCACAAACCACTACCCGCAGAAACCTTTGTAAACTCAACCTTTCCCTTCTTCATTCTGCTACTGATGGCCTTTACACACCCCTTTCCTGCCCAGACCTAACCACTCCATCTACAACAACATGCTGTCATCCTTCCTAGATGTACTTGCTCCTCTTTCTACACGCAGAACCAGGCCCCATCTGCCACAACCCTGGCAAACAGACGACACCAGAAGTCTCAAGAGACGCAGCTGTGCTCTTGAGCGAGCATGGTGTAAATCTAAATCCCTGCAAGACTTGACCCTCTACAAATCTGCTCTTCTCAAAGACAACTCCTGCTTCCTCACTGCTAAACAAACCTACTACAACACTCTCATCAAAACCCTCTCATCCAAACCTAGTCAACTCTTTTCTACCCTTAATTCCTTACTTCACCCCCCACCCACCAACTTGCTTACCGCTCAACAGATTGCCAACCATTTCAAAAGCAAAATCGACACAATTCGCAAGTAGATATCCAGCATTCAACTTCCTCCCTTACCCAACACATCAGGTCCAACACCACACTCAATACTCTCCTCCTTCTGCCCAGTTACCACTGATGAAGTTGATAAACTCCTCTCCATGGCTCACCTCACCACCACCTGTCCCCTGGACCCTGTCCCCTTACAATTACTGCGACCACCTTTCCACTCTATCCTAAACTCCCTAACCCACATCTTCAACCTCTCCCTCTCTTCCGGCACCTTTCCTTCCCCACTCAAACATGCACTGGTTACCCTCATACTTAAAAAAAAATAAAATAAAAAAAATAAAAAAAACCCTCACTAGACCCCACCTGCTTGAATAACTGAAGACCGATCTCCCTGCTCCCATTTGCCTCCAAGCTCATCGAACGCCTTGTCCATGACCGAATGAGTCGCTACCTAATGGACAACAACCTTCTCTACTCCCTACAGTCCGGCTTCCATCCACAACATTCCACTGAAACTGCTTTACTAAAACTCACCAATGACCTACTAACTGCTAAAACCATGGCCATTACTCCATACTCATGCTCTTAGACCTCTCTGCTGCCTTCGACACAGTTGATAACCTGCTCCTCCTCAGCAAACTACACTCCCTTGGCCTCTGTGATTCTGTTTTATCCTGGTTCTCCTACCTATCTTAGCACACTTTCAGTGCCACTTACAACTCCATCTCCTCCACTCCTCTTCCTCTCTCTGTTGGGGTCTCCCAAGGCTCCATCCTTGGGCCCCTCCTATTCTCACTCTATACCTCTTCCCTGAGCCAGTTGATAACCTCCCATGGCTCCAATACCACCTCTACGCCGATGACACCCAGCTCTATCTCTCCACACCTCAGCTCACCCTCTCGATCTCCTCATGGATCTCAAACTCACTGAATGACATATCAGTATGGATGTCACACCACTTTCTCAAACTCAATCTTTCTAAGCTTGTTATATTTCCTCCTTCCCAGTACCCCCCATGGCTTTACCATTAAGATCAACGGCACAACCATTGGTTCCTTTACACATGCCAGGGTGCTGGGTGTAATCCTTGACTCTGACCTCTCTGTCAGCCCCCACATCCAGTCACTGGCTAAATCCTGCCGCCTTAACCTCTGCAACATCCCCAGAATTTGACCCTTCCTGACTGACACCACAAAGCAACTTATCCACTCCATGATTATTTCCAGCCTTGACTATTGCAACTCTCTCCTTAATGGCCTTCCCTTACGCAGGCTACCCCCACACCCCTTCAGTCTATTATGAATGCTGCTGTTAGACTAATACACCTCACTAACCGATCTGTGACTGCTGCCCCTTTCTGCCAATCCCTTCACTGGCTTCCCCTACCCCACCGTATAAAATTTGAAGCTAACCACAACATACAAGGCCATCCACAACATCACCCCCAGCTACATCATCAACTTCATCTGCAGATATTGCCCTAATCGTCCCCTCCGCTCCTCCCAGGACCTCCTACTCTCTAGCTCCCTTGTTACCTCCTCTCATGCTCCCCTTCAGGACTTCTCCAGAGCCTTTCCCATCCTCTGGAACTCCCTGCCCTGGTATATCCAATCAGCCCCTAACTTGTCCATCTTTAGGAGATCCCTGAAAACTCACTTATTCAGGGAAGCCTATCCCACACCCACCTTTCAACTGCTTTGACTTGTTTTAGCTGCTGATCATATTGATCAACAGATGGGCCCTAAGGTCCCTCTGTAGTTTGGATAGGGCAAGCTGGTTAGCGGGGGTAGAGTTGAGTTTATTGCTGGCTTCCAGAGTTTGGAGATCCTGCAGAATGTTAGGTGTAAATGATAAGCCTTTTTGGCCCTCACACCTAATTAGATGAGAAGACCTTGGGTAAATGCCTTATGCGCATTCCAAAGAGGAAATTTATCAGTGACCGAGGGTGCATTGCATTGGAAAAATTCCTGGAGATGCCGTGAAAGCATACAAGTATTGGAGGGATCTTGTATAAGTTTTGTATTGCAGCACCACACCCTGCAGCTGGCGCAAGCATCCTTTTCTGTTACTTCAATTGTTATGGGAGTGTGATTGGACCATGTTTTATCGGCTATATCAGCTGAGGATACCCTCTGAAAGACCCATTTGTCGACCAGGAATATGTCTATACAAGAATATGTATTGTGCCTAGCTAAGAAATAAGTATAGTTTCTTTCACGATCATGTAGGCAGCACCAGACATTGTGCAGTTCCTCCTGGTGCAGCAGGGTCTGAAGTAAGGGAAGACGGTGTTGTATAGGGGAAAAGGTATCAATGCAGGGGTTTGCCGAGACATTAAAATCCCCACACAAAATGAGGTTATCGTATTTTACCCTAGCTTATTTTTAGACATTAATTTACACATAAAGTGCCAATTGTTCAGAATTCGGGGCATATTCACCTACCAGTATAAGGGCAATTGGTAATATTACATAAGAGAAATAAAAACCTCCCATCAGGGTCAATTACAGAGTCTTGTAGGTTGAAGACCACTGACTATAAACAAGGCCAAGGATAAATCCAAGGAAAAAAAACAAGCTTAACTTGCTGACCAGCCCACAGACAACCAAGTAAACCTGTCTAACAGTATGCATTAAAAGCAGGGGTTTAGTCTGCACATATTTGCACATTTTTTCCTTGGATTTATCCTTGGCCTTGTTCATAACTGTTGTTAGCCTTCAAATGCTTCTTACTGTGATAGTCAGCTATAGATGGGGGCAAGTGGTGTACCCTTTTTGTATCACTGAAGACCACCGATCTCTTTATGGCTTTTTCTTCAAAGCAGTGCGTGCTAAAAAACTGAGGAAAATCTTTATGGGAACATTTGGGGTAGCATTTAAATGGAAGTGCGTCTCCTGGACACACACAATATCTTCTTGGGTGATATTAGCAGGGTGGTTCAACCCTTTAACAATAATAGACATCATTTTGAAACCCATGACAGGTATATAAGTGAGGAAATGACAGAACACCTGTGGCAACGCAGAGCGAGTAATGGGTTGGGAGATTGGCCTCGGGAAGATGGTAGTCCTTATGTCACAATTGCCAACCGGGTCCATGTCAGTTTGTACCAGGTGTGGTTGTGAGCAGAGGTGAGGATCAAAAGGAATAGCCCTGAGCATCTTCGGCTCAAGGTAAACAGAGTGAGGGAAAAGGAAGAGTGAGGGAAAAGGAACTGCAAAAAGCTTGTGTAAAGAAACATGGGTAGGGTAAGTAAAAGTTTTCCAAAAGGACTAAGAGCAGTACTTACTGCTATGACAAACCAGGGGTAAGAGCAAATGGTAGAGTGCTCATAGGCAATGGTAGCAGAGAAAAAGAGGAATTTCTGGACGTTATTCATGAGCCCCGTGAAGGAGGATGTTGAGGCAGCATCATCTTTTGTGGAGCTTTCTGCCAGTCTATCGCGATTTCACGAAGATTTCTCTGACCAGGGCGAG
Source organism: Lithobates clamitans (assembly GCA_037952925.1). Lineage (NCBI taxonomy): Eukaryota > Metazoa > Chordata > Amphibia > Anura > Ranidae > Lithobates > Lithobates clamitans. The sequence goes on from JBBGZY010000727.1 coordinate 828,600, forward strand.
AAGGCAGAGGATCTGGGATGATGTCCCAGCTGCGGAGAAGTTCCAGAGCTTCGTCCAGCATTGAGATGGTTTTTGTCACTCCATTATGTATGATAGTGAGTTTTGCGGGATATTTCCAACGGTACAGGATCTTCTGATTCTTCAGGGCCTTAGTGATGGTGAGAAGATTTCCACGGAGTTGAAGAGTATGCTTGGAGAATTAGTGGGGAAGATGATCTGCTCTGGGCTCTCTAGGAATTCCGGATGGCAGATAGCTGGGCTTCGGGACCCTGTGGATTGGATCAGTGGTCAAATCTGCTGAAGTAAGTGTAGGTATAACGGCTAGGAATAGGTCTCGTGCAAATTGCGGAATTTGGGTTTGTTGGATCGCTACCGGGACCCTCTGAATTTTCAATTTGGTGCTATAAGACCTCTCTTCCTAATCCGTTACTTTTGATTTCAGCCAAGCAATTTCATCCTCATGTGCAGAGTGGGCGTCAATCAGCCTATTAAAGGATTCTGCACAGTCACAAATTTTATCCTCTGTGGTCCATCCTATCTCCAAGGACTTTTATATCAGCTTGCATGTCGTAAGGTGGAATCTCATGTCGAGTTGTAGAGACTCCCTGAGGAAAGTTGGCATACTTTTTAGTACAGTCTCTGAAGCTGGGTGGTGAATGCAGCAAAGGGGTCTGTGCGTGGCTGTGAGGCCTGTGAGTCAGCGGCCTGTGCTCTCACCTCCATGCCCAGATCCTTCTGTGTGTCATCTCAGGAGTCCCTCCTCTGCCTGGACTGGGCTTCCTGTGGATGGTTTGGAGGCTCCTAGGGGAGGGGAATCGACCTGTGCACTTAATGCCCTTGGTGGAGATTTAGGGCCTGCAGGGGGCCCCGAGGAGGCTCCATTCCGCCTCTGGGAGCTGGCGTCATTTTACCTTGGACCGGCACCATTTTGCTGTGGACCGGCAGGGAGCTTCGAGAAGAAACCGTCTAGCTTAGCCAGTCGCGGTGCATTGCTGGAGGGTGTCCGAAGTGTAGGAGGCTGGAATCGCCGCTCTTGTACGTGTAGGGGCCCGTAGATCGTTGTTTATCACTGGTGGCCGAGCAGAGCTACAGTTCTATGCAGCAGTGCAGTCATCACACCCCCTCCCTATAGGTTAACTTTTCATTTGCTAACCTTTGTAACAGTTCTTACTTATCTCAGACCAAACTTTTTCAAGTGACCACTAGATTTGGCCTAAATAAAGTTTGCTTTTAAGCTTGGGAGACCTTGAAGTGCATTCCAGTGTTTTTTGTTTTTATATTGTGCTTAAAAATACAATGGTAAAACTACCACTTTCAAATTTAAAACATGCTAGAGCTACCACTTTTTAATGTAGATCATAAATCAAAGCCATAGAAATATACAAGATAGGACCTAGTTTGCAAGCCATACTGTGTATAAAAGGCACCGACTTTTCTAAAGCTGCCAGACCAATTTTCTGATTTAGCATTGCTTGGTCTAAGACAGGGGTGTCCAATCTTTTTTACCTTCCTCAACCACATTGGAAAAAGAGAAATTGTCTTGGGCCACACATAAAACACACTAACATTGAGAATTGCTGATGAGCAGAAAAAGTCAGGCAGATAACAAGTTAGGATCACCGATTATTGGTAATGTAATAAAAACCAAATTTTTTTTGCAGTATTTTTTATTTTAAAAGTAAAAGATGGCAACATAAAACTAGTGTGATATTTGACACAGTTTTTGATTTAACAAACACATCAATATCTAATATCTGGTTCGATGGATGTAGAAGCAATTCTCAATGTGTTGGTAATACGTTTTGGCCATGGGAGTGTTGCCAGCCTCCTTAGACATAGCAGGAAGAGGACTCCACTGTTAAGCTAGAGTGTAATTTGCTAAAATACTTATTGACGAGCCACAATGCTTCTGGGAGAATGTTCTTTGGACAGATGAGACAAAACTGTAGCTTTTCAACAAGCCACAAGCTCTGTTCACAGGCCTAACATGAAGCCTTTAAAGAAGAGAACACTATGCCTACTGTAAAATGTTTTGAGGCTGCTTTGCAGCATCTGGCATGGGTGCCTGGATTATGTGCAGCGCACAATAGATTCTCAAGCTTATCAAGGAATTCTGGAGTGAAACATTTTGCCCAGTGTCAGAAAGATCTGTCTCACTCATGGGCCCGGTCATGGGTTCTCCAACAGAATAAATTCTGGAGTGAAACATATTTCCCAGTGCGGGTTAGGATTAAGTTGGGGTTTGGTAAACATGTGTTTACCGAGCCCCCCCCCGGTAGTACAGTGGGCGCAGGCAACGATCACTACAGATCGCTCCTATATGTCCCACTGACAGCTGATGCATAGTGAACTGCGAGTGTTACTGTCATTTTTTGAATGAATGAAGAATCTCTATACAGATTCCTTATTCATTCAAGTAAAGTGCTACAGAGAAAGGGACTATCTTCAGTCCCTTTCTCTGTCTCAAAAGGTATGGGGGTCTGTTTAGATCCCTAATATCTCATCAAGGCCCCCCCAAAATATAAATATATGTATGCATATACACACGCACACACAACCGTAAAAAAAAAAAAAAGTGAGACCCAGTGACATCCAATACCGTCCAATCCGATCTGCTAGAAATGGGAGTGGGATCCCCATCAACTGTTTTTAGCGGATCGGATGCAGGCGGGTGAAAACGGACACGTCCATTTACATCAGCTTCTCCATAGAGAACAATGGGTGCTTGTGTGAAAGGGGTCTAAGGCCTTGTTCACACAGGGCATACACAATGTACCTTTACAGGGATACACAGATGTTCCGTGCATCTCTGTGCAAGCAGTCCCATTGATGTCATTTGGGATGTAGCACCTGCATGAACAGAGCCGTTGCACCCAATTTTACGTCCAGATTCATGTCCCTGAGCTCACGCTGTCTGCTGTCGGGGTTGTATACCCACGCGGATGTCAGATTGGAAGCAGCAGCTATGCCTGTGCAGCCTTTGCATCCAAATTGACAAAAAATAGGACTGCCTGTACTGGGATGCAGGGAACACCTGTGCATCCCTGTGCGGGTAAGCATGGCCCTCCATAGGTGTAGGCTTTAGTATCCCACAGTAATCCCCCAGTGAACGATGCTTTAGTAGTAATTTAGCAGGATCTTTGTAAGTTTTGTTGTGTTTATGTCCACTATTAATGATTTTAGTGTATTTTTTGTGAAAATAGCGATATGATGAACATTTGCACGATTATTGCAGGGCCCAAAAAATCTGTAGCCATTTTTCTTATTCTACAGGTCATGTGCTTTCAGAAAATGTTTAGTAAGTGAAAAATGGTATCCTCCGGATTTTTTAAGTAAATTGTTCTTTACAGTTTTGTGTACCTTCAGTTTTCACCATTTCACAAAAAGGCGCAAATTAAAATGTACAAATATTTGTTATTTAATAACTCAATACAGTTTTAAGTTTTTATAATTACTATGCATGAATCCTCTATTATTGATTTTAGTGTATTTTTAGCGAAAATATTGTTTTGATAAACATTTGCGTAAATATCGTGGTGCCTTAAAAATCAGTAGCACCTTCTTTTTATTCTACTGGCCATGTGCTTTCAGAAACTGTATGGTTTGGGGGTATTTTACAAATTATGACAGCTGTAAGTGAAAAAGGAAAACCTCCAGATTTTTAAAGAAATTTTAGCGTACGTCCCGATTTTCACTATTTCTCAAAAAGGCGCAATTTAAAATTTACAAATATTTGTTATTAACTTGATACAGGTTAAGCTTTTAAGTTTAGTAGGAATTTAGCAGGAATTTTGTAAAACTTGCTGTGTTTGTAACTGCTAATGATGATTTTAGTGTATTTTTAGCAAAAATATTGCTTTGGTAAACATTTGCACAAATATTGTGGGGCCTGAAAAATAAGTAGCGCCTTCCTTTTGTTCTGGTCCTATGCTTTCAGAAAATATATGGTTTGGGGGCGGAGGGGTCTTTAACAACTCTGAAAACTGTGAGGGAACAATGAAAAAACCTTCAGATTTTTAGAGAAATGTGGTTATTTACATTTTTTACGTACTTTCAGTTTTCACCATTCTGCAAAAAGGTGTAATTTTAAAAATTACAAATATCTGTTCTTTATTAACTTAATACAGGTTAAGCTTTTATTTATTATTTTATTTAGTAGGAATTTAGCAGCAATTGTGTAAAATGTGCTGTTTATATCTGCTAAAATGATTTTAGAGAATTTTTAGCAAAATATATTGATTTGATAAACATTTGTGCAAAAATCGTTCGGCCTTAAAAATCGGTAGCACCTTCTTTTTGATCTACCAGTGCTATGCTTTCAGAAAATATATGGTTTGGGGTGTCTTTAACAAACTCTGAAAGCTGCAAGGGAAAAATAAAAAAAAGTAATGGAAAAATTGCAAAAATGGCTTGGCACCTGAGTGTAAAAATGGAGCACGGGGCCTGGCAGCAAAAGGGTTAAAGCATCACGTATGAAAAAGATTAGGTACTGTAGTTTTTTTGCCATTTCACATCTGTGCCCAATTTTGAGTCTTGAAATGTTTAGCTTCTTTTTACTAATGCAGCCTAATCTTTTCTATTTTAACAAAAATGGGTATTAAATTGTGTTTTGTAATCACTAAAATCAATTCATAAAAAAATTAAATTGACCATTCACCATTTTATTCTACAGGACTTCTGATTTCAGAAAATATATTCTGCTTGGAGGTTTTCAACGTGTGAAAAAATTTGAAAACTGCCCTGAAAGTGAAATTGGTTCGGAAGAAACTTAAAAGTCAGCAGCTACAAAAACTGTAGCTGCTGACTTTTAATAAACAGATACTCACCTGTCTAGGGATCCAGTGCTGTCCTCACACAAACCAGTTCTTCACTGGTCTTCTGGTCCGCGGCATCTTAACTATGGGAAGCCAGGCATGAATACTTGTGGCTTCACAGCTGACTGCCCAATGTGCTCACCATCAAAACTATAGGCAGCAGCTTAACAGAAAGGTAGCAAATAATTTCAAGAGGTCAGCTAATAGTAAACTGGGAAAACATGGATAGTAAAGGGAATACATGGACCTAGGGACTTCACTTAGGGGCATCGGAGGTAAGCTTAAATGCACCCCTAATATTATAATTGATGTAATTACTGCACAATCAAGGCTAAAAAATGATGTCCTTCCATTAAAGAATATGTGCTGCGGCACTTAATAATATGTGCGTATGCACTAGGTTTTATCTTCGTTAACCTGCAGTGCCCCTCAATATCTGTTAAGGCTGCCAGTGAAAGTCTAAATAATGCAGCTTCCTGTGATGATATGGCAACAATGCTGCACTGCTCCTGAATTGTTGTTAATATGTAGTTCGCTTATACTACTGTGGGATGAAAAAATATTGCAGAGGGGTGTGACCATCATTGTCACTGCTGGTTTACAGTCCTGTAGTGCGTCAATCATCACCTGGCCATACCTGGTCCTATCCACTGCTTTCTTGATTGACAGCACTGCTTCTGCTACTGATACCGTCTTACTGTGAACTGCAATATCTGGGAGGGGGAGCATGTGAGACACCAATGAAACAACATTTGATTTAGTCAAGGATGGTAAAGGAGTTTTTGTTTGAGGCTTTTGCATCATATAGTAAATAGATTTTGAATTGGCTTATTATGTTTGCGATTCTTCTTACAGCATATAAATAAATATATATATATATATATATATATATATATATATATATATATATATATATATATATATAATATATATATGTGTGTGTGTATATATATGTGTATATATATACTTTTCAGTCTCTATTCAAATGTATGTGTGTGTGTGTATACTTTTCAGTCTCTATTCAAATGTATGTGTGTGTGTGTATACTTTTCAGTCTCTATTCAAATGTATGTGTGTGGGTGTATACTTTTCAGTCTCTATTCAAATGTGTGTGTATATATATGTGTGTGTGTGTGTATACTTTTCAGACTCTATTCAAACATTCTTCAAGTGTGTTTATATTGTAATCTGTACAAACAAGCATAACATGTATGCGGGTATACAGTAGAATCCTCTTGATGGGTTCACAAATGCTTAAATTACTGACGCTTTTTTAATATTGCTTCTTACAGATCAATGTACAATAACTCGAACGTACCTGTTTCTGCACAAGTTTTGGTTCTTCAGTACTGTCTATTACTTTGGAAACTGGATATTCATTGGGGTAAATATGTTCTTAAGCATTTATAAAATCTGATGTGTTCTATCTGTATTTACAGTATACATTAAATGTAGTGGCAGTTTACCAACAAGAGCCATCATAAAGACACTGGCACACTAGAAAACAAATTTGTGTAATTTTAGCATTGATGCATGGTTGGTCCAGAAAGTATTTGCTCAATAACATTACATTACATGTAGCACATTTAATGTGGTCAAAGTTATGGCATATTATGCCAGCCCATTAATTACATATAGTTACATAGTTGGGTTGAAAAAAAAAGTCCATCTAGTTCAACCATAAAAATAAATAAATGAAAAATATCATACAATCCCAAATACACAATCCTATACCCACAGTTGATCCAGAGGAAGGAAAAAACCCCCAGCAAAGCCTGATTCAATTTGCTACAGCTTGGGAAAAAAATCCTTCCTAATCCCCCGAGAGGCAATCAGATTTTCACTGGATCTACTGTACCTATAAATGTCAGTACCCAATTATATTATGTACATTTAGGAAATAATCCAGGCTTTTCTTAAAGCAATCTCCTGAGTTGGCCAGAACCACCTCTGAAGGGAGTCTATTCCACATTTTCACAGCTCTTACTGTGAAGAAACCCTTCCGTATTTGGAGATGAAATCTCTTTTCCATTAGGCATAAGGAGTGCCCCCTTGTCCTCTGTGTTGATCGAAAAGTGAATAACTCAACACCAAGTTCACTATATGGACCACTTATATATTTGTACATGTTGATCATATCCCCCCCTTAATCTCCTCTTCTCAAGCGAGAATAAATTGGTTGCCCTTCTCTGCACTTTCTCCAGTTCCCCGATATCCTTTTTTGTAAACCGGTGCCCAAAACTGAACTGCATATTCCAGATGAACCAGGGTACATGTTTGCTAAAGCGTGTATAGTGAAGAAAGCATAAACTAGTCTAATGGTTAAAGAGTAAGTACACCTATATATAAAGCCCAGTCCCCCCTCCCTAGCCTTCTAGACTACTGTAAGCTGAATCATCATTGTGCAGATGGTTATGTGCCTTCTCCAGTGTTGGCGGTCTACATTCCAGCTGATAAAAATGAATTGCTGGGCTTCTGTGCCTGTGCCCCAACGTCTTCCCGCGCTGTTCCTAGGTGCTTCCTGAAGGATGCAATCCCAGATACACAAACTGCTCTGAAGGCTTATCTTTACAGGACACAGCAGATAGCAGGGAGATTGCTGCATTATCATCAAGCACAGTAGGCTCCCATCTCCACCTTTGCAGTGTGACAGATACAGGTGCCAATATGACCGAGGCACAGTGTGTGAGTAGTAAAAAGGCAGCAGGGATCCCTAGTGTTAAGGAACCCCTTCCTTAATGGCCTGCTGTGGCCCAGCTGGGAACTTTTCCCCAGCAAATACACTTCATGTAGCCTGACAGCCTCCTGCAGGCCTCTGCTTCTACCTCGGCTGTGAGTTCATGTCAGGGTCCTTCGGACCCTCCTTGATTTTGACTCTTTTGCTGGTGCCCAAATTTCAAAAGCTTCTTCATGTATATTGCCTCATTTTTGAGATTTTTGGGTCTCAAGTTTGCTTCCTTCGAAGCATTTTCGTATGCACAACACCATTCCAGACCTTTTCAGAAGGAGATTCTGACAAAATGGAACTGACTTCTGGGTTTGCTGGATCAGCTTATCCGTCTATCTCGCACAACATACATGCAGCAATAACCTGATGGCTTTGGGGGGGGGGGGGGCACCAGGAGCTCGGCTGCGGCCCCACAGATATCTTTCATCCTCAATTGGGTGGAATTTCATGTACCGGCCCTTTTGGCAGTTTTTATCCCGGAGGATGGCCAACTGGCTCGATCACCAGATCAGGGGGAATGGTCCCTGCATAACGACGTTTCCCTCCAGATCTGTCAATGCTGGGGATGTCTGGACGTCAATCACTTTGCGTTAAGACTCAATCAGAAAGTTCCCAAGTTGGCAACTAGGTAAAAGTACCTCTAGCCAGAAGCGTTGGATGCTCTGGTGGCTTTGTTGCACATGTACTCCCTCATATATGCCTTTCTCTTTAAAACTCCTCCCCTGGTTGTTACCAGGAATCCAACGAGGAGGATTATCCTGATGTCTCCAGACTGGCCATGCAGGTTTTGGTTCGTGGATCTCGTTTGGTTGCTCGCAGATGCTCCGTGGCACCTTCCACTCTGTCCGGACCTTCTTTCTCAAGGTTCCATCTACCATCCTGCTTTTCAAAGATGGGTATTAAAGGAGTAAGGCCTTTCCCAGGCTATTATTTCCATGCTTCAAAGTTCACTTTAAGGTTCATCTACAATTACACCTGGAAGGCCTACTTTGCCTACTGGGAGACTCTGGATTTCATCCCCACATGTTCCATGTTGCTCCCGTGCTTGCCTTTATTCAATAGGCATGCCCTTAGCATTGTAAAGGGGCAAGTATCTACCTTGGCTGTTCTGATTCAACGACCTTTGGATTCAATTTTCCTCATTTGTACTTTAATTTGAGGACTTAACTTGGTATCCCCCCCCCCCCCAAACACCTTTGCCCTCTGGAGGCTTCAATCTTGTCTGGTTTGCAGAAGCCTTCGTTTGAAAACATCTGGGCTGTATCACCCGTTCATCTTGTTCTCAGATGGTGGTGGTCTTTCTGGTGGCCATCACATCTGCATGTAAAGTGTCTGAGCTAGCAGCCCTTTCTTGTGAACAGCCGTTTTTGGTTTTACTCAAGGATAAAGTGGTTCTTCACCCTCGTCTGTCCTTCTTACTTAAGGTGGTGTCGGTCTTTTATTTGAACAGACTTTATTCTACTATCTATCTGCCCGCATCCTTCTTATCCCACAGAGGTGAACCTTCATTGTCTGAATGTAGTTAGGGCCATTGAGGTTTACTTTTCAAATATGATCCTTATTTGCAAATCTGACTCTTTAATCATTGTTCCAGAATTCCAGTAGGAAAGGTCTAGCAGCTTCGCCTTCCACCATTTCACCATTTTCTGGTGGATTTGCAAAACTGTTTAATAATCCATACAAGAGGAAGGAATACAGCAATCATTATGATTAATAATAGCCAAGAAAAATGCTTTCTTTTGCAATAACTATAATTGTACAAAAAGTGACTTTAAACTTTAAAAATAAATAATAATGAACTGGAATTTATAGTAGGCAACTTCAGATTTCTTCCAGATTTCCCCAGCAGCCTAGTAATCTGGATATGTGTGAACCAAGAACCCCTGTTTTATACAAACTTATTCTAAAAATATGTAAAGGTATATAGCAGTGTGCAGGGGGGTAATTTAAGATTTGTTTTGATACAAATATTGACTTCAGCTAGGAAGTTGGTGTTTTGACCCTCTTCTCCTACCTCCTATGCTTTGTTATTGGTTGGATAGCCTTTCTGTCATTCATAAGACGAGGGGTGCAGTTGTAGCTGAGTTTGATTATCACATAAGGGGTTAGGGGCTACCAAGGTACGCTGGGAATTTTTTTTTACATCTATGTAGCCACATATACTGGCTTGCTGTAAACCCCACTCTTTACGCTTACAGTCTCTACAGATTTGCCTCAAGGATCGCAGCTAAAGAGATGCATGAAAATTATGTTTTTAAAATGTTATTAAAAATACATGTTTCTTTAATTACAGGTTTTCATTATTGGACTGATTGTATCCTGTTGCAAAGGGAAGAAATCAGTTATTGAAGGAGAAGTGGAGGATGATGACTCAGACCTAAGTGATGATGATCTCCCATATGCATAGATCTAAAATGTGCATTCATCTCTTAAAAAAGATTTAACAGTGAGGTTAAATAGCAAAAGATGTAATTTTCATTTATGGTTGTGTTCTGTTAATAAGATTAATTGTCATGTAAATATACTTTAAGTGATTTGAAAAAAAATGTATTCTAATTATTATATGTAACAATAAAAATGTTGAAGCTCTATACTATAGTGCACTGAATTTTGAAACTGACAATTATAGGATTAGCGCACTTCAGTTTAAAACAACGACCACCCCCTCACCCATATCTAAACTAATAAAGCAAATAAAAATAGTCATTTACCACTGCCCTAGGTGGTATGCTTCTTAAACCCAGCTTGTAACATGCACTGATCTGAGGGCGGAGTGTGGTGATAGAAAATGGAAGCAGGTTTGTTTACCTCCATACATGAAAGGACCACACTCTGTGCATTCTCTGAGCATCTTCATAATCTGTAACGTAAGAAAGGAGCAGTGTGAAGATTACACAGGGGCTTATTTACTAAAGCTAGAGAGTGCAAAATGTGGTGCAACCCTGCATAGAAACCAATCCGCTTTCGGGTTTTATTGCCAAAACTTAAGTGAACAAGCTGAGGTTAGAAGCTGATTGGTTACAATGCACAGCTGCACCAGATTCTCAGTGCACCAGTTTTAGTAAATCTCCCCACAGTCTGATTAGTCAGGGCAGTGGCAAGCAGCCCTATCCTTTAAACCATGTTATAAACAACACTGTAACTGTACTGCAATGATAAAGTTAACTGTACATTAACTTTATCATTGTAACTCTTGCAGGCTTGCTCCAAAAGCTTTTTGTGATATTTTTACTTTAAAGGGAGATTTAGTATACTTTCACAGACTTTCTTGTACTTCAAACACCTTTTCAGATGTTTGGTTTTTCTTTTTCTTTTGCGATTTCTTATGTTGCTCATTTTATACTATCTGTGAATTGGGGCTCTTGCTAGCACTATATTGCTCCTTCACTCATGTCAGCTAACTCACTAACAATCCATAGATATCAGCTGTGAAAACTCTGTGTAAAATAATCTGTATCTTCAAAAGAATTATATCCATGAGGTCTGCCTAAATACAGTAAAATCCCCCTTCCTTTCCCAATTAGCTAGAAGAGAAATATGAAAATGATTGCCTAACGACACAGCCAATAAAAATAAAAACAATGTGGCCAATTGGAAAAGGAGTGTCAATGTAATCGTATCTCAAGCTAGAGAGTTGACATGAGGAAGAGCTTACAAAAGGCACTATGCACAGGTATTGATAGATGGGATAACATATGGTACAGCTTAGGGTTACTTTATTTCTGCTGTTCTGAAAAGAAAAAAGAGTTTATTAGTCTAACAAAGCTACACAAAAATTGGTTATACAAAGGTAATTGTGAGTCAGTTGATGGTTAACTGGCAGATTGAACTGTGTTTAGTCATATATTAGCCGGACTTAAATATATGTGCACCATTTACTCCAGCATACACCAGTATTAATATGTCTTCTATTCCTTTGTGGTTCACAAAAGAGGCGTACATATTGCTAAGCTGGTCAGTAAACAGATATTGGCTTGTAAACTAATAGATCTGAAGATTGTCATATCAAGATGCCTATCTCTACAGAAAAAATTCTAATTGTTTTAAGACATTTGCATATCTTTATTAAGTCATCAAGTATTCAAAGCTGTTGCTTTTACTCTTATTTGCTTTGACCATTGGTAATATCAAAACTCTGAAAACTTTTGAAACCTACTTCTATGCTTTCTAAATGCTCATTCTCTGATAAACTCCAGCACTACCCAGGTATTACTAATATTGCATGGATTCTTTGCTATTGATCAAGTGGATGACCAGCTTACCTCATCTCCTATTGTGCCTCTAACTCAGTGGTTCTCAACCTTCCTAGTGCCGTGACCCCTTGATAAAATTTCCCAAGTTGTGGGGACCCTTAACAGTAAAATTATTTTCGTAGCGTGGATTGTCAGCACCCAAGGCAAGACAAGTAATTTGCGCCCCTAACCCACAGACATTTAGCGCTCCCTGAGTCCCTTCCACTCGTACAGTATTAAAACCCCTTATGGTACATTGTGGATGTACCACTCTTTCTCTTTGTTCTCCTTTCTTTCCCTTTTATCTCTCTATCCTAATTTCTTGTTTTTTTTCCCCATCCCTCTCTCTAGCCGTCTTTCTTGTTCTTTCTCCTATTCTTTCTCCTCCTTTTTCTTTGTTCCTCCCCCTCTTTTCCTCTCCCTTCCATGTATTCTCTATTTTTATTCCTTCTCTTACTCCTTGGTAGGGGGGTGGGGGGGGGGGCGAGTGGCAGTGCTGTTGGGGGGTGGGATGAGTGGCAGTGCCAGCGGGGAGTTGGGATGAGTGGCAGTGTTGGAGGAAGTTCTGATCAGCCAACTTAACCTATACCGAAATCAGGAGATGGGGTCTCCTTCAGCCCCTCCCACTTCACATTCCTCACCAGTCAGCTGAACTCCTAGTCCCTGACCCCCAGCCATGCTGTGAACTGAATGGATGGCTGCGAAGAGGCTGAGTGGGCAGCCACAGGCTCCAGGAACAGCCTAGCTGGGTAGCCACAGGCTCCAGGGACAGCCCTGCTAGGCGGCCACGAAAAAGGCTGGGAGAGCAGTGCGGGCCTTATAAACAGCCCAGGATTCGGTGACCCCTGGCAAATCGTCATTCGACCCCCGAGGGGGTCCCGACCCCCAGGTTGAGAACCACTGCTCTAACTGCTTAGATTTGCAAGTTTGTAAACATTTCAACATTGATTTCTTCCAAATTAACCAGGATTGTATTTTCAATTTGTAATGTAAGTTGAAACTTTCAAAATTTCTGTAATATTAAATGCTAATAAAATGCTACGTTTTGAATAGAAAAGTTGTTTTCATTTAGCCTTTAACAAAAAAGACAATTCAGCCAACTCTTATCTTTTAGGTTATCGGTTCAAATAAGTGTTTCGATTTCTTACTGCAGAGCTTCACAGTTCACAAAGTTCACATATAATTGTTTAGTTTGATGCTTAGGCTGTTGGCTAAAAAAAAAAACAAAACAAAAAAAAACCAATGGCCACATCCGTGTTTCATTACATAGGAACAATGAAAAAATATTTTTTTTTAGGTGAGCATTTTCCCCCTGAAACCTTGCTCCTGCGTGCCTTATCAATTAAGGGTCTGCCCTTCCCCTAAATGCAAAATGTGCTCCAAAACTTTTCAAATGAGAAAAGAAGCAATTACAAAGTACCTTTTAACAGATTAATACTTTTAGCAATTTTAATCCTGCTAATACTAATTATGACCATAATTTAAAACATTTGTGATAAAAATGTCTGCATCCTGAACCTCAGTGATTGAACCAGATTCACAGTTTTTGGTTGGGAGACATGGCCCTGCTTATTGTTTCTCTGGCAAATCTCTGCCACAGGATCTGCTCCCCTGTAAGATCTTTTTGGTTCTCATGCCGATGTCTGACAGATCACATTGCATGTATTCTCTTCCCTTCATTAAAGGACACTGTTGGATAATACTGCCACCTGCAGGCATAGAGTGCTAGGCTTAGTGCTGTAGATGGACAACGCATTTCTTGTAGTGTAAGTCTCTCTGGGTTCACCTATGTTCTTTCTCTATAAAACCGATTTGGGCCTTTTTTCAAGGGGGTGTACAGAAGCTGGCCTTGAGTACCATCAAGGGTGAAGTGTCAGCTTCAGTGGGATTTTCTTATCTTACATTACGGGACACAGAGCCATAGTAGTTACTATGTGGGTTATAGGCCACCTTCAGGTGATGGACACTGGAACACCCTAAGACAGGAAGTCCACTCCCTATATAACACCTCCCACTACTGGGAGTTTTTCGCCAGTGTCTAAGGTGTTAGTCACGAGTAAAGATGTGCTGTGCTGAGCTCCAATGGAGCAATCTTTGCTGGGACTAGCTATGCAGCCGGATCTATTCAAAGTGTCTTTTAGGCCGAATTGAATGGTACCCGGGCCTCGTGTCCGAAGAAACGAGGTTTCGCCTGTAACACTTTTCTTTTTAGAGAGCTGGATCCCGGGATCTAGTACTTTTGGTATTAAGGCAAAAAAGTTTTACTGGCGGGATGCTATTACATGTCCAGGATTGTGGGTTCCCCGAGGGTCCCCGGTTCCTGAAGGTTTGTTAACAGAACCCACCGTGAAGATTGGCTCTGTTGGTTTTTACCACAGAAAACCCTGCAGTGGGAAAGGTAAGTGGAGTTTTCTAAGAAATTTTTTATTTTATTATAAAATGTCTCCTTTGATTATTAAATGTTGTCATGCCTAAGTGTCACCACTGGGGGCTGTATGGAGCACGTACCTTCTCATGCTTCCTCAAGAGATCAAACTGTGTCTGGAGTCAACGCTGTATCCTGGCTTAGGCCAACAAGGCCCAGGCCTAGGGCAGCACTTTGCAGGGGGCAGCACGGAAAGAGTCCCTGCCGGCTTGCGCTACACTGTTAGTGTAGCACCAGTCTTATGGGGCGGACTGGGCTGAGAGGCAAATTAGTCTAGCACCCCCATAAAACGGCCTTGCTGCTTCCGGTATGCGGGCGGTTGGCATTCCTCAACTGGGGGGGTGGGGGGGTGCCGCTTCTAGTTTTGACTGTCCTCTCATCATGGACCACAAACCTTCCTCACTGTGCTATATGTTTTCTGCTGCACCATTGGCATGGCTATATCTTTTTAGTCCTCTCCTTAAAATTATCAGAAATTTATGCTTAAAGTAGAACTATTGGCAACACTTTTTTTTTAATTTTGGATAAAGTAAGGGAGGGTTATAACCCCTGTTAGTTTATTTTTTACAATCCCTGCCCCATTGCAGAGATTTCCCTTCAATTTCTGCCTCATAGCCAAACAGGAAGTGAGAGGAAATCTATGCAAATTAAGGGAACCTATTGCCCCCCCCCCCCAGGCCCTCAGAACTAGTGCCCCCACTCGAAAATTTTAGGGCGGGTCTTAAACAGCAAGGGGTGTTCCCTTGACAGGAAGGGGTGGGTCATATTTAAATTAGGGGGTGCACAAGTTTAGCCAGGCCTAGGGCAGCACAAAACCTAAATACACTACTGTCTGGAGTAGCAGGCTTTTTTTTTCTCCAGCTAGCAGGCAGACCTCCGGTAAGTCTGAGGGGGGTTTCCTCTTCACCAGACACCCCCCACCTGGGCTGTACTCTCCCCCTCTTCACAAAGTAAGAGCGTTAGGAGAGAACAATAAAAAAAACTTGATCAGCATGCCGCCCTACTCAGCAGCGGCTTCCAGGTCCCCTCCTCACCATTCCTCCCTCACAGAATGAACCCGTAGGATCAGAGGCCCGCGCTCGCGCAGGAAAACTCTTTTTTTTTTTTAAAGAGGAAGGGGGGCTGAATGCGATGGAGGGGGCAGGGCTTAGTGCGGCATTGGCGTCCTCCAACGTCCAGCGCAGGAATGTGCTTTTTAAAAGCTCCATTGTTGCTGCTGCAAGCTGACAGAGGGACAGAAGAGCAAAGAGGGGCATGAAAGAGGTTTGGTGACAGGCATTTTTTTTTACACATTTACTATTGCATCAGGCTGAGCATTAATAGCAGCGGCAGGGCTGGACTATTGCTCAAGCAGTGGATGTGTTCCTTCTGGTAGTACCTCTGCTTTGTGCATCAGGCTATGGTCGGAAGGGGGGATAAAAACACCTCAAGAAAGGGCTATAGAAAGACTTCTACAGACACAAAGAAGCCTAGAACCATCTAAAAAAAATGGCATCCTCCCCTGAGAGTGAAATGGCTAGTCAGAATGAGCCATCAGGGACGTCGGGTGTTGCAGCTGCTCTTAACACTGCAGCCCCTGTATATATTTCTAAAGAGGTTTTTTCCTCAACCATTTTAGGCTTGGAACAAAAGATTGATGCGTTAATCGCATCCCAGAGTGGGACTAAGCGTGACAGGTCCCCTTCCATTACACAGGACCCTCAAACTGAGGAACCGGGGGCGAGCGATGACAAAGGATCGGGTTCACAAAGGTTGTTGGTACAATCTCTCACTGAATTGGTCCGCTCCACATTTTTGCTGCCAGTAGCGGCGTCAGTCGATGAGCCTACTTCTTGTTTGGGTTTGCTAAAACCTCCCCAAGCTATTCATGCTTTTCCTATTCATTCATTACTAAACAAAAGTATGTATTCTGAGTGGGAGCACCCAGAGTTTTTTCCTCCAAAAAAGTTTTCAACACTTTATCCTATGGAGGAAGAGTTTAATAAGAAATGGGGGATTCCAGGAATTGACTCTCCTATATCCTCTGTGAATAAAAACTTGACTTGTCTGGTAGACAATGCTCAAATGCTGATGGGTCCAACGAATAATAAGTTGGCATTCCTATTTAAAAACAATAGGGTCAGTGGTTCAGCCTGCGCTGGCAGTGATCGGTGTATGTCAGTCCTTAAAAGACCAGTTTAAATAGGTGCTCAAGATTATTCCTGATCGCCAGGCCCAAGATTTGGCCGGGGTATCAGGGGTGTTATGTTTTACAATAGACGCTATGAAAGATTCTATTCTCCAGGCCTCATGGCTTATGCTCGGGCTGGTGCATGTGCGTAGAGTTCTATGGTTGAAAAATTGGTCAGCCGAAACTTCATGCAAAAAGCTCTTAGCTAGTTTCC
Organism: Lithobates clamitans; assembly: GCA_037952925.1. Classification (NCBI taxonomy): domain Eukaryota; kingdom Metazoa; phylum Chordata; class Amphibia; order Anura; family Ranidae; genus Lithobates; species Lithobates clamitans. The sequence continues at coordinate 845,183 of JBBGZY010000727.1, forward strand.
ATTTCGCAGTGAACGGTTGTTTGGGGACGACCTGGATAAATACATCCAAAGAATTTCTAATGGAAAAAGTTCCCTTTTACCAGTTCAGAAGAGATTTAAGCGTTTTTTCTTTTAAACGAGCTTCTTCTTCAGTGCCAGGAGCATCAGCCTCCAGGCAGTCACGACGGCCTCCACCGTCAAGTTCAACAGGTAAACCTCAGGGTCAACCCAAGTAACAAAAGAGGCCCTGGGGGAGGAAACCCACAAAACAAAATACTAAAACCTCCCCCCGCTCCCTCGAGTGGGGGGAAGACTTCTGCAGTTCTCAAGGGTCTGGCAGGAACAGTGTCGAGACAAATGGGTGGCTTCCTCAATATCTCTAGGATACAAACTAGCGTTCCGAGAGTTCCCGTCTCCTCGTTTTCTCAGATCAAACGTTCCCATAGATCCAGAAAAAAAAAGAAGTCTCTCTTTCTGGCTTTGGACCATCTCTTGTCTAAAAAGGTGATATTGGTGATTCCCATGGAAGAGCGAGGGTTAGGGTTTTATTCAAACCTTTTCATGGTACCAAAACCAAAAGGGGATATCAGACCCAAAATATAAAGAGTCCTGTGAGCCTCCACTAATCCAAAATGCCTTAATTATCAAAAATCAGCTGCAGGTTTTAAACATGCCTCATATATCATGCAAATGTGGATAAATAAATATATACGCTGTGCTTTCCAAAGTCATACACTATACCGGTGTAAAAAGAAACATATAAATAACCTCCAATAGTGAAAAAAAAACATCTTTCCTAACAGTGGAAAGTGACAATAGTGCACTAAATGAACACATATATTAAATATAAATATTACACATGTATTAAAAATAAAAGATGTGTACATAAAAGGGGACAGGACGGCACGTTTGTACAGGTGATCTGACACCAGTCCGGTATTTACCATTGTTTTACCTGATATAGAGCGGTGCACTGGCACACCTAATCTATGCGAGTACCCCATTTGGGGGCCTTTTTTGCTTTCTGTTAAACCGTTAAACTCTATTGCACTATCAAGTCTTTGTTTTATACACTCACCGAGGTACCATACTGATGAGTCCAGGATTCCGGTGTAACTACAAGAGCCCAGAGGTGGTTCATATGCGTGTTTTGACTGCGCTTAGTTGCAAGCTCGGACGCTCTAAGGTGAGCATTAAATACCTAAGGGGAGCACCAGAGTGAGGAACACCACGGCATGTTTTGGATTTTATAATCGCATGAACTTTATTACATCTGGATAGACACCTTTTTGGATACCATACACTTGTACAGGAGCACTTCTTTGAACAACCCAGCAATGCAATATTGATATACTATATAATACAGGATGCTATGCACATGCACAGGAGCACTTTTTTATTCATTAGTGGGTCACTGATAATCTATACAGGATCATAAAAGTGGGGATTGAACCTCTTTGCACAATAGTACTTTATATCTATTATTATCATTTATGCTTTTATATACACATCTTTTATTTTTAATATATGTGTAATATTTATATTTATTTTTAATATATGTGTTCATTTATTGCACTATTGTCACTTTTCACTGTTAGGAAAGACGTTTTTTTTTCACTATTGGAGGTTTTTTATGTTTCTTTTTACACTGGTATAGTGTATGACTTTGGAAAGCGGAGGGGATATCAGACCCATTTTAGATCTCAAAGATCTAAACCGGTTTTTGAATATCCGCTCTTTTCGCATGGAGTCAATCCGATCAGTGGTCTCCATTCTACAAGGTGAAGAACTGCTAGCGTCAATCGACATCAAGGATGCTTACCTCCATGTACCTATTTTTCCCGCTCACCAGAAATATCTACGCTTTGAGATAGAAAACCTTCATTTTCAGTTTGTAGCTCTGCTTTTCGGTCTAGCTACTGCACCTCGAGTGTTTACAAAAATCTTGGCTTCCCCTTTAGCCAGATTAAGGGCTCAGGGTATAAGGATTCTAGCTTACTTAGATGATTTACTCTTGATTGACTGATATACTCCTGAGTTGGTAGCCCGCTTAAACCAAAGTTTGGTCACCACGGTCAGCTACCTGGAATACCTAGGTTGGTTTCTCAACCTAAAGAAATCTTCCTTAAAACCATCAAGGAGATTGGAGTACTTGGGTCTGATCATAGAGCACAGAAGAGGGTGTTTTTGCCCCAGGTAAAGATCAGTTCCATAAGGGAACTGATTCAGGTGGTCAAAGCAAAATAGAATCCTTCTATTCGTCTTTGCATGAGATTGTTGGGAAAGATGGTGGCTTCATTTGAGGCTGTTCCTTATGCTCAGTTTCATTCTAAACTGCTGCAAAACAGTATCTTCTCAACTTGGAACAAGAGGGTCCAAGCTCTAGACTTTCCAATGCGATTATCTCCCAAAGTGTGTCAAAGCCTCAGTTGGTGGTTGATAAACAAGAATCTCCAGAAAGGAAAATCCTTTCTACCAGTTACCTGGAAAGTGGAAACAGATGCCAGCCTTCTGGGCTGGGGGGCAGTCCTAGAAGAAGCTTCTGTCCAAGGAAGATGGTCCAAATCAGAAATGACCTTGTCCATCAATATTCTAGAGATTTGGGCATGCTCCGATTACGGAATTGTCCTGTCCGGATCCAATCCGACAATGCCACAGCAGTGGCCTATATCAATTACCAAGGGGGCACGAGAAGTCGTGCGGCCCAGAGAGGTGAATCATATCCTATCTTGGGCAGAAAACAACATTCCTTGCCTATCGGCAGACTTCATTCCAGGATCAGAGAATTGGCAGGCGGACCACTTGAGTCGCAAGCAGTTGTTCTTGGGAGAATGGTCTCTTCACCCCAACATCTTTCTATCAATATGTCAAAGATGGGGAATTCTGGAAGTGGATCTGTTTGCATCCAGGTTCAACAAAAGGATCAACAACTTTGTGTCAAGGACAAAGGATCTGCTGGCATGCGGAACAGATGCCTTGGTTTTTCCATGGGATCAGTTTTCACTGATTTATGCATTCCCTCCTGTTCTGTTGCTTCCGCGACTTCTTTGCAGGATCAAGCAGGAAGGGAAGGCAGTGATTCTTGTGGCCCAGGAGATCTTGGTATGCAGAGATTGTAAAGATGGCGGTAGGGGACCCATGGACCCTACCACCACGCCAAACCTTCTGTCGCAAGGTCCAGTATTCCATCCTACCTTACAAATGTTAAATTTAACGGTTTGGCTATTGAGACCCACATTCTGAAGGAGCATGAGCTGTCAGGTTCAGTAGTTTCTACTTTGGTTAATGCTAGGAAGCCAGCCTCTAGAGTCATATATTATAGACTCTGGAAGGCATATGTCTCCTGGTGTGAATCCAGGGGTTGGCACCCCAGGAAACATGTCATCGGTAGGATCCTTGAATTTCTACAGATAGGATTAGAAATGAAGCTGGTCTTGAGTACTATCAAAGGCCAGGTGTCGGCCTTATCAGTATCTTTTCAACGACCACTTGCTTCGCACTCTCTGGTTCGTAGCTTTATTCAGGGGGTAACGCGGATTGATCCTCTGGTTAGGTCACCCCTGAACCCTTGGGGCTTGAATTTAGTCCTGTCGGCGTTACAGAAACAGCCTTTTGAGCCGTTACGAGATATTCTTTTGACAAGAAAATTTGTTTTTCTGGTTGCCATATCTTCTGCTAGAAGGGTATCCGAGTTGGCTGCACTTTCTTGTAAAGAGCCATATTTGATTATTCACAAGGATAAGGTTGTATTACGTCCTCATCCTAATTTCCTACCGAAGGTAGTGTCAGGTTTTCATTTAAACCAGGATATTGTTCTGCCTTCATTTTTTCCAGAACCTCGTTCTGTGGAAGAAAGGTCACTACATTCTCTTGATGTGGTGAGAGCAGTCAAGGTCTACTTAAAGGAGACTGCTCAGATTCGTAAAACAGATGTATTGTTTGTGTTGCCAGAAGGTCCTAAGAGGACAGGCAGCATTGAAATCTACTATTTCTAAATGGATTCGTCATGTGATTGTTCAAGCTTATGGTTTAAAGAGGAAAATTCCACCTTTTCATATTAAAGTGCACTCCACCAGGGCTGTTGGTACTTCCTGTTCAGTGCATCACCAAGCCTCCATGGCTCAAATCTGCAAGGCCGCAACTTGGTCTTCGGTCCATACATTTACCAGATTCTTTCAAGTAGATGTAAAAGGTCATGAGGATATCGCCTTTGGGCGCTGTGTACTACAGGCAGCAGTATAAGTCCTCTAGTCTCTTGGTGCCCTACTTTTGTTGTGTCTTCCTCCCTTCAGTTGGCATTGCTATGGGACATCCCACATAGTAACTACTATGGCTCTGTGTCCCGTGATGTACGATGAGAAAATAGGATTTTTAAAACTGCTTACCTGTAAAATCCTTTTCTTTGAAGTACATCACAGGACACAGAGGTCCCTCCCTTCTTTTTGGTATACACGTGTATTGCTTTGCTACAAAAACTAAGGTACTCCCAGTAGTGGGAGGGGTTATATAGGGAGTGGACTTCCTGTCTTAGGGTGTGCCAGTGTCCATCACCTGAAGGTGGCCTATAACCCACATAGTAACTACTATGGCTCTGTGTCCCGTGATTTAAAGAAAAGGATTTTACAGGTAAGCAGTTTTAAAAATCTTTTTTTTTAACATCTGCTGGATTCTCATTCCCTTGTTCACCCACTCATTCCCTAGAAACCCATTGTATGTATGTGTGTGTGTATATACAGTATCTCACAAAAGTGAGTACACCCCTCACATTTTTGTAAATATTTTATTATATCTTTTCATGTGACCACACTGAAGACATTACACTTTGCTACAATGTAAAGTAGTGAGTGTACAGCTTGTATAAATTTGCTGTCCCCTCAAAATAACGCAACACACAGCCATTAATGTCTAAACCGCTGGCAACAAAAGTACACCCCAACACGAAAATGTCCAAATTGGGCCCAAAGTGTCAATATTTTGTGTGGCCACCATTTTTCAGCACTGCCTCAACCCTCTTGGAGTTCACCAGAGCTTCACAGGTTGCCACTGGAGTCCTCTTCCATTCCTCCATGACTACATCACACAGCTGGGGGATGTTGGAGACCTTGCGCTCCTTCACCTTGCGTTTGAGGTTGCCCCACAGATTCTCAATAGGGTTTAGGTCTGGAGACATGCTTGGGCAGTCCATCACCTTTACCCTCAGCTTCTTTAGCGAGGCAGTGGTAATCTTGGAGGTGTGTTTGTGTTCGTTATGTTGGAATACTGCCCTGCGGCCCAGTCTCCAAAGGGAGGGGATCATTCTCTGCTTCAGTATGTAACAGTACATGCTGGCATTCATGGTTCCCTCAACGGACTGTAGCTCCCTAGTTCCAGGCAGTACTCATGCAGCCCCAGACCATGACACTCCCACCACCATGCTTGACTGTAGGCAAGACACACTTATGTTTGTACTCTTCACCTGGTTGCCGCCACACACGCTTGACACCATCTGAATCAAATAAGTTTTTCATGGTGTCAGACCACAGGACATGGTTCCAGTAATCCATGTCCTTAGTCTGCTTGTCTTCAGCAAACAGGCTTTCTTGTGCATCATCTTTAGAAGAGGCTTCCTTCTGGGATGACAGCCAAGCAGACAAATTTGATGCAGTGTGCGGCGTATGGTCTGGGCACTGACAGGCTGACCCCCCACCCCTTCAACCTCTGCAGCAATGCTGGGAGCACTCATACGTCTATTTCCCAAATGCAACCTCTGGATATCACGCTGAGCATGTGCACTCAACTTCTTTGGTCGACCATGGCAAGGACTATTCTGAGTGGAACCTGTCCTGTTAAACAGCTGTATGGTCTTGGCCACCATGCTGCAGCTCAATTTTAGGGTCTTGGCAATCTTCTTATAGCCTTGGCCATCTTTATGTAGAGCTACAATTCATTTTTTCAGATCCTCAGAGTTCTTTGCCATGAGGTGCCATGTTGAACTTCCAGAGTGATGGAAATAACACCAAATTGAACACACCTGCTCCCCACTCACACCTGAGACACTAACAAGTCACATAACACCAGGTAGGGAAAATAGCTACTTGGGCCTATTTTGGACATTTTTACTTAGCGGTGTACTCACTCTTGTTGCCAGCAGTTTAGACATTAATGGCTGTGTGTTGAGTTATTTTGAAGGGGCAGCAAATTTACACTGTTATACAAGCTGTACACTCACTACTTTACATTGTAGCAAAGTTTCATTTCATGTTGTCACATGAAAAGATATAATAAAATATTTACAAAAATGTGAGGGGTGTATTCACTTTTGTGAGATACTGTGTGTGTGTGTGTGTATATAAAGTTGAAATATGTTAATACCATTTATTCTATATACATTTTAACACTGAAGTATCCATATAATATCTCTTTTAATACCATATTACTTCTGTGAACATTGAAAGCTTCTTTTTCTATGTTCTTTTTATGTTACAAACTCTTTCATCAGACTTCAATATAAAATGTTTCCTATGTGTAAAAATATTCACAAGATTTATGGCTAATCCTGATCGCCCTAGATATTCTACTGCATATGTTTTGTGTTTTCTGTGTTCCCAGAAGGATAGACGACTTCCTCCAGAGAATATTATTTATTCTACAACTCATGCTGGAAGTTGTTGCATGAGCACTTATTTTGTGTTAGGATTTTATTTTAAATGGTGCTCTGTTCTATAAATGGTACACTTAAAACATGCATGCTAGATATACTTGGTGTTAAACTATTCAAACCAAAATCTATTTTATCACAGCAGCACAAAATCTGTACCTAAATGTAACTAGTATTGTTAAAAATTTTGCAAACATAAGAAACAAAAACAAGGCAAGTTTGGCCTATACATTTACATAAACTACACATTTTGGGAAGTTATCGACCTCCGAGATAAAATGGTGATAAAGGTGCTGGTTGGATAAAGTTTTCAAGATATTTTATAATACAGAATTATACACAGGTGAGTATATCTGCCTACAAGAGAGGGAGGTGTCTGATGATCACGATGCCTCGTAACTTCTCGACAAAGTATGGTATCACATGGAAGTGTATAAATGTATCTTCTCTTTGAGACTAAAGATTATTACCTAGCTGTAATGTATTGTTCTTTTATTGCAAGGTACATTTGTCTTGGTCAGATCTATGCATCATACAGTTACATCTGGTGGCTTGTGAAAGTGTCATTGCATAATATTTCCAAGAAACATTTGCGTGATTTTCCCCCTGAAGCCAAGATGCCTCTAAACTGTGTAAACAGTAACAGATAACGTTGGCTACAATTGTGGCGAAGTTACATTTACATCTCAAAAGTGCAGTATGATGGCAGTGGTAAAAAAAACATACCAGCTTTATTTTGAAAAGTCCATGCCTTTCGCAGTCCCAATGGTGTTTAGAGAGCATGAAAATTTTACATTTTGAATTATTTTGATGCAATTTTGACCTGAAGCTGTATCTTGGAAACTAGAGCCAATTAATACTGAGGACTTAATTTTCCTTTATTGTTAAAATATTCTTTATTACTGACCCAATTCTGGTAAGATTTTGCTACTTTAATTTCCGAGGCTTTCTGACTGATTACTGACTACTGTCCGTAATACTTTATATATTTGCACGAACATCCAAATTTTCAGGACAAGCTTTCTAATACTGTTAGTGCTGCTTGGACCTTGAAGAAGGGGGTACACGTGGTAAGCTTGCCCTGAGAATTTGGATGTTAGTGCAAATAAAAACAAGTATCACAGACAGTGCTTAACTGTTTTTGTTGCAAGTGCAATTATATGGCTACAACCAATTTGCTCCCTTACTGTCTAAATGCCGTATTTATCGGCATATAACACACACCTTTATTTTAAGAGGAAAGTTTCAGGAAAAAAACATATATTTTTTTTTAAATAAACAACTTTGAAGCAAAATGAGGTTCAGTGCCCATCAATTCAGCCTGATTAGTGCCCATCTGCAGCCTCCCCATCTCCCATCAATGCAGCCTGAACAATGCCCATCTGTAGCCCATCTCCCATCAATGCAGCCTGATTAATGCCCATTTTCAGCCTCAGTGCAGCCTGGTTAATGCCCATTTTCAGCCTCGCAGCCTCACCATCTCTCATCAGTGCAGCCTGAACAGTGCAGAAAATCACCGAGCTGTTATGTCCTATTTACTCGGCTCGCAAGTCGGCAGTCACACACGCAGTCCCACTTCCGCCATCGGCGTTGGACCAGCTCCTGTGATAGACAGAACACTGTCCAATGACGGTGGTGGAGGCGGGACTGTGTGTGATGTGAGAGCCGAGTAAACTGGAGATGACGGCTTGTTACATTCCGGCGGTGCTCGTCCCCCTCCTTCCACTCCGAGGTACACTATCAGTGTATAACACGCACCCGTGATCGGTGTGTGTTATACACCGATAAATATGGTATTCTGTACCATTTAGAGTGTTTTGTTATATCTGCTCAATAAATGCAAAAAAAATACCTTCTAGATCTTGTGAGGTGATAATTTCCTATGATCTCTGATGAATGTTATCATTTCTCTTTGACCTACAGACCATCTTAACCCTGTTTTATGGATGAAAGGTGAGGGGGCTTGTGTAATGTAGTCCCTAAAGTCTTCCTTTTCTAATGTGAATTTCTACTTCTCTGTAGACACATTATAGTGAGGAAGTCTTGACAGTGTGTTACTCAAATGCCCTGTACACTTGATCGGACATTCCAACAACAAAATCCATCGTTTCTTTTCCAACGGATGTTGGCTCAAACTTGTCTTGCATACACACGGTTGCACAAAGTTGTCTGAATTTCCGAACGTCAAGAACGCGGTGACGTATACCATGTACGACAGGACTATAAATGGCCAGTTCAATACCAAGCGTGGCACCCTTTGGGCTCCTTTTGCTAATCTCGTGTTAGTAAAAGTTTGGTGAGAGACGATTCGTGCTTTTTCAGACTCATGGTTTTCAGTTCGTTTTTCTGCTGTTTAGTTTGTGCTTGTGGGTTTGTATCTGGTCTTCAGTGCGTGCAGTGAGTTCCCATTGGTTTATTCAGTGTGTTCTTGTCCGTTCGTTACTGATTTTCAGGTTGCTCCTCACAGGCCTTGCTGTTCTTCAGTGCGTTCTGTTATTTCGTTCTGACCAGCCGACCGTTTTGAAGCCATGTTGCGTGTACGTACATATCGCAGAGTTCGTGCTGTGCGGGGGCTTGGTGTTGGGGTTCTTACTTTGACACAAGCCCAGTCCATGAACAGGGTGGGGAGGAGTTCATGGACCAAGAATTGGTTGCTCCAGCGTGACCAATTCTGTCACATGCCTTTGCTCCGTGAGAATAATCCTGACAATTTCAGGAACTTTCTCAGGATGACGGACACCATTTTTCACAGTTTGTTGGCTTTGCTGACCCTTTATATCAGCAGGCAGGATACTTGCATGAGGCAAGCCATCACTTTGGAGCAGAGGCTAGTCACCACGTGGCGGTACTTGACGACAGGGAGAAGCCTGCAGGACCTCAAGTTCTCGACAGGCATCTCCCCCAGGCTCTGGGGATCATTATCCCAGAGACCTGTTCTGCCATCATCCAGGTCCCGCAGAAGGACTATATTAAGGTAAGATTTTTATCCTTTAACATCACATTCTATGTATTTAATGTTTGCTAATATATTATATTTCTTTCATCATTCCCTAATTACCATGATTGTAATATGCTGTGAATGTCCCCTTTGTCCTCATGCATGCTGGAATGTTTAATGGTTTTTTTTTGTCCTTCATGCATATTTGCCTTCACTTACCTCCCCAGCATGCTCTCCTGGGCCTATATTCACCTCGCCTAGTCACTTAACAATGTATTTTGTCAGCTCCATTGTAGTGCTTTACCCTAAACACCCCCTAAAATGTGTAAAAATCTTACTTGTGTCCTTAAATTCTGGCAGAGTGCCAGAGGCATTTTTTTGGGGTCCCAAACTCATTTGGAACCCTCCCTCCCCCCAACCGCTAGGTCAACCGATAGCAATCCTCTATCTCCTGACTTTGCCAAACCCATACACACTATACCTACCTCTTTTGTGGTCAGATTTATGGATGAATTCCCCAAAGCATGTAGTGCAAGGGCCTGCCTGAATACTTTTAAATGGTATTGTTTAAAATTTTTGTATCCTATTATTATCTTGATAGGTAATTGCAGAATGTTAAAATTGTGCTCCAATTTGTACAGTGTGTATTTATGTTTTTGTATTATGACACTTCTTACCTGTCCAGTGGGCTGCCAATAGTGTAAGTAAGGAGGGGCTGGCCAAAGTAAAACACATTATGTATGCATTCAGCTCTCAATGAAATGGAGAGGGTTACCTGTCCAAATCATCTCCTGTCCCCCTAAAATTTTTACAATGGGCCATCAGAGGGGGTGAGGAATCTGATAGGTGGACCTTATATTTCTGTCTTTAAATACTCCCTAAAATAAATCTTATACTGATGTTGGCCAAGAATGTTTGTGTCTAATCTGCTTTCAATGTTTATGTGCAAAATAACTAATTTTTTTATTCTTGTTTGACTCCACAGTTTCCTTCCACTCCACAGGAATGGCAGAATGTGGCCTCCCACTTTGCCCAGCGGTGGGACTTTCCCAACTGCGTAGGGGCAATTGATGGGAAACATGTCCACATCGTCCCACCCCCCAACTCGGGGTCATACTATTACAACTACAAGGGGTTCAATAGTATTGTGATGTTGGCGGTGGTGTCGGCTACTTACAAGTTCCTGTATGTGGACGTGGGGAAGAATGGCCGAATGTCAGATGGTGGAGTCATCGCCCAGACCGAGTTCTACAGACGTCTCCAGAATGGCAGCTTGGGCTTGCCACCTCCAGAAGACAATGCGGAAGGACTCCCATTCATCTTAGTTGCGGATGAAGCATTTGCGCTGGGGGACCATCTTATGCGGCCATTCCCTATGAGGACCCTCACCCCGGACCAGAGGGTTTTTAATTACCGGCTGGCCAGAGCCAGAAGAGTGGTGGAAAATACGTTTGGAATAATGGCCAGACAGTTCCGCCTATTTCTTAGAACGATACACATGGCGGAATACAAACTGAATCACATCATCCTGTCTTGCTGTGTTTTCCACAACTTTTTAAGGAGAAATTCTTTAAACTATGCTGCCTCAGTTGGGCCTGAGGCCGGAATTCATATTAATGAACCAACGCTGACAGCGCTTGAAATTGGCTGTCCTGGCTTGCCCTCCCCAGAGTGCCCGCGAGGTCCATATAATATACATGGAATACTTTGCGGGTAGGGGGGCCATCGATATGCCAGACAATGTCTGAGACATTTTTTAAATAAAAATATATTTGAAACTAAGGCTGGGAAAAAAATCGATTTAAATCTTGAATCGAGTTGAGAGATCAAATCGATTCAAAATTTAAGCAAATCGATTTTTTTTTTCACCGCGCCGGTCCCGAGGCGCTGCGGGCATGAGTTTTTAGGCGAGGCCGCGGCTTCGGCCTAGTCCGCGGCTACGGCCGGACGCCGCGGACTAGGCCGAAGCTGCGGCCTCGCCTAAAAACTCATGCCCGCAGCGCCTCCGGACCTGCGCGGACACCGCGCCGGGCCTGAAGAGCTGCGGGCAAGGAGTTTTTAGGTGAGGCCGCGGCTTCGGCCTAGTCTGCGAGGCCGGACGCCACGGACTAGGCCGAAGCCGCGGCCTCGCCTAAAAGCTCATGCCCGCAGCGCCTCAGGACCGGCGCGGTTTCCAAAAAAAAAAAAAAACTCGATTCGAATCGTGAATCGAGTTTTTTTTAAGAGAATCGAAGATTTTTTTTTTAAAGAAAATCTCCCAGCCCTATTTGAAACTGAAAAAATATTTGCTTTGATTTCCTGCTTGGCTTTCTTTTAGCTGTCTCCTCGGTTATCTTTTATTAATGTTATATTTTTTCGGCCTCTTTCTTCAACAGTGCAAACGACATTTCGTTGACACATGAGGTGACAATCTCTTCTTCGGCTAAGTATTCTAATTATGTTGTGGGTCTGCTACACACACAAAGGGGACATTCACAGCATATTACAAGCATGGTAATTAGGGAATGAGGAAAGAAATACAATATATTATCAAACATTAAAGACAATAAAATGTGATATAAAAGGATAAAAATCTTACCTTCATATACTCCTTCTGCAGGACCTGTATGATGGCAGAACAGGTCTCTGGGATAATGATCCCCAGAGCCTGGGGGGAGATGCCTGTTGAGAACTTTAAGTCCTGCAGACTTCTCCCTGTGGCCAAATACCGCAGGGTAGCGACCAATCTCTGCTCCGGAGTGATGGCTTGCCTCATGCAGGTATCCTGCCTGCTAATATAGGGGGTCAGCGAAGCCAACAAACGTTGAAACACGGGGTCCGTCATCCTGAGAAAGTTCCTGAAATCATCAGGATTATTCTCACGGATCTCACGGAGCAAAGGCATATGAGAGAACTGGTCACGCTGAAGCAACCAATTCTTGGTCCATGAACTCCTCCCCACCCTGTTCATGGACTGGACTTGTGTCAAGGTCAGGACCCCAACACCAAGCCCCCGCACAGCACGAACTCTACGAGGAGTACGCATACGAAACATGGCTAGAAAACGGTCGGCTGCTCAGAACGAAGTAACAGAACGCACTGAAGAACAGCAAGGCCTGTGAAGAGCGACCTGAAAAACCGCAACGAGCAGGCAAGATCACACAGAAAGCTCTGATACGAACTGACTGCACGCACTGAAGAGCAGATACAAATCCACAAGCACAAACTGAACGGCAGAAAATGATCTGAAAGCCACGAGTCTGAAAAAACGTGAATCGTCTCTCACCAAACTTTTACTAACACGAGATTAGCAAAAGGAGCCCAAAGGGTGTCGCACTTGGTTCTGAACCGGCCTTTTCTAGTCTCGCCGTACGTAGTGTACGTGACCGCGTGGTTGGCGATCGGAAATTCCGACAACTTTGTGCGACCGTGTGTAGGCAAAACAAGTTTGAGCCAGCATCCGTCGGAAAAAATCCTAGGATTTTGTTGTCGGAATGTCCGAACAAAGTCCGACCGTTTGTACGCCCTATTAGTCTCACAATGTACATCTGTCAGAGGGAATTATTTTTTCTTAATGAAAGTGTAGTTACTCTTTGGACACAGTTTACTTTCCTACACAGTTTCTTTTTAATATTTATTTTCCTACATACATTTTGAAGAGATTGGCTTTTTTTTTTAAATCTCTCAGCGGGGGTTGTTAGATATAGTATAAAAACAACCCAACAATGGTTAACATATCAGCACAAAAGGACTGCTCTAAAAAGTTGCACAAGGGGGAGATGTTTGAAAAGCTCCAGATATAATCAGATATGTATTTATTTCTGACTGTGCAATTAATTAATAATCACTGGAAACCAACCAAACCAGCAGGCCTCTCAGCTTCTGTATCTTGGAGATGTAGGTATTTTTATCAATTTTTCCGTCTCTGGCATTATTATTCTCATTTGTTTTGATATATTTTTTCTGTTTTTGATCTTCAAGTACAAATTAAGTTACAGACGTATTTTATTAATTTCATATGCAATAGCTCTTAAAATGAACAGATAGCATGAACTATTGCCAGATATGTCATGTTTGATTACAGTAAAAAAAGAGAAGAAACTAAGTGGTCTGACCAACATAAAAAGCATGAATAATCTCTAATAATATTCTCTGGAGAATTTGACAGGCCTGACCATGAACAGTGTCTTAAGTGATGCCATTTGTAGCTTATAAAAATAGAACTGAAGAAGGCATGACCAGCTGTTAGAAATAAAATGGCCTTGCTTACTAAAATCCAGTCACCAAAGCTGGAGTTTTTCTGTGTGTCAAAAGGGCACTTATTTTAAGTTCTCTCTTACATTAACCGCTTCCCGACCGCCGCACACCGATTTACGTTGGTAGAATGGCACGGGTGCGCAAAAGGGGCATACCCGTGCGTCCCTTCGTAATCCCAGGCTAGCGGGTGCACGCACACCACCGGCGGAATGTGCATGTGCCAGCTGTGCACCGCGGGAGTTTACCCGCGGGTCCCGTGGACTCGATGTCTGCCGGTGGCCTGCGATCACGACAAGGAGAGGCAGAACGGGAAAATGCCTATGTAAACAAAGAATTTCCCTGTTCTGCCTAGTGACATGACAAAGATCTTCTGTTCCCTGTCATCGGGAGGAGTGATCTCGGTCATGTCCTAGGTAGCCCATCCCCCCTACAGTTAGAACATGCTGAGGGAGCCCATTTATCCCCTTGATTGCCCCCTAGTGTTTAACCCCTTCCCTGCCAGTGACATTTACACAGTAATCAGTGGCTATTTTTAGCTCTGATCGATGTATAAATGTCAATGGTCCCAAAATAGTGTCAAAAGTGGGACAAGGAGACACTCTTGAGAGTACAGACAGGGAGGCAGCACACCCCGAATCTAGAATTACAAAAACAAAGAATCCCCCTAATGGGGCTTTATTGCAGCCAATAGTATATGAAGAGCAAAATGCAAAAAAGGTGTTGTGATGGCTATTTTAATTTTTGATATAGCAATTACTGACAACAAAGGTTTGGAACATGAACTTAAATCCAAAGATGAAAAATAGGAAAGAATGCCAATATCAGAGGGCAGTGTACAATAAAATTACATCACAGGCAACAGTAATACAATAGCACAAAGATGTTGGTTGTGTGCGATCCTGACGCGTTTCGACCCCAATGGGTCTTCTTCAGAGGATGGATATGTATAAAAACTGTAAAAGTGTAAACATGTGTCAAGCAATTACAAACCAAAAAAAAGAATATATAAACAGTTCCATATGGTATATCTTTAACAGTCATGATGTACTCGATGGTTACAGGTGGCCATAATGTGAAGGGGTATCCCTCTTAATGTATCCCCGATGTCCTAGTGGGTGGGCCAGTCACAAGGGGAGCGAGTGCCACCCACACGTCTTACAAGGAATCACACACTGTATATCCTCTAAGGGGGTGGAGGGAGAGGAGGGGGTATACACTGCACCTGCGATAAAATTACAATGTATATATTGAGTGGCGGGTTCCAAAATAGGATTTGTACGGTAAAAGAGACAAAGGGGAAATGTATCTATTGGCTATTACAGTATAGAGGGTTCTAGCTAAATGACGGGCAAGGCGGGGTGACGAAGCCATGCAAGAGGGAAGACAACAAGGATGACAAGTGTGAGGGAAAAAAGTGGAGGAAGGAAAGTGAGGAAAAGCAAGAAAGGAAAAGATGAGTGATGAACGGGGATGGGATGGGGAAGAAAAGGGAAGGAGCGGTGGGAAAGGTATGGTAGGGTGAGGGAAAACATATATAATGCATGGGTCGACTCTCAAATCACGTCCGTATGTGTATGAAAACTGAGACTACGTGTGAGTGTCGGGGAGGCCCATAAAGGGGCCAAAATGAGTGGAAAAGTGAAAAAGTGAAAAACCAAAGGTGAACGTGAACCAAACAAAACAAAGAAAAACCCCCAAGCAGGTGTAGGTAGGTGAGTGACATGTGAGAAGAGCATATGAGGTGGGAAAAGTAGGTGAGGGGGCATAAGAATTGGTGTGAAAACAATAAGGTCACAGATCAAATAATCAAAAATAATCCATAATATCACAGGATGTTGAGCAGGTAAATCAAAATTTCTGACAAGATGAAAAGGAGATATCACACTAGTGGAGTGAACCAAGCATAGTGAACGCAGTGGAAAGGTGTATAGATCAATAGAGAATATGTACTTACCACCAAGTGGGATGATAAGGCGGCACAGAAGCGTCCAGTGGAAACAATTAATCCAACTGGACCTTCCATGTTGCCAACCTAATATGTAGAGAGACTAATTTGCCTAAATATCCCGCAGGTGCAGGTGTCCCTCCCCCTCCATCCATTCCCCCATGAGGGGAGAGCGACGCGGTAACCGCGCCCGTGGTGTGACTCCCTCGGCGTTCCGGAAGAGGGAATCTCCCGGATCCACCATCACCCCCGCCGCAACTGCGTAGACGCCGTGACGTCATGCGCACGCCCGTGGTATCGCGCGTGCGCGGGAGGCCAAGACGTCCGGAGGGGATCCGGAACGCCGCTGGCAGGGATAGAGATAGCGTCCACCTGGTGGACGCTTGGAGAGACGCAGGACCCTTTGCGCCTCCCCACCCTGCCAGGAAAGCATGTGTGTCACAGCTCCACCCCCCGAGCGACCCAGCCCACCCGGGCCACTGGATGGTGGCTAGGACATGAAGAGGGGGGAAGAGGGGGAAGTCATAAAAATGGTTATAGGGCCATCAATGGGTTATACTATCGTGTGTTGGCAATGACATACATATAGTTAACACTGCCCCTCATAATCATGGAAAAAGTTGGGTACAGTAAATAAGATGTAGCCACCAAAACAACACAAAAACAAATAATTTTTCAAAAGAAAAAGAAAAACAGTGAACTGATTGGTGTGTCAAACAACATCCCTGCAAAAACAAAATTTAGAAATGGTGTAGAATCCCATGGGTTGTATCATGAGTTGCTGGGAAATGCAAAATTGTATTTACTGTAGTTCAAATGTCCAACTAAGTACATTGGATAACAAGAGATTCTTGGATAATGTGTCTGTACATTGGGGAAGCATTTTAATCAGCATGTACAATCCCATGGGAAAAAAAGTTCCAAAATTGAAGTAGCATACATCTATTCCTAGGGATGGGTCTCAAGGTCTTACTGCCAAGGCAGGTCCTCACAAGAGGAGGTAATACCTGCCAGAGAAGACCCTCACGGGGCCGTTGTGCGGCAGTTCACAGTTTTGTCTGGACTCGAGTGTCAAAGCAGCGGGGGGAGGGGTGTTTAATCACCCAAATTTTAACAATAGGACAAGGAGACACTCTTGAGAGTACAGACAGGAAGGCTGCACACCCCGAATGTAGAATTACAAAAACAAAGAATCCCCCTAATGGGGCTTTATTGCAGCCAATAGTATATGAAGAGCAAAATGCAAAAAAGGTGTTGTGATGGCTATTTTAATTTTTGATATAGCAATTACTGACAACAAAGGTTTGGAACATGAACTTAAATCCAAAGGTGAAAAATAGGAAACAATGCCAATATCAGAGGGCAGTGTACAATAAAAGTACATCACAGGCAACAGTAATACAATAGCACAAAGATATTGGTCGTGTGCGATCCTGACGCGTTTCGACCCCAATGGGTCTTCTTCAGAGGATGGATATGTATAAAAACTGTAAAAGTGTAAACATGTGTCAAGCAATTACAAACCAAGAAAAAGAATATATAAACAGTTCCATATGGTATATCTTTACCAGTCACGATGTACTCGATGGTTACAGGTGGCCATAATGTGAAGGGGTATCCCTCTTAATGTATCCCCGATGTCCTAGCGGGTGGGCCAGTCACAAGGGGAGCGAGTGCCACCCACACGTCTTACAAGGAATCACACACTGTATATCCTGTAAGGGGGTGGAGGGAGAGGAGGGGGTATACACTGCACCTGCAATAAAATTACAATGTATATATTGAGTGGCGGGTTCCAAAATAGGATTTGTACGGCAAAAGAGACAAAGGGGAAATGTATCTATTGGCTATTACAGTATGTGTCAAAAGTGTCTGATCTGTCCACGGCAATGTCACAGTCCCGAAAAAAATCGCAGATCACTGCCATTACTATTAAAAAAAAAAAAATTATAATAAAAATGCCATAAATCTATCCCTTATTTTGTAGACGCTATAACTTGCGCAAACCCATCAATATACACTTATTGCGATTTTTTAACCAAAAATATGTAGAAGAATACATATCAGCCTGAACTGAGAAAGAAATTTGTTTTTTTATAAGTTTTTTGGGGATATTTATTATAGCAAAAAAGTAAAAAATATTGCTTTTTTTTCTAAATTGTCAGTCTTTTTTTGTTTATAGCACAAAAAATAAAAACCGCAGAGGTGATCAAATACCACCAAAAGAAAGCTCTATTTATGGGGAAAAAAAAGGATGTAAATTTTGTTTGGGTACAACGTTGCACGACCACTCAATTGTCAGTTAAAGCGAAGCAGTGCCGAATCGCAAAAAATGCTCTGGTCATTAGGCGATAAAATCTTCCGGGGCTGAAGTGGTTAAACACATAGTAGATTCAAAGGGAGAAATGAAAAAATATTGTCCCTCAAGACAGAAACAGATATAAATGTAAATGCATTAAACTAGACCTAGCAACAGATATCATTTTCATGTTGAGTAATATGTAATACGTGCATGTATTTATTATCTAAAACAGACCACAAAACTTATAACAATAATACCTTTGTACCCCTTACTCTACAGAAGGCCAGCATGATCTTTGTTCAGGCACCATCTAGGTGCATATATAGTGTAGCGCTAATTATAACCAATTAATTTAAAATTGTAGTATTGCATACACAAAAAAACAAAACAAAATAACAAAATAAATGCATATATCCCAAATTTTGGTGTGAGACACCCTGGCAGATATCTATTAAATGTGAAGAAAAAGTTTTGAAGAAAAAGTTTTTCTTCAACACTTTTTCTGCAAAACTTTTTTTTCAACTTTTTTTTCACATTTAATAGATATCTGCCAGGGTGTCTCACACCAAAATTTGGGATATATGCATTTATTTTGTTATTTTGTTTTGTTTTTTTTGTGTATGCAATACTACAATTTTAAATTCATTGGTTATAATTAGCGCTACACTATATATGCACCTGTTCCTTTTACAAATTTCCTTGTTTGTTGTGTGAGCTGCTATTGAATTGAGTAAGTGCAGAGTTTTTATTTTATTTTATTGCAGGCACCATCTAGGGCCAGCACCAACGTTTTGGACTAATTTAATGTTCCCAAATTACACGTAATCAAGGTGCATTTGAAGAAGCCTTTGTGTTCTAAACTGTATATCCATGTTAACCTACATAAATCAGCTCTGTTTCTTACCTTGACTTGCCAGAAAATTACAATGTCCAGTATGAGTGAGTGATGACGAGTTGTAGGAGAGTGTCTTCAGAAAACTGGTAGTATTATTATTCCAAGATTGCTTTATGACCTAGATATGCAGTTTGTTTAACATACTGTTTATATTGTGGCATGTTTGAAATTCAAGCAAGAAGATGCCAGCATAACAAAGGGCAACAAGCAGTATGTATTGCAAATACCACCATGCTACTACAACTAAAATAGTGACAAAGGCAATGCAATATAACCACAAAAAAGTTATTTAGAGTAATTACAAAATGATCACGGGCCTGCTGCTAGACACTGATATGTGTTCCCACACCAAACAAAATATAATACAAAAAAGTGTAGCGTTGACCATTATTTGCTCATTAATTGTGAAAACCTCCTATACAAAGTGTAAGTAGTGGTGGACACCTCCTATACAGATAACAAAGTGATAATCATTCCCCATAACAAGATTAATTAGCAAACCCAACTGCAATGGTAAACCAGGTGTTTCAGTAAAAATGTACATTGTATCTTGTGGCATATACCTTATAAATGAAAAATAACCTATACATGCACAAAATTAAAGAAAGTAAAAAGTATTATGATGAACAAAAAATAAATTGTATATTTTAATTGATAAAGTGCATGCAGTGAATAGTGCTGGAAACCTCCTTAAATGAATAGTGATGTGCATGACATACATATAAATAGAAGTCCATGTCAGACTTAGTAGTATGCTGTTTGCATGAAAAGCAACAGCACCACATGATATCCACCACTAGCAGTAGTATGCACTCACCTCCACATATGACCTAAAGTTAGGTTACTAAACAACTTACCCCACCGGGGGTTGAATGCACTGGTATGGGATTTCCTCAGATTCACCAACCCCTTCTCCTCCAGTGACATGGATCCTCAAACATTCACAGCTCAAATAGAATCAAAGATAGCCCATCATCACGTTTTACCATAATAAAAGACTAGATTCTTATGAAAACCCAAAATATACACTTACATGGACAAGTGCAAATTTCTAACTGTGCACATGGATATATGATTTGTAGGTATACAGTGTGCCAACCCTTTAAAAAGCTTTAAGAAATTGGCATCACCTTCCAACAATGCATAACAACCTCAGTTCTGGTTGAGTGTGATGACATCATTGACTTTGTGACCAATGTGTTTCGTCACTCGTCACGTGGCTTACTCAAGGAGAAGGAGTCACATCGCCATCTTACTTCTTTATATATCAGATAATTCTGTAGAATGTATTGCTAGGCAAATGCCACCATTTTGCCAAACACTAAGGGACCAGAATACTAGCAGGAGATATATTGCCAACCAGGACAATCAAATTTATAATAATTTAATAGAAATACATATTAACCACTTCAATACAGGGCTTTTATACACCCTTCCTTCCCAGACCAATTTTTAGCGTTCAGCGCTCTCACACTTTGAATGGCAATTAGTCATGCTACACTGTACCCAAACCAAATTTTTATCATTTTTTTCTCACAAACATAGCTTTCTTTTGGTGGTATTTAATCACTGCTGTTTTTTTTTTTTTTTTTGCAATATAAGTGAAAAAAGAGAGAAATTTTTGAAAAAAAACCACTTTTTTTTAGTTTCTATTGTAAAATTTTGCAAATAAGTAATTTTTCTTCATAAATTTGGGCCAAAATGTATACTGCTACATATCTTTAGTAAAAATAACCCAAATTAGTGTATATTATTTGGTCTCTGTGAAAGTTATAGAGTCTACAAGCTAGGGTGCAAATCATTGAAAAATCTGATCACACCTGATGTACCTCATTTCTTGAGGCCCTAACAAGCCAGAAAAGTACAAATACCCTCCAAATTACCCCTTTTTGGAAAGCAGACATTCCAAGGTATTTAGTAAGAGGCATGGTGAGCTTTTTGAAGTTGTAATTTTTTCACACAATTCTTGGAAATTTTTTTTTTTTTGCACAAAATTGTCATAATAACAAGTTATTTCTCTCACACAGCACATGCATACTTGCAATGACACCCCTAAATACATTCTGCTACTCCTCCTGAGTATAGTGATACAACATGTGTGAGACTTTTACACAGCCTGGCCATATACAGAGGTCTAACATCCAACTAGCACCGTCATGCCTTTTACGAGCATAAATTGCACATCTCATTTGATGACAACCTATCACACTTTTGAAGGCCCTGGAGCACCAGGTCAATGGAAACGCCCACAAAATTACCCCATTTTGGGAAGCTAACACCCCAACATATAATGGGGCATAATGAGTCTTTTGAACGGTTCATTTTTTTCCAGTAGTTTTTGGAATATGTGGGAAAAAAATGAAAACGCATTTTTTTAATACAAAGTTGTCCATTTATAAGATATTTCCAACACATAGCATGTACATAGCAAAACTGACACCCCAAAATACATTCTGCTTCTCCTCCCGAGTATGGTGATACCACATGTGTGAGACTTTTACACAGCCTGGCCACATACAGAGGCCCAACATTGAAGTAGCACCGTCAGGCGTTCTACATGCATAAATTACACATCTCATTTCTCAACCACCTATTACAGTTTTGAAGACCCTGGAGCACCAGGACAATGGAAACGCCCACAAAATGACCCAATTTTGGAGAGCTAACACCCTAACGTATAATCTATGAGGCATAATTAGTCTTTTGAATGGTTAATTTTTTCCCGAAGTTTTTGGAAGCTGTGGAAAAAAAATAAAAACGCATTTTTTTTTACACAAAGTTGTCCATTCATAAGATATTTCCAACACATAACATGTACATAGCAAAAATGACACCCCAAAATACATTCTGCTACTCCTCCTGAGTATGGCGATACCAAATGTGTGAGACTTTTACACAGCCTGGCCACATACAGAGGCCCAACATTGAAATAGTAGCTTCAGGCATTCTGGGAGCATAAATTACACATCTCATTTCTCAACCACCTATTACAATTTTGAAGGCCCTGGAGCACCAGGACAATGGAAACGCCCACAAAATGACCCCATTTTGGAGAGCTAACACCGTAACGTATAATCAATGAGGCATAATTAGTCTTTTGAATGGTTAATTTTTTTCCCGAAGTTTTTGGAAACTGTGGAAAAAAAATAAAAACGCATTTTTTTTTACACAAAGTTGTCCATTCATAAGATATTTCCAACACATAGCATGTACATAGCAAAAATGACACCCCAAAATACATTCTGCTACTCCTCCTGAGTATGGCGATACCAAATGTGTGAGACTTTTACACAGCCTGGCCACATACAGAGGCCCAACATTGAAATAGCAGCTTCAGGCATTCTGGGAGCATAAATTACACATCTCATTTCTCAACCACCTATTACAATTTTGAAGGCCCTGGAGCACCAGGACAATGGAAACACCCACAAAATGACCCCATTTTGGAGAGCTAACACCCTAACGTATAATCAATGAGGCATAATTAGTCTTTTGAATGGTTAATTTTTTTCCCGAAGTTTTTGGAAACTGTGGAAAAAAAATGAAAACGCTTTTTTTTTTACACAAAGTTGTCCATTCATAAGATATTTCCAACACATAGCATGTACATAGCAAAAATGACACCCCAAAATACATTCTGCTACTCCTCATAAGTATGGCGATACCAAATGTGTGAGACTTTTACACAGCCTGGCCACATACAGAGGCCCAACATTGAAATAGCAGCTTCAGGCATTCTAGGAGCATAAATTACACATCTCATTTCTCAACCACCTATTACAATTTTGAAGGCCCTGGAGCACCAGGACAATAGAAACGCCCACAAAATGACCCCATTTTGGAAAGCTAACACCCCAACGTATAATCTATGAGGCATGATTAGTCTTTTGAATGGTTCATTTTTTTCCCAAAGTTTTTGGAAACTGTGGAAAAAAAATGAAAACGCATTTTTTTTTACACAAAGTTGTCCATTCATAAGATATTTCCAACACATAGCATGTACATAGCAAAAATGACACCCCAAAATACATTCTGCTACTCCTCCTGAGTATGACGATACCAAATGTGTGAGACTTTTACACAGCCTGGCCACATACAGAGGCCCAACATTGAAATAGCTTCAGGCATTCTAGGAGCATAAATTACACATCTCATTTCTCAACCACCTATTACAGTTTTGAAGACCCTGGAGCACCAGAACAATGGAAACGCCCACAAAATGACCCCATTTTGGAAAGCTAACACCCCAACATATAATCTATGAGGCATAATTAGTCTTTTGAATGGTTCATTTTTTTCCCGAAGTTTTTGGAATATGTGGAAAAAAAATGAAAACGCATTTTTTTTTTATACAAAGTTTTCCATTTATAAGATATGTCCAACACACAGCATGTACATAGCAAAAAAGGACACCCCAAAATACATTCTGCTACTCCTCCTGAGTCTGGCGATACCACATGTGTGAGACTTTTACATAGTCTGGCCACATACAGAGGCCCAACATCCAAGTAGCACTGTCAGTTGTTCTAGGAGCATACATTACACACATATTCCTGCCAACCTATCACATTGTTGAAGGCCCTTCATATTTCTAACACATAGCATGTACTGTACATACCAATTACAAACCAAAATACATTCTGCTGAGTAAAGGGTAAAGAAAAGATTACCTGCGGTTTTAGTAGTGCAGTGGTCCACAGAGAAGAGCATCGGTCCAGGCAGCAGGCAGGAACGTGGACAGCGACAGCAAAACGGGCAGCAGGCAGGAATAGTCAGTACAGGTAGAGATGTCAGCACAGCCAAAGCATTAGTCCAGATAGCAGGCAGGGATGTGGTCAACAGCAGCAAAAGGGTCAAAGGATCGTCCATGCAGCAGGCAGGAATACTGTCCATAGTTAGTACATGCAGCAGGCAGAGGTATGGTAAGCACAGCCAGAGTATTTGTCCAGGGAGCAGGCAGTACCATCAAGCTTAGGGCATCGGTCAGGAAAGAATGGGGACAGGGGTAGAGGCTTCTTCCACCCAAATCGCTTTGAAACCTCCGGGCAACCAGACCCTGTTATGGGAACACAGAAAACCAAAAACTGGTTTTCTGAACTCCGAACACAATTCTGGAGCCCCTCACATATGTGAGACCCCTGTGTAGCAGGGTGAAAGATCAATCCAAGGGGCAGGCAACAGGCCGAGGTCAGTGCAGGTAAAAGGCAGAAATAGACTGTAGGCAGAGGCATAGTCGATACAGTCCAGGGTCAGTTCACGGGAAAGGCAAAAACATGGCGGAAAAACAATGCAGACTGTAGGCAGAGGCATAGTTGAGAAACAGGCCAGGGTCGGTTCACATGGAAGGCAATGATATGGTTGTTTGAGGAAGGGAAATATTCAGGACAGAAATTAAAAACGGGGAAATGGCAGTATTAGAAATATGGACTAATAATTTTCCAGAGTGTGATATCGCCTGAAGCATTCACTGATGCAAAGGCCAGGTTGGGAGGGAGAGTCGGTACAATGGAAGCTGGTATCTTTCCTAATTCCTTTTTTGGTGCACACCTGACATTTTTTTTGGCGTCGTCTTCCGGATCCTGTTGGTGGAATATGGTCCGGGAAATGGCGCTCATGTAGTCTGCTGACAGAATCGGAGCGAATGCTTTCTGGGGGGGATACTTGCTGATAAATCAGGGCAGTGACAATGTCTTCAATAAACTTTATGAAGGTGGTGGGTGTTTCTGTTGATTTTTGGTAGATTATGAAATTAAATGAAAAAAGTAAATTGCGACTTTTTTGTACCAGAGATTTTCTTGTTGAAAGATAGGGCTGCAACAACTGATCGTTTAAATCCACCCCCATGTATTTATTGTACTCAGTGATACAGGTAGGCTTGCGAACGGTACCGCATCTTTTGTGAAGTTCCACTGAGGTGTCATCGTGGATGGTGGACATGATGTACACATCTTTTCTATCCCTCCACTTCACAGCCAACACTTCTTCATTCCTCAAGCTTGTCGATTCCCCTCTTTGAATGTTTGTGGTGACAAGACGCTGTGGGAAGCCCTTTCAGTTTTTTCTTGTTGTACCACAGGCCAAAGTTTGCTTGAGATATAGGTGGCGGAGAAGGGGCAAACTAGTGTAATAGTTGTCCATGTAAATATGGTACCCCTTTTGGAGGAGTGGGAATGCCAACTCCCAAACAATTTTCCCACTTATTCCCATGTACGAGGGACACTCAGGGGGCTGGAGCTGAGAATCTTTGCCTTCGTACATGCGGAATGAATGCACATAACCAATGGCGCTTTCACAAAGCTTGTTAAGCTTCAAGCCGTACCTCGCCCTCTTACTGGGGATATATCGCTTGATTCCCGGCCGGCCTGTGAAATGCACCAGGGATTCGTCCACAAATATGTTTTTGTCAGGGACATAAACTTCGGCAAACTTCTGGGAAAAAAAATTAATTAGGGGCAAACTTTATATAGTTTGTCAAAGTTTGGGTGATTTCGGGGTGGGGGGGGCACTGTGAGTTGTCACTGAAATGCAAGAAGCGCATTATGATTTCATATCGGGACCTGGACATGGCTGATGAAAAAACTGGCATATGGTGGATGGGTTTGGTCGACCAATACTTATGAATTTCAATTTTCAATTTTAGCTCCACTACTGTTTAGGGGTCGCCATTCAAAAGGGCGGGCATAGCTGGAGCTGGGGTTGGTTGCAATGAATTGTTGGGCAAAGAGATTAGTTTGGTCCACGATTCCTTGAATGAATACGTCAGGGAAAAATAAATTTTAAAAATCCATTTGTGAAAAACCTGCAATGTTGAGCTGCACACCTCGCTGTGCTGTAAAAGGGGGGATCGTGGCTGACCCTGTGGTAGAAGGCAGCCACAATGGGTTTGCCAAGGAATCTGGAAGATGGGTTTGGGCCCTACTTCTTTGGTGTGCACTTGTGCTAGGCCTTTCCTCCTGGGGTCTAGCAGCGCTTGTACTGGGCCCCTCCTCCTGGGGTCTACCGCCACTGGCATTGCTGGTAGCTGCCTGGTGTTCAGACCGTTGTCTTTTTGGATGGACTGCTTCCTCCTCTGATTCGGATCCTGACGTGCTGCCTTCGGGGGGGCTCATATTCCGAACCAGAACCATAATCTGAACTGAGCGGTGAGAGCTCCCCGTTGCTCTCATCGGTCAGACTCAGTATTTGGTATGCCTCTTCTGGGGTGTACACCTTTCTGGACATAGTGACTGACTGGCTGTATGTACTCTGGTGGCAGGTACTCCGGTGGCAGGTTTTGAGGTGGCGGGTACTCTGGTGGCAGGTGGTGAGGTGGCGGGTACTCTGGTGAGGTGGCAGGTACTCTGGTGGCAGGTGGTGAGGTGGCAGGTACTCTAGTGGCAGGTACTCTGGTGGCCAGTGGTGAGGTGGCAGGTACTCTGGTGGTGAGGTGGTCGGTACTCTGGTGGCAAGTACTCTGGTGGCAGGTACTCTGGTGGCAGGTGATGAAGTGGCGGGTACTCTGGTGGCGGGTACTCTGGTGGCAGGTGGTGAGGTGGCGGGTACTCCTGATGGACAGGTACTCCTGATGGACAGGTACTCTAGATGACAGGTACTCTAGATGACAGGTACTCTAGATGACAGGTACTCTAGATGACACGTACTCCTGATGACAGGTACTCTAGATGACAGGTACTCCTAATGACAGGTACTCTTTATTTAGGGGGGGCAATCTGGGCACAGTAGTACATTTATACTAGGTAACTCACTGTTAGCTGATCTCTTCTCCTCACACTGGATCGGTGTGTGAGGAGAAGAGCCCAGCAACAGCAGTTACTCACAGTGTTTGTGTTTAAATTAGTGACCGGCTGTGATTGGACACAGCCGGTCATGTGGTGAAGAGCCATGTCATTGGCTACAGTGATCGGGGCTGAGCTGTATCCAGGGGAAAGGCCTCAGCCCCGATCACCGCTCTGCGCGCCACCGGAGGCACTAGGAGAGACGATACACACCGCTTCCCAATGCCGCTCTGCATTGACAGATCTGCCGCTCCCGACGCTCCGCTGCCCGCCGCCGCCACTTCAATACCCCCATCAGGGAACGGCTGTGTCCCGAGGGACACAACGGTACCCCGATCGCCGCTCTGCGGGGGCCAGCAGTAGCGACAGAAAGCCAAGGCCGTCATGTGACGTCCACCCAGGATGGGAGATCCCATCTGTGGACGTCATTTGACTATGGCCGGGTATTGAAGTGGTTAAAGGATATTATAAATAGCCAAATCTGTTAATAAATACCAAGACACAAAGAATTTAAAGGGCCAATGTTTGTAATTCACACAGGTCTAATACAGTGCCTTGAAAAAGTATGCATACCCCCTGATATTTTCCACATTTTGTCATGTTACAACCAAAAACATAAATGTATTTTATTGGGATTTTATGTGACAGACCAACACAAAGTGGCACATAATTGTGAAGTGAAAGGAAAATGATAAGTTAGGGGTATCAGAGTAAAAGGGGCTGAATAAAAATGCATGCCACACTTTTCAGATATTTATTTGTAAAAAAAAAATGTGAAAACCATTTATCATTTTTCTTCCACTTCACAATTATGAACCACTTTGTGTTGGTCTATCACATAAAATCCCAATAAAATACATTTACGTTTTTTGGTTATAACATGACAAAACATGGAAAATTTCAAGGAGTATGAATACTTTTTCAAGGCACAGTATATCCAGACCCGGCCAGAAAATCATCCAAAAAATGATTGTAACTATATGGAAACATGAATAAATAAGATAAAATCACAATTTAAGAGCACATAAAAAACACTGTTGTGAATGTGATGATTATGTCTGTTGCAAAAGGCCAAGAAGCCGTATTAATAAAACAACCCATCATATACAGTATGTTGCAAAGAGAATAGATACTGTATGGAAGAGTAAAATCTTTCTGCTACCAATGTTCAACGATAAACAGAGATAATGACGTTTCCAAGGAAATAAAATCAGACTAGCTGTTAGGCAGAATTATTAGTATTCATTAAAGGCAGTTAAGAGACTAAAGACCTTGTCACGGAAACTGGAAATTCAGATTTATAGAACTATAGGCAGGCCTTTTGCTATGTATGCAGTGGAGTCTGGGTACCAAAAAAAAAACAGATATGGATGGATTTAGCCAGTGGGAAAGAAGGGTTTTATGTAAGATCATAAAACAGTCATGAAACTCCTGTAGTGGCAATGAATATATAAAGCCAATGTGGTAGAATTGCTAAAGGCAAATAGGCAGTTCACTTTGCGAGGGAAGTTGAACTTTGCTCAAATCATCCCAAACTGGTTTCTTAAACATGACAATGTGTGCTCCAATGGCCCCCACAGTCACCAAATCTCAATCCTTTAGAGCACCTTTGGGATGTGGTGGAACTGAAGATTCACTTCATGGATGTGCAGCGCACAAATCTGCAACAACTGCATGATGTTATCATGTCAATATGGACCAAAATCTCTGAGGATTTGTTGAATCTATGCCATGAAGCATTAAGGCAGTTCTGAAGACAAAAGGGGGTCCAACCTGATACTAGCAAGGTGAACCTGATAAAGTGGCAGATGAGTGAGTATATACACTGCTGAAAAGAATTGAAAGGAACACTTTGAAAACACATCAGATCTCAATGGGGAAAAATACTATGCTGGATATCTATAATTACATGAACTGGGTAATGTGTTAGGAACAAAAGGATGCCACATCATTTGATGGAAATTAAAATTATCAACCTACAGAGGGCAGAATTCAAAGACACCCTGAAAATCAAAGAGAAAAATTGATGCAGCAGGCTAGTCCGTTTTGCTGAAATTTCATTGCAGCAACTCAAAATGGTACTTAGTAGTTTGTATGGCCCCCACGTGCTTGTATGCATGCCTAACAATGTTGAAGCATGCTCCCAATGAGACGACGGATTGGGTCCTGGGGTATTTCCTCCCAGATCTAAACCTGGGCATAACTAAGCTCCTGAACAGACTGAGGTGCAACCTGGCAGCGTTGGATGGACCGAAACATACTGTAGTGTCCCAGAGGTGTTTTATTGCATTTAGGTCAGATGAGCATGGGGCCCATCCAATGGTATCAAATTGTTTATTAACCACTTGCCGCCCGCCCTATTACAAAAAGACGGCGGCAAAGTAGTTTGAAAATCCTGACCGGACGTCAAATGACAGCCGCCAGGATGCGTCGCTATTGCACACCCCGGGGTGTGCGCACCACGTGATAGGGGATGACGCTTGTCCCTCGGACACAGTGCATCCCCGATCAGGATAAACAGCCAATGAAGTTGGCTGTTAACCATGTGATTGGCTGTGTCCAATAACAGCCTGTCACATGTCAAAACAAACCGCGTTTGCACCTAATGCGCGCCGACGGGTGCGCGCTTCCCGATGGTGCGTGTCCCTTGGACATAGCCCCATCCCGATCAGGGTAAACAGCCACCATGTGATCCCCTGTGTCCTTTCACAGTCGGTCACAGGGATCTCTCCTTCTCTCTCCTCAAACACCGATCGTGTGAGGAGAGAGAAGGAGAGATCTGATCAGTGAGCGAAACATCTTATTTTACATTTACTGTCTGCACAACACGCACCCCCCCACCAATAAAGAGAACTTGTCACAGCCCATCTGGATCTGTCAAAGCCCATCAGAACCTGTCACAGATGGGCTGTGACAGGTTCTGATGGGCTGTCAGTAGCACCGCCATCAGCACAGCCACCGCCATCAGCACCGCCATCGGTACCATCTGGATCTGACAGCCCATATGTCACACAGGCCGCCATCAGTACCACTAACAGTACCTCTATCAGTACTGCCATCAGTACCACCATCGGTATCTGACAGCCCATCTGTCACAGCCCATCTGTCACAAAGGCCGCCATCGGTACCGCCATCAGTACCACCATCGGTACCATCTGGATCTGACAGCCCATCTGTCATAGCCCATCTGTCACACAGGCCCGCCATCACTACTGCCGCACAGTCCCACCGTAAGTACCGTCACACAGGCCATCAGTAACCTGTCAGTACCATCACACAGGTCCGCCATCAGTGATCTGTCAGTAGCACCACCAATTCCGTCACACAGGCCCGCCAAAAGTACCGCCATCATGTCTAGAAGATTTATACAGCTGAGGAAGCATATAACATCCTTACCATGTCAGATGATGAGAGCAGCGGGGAGCTCTCATTATCCGATTCTGGTTCAGAATCCGAGCTAGTGGAGGGTAGTGGATCGGAGTCCGAGTCATCGGAGGAAACCGCCCCTCCTAAAAGAGTAAGGAGATCAGGACCTAGATCAGGACCAAGATCAGAGCACCTGCCTACCACCAGCAGCGCCAGAACCCAGGAAAAGGAGCCCAGTACAAGTACTGGAATTGCACATCCAGCCCAAAGAATCGGGGCCCAGTCCCACCTTCATAATGCCCTGGCAAACCCCTTATGGTTGCCTGCCAACTTAGGATCCGCTACAATCCCTCCTTTCACTGCACAGCCAGGTGTGAAGCCCAACACTTCAAATTTTTTACAATTGGACTATTTCTATTTGTTTTTCCCTGAAGATTTGTTGCAGGACATGGTGGACCAAACAAATCTCTATGCAGAGCAATTTATTGCTGCCAACCCCAATTCGTCCTCCGCCCGTATGTTCCATTGGCGACGTCTCACAGTAGACAAATTCAAATTGTTTTTGGGCCTTACTTTTAATATGGGGCTTACAAAGAACAACAAAATGCATGCCTTCTGGTCCACCCACCCCATCCACCACATGCCCATATATTCTTCTGTCATGTCCAGGACACGGTACGATATGATTTCGCATTTCCTACATTTCAATGACAATTCGCAGTGCCCTCCCCAAGATCACCCCAACCACGACAAATTATTTAAGCTTCGCCCCCTAATAAATTCTTTTTCCAAACGATTTTCTGAAGTGTTTATCCCAAAAATATTTGTGTTGCCGAATCCCTTATCCTCTTTACTGGGCGGCTGCAGTTCAAGCAGTATATCCCCAGTAAGAGAGCCAGGAACGGGTTGAAATTTAATAAATGATGTGATCGAGCCACTGGATACGTGTTTGCATTTCGTATTTATGAGGGCAAAGACTCCCAGCTCCATCCCCGTGAGTGCCCCACATATATAGGAACCAGTGGTACAATTGTGTGGGACTTTGCATACCCCCTGTTCAAAAAAGGTTACCACTTATATGTAGATAATTACTACAGCATCTTGCCCCTTTTCTGTCACCTGTATCGTGAAAAAACCCTGGCCTGCAGTACCTTCTGAAAAAATAGGAAGGGCTTCTCACAGAATTTACTAAACGTCTACAAAAGGGGGAAGCCGCATTCATGAGGAATGGGGAGGTGTTGGCCATGAAGAGGCGGGACAAGAAGGATGTTTATATAATGACTACCATTCACAATGACACCTTGGTGGAAGTTCAGAGAAGACGTGGCCCCGTAGTAAAGCTTGAATGTGTCCATGACTACAATCTGTATATGGGGGGTGGATTTAAATCATCAGATGCTACAACCATATTTGTCAACCCACAAGTCCAATTATTGGTATAAAAAAATTGCATTTCATCTGTTTCATATGGCCATGTTCCATTCATTTGTCTGCTATCAATCACCCGAAAACCAACCCATCACCTACCTCAAATATATTGATAACATTGTCACTGCCCTTATTTACCAGCAAGGATCCGCCCCAGGAAGCATTCGCTCTGATAGTGTGAGTCAACTTCATAAGCAACATTTTCCCTATAACATTCCCCCCGCAGAATGTGGAAGAAGACGCCAATAGAGATGTTGTGTATGCGCAAGTGGAGGAGCTAGAAAAGATACAAGTTATTATTGTCCCCAATGTCCCTCACAACCTGGCCTGTGTATCTGTGATTGCTTTAAAAATTATCACACATCCATCAGATATTATCCCCTTATTAGTAACAGACTGCCATTTCCCCATTTCAATTACCTGGGTGGATCATTTGCCTGCCACCATGTTTCTACCTTCCATGTTTACTGACCCTGGCCTGTTTACCAACAATGTCTCTGCCTGCCATTTTAACCACGTTTCTGACTTCCACATGCACCAACCTCAGCCTGTTTACCGACGATTCCTTTGCCTGCCGTTTTAACCATGTTTCTGACCTCCACGTGCACCAGCCTCAGCCTGTTTACCAACGATGCCTTTGCCTGCCGTTTTAACCACGTTTCTGACTTCCGCGTGTACCGATCTTGGCCTGTTAAATCGACCATGTTTTTGCCTGCCACTTGGACTGATCTTTTGCCCTTCTACTTCAGTACACAGGGGTCTCGCATATGTGAGGGGCTTCAGAATAGCGTTCTGAGTAGAGAAAATCAGTTTTTGGTTTTCTGTGTTTCCAGAACAGGGTTTGGTTGCCCGGAAGCTTCAAAGAGATTTGGGTGGGAGAAGCCTCTACCCCTGTCCCCCTGGCCCTAATTTTGATGGTCCTTCCTGCTGCCTAGACCAATACTTTGGCTCTGCTGACCATATCGCTGCCTGTAATGACCCAGGACTTTATGGACTGTGTTTCTTTCTGCTGCCTGGACCAATACTTTGGCTGTGTTGACCATATCTCGGCCTGCTGCCTCTACTGACTATGCACAGTATTTCTGCCTGGACACCTCTGCCTACTACCTGGACCAATGCTTTGGCTGTGCTGACAGTATCTCTGCCTGTACTAACAATGGACAGTATTCCTGCCTGCTGCCTGGACGATTGCTTTTGCTGTCGCTGACCACAGCCCTGCCTGCTGCCTGGACCAATGCTCTCCTCTGTGGACCATTGCACTACTAAAACCACAGGTAATCTTTTGTTATTTGGTATGTACATGTTATGTGTTAGAAATATGAAGGGCCTTCAAAAATGTGATCGGTAGTCAGGAAATTTTATGTGTAATTTATGCTCCTAGAAAGACTGGTGGTGCTATTTGGATGTTGGGCCTCTGTATATGGCCAGGCTGTGCAAAAGTGTCACACATGTGGTATCGTTAAACTCAGGAGTAGCAGAATGTATTTTGGGGTGTCATTTTTGCTATGTACATGCTATGGGTTGGAAATATTTTATAAATGGACAACTTTGTGTAAAAAAAATGCGTTTTAATTTTTTTCCCACATTTTCCGAAAACTTCTGGAAAAAAATGAACCGCTCAAAAGACTCATCATGCCTTATAGATTATACGTTGGGGTGTTTTCTTTCCAAAATGGGGTCATTTTGTGGGCGTTTCCATTGTCCTGGTGCTCCAGGGCCTTCAAAAGTGAGATAGGTCGTCATGAAATTTTATGTGTAATTTTACTCCTAGAATGCCCGAAAGTGCTACTTGGATTTTAGGCCTCTGTATGTGGCCAGGCTGTGTAAAATCTCACACATGTGGTATCACCATACTCAGGAGGAGGAGCAGAATGTATTTTTGGGTGTAGTTGCAAGTATGCGCATGCTGTGTTCAAGAAATAACCTGTCAATACAATAAGTTTGTGTAAAAAAAAAAAAAATTCTTCATTTTCCCAAGAATTGTGGGAAAAAATTACAACTTCTAAAAACTCACCATGCCTCTTACTAAATACCTTGGACTATATACTTTCCAAAAAGGGGTCATTTGGGGGGTATTTGTACTTTCCTTGATTGTTAGTATCTCAAGAAATGAGATAGGTCTTCAGTACATCAGGTGTGATTAGATGTGATCAATTTTCAGTGATTTGCACCCTAACTTGTAGACTATAACTTTCACACAGACTCCACTAATTTGAGTTATTTTTACCAAAGATATGTAGCAGTATAAATTTTGGCCCAAATGTATGAAGAAAAATGACTTATTTGCAAAATTTTACAATAGAAACGAAAAAAAATTGTTTTTTTTTTAAAATGTTTGCTCTTTTTGCACTTATATCGCAAAAAATAAAAAACCCAGCGGTGATTAAATACCACCAAAAGAAAGCTCTAATTGTGAGAAAAAAAAATGATAAAAATTTTATTTGGATACAGTGTAGCATGACAGAGCAATTGTCATTCAAAATGTGAGAGCACTGAAAGCTGAAAATGGGTCTGGGCGGGAAAGTGTAAGTGCAATGTATTGAAGTGGTAAATGCAAATTTTCCAGAAAAAATATATTAAAATTAATTTTAGTGCAAAACCACACCATATTATGCCCATTTTTGGTCAAAATATAAAAGATGAGGTTGCATCCAGTAAAAAGAAAACTAATGCCGCGTACACACGGTCGGACTTTACGGCAGACTTTGCCCGGCGGACTTTTCGACGTAATTTACGATGGACTTTCTGAATGAACGGACTTGCCTACACACAATCCACCAAAGTCTGTCGAATTCGTACGTGATGACATACGACCGGACTAAAATAAGGAAGTTCATAGTCAGTAGCCAATAGCTGCCCTAGCGTGGCTTTTTGTCTGTCGAACTAGCATACAGACTAGCAGACTTTTCGACCGGAATCGAGTTCGATGGATAGATTTAAAACATGTTTCAAATCTAAGTCCGTCCAACTTTTGAGCAAACATAGTCCGCTGGAGCCCACACACGATTGAATTGTCCGACGAAATCCTGTCCGCCGGGCAAAGTCTGCCATAAAGTCCGCTCGTGTGTACGCGGCATTAGATTCAATTGTTTTAAAATTGCGTGCGCTCACAATATCGCCAAAAATTATGGTGCCCAAAAAATCACCATAGGTGACGCTTTAAAAGCTAATATAGCTCATCAGTTTCAAAATAATTAGGAGCTCTTGTACTAAAACTGCAGTCTCTCTCCCTGTCGACAGATGTGTTCCTGGGCATCAGCAAGCACGAGACAGCTTGGGAACCACGGAAGGAGGGTGGGGGCACCATGTGGCTGGCTGTGTAAAAGTGATTGGCAGCTATGGAGCTGCCGCTTCACTTTTACTTTGAAGCTGGTTGATAGCGATCATTGGTTCACTGTTTGGATGTACATAGTACAGAGCTGAGCTTGTTAAATTTCAGCCTTTTTTTCATTTACTGTATATCACAAAGAATATGCAAATGGTGATCAATTACCACCAAAAGAAAAAATTATATAAGTTTAATTTGCGTACAATGTTGCATGACCATGCAATTGCCCGTTAAAATAGCACAGTGCCTTATAGCCCAAAATGGCCTGTTCATGAAGGGGTAAGACCTTCAGAGGTCAGTTAAAGTAGTTAAAGGGGTTGTAAACCCTCATTTTTTTCACCTTAATGCATCCTGGCCCCCAGCCCCCCCGAACTGCAAAACGAACTGCACAGTGGAGGTAAGTATGACATGTTTGTTATTTAAAAAAAAAGAAAAACTCGAAGCTTTACAATCACTTTTGATTTAGTTTTTTCTTTTTAATCTAAAACCCTTAGGCATTACATATTACCAAACCCTTCAGATTTGCTTCTTTTTGATCTACCAGCCCTGTTTTGCACTAAAAGATGATAGTACCTGCTTATCCCACAATAAATACATTGCTGGTGATTGCAAAAATAGCAGCTACAAATAGCAAGGAAGTATAAAAGTCTCCAAACTTACTACAACAAAGTAATAGTGGTGGGAGAGTGTGGTACTTAAGTAGGGATGAGCTTCGAGTTTGAGTCGAACTCATGTTCCACTCGAACATTGGCTGTTCGCAAGTTCGCAGAACAACAAACAATTTGGGGTGCTTGCGGAAAATTCGAATGCCGCGGAACACCCTTTAAAAGTCTATGGGAGAAATCAAAAGTGCTAATTTTAAAGGCTTATATGCAAGTTATTGTCATAAAAAGTGTTTGGGGACCCGGGTCCTGCCCCAGGGGACATGGATCAATGCAAAAAAAAGTTTTAAAAACGGCCGTTTTTTCAGGAGCAGTGATTTTAATAATGCTTAAAGTCAAACAATAAAAGTGTAATATCCCTTTAAATTTCGTAGCTGGGGGGTGTCTATAGTATGCCTGTAAAGGGGCGCATGTTTCCCGTGTTTAGAACAGTCTGACAGCAAAATGACATTTCGAAGGAAAAAACCCATTTAAAACTACCCGCGGCTATTGCATTGCCGACAATACACATAGAAGTTCATTGATAAAAACGGCATGGGAATTCCCCACAGGCCGGGGGAAGAAGAAGAAGATGAAGGAAGATAGAAGAAAGAAGAAGCATTTAAATAAAGGAATTGTCAAAAACTGTCTCTTGTCATTTTTAACATTTTTGACAGTTTTTTAGTGAAATGGTAGGGGTAAGTACCCCCTTACCATTTCACACAGGGGGGGGCCGGGATCTGGAGGTCCCCTTGTTTAAGGGGGCTTCCAGATTCCGATAAGCCCCCCGCCCGCAGACACCCACAACCACCGACCAGGGTTGTGGGGATGAGGCCCTTGTCCTCATCAACCTGGGGACAAGGTGTTTTGGGGGGCTAACCCAAAGCACCCTCCCAATGTTGAGGGCATGTGGCCTGGTACGGTTCAGGAGGGGGGGCCGCACTCTCGTCCCCCCCTCTTTTCCTGCGGCCTGCCAGGTTGCGTGCTCGGATAAGGGTCTGGTATGGATTTTTGGGGGAGCCCACACCGTTTTTTTTTTTTTTTTTGGCGCGGGGTTCCCCTTAAAATCGTTACCAGACCTGAAGGGTCTGGTATGGAATTTAGGGGGAACCCCATGTCATTTTTTTTTAAATTTTGGTCGGGGTTCCCCTTAATATCCATATCAGACCTGAAGGGCCTGGTTTGAAATTTAGGGGGACTCCCACGTCATTTTTTTTTTTATTATTTTGGTTCCGGGTTCCCCTGTGGGGAATTCCCATGCTGTTTTTATCAATGAACTTCTATGTGTATTGTCGGCAATGCAATAGCCGCGGGTAGTTTTAAATGGGTTTTATCCTTCGAAATGTCATTTTGCTGTCAGACTGTTCTAAACACGGGAAACATGAGCCCCTTTACAGGCATACTATAGACACCCCCCAGCTACGAAATTTAAAGGGATATTACACTTTTATTGTTTGACTTTAAGCATTATTAAAATCACTGCTCCTGAAAAAACGGCCGTTTTTAAAACTTTTTTTTGCATTGATCCATGTCCCCTGGGGCAGGACCCAGGTCCCCAAACACTTTTTATGACAATAACTTGCCTATAAGCCTTTAAAATTAGCACTTTTGATTATTCATGTTCGTGTCCCATAGACTTTAACGGTGTTCGCGTGTTCGAACAAACTTTTTTCCTGTTCGCATGTTCTGGTGCGAACCGAACAGGGGGGTGTTCGGCTCATCCCTATACTTAAGGCTTTCCTCCATACCAAAACAAGCTATAATGGTGAAGAAACTGGAGATATA
Source organism: Lithobates clamitans (assembly GCA_037952925.1). Classification (NCBI taxonomy): domain Eukaryota; kingdom Metazoa; phylum Chordata; class Amphibia; order Anura; family Ranidae; genus Lithobates; species Lithobates clamitans. The sequence goes on from JBBGZY010000727.1 coordinate 882,438, forward strand.
CAGTACTGTGCAAAAATCCAGGCACACATTTAGAAGCTTCAGGTGAAAAAGCAGAAACTTACTTTAAGTAGGCACAGTTAACAGTACCAAAAACAGGTCTCTCCTCCTGTTTGCCACATCAGTCCATTTTGGCATTAAAGTTGCAAAAATGACAAATTGGGTGAAATGTGCAGCGCTTATGTGATCATATAAACCATAACAAATAATATGAGTGCAAAAAACGTGAATAATAAATGATGTGCTCAAAAATACTCCAAGCAGTCCTCTATTATGACATGTGATGTCTATAAAAAGAGGAACTTGGACATGTGATGTCCAAAAAAGAAAAAAATCAGTGACAAGCTTCAATCATGTGTGGTGATAATCCTCAACAACATGTGGATATAAGATAGTGACAGTCTTTAACTTCAAATATGTATGATGTAATAACAGTTAATAGTAGGTCCACCACCAAAGACACCAGAAGCTGCTTACCAGAGGGATTGAACTCAAATAGGTGTACACCTAGTGAGTCAATCAAGCTTTGTGGTATAATATACCAAGGGGATCAGATGCTCTATCCAGATATGACCTCCAGATGGACCTCCGAACAGGTGTAAGGTATGGATGGTGACTTCTAAGTCGAAACGTGTCGGGAGGATATGCTGAGACCACTGTCTTCTTTTATACAAGCACGTAATTTTACTGCTAAACACGTGAGCGTATTTCCTTTGCTTTTTATGTATTAAAATTTCTATACGGAGTTACACTATATACCTTCCTCTTTCTTTTAATGATGGGGCTGACTGCCTATATCTACCGAGTCCATCCATACCTTACACCTGTTCAGAGGTCCATCTGGAGGTCATATCTGGATAGAGCATCTGATTCCCTTGGTATATTATACCACAAAGCTTGATTGACTCACTAGGTGTACACCTATTTGAGTTCAATCCCTCTGGTAAGCAGCTTCTGGTGTCTTTGGTGGTGGACCTACTATTAACTGTTATTACATCATACATATTTGAAGTTAAAGACTGTCACTATATTATATCCACATGTGGTTGAGGATTATCATCACACATGATTGAAGCTTGTCACTGATTTTTTTCTATTTTGGACATCACACGTCCAAGTTCCTCTGTTTATAGACATCACATGTCATAATAGAGGACCGCTTGGAGTATTTTTGAGCACCTCATTTATTATTCACGTTTTTTGTACTCATATTATTTGTTGTGGTTTATATGATCACATAAGCGCTGCGCATTTCACCAAATTTGTAATTTTTGCAACTTTATCCACTGCTGTGCTGGCTGCTTTAGTTTTTTTTTATTTCTTTTATAGACAGTGCAGTATATATTTATAATTTACAGTTTGACATTAAAAACTGTACTTAAAGGGCCTGGTTTGGTCGCCAGAGAAGATGGCTGCCTGAAGTCTCACCTCGACTCCTCCTCCGCACCCTATAGAGCCATCCAGCTCTCCAGACCAGCCTCTCACATGCAAGCCCTGGGGAATGGCTTACCCCCGATCTGGGGATTATGTCTAGGAAGTGCGGGCAGCAGCACGGGTCCCCTCGGCTCCTAGACTTCTTCTTGTGGCCCGCACAGCTCCCGGACCAACATGGTGCCGGCGCGATGAGGGAAGAACAGCAGCCACTGGCCATGCAGCCTCAGCATGAAGAGGATTCTGCCTCAGACATGGAAAAATCAGCAGAAACAACTTTACAGCAGACTCCCCCTCCTTCTGATCACGGTAAGAGGCTTGCCATCTCCCCTGCACAATCACCAGCAAAGCATCTCCCAGTGAAAAGGCAGCTTGGTGTTGAGACTAGTAGTCCCATAGCTGATAGTCTCTGGCTGCTTTCCCTACAACTGATGCCCCTGCCTCAGAGCACTCCCTGAAAGCTATGCTGCTCTCCCTGCAGGCTGATTTTCAAAAAGAACTCCGCACCTCCATTAACCATGTGCATGAATGTATTGACTTTTTGGAGGAACACACAGAGCGTATCGAGCAACGCTTGTCTTTAGGCACTGTGGCCCACAACGCAGTTGTTGACACACAAGATGAACAGGCAGAAACCATTCGGCAGTTACGCCTAAAAGTTGCAGACCTGGAGAATCGCTCCAGGCGAAACAATATTAAGATTAGGGGGTACCAGAATCTGTTAATTCAGCTGAAATAATGCTTTTTATCCGCCAACTGTTCTGCAAACTTGTACCCACCCTCACGCTGCAAGATCTACTTATTGATCGGGCCCACAGGATACACAAACTGCAGCATTTGTCACCTTCTCTTCCCAGAGATATCCTGGAACAAATAATGCAAGCTGCTAGATCCATGCACTCCCTGCCTGATCCCTTCTCCAAGCTGGCTCTATACAATGATATCTCCGCAGCTTCAGCACAGGCCCGCAAAGATTTCTTACCGGTTACATCAATCCTAGTGGAGCATAAAATCTCCTACAAGTGGGGATTCCCTGTATAGCTGCTGGTCACGTTCCAAAACCAACAATTCGCTATCCAAACCCCCAAAGATGGCATGAAACAGCTACTCAATTTGGGCTTAATCTCTTGTCCACCACCGTCATCTTCCAAATCAAATTGGCCCCCTAAAATCTCTAACCGCTGGGATAAAAGTGATCCACCTTAAAGTCGCAGTACGCTTTTAAATTTCTCCAATGCAAAATTGGATGTAATTGCTGGATGGCAAAATGTTCTCATGTTTTTTTGGCCTGTGGGATGAACAGATGCCATGTTGGTATTTTTGCCTTGTTTTCTAATTTTTATTGTTTCTCATGAATATTGTATAGCTATTGTATATCTGTAATCTCTGACACCGTACTTAGTATTTGTAATTTTACTGCTCCTCTTTACACCATAGTGGCATCTCCTAGTCACACTTCCTTATGTCACCTAAAATTACCTCGCTGAATACCAAGGGCCTTAACAGCCCGTTGAAACACACATCTCCAAGGCTAAAGCACCCTGCTGCACCCACAAAGTATTTTCCCATTGTTTTCATGCCCAAGCCAATAAAAAATTATGTGGTGTCATGATTGTGGTCCACTCCTCAGTTTCCTTTGTCCTCTCCCACATGGAAAGTGACCCCCAAGGTAAATTTATAATCCTTTCAGCATCATTTAATAACACTCCCTTGACAATTGTCAATATATATGCTCCAAGCACTCGCCAGAAATCCTTTTACAACCTGATCATGCAGAAGTACAACACTACCCTAGAGACCAACTAGTCATCTGTGGAGACTTCAATAATATCGCTTATCCATATCTAGACTCCTCTAACACCAATCGGAAGCGGTCCACTGCAATTTCCTCCCTTCTCTCAGTAGAACACCTATACGATCTGTGGAGATGCCAACATGGTAATGAGAATGATTACTCTTTATATTCCCATACCCAGAAATCGTACTCCAGGATCGACCTGTTCTTGCTTTCCAAGGGTATGTTGCAACAAGTAACTACCTCCTCTATAGGGCTAATAACATGGTCGGACCATGCTCCTGTCTCAATCTCTTTACACTCTTCCTCCAAAGCAAACAAACCCTTTGGCGTATGAATGCCTCACTCCTCAGCTCCCTGGAGAGGCAAGAACAGATTAGATCTGACATTATGCACTTTTTTACCTCCAACTCTGGTTCCATTGCTAACCTTTCAACTCTTTGGAATGTCCAAAAAGCTGTCATTAGGGGAATCTTCCTAAAAATAGGCACCCAGGAAAAGAAAAAACGCACCTCCACCATAAACTAATTTCGGTATCAAATCCGGAACCTAGAAGCACATCATAAATCTGACCCTAAGAACACTGGCCTCACTACACTCAGCAAACTCAGGGTGGATCTGAGCTCTTACCTCTACCTTAGAAAACTCAAACTGCAGTGGTATTCGCAAGGCAACAAAGCGGGTAAATTCCTAGCCCAACAATATAAACATAAATCGGTGCAATCAAAGATACCCTTCCTCACTGACGCTCAAGGTCATAGACTTTTCAATCCAAAAGATGTAGCCAACTGTTTCAGCTCCTAATACGAAAAGCTATACAACCTTCACCTCTCAGCCTCTGAACCACAACCCTCCCAGGTGCTTATTCAAAACTTCCTAGCTCCACTTCAACTCCCTTCCGTAATCTCACAGCAGATAGAGGCCATGTCATTACCCTTCACCATTCAGGAACTTCAGTCAGCAATTAAAGCACTCCCATCCCATAAAGCACCAGGCCCTGATGGTTTCTCCAATGAATATTACAGGACCAGGAACAACTCATGCCACACCTACGTGACTCTCTTAACATATTTTTAAGGACCAGAGTGATCCCTATGGAATCTCTTGAGGTCCTTGTCACCACTATACCCAAACCAGGGAAACCCCCATGACCTAGCCAACTACCGTCCCATTTCTTTGCTCAACACAGACCTCAAAGTTTATGCTAAGCTCCTGGCAACTCGACTAGCAGCACACATGCCCCAACTTATACATCCTGACTAGGGATGAGCCGAACACCCTCCTGTTCAGTTCACAACAGAACATGCGAACAGGCAAAAAATTCGGCAGAACACACGAACACCGTTAAAGTCTATGGGACATGAACATGAATAATCAAAAGTGCTAATTTTAAAGGCTTATATGCAAGTTATTGTCATAAAAAGTGTTTGGGGACCTGGGTCCTGCCCCAGGGGACATGTATCAATGCATTTTTTTTTTTAAATGGCCGTTTTTTTGGGAGCAGTGATTTTTTAAATAATTCTAAAGAAAACATTTGCGCTAGGTGTGCAAAAAGTAAATAATATATGAATACAAAAACCTGTGAAAAGGTATCCTGCAGCTGGACAATATAACCCTGATAGGGTGCACCGCTGAATATGTATATAAAGAAGTGCAGGGCTGGATATACAACAAAAATTTGTTAAACAAAAGAAACCAATGTGCATTGTGATCCACAAATAGTGAAATGCATCATACATAATGTCCATACATAATCAAGATATAATGACAAGCTGGGTAATAAGAAAAAATCTTCACTGTGAAGATAAATACCCGGCTATAGCCACCGCAAATGCCTGTCACATTAAATATTAACGCAATTCTCTATTGCGGTGAAAGTCACGGATTCATTCACATAGAAAAGTCACAATAATCTGCATTTATGGACACATTATGTTTTTCAAATCATGAAGCACGTTAATATTTAATGTGACAGGCGTTTGCGGTGGCTATTGCCGCGTATTTATCTTCACAGTGAAGTTTTTTTTTTATTACCCAGCTTGTCATTATATCTGGATTATGTATGGACATTATGTATGATGCATTTCACTATTTGTGGATCACAATGCACAGTGGTTTCTTTTGTTTAACAAATTTTTGTTGTATATCCAGCGCTGCACTTCTTTATATACGGTACATATTCAGCGGTGTTTTAATGCTTAAAGTGAAACAATAAAAATGAAATATTCCTTTAAATATCGTGCCTGGGGGGTGTCTATAGTATGCTTGTAAAGTGGCGCATTTTCCCCGTGTTTAGAACAGTACCACAGCAAAATTACATTTGTAAAAGAAAAATTGTCATTTAAAACTGATCGCAGCTGTAATGAACTGTCGGGTCTCGGCAATATAGATACAGATTATTGAAAAAAAAAGAGCATGGGATTGCCGCCCATCCATTACCAGGGCCTTTGGGTCTGGTATGAATATTAAGGGGAATCCTGAATCTAAAAAAAAATGTTTTTTTTTTTTAAATAAAAAAAAAAAATTGTATGGGGGTCCCCCTAAAATCCATACCAGGCCCTTCGTGTCTGATATGGAAAATAAGGGGAACCCTGCACCAAATTTTAAAAAAATGGCATAGGGGTCCCTCCAAAATCCAAAAGGGTCTGGTATGTATTTTAAGGGGAACCCTGTGCCAAAATTTTTAAAAAAAATGGCGTAGGGGTCCCCCCAAAATCCATACCAGACCCTTATCCAAGCATGCAACCTGGCAGGCGACAGGGAAAAATGGGGGACGAGAGTGCGCCCCCCCTGAACCGTACCAGGCCATATGCCCTCAACATGGGGAGGGTGCTTTGGGATAGCCCCCCAAAGCACCTTGTCCCCATGTTGATGGGGACAAGGACCTCATCCCCACAACCCTTGCCCGGTGGTTGTGGGGGTCTGTGGGTGGGGGGCTTATCAGAATCTGGAAGTCCCCTTTAACAAGGGGATCCCCAGATCCCGGCCTCCTACCTGTGTGAATTGGTAACGGGGTACAAATGTACCCCTAACATTTTACAAAACAATTGTCAAAATGGTAAAAAAGACAAAACACAGCTTGGGACAAGTCCTTTATTAAAAAATAAAAAAATAAAAATGTCCTACGAAGTAAGTTCCCACCACCCGACGGACCGACAAAGAAAAAAAAAAGCAGCGACCAAGCAGCCTCCATGGGAGGCTCCCGCCATCTGACGCATCTTCGCTTTGACAGCTCTTATATAACTGAGGGCAGGGCCACCCGGTGACATAACCGGATGACACCGCCCCCTCTGATGCCACGGGGACTCCCTGTGGCGTCAGAGGGAGGCGGTGTCACCTGTTTATGTCACCGGTTGGCCCAGGTCCCCAAACACTTTTTTTGACAAATTAACCTGCATATAAGCCTTTAAAATTAGCACTTTTGATTTTTCATGTTAGTGTTCCATAGACTTTAACGGTGTTCCGTCAACTTTCGAATTTGTCGTGAACACCGCATATTGTTTGCTGTTTGGTGAACATCGGGCTCATCTCTGATCCTGACCAGGTGGGCTTTATTCCCCAACTCCAGGCAGCATTGACCTCATTAGTTGGGTCAAACATCACCAAACGCCTTCTCAGTTGATCTCTTTAGCTGCAGAGAAGGCGTTTGATAGAGTTCATTGGAAATACTTGGAAGAGGTTTTGATGAGATTTGGCATCTCTGTAACTTTCTTCAAGCCATCCTGGACCTATATTCCAAAACCAGTGCTAGAGTATGGACATCAGGAATCCTCTCGGACCCTTTCCCAATTACGAATGGAACTCTCCAAAGGTGTCCACCCCTTTATTTTCGTAATAGAACCCCTAGCCCAGGCCATCCAATCTCACCCCCACATTATCAGAGTAACAGTTGCACATACCTCACATAAAGTTGGCCTTTACGCCGACGATATAATTATTTCAATTAAAGACACTCACTGCCCCCTTTGCCAGATTTTAGAACATTTCGGGGAAATTTCCCTCTACAAACTAAATCATACTAATGCCCCGTACACACTGTCGGATTTTCCAACGGAAAATGTGTGATAGGACCTTGTTGTCGGAAATTCCGACCGTGTGTAGGCTCCATCACACATTTTCCATCAGATTTTCCGACACACAAAGTTTGAGACCAGGCTATAAAATTTTACCGACAACAAAATCCGTTGTCGGAATTTCTGATCGTGTGTACACAAATCTGACGCACAAAGTGCCACGCATGCTCAGAATTAGGGATGAGCCGAACACCCCCCGGTTCGGTTCGCACCAGAACCCGCGAACGGACCGCAAGTTCGCACGAACGTTAGAACCCCATTGACGTCTATGGGACTCGAACGTTCGAAATCAAAAGTGCTCATTTTAAAGGCTAATTTGCATGGTATTGTCCTAAAAAGGGTTTGGGGACCCGGGTCCTACCCCAGGGGACATGTATCAATGCAAAAAAAACTTTTAAAAACGGCCGTTTTTTCGGGAGCAGTGATTTTAATGATGCTTAAAGTAAAAAAAAAAAAGTGAAATATTCCTTTAAATATCGTACCTGGGGGGTGTCTATAGTATGCCTGTAAAGTGACGCGTGTTTCCCATGTTTAGAACAGTCCCTGCACCAAATGTCATTTTTAAAGGAAAAAATCTCATTTAAAACTGCTTGCGGGTTTAATGTCATGTCGGGTCATGGCAATATGGATGAAAATCAGTGAGACAAACGGCATGGGTACCCCCCAGTCCATTACCAGGCCCTTTGGGTCTTGTATGGATATTAAGGGGAACCCCGCACCCAAATTAAAATAAGGAAAGGTCCCTATATACTCTGAACAGCAGTATACAGGCGGTGCAAACAAGACAGGGACTGTAGGTTTGTTGTTAAGTAGAATCTGTTTGTAATTTTGAACATTTTTAATGTGTTTAGCTCCAGCCAAAAAATCTTTTCTAAGCTTTTTGGAAAACATAGGGAAGGGTTATCACCCCTGTGACATTTGTTTTGCGTCTTTCCTCCTCTTCAGAAGATTTCACCTCACTTTTTTGTCCCAATGAAAAATGTTTTTTGAAAATTTGTGTTTTTTTGTGGAACAAGGATTGGAAAGCATCAGTGGAAAGGAAAAATTGTTTTCCCATATTAACTCTTACAGGAGAGAATTTCCCTTCCTTAGGGGTAGATTTCATCTCACTTCCTGTTGTCTCCTTCCGTTTGCAAGTAGGAGTCGTTTGTAAGTTAGATGTTTGAAAGTAGGGTCCTGCCCTATATACTCAGCAGAAATTTGGGCCTTAGGTGTTGCTGTGGCCAAAACACTGTAAGCCCTCACAGGGCCCTGCTGTGAAATATTAGATCAAGAATTGTAATTACATGCCCCTGTTGAACAGGAGCTGAAAAATTAGGCCTTAGGCACTGGTGCTGGTGCCACAACACTGCAACCCCTCACAGACACTCTAGTTGGAACGCAGGAACGAGCCCTGCTGCAAAGTATTGCATCAAAAATTGTAATTACACGCCCCTGTTAGACAGGGGCAGAAAAATTGGGTCTTAGGCACTGGTGCTGGTGCCACAACACTGCAACCCCTCACAGACACTCTAGTTGAAACGCAGGAACAAGCCCTGCTGCAAAGTATTGCATCAAAAATTGTAATTACACGCCCCTGTTAGACAGGGGCTGAAAAATTGGGTCTTAGGCACTGGTGCTGGTGCCACAACACTGCAACCCCTCACAGACACTCTAGTTGGAATGCAGGAACGAGCCCTGCTGCAAAGTATTACATCAAAAATTGTAATTACACGCCCCTGTTAAACAGGGGCTGAAAAATTGTGCCTTAGGCACTGGTGGTGGCGCCCAGAACCAAAAATGTTCTTACAAGCTATCAGCGTGATGATTGAGGAGGAAGAGGATAATTACTCAGGGATAGTCACTCAGCATCAGCATAGGCAGTCTTTGAAGGGATCTGAGATTTCAAAAAAAATTATTCGGTTACATCTGCATCAGGTGCTTGGTAGCTGGTGGTGATCCAAGACTGATTCATTTTTATGAAGGTCAGCCGATCGACCGAGTCGGTGGACAGACGCACCCTGTGATCGGTTACCACGCCTCCAGCAGCACTGAATGTGCGTTCCGAAAGAACGCTGGATGCAGGACAGGCCAGTAGCTCAATTGCATACTGTGCAAGCTCTGGCCAGTGATCCATCCTCAAGACCCAGTAACCCAGAGGATTTTCGGTGGGAAAGGTGTCCAAGTCTGATCTTGCCCCTAGGTATTCCTGCACCATGTAAAACAGACGCTGGCGATGGTTGCTGGAACCGATCATACCTTGGGGCTGCGGACCAAAAAATTGTCTGAACGCATCGGTCAGACGGCCACCTTCTCCACCGCTCCTTCTTTGACTGACCGAAGCCTCAGCAACACGTTGTCCAGAAACAGGAGTTTGTAACCTCCCAGTCTCTGGGAACGCGTTGCACAGACCTTTCTGCAAGGCCTCCCGAAGATGTTTCATCCTCTGCTCCCTCTGCGATGGCAAGATAAGGTCCGCAACCTTACCCTTGTAACGTGGATCAAGGAGGGTTGCCAGCCAGTATTGGTCCTTCTCCTTGATACCACGAATACGAGGATCCTTACGCAGGCTTTGCAGGATCAGGGAGGCCATGCAGCGTAGGTTTGCTGAGGCATTCGGTCCGGAGTCCTCTGGGTCACTAAGGACAACAACGTCCGCAGCCACCTCCTCCCAGCCACGTACAAGTCCATGTGTTCCTTGGGACTGATCCCTTAAAGACTGCTGATGCTGAGTGCCAGGCTCCACCTCCATACTGACACAATCTTCCTCCTCCTCCTCCTCCTCCTCCTCGTCCTCTTCCTGTGTGATCGGCGGGCACGCAGGAACACTGTCTGGATAAAGGGGGCCTTGAGAGCTAAGGAAGTCCTCCTCTTCCTGCCTCTGTTCTGCCTCAAGTGCCCTGTCCATTATTCCACGCAGCGTGTGCTCCAACAGGTGGACAAGGGGGACAGTGTCACTGATGCATGCACTGTCAGTGCTCACCATCCTCGTGGCCTCCTCGAATGGTGACAGGACAGTGCATGCATCCCTGATCATGGCCCACTGGCGTGGGGAAAAAAAACCAAGGTCCCCTGACCCTGTCCTGGTGCCATAGTCGCACAGGTACTCATTGATGGCCCTCTGCTGCGTGTGCAGCCGCTGCAGCATGGCCAACGTCGAGTTCCACCTGGTGGGCATGTCACAGATTAGGCGGTTCTTGGGCAGGTTAAACTCCTTTTGGAGGTCCGTCAGCCGAGCACTGGCATTATATGACCGGCGGAAATGCACACAGACTTTCCTGGCCTGCCTCAGGACATCCTGTAAGCCCGGGTACCTGCCCAAGAACCGCTGCACCACCAAGTTAAGGACGTGAGCCAAACAGGGCACATGGGTCAGTTGTCCCTGTCGGAGGGCAGAGAGGAGGTTGGTGCCATTGTCGCAAACCACCATTCCTGCCTTAAGTTGGCGTGGCGTCAACCACCTCTGAACCTGCCCCTGCAGAGCTGACAGAACCTCTGCCCCAGTGTGGCTCCTGTCCCCCAAGCACACCAGCTCAAGCACCGCATGGCATCTTTTGGCCTGCGTACTTGCGTAGCCCCTTGAACGCCTACGGAGCACCGCTGGTTCCGAGGAAGAGGCCATGGAGGAAGAAGAAGAGGAGGGGGTGGAGGAGAGAGGTGTGTCACAATCAGCATTTTGGAGGCGTGGTGGCGGAACAACCTCCAACACTACTGCACCTTGTCCTGCATCCTTCCCAGCTGCCAGCAGAGTCACCCAATGCGCCGTGAAACTTAAGTAACGTCCCTGTCCATGCCTGCTGGACCATGAGTCAGCGGTAATATGCACCTTACCGCTGACCGCCCTGTCCAGCGAGGCATGGACATTGCCTTCCACATGCCGGTAGAGAGCCGGAATCGCCTTCCGTGAGAAAAAGTGGCGTTTGGGTACCTGCCACTGAGGAACCGCACATTCCACAAACTCACGGAAGGGGGCAGAGTCTACCAACTGAAAAGGCAGCAGTTGAAGTGCTAGCAATTTTGCCAAGCTAGCATTCAACCGCTGGGCATGTGGATGGCTGGGAGCAAACTTCTTTCGGCGGTGCAGCAGCTGGGGCAGGGAAATTTGCCTGGTACAATCTGACGTCGGTGTACCAAAAGCAGATTGCCCATAAGTACTTGGCTGTGACACACCTAATTCTACACCTTCATTCCTCTCACTGCAGGTCGCAGAGAGGACTGAAGGTCTAGTGGGGTTGGAAATCTCAGCTGATGAGGAGCAAGGAGAGATCGTCTTTGTTCTTTGGTGTGGGTCTTTTAGATACGCTTGCCAACGAACTGCATGGCAGGTCAACATATGTCTGGTCAAGCATGTGGTACCCAAGCGGGAGATGTTTTGGCCACGCGAGATACGCTTGAGACATATATTGCAAATAGCAGCGGTGCGATCTGATGCACTCGTCTCAAAAAAGGCCCACACCAAAGAACTTTTTGAATAACGCGCAGAGACTGCAGCGCCCTGCACATGTGGAGCTTTGGGGTGTGATGCAGTCAATGTGCTGCCCTTAGGCTGGCCCCTGGAGGGCATCCTGCCTAGTTGGTGATGTGCCACCTCCTCCTCCTCCTCCTCCTCCTCCTCCTCCTCTCTCCTATCAGGCACCCACGTTGAGTCAGTGACCTCATCATCCCCTCCCTCCTCATCACTGGAGCAAACCTGGCAGTATGCTGCAGCAGGGGGAGCATGACTGCCAGATTGCTGTCCTTCTTGGGCACCCCCTCTGTCCGTGCTCATGTTACTGCCTTCATTGAGCTCAGTATCATCATCAGAGCCTTCCAAACGCTGGGCATCCTCCTGGAGCATGTACCCAACACTGTGGTCAAACAGTTCGAGGGAATCCTCATGAGGACATGGTGGAGCTAGGGAAGGAGTCACTGATGACATTGAGCTGAGGGAAGAGGCCGCTGCTTTGCCAGACAAAGCACCCTGGGCATGGGTGAGAGAGGATGAGGAGGATGAGGACGGCTTGGTCATCCACTCGACCAAGTCTTCCGCATGTTGCGGCTCAACACGGCCAGCTGCCGAAAAAAAGGCCAAGCGTGTCCCATGGCCACGTGCTGATGAGGATGCACCGTCTCCACGACCAGCACTAGACACAGAGCCTGCTTGCCCTCTCTTATTGGCTTGTGACTGTCTGCCTCTCCTTCTTGGCCTTCCAGACATACTAATGGCCTGTAGCTGCACTAAGCTGGGATAGAACACCTGTAATTTTCTTCAGGTAGCTTTATATACTGTAACCAGACAAGCCTGCCTGTCAGTAGGAAGATAACAGGAACGGATCTAGCTGAACACTGTGAGCAGGACGTACTGCACTAAATGTATATAGCAGGAACGGATCTAGCTGAACACTGTGAGCAGGACGCACTGCACTGAATGTAAATAGCAGGAACGGATCTAGCTGAACACTGTGAGCAGGACGCACTGCACTGAATGTAAACAGCAGGAACGGATGTAGCTAAACACTGTGAGCAGGACGCACTGCACTGAATGTAAATAGCAGGAACGGATCTAGCTGAACACTGTGAGCAGGACGCACTGCACTGAATGTAAATAACAGGAACGGATCTAGCTGAACACTGTGAGCAGGACGCACTGCACTGAATGTAAATAGCAGGAACGGATCTAGCTGAACACTGTGAGCAGGACGCACTGCACTGAATGTAAATAACAGGAACGGATCTAGCTGAACACTGTGAGCAGGACACACTGTACTAAATGTAAATAGTCTAGCTGCCTGACCGTGGTACTAATAGGATCAAAAAGAACACCTGTAATTTTCTTCAGGTAGCTTTATATACTGTAACCAGACAAGCCTGCCTGTCAGTAGGAAGATAACAGGAACGGATCTAGCTGAACACTGTGAGCAGGACGTACTGCACTAAATGTATATAGCAGGAACGGATCTAGCTGAACACTGTGAGCAGGACGCACTGCACTGAATGTAAATAGCAGGAACGGATCTAGCTGAACACTGTGAGCAGGACGCACTGCACTGAATGTAAATAGCAGGAACGGATCTAGCTGAACACTGTGAGCAGGACGCACTGCACTGAATGTAAACAGCAGGAACGGATGTAGCTAAACACTGTGAGCAGGACGCACTGCACTGAATGTAAATAGCAGGAACGGATCTAGCTGAACACTGTGAGCAGGACGCACTGCACTGAATGTAAATAGCAGGAACGGATCTAGCTGAACACTGTGAGCAGGACGCACTGCACTGAATGTAAATAGCAGGAACGGATCTAGCTGAACACTGTGAGCAGGACGCACTGCACTGAATGTAAATAGCAGGAACGGATCTAGCTGAACACTGTGAGCAGGACGCACTGCACTGAATGTAAACAGCAGGAACGGATGTAGCTAAACACTGTGAGCAGGACGCACTGCACTGAATGTAAATAGCAGGAACGGATCTAGCTGAACACTGTGAGCAGGACGCACTGCACTGAATGTAAATAGCAGGAAAGGATCTAGCTGAACACTGTGAGCAGGACGCACTGCACTGAATGTAAATAGCAGGAACGGATCTAGCTGAACACTGTGAGCAGGACGCACTGCACTGAATGTAAATAGCAGGAACGGATCTAGCTGAACACTGTGAGCAGGACGCACTGCACTGAATGTAAACAGCAGGAACGGATGTAGCTAAACACTGTGAGCAGGACGCACTGCACTGAATGTAAATAGCAGGAACGGATCTAGCTGAACACTGTGAGCAGGACGCACTGCACTGAATGTAAATAGCAGGAACGGATCTAGCTGAACACTGTGAGCAGGACGCACTGCACTGAATGTAAATAGCAGGAACGGATCTAGCTGAACACTGTGAGCAGCACGCACTGCACTGAATGTAAATAGCAGGAACGGATCTAGCTGAACACTGTGAGCAGGACGCACTGCACTAAATGTAAATACCAGGAACGGATCTAGCTGAACACTGTGAGCAGGACGCACTGCACTGAATGTAAATAGCAGGAACGGATCTAGCTGAACACTGTGAGCAGGACGCACTGCACTGAATGTAAATAGCAGGAACGGATCTAGCTGAACACTGTGAGCAGCACGCACTGCACTGAATGTAAATAGCAGGAACGGATCTAGCTGAACACTGTGAGCAGGAAGCACTGTACTGAATGTAAATAGCAGGAACGGATCTAGCTGAACACTGTGAGCAGGACACACTGCACTGAATGTAAATAGCAGGAACGGATCTAGCTGAACACTGTGAGCAGCACGCACTGCACTGAATGTAAATAGCAGGAACGGATCTAGCTGAACACTGTGAGCAGGACACACTGCACTGAATGTAAATAGCAGGAACGGATCTAGCTGAACACTGTGAGCAGCACGCACTGCACTGAATGTAAATAGCAGGAACGGATCTAGCTGAACACTGTGAGCAGGAAGCACTGTACTGAATGTAAATAGCAGGAACGGATCTAGCTGAACACTGTGAGCAGGACACACTGCACTGAATGTAAATAGTCTAGATAGAAGATAACAGGAACGGATCTAGCTAAACTGAATACAGTGTATATATATATATGCAACACCTGGGATGCATATATATACACAATACACTGTAAGTGCAGCTAACTGACTGACTGTTCTGCCTAATCTATCTAACTCAAATCAAATGACACTGTCTCTCTCTCTCTCTATCGCTCAGCACACCGGAACACACACTACACAGGGCCGCCGTGCAGGCGGCCTTATATAGTGTGGGGTGTGTACTAAATCCCCTGAGCCATAATTGGCCAAAGCCACCCTGGCTTTGGCCAATTACAGCTCTCTCTACTGACGGCGCTGTGATTGGCCAAGCATGCGGGTCATAGTGCATGCTTGGCCAATCATCAGCCAGCAATGCACTGCGATGCCGCAGTGAATTATGGGCCGTGACGCGCCACACGAATTTGGCGCGAACGGCCCATATCGTTCGCAATTCGACGGACGGTCGAACAGCCGATGTTCGAGTCGAACATGGGTTCGACTCGAACACGAAGCTCATCCCTACTCAGAATAGATAAAGAGATGAAAGCTATTAGCTACTGCCCCGTTTATAGTCCAGACGTACATGTTTTAAGTCACTGAGTTCAGAATGATCGGATTTTCTGACAACTTTGTGTGACCGTGTGTATGCAAGACAAGTTTGAGCCAACATCCTTCGGAAAAAATCCTAGGATTTTGTTGTCGGAATGTCCGATCAATGACCGATCGTGTGTACGGGGCATAAGTCTTTCATGCTGGGAGTCTCTCTCCCGCTAGCTAATTGACATTACCAAAATTGTTCCCTTTTCCTGGGCTCCAAACTCCTCCATGATGTATCTGGGCTTCCAAATTCACTTCTCCCTCTACTATTTTACTCTTCTCTAATTTCTCTTCCTTGCTTCATAAACTTCAAAATATAAATGCATCCATGTGCTCTCTTAATGCCTCATGGGCCGGGTGCATTGTCCTGTCCAAAATGTTTCTGTTACCATATTACTTGTACTTTTTAAGAACTCTTCCAATCCCCATACTTCATTCAGACATAGCCAAAATTCAACGCATTATTAACTTCATCTGGGCAGGACTTAGACCTCATTTAAAAACATCTGCACTCATGGAACCTAAAACATGGGCAGGACTAGGGGTCCCCAATGTCTGACTCAACTATAAAGCAGCTTTCTTGGATCAGGCCAAATGTTGGTAGACGTCCCACCCTCACTCCTCTTGGCTACAGATTGAAACAGCAGCACTCTCGCAGGAGCCCACTCTACTGCTACCAGCAATCTGGCTATCTTATCATTCACCACGGTCCTTTCTTCCACCTATCAGTGCCACCATCACAGCTTGGAAATCCATACCGCAAGCCTCCTCAGGGCTTCATGCACAGGCCCTAGAACAACTACCACTTCTCTGTTTACAACTTCTATCACCAGATCTCCCACTGAAACGATGGACTGCAGTGGGCATTAGTAAAATTGGAGACCTCTTTTCCTCTCACACTCTCAAATCCTTCCAACAATTATCTAACGCCTTCCACCTACCTAGCAAAGACTTCTGCATTTATCAACGAGTTCGCCACGCCCTATCTTTAATAACCACAAAGACCAATACAACAACAAAAGATATTCTTATGTTCTACACCTTGCTCACCAATAGTATTAGAGGAATCTCTTATATTTATAATCTGTTGTCTTGTCCTAACCCAGATATGAAACCTCAGCATGTGATCTTCTGGGAAACAAACCTTCACATCGACTTTCCTTTAAATCCTGGTATCAAGCACTGCGTACCCCTACTCACTTCTCCAGGAATGTTTCACACTGGGAGACGGTGATGAAAATATACTACCAGTGGTACTATATGCCTACCAAATTAGCCCGGATATTTCCAACCCACTCCCCAAAATGCTGTAGGAACTGTGACACCGATGGCACCTCACTACGTATATGGTGGGAGTGCCCCCATATAACCCTATTCTGGAGACCCATCTCTGACCTCCTACACAAACTCACTAATATGTCTTGTGTACTAAATCCCCAGACTATCTTCCTGGCCATCTAAATTTCACGCTATTGTCACACACGTTTTGATTGCAGCCCACTTGACCATAGCGCGCTACTGGAAACAACCTATTACTCCCCATGTAAAATCCTGCAAGAGATTCGCTTCCTGTTCTTCTCACATTTTGTTTTTGCCTACGGTATCCCTAGCCCAGATAGAGCTGTCAATTCCAAGGTCCTCACTAAGTCATAATAATGCAAGTTATCTCAGGCTTGTACACATTCTATACTGTGTTCTTCCCACCTGCTACCCCTCTCCTTCCCTCCACTACCTGTGGATACCTCTTCTCTTCTGAGTTGAGGTATCCCAGCCTCACTACGCTTTTTTTTTTTTTTATAAACTTTTTATTACAAAATTTTACTTACAAATTGTTTAACATATCTTACATTATCATTTCTATATCTTTTCTTCCACCAATTTTTACATATACATCTATTATCATACCCATTCACTCTTACAACTCAATTTTCCCTCTCGTCCATCTTATGGTCACTAGTTCTTTCCCCTTTTACTCATTTTATACTGTATTTTCTGGTCTTCCTGTATCTGTTGTCAAGTGTGATTTATTCCACTTTGCCCAAATCTCATATTTCTGCATATTTCCTCTTTGTTCATACATTATTTTCTCATGTGGTACCACTTGGTTTACTGCTCTCACCCAATGATTTATTGTAGGTGGCTTTGGCTGAATCCATTTTTCCACTATTTGTTTTTGGGCCAGGAATAATACTTCTTGCAAAAATATCCTGGTGTATCCACACACCCTTTCTTTTACCACCCCCAGCACACATAGTTCCACAGTGGCCATAATGGGTTTATTTATGGCTTTTCCTAATTTCTTGACCACCTGTTGCCAATACCTTCCTATACATCCACACTGCCACATCACACGGATGAAATTCGCTCCTCCTTCCCCACATCTTGTACAGTCAGGCTCCTGCATCCTCCCCATCCTATACAGTCTATTTGGTGCCAAGTACGTCTGATGCATTATATTTAGTTGAATTATCCTGTTGTTCATTGCCGGCGATACTTTCAAATGCGAGGAGCAGATTTCATCCCAGTCCTGATCACTCATTCCCGAGATTACCCCCTGCCATTTATCCCTCACACCCACCAGGTCCTCACTTATGTTACTCTGTAATAGGTGTGAATACAACTTAGATATCAATCCCTTTGGTCCTTGAGATTTTAATATGCCTATAAGGGGGTATCTAGAAATTTTTTGTTCTTTTCTTTCAAACTGTTCCTGTAGTACGTGTCTCAACTGTAGGTACTTATAAAATTGTTTACTCTGGAGATTATGTTGTTTACACAGGTTCTCATATGTCAATATTACATTATTATTATACATCTGGCCAATAGTTTTTACTTTTTTCTGTTTCCAGAAATTAATATCTTCAAATATCTCTAATTTTTCAAACCTTGGGTTATTCCATAATGCCGTTTCTGGTGGAATGTCCTTAAATCCCATTAATTTTTTTACCTCCTTCCAAACTGACCTAGCCAGATTTAGAAGAGGAATTTTTACTCCAATCTTCCTTAATTCTGCTGTTTCTAATCCTACCAGTAGATCTCCTACCTGCATTTTATTTAGCAAATATTTCTCCACCCCCGTTTCTTGTTCCTGAACTACCCAGGTTCTTAAATGTTTTAATTGCTCCGCCAAATAATATAAATATAGATCTGGTATTGCCAACCCTGCTGCAGTGTTGGGTCTTTGTAATGTGGAAAGCTTTAATTTACATCGCCCATTTGCCCAGATGAACCTGGTTAGCTGGAAGTTTAATTTTTTAAATATATATTTTGGTATCTTTACCTCCGAATGCGCCATCACATACAGACACTTCAGTAGTATAATGGATTTGATCAACTGTATTCTCCATGCCATTGATAACGGTAGTTTTTTTCCATACTCCCAATTTGTTCTTTACATATTCTACCAAGGGGTCTATATTTGCTTTCAGAGCTTCTTCTGGTTCCTAAGTGATATTTATTCCTAAATATTTAAAAGTTTCAACTATTTTTAATGGGATCTGAGGATTCCTCTCCTTTCCTGGCCTTAATAACATCAATACGGATTTCTACCAGTTTATTTTAAGTCCTGATAGTAACCCATATGTTTCTATTATTTTCATTGCCTCCCCTAATGAAATATGTACATTCTCCATTTATAATATGATGTCGTCTGCATATAGTCCTATGTGTTCAATCCTATCCCCCACCCTAATCCCTTTATATATTTTGGATTGTCTAAATCTATTAGCTAATGCTTCTATAGCAAGTGAGAACAATTGAGGGGACAGTGGGCACCCCTGTCTTGTTCTCCTTTGCAGTTTCACTGTGGGAGACAAAATTCCATTTATCAAAAGGTTAGAGCATGGTTGTTTATACAGTATTCTCACCAATTTTCTAAATCCTTTCCCAAATCCACTTTTTTTCAACACTGCCTGCAGGAATTCCCATTCTATGGAGTCGAATGCCTTGGCCGTATCCAACGATGCCAAGGCACTCGACTCTGGGAAGTACTCCTTCAGCTGGACCATCAGCTGAGTTCTTCTAATATTATTTGTAGTGGACTTCCCTGGCATAAATCCTGTTTGATCTTCTGATACTATGGATAAAATTACCCCATTAAGCCTCTTAGCCAATATCTTTGCCAGTACCTTATAATCAATATTTAACAAAGATATTGGTCTATAGGACGCACAGTCTTTTCTATCTTTTTCTGGTTTTGGTATCAATATTACTGTTGCCTCATACATGGATGAAGGCATCTCCCCTCGATCAAATGCCCCCCTATACATCTTAGTCAGTGTCGGAGCAATAATCTCCACATACCTCTGGTATATTTCCAATGGGATACCATCAGGTCCCGGTGATTTGCCCTTTCCCATAGACTCAATAGCTTCTTTTACCTCTTCTACTTCAATATCTTTCTCCAATTCCCCTTTTTGCTCTTCTGATAATTTCAGGAACTCCAAATCCTCTAGGTATTTCTCTATCTCCTCTCCTGTGCATGTCAGTGTTGATGTGTACATTTTCTTGTAATATCTATAGAAGGTACTCCCAATGTCCTCCACTGTACTAACCATCTCCCCCTTCTCATTCCTCACCTCTGTTATAGCTAGTGTAGATACATGTTGTTTTATCAGATAGTTTACTATTTTATTGGCGTAGTGTCCTTGGTCAAAGTTTTTTTGTTTTGACTGGAGCCTCTTGTGTTTATTTTTGACTATTAATTGATTCTTATATTGACGCACTGCTCCAACCCATTTTATCTGGTTCATAATTGAGGGGTTCTTAATAAACTCTGCTTCGGCCTTCTTACATACATCTTCCATTTCCTCTTCCTCTTGCCTATTAGCACGTTTAGTATATGATATTGTAGATCTTACTATCCCTCTTAAATACGCTTTAAAGGTATCCCATGTTACACCATCCAATATACTATCCCCTCCAGAAACATTTCCATTTGCTCCGGTATACGATCATTTGACCCAATCTGGGCTATCCAATAGGGCTGTATTCTGTATCCCGGCCGCCTTCCTCTGGGACCTATCTTCAACTCAAATATAAGCCCAGAGTGGTCAGACACCCCTTTAAGCAAATATGCAACCGAGTGCACCATTGGGAGTATTTTCTCATTCCCCAGTGCCAGGTCTATCCTAGACATGCTCCCTCTACCTGGAGCATGCCATGAATAGGCCCTGACCCCTGGGTTTCTAATCCTCCAAAAATCAAACCATCCCACCTCCTTCAAGAAGTTTTCCTATGTTTTAGACCAGTGGTTCTCAACTCCAGTCCTCAGGACCCACTAACAGGCCAGGTTTGCAAGATAGCTGAAATACATCACAGGTTATATCACTTGCTGCTCAGTGATTGCAGTATTCTAGTCTGCAACTCCCCAAGGTAATACTTAAAATCTGGCCTGTTGGTGGGTCCCAAGGACTGGAGTTGAGAACCACTGTTTTAGACCCTTCACCTCTCCCAAGACTTTTTTTCCCAAATCTATCCATCTTTGGGTCCAGCCACATATTAAAGTCTCCCATACATATAACATATGCCTCTGGGTATTCTGACATAAATAACATTGCTTCCTTCAATACTCCCAATGTAGCTGGAGGTGGATTATATATCCCATAATAACCACTGGAAATGAGTGCACCAGGGCAAAGACAAAAACATAACGCCCATCTGGATCTCTCCATACCCTGATGCACTCCCATGCCACCGATCGATGCACCATTAGAAAAACCCCTCTCGAAAAAGTTGTATGGCATGAGTGGCAAGACCATTGTATCCAAGGTTTTTTCAAGTAATCAAGTCTCTCGTTAACCATATGTGTTTCTTGAATGCAGATTATTTTGGCCTGAGTTTTCCTAACTTCTGTAAATACCTGTGCCCGTTTTGCTCGCATACCCATACCCCTCACATTCCAAGATAAAAAAGTACAATTACTAGTCATTTCTACCCATTCTTAATCATTAATCATTCTTATACCAGGAAGCCTGACCTCTACTTCTCCTCTTTTCCCTTAGTAACCATATTTTCATTTTCCCTCCATTCATCCATTCATACATCAAACACATCCTTGATTTTAAGGCATTACCAACATATCGCATCTGCTTTTATATAGATAATTCATCTTGTTTCAGCCTGTCTACTCCTCAAACCCCCCCTCCATAAAAAAGAAGAGAAGGGTGCACCCATTAATATATCCCTCCCTATCACTAGGGAAGGGAAGGCGGGAGGTGGGGGGAAAGGAGGAAAAAAAAAAAAAAGGGGAAGCCCCATAACATATATCAATCCCCTCCTCACCTCACCCAGTATTAACCCCCATACTCCCCCCCATACCCCTCCCCCCTTCTGTTTTTCCGTGTTTAAGTTATTTATGTGTGTATATGTGTGACTAGCTTTCGTTCTCCCCATTGGTTCCCCTATCCTTTTATCCCTATTCTTCTATAATAGACCCTTTGTTACTCCCACCCCTCCCCCACCATATTTCTATCCCGTCTATTGTGTTCACTTCGTTATTAATTCCTTGGTTTTTTATAACACCTCTACTATTCCCCCCAAGTGTTTTGTGACTCGTGTTCCAAGAAAAAAAAAAACACCCGCAACCCACTTTTACCACTTAAAATATTCAAATCACAACCTCACCCTTATCCATCCCCCTTCAGGGGCACACCAACACTCCCACTCTGTGACTATAGGGGTTCAATATATTCTCCCGCATCTCTCCCATGTCCTCTGCTTCAACCCCCTGCAGGAACCACGGGGGGAGGAGGGAGGAAAGAAAGAGAATAAAAAAAAAAAAAAAAACCCCAGACAAAAAAAAACAAACCCCATCATTTCTCCTCTCCCCACCCACCCCACCCCCCTCCCGCTATCAACCAAACATAGTCCTCCCCCCCCCTTTGCTTCCAATATTTTTGTCCCGACAGCCTCTTTTTCCTTAGATTAACTTATGCTTTTCCTTTTCATGTTATTTAGATACAGTTTTAATTGTCCGAATCCACTCTTTAACTTGTTCCGGTGTATTGAAAAACAAAGTCTTTCCTCCTTCATCCACTCTCAACCAGGCTGGATATGCCATAGAATATTCTATTCCTGCTTCTCTCAATTTCTTTTTAACCTCATAAAAGGTTGCCCGCTGCTTTTGTAACTCTAGAGAAAAGTCTGGGAATATTGACACTTTACTGTTCTCATAGTGAATCTCTCTTTTTTGTCTTGCATTCCGCAGAATTGTATCTCTGTCTCTGCAATTCAAGAGTCGCGCCAGCAGTGGTCTGGGGGGAAGCCCGGGCCTTGGTGCCGCTGCAGGGACCCTATGCACCCGTTCCACCGCAAATGCTTTTGCCTCCATATCTGGGAATGTATTTATCAACCATTTTTCAACAAAGTACCCCAGGTTAAACCCCTCCGCTTTTTCCGGAAGACCTATTATTTTTATATTATTGCGGCGCATCTGATTCTCAAAATCGTCTGTTTTCTGCTGCCATGTGCCAATCTGCTTTTCTACTATTGCTATCTTTTTGGGTATATGAATTACTGTATCTTCCAACTGAGATATCCTGTTTTCAACCTCGGCCATCCTGTCTCTAATACTTTGCATATCATGCCTAATCAATTCAATGTCCGTTTTAATCTTGTCCATTTTACCTGTCAGTCCCGCGCTGCTTGCTTGGATGGCCACCATTACTTGTCTGCTCACCTGCTCCAGCGTCAGTTTAGCTGCTTTTTCTGGCTTCTCTGGCTTCTCAGCCTGAGGCTGCGGCGTGCTGGTTTTCTGGGCGTCCAGCGCCGATGGTCCGCCACTCCTGGTCGGCGGAGGGCTCCACACGCCATCCGTTTTCTCCGTCCTCACATACTCTTTGAGACAATCTGCTGCCGATTGTTTAGTGCTCATCTCGCCGCTGGGTTTGTTTATTTTTCTGGGTCTTGGGTCTCGGTAGTAGTAAATGCTGTTCAGGATACTGTCGGAGACTCAGGCTGACTCACAGCTTCCGCCGTTCACATCCGGTTGTATCAGCGGAAGTCACGCCCAATGAAGTGTGATCTCCTGGCTCACAGAGTCATCTACTACACACCAGTACTGCTGTACTAAGTCTCCTATGCTCTTTTGTACAATTTAGGAACTCGGTAACTGGGTTTTACACCTTTATAATAGCATTGAATAAGTTGTTAAACTTTCTTTGTTGTTTGATATACTTCTCCTGACTCAAGGGTCTGTTACTCCCTGTTGAGTCATGCACCTTTGTATAATGTGGAATAACTGTATTTCTATAATAATAATAAAAACATTTGGGAAAAAAAACTGGACTTAAAAACAGGACTTAAAAATTCTTCCTCTGGATAAGAATGTTCTATCATCTGAAAAGGAATACATGGTAGGTACAAAGAAGTTGGTTTCTGCTGAGTATAGTCAGGATCATCCCCACCAAAAGCAAGCTTACCCTCTTCCTCCTTTTCATTTATCTATCACTGAGGATCTTCTAAAATACTCACCAAATACTTACCTGGTCAAGATGGTAGTGGTTTATATTTCTCAAGGAAGAGAAAAATATATTGCTGAAGTTTTGCTATCATATACTGTATGTAGAGATATGTTCCCCAACAGCTGTGGTTTCTTTTTCATTTTGTAGGTAGTACTTGCTCCAATTAGTTTTTGTTGAAGTAATTAGTCGAAAGGTTTACTTGCTTTTTTTTCCTCCAGCATTGTGAATGTTTAATGGGTGTGTTCAATAAAGACACAATACATTAAAATAGTTTGTGTGTTATCAGCTTAAGCAGATTGTGTTTGTGCATTATTGTGACTTAGATGAGGTTCAAATCACATATTATGGCAAATTACTGCAGAAAACCAGTTAATTCCATAGAGGTCACATACTTTTTCTTGCCTACCAGATTTCTGCTGGACACCTGTTTAATCAATTTGATTCACCTGTAGCTAAATTCTTGTTCATTAAGATTTTGTTGTCTAAGATCTAGCTTTGCTCCAAAGACTTTGTATCCATTTTTGTAACATGGTCTTGAATGAATTTGTTAGGAAAAATACTTTTTTTTGTGTGCAAATTAACAAATCTTGGTTGCAATCAATGGCCCGCATTTGTAAGAGTATTTTGTAGTATAGTGTCCCATAGAAAACGTTGATTCAGAAAGGAAAGTAAAGGTTTTCTGACAAATCTGTTGGGGTGTACTCATTTATACTGAGTGCTGTATGTATGTGTATATATATATATATATATATATATATATATACATACATACAGCGCTCAGTATAAATGAGTACACCCCAACAGATTTGTCAGAAAACCTTTACTTTCCTTTCTGAATCAACATTTTCTATGGGACACTATACTACAAAATACTCCCACAAATGCGGGCCATTGATTGCAACCAAGATTTGTTAATTTGCATATACAAAAAAAGTATTTTTCCTAACAAATTCATTCAAGACCATGTTGCAAAAATTGATACAATCAAAGTTTTTGGGGCAAAGCTAAATTTTAGACAACAAAATCTTAATTAACAAGAATTCAACTACAGGTGAATCAAATTATTCATTAAACAGGTATCCAGCAGACAGTTGTTAATAAAAGGGCTTTACTTAACAAAGAAAACCTCTTCCCATTTCATGCTGTCAGCAATTGCACCACATGGAAGAGAAATGTCACAGGGCCTGAGAAAGAAAATAATTTCTTTACACAAGAAAGGTGAAGGCTACAAGAAGATCAGCAAAGCTTTACTTAGAATACTGTAGCAAAAGTGATGGAAAAATTTAACAAAGGTGAAACTGCTACCATCTCACAGAGACGTCCAAGCCATCCACAAAAGTTAACACCTCGACTAGAGCATCTTCTGATGGGAAGTGTTGAAGAAAATGGCCATGCAAGTTCACTGCAGTTAGCTAAAGAAGTAAAAAGCCAAACTGGGTTGATTGTTTCTCGTGACACAATACGGCATACACTGCAGAGGAATGGCATGCATTTGTGTCGCCCATGAAGGAAGCCTCTTCTAAAGCCCATGCACAAAAAAGCCCGCCTAGAATTTGCCAGGGCAAATGCTGAAAAAAAGAAGACTACTGGGACTCTGTACTGTGGAATGATGAGGCCAAGATAAACGTTTTTGAAACTGATGGTTTCAAAACTTTATGGCATTGTAAAGGTGAGGAGCACAAAGAAAAATGCATGGTGCCTCCAGTGAAACATGGTGGTGGCAGTGTCTTTATATGGGGCTGCATGAGTGATTCTGGTGTCAGGGAGATGCATTTCGTTGATGGTTTTATGAATTCACAGATGTACTTCTCTATATTGAAAGAGAGGATACTACCATCACTCCGTGCCCTTGGTTGTCATGCACATTTCCAATATGACAATGATCCAAAACACACATCTAAGGCCACTTTTGCATTCTTGAAGAACAGGAAGAACAGGGTGAAAGTGATTCAGTGGCCAAGTACTGTATGTCTCCTGATCTGAACCCAATCAGACACCTCTGGGAAATTCTGAAGAGATAAGATGAGCATCACTCGTTCTTGAAGAATGGAAAAAGATAGATGTTGCAATGTATCGCCAACTTGCTCATTCCATACCTAGAAGACTTGTGCTGTCTTTACAAATCATGAAGGTAATTTGAAGTACTATTTGTAGTAGTTTTTGTTGAGGGGTGTATTCATTTTTGCATCAACTAATTTGAGTAAAACTGAAGATTTTGTAATCTAAGTTATATTATTAACCTTACTTTCATGTAATGAGCTAAACAAATGTTCTATTAACCACTTGAGCCCCGGACCATTATGCTGCCTAAGGACCAGAGGTCTTTTTCCAATTTGGCACTGCGTCGCTTTAACTGCTAATTGCGCGGTCATGCAATGCTGTACCCAAACGAAATTTGCGTCCTTTTCTTCCCACAAATAGAGCTTTCTTTTGATGGTATTTGATCACCTCTGCGGTTTTTATTTTTTGCGCTATAAACGGAAAAAGACCGAAAATTTTGAAAAAAAATGATATTTTCTACTTTTTGTTATAAAAAAAATCCAATAAACTAAATTTTAGTCATACATTTAGGCCAAAATGTATTCGGCCACATGTCTTTGGTAAAAAAAATGTTAATAAGCGTATATTTATTGGTTTGCGCAAAAGTTATAGCGTCTACAAACTAGGGTACATTTTCTGTAATTTACACAGCTTTTAGTTTATGACTGCCTATGTCATTTCTTGAGGTGCTAAAATGGCAGGGCAGTACAAACCCCCCCCAAATGACCCCATTTTGGAAAGTAGACACCCCAAGGAAATTGCTGATAGGCATGTTGAACCCATTGAATATTTATTTTTTTTGTCCCAAGTTATTGAAAAATGACAAAAAAAAAAAAAATATTTACAAAAAGTTGTCACTAAATGATATATTGCTCACACAGGCCATGGGCCTATGTGGAATTGCACCCCAAAATACATTCAGCTGCTTCTCCTGAGTATGGGGATACCACATGTGTGGGACTTTTTGGGAGCCTAGCCGCGTACGGGGCCCCGAAAACCAATCACCGCCTTCAGGATTTCTAAGGGTGTAAATTTTTGATTTCACTCTTTACTGCCTATCACAGTTTCGGAGGCCATGGAATGCCCAGGTGGCACAAACCCCCCCCAAATGACCCCATTTTGGAAAGTAGACACCCCAAGCTATTTGCTGAAAGGCATATTGAGTCCATGGAATATTTTATATTTTGACACAAGTTGCGGGAAAGTGGCACTTTTTTTTTTTTTTTTTTTTTTTTTTCATAAAGTTGTCACTAAATGATATATTGCTCACACAGGCCATGGGCATATGTGGAATTGCACCCCAAAATACATTTAGCTGCTTCTCCTGAGTATGGGGATACCACATGTGTGGGACTTTTCGGGAGCCTAGCCGCGTATGGGACCCCGAAAACAAATCCCTGCCTTCAGGATTTCTAAGGGTGAAAATTTTTGATTTCACTCTTTACTGCCTATCACAGTTTCGGAGGCCATGGAATGCCCAGGTGGCACAAAACCCCCCCAAATGACCCCATTTTGGAAAGTAGACACCCCAAGCTATTTGCTGAGAGGCATGGTGAGTATTTTGCAGCTCTCATTTGTTTTTGAAAATGAAGAAAGACAAGAAAAAACATTTTTTTTTTCTTTTTTCAATTTTCAAAACTTTGTGACAAAAAGTGAGGTCTGCAAAATACTCACTATACCTCTCAGCAAATAGCTTGGGGTGTCTACTTTCCAAAATGGGGTCATTTGGGGGGGTTTTGTGCCACCTGGGCATTCCATGGCCTCCGAAACTGTGATAGGCAGTGAAGAGTGAAATCAAAAATTCACGCCCTTAGAAAGCCTGAAGGCGGTGCTTGGTTTTCGGGGTTCCGTACGCGGCCAGGCTCCCAAAAAGTCTCACACATGTGGTATCCCCGTACTCAGGAGAAGCAGCAGAATGTATTTTGGGGTGTAATTTCACATATTTCCATGGCATGTTTGAGCAATATATCATTTAGTGACAACTTTGTGCAAAAAAAAAAAAAAAATTGTCTCTTTCCCGCAACTTGTGTCGCAATATAAAATATTCCATGGACTCGACATGCCTCTCAGCAAATAGCTTGGGGTGTCTACTTTCCAAAATGGGGTCATTTGGGGGGGTTTTGAACTGTCCTGGCATTTTATGCACAACATTTAGAAGCTTATGTTACACATCACCCACTCTTCTAACCACTTGAAGACAAAGCCCTTTCTGACACTTATTGTTTACATGAAAAAGTTATTTTTTTTTTGCAAAAAAATTACTTTGAACCCCCAAACATTATATATTTTTTTAAAGCAAATGCCCTACAGATTAAAATGGTGGGTGTTTCATTTTTTTTTTCACACAGTAATTGCGCAGCGATTTTTCAAACGCATTTTTTGGGGAAAAAACACACTTTTTTAAATTTTAATGCACTAAAACACACTATATTGCCCAAATGTTTGATGAAATAAAAAAGATGATCTTAGGCCGAGTACATAGATACCAAACATGACATGCTTTAAAATTGCGCACAAACGTGCAGTGGCAACAAAATAAATACATGTTTAAAACCCTTCAAAAGCCTTTACAGGTTACCACTTTAGATTTACAGAGGAGGTCTACTGGAAAAATTACTGCCCTCGATCTGGCCTTCGCGGTGATACCTCACATGCATGGTGCAATTGCTGTTTACGTTTGACGACAGACCGCCGCTTGCGTTCGCCTTAGCGCGAGAGCAGGGGGCGACAGGGGTGCTTTTTTTTTTTTTTTTTTTTCTTTATTATTTTTTTGCTTTTTTAATCTAACTTTTAAACTGTTCCTTTCATATTTTTTTTTTTTAATCATTTTTATTGTTATCTCGGGGAATGTAAATATCCCCTATGATAGCAATAGGTAGTGACAGGTACTCTTTTTTGAAAAAATTGTGGTCTATTAGACCCTAGATCTCTCCTCTGCCCTCAAAGCATCTGACCACACCAAGATCGGTGTGATAAAATGCTTCCCCAATTTCCCAATGGCGCTATTTACATCCGGCGAAATCTAAGTCATGAAATGCTCGTAGCTTCCGGTTTCTTAGGCCATAGAGATGTTTGGAGCCACTCTGGTCTCTGATCAGCTCTATGGTCAGCTGGCTGAATCACCAGCTGCATTCTCAGGTTCCCTGTTGAGACAGGAGAGCCAGAGAAAAACACGGAAGACGGTGGGGGGGGGGGCATTCCCTCCCACGGCTTGTAAAAGCAGTCTAGAGGCTAATTAGCCGCTAGGATTGCTTTTACATGAAAGCCGACCGCTGGCTGAAAAGAATGATACCAAGATGATACCTAAACCTGCAGGCATCATTCTGGTATAACCACTCAAAGTCGTGAAGACAAAAAAATGGTTAACAATGGTTAACAATAAAGCACAGTAAACAGTAAAGTATAAATTACATACCTGAAAAACAAACATGATAAAACATAATAACAATAACAATAAAACATTGCAGAATAGAATACAGTAAAAAAGAGCAGAACAATAGAGAGAGAGAATAGAGAGAGAGAACAATAAAACGACAACTATTTTTTTTTTATTTCATATATTTTTTTTTTTTACACTTTTTTTGTAACTAACTTTTATAACTGTAACCGGTTCCAGGTTCGGGTCTCTCAAAATGCGATGGCATCTTGGGAGACCTTGTGAAAGTGTGCCTAGTCTGTGCAATGCTGTACCCTACGCTAATAGTCAACTAGTGTATGGTAGTGTTCAAAACATTCACCAACGCAAAGACCAGGATTGTCAGGACAGGAGGGACAATAATAGCGGGTGTCACGCCTATATCCGCGCTTGCTGCAGACACAACATCTTTTTTGGGGGGGTTCGTTGGGTAGGGGTACTCGGGAGGACATAAAAATGCCTCTCATGCAGCCGACTGCATTTGGTTGGGGATGTGAATGGGGGAAGTACGGGCGCTGCAGAAGTGGTGGGTTCCCAATTAGGATTGGCGAATGCAGCAGGAAGGGCACTATGGGTACGACGGGCCTGTGTTTGTCTTTTTGGTGGCAGCGGGACACTACTTGTGCTTGCCACCTCACCAGCTTGAACTGCACTTATGGGACTCGCCACGTCACCAAGTGTTACTGCAGTGCTGGTTTGACTACGACCGGGGTGTACTACGCCGCTGGTGCTTGCCAGTTCACCAAAACGCTACCAAAAAAACTGTTAGCGATCGCAGGGATCAGGCCTGACTCTGCGAACGCTGCAGTTATGCGTTTAGAGTTTTGTAAGTGACAGTGATTTATCGATACTGCACTTGGGTGGGCTGGGCTGGGCCGGGCGGAGGGGCAAAACGCAGGTGCTAGCAGGTATCTGGGCTGATCCCGCTAACACTGCGTTTTTGGGAACCCTAAACTGCTGGGGACGCTAGTATAGATCTGATCGGATCAGATATTGATCCGTTCAGATACTATACCACTAAGGGAGGTGTACGGTGCGTGCGTGGGTGTTAGCGGTACTGGCGCTAACCTGACGCTGCCTGGGGCTGGTGCTTGCCAGTTCACCAAAACGCTACCAAAAAAACTGTTAGCGATCGCAGGGATCAGGCCTGACTCTGCGAACGCTGCAGTTATGCGTTTAGTGTTTTGTAAGTGACAGTGATCGATCGATACTGCACTTGGGTGGGCTGGGCGGAGACGCAAAACGCAGGTGCTAGTGGGTATCTGGGCTGATCCCGCTAACACTGCGTTTTTGGGAACCCTAAACTGCTGGGGACGCTAGTATAGATCTGATTGGATCAGATATTGATCCGTTCAGATACTATACCACTAAGGGAGGCGTATGCTGCGTGCGTGGGTGTTAGCGGTACTGGCGCTAATCTGACACTGCCTGGGGCGACGCATATCACCGCCGGGCGATCAGGGGGCTAAACCTTTATTCGGTAATAAACGGCGGGTGCCCTGACACTATAAAAAATAAACGAACTAACAAGCGTCACCCGTAACAGTTATACGGTGATCAGTGGTGAAAGGGTTAACTAGGGGGCAATCCAGGGGTTAAAACATTTATTAGGTAGTATATGGGGGTCCCTGACGCTATAAAACACTGACGGCGAACCTAAATATTTACCTCACTAACTAGCGTCACCAGCGACACTAATACAGCGATCAGAAAAATGATCGCTTAGCGACACTGGTGACGGGGGGTGATCAAGGGGTTAAAACTTTATTAGGGGGGGTTAGGGGGGTACCCTAGACCTACAGGGGGGTAACAGTAACTGTGCTAACACAGTAACTGTCACAAACTGACACCTAGCAGTAATAGAAAAAAAAAAAAAAAAAAAAACTGCTGGTGTCAGTTTGTGACAGGGGGGGGGGGGTGATTGGGGGGGGGATCGGGGGGCGATCGGGGGGGGGGATCGGGGTGTTTTGTATGCCTGGCATGTTCTACTGTGTGTGTGTAGTGTTGTGCACTCACATACCTGTCTTCTCTCCTCGGGCCGGAACAGAAACTACCGACCCGAGGGGAGATGACATCACTTCCTTTGCTGCTGTTTAGCATACAGCAGCAAAGGAGTGTTCCCATTGGCCGGCGGCGATCGCGAGGGGGGGGCCACGAACGGATGGCCTCCCCCTCGTCTCTGATCGCCGGGGGACAGAACGGGACCGCCTCGGGCGGCGGGGGGGGGTCCGATCGGACCCCCCACCCACGGGAGGCAAATCACGTACATGTACGTGATTTTGCCTGCCCGTGCCGCCTTGCCGACGTACATCGGCGTGAGGCGGTCCTTAAGTGGTTAAACTCAGCTTTGTGAAAATTTTGGAAATTGTTCTTGTGTTCATTGAGATATTGATTAAAATCTTACTTTTCAAAAGGGATGTACTTATTTATGCTGAGCAATATATATAATATATATATATATATACATATATATATATATATATATATATATATATATATATATATATATGATATATATATATATATATATTGATATGGAATTGTTCCTGATTGGGACTAAAACAAAAGTTAATACTGCAGCTACAGGAACAGATTCACAGGACTCAATCACTGTGTTTAAAATGTCCGTTCAGTGTCAAAATGTATTATTACATGTTATTTTATACATAGATAGGAAAGGGGTGGTGTGAGATGTTATTAAAAACTAACAAATAGAAAAACATTATTAAAAACTAGCGAATAGAACAATTGCAAGAGTAAAACCTTGAGAGGGGAGGGGGGAGTCTGAGGAGAGAGATCTTCTAGCAGAAGATGTGTCTATGTGTTAGGTGAAGGTTACAGAACAGATTTCAACAATGCGAACAAAATGGAGTCTTTTGTGCTTAAATGACCAATACAGTGAATGTCCATGTCAATATACCGTATTCTACAAAAGTGAGTACACCCCTCACATTTTTGTAAATATTTTATTATATCTTTTCATGTGACAAGACTGAAGAAATTACACTTTCCTACAATGTAAAGTAGTGAGTGTACAGCCTGTATAACAATGTAAATTTGCTGTCTACCCAAAATAACTCAACACACAGCCAATAATGTCTAAACAGCTGGCAACAAAAGTGAGTACACCCCTACGTGAAAATGTCCAAATTGGGCCCAATTAGCCATTTTTCCTCCCTGGTGTCATGTGAATTGTTAGTGTTACAAGGTCTCAGGTGTGAATGGGGAGCAGGTGTGTTAAATTTGGTGTTATCGCTCTCACTCTCTCATACTGGTCATTGGAAGTTCAACATGGCACCTCATGGCAAAGGTGCTTGCACCTTAGAAACCAATGTTGCTGTGCTATCCAGCTACCAGAATCTTATTAACTAATGAAGCATAGCTAGGATGATGGCGGCTGGACCACAGCATCATTGATTGCTATGCTAGCATCTAACAGAGGGGCAGCAAAAATGGGATAGCATACAGAGTGTCCACAAGACATAGTATTGCAGGATCACCAGAAATATTCAAAAGCTGCTAAGTTCTCCAGTTGGTGTCCCCTTTACTGTGACTACCCATTCACAAACAACCAAACAAGTTTGGTAAATGGGTGGGTTACCATGGTAACGAGGATGCCCACCAAAAGATTGTACTGGGTTTTTAGTGTCTTGTGGGAAGGGGGTGGCATGGTAAAAACAGCCACTTTGGCAACAATAATCTTAGGCACAATGCTGCTGGTAACCATTGTCAATTGGGAAGAAAGTCCCCATTGAAGACACTTGTTTCAGTGTCAACTGCCCAATAGGACACAGACAGTAGAAAAAAAACTGACCCCTAAGTGAAAAAGTCCAAATTAGGCCTAAAGTGTCATTATTTTGTGTGGCCACTATTATTTTCCAACACTCCCTTAACCCTCTTGGGCATGGAGGTTGCCACTGGAGTCCTTTTCCACTCCATGACAACATCACTGAGCTGGTGGATGTTAGAGACCTTGCGATACTCCACCTTCCGTTTGGGTATGCCCCACAGATGCTCAAAAGGGTTTAGGTCTGGAGACATGCTTGGCCAGTCCATCACCTTTACCCTCAGCTTCTTTAGCAAGGCAGTGGTTGTCTTGGAGGTGTGTATGGGGTCGTTATATCATGTTGGAATACTGCCCTGCGGCCTAGTCTCTGAAGGGAAGGGATCATGTGCTGATTCAGTATGCCACAGTACATGTTGGCATTTATGGTTCCCTCAATGAACTGTAGCTCCCCAGTGCTGCAGTACTCATGCAGCCCCAGATCATGACACTCCCACCACCATGCTTGACTGTAGGCAAGACACACTTGTCTTTGTACTCCTCACCTGGTTGCCCCCACACACGCTTGACACCATCTGAACCAAATACGTTTATCTTGGTCTCATCGGACCACAGGACATGGTTCCAGTAATCCATGTCCTTAGTCTGCTTGTCTTCAGCAAACGGTTTGCGGGCTTGCTTGTGCATCATCTTTAGAGGAGGCTTCCTTCTGGGATGACAGCCATGCAGACCAATTTGTTGCAATGTGCGGCGTATGGTCTGGACACTGACAGGCTGACCCCCCATCCCTTAAACCTCTGCAGCAATGCTGGCAGCACTCATACGTCTATTTCCCAAAGACAACCTCTGGATATGACAATGAGCACGTGTACTTTTCTTCTTTGGTCGACCATGGCGAGGCCTGTTCTGAGTGGAACCTGTCCTGTTAAACCGCTGTGTGGTCTTGGCCACCTTGCTGCAGCTCAGTTTCAGGGTCTTGGCAAACTTCATTTAGCCTAGGCCATCTTTATGTAGAGCAACAATTGTTTTTTTCAGATCACCAGAGAGTTCTTTGCCATGAGGTGCCATGTTGAACTTCCAGTGACCAATATGAGAGATAAATGCGATAACACCAAATTTAACACACCTGCTCCCCATTCACACCTGAGACCTTGTAACTCTAACGAGTCACATGACACAGTGGAAGGAAAATGGCTAATTTTGCCCAATTTTGACATTTTCACTTAGGGGTGTACTCACTTTTGTTGCTAGCGGTTTAGACATTAATGGCTGTGTGTTGAGTTATTTTGAGGGGACAGCAAATTTACACTGTTATACAAGCTGTACACTCACTACTTTACATTATAGCCAAGTGTCATTTCTTCAGTGTTGTCACATGAAAAGATATAATAAAATATTTACAAAAATGTAAGGGGTGTACTCACATTTGTGAGATACTGTATATACATAATTTTTTTTTTTTGTGAGTTTAAAGTCATTCTTCTAGATGCTTTGCTGACATTTTCTTTAAAATAAAAGATTTTTTTATACTGCTTGTACCAGTTTGCAAAATATCTTTTAGAGGAAATAATGGGTTACTATGTGTATTTGTGTTATTTTGCTGCTCTACGCTGCTACAAATATCATAACAGAATGACTCTGCTAAGTCCCTCTGTTACAGTATCTCACAAAGTGAGTACACCCCTCACATTTTTGTAAATCTTTTCTTCTATCTTTTCATGTGACAAAACTGAAGAAATGACACTTTGCTACAATGTAAAGTAGTGAGTGTACAGCTTGTATAATAGTGTAAATTTACTGTCCCCTCAAAATAACCCAACACACAGCCATTAATGTCTAAACCACTGGCAACAAAAGTGAGTACACCCCTAAGTCAAAATGTCCAAATTGGGCCCAAAGTGTCAATATTTTGTGTGGCCACCATTATTTTCCAGCACTGCCTTAACCCCCTTGAGCATCCCCAGACCATGACACTCCCACCAGATAACCAACTGCACCAAAACAAGCAATGGCCCTGTGCAGCCCAGCTGCCAGTGTCCCAACCCCAGGCTAAGTAACCCTCTCCTGTGTATACAGGACAATGGTACTGAGCTATAATTGAGGATGGAGTGTGCAGTATAGCACTCCAGCCTCATTACCACCTTCCACTGAGTGTTGCCTTAGGCAATTGCTTTACTTTGCCTCATTGGTGACAGGCCCCTGGTCACCAGAACAGATATAGAGGGAGAACCTCTGGGGAGACACAGACCGTTATAAAAACCTTGTATGGTTGCTAACTCCTCCCTATTCTATCCATGAGTAAAAAAAGTGTGGGCTTTACAAACAATTTAAATAAATGACTATTTTGGTTAAAGTTATTTGTAGACAATATTGTCAGAACAATATAGAACGTAGCATTTTTTTTTTATTATTATACCAGTCTTAGAGGAAATAGTAAGTGGTGAGTTTTTTTTCTCATATGGAAAAAAAAAAAGTCTTCAGCTAGTGTGAATCTGATCCTGGGGCTCACACTATGTTCCACTGATAAGAAATCAACTGTGGGTGGAGGATGATGAATTACAGAAGCTCAGAGCTGCGGGGGATCTAAAACACTGATGAAAACAACATAGGCACATGTTTCAATTTGCCATTATCATACAGATTTGAGCGAATTAGCTTGTTTAACCAGTGAAATATAATTAGCAGAGCAGACATGCATACTTATCACTTTTGTTCACTCATTCTTATTAGTCATTTAATTATCTGAACTAGTCGTAGCTTTTTTTTTTTATCTACCTATCTTTCAATTGACTGTTTATAAAAAGCTGAAGAAATAGGAACAAAAGGCATTGTCAACAGCAACCAAATGCTTCACTCTGTACAAGGAAACTGCCAGATCAGATCTATGGCTGCTGTGTTGATTAACACCACTTTTATCTTAGTGTTTATGAGTCTATTTCATTATATAGACGGCATATTCTATAGATTTAGTATCAAGTACCTGGTAGCAGAGCCTGAAATGAAGAGAGGAAAGCCTTTGTTACACCTCTGACTCAGGGGCCCTTGGTAGTGGGAACACAAGGCGCAGGAGTGCAGAGTTGCAAGAGTGCCTGTAGTCTTGCTAGCAGTAGAGTAATTGTCCACACTAGGCAGGAGAAGTCCTCAGTAGTCTTCATTAAAGCAAGTGGACAGGGAGACAGCTGGTGGGAAGCAGACCATAGCAGGCTGGAACTAACGACAGCAGGCAGACAAGGCATACAGTATTCTGATAACAGATTGTAGATCAGCAGGCACAGCAGGTTGGTAGGCAGATACCAGTGAGCAGGCAGAAGTGGTGGTCAAGGACAAGCTGAGGACAGTGCAGAGTGCAGGCAGAGTTCAGAGAGACAGTAGTCAGGGTAAGCCTGGTCAGCAACTGGAGTCAGGATACAAGAACACAGAGACTCAGGATACACAGGAGACTGAAGACAAAGCAGCACTGATCCTGAGCACTGGCACAGTTTATATAGCCCTGTGGGACCTTATAGCCTAGATTTTTGGAGAGCACTACAGATCCACCATTTTCTGAGATTGCTCCACACCCCTAGTCTCTACCGACGCTCTCTAACCACACTCAAGACACTTTGCTCTAAAATTGGCCCACTCTCTCTCTTTCTCTCAGATGTACTATCTACTGTCCTTTCCACCAGCTGACTACAAACTACCATTTCTCCAGAAATGGGAAACCACTTTACAAAGATCCTTCACAGCAGAAGAACTATATCCCATTTTGCTTTCAAAATCCTCTATTACCATGAGACAAATTTCAAGATCCTTACCAGGTGGTACCCTTCTCCACAAAAACTCCCCTGTGGTCACAGATCACTGCTGGAGATGCCAGGAGGAGAAAGGGACACTACTACACATATTTTGGTCCTGTCTGAAATTAGAATTCTTATGGAAAAAAGTATGGAGAATCACGCTCCTGGAGGATCCATCACTCTTCCTTCTCAGTCTCCTCTGTCGCTGAGATCCTAATTAAAAATTACAAATAATCAGTTCTATGTAATTTATTGGTAGTTGTATTTAATGGCACTTTGAGTGTTCCATTCTTTTTTCCTCAGACACTTATTGCAGGAATGTTGTTGGAGACTGGAGTTCCGTGACCTGTGTCAGTTGATTTATTTCTAGTACACCTCTAATGATCTCTTCTGACCATTTCTCCTTATCCTCTGAATATCTGAGTGACACAACATGGTCGCATGAATGTTAAGCAGCCTTAAAGAGACCCACACCTCCCTTTCCTGGATGAGAATCTAAACATAGAAGCAGACACCCTGGTGGACAAGAGGCCTCAGTGAACCCACTACAAGTACCTAGGAGACCCTGGTAATCTATACAAAATGCGTTATATGACCTTGAATTTTTATGTGGGTCATATTATTAGGCCTCATGCACACAGGACTTTTATTTAACTCTCCTGGAAGCCAGCAGCATTTTTGCAGGAAAAATGCATGAGGCTTGTAAAATTGTCTAAAGCTTTTAAACTAAGTTCATATCTCTGCAGTTTTGCGGCGCGTTTTGCGGTGCATTTTGTGGTTTTGAACCCCTGTTTTTTAAGCGGTTTTGTATGCGGTTTTCATGCAATTTGCATTTTTTTCACCTCCATAACAAACTCTGAATAGCCTGTTGTTAAGAATAAGTCATCAGCTGTCAGCGAGGTGCACCGCTGACAGCTGAATGTAAGAGAAAGAATTGCCGGCGAAGCCAAAATAAATAAAAATGACATGGGGTTGCCTTAAAATCCATACCAGACCCTTATCTGGGCATGTAAGCCAGGAAAGGGAGAGGATGAGGAAGCCCCCCCCTCCTGAACCATACCCCTAAACCATGCCCTCAACATGGGGGAGTGCTTCTAAGGCTAGGTTCACACCTATGCATTCTTTTAGTGTATTTTGAGTTTTGCAGAATCGCAGTACAGTCCATTTAACATAGTTTCCTTTTGGGGCATCTTCAGATCTATGTGTTTTTCAGCCGCTGCATTTTTGGAAAGGCGGGGGGTGGAATGATTGGTGATGAATTTACTTCTGGGGACATTGTTTTTGTTTTTTTTTTAATAAAGAAATTGTCATAAACTGCCTACTGTCATTTTTTACACTACACCCTATTTTTTGGGTGAATGAGTAGGGGTACTATGTATCCCTACTCCATCACATGAGGGGGGGGGGCTGGGATCTGGAGGCCCCCTTGTTAAAGGGGGCTTCCAGATTCTGATAAGCCCCCTGCCCACAGACCCCCACAACCAATGGCCAGGGTTGTGGGGAAGATGCCCTTGTCTCCATCAACATGGAGACAAGGTGTTTTGGGGGGCAGAGTCCTCCCTGCCCCAAAGCACCCCCCCATGTTGAGGGCATGTGGCCTGGTATGGTTCATCGGGGGGGGGATGAGTGAGCGCCTGCTAGGCTGCATGCTTGAACAAGGGTCTGGTATGGATTTTGGAGGGGACCCCACACCAGTTTTTTTTTTTTTTTTGGTGTGGGGTTCCCCTCAAAATCCATACCAGGGCCTAGTAAAGATTAGTGGGAGACCCCATGCATTTTTTTTGCTTGCCGGCAACTCTTTTTTTTTTTACATTCAGCTATTCAGATTTGGTTATAGAGGGAAAAAAACACAAAATGAAACACACATGTAAAAACGCAACACTTGCATTTTTGGTGTGGGTCCATTGAAGTCTATTGCACACAAAGCGCAATCTGCTGCTGGAAAAAAGTCCCTGACCCTTTCCAATAATGCAGCGGCTGTAAAAAGCATAGATCTGAATGTGCCCCATAGGAAACCATGTTAAATGGACTGTATTTGAGACAGAGAAAATTCCCCTAGTGGACTTTTAAGGCACATATAAAGGAGTATTTAGGAAAGTATGTAGAGTAAAACGCCAGTTTATTCGTTACAAAAAAGTTTCTCAAGTAAATATCAAACAAGTGACATAAGTAAAAACATGGAATGCAGTTCTATAGATATAAAACTAGTGATACCAATACGCTTGTACCCGACGCGTTTCGGAGTTGCGCCAGTCAGAGCGCGTCCGTCCCTCCTCCACCACCCACAATCAGCTGTTGTCTTTTTTCTATCAACAGCTGATTGGTGGGGAGGGCTTTATGTACTCAGCCTTGGCTCACACCAGGCGTCATCTGCCTGGAGCAGGACGCTGTCGGTGTGAGCTGCTGTAACAAAATTGTAAGTAATCCAAACATACTTATTGACTGAGACTCTATTACCGAATATCACCAGCCACCAATCTGAACTGATACCTGCACCTCTATACATCTCTTTCTCTTTCTTACTGCTTTCTCCTTGGTTCTCCTTTCCTGTTTTTCCTTCCCTCTTTTTCTTTCTTGTTTTTTCCCTCCTTCCCTCTTTCTCCCCCTCTCACCCCTTCCTTCCCCCCCCTTCCCCCCCCCTCCCCTTTCTCTCTTTCCTCCCCCCTTGTTCTTTCTCTCCCCCCCTTTTTTTCCCCTTTCCCTCTCCCCGCGCCTTCCCCCCCCCTCCTCTTTTCCCTTCCCCCTAGGCTCCCCCTTCCCCCCCCTCTTCCCCCCCCGCCCCCCCTTTCTCTTTCCCCCTTCCCCTCCCCCCCCTCCCCTTTCCCTTTTCATTGCTTTCGGTTTCTCTCTGTCCCCCTTCCCCCCTTTTTGTTCATCACTCCCCCCCCCCTTTTTTCCCCTCATCCCTTTTTTTTTTTTTTCCTCTCACTTTTTTCTCCCCCCCCCCCTTCTTTTAGAAATACACAATTAGGGCTTTGATATATCCCTTCTTTCTCTGCTTGTCGACCCTCCAGATTTGGGCTTTACCGGATCTAGTTCCATCACCAGCTGCTGATCCCTATACTGTAGGCTGACCAGGTAGGATACATTTTAGGACTTCCTACCCAATATCCCAGCCATTCATATGTTTTACCTACATGTACTTATCTATATATTTTCATAATCTACAGGATCCGCATTTGGCCTCAGTGTGATCTCAGATCCAAACTCTTATACGCCCTTGATTTATGGGCCTCTATTCCTATTGAAAGGAAGTAAAACTACCCCATATTTGTCTACCTATTTACCTCTACCTCGATGGAGGCTATATAAATACTTTGGAGACACTCCATCAAAGCTCTATACACCATGCTCAGGGGACGCGTCTGATGGACAGTATGTGTCAACATGTTTGTCTCTTTTTTTAAACCTCTTGGAATGCATAACCAATAACTATAGATACCAATGTAAGTGTAAACGAAGAAATGTATATCTATGTATTTCTATGCTCTTTGGTTTGATTTTTACGCATATTTACCATATATATGTTTTATATGCCATTTCCTACACAGAAATCTCTGTTTAAAGCTTACAATCACCCCTGAAGAAGGAGGCAAAAAGCAACTCCGAAACGCGTCCGAAATCTCTGTTTAAAGCTTACAATCACCCCTGAAGAAGGAGGCAAAAAGCAACTCCGAAACGCGTCGGGTACAAGCGTATTGGTATCACTAGTTTTATATCTATAGAACTGCATTCCATGTTTTTACTTATGTCACTTGTTTGATATTTACTTGAGAAACTTTTTTGTAACGAATAAACTGGCGTTTTACTCTACATACTTTCCTAAATACTCCTTTATATGTGCCTTAAAAGTCCACTAGGGGAATTTTCTCTGTCTCAAATTTTGAATTTAGGATGTGGCACAATTTGCAGATAATTAGCCGATCAAACCCCTGTTAAATGGACTGTAGTGCATTTCTACAAACCGCAAAACACACCAAAAACACAGGTGTGAACTTAGCCTTACAAGCTTTTAGGAGCTTTTTGAGGCATTAAGCTCTTGGGCGTTAATTCATTTAAATGGCCAGAAAAAAACATCTTTCCTTTGAAATGAATTATAGTGTAAGTCCAGCTGTAAAAATGTCCAGTGTGCCTTAAAGTGTTATCAAACCCAGGAGCCTGCATTCACTATATCTAGTCTCCCACAGTACACAGAACATGGACATGCAATTGTTTTAGTAACCTTTTTTCATCATCAGTATATAGCGGTCTTGTGACTTTTATCAGTGCCTGGCCGAGTACTGGAAGATTAAAGCTTGTATGTGTGCACTGGATATAAATGTATGTCTTTTATAGAGATTAATTATGAAGTTTGAAAAATACACAGACTGTCTACATGAATTTTAGAAACGTTCTTTTGGCAGATTATTTATGCGTTATAGTATTTGTAAATATAGTAAATGTGTTTCTCTTGCAAATATTGGACAATTATTTTTTTGGTCACAATTTTCTGCATTTAATATTGATTAATTCATACATGTAGAAATATTATTATCTATTAATAATTATTGTATCAGGTTGGTAGCACAGTACCATTTATTATTTCTATTTTGGATATTATGGGAACACAATTGGTGTTAGCAGCCACCTCTTTTTTTTCATTTCATTTTATCCTGGAACCAGTTTTGTGCCTGTTTAGATTGCGGAGCGCCATACCTGTCTGTGCGGCTTTTCCCTGCATTTGTTCAGGAATTTATGGATTTCCAAATGAGCCAGCAGCTTGCATAGCCTTGAACACAGCCAAAGAATGGTTGACGAAAAATCAAGATGAGATTTGCACAATCTTTGAACACTTGGGATACTTACTATGATTGAGATACCATCTGAGACACAGAGGCTATTGACAAGAGACACACAGGAGATCTAGGAAGCCCAGGAGATCTGGAGTTCCATGCTGGGGATCTGTGATCCATTTCGTGCTCTTTGACCTCCCTGAGTAAGGAGGGTCGCTAGTGGTCCGGTAAGCTTTCCTTTTACTAGAGGTGACGAGTATTATGAGGTCAAGCACTCACACCAAGTCACATTATTCATGAGGATTTTTTAGTCACTTTTATGGACTCTTTTTGATAATAATAATATTTTTTCACCATACCTTTTTGCACTTTATTGTAGCATTCTTTATATATATATATGATCCTTTGGTCTTGTATATTTTCTAGTTTTGCTTAATTTTTGCAAATTTATCTACTGGCAGTATTTAACCTTTGTTTTGTTTTATGTGATTTATGGGAATAATGGTCACATTATATGGTCTTAAATTTGCACCTTTTTGCACTTTTTTTAAGCTGTGTATAACAACTTTCTTCATATATACTATAGCGCTGCACTTTCTTTACACATTTATTTTATACCTTATATCTGGGACATAGTGATCAGCTGCTGCATGCTGTTTTTTACTAAGCGTGGATATTATTGCCCCTTTTTTATCATTTCATTTTATTTTATTTTATTTATTTTTTTTGGTGTCTTATTGATAGCGCAGGAGTTAAGTGTAATTTAAATGACATTTAGACAACTGTTTTCATCATTACATTTTGTACTTAGGAATGAATAAGCAGGATTATTTATGAAATGTGCTGGTACCTTGGCATTCCTGTATGTACTGTGCTGCTTTGCAATAAAGGCTAAGCATATTAACTTAGGCTTCCCTAACTCTTCTCTACTTTTATATTTTAATGTCATTTGTAATCTGAGAATCCAGTCATAAGAGACCTAGGATGCCCTCTGAATATTATGAACCTGAGGCCAGCCTATGGACTTTTAAATATATATATATTCCCAACAACCAGTAAATGAGCTGAAAAATACGCCCCAACTTACCTCTGTAGTGATATGGGGCAATTACTCTTAAACAATGCACTTACATTCTTTAAGTCTTTCTCTTGGCAGCTCAGCTCACCCTGGTTCTCTCTCCCAGAGTTCGTGCTCTGTCTTTATAGATTCAAACTCTGAAAGGCTTCCCTTTCTCTTCTGGGAAAAGGGGACAGGGGGAAATAAAGCTTCTGAATGACTTGAATAACTTTTGTGCTTCTGTTGTAAACTTTGAGGATTCATTTTTCCACATTTTCCACTACAGAGGTAACTGACTTCTTGTTCTAAAACAAATTTACTGCTTGTTAAGAATATGTAAAAACTTGACTGTTCATAACCCAGCCATAGGTTCTTAGTTAAAAAGCTATGCTAAAAATAAAATATGAATAAAAAGTT
Organism: Lithobates clamitans; assembly: GCA_037952925.1. NCBI lineage: Eukaryota > Metazoa > Chordata > Amphibia > Anura > Ranidae > Lithobates > Lithobates clamitans. The sequence continues at coordinate 925,564 of JBBGZY010000727.1, forward strand.
TTGCTTTTTTGTTATAAATATTAGAAGTACACTTCAGTCAGACACAGCCCACCCATTAAATGATTTAATCTTTATGCCAACATTTATATTTTACAGCACGCTAGAAAAATCCCAGTATCAGTCTATATTTGGCTTTCTGGATGCAAGGGGAACAGAGCTGGTAGGTGAAACATGGATATTGATTTCTTAAACAAATGTTTTCACTTTACCTTTACAATACATTTCCATAGCTACGAGACAGTTTAGGCTTTGTATAAAATACTAGTTTATAAATACTGTATAATAACTATAATTGTAATAGTGAGCCTACGTCACTGGCAGAGCTTATTTTTTATCTTTTTGTGGTCTGGCTGTGCGGCGGATATCATGGTTGGTGATGGATCTATATCGGGGGACATAGATTTCTTGTTTGTAATAGAGGAATTGTCAAGGGCTGTGTGTGTGGGTTTTTGTTTCTTTTTGACACTTTTTTGGTGAATGAGTAGGGGTACAGTGTGACCTGTGCTCATTCACATGGAGGGCTGGATCTTGGGGCCCCCTTGTTGAGGGGGGATTCTATATTCCAGTAGGCCCCCTGCCTGCAGGCCCCCATGGCCATGGCTTAGGGCTGTGGGTGAGAGGCTCTTGTCCCATCAACATGGGGACAAGGTGCTTTGGGGTGGGGGGCAGAGCTCCTCCCTGCCCAAGGCATCCCCCATATTGGGGGCATGTGGCATGGTGTGGTTCAGGAGGGCAGCACCGCTCGCTCATCCCCCCTTTCCTGGTCTGTTGCACTGCATGCTTGGATGGGGGTCTAGTATGGACTTTGAGTGGAACCTCCACACCAAAATGTAAAAAAAAGGTGACCTGGGGTCCCACATCCACATTACATTAGACCTTTATCCAAGCATGCACCAAGCGCCTGGAATGGATTGGGGGGACCCCATACCATTTTTTTCTTCAAGTTATTCTATTGCAAAAAAAAATAATAATAATTGTAATAGTTCCTACTAGTAATTTCAATTTAAACATTCTTTTTACTTAAAAAAATTGAGGCACATCACATCACATCACATCACAACAATTATTTTAAATTAGATAGACTTTATAAGAGATACTGTATGGTTGTGGATTTCTTGCTTTTGACTCAGTGGTTCAGTTATGGTTGGGATACCTGTCATCAGCGGCCTATTGCCCTACTTGCACTAAATCTCAGCCAAGGAAAATGCAGACTCTTGTGTTCCATTCTACATCATTGGTATACTTTGCTATATCTGGTTGAACTGGATTTTCATAAAACTCAAGATAATTAAACTGAATGGACTAAGGCCAGTTACCAGTGATAATTTTTTGCTTGTTGCCCTATAAGTGAAAAAGTCTAAGCAGATATTTTGTATTTTTGTATTTTGTCTCTAGGGAGAGTTTGTGGGTCAGTTGTTAGTTTGATATATTTTAGAAAGAAAAAAAGTCATATATCTGGAAAAGACCAGGAGACAAGCATTCGGTATAATAGATCCCATACCTGTATATGTGTTTAAGCTTTGCTCAGTGAACAGGAAAACAAATCTTTCAATTGTTCATTCTGAAGTGTTAGGCTGCATGTACACTAGAAATGCTTTCTCAAGATGTTATACTACTGGAGCTCTGTCCTATATTTCCACAATGTGTTTCACATTTTTCTGTTTCATTCACTGTTGTCAGAGAAAAGAATGGATAGGATAATTCCCTCTTCAACTGTTCATCTTTATTTCACCTTATCTGTCTGATTTTGTGAGATTTCCAAATCTACAATGTCATCCAACATCCACAGTTTATCATGTTCATACTGTTGGGAAAGCAACCATCCATTCATCTTTCCGTCATCCATCACTTTTTGATCCTTACTGTGTTAGACTTAAAATTGTAAACTTTAACTGATGTCATTTGAGTCACCTTTCTTTGCTTTATCACTGCTTTATTTGGAATTACTGTTTCATCTACCATCTATCAGAAAGTTAATTACTGAAAATGTAATAGTTGGTACTTTTATATGCCTATAGTACCATTCTCTCTCGGTGTCAGACTTTGGCATCTTGTGCATTACAAATTAGAATGGAATATAAATCATTGCTGTATAATACCTAGGACAGCACTATAAGGGGTAAGAAGCAATATACAGTAAATGTACATATTATCTAAATGTTTTCTCCCATGTATGCTTAGAACTTTACAATTAATTGTAATTGGTGTGGGTGCGTGACTGCGTGTATCTGTGTGTCAAATGATGTTCAAGTAATGTAGCAACAATTTCTCTGCATGATCCTGGTGATGATTTGTGTCATTCCATGGGAGCTGCCCTTGTAAAGTATGTGATGCGTTCCATATGACTACACATTTTTGGACATTATTATAAAACATGAGTGATGACAAAGGGAGGTCAGAGTCTTTATAGCAAGTTGACAACAGTTATGCATTACTTCTCAGTCATGGACATTTTGGTTGTAAACTAATTTTTCCCCATTTCTTATTTTTGTGAGTTGTTAAACTGTAACTATTGATAAGAGAATTTGTTTGACTGTGTAAATATTGCCAGCTCACCCAGTAGCCTCCAATTTAGGTTAGCTTAGGGTGAGCTGCCTGTGCTCCCAACTGGAGCTTGAGCTCCTCAAGAGAACTTGTTAAGAAGTATAAAAGACCCCTTCAATCATCTCCCTAAGAAGAAAATTAATTATTTAGCTCATTGACAAAGGACAGAAAACAATCACTTGCCAACAATTGGCCATATCAGTAGCAAAATATTAGTAGCAAAATATGTATATTTATTATATATATATATATATATATATATATATATATATATATATATATATATATATATATATATATATATATATATATATATATATATATATATATATATATATATATATATATATATATATATATATATATATATATATATATATATATATATATATATATATATATATATATATATATATATATATATATATTATTTTCTGTGTGTAAGAGGAAATTGTTGAATATAAAAGGAATTTGTTGTTTTTATACCAGAGATAAATACAGATTGCAATACAAATAATTTAACTGCAAAACATAGCCAATTCAAGTGTTTTAATGCATGTAATATTGGATTTTGTTAATATGCTCCTTAATATTATAAGCACAAATTTTACATGCCTTGGGCTACCTCACTACAAGACCTCTCATATTGTAAATTTAAGATTATTACATTTTCATGGTTCATGTAAATTCTTCCAAAATTATGTTAGATATGTTATATTGTGCCAATAAACTTTGAACAAAGAAACTTAAAATTTTCATTTTAATGAAATTTAAAGATATACGGAGGGAGATGGGCGGAGCCTAACGGAGCAGACATGCATTGTTAGAGCTCTGCACCGCTGAGGAGAGAAGAGAAGGACAAAGCGGAGCCTGCAGGCTCAAAAGGTATCCATTTGAACCTTTTTGCCCCAGGGAACAAACTGTGAAAGTTTGGGCAGGAAATATGGTACTGGGAGGAAACCGTGGCAGAAATAAAAATCACCTCACAAAGAGCTCACAGGCACTCACTGCAGCTGAAGCAGCTCCAGTCACCTCACAAGATACTGCATCAGGGCGCTCTCACAGACAGAAAATGTCACAGCAAGACTCTCCATTTGAGTCACATACAGAACAAATCCTCTCACAAACTTCTCCACAAGCCTCCTCAGCATCCCCAGTAATATTATTACAATTTGAAAAGATGCTTCATAAGGCTTTAAAACAAACCTCAGACCAAATAACAAAAAGCCTAACCAAAGAAATAAGAGAGCTGGGAAACCGCACCGCAGCCTTAGAAATAAAAATAGATGAAATTGAAATTACAACCCAAGAAAATATAACAGAATTGGAACAATTAAAAGAAGAGAATTTAATACTTCAAACTAAGCTCGAAGATTACGAAAATAGAGCCAGACGTTCAAACTTGCGCATAAGGGGAATACCTGAAACTGTGACAGACCTGCAATCTACTATTACTGCTCTATTACAAGAACTAAAGCCAGATATCCCTATTGAACGTTTAGAACTGGACAGAGTACACAGAGCCCTCACAGCCAAAAAGAAAGATGGACCCCCACGTGATATAATCACAAAATTTCATTATTATAGAACGAAAGAACAAATACTAATTGCTGCAAGAGAAAAAAAGGAACTTAATTTTCAAGGACACAATTATCAAATTTTTGCTGACCTATCCCAACTTACTATTACTAAAAGACGATCCATGAAACCCCAACTAATGGAACTGCAACGACACAACATTATGTATCAATGGGGCTTCCCCTTTTCAGTCAGATTTAACTACAAAGGTACAATTTACAGAAGCAGATCAGCAGATGAACTACAACAAACCCTTTTAAAATTAAATCTGACAGAACCCACAAGCAGCAACTCTCCCACACGCAGAAGAATGACATCATCTTCACCTTCAGGCAGCACTCAGAAAATTTCAGAACAAAATGGGAATCATCATTCTCACAAAAGAGGCCGTTATGCCACATCATCCATGGACCAAGAAGATTCAATGGACTGACATCCTAATTCCTGATATCTCTTCATTTATTATACTAAGAGATGGTTCTCTATAAAAAACCTGTATTTAGAACTGAATGTGACTGCATTCTGATAGTCACACACTGTGTGGAATCATGTTACATTCCAGTTATATTTCTTATTACTTCTGATTCATATAGCCTTAGAATATATAAGTGAAATAAGGAAATTCTTGTTCAGTTATATATTATCAGGTAATAACAATAGATTTATTACTTTTTAGGACAAATATGTTCAATAATCCAGAAGTAATGGAAGCTTTTTCTTTCTTTTCCTAACTAGTTCCTAGAATTATGTTTTTGTTTATTCTAATCTGAAGCAATACAACCTCAATTTTATGAGTTAACATATCTAAACAGTTACATATGAATAAAATATGTAATTGTTTACTCTAAAAGGGTTAAAATCCCAAAATAATTCAAACTATCTTCATCAATACCAAAGTTATTAACAGTACCTTTCTAACTGAATTATTTAGCCTAGGGCAAGACTAACCATATACAACCACCCTGGAATAAATAATTTCAACAAAAACTATATTCTGCACTCCAATTAATGAAACATCATTTTGATGTCTTTTGACATAGCACTTCTCTCCTGTAAGCGGAAGATCCGTGTACCCCCATTAGCCCTCCTCATTCTCCCAACCATATTATGTGGGAGTGTGACGAAGGCACTTATTCCCCTGAGAGAGATATTTATTCTCTTTCACGGGTAAATTGTGATTACTTGCAAAAAATAATTTATACAATGTATCAACTAATCTCATATGTTTTTTGTTTACTCTTTACTCCAGAATTCACTGGTTTCTTTTCTATCTATTCATCTCTTCAGTCCACACAGGTTGATCTGCGCAGTCAGCTCTGCATAACAAAAAGTAAGTCAAAACTATTTGATCTGTTGCCATGGCACCACTGAATATACTTTCCCTGAATGTTCAGGGAATAAATGTCCCTCAAAAAAGGACCAAAGCCTTCCGTACTTTCCATAACAAGAAGGCTCACATAGTATGCCTCCAAGAAACACACTTCACCAAAGATTCTACTCCAAAATATATTTCTCCTTTTTATCAACAAATTTACACGGCTTCTGCCTGTACCAAGCAAAGGGGAACTCTAATTGCATTTCACCGATCCACACCATTCACCTTATCATCAGAAATTAAAGACCCAGAAGGTAGATACCTGATACTCATGGGTTATATAATGGATACAGCAATCACGGTGATTTCCTACTACGCTCCTAACAAACAACCTACACCATTCCTCTCACATATATTACAAGTGATTAATACACACAAAATAGGAACAGTGATAATGTGCGGGGATTCGAACCAGGTCCTCCTCCCATTTCTAGATAAATCACCTTTTACACCATCTAAAATAACCTCTAGATTACCTTTTCCTCAACTTCTTTCCAAATACAATCTGGTAGATTCGTGGAGAGAAAGTAACCCAATGAAAAAGAAATTCACTTATTTCTCGCACCCTCATCAAACCTTCACCAGAATAGATCATATTTTTCTAACAATAGGAATGATACCAGAAATTATTGCATCAGATATAATTCCGATTCCGTGGTCTGACCATAATGCAGTATACACTACTATAGCCTCAGCCATACCAAAAGCGCATGACCCAACGTGGTACTTACCGGACATAATGCTCAAACACCCACTACATCAGATGGCCATTGAACAAGCTTTAAAGGAATACATATCAATTAATAATACAACAGACATCTCCCCAATAACACTATGGGAAGCTCATAAGCCTGTCTTGCGTGGTACAATACAAAGACAAATGGCACTATTTAAACAGGAACGCAAAAATCTAGCAAAAAAACTAGAACTCAATTTTAATGCAGCCTACATATCATTTCAAGATAATCCATCTCAGAGTACAAAATCTCATCTGGAAAAATCTAGATTGGAATACGATCTATTTCTCACTGAGTCAGTTGATAAATCCCTCAAACGCTCCAAACACAATTTCTACATGAATACAAACAAACCAGGTACATATTTGGCTCTGGCATTAAATTCAACGAACAAATCTTTCAAACCAATACGTTTGAAATTATCAAAAAATGTTTACACTTGTAATCCAGTTAAAATAGTCCATAAATTTCACTCACATCTCGCAACTTTATACAAGACAAACAATGAATTTAATCCTACACAGGCTGAATCCTTCTTCTCAAAAATAACCTTACCTGAGTTATCTCAGAATCAAAAAAGCAGTTTGGATGAACCTATAACTATAGATGAAGTTGCTAACGCCATAAAAGACCTAAAACTTAACAAAAGACCAGGCCCAGACGGCTACTCGGCTTTATACTATAAAACATTCTCAGAAATACTCTCTCCCATTCTCACTGAAACTTTTAACAAACTTCTAGATGGACATTCTTTTCGGCAAGAAACACTAATGGCAATTGTTTGTATGATCCCAAAACCCCTCTCTGATGATACTTCCTGTGTGAATTATCGGCCTATCTCTCTGTTAAACCTCGATATTAAATTATTAGCAAAAATAATAGCAAAACGCCTCAATAGCATTATAGGAAAATTAATACATAGAGATCAAGTAGGCTTCATGCCAAATAGACAGGCAGGCGATAATGTACGCAGGGCAGTGTTATTGGCACATATTGCTAAAAAACGGAAAATCCCTTTATGTTTTCTATCTCTCGATATTAAGAGGGCATTTGACACAGTATCCTGGCAATATATGCAATATTCATTACAAAAATGGGGTTTTGGACCCCACTTTTTAACATGGATCAAAGCATTATATAATAAACCCAAAGCCTATATAAAATATGCTGGATACAAATCTGATGCCTTTAATATCGAAAGAGGTACCCGACAGGGTTGCCCATTATCTCCCTTATTATTTGCCCTTATACTCGAACCCATGGCCCAATACATCAGAACAAACCAAACTATAACTGGCATTGAAGTAGGAGGTATTACACACAAATTATGTATATTTGCAGACGATATATTACTTTTTCTATCATCACCACAGGTCTCTGGTCCTAACTTAATACCAGCTCTTGATGGATTTGCAGCCTTATCCGGCCTTATGATTAATCCTAAGAAATGCCTAATGCTTAATATTTCACTCACAAACATGGAATTGATCCCGGCTAGGGCTGCACTCCCATTCACATGGGCAGAAAAATCAATCCCATATCTTGGAATTCATTTAACAGCATCTCATTCTGACCTATTCTCAACCAATTATCCTCCTGTATTAAGACAGATCACAAATCTAATAAAACAATGGTCGCAACTTCCTTTATCCTGGATAGGGAAGATTAATGCAATCAAAATGACTATTCTACCCAAATTGCTTTATCTATTCAGAGTCCTCCCTATTCCAATTCCTTCCTATTTTTTGAGAATAGTACAAAAAAGAGCAACTTCGTTTATATGGGGCTCTTCTAAACCACGTATACCTATACACACACTACATCTTCCCAAAAATAAAGGAGGCCTGGGATACCCTAATTTTACTAACTACTACAGAGCAGCACATTTGGCCAGTCTGTCCAAATACCATGCAAAACAGGAAATCCCATTATGGGTATTTATAGAGGCTTCAGAAAATGACCCTCTATTAATATCAAATTTATTATGGCTTGATCCTAAAGACCGCTTTAAAATTCATAATCCCATAACTAAACACTTCTTATCTCTCTGGGATAAACTAAAAACCAAATATCAGTTACAATCTCCACACAATCCTCTCCTTTCTTTTATCAGAAATCCGGCCTTTTATCCGGCAAGGATCTACCCAAATTCTTTTAAAGCTTGGACAACATCGGGCATTCAGACACTAAATGACTTTATAGCATCTAAATCATTCCTTTCATTCCCATTGCTTAGAGAAAAATATGATCTACCAAACTCTGAGATATTTAGATATCTCCAAATCAAAAATTTCTATACACCATTCCTAAAGGGGGATACACCATTATCCCAATTATCCATTTTTGAATCAATCTGTACAAAAGATCCATTTGCTAAAGGTACAATTTCATCACTTTATAATCAATTATATGGAGTAGCAAATCTTAATAGACCCTCTTACGTTCAGAGGTGGGAGGAGGACCTGGGACGAACTTTAGAAGACACGGACTGGTCTAACATATGGCTCACATCTAAGTCATCTTCACCCAACATCTTAGCACTGGAGACAAATTATAAAGTCCTAACTCGCTGGTACCTTGTACCCGCTAGAGTGGCAAAATATTCACCTAATACCTCAGCTCTTTGTTTTCGAGGATGCCCAGAAATAGGCACATATTTACACATATGGTGGACGTGCCCAGTAATCCAAACCTTCTGGAAGGAAGTCTTCGTGATTGCATCTAAAATATTTTAAAAAATAATACAACCAGATCCATATTTAACTTTACTTATTTTATGATCCAACTAATAACAGCTGCAAAACAAACAGTGGCCAAAGCATGGAAATTTCCTACATTGGTACTAGCAGAAACAATTCACAGAATGAATAATACAATGTCCCATGCTAAGATGGTAGCCATCGAACAAAATCAAATTCCAAAATTTGAAAAACTTTGGCACCCTTGGATAAAACAACAGTTCCTGTCAAACTTCAATGACTCTGTCCTGTTGCCATGGTAACAGATTAAATGACTTACAGAGACACCCATTCTAAGGCTTCAAAGAGAACTAAAAAGAATAATAAACTGACAAGCGGGACAACCTTGTGGACCATACCTCTACCTTTCAACCCTTTTTCTTCTTTTTCTTTCCTTTTCTCCACCTTACGATTAAAGCTCATTATCAGAATTTATTTGACCTATATACACTCTACTTGTAAACAATATGTATAGTAGGTATAAATCATTTAAATACCTACAAAAGTAACTAAGGAAATGATATATATCTTTAATTTAGGTTTACGTGAACCCAATGTTTAATATTTGAAATTTCATGATATTTACCTATATAAACCCTACTGTAAAACAATGAGCTTACTTTATAGATCCTTGTAAACTTACTTTATGGATCTTTATAATATTGTATACTGAATAAACTTCTTTTGACAAGGAAATTTAAAGATATACATTACTTCAGTTGCAGTCCTGCTTGCATTTGAAAATAAATAATGAAAGGTCTATGACTATTATTGACAAAAGAATAACTACTGCAATGATCATGGAAATAGGAATGTAGCTAAATCTACGAACAGTGCTGGTGGTAAATCAGACAGACAAATAGGGAAATCTATTGCCAAGATCAAAAATAACCAGCAGTGTGTGCTCAGGTATGTTATCAGAATGATAAATCTTTGGGAAGAGCCAGTGATTACTCAGTGATCATAGTACACATGGGCGGAGAGACAGGGTAGAGAAAGATGGAAGGTGATAGAATTAAAGCTCATCCCCAGCCAAAACATTTTCATTTTGATAAAGCAGGAAAGGGGCATAACTTCTGTTTTTATTGTCCTCTGCACAGGGCTGGACTGGGACAAAAATGTGGCCCTGGACTTCATCATGACCGGCCCACTTTAATTATGAGTGTCCCCAACAGCGTCCACCCTTACATCAGTGTGTCCCCAACAGCGTCCCCCTTACATCAATGTGTCCCAATCAGCAGCTCCCTTCACATCAGAGTGTCCACACCAGAGAGTCCCAATCAGCAGCGCCCTTCACATCAGAGAGTCCCGATTAGCAGCCCCTTCACATCAGAGTCCCCATCAGCAGCCCCCTTCACATCAGAGAGTCCCCATCAGCAGTCCCCTTCACATCAGTGTGTCCCCATCAGAGAGTCCCCATCAGCAGTCCCCTTCACATCAGAGTCCCCATCACATCAGTGTGTCCCCATCAGAGAGTCCCCATCAGCAGTCCCCATCAGAAGCCCCCTTCACATCAGAGTGCCCACCAGCAGCCCCCTTCACATCAGAGTCCCCACCAGCAACCCCTCTTCACATCAAAGTGCCCACCAGCAGCCCCCTTCACATCAGAGTCCCCTCCAGCAGCCCCCTTCACATCAGAGAGTCCCCATCAGAGAGACCCCTTTACATCAGAGTCCCCATCAGCAGTCCCCTTCACATCAGTGTCCCCACCAGCAGCCCCCTTCACATCAGAGAGTCCTCCCTCTCCTCCCCCTCCCACATGTACTCACAGTTTTCAAGGCAGCTTCTCATTCCTCTCTCCAGTCATGTGATAACAAGTGATAAGGGAGAGAGGAAGAAAAGTCGGCCGGCTGTCTATCTTCCCCTGCAAGCTGAAGGGAGCATAACGCCTAATGCTTTCTCCAGCAAGTGACGGAAGCAGTTCTTCCTGACAGGAGTGAAATCGCGATCACTCACTGTCAGTGAGGAGCGGCTCCAGGACTGCGCCTGACTGGCCCACTGAGCCATTCGGCCCACCGGGAAACTCCCGGTAGTCCCGATGGCCAGTCCATGCCTGCCTCTGCAAATCTGTGCAACTGGAATGAACCCAAGAATCATGCCTTGTCTCAGTGATAATAGCACTCACCACTTTTCATATGGGAATCACAAGGACAGAATGTGAGGGAAACATTCCTCAGTGGTTTCAGAGACAGAAATTGAAAAAAAAAATCTGACATCCTAAATCTTCCCCATTCTAATAAAATGAATAAAAAAATCCATTAGATATTTACCATATATCAAATCTGTAGGCAGGGGCGTTGCTAGGGGGTGGCTATTGGGGCTATAGCCCCAAATCTGGGGCCCATAGCCCCGAGTCTCTTGCCGCAGGGTCCCTGCCTAACCAGTGGGTTGCGGCTGCTGCAGCAGACTGGCTGGCTGCATGAGAGAGGCGAAGGAGAGAAAAGAAGCAAGCTCTTCACAGCCGGGCCTCTTTAATTTGGGAGCGAGGTGCGGTGAGCAGCAGAGAGATGACATAATCTCTCACTGTCCGCCACAAATTGGCGCTCCTCCGCCCTCACAGCATGGTCATCGTGGAGCTCCACTTTGCAGCCAGACCCCCTTGCTTCAATGTCGGAGGTGCGGCGGGGAGCAGCGAGATGACATCATCTCTCACTACCCACCCTGCATCACCGCTCTCCTGCTCTCACTAAATGGACCAGTGCTGTCAGCCTGCCACCAATGCAGCGTCAATGCACATTTGGTGGCACTGGCTGGCATGGCAAGTGACAATCCACATCAGTTGGCAAGTGGCAACCCATCTCTGGTGGCAGGTGACATGACAAGTGACAATCCACATCTAGTGGCAGGTGACGGTGGCAAGTAAGACGCTGCATCTGGTGGCAGGAGATGTGGCAAGTGACACGCCCAGGGCTCCCACTGATTCTGCAGTATGTAGAGTTGAACCACTTCATTATATATTAGAATGTAACAATAGAAATAATGCATTTCAATCACCCTGACACCATATCAACCATTATGCCATGATGATTGAAGCGCCAACACCAGCCATCGCCCGTGAAAAATTGCTTACCACTAGTCCCCCCCCCCGCGGGGATGCAAAAAGGTTGGTGACCGCTGCTATGGGCTCTAGCCCCAGATCTTTTACAGACCTAGCAACTCCCCTGTCTGTAGGGATAATGATGCTGTTAACGTGCCCATAAGATGATGGTCAATAGACAGTGGCATGTAGTAGAGGTTATTTTTTATATAATTGAAATAGGGCTAGCAAAAACTTAAAATTATAAAATTTATTTTAACTTCACTATCTCAAATGTGATATTTTATGTGTGCAGGAAACTCATTTTCTTGCCTCCAAACAACCTAAATACACCCACAAGAGACTCTCTCACAGTTTCTTTGCTCCTAAAAAAGAGTTGTCAAAGTGGCTTTCAGGGACAATCTATCTGTAACTCTTCATGAGAAAAAACTTTAGATATATCAAAGAAGATATGTCATCCTTCTATGTGACATAGATTGTGTCATACACGCTGATAAGTTTTATATGCACCTAACTTACACTCCAGATTCCTATCCAAACTCCTAAGGCATGTTTACTGCTCTCTGGGGACTTCAACAAAAGTACCATGCAATTCAGGTGCAGTACATTTCAAAAAGTAGTGCATGGATTCAAAATGAATGGGGCTGAAATTGCACTGCACAAAACTGCATGTGAATCGCACAGGAATGCACAGTGCATTCTTGGGCGATTCCTGTACAAGCATGGTGTGAACCGGCCCTTAAATATTGCCAAGAAACTCATAATAAATTGCTATAAACCATAATGGGGAAGGTTTACTCAAACTGGTGCACACAGGATCTGGTGCAGCTGTAGATAGTAAGCTTCTAGGCTTTTTTGGCAAAGCTTAATTCAACAAGCTGAAATTAGAAGCTGATTGGATACTATGCACAACTGCATGAGTTTTAGAAAATCTCCCCCAATGACATAGATCTTCTCAGTTTCTCATGCATTTTAACCACTTGCCGACCACCCACAGTACTTTTACTGCGGGTAGGTGGCACAGACAGGCCAAATCACATACATGTACATCATCCAGACTGTTTCAAGTTATGGGCACGCAGCAGATTGCAGATCCCAGTACCCACAGCCCAGTGATGATCACAATGTCAACAAAGCTGTTATGAATAAATTAATTCATAAAAGCTGGGTTTCCTGTGCTGTGATTGACCCATAACTATCACATAGTACCTGGACCAATCACAGCACCCTGTACCATATGATTAGCTGTAGACAATCACGGATCGCTAGTAATCACAGCTGTTATGAATGTAACCCATTAATGACAGTACAAAGCATTGCTGTTATGCCCTGTACACACGGTCGGATTTTCCGACTGAAAATGTGCGATTGAAGTTTGTTGTGGGAAATTCCGACTGTGTGTGGGCTCCATCGAAATTTCCGACACACAAAGTTTGAGAGCAGGCTATAAAATTTTCTGACAACAAAATCTGTTTGCGCCAATTCCGACTGTGTGTGGACAATTCCGACGCACAAAGTGCCACGCATGCTCAGAATAAATTCCGAGACGGAACTGCTCGGTCTGGTAAAATTAGAGTTCATAATGGATATAGCACTTTCGTCACGCTGCAATGTTTTAAATTGTTTAATGCAGCGCACTCTCTTCTTCTTTATAATGCTAGAAGAATGAAGTTGTTTTGCTGCTCATATTCACACAGACTTCTCACAAACATTTTTTTTTATTATTTATCGTGATTTCATCAATATAATATTTTTATTTGTCACATCTACCGAAAAAAAAAAATTTTTTTGATGTTTTTAAATTCTAATCTTGTGGTTTTTTTTTTAACTCCAGAATAGTTTTGGGTGTGTTTTGTGTGTCAAGTTACCACAACACCATTATTATCTTGTATTATTTAAACTCAAGGAGGTTGCTTGGTGTTGGTGTCTCTTGTTAATTTCACATTGTAGTTTTGAAATGTACCTGCCTCCTCACAAACAAACTGTCCTTTTTGAAGGAAAACACACATAGGTGAGTATAATAAAACAAATCAAAAATATATTAAGGGGTCCTAACCAAAGAAAGAGGGAGGCAACGCTGGAGAAACAGCAGAAATTGGCGAAGCCTTTGGCCCCCAGGGCACACATCAATTATTTCCGGCCAAAATTGGTGGCCTGAGGAGTCCATATATAAGGGAGTACAATCTGGTCCAGAAGTCCAAGAGATCATAAACAGCAGCAGATGACATGTATGTCCCCAGGCTGTGGTCATACGAGAGCCTGCATCTTTTCTCAGACCAGACTGAACCCAGGCCATCACTTTCTTGTCTTCCTTCTACTCTTCCTTCCATGCTGTGTCTGTGGTGTTGAAGTTGTGGCAGGAGGAGGAGGATGATGCAACTCACACAGGTGGGTATTGGGTGTGATTTCGCCCCTCACCCCCTTAGTTAATGTTTTATAAAGGATGTCCTCACACATGAGGCGTTGGCCCTCCTGCATGTCCTGCAGTTTTGTGGCAGCCATGCAGGCAAAGGCCTCTTCATGAGTGGGGGTGGCTCTGAGGGACGCAGAAGCCTCCTGAATCAGCCTGAGTGCTGAATCCTCCATGTTACTCCCCTTCCTGGGTCTTTTGTTTGGAAGGCGGAGGGGAGGAACCTGGGATTCTGTGAGGCTCCTACTGGGCCCTGCCACCTCCTGGCTGCCACTTTCCCCGCCCACCTCCTGGCTGCCACTAACCCCTGCCTCCTCCTGGCTGCCACATTCCACAGCCTCCTCCTGTGTGCCACATTCCACAGCCTCCTCCTGGCTGAGGTCTTCCTGTGTATGAAAAAGGGACATGGTTTTAGTTTTTTCTTCATCAATCACACACAATTTTCATCTTATGACTGTTGTAAATTGAATGTTAACAAATATAACAGACTATCATTCCGAGCCCAGCATTTTTCATTCTTGTCCCAATTACTTTTGCCCACTACTGTCTATTGATATGTAAAACACTTTATTAAATCAGCAATTAGTGATCAATAATAACATCTAGTAAACATCATTTATTTATTGACCAGAAATCTGTAGAACAATGCTATACCTGGCTCAAGCTGGGCTCCTCCACTTCTTCCTGGCTGGAAGTCCCAGGTTGGACATCGGAAGCCTTAGCTGGGGTGGAAGATAGGGTGGAAGGAAGAGTGGAAGGAAGGGTTGAGAGGGATTCCCTGACTTCAGTCTGGTCTGTCATAAATCGCAGTCGCTCATAGTACCACAGCAATATTGGCTTTTAAATAGGGTATGGTTGCCGTGGGGACCACCGTCTTCACCAACTCCAGCAGTTTCTCCAGCGCTGCCTGCCTCCTTTGTTTATGATTATAATGCGGGTGTTTCACCTGCCACAGACAGGGCAGCTCCCTGTACTTGTCTATGAACAGGGGGAGGAAGTTGTGGGCATTGAAGCCATCCATTTTATCTGCAATACACAACACAAGACAAACCCTAATGTCAGGCTAAAGTCTTCTAATCTTGTCCCAATATAGGCCTCAATCTATAAGCAGTATAGGCCCAAGTTTAAATGTTACCATCGTTATCACGATCGGCGCTTCCTATACTCCTTCCTCCGCTCACAGATCGTACGTACGACGCACGCGTGTTACGCTTTATATACACTGGACATGCATGAAACTCCGCCCGCCCCTGACATTCTTTCTAGTCTATTCCCCACCCCTTCGTGTTCGACGCAGTGGGGAAGAGCACATGGCGGACACGGAGCAGGTGCGTGCTAATTACAGCAAGGAGGAGGAGGAGGAGGAGGAAAGCCCGGAGCCAGAAATGTCCCAAACCCAGAGGAGACGATTTAAGTCATCAAATATGGCCTTTGTAGAGATGGTGGAGATGGTCGACATACTGAAGAGGGCCAACTATGATGGGATGTATGGGCCTTACCCCAACACCAATGTCAGAAAGGCCAAGGTCATAGTGAAAGTTGTGAAGAGTCTGCACCGTAATTTTGGGGTACGGCGATCCAAGGATCAACTGAGGAAGCGGTGGTCAGACCTCAAAATCAGGGAGCATGATCAGTATAGAAGGATCAGGAGAGTGCTGCAAAAAAGTAAGTAGTTGTCCTGTGTTCCTATTCTTTATTTTTCTAACGGTCGTGCTGCTCCATGTGCTTTTCTTTACCATTGTACAGTTTAAAATGGCAACTTTCATGTTCATGGACACAATTTTCGTTCATTGGAAACATTGTTCGTTCGGCCAATAAAACACCATGTTTTGTCCAGATGCATTTCAATACATTTTTTCTGGCCTACTTCTCTTAAAATAAGTTTGTTGTCTAGATGGGTTTGTAACTAGAATGAAATGCAAACTAGATTCTGTGTAAGGAGAGGTCACTCATCAGCTGTTTACACATCTGGATGCTGGAGCACTAGTGTGGGACACCAGAACCCCCTTTTTATTAGGGGCCTCACACAGGTGCTCCAGTGTATACTATAGGGGTGACTACATCTGTGAAGCTTGTACAAAACAGGTAAGTATTCAAGCTTGACAAAGGACAAAAATATTTCTTCATCTTGAAACTCTGCCAAAACAGACAATTGTACCCCACTTCCAAGCAATGTTTCATATTTCTAATTCTGCCATCAAATATCTGTGTGCTAAGTATACCTATTTTTTTTTACATAGGGGAGAAAAGACTCGGAGGACACCACTCATCAGAGGAGACAACAGACCCCCCACCTCATGAAGAAGTTGAAATCCCCCAAACCCAAGCAGAGGAGGAGGAGGGAGACATGGTGGAAATTGTCACCACAACAGGTAAGTGTCTGCGACCACAGGTTTGGGTAAGAGATGGATGCCTGCATATTTATAATACATGGTGTTTTTGTATTTTATATATTTTAAGGTGATCATGATGTTGTGTAAGAAGGTCGTTTCACCAGTGAAAGTGCCCAGATCCTCATCAGGGAGATAATGGGGTGTAATAGGGACTTGGAAAACATCAAGCAAACCATCCATGATGTTCAAAACAAAATGAAGAACATCATTGATGTTTTAGGGAGAATTTAAAACCCCTAGAAATCCCTAACTTATTTGTGCTTTGTGTTTTTGTTTTTCTGACAATTTTGTGAAAATTTTGTGACATATTATAGAAAAGCCAAATTTTGAAGATGCACACACTGTGTCAACGTGTGCTATCTGCCATCATGGGAGATCAATGTACGCGTTTTGTGGGTGCAGCTGAGAGGAAGGGGTTGCACCCACAAAACACGTACCTTGATCCCCCCTGATGGCAGCTAGTACATGTGGCTTCTTCTTTCTATGCTCAAAAGCATTTTTTGTTGTAAAGTTGGTGTTTTCAGTGACAATGGGGGTTATTCACTAAAGACAAATCCACTTTGCACTACAGTGCAGTTTCAGTGCAGTCTCGAGTGCACTTGTAGTGCAAAGTGTATTTTCCTTTAGTAAATAACACCCAACAGTACTTTATAATTTTACACAATCACGCCATTTTCAGGACTCCCCAAATTTCAGTCATGGTCAGCTCAAAGAAAGCCAAGCAGTAAATCTAAGCAAATATTTGTTCAGTTTAAAATATATTTTTATTTAAAAAATGTCTCAGACATTGTCTGGCATATCGATGGCCCCCCTACCCGTGAAGTATTCCATGTATCTTAGACAGACCTCGTGGGCACTCTGGGGGGGCAAGCCAGGACAGCCAGTTTCAAGCGCCCTCAGGTTTGGTTCATTCATATCAATTCTGGCTTCAGGCCCAACTGAGCCAGCATAATTCACAGAATTTCTCCTCAAAAAGTTGTGGAGAACACAGCAAGCTAGGATAATGTGATTGAGTTTATATTCTGCCATGTGTGTGGGTGTAAGATATAGGCGGAACCGGCTGGCCATTATTCCAAACGTGTTCTCCACCACTCTTCTGGCTCTGGCCAGCAGGTAATTAAAAACCCTCTGGTCCGGGGTGAGGGGTCCTCATAGGGAATGGCCGCATAAGATGGTCCCCCAGCGCAAACGCTTCATCCGCAACTAAGTTGAATGGGAGTCCTTCCGCATTGTCTTCTGGAGGTGGCAAGCCCAAGCTGCCATTCTGGAGATGCCTGTAAAACTCTGTGTGGGTGATGACTCCACCATCTGACATCCAGCCATTCTTCCCCACGTCCACATACAGGAACTTGTAAGTAGCCGACACCACCGCCAACATCACAATACTATTGAACCCCTTGTAATTGTAATAGTATGACCCCGAGTTCCGTGGTGGGATGATGTGAACGTGTTTCCCATCAATTGCCCTGATGCAGTTAGGAAAGTCCCACCGCTAGGCAAAGTGGGAGGCCACAGTCTGCCATTCCTGTTGGTTGGAAGGAAACTGTGGAGTCAAACAAGAAAAATAAATTAATAATTTTGCACATAAACATGGAAAGCAGATTAGACACAAACATTCTTGGCCAACATCAGTATAACATTTATTTTAGGGAGTATTTAAAGACAAAATTATAAGGTCCACCTATCAGATTCCCCCCCTCCGATTTATGGGCCATTTTAAAAATGTTAGGGGGGAGATGTTTTGGCCAGGTAACCCTCTCCACTTCATTGAGAGATGAATGCCTAAATAATGTGTATTACTTTGGCTAGCCCCTCCTTACTTACACTATTGTCAGCCCACTGGACAGGTAAGAAGTGTCATAATACAAAGATATAAATACACACTGTACACATTTTAGCACATTTTTGCATTCTGCTATTACCTATCAAGATAATAATAGTATACAAAAACTTTTAACAGTACCATTTGAAAGTATTCAGGCAGGCCCTTGCACTACATGCTTTGGGGAATTCATCCATAAATATGACCACAAAAGAGGTGAGTATAGTGTGTATGGGTTTGGCAAAGTCAGCAGATAGAGGATTAAGGATAGATAGAGGATTGGTATCAGCTGGGTTAGCAGTTGAGGGAGGGAGGGTTGCAAATGATTTTGGGACCCAAAAAAAAAAAAAAAAAAAACCTCTGGCACTCTGCCTAAATTTAAAGCACAAATCACAATTTTACACATTTTAGGGGGTATTTAGGGTAAAGCACTACTATGGAGCTGACAAAATACATTGTTAATTGAGTAGACAGGGTGGATATAGGCCCAGGAGAGCAAGCTGGGGAGGTTTTGAAGGCAAATATGTATGAAGGACAAAAAAAAATTTAAAAAAATCCAGCATGCATGAGGACAAAGGGGACATTCACAGCATATTACAATCATGGTAATTAGGGAATGAGGAAAGAAATACAATACATTAGCAAACATTAAATACAATGAAATGTGATGTAAAAGGATAAATCTTACCTTAATATAGTCCTTCTGCAGGACCTGGATGATGGCAGAACAGGTCTCTGGGATAATGATCCCCAGAGCCTGGGGGGAGATGCCTGTCGAGAACTTGAGGTTCTGCAGGCTTCTCCCTGTCGCCAAGTACCACAGGGTGGCGACTAGCCTCTGCTCCGGAGTGATGGCTTGCCTCATGCAGGTATCCTGCCTGCTGATATAAGGGGTCAGCAAAGCCAAAAAACGGTGAAATATGGGGTCCGTCATCCTGAGAAAGTTCCTGAAATCGTCAGGATTATTCTCACGGAGCAAAGGCATGTGACAGAATTGGTCACGCTGGAGCAACCAATTCTTGGTCCATGAACTCCTCCTCGCCCTGTTCATGGACTGGGCTTGTGTCAAATTAAGGACCCCAACACCAAGCCCCCGCACAGCACGAACTCTACGATGAGTACGTACACGCAACATGGCTAGAAAACGGTCGGCTGGTCAGAACGAAGTAACAGAACACACTGAAGAACAGCAAGGCCTGTTTAGAGCGACCTGAAAATCAGTAACGAATGGACAAAAACACAATGACAAGTCAGTGGTAACTCGCTGCACGCACTGAAGACCATATACAAACCCACAAACTGAACAGCAGAAATACGATCTGAAAACCACGAGTCTGAAAAAGCGCGAATCGTCTCTCACCTAACTTTTACTAACATGAGATTAGCAAAAGGAACACAAAGGGTGCCGCGCTTGGTACTGAACTGCCCTTTTATAGTCTCGTCGTACGTGGCGTTCTTGGCTTTCGGAAATTCCGACAACTTTGTGCGACCGTGTGTATGCAAAACAAGTTTGAGCCAACATCCGTCGGAAAAAAATCCATGGATTTTGTTGTCGGATTGTCCGATCAATGTCCGACCGTGTGTACAGGGCATTACAATGATCATCATTGTAACAGCAATATGTAAAAAGAAAATCCCTGATCCCCCCCCCCCCTCAGAGTAGCACAGTGTTACTATGGTGACACTGAACTACTCTAATGAAAGTACGTAAAAAAAATCGTAAAAAATGTTAAAAAAGGGAAAAAGTTTAGCAAAAGGTAGCTCTGTGATAAATTGTTCCTATTTCTGTAAATGCAATCCTTTTTCTTACCCATCACTTTGAACGTTCAAAACAATGTTTGTATACAATTCTCTATGCAAAACCAAAAAAAAATGATCAATTTTCAACTATATCATAGTTTGTAGACACTATGACTTTCACACAATCCAAATAAAGTGGAGCTCAAGTCATTTTTGTGTTTATTAAAAGTCAGCAGCTACAAAAAGTGTAATTGCTGACTTTTATTAAGCACACACTCACCTGTCCCAGGATCCAGCTATGCGGTCAACTGAACTGTTGCTTGTCTCCCTTTCCTTTCTCTGGTTCTGGCATTTTAACTGTGGGCACCCGGCTGTGAGAGCTTGCGGCTTCACAGCCGAGTGTGCACTGTACATGCGTGAGTTGCGCTGCGCCTGCTGAATGGTCCGGAAGTCTTCTGGAACCTGTGGTGTGTCCCAGAAGACTGCAGGAAGGGAGGGGGAGAGGACAACTTCTAGGCCTGGGTGATCTGAGCAGAAGTGGGAGCAGGTACCTGTCAAAAAAGGTACCCGCTCCCCCTCCAAAGAAACGACATGCTGAATGTGGCATAGTAGTGGGGGAGGAGTGCTTAAAACAGAACTTACCTTTTTGGGTGGAGCTCTGCTTTAATATACAGTACACTTATTGTGGAAGTGGAAGGGGTGAGGAGGCAAATAAGCGGAGCTTCCCCTTTTGGGTCGAGCTCCATTTTAAGTTTGTTATTTAGACCTAGAAATATGTCAGCCACCAATCCCTGGCTTCCACAGACATACTGTGATAATTTCCCCACTGGGCTTGTTTTATGGCTTGATAGTTTTACATTTATATATGTATATGTGTATATATATATATATATATATATATATATATATATATATATATATATATATATATGCAGTATACCGTTGTGCTCATAAGTTTACATACCCTGGTAAAATTTATAATTACTTGGCCATTTTTCAGAGAATATGAATGGTAACACAACAACATTTATTTCACTCATGGTTAGTGTTTAACTGAAACCATGAATTATCAATCAACTGTGTTTATTCTTTTTAAATCATAATCACAACAGAAACTACCCAAATGACCCTGATCAAAAGTTTACATACCCTGGTGATTTTGGCCTAATAACATGCACACAAGTTGACACAAAGGGGTTTGAATGGCTATTAAAGGTAACCATCCTCACCTGTGATCTGTTTGCTTGTAATTAGTGTGTGTGTTTATAAAAGGTCAATGAGTTTCTGGACTCCTGACAGACCCTTGCATCTTTCATCCAGTGCTGCACTGACATTTCTGGATTCTGAGTCATGGGGAAAGCAAAAGAATTGTCAAAGGATCTGTGGGAAAAGGTAGTTGAACTGTATAAAACAGAAAAGGAATATAAAAAGATATCCAAGGAATTGAGAATGCCAATCAGCAGTGTTTAAACTCTAATCAAGAAGTGGAAAACGAGGGGTTCTGTTGAAACCAAACCACGGTCAGGTAGACCAGCTAAAATTTCTGCCACCCCTTCAAATGGGAGGGATCAGCACTAAAATACTCAGGAATTTGGCTGACTCCTAGGCTACCCATGACCTACGACTCAAATTTCCCACCTTTACTTCAGACAATAGAAAAGGATTTAAAACTTTGGAACGCAGGTTACTTTTCATGGTTTGGGAGGGCTGCCATTCTGAAGATGGCCATCTTGCCCAGGCTGCTATATTTATTATGCACACTACCGGTTAAAATACCTCAGAGTTTTTTTTAAAAACTACACACCATCCTCTTAAAATTTTTATGGTCACATAAAAGACCTAAGGTCAAATTCTCTCTATTGACCAGACCTAAGGAACTGGGGTGGGGCTTCCTGACTTTAGGAAATATTACCTACTGTAGCTTCCCATTTAACAAGAATAGTAGACTGGCACTGCCACGGGGGAACTAAAGACTGGGTAGTCTTAGAAGCTGGATTAAGTCCTTACCCACTACTTTTTTCACCATGGAACCCGGGACTCTGGCATAGTCATACTTTAAAACAACACCCACTAACTGAGACCACGCTGACTGCTTTCCTAGAAGCAGCAAAACACCCTACAGTGACTTCTTTACTTATCCCCCTAACACCTCCACCATCCACCCACTAATAATTCCCTGCGAGCTGGTGAGTGTTTCCACGAAGGGAGGCTCAAGGAATATTTGACACTGAAAAAAGACAGTGGAATATCCAATTTACCACTCTGGACGTACTTCCAAGTATGTAGCTACGTAGACGGTACGGCCAGACAGGGAAACTTCTCCAGACAGCTGACAGACCTAGAGAGGGTATGTGCTGAGGGTTCACACCTACAGAAGGCGACCTCAGTTGCCTACTCATGGCTGCAATTGCTAACCCTAATATTGAGGACAAGTTCAGAAAACTATGGTCCACTGCACTTAAGATGAATATTACCGACAATCAATGGAAAAAGGCCTACATATTAGCACACAAGTGCTCCATCAGCTCTAAGACACAAGAAACGTCTTATAAATTACTCACTGACTGGTATGTCATGCCAGCAAAACTACATTTATGGAATGCTCAGACCTCGAGCACATGCTGGAGATGTGGGAACAACACAGGCACACTTGTACACATCTAGTGGCACTGCCCTCATTGACCCATTTTGGCATCAAGTCCAGGACCAGATTAAACAAATAACAGAAACCAAGATAGTGCTCAATGCTGTCTCTTCTCAAATTTACCACTCAAACGAAACAAAAATGCATTAACCAAGCATTTGCTAAAAGCATTGATTCCGGCCTGCTGGAGAACTTCACGAGTGCCTTCTATGACAGATTGGCTGGCTCTGGTGTCTGAAATATATGAAATGGAAGATACTCTAGCACAGGCCACCGACAGGGTGGACAGATTTCATAAAACCTGGTCACCCTGGTTTGAGTTTCATTACTCTGAAGCATACAATGATCTGAAGTCAGGCAGATAACTTATATCACCACACATTCAAATGAAAAATAGACACACTAAAGTGTATCTGATCAAACCCTAGCTAGATTTATAATTTCCACTATCAATGAAAAGGTTATGAGTATAATACAGCACAGCAGAATAAGATTGTAAACCACACATGCTCAGCACAAAACTCACCTACCGAAACCTACCCCGACCTTTCCCTCTATTACTTTAACTCTTCATCTCTATCCTTTCTTATTTTTGGTTAACTAACCTACACTAGTATGGAACATCCTAAGGGTAACACAAAGATCACATCTGCATAGGAATAAATTAAATCACTTGTGAGTAAATCAGCTACATGCTTTCTCAAATCACAGGAATATTAAATGACCAACTTCTAACGTGTCATAGATGTTTTGGTATACTTTCACTGTATCACCTGAGTTTAATGGTAACGATACCAGTATCCTTAGGCATAATTCCTAGCTGATATGCAATTAATCTCCGCATATGATTTCTATACATGATTGTACACCTATCTGTACTACTGTTGAACTTAAACTTTAAATGCTTAAAAAAAAAATTCTGCCACAACTGCCAGGAAAATTGTTCAGGATGCAAAGAAAAGCCCACAAATAACTTCAGGTGAAATACAAGACTCTCTGAAAACATGTGGTGTGGCTGTTTCAAGATGCACAATAAGGACGCACTTGAAGAAAGATGGGCTGCATGGTCTAGTCGCCAGAAGAAAGCCATTACTATGCAAATTCCACAAAGTATCCTGCTTACAATACGCCAAACAGCACAGAGACAAGCCTCAAACCTTCTGGGACAAAGTCATTTGGAGTGATGAGACCTAAAATTGAGCTTTTTGGCCAGAACCATAAACGCTACATTTGGAGAGGAGCCAACAAGGCCTATGATGAAAAGGAACACCATTCCTACTGTGAAACACGGAGGCGGATCGCTGATGTTTTGGGGATGTGTGAGCTAGGCACAGGAAATTTGGTCAAAATTATTGGCAAGGTGAAAGCAGTATGTTATAAAAAATACTTGAGGAACATTTGCATTCATCAGCCAGGAAGCTGCGAATGGGACGTACTTGGACATTCCAACATGACAATGATCCAAAACACAAGGCCAAGTCGACCTGTCATTGGCTACAGCAGAATAAAGTGAAGGTTCTGAAGTGGCCATCTCAGTCTCCTGACCTCAATATCATTATCATGATCTCAAACGTGCAGTTCATGCAAGACAGCCCAAGAATTTATAGGAACTGGAGGCTTTTTGCCAAAAGGAATGGGCAGCTTTACCATCTGAGAAAATAAAGAGCCTCATCCAAAAATACCACAAAAGACTTCAAGCTGTCATTGATGTTAAAGGGGGCAATACACGGTATGTAAATTTTTTATCAGGGTAATTTGGGTAGTTTCTGTTGTGATTATGTTTTAAAAAGAATAAACACAGTTGATTGATAATAAATGGCTTCAGCCAAACACGAACCATGAGTGAAAGAAAAGTTTTTGTGTTATCATTCATATTCTCTGAAAAATGGCCAAGAAATCATTAATTCTGCCAGGGTATGTAAACTTATGAGCACAACTGTATACACGGGGAGCAAAAAATGGCATTTAAAATGAGCCTGTTATCAGCTAAATAGTGTTTGGATCTGCAGCTGTTTCCTAATTAAAGTCACTCTTTTCTACCAAGTCTGTCAGCGTCCAGATTAATGATACAAAGTAATACTGAGTTCACCCTAGCTGCTGCCATGTTTAATAATCATTTGCAATACAGCAGTAGCAACGTCTCTAACATTATACTGCTTTCTGTGTTAAAGATTTAAGCATAAGTTGTGAAGTAGAATAGTAAAGTATCGAACCAGGCAGAACTTCAGCAATGCAGGTTTATTAACAGCTGATAACATACAGGTTTATGTTCAAAATATTACAATATACAGGTCTAATTTATACAGTTTCTTACAATGCATGCATATTAGATATAAATATTCTTATCCTCTAACCAAATTGAAAAGATTGTGAAGTGTTCTCACCTTGAACCAGAATGGGTCTTTACTGCCAATTCTTGGGAACCTCTCACCTGATAGGGACCAGCCTGATCTGCCGATGGTCTGGTCCCCTCACAGAGTTCTGGGTTCCAGCTCGACCAAGTTCTTGAGGGAAATTCACCTGAGACCACATTCTGGAACAAGTTAAGAAGTCTTCTCTGACTCGTACGAGGAGACAAGTTGTGGACAGATACTTGCCCATTGGTTCTGACCTCTATGACCCGTGCAATAGGGCAGCATACATAGAGTTCAGCCTTATGAGCTCCTATCTGACTTGTCTGTCTAACAATTGCAGAACTTGCATTTATATACACTTTTACAAGTC
Source organism: Lithobates clamitans (assembly GCA_037952925.1). Classification (NCBI taxonomy): domain Eukaryota; kingdom Metazoa; phylum Chordata; class Amphibia; order Anura; family Ranidae; genus Lithobates; species Lithobates clamitans. The sequence continues at coordinate 951,306 of JBBGZY010000727.1, forward strand.
TTATCTCAACTTATCTCTTACATATGATTGGTCGCTAAGATCTACATCAAAGTAACCAACCATAAATCTGACACCTGTTCTACAACCAGATAAACTTAATTATTCCCAAAATTCCTATATGTTCATTAAAGTGATTTATAACTGGTTTTGTCCAATTAAAAACACCTGTATAGAGACAGTCTGGCACCCAGCTGTGTTATCAGACTCTCCTTATCTTGATACTAGCTTCAAGGATTTGCAGATTTATAACTTTGAGACAATTAACTTTCAATAACCCCACCAGATGTTTTATATGTTTCACTATATGCATGTATTTTAACAGTTTTAATGAGGGCACAAGCAGACCTTTGTTTGACCCTGTCAAACTTAATTAATGTTCTGTACATAACTTTCCTGTATTCCACCTAATTATTTTAACCACCTGTTTTCTTATCTGTCTGAGAAAATTCTTCATAACTTGAATCTATTCTAATGAACTTTCATCCAGTAGACTTAATACATTTTCGAGAACACCTGTTTACAAGTACTTGTCATAAAGCAGAGGTCATTTAAAGTTCAACACTTAAAAATGAAGACTTTCTAAATGTGGAAAACACAGTATACATTATTAAAGATTAACAATTGTTGCTTTACTTATTGAATAATAATATTGATAAAACCACTACTATATAATAATATAAATAATAATAATAATAATTATCAATAAATATATGCAAATCAATATATACAATATGAAATACATTGGCTAATATGAGATTCCACAACATTTCCCCCCTGTTGAGGCTTCACACAAGCCTCACAGCAATTAAAATACAGATCACCCACCATGCTCCTCAGAGACCCCATGCACCCAACACTGATCACATAAATTGTCCAAAAAAATAAAAATAAATCAGTCCAAAAAATAAAAATAAATAAATCAGTCCAAAAAATAAAAATAAATAAATAAATCAGTCCAAAAAATAAAAATAAATAAATAAATCAGTCAAAAAAATAAAAAATAAATAAATAAATCAGTCCAAAAAATAAAAATAAATAAATAATTCAGTCCAATCAAAAACACTGCATCTTCTTCTGTAGCTGCAAAGTCCTTCTCCATATGTGGCACGGAAAACATAGTTGTCAGTCTCAGTGGCATCGTGATCATTCTTGCCACAAACTTCTTGCAACAGGCAACAGTTACTCAGCAACATCACATCAAGGATAACAGGGAAGAGGAACAATCCGTTCAGTTAGTGAATGAAAGCCAAGTATGTGGTCCCAAGGAGCATTCAGCAGACTCAGTCCCATAAGGCTCTGCCTTTTCCTGCATAGGTCTTTTCAGCTTAGCCAAGTGCTTGATGTGTCTGGAGAGATCTCCTTCATCATCATTTGCTGGTCCAGTATCATAGCACAAGCTGCTTTGGATGCTGTAAGACACAAGTTCAGTGCATACCTGTTCTGCAAGGATACAAGTCTCAGATTTTCCAGTTCCTCCTTTTATGCATGAAATCCTTCCTTTGTAGCAATTAACATTTGTAACAAGTTGCATCATGTCTTCTGCGATCACCCGATATTTGTCTGGATATAAAATACACTTCAAAAATATAGTTATAAAAAATAAAAATAAAGTCAGTGTCAGGATACAATAGGACTCTGGCAAGCATTTCAGGGCAACCTACAAAGCAATGGCTCCTACACTCTCATCTTATCTAATAACTTAATTTAGTGGCTTCCTTTTACTTCTACAACATCCGCTAAAATAATATACATGTATCTATATAGTTTTATCACAATACAATACTCTTACAATATTAATAATATTTATTATTATAAATCCTTTGAAGTACATGTTTTCACTACAAAGTATTTTATATAGACTATTCTTTTTACATTTCCCAACCTATACTATTTCCCATACAATAATTGTAAAATTTTTATCATTTCTTAACCTTGACTCCAACTATCAGTCACTATTACCCTGGTCATGTCATACTGTCAATATAGTCAGTCCAGAAATTTCATTAGTTTTAATTTTGTAGTCTTCCCACAAAGTTTGCTAAACCCAAAACCATTTCACTTTTTGTCCATTTCTGCACATACTATACTGCAGAATATTATACAATAACAGTCAGCATGGGTCTCTTCTGTCAGTCACTGCTATACTGTCTAAGTCAGTAGCCTACCTCTCTTATGTCTTAAAACATGAATTATAAAACAATATCAAGACAAATATCATAACATATCCTATAAAGCATTAATAGCATACAGTCTTTAGCGATAATGTCATACTCATTACATTACACCTCTCCACTTTTTTTTTTTTTTAAGCAAAAAATGATAAAACTATTTGTTTATAATGATTGAACATTTACTCAAAGTGGAACTCTACTCACAAAATGTGATAAAATAAGGTTCATTTAGCAAGAAAAATACATTCCACATTAATTATTATGCTACCATTTTACTGAAACCCAGAACCTTTGAGCAGCAGTAGAATTTCAGGCTGCCAGCAGACTGTCCTCTAGATTTTAATCAGTGCAAAAATAGAGCACAACTGAGCCTGTGTAGAGCAGGGTGGAACAGTGGATTGTAAACAGTATAGGCACTTATAACTTATAACATATATAACAAACAAAACAACAGCAAGTCTCTACATACAAAGTATCACATATAATTAATTTGCATTGTCCATTACTGAAATACTTCCAATGTCTTTGTCTGCAACAGTCTCTTGTATGTATTCCACTTGCACTTATGTGAATAACACTCTTGGTAATCTCAGTCAGACTTTGACTACTATAGAAATGGAAAATGTCACTGTCACAAATGTGGATTTAAACTGACACTTGAATTGTGAATTCTTCCACTTCCTTTTATGATCTTTAATGTACTTGCAGTCATCAAGGGTTACTGACATACATTCCTTTAGTGGCTTTGATTGGAACACGAGATCACATCTAAAACAAGGATCTGTTTAGAAACAAAACTACACCAATTTGGTTAATTATTTTAAACACATGAACATTTTATCTCCCACTGTACAGCATGAAGTCTAAGCAACTATGATCTGCCTCTAGAACTCCTAAATTTAGTGACAAATATATCCAAAGTTTCATATGGCCCAGCAAATTGTATTTAATTTGGTCTACAACAGCCCATACAACCTATCCACCAATGACTATGAGTGTGGACACAAGGTTCTATCGTCTATGCCAAGCATAGAGCAAAATGGAACTGATTTTTCATAAAAATGGGTACAATTATCTGATATCAGTGCTGTATACACTCCAAGCCTGGGAAAAATTTCCCACATCAGACACTTAGCTGTTGTCTCATACATTTGCATGACCATATGAAAAACTGTGATTTACGTTAAAAGGAGCATACGTTTATTAAAGTATATCTATATCTACAGCTTTGTTCTTTCATTGCAATAAAGTCTATATACAGGCACACAAAATAGACTTTGAAGAACTACATTTTGTGAAACTACATTGTGATTGATTATAAGTAAAAGGAAATCAAAATAAAATTACATTGTGATTGTTCATAATTAAAAAGAAATCAAAATAAAATTACATGGTCACTTGCACAGTCTGTTAAATCTAAAGAGGTTAAGAAAATGTGCATTACTATGTCCCTTCCTTAAGAATAATTATATACAAATGTTATTGTTAATTAGATCATATTAATGCAGAGTGACCCTAATCAAAAAACTGACTTTGCCACCTGTAGTAGCATAACTAGGAACTTGAATAATAAAAAAATCAAAAGGAGTGAAATTTTACAAAGTATAACTTTACATATGAAAACATGCTGGCTGCTCCTGGAATAAAGAAACAAATTATTTATTTAGGCAAACTAATAATCAACCTGATAATTACTAAATATTGTAATCAGGTAGGACAAAATAAGTTCTAGCCAATACCAATAAGGGACCTTGCTCACCAGAGCTTACAAGCTAAGATTAAAAATTAAGACTCTAATTATCTAATTCACCCCCCTGTATGTGCTACATATAGCACATATAATAAGATGGTAGCACTGTTGTTACCATGCATCACTCTTCACTATTCTTTTTAGAAAATAAGAAACAAAAATAAATTTGGAGTTCCCTTGTACCAAATAAATCCCATTACTATTTTTGTAATTACTACTAAGTAGGCAAATATATAAAGATGACAGTATACATAATACTGTACAATAAGATAGGGACATGACAAAATAAACAACAAAAGCTACAAGGGAGAATAAGCACCATACTTACAAGAGTGATACACTAAAAATAAAATTCACCTTGCACTACTGCAGTCCATAATATAAAAGACAGAATACCTATTATAACCTACAGTTTATATTCTAAAAAAAATCAACAAATGTTTAAGAATAAGAACGTATTCTGAGATTTTATTTATTTTCTGGTCAGCTCATCCAGTTTCTGTCTAAAGGCACCTATACGTGCCCCTTTCATCTTGGTACAGAGCACTGAGACGAGCTGTCACAAAAAGTGATTCAATGCTTTTGCACATAAGCTCCTAAACACATACTGAAAAAAAAAAAAAAAATACAGTATTTCGTCTAACATGTAAAACCTTCAACTGTAAAATCTGTTAAGCATGACATTAATTACATTAGCGGCATTGAATTTATCTACAGATTTTTTTTTTTTTTTTTTTTTTTTAGAAGCAGTATGCTGGATACAAAAAAAAATATGGGTGAACTTTGTGTCGTAAATTACTTAAAACAAACAACTTTCTTTTTTCTACAGTTTAAATAACTTCTAGCTCCCTCAGCTCATTCATGGCGCTATCTAGCTGAGGTACATATTTAAAGAATATAAAAAAAATAATGAATCGTGCCTTCAACACACACACTCACTCACTGCCAATACCATGTAGAACTTTGATGCTAAAGTCAATCAGTCACCATAGATGTATCAATCCCTAGCCTCTCCACGAAAGACACATACAATCATTCACTTAGGGATTCACTTCACACCTCATACAAAAAAAATCACACACACACACACACATTTAACTCATATAAATATAAATCCTCCTAACAAATACTAATAACAAGTGTCACAAAATCAAAGATATGACACAGAAAGTTCTAATTGTATTTGTATGGAAGATACATACCATTTCCCTATTCATCATACACTATGCAGAATTCAGCATCAGTTACATACTTCTTACAATTCACTCATAGAACTAACACACAGGGTCCTTTCACACCAACGTTTTTACAACCACTACAGAATTATTCTAACCTAATATGGGAGATGATCAGTCTCCCTCACACATACAATATTCCCTAACAGTCTACAAAGGTTACAAAGAAATTAACTTACATTTGTGAACATTCATTAACAAAATGTCATTATCTTCTGTTTTCTATATAGCAATACAGTCACTCCACCTAGCAAAGTATGCATACACATGAACACAAATTCCTGACTATATATAAATATACAAATATTCACAGAATTATTAAAACTGACAGGTTAGTTAGTAATTACTTATGGACAGCAGTGCTCAGAGTAAAGCCAATAGGCACCGTACGCGCATACGTCTCCTTACCAAAATGCTTGTCTCAAGACACGAAAAACCGCCAAGCCCTGCTTGCCACGGCGATCAGGAATGTCTCAACCTGATCTTAACTCAGTTAGTACACAGACCGTTATAACAGATACATATAAACACATACACTTATAGCACAAAGACAATACATACCTTTTAACTTTGTTAACAAATGGAGCTCCAAAACCTTTACCTTATTTACCTGTCAGGACTTGCCTCTCCTGACATTTCTAAACTCATGAGTATTATTTTACACCACAATTATTATGTTCAATAATATACAAAACAAAGGTACCTTTTTCTACTAGTAGCTACATATCAGTACTGTTTTTGTTTTTAACTTAGGCTTTCCAGGGGTCTGATAACCCCAAAGCCTCCTCCAGATTGATTGCCAATCCAGGATACCAACATGCATGTAAATTTAGGCAACTCAAGAACCTCTTTCAAATTGGACTTACCAGTCTAGGATACCAATTCTTCCAGAACTCTTGTAGGGCTAGCATACCAATCGAAAGTAAACCTCTTCTAGACCGATTTACTCGGTCTAGGATACCAACATGCATGTTAAAGGTAGGTTCTCCAGGGGTCAAAACATTTACCCCAAAACCTCGTCCAGACCTTTTGTAGGTCTAGGATACCAATCAAAATATACCTCTTCTAGACCGATTTACTCAGTCTAGGATACCAACATGCATGTTAAAGGTAGGTTCTCCAGGGGTCAAAACATTTACCCCAAAACCTCATCCAGACCTCTTGTAGGTCTAGGATACCAATCAAAATATACCTCTTCTAGACTGATTTACTCAGTCTAGGATACCAACATGCATGTTAAAGGTAGGTTCTCCAGGGGTCAAAACATTTACCCCAAAACCTCGTCCAGACCTCTTGTAGGTCTAGGATACCAATCAAAATATACCTCTTCTAGACTGATTTACTCAGTCTAGGATACCAACATGCATGTTAAAGGTAGGTTCTCCAGGGGTCAAAACATTTACCCCAAAACCTCGTCCAGACCTCTTGTAGGTCTAGGATACCAATCAAAATATACCTCTTCTAGACTGATTTACTCAGTCTAGGATACCAACATGCATGTTAAAGGTAGGTTCTCCAGGGGTCAAAACATTTACCCCAAAACCTCGTCCAGACCTCTTGTAGGTCTAGGATACCAATCAAAATATACCTCTTCTAGACTGATTTACTCAGTCTAGGATACCAACATGCATGTTAAAGGTAGGTTCTCCAGGGGTCAAAACATTTACCCCAAAACCTCGTCCAGACCTCTTGTAGGTCTAGGATACCAATCAAAATATACCTCTTCTAGACTGATTTACTCAGTCTAGGATACCAACATGCATGTTAAAGGTAGGTTCTCCAGGGGTCAAAACATTTACCCCAAAACCTCGTCCAGACCTCTTGTAGGTCTAGGATACCAATCAAAATATACCTCTTCTAGACTGATTTATTCAGTCTAGGATACCAACATGCATGTTAAAGGTAGGTTCACACAGAGAGTAGCTAGCCTTCTACAGGGGTACCCCTCTGGAAAAATTTTTCCATTTTTTTGTTTTTGTTTTTTTTGTTTTGTTACCCAGGGTATTTCATCCTGTACAATACATTTTAAGGCATTCACAGTTGAGAAAACCCAACCTACCATCACAAAGATCTGCCTGGTGGACAGCGATACCCCAACAACAACCACCTGCCCCTCCTAGCGCTAGCAAAACACGGCACAACACAATGCAGAACTAATAATAGGTGTCTGCTAACCTGATATAAATTGCGCAAAATTGTGTTGAGCTCAGTGCCTCACCAGCATGGAGTTAGGCAAGATCGGAGTTGAGGTTATGCTGTCCCCGTACGGGCCACCAAATGAAGTAGAATAGTAAAGTATCGAACCAGGCAGAACTTCAGCAATGCAGGTTTATTAACAGCTGATAACATACAGGTTTATGTTCAAAATATTACAATATACAGGTCTAATTTATACAGTTTCTTACAATGCATGCATATTAGATATAAATATTCTTATCCTCTAACCAAATTGAAAAGATTGTGAAGTGTTCTCACCTTGAACCAGAATGGGTCTTTACTGCCAATTCTTGGGAACCTCTCACCTGATAGGGACCAGCCTGATCTGCCGATGGTCTGGTCCCCTCACAGAGTTCTGGGTTCCAGCTCGACCAAGTTCTTGAGGGAAATTCACCTGAGACCACATTCTGGAACAAGTTAAGAAGTCTTCTCTGACTCGTACGAGGAGACAAGTTGTGGACAGATACTTGCCCATTGGTTCTGACCTCTATGACCCGTGCAATAGGGCAGCATACATAGAGTTCAGCCTTATGAGCTCCTATCTGACTTGTCTGTCTAACAATTGCAGAACTTGCATTTATATACACTTTTACAAGTCTTATCTCAACTTATCTCTTACATATGATTGGTCGCTAAGATCTACATCAAAGTAACCAACCATAAATCTGACACCTGTTCTACAACCAGATAAACTTAATTATTCCCAAAATTCCTATATGTTCATTAAAGTGATTTATAACTGGTTTTGTCCAATTAAAAACACCTGTATAGAGACAGTCTGGCACCCAGCTGTGTTATCAGACTCTCCTTATCTTGATACTAGCTTCAAGGATTTGCAGATTTATAACTTTGAGACAATTAACTTTCAATAACCCCACCAGATGTTTTATATGTTTCACTATATGCATGTATTTTAACAGTTTTAATGAGGGCACAAGCAGACCTTTGTTTGACCCTGTCAAACTTAATTAATGTTCTGTACATAACTTTCCTGTATTCCACCTAATTATTTTAACCACCTGTTTTCTTATCTGTCTGAGAAAATTCTTCATAACTTGAATCTATTCTAATGAACTTTCATCCAGTAGACTTAATACATTTTCGAGAACACCTGTTTACAAGTACTTGTCATAAAGCAGAGGTCATTTAAAGTTCAACACTTAAAAATGAAGACTTTCTAAATGTGGAAAACACAGTATACATTATTAAAGATTAACAATTGTTGCTTTACTTATTGAATAATAATATTGATAAAACCACTACTATATAATAATATAAATAATAATAATAATAATTATCAATAAATATATGCAAATCAATATATACAATATGAAATACATTGGCTAATATGAGATTGCACAACAGTTGCCAAAACACTGTTTTTCCGCTAACAACTATGCAATAATGGTACAACACCTAAAAGCTTCAGCTTGCTTCAGGTGACTATAGGTGCAACATACATTATTCCATCTTGGTAGGTGTATATATGCTAATAGCAACATCCAGGATTAGACTAAGTTGCCTCAAAACCATGGCACCTACCTAAAAAACACCTTTGGCAGGCTCTCAGGATACAATTTAGGTTTTTATTTTTATACTTTAAAGTAGAATTCTGGCCTCAACTCTTAAAACTGTACCCCCTCCTTACACCTATGCTTACTAACATGTGTAAGAAAGATTTGTATACTAATTTTCAGTGGTCTTCAGTCTGTCACATGATCTCTCCTCTCTGCTGCAGGGGAGGGAGACAGGCAAAGGCTAGTAATGTGTCAAGTGGTAACGTCACCCATGGGTTATCCGCTCCCTCCATTCACTTGCAGCTATGCTGGCTAACACAGGGGACACACAGGGCACATGACTGAACCAGAGAGGGTTGAGAGATAGAGATATATACAGAGATATATAAAAAAAATTGATAAGATTCTGCTACCAGAACTTTTAGAGGTACTAAACGACGAGTTTGAAAAACAAAAACTCCCAGAATCAATGCAGGAAACAATAATAATAGTGATTCCTAAACAGGGAAAGGACCCAATGTTACCTGAGTCTTATCGCCCTATATCTCTCCTCACCTTAGATGTCAAGATTCTGGCTAGGGTTCTTGCAAACAGGTTATCAAATTACATTAACAGTTTGATACATGAGGATCAAACGGCTTTTATTCTAAAGAGAGCTGCATCAACAAACATTCACAGGTTATTCTTGAACTTGCAATTACCTATGGAAAATATGGGATCTAGAGCAATATTGTGTTTAGACGCCAAAAAAGCCTTTAATATGGTGGAGTGGGAATACCTATGGGCTGTATTGGAAGCATTTGGTATAGCCCCGGGATTTCTAAAATGGGTAAAAATACTATATAGGGACCCTAAAGCAAGGGTAAGAATTAATAATACATTATCCAGTCTGTTTACCCTATCAAGAAGGACAAGGCAGGGCTGCCCCCTGTCCCCATTATTGTTCGCTATAGCAGTGGAGCCTCTTGCCCTTGCAATTAGACAATCAACAGAAATAATAGGATTCCGTCGGCCAGGAAGAGAGGATAAAATAGCCCTCTATGCAGATGACGCTCTTATTTTCCTGGGGGACACCTCAAACTCATTAACGGAACTTATGAACCTTGTTTCCATATTTGGGCTATTTTCGGGTTTCCAGATTAATTGGGATAAATCCATATTAGTACCCCTAGATGAGTTAAAAACCCCTCTATTAAATCAAGCCTCCAAAATTCTAATTAAGGATACAGTGAAATATCTGGGGATAGAGATCTCTCGGGATGTAAAAGACTATATTAACTTGAACTTGAAACCTCTATTAAAAAAATTTAAGGATAAAAGCCATAGCTGGTGTAAGTTACCCCTGACAGTGATAGGTAGAGCAAATCTTATCAAAATTATTTGGACCCTGCAACTACTTTATGTGTTTAATAATTCACCTATATGGATTGCAGTACTTTGGTTTAGAAAAATAGAATCTCTATTTAGAGAGCTGATTTGAAGGAAAAAGCAACCACGTATAAAGTTACCTACATTATGGCTAACCAAAGAAGAAGGTGGACTGGCGATCCCCCATCTCAAAAATTATTTTCTAGCCTCTCAATTACAACATTTTTATGGTTGGACAACAGTATCAGACTCTGATCCTATACAGAGGCTGTAACTATCAGTTTATTAAGACTACCCATTAATTTCCCTATTAGAGTTGAGAAATCAATTGTCTGATAAAGGATTTTTTACGGGAATATTATTTGATAAGGTATGGCAGGAAATTAAGAGAATTACTGGAATAAAGGGATATACGTCATATACTCCAATATAGAACAATAGTAGCTATACAGAACTGTTGAAATTGGAAGGGTTTGAAATTTGGAGGCAGAATGGATTAAAGTGGAGGGCCACCCTGAAAAAAAAATCACCAAAAATCCTAAAAAAATTAAAAAAAAAACATTTGAAAAAAAAAAAAAATTTTAAACTTACCTAAACCCTTGTTGCTAGGCAGTCTTCCTAATCTGCCTCTTCCTCTTCGGCGGTGTGTTCTGCTCCTCAGTGAGCAGCCCCGTTGTCTTCTGGGAACTGTGTGTGTTCCCAGAACACCAGGGGGCCATTCACAGAATGGAGCGCCGCACCGCTCGCGCGTGCACAGTAGGAAACTGGCAGTGAAGCCGCAAGGCTCCACTGCCTGTTTCCCTTACTTAGGATGGCGGTGCCGGGACCCGAGAGCCGAGGGATGGGTCGGCCTCGGGCGGCCGACATCGCGGGCACCCAGGACAGGTAAGTACTTATTTAAAAAACACTGTAGCTGCTGACTTTAAAAATTTTTTTTTTTTAGGACGGAATCCCGCTTTAAGGTACATGATACAGTTATTTCAAGAAAATGAGATGAAAACCTTTAGTGAATTAAGAAATGAATATAATATCCCAAACCAAAGATTTTTTCAATTTTTACAGCTTAGGCATGCATTAAAAGCACAGGGTCGATCGCATGAATTGAAGTTTAATAAATCAGTGGTAATAGCCTTGCTCGATAAGATGGAGAGAAAAAAGGGTTTGATATCGCAATTATATGATATATTATATGAGAAAACTAAAGGTGCTGTGAATATACCTGCAAGATCAGCATGGGCTGGCGATATACGGTCAATTTCTGATGAACAGTGGGCATTGGCACTGTCGGTAATACCTTTGGCTTCTCTATCTCCAACACAAAGTTTAACACAACTATTCATCCTACATAGGGTACATTATACACCCGAGAAATTATTTAAATGGAAATGGAGGGATACAGACCAATGCCCTAGATGTAAAGGGAGGGCAGCCATCCTAATATACATGTTATGGGAATGCCCTAAACTCCATCGCTATTGGTATGGGGTGGTTTCTATGATTAATAATGTATTTGAGATTAAGATGCCTATAGAACCAGGGGGATGTCTCCTGGGTATCATGGACGAACTAAGAACTCTGGGGGAATACATGGTATCAATAAATAGAAGTTTATTTTGGGCTCGTAAGCTTCAGTAGCAGAATGGAAAATGAAAGTAAGGGAAACCATTATTAAGCAGAAATATACCATTTTACATAGAGGCAGTCTAGGGAAATGTGAAAAAATATGGAGAAAATGTTTTGATATTCTGGATGTATGATGAGAGGGGACCAGATAAATGTGGGAGCGATGGGGAGAGAGGGGGGGCATGGGGACCAGGGTGGGTTTTTTTTCTCTTTTTTTTGTTTGTCTTTTTTTTTTATTATTCCCTCTCTATACATGCTGGGTTGTATGATGTTATCGTTGTTTATGATGTTTATATATAAAAGAAATAAAAAATTATATGATTTAAAAAAAAAAGAACCAGAGAGGGCTGAAAATAGGTAAGTATAATGATCTTTCTTACACAGGTTAGTAAGTATAGGTGCCTAGATAGCAAGGATAACTTATCACAAATGTGTGGCAGTGTTGAATTGTATGTCTGTTAACTTGCTGCACATTTTCACTGGCAAGTTGTACACTTACAGAGCACTTGAAGAACACGTTTTAATGGACACATTTCCAAATTTGTGTGACAAGTCTCTAGCAAGAGCAAAGCTGCAGTGGTGAGTCTACAGCAGGGATCCTCAAACTACGGCCCTCCAGCTGTTGTGGAATTACGCGTCCAATGAGGCATTGTAAAACTCTGACATTCACAGACATGACTAGGCATGATGGGAATTGTAGTTTCTGAACAACTGGAGGGCCATAGTTTGAGTTTGATTCCTATGTAAACATCCTTTGTAATAGAAAAAAAAGCATGACACAACATCTTAAATATGAGATCTGGGGTGAAAAAGACCTCAGATCTCATATTTACACTAATATGCAATAAAAAAAAAAAATGTTGTTTGAAAAAAAATAAAATAAAAAATGTCCCTTTAAGAGCTATGGGCGGAAGTGATGTTTTGACGTCGCTTCTGCCCTGCAATGGTATGGAGCCGGGTAGGGGCCATCTTCCTCCACTTAGCTCCATACCACAGAGGGGACAGGATTCGATCGCCTCCATGGCTCTGGTAAGCGCCGGAGGGCACCGGAGCGTGGTGGGAGGGGGTGCCCTCTCCCGTCGCTATTAAAAGTGATCTTGCAGCAAATCCACCGCCGAGACCACTTTTATCTGAAAGAGGACCGCCCGCTGAAGAAGAGGATACCGGGGTTATTGCATAGCATTACAACGATAGCCCTCTTCAAAGTGCCGACATAAGTGGTTAAAAAAGCCCAGTGATTACTGCCAACATAATAAAAAATTCAGTGTGAACTTGGTGAACAATTATCAACAATGCCATATGGTCACCAGGTCCTAATGCCCACATGGCTTGTTGTGCTTTGTTGGTATGTATATCAAGTAGCTTTGCTCATCTCTAATTCTGATATATTTTTTTAATTACTTGTTAATATAACATAAATATCAATATATAAAACCCTGTGCAGCCCTGTGCTGGTATAGCACCTGAAGATTGTAACTTCTTTTAGGCTGCATGCAAACTAGCGTTTTTAAGCACCTAGATGCTGTTATTAGCATTTTTTTCTGCTTCTGGGAGCTAAATAGTGTTATTCTATGTGTCCATGCACACTAATTTAGGCTATTAGCTTTTTTTGAGCTTCAGCATCTAGGAGCAGAAATGTATTTATTCTGTAGAGTTTATGGGAGCATTTTCCGAGAGAAAAAAAAACGCGAAATGCTTCTAAACGCTGCTAACAGCTTTTTTCAAGCATTTCTTTTTTTTCTTCATATACTGTAAAAATGCTAATAAAACCCTAACACTCCTAAATGCTCCTAAAAGCTACTAAAACGCTACTAGCAACCGACACAAAAACGATATTATCAGCATTTATTAGCATTTTTCATCCAGTGTTTTTTTTAGCATTTTGTGAGCTTTTAAAAAATGCTAGTGTGCATGGAGCCTTAAAGGATAAGTTTACTTTAAAAATAAAAATAATAAATGCACATTTTTTTGCATGCAAAAAAAAGTGCATTTTTGTATTATTGTTTGTTGCAGGAGCCTGGAAAGCATTGCCCCAGAGATCAGCAGATCACTGATGCCATGCAGGTCTCCTGCACACTGTCAGTGTATCGGCTTGCCAGTACATCCCATACAGGTAAGCTGATACTCCCTGACAGGAACACTCGCCATGGTAGTTCATTGAGAACTACAAGCTGACAGCTGCTAAGGATGTCGAGGCTTGTAGTTCATTCAGGCATGGAGCTGTGTGTATGAATGACGCGGCTGTGTGGTAGCAACTAGTATGGGGAACTTCTCCCTGTACTGCTGCCACAGGGAGAGGGAGCAGCGGGCGGCGGCTAAGGCACTGGGGACATGTTACATGTTTCACCCTAAAATCGCAAAGGTGAACTTATCCTTTAACCTGTGTTCACTTAAGGAAAACCTTTACACTATGGAGAATATTCTATTTTTTCTCTCTGTTTAATGCACTTACAGACATCCCAACCTGCAAAAACTAATTTCAGGGAGGTGGCAAGCTCATTTCAGGGAGGTCACGCTCTGTGCCAACAACCCACCCGCCCCATTCATAATAAAATACTATAATAAAATAATACTTTAAAGATAGTTAATAATATAATGCCATAATAAAATAATACTTTAAAAGATAATGTTGTGTCACACTCGCCAACAATACACCCTTACTGTGCCCATTTGCAGTCTCATCAGTGCCAACAATGCAGCCTCACTGTGCCCATTTGCAGCCTCATCAGTGCCAACACTGCAGCCTCACTGTGCCCATCTGCAGCCTCACTGTGCCAACAATGCAGCCTCATCAGTGCCCATCAATGCAGCCTCACTGAGCCATCAATGCAGCCTCACTGTGCCAATCTGCAGCCTCATTAGTGTCAACAATGCAACCGCTCCGTGCCAACAATGCAGCCTCACTGTGCCCATCTGTACCTCATCAGTGCCCATCTGCAGCCTCACTGTGCCCATCTGTATCCTCATTAGTGCCCATCTGCAGCCTCACTGTGCCCATCTGTATCCTCATCAGTGCCTATCTGCAGCCTCGCCAGTACCTTGATTACACATAGCAGGTGTCTCCCGCTGTGTCATGCAGCTGCAGTCTTAACTGTTCAGTGGCTGTCCACTGTAACAAAGCCCCGCCTTCTCATCTATGCTGTTTATGATTACTCCAGGCTGAGTGGCAGTGCAAGCTCTGCCGGGAGATCGTGCCGCATCGTGGGTGTCCATGAGCCCTCCATTAAATGCGGGAGTATCCGATGAGTCACGGGAGACTTGAGATGTCTGCACTTACATGGATGACTGGTGAATAAAAGCCCATTGAGAACAGTTCAACTGAAAGAAGTGTATATTGCCCTTTGGGGAAAGCACTATAAGACTTTTTGTGATTGAAAAGTGATTTCTATTTAGTGAGTCAATCCTAACTAATGGGGCATGGTGGGTTTAAGGCATGCTCTGAAAAGTGATCTGCAGTAGATCGCTTTTCACAGTGTGGCTAAGCAGCAGCTGTCAGGCATTCCGGAGGTGATGCTGCCACCTCCTAAATCGCTGTTTTTGTCAACTGGGGCCAGTGCTCTTCAAATGCAAGCCAAGAGTTTGGTTCATGGTTGCAGCACAGCCCAACTGACTTCAATGGCTGAGCTTGACAGGCAGTGTTGTTTGTCAACTAAGCATGCCACAATAAATTTGCAGCCGCCACAGCATGTAAACAGCCTCCCTTATCTGCAAAGTGCCTCGGCAGTGGTGCTTTGTGAATGCTTTTAACCCTTTATTCGGTCGCTAGCTGGGGTTAAAAGCGCCCTGCTAGTGCCCGAAAAGCACCGCAAAACTAAGTGCCGCTAAAGCTGGCGGTGCTTTACCGCCAACGCCCCCGTGCTGGCAGTGTGAAAGGACTCTTAGGGCCTATTCACATCAGATACATTTGGAAGCATTCAGAAACACATAAAAATGAATGTTTATCAATGGATGTAGTTCAGACCATTGCTTTTTTAAAAACCACATGTAAAAAATGCATCTCAATGCATGCAAAAATGTGTTGCAATGCAACGGGACACATTGTAAAATGCATGGAAACGTGTGAATGCGATGCTTTGTGCATTTTTCATTGCATTCACTTGGACTGCACTTTGCGAACTTTGTAATAGTTGCTATTGCATACCATATTTAAAGTTTACATGTGTTTTGATTACACTTATGCCCCGTACACACCGACGGAAAATGTGTGATAGGACCTTGTTGTTGGAAATTTCCGACCGTGTGTAGGCTCCATCACACATCGGATTTTCCGACACACAAAGTTTGAGAGCAGGCTATAAAATGTTCCGACAACAAAATCCATTGTCGGAATTTCCGATCGTGTGTACACAAATCCGACGCACAAAGTGCCACGCATGCTCAGAATAAAAAAAAAGAGATGAAAGCTATTGGCTACTGCCCGTTTATAATCCCGACGTACGTGTTTTACGTCACCGCGTTCAGAATGATCGGATTTTCCGACAACTTTGTGTGACCGTGTGTATGCAAAACAAGTTTGAGCCAACATCCGTCGGAAAAAATCCTAGGAATTTGTTGTCAGAATGTCCGATCAATGTCTGACCGTGTGTACGGGGCATAACAGTGGAGACGGAAATATTCAGACCCCTTAAATTTTTCACTCTTTGTTATATTGCAGCCATTTGCTAAAATCAGTTAAGTTCATTTTTTTTCCTCATTAATGTACACACAGCACCCCATATTGACAGAAAAACACAGAATTGTTGACATTTTTGCAGATTTATTAAAAAAGAAAAACTGAAATATCACATGGTACTAATTATTCAGACCCTTTACTGTGACACTCATATATTTAACTCAGGTGCTGTCCATTTCTTCTGATCATCCTTGAGATGGTTCTACACCTTCACTTGAGTCCAGCTGTGTTTGATTATACTGATTGGACTTGATTAGGAAAGCCACACACCTGTCTATATAAGACTTTCCAGCTCACAGTACACGTCAGAGCAAATGAGAATCATGAGGTCAAAGGAACTGCCTGAAGAGCTCAGAGACAGAATTGTGGCAAGGCACAGATCTGGCCAAGGTTACAAAAAAATTTCTGCTGCACTTAAGGTTCCTAAGAGCACAGTGGCCTCCATAATCCTTAAATGGAAAACGTTTGGGATGACCAGAGCCCTCCCTAGAGCTGTCCGTCCAGCCAAACTGAGCTATCGGGGGAGAAGAACCTTGGTGAGAGAGGTAAAGAAGAACCCAAAGATCACTGTGGCTGAGCTTCAGAGATGCAGTCGGGAGATGGGAGAAAGTTGTAGAAAGTCAACCATCACTGCAGCCCTCCACCAGTCGGGGCTTTATGGCAGAGTTTCCTGACGGAAGCCTCTTCTCGGTGCAAGACACATGAAAGCCCGCATGGAGTTTGCTAAAAAAACAGCTGAAGGACTCCAAGATGGTGAAAAATAAGATTCTCTGGTCTGATGAGACCAAGATAGAACTTTTTGGCCTTAATTCTAATCGGTATGTGTGGAGAAAACCAGGCACTGCTCATTACCTGTCCAATACAGTCCCAACAGTGAAGCATGGTGGTGGCAGCATCATGCTGTGGGGGTGTTTTTCAGCTGCAGGGACAGGACGACTGGTTGCAATTGAGGGAAAGATGAATGCGGCCAAATACAGGGATATCCTGGACAAAAACCTTCTCCAGAGTGCTCAGGACCTCAGACTGGGCTGAAGGGGAAAGGAAGGGGCTGAAGGGCCTCCCCCTCCTCTTTCCTTTTTCTCCCCCACCTTTCCTCCTTCTCAGCCCCTTCCTTTCCCCTTCCTTCCTCCCCTTCTGAACATTTCTCCCCTCTTCACCTTACTGTTCCCCACACCATCCTTGCTCTTCCCGGTTTCTCTCCTTCCTCCCCTTCCCCCTTTTTCTCCTCCTGCTCTTTCTATTCCCATACACTATGTTGTTGTATGTCTCAGCAACATATCACATCTCTTTTTGGCACCCAAACCGACATATATTTTTCATATATTTTCTAACATTAGTCCATCTCGTTAGCCCCCTGTGTTCGCCCCCAGGGGGAACGCCCGATCTGGGTGTCTCATATTGCCGTTCCTTGCCTGTTGGGGCAGTTGCTGGTGAGTGTGCTTATACAATGCATAAATACTCCGATATCATCATGTATCATAATGCTTTACTATTTTTTGCACTCTATGAATGTAATCTTAATTATTTATCCTCTTAGATGCTATGATTGGACGCCTCCTGAGGAAGCGGCTTTGGCCGCAAAACTGTTGAGGTTAAACATCCTTCAGTACATCAATGTGCCTCCATCTACACATGTGGGCTGTATTCATTGTCATTTTAATGTATATCTAATTGTCTATGTTGGAACAACTCTCAAGTTGTTTTGTTGTATATTTTACTATTTTGTAATTCAATAAATTGGAATTTTATTTATGCTTTATGCCTCAATTGGGTGCCATAATAGTCCAACAACTCTTTTATGGGGAGGTAGAACTTGTTTAGAGTAGCCCTTGACATATTCTTCCCATCCCCTTCTAGCATAGCACTTTAGGATGATGGTACTCGTAAATGTAATATCCCTAGTCAACCTTTGTGGCACTATTCTTCTACCATTTATTTTAGGACTAGATGAAAGCAAAGGGGTAAATAGATCATTTACCAGTTATAGAATAATTAAGGTATGATGACTCAAGAAAGAAGGAACAGTGAGGGGAGCTTATGGACGGAGGGGGATTGGGGATGAAGGGGGGAGAGAGGAGGGGAAATTGGGGCTGGGGGGAGGTTTTTTTGTTTTGTTATAGGAATAGGGGTTTAACAAATAAATTTGGTGAAATGTGGGGACCCTGGCTGTTGTTACCAGGATTAACACCATTTATTTTAGGACTAGATGGAAGCAAAGGGGTAAATAGATCATTTACCAGTTATAGAATAATTAAGGTATGATGACTCAAAAAAGAAGGAATTGTGAGGGGAGCTTATGGACGGAGGGGGATTGGGGATGAGGGGGGAGGGAGTAGGGAGAGAGGAGGGGAAATTGGGGCTGGGGGGAGGGTTTTTTTTTTGTTCTCGTATATATTAATGTGTTTGGTATGTAATATATTTGTGTTGTATAAATTCTGGAAATGTGTTTTTTTTTATTTTCCATGTTTGTTTGTTTTATAATGTATCTGTGATGAAGAAAAATACTAACAAACAGATTATACAAAAAAAAAAAAGTATCACAAATCTGTTGTAGGTATTGCATAGCAGCTTAGTACACATCAGTGGTAGTTTAGTCTATGGTCCCATGACGCCTCTTCTCTAAGGTTCTCTGGCCTGTGGTTGTACTCACATGCTATGCAGGAGCAATAGTCATGCATTGTACATGAGGACGGTAATGTTGCATACACACGATAGGAATTTTCGACGGGCAATGTTCGATGTGAGCTTGTTGTCGGAAAGTCCGACCGTGTGTATGCTCCATCGAAAATTTGCTGTCGGAATTTCCACACACAAATGTTTGAGAGCAGGTTCTCAAATTTTCCGACAACAAAGGAAAGTCCAATCGTGTGTACACAAGTCTGACACACAAAAGTCCACGCATGCTGAGAATCAAGTACGAGACGGAAGCGCTCAGTCTTGTAAAACTAGCGTTCATATTGGAGATAGCACATTCGTCATGCAGCAAATTTTTTAATCTCAATGCAGCGCATTCTGTTCTTCTTTATAATGCTAGAATAATGAAGTTGCTTTGCTGCTGATATTTAGACATTTAGACAGTGCATTCATTTTCGTCCGAATGCATTTTCGTCCGATAACGAAAGTGCAGAATCCGAAGAACGAAAGATCCGACATAAACAAATGCTTTATTTTCGTTTTTGTCGCTACAACAGTTCGATATAGATAGGAGATTTGACATAATGCTGACAATAACAATCTGTGTCCATCAAACCTGTGGTGGAATGTGCCTAACCTTAACTCTATTAGGCCAAGATTATTCTACATAGAGAGAAAAGATTTGATGTAGGGAGAAAAGATTCGACGTAGAGAGAAAAGATTTGACGTAGAGAGAAAAGATTCCACATAAAGAGAAAAGATTCGACGTAGGGGAGAAAAGATCGCTGCTGGAATTGGGTGGGGGAAGTAAAATAAAAATAATGATGATGATGAATGTTATTGGCTGATTGTAACCAAAGAGAAGGAGCAGTAAAATAGCTAGAACTAAGTACACACGTACTTTGGCTTATGGTGTCTGTTGAAAGTTCTAAGAAGATTTGACGGAGCAGGTAAACTATACAGCGTCGTACAGTTTAGCTGCTCCGTCGAATTTTCTTTGAACATTCGACAGACACCATAAACCTTCAATGACAGATTCGACCTTAATTCATTTGGATTTTCGGACGAATGACCTTAATTCATTTGAATGCAATTTTTAATGAAAAACGAAATAAATAAAAACGAATTTCGGGAGTAACTAAATACATTTATTTTTCGGACGAAAACTAAATTCCGAAACGAAAAATTTCAGTGTGCACATGTCTACTTATGTTCGCTGCTGATATTCACACAGAGTTCTGACAAACAGATTTTTTATTATTTCTCATGGTCTCATGAATAATCTTTGTTTTTGTTTTTTTTTCGTTTTTTTTTTTATCAAGATCTCCATTATCTCCAGAATAATCTTTTTTTTTATAGTGATCTCCTTTTTTTGAAAAAATTTCTCCAGATCTCCAAAATAAAATTTTCTTTTTTCAAGTGATCTCCATAATATTTTTTTGTCGTTTTGCGTGTCAAGTTACGACAACACCATTATTATCTTGTATTTTTTTTACCTCAAATAGGTTGGTTGGTGTTGGTGTCCCTTGTTAATTTGACATTGTATTTTTGAAATGTACCTGCCTACTCACAAACTGTCCTGTTTGAAGTAAAACACATAGTCAAGTATTTGTCAAAACAAAATGTAAAATCAATTAGGGGTCCTAACAAAATAAAGAGGAAGGCAACGCTGGAAAAACAGTTGGTATTGTTGAAGCCTTTGTACCCCTGGGTAGACATCAGTTATTTGACAGGCCAAATTGGTAACCTGAGGATTCCATTTAATAGGGAGCACAATATGGTCCAGGACTCCGAGAGATTGGGAGCAGCAGCAGATGACATATATGTCCCGAGGCTGTTGTCTTACAACAGCCTGCGTCTTTTGGCAGACCACATCAAACCCAGGCCATCACTCTCAACACTTCCTTCCACGCTTCCTTCCATGCTGCTGTCGTGGGTTAGGTGGCTGTGTTGTTGGAGGTGTTGCTGGAGGTGGTGGAGGAGTAATATGGTCCAACTCACACACGTGGCTTTTAGTTGTGAGTTGGCCCCTCATCCCCTTGTTTAGGGCCTGAAGTATTACCTCCTCACAGATGAAACATTGGCCCTCCTCCATTTGTTCCAGTTTACTGGCTTTCAGACAGCCATACAACTCGGGGCCACCAGGGGTTGTTGTGAGGACCACAGTAGCCTGCTGAATCAAAACAGTCGCTGACTCCTCTAGGTTCTACGCCTTCCTGGTCCCTTTTGTTGGAAGGCGGAGGGGAGGAACCTGGGATTCGGTCAGGCTGCTGGGCATGGCCACCTCCTAGCTGCCACTTTCCACTGCCTCCTCCTGGCTGAGACTTTCCTGTGTATCAAAATGGGACATAGTTTTAGTTTTTTGGTCATCAATCACACACAGTTTTGAGCTCATGACTGTTGCAAATTGAATGTTAACAAACAGAAAAGACTATCCTTCTGACCCCAGCATTTTTCATTCTTGTCACAATCTTTTTTGGCTACTATTGTCTATTGAAATGTAAATCACTTTGTTAAATCAGAAATTAGTGACCAATAACAGCATCTAGTTAACATCATTCAATTTTTGACAAGAAATATGTTGAACAATGCTATACCTGGCTCAGGCTGGGCTCCTCCACATCTTCTTACTGGGTGGAAGGCCCAGGTTGGACTTCTGAAGCCTCATCTGATGTGGAAGGAAGTGTGGAAGGAAGGTGTTGATAGCAATGGCTTCGGTTCACTCTGGTCTGACCAAAAACGCAGTCTGTCGTAGTACCACATCCTGGGTACATAAACGTCATCTGCTGCTGCTCCTGATCCCATGGAATCCTGGACTGTTTTGCGCTCCCTATTATATATGCTCCTCAGGCCACCAATTTTGGCCTTCAAATAGAGGATGTCTGCTGTGGGATTCACCGGCTTCACTAATTTCAACAGTTGCTCCAGCGCTGCCTTCCTCTTTAGCTTCTTGGAGTATTCTCTGTTTTTGACTTGCCAGAGACATGGCAGCTCCCTGTACATGTCTATGAAGTTTGGCAGGAAGTCTGGGTCAGTAAATGTATGCATTTTCTCTGCAAGACACAACACAAGACAAACCCTAATGTCAGGCTAAACTCTCCTAATCTTGTCCCAATATAGGCCTCAAACTATAAGCAGTATAGGCCACTAACCACTGATGCCCCAAGTTAAAATTGTACCTTCGTTTGCACGATCGGCGCTTACACTACTCCTTCCTTCACTCACAGATCGTACGTACAACGCATGCGTGTTCTGCTTTATATACACTGCACATACGAGAAACTCCACTCCTGACCTTTCTAGTGTGTTCCCCACCCCTTTTCTTTTGGCGCAATGGGGGAGCACATGGCAGAGAGACAGCAGGTGCATGCAGAGAGCAGCAACAAGGAGGAAAGCCTTGAGCAAGAAACGTCCCGATCCAGGAGGAGATATAAGGCCTCAAATATGTCCTTTGTAGAGATGGTGGAGATGGTGGACATCTTGAAGAGGGCCGACTAAAGTGGGAAGTATGGACCGTACAGCAACCCAAATGTGAGAAAGGCCAAGATCATGACTAAAGTTGTGAGAAGTCTGCACAGGAATTTTGGGGTACGAGGATCCAAGGAGCAATTGAGGAAACGCTGGTCAGACCTAAAATTGAGGGAGCATGATCAGTACAGATGGATCAAGAAAGTGCTGCAAAAAAGTAAGTATTTGTCGTGTGTTCCTATTATTATTATTACTTTAGTGCTGCTCCATGTATTTTTCTTTACTGTTGTACAGTTTAAAATGGCAAGTTTTAAGGTTCGTGGGCACAGTGTCATAAACCAGATGTGATCAGAACTGTGTGACTGCGCCAGAGTGAACCAGACATAAATATGTAAATGTAAGTTTATTTAAGTAAATGCATATAAATGTCAACACACCACCAATACAGAGTGAGAAAAGTGAACAACCAAACAGTGATAATAAACCAACCAGCATATATAGCAAAAGGGAGTACCAGAATCGTAGTCAAGCCAGGCCAGGGTCATAAACAGGAGATAAGCAGAAGGGGGTTCAGGAGTAAACAGACAGGGAAGCAAGATGGAAGGAATCAGGCTGCAGGGCAAGGATCCAGGGATACAGGAACAGATGCAAACAGTTTCAGGGTACAGGATACAGGGTTCAGGTTCAGGATCAGGATCAGGCTAACAGATAAACAGGCTGCAGGTCAGGGCACAAGGACAATACCAAGGCAAGGTGTGTGTGCACTTGTCGGATATTTATACACATCTCAATTAAACTCAGGTGATGCCTGATTGCAAGAGGTAATGTCGGCCCACACTGCCAGGAAAAGGCTCTCCTGACAGTTCCAAACTGCCAGGAGACACCTGCTGGTGGACCTTAGTACTGCACGCCAAATGATAGATATTACCAGCAGAGGGAACCTTTCCTGACACATAGTAATCGTTCGCAGTAAACATTGTTTGTTTGCTTACTAATACAATGTTTTTGCAGATGCAGGTTAACTACATTTGTTCTTGCCTATTTGTATTAAAAGAAGTTTAGTACATTGTTGTCTAGATGGGTTTGTAACTAGAATGAAATGCAAACTTGATTCAGTGTAAGAAGAGGACACTCAGCAGCTGTTTACACATCTGAATGCAGGAGCATTGTGTGGGACACCGGAACAACCTTTTAAGGGTGTCCCACGCAGATGCTCCAGTGGATACTAGGGGTCTCTCCATGTGTGAAACTTTAACAAAAAAGGTAAGTATTCCAGCTTTAGAAATGGAAAAAAACATGTTTTCAGATTGGAACTCTGCCAAAACAGAGAATTGTACATCACTTCCAAGTAATGTTTCATATTACTATTTCTTGCCTCAAATATATGTGTGCTAAGTATACCTTTTTTGTATTCACATAGGGGAGAAAAGAATCTGGACATCTGAGGACACCAGGAACCCCACTACTCATGAAGAAGGGGAAATTCCCACACACCATGAAGAATATGTGGAGGGAGAGGTTCATGAAGTGGGCGAAATAGTGACCACAACAGGTCAGTGTCTGAGACCCCAGCTTCAGGTAATAGATGTATGCCTGTATATTTATAATACATGGTGTGTTTTTTTATTTTTAGGGGATGTGGATGTTGTGGAAGAAGAAACTAATTTCAACAGTGCAAGTGCACATATCCTCATCAGTGAGATCATGGTGTGCAATCGGAATTTAGAGATGGTTAAGCAAAATATCACTGATGTCCAGAAAAAAAATGACCAACATCATTGATGTTTTAGGCAGAACCTATAACCAACAAAAATTGAAAAGTTGCTCATTGTATTTTAAATTTTTGCTAAAGTTTTAAAGTAATTTGAAAGCCAAATTTTGAAGATGCACACAGTGTATCAACATGTTCTATCTGCCATCACGGGATATCAATGTACGCGTTTTGTTGGTGCAACCCCTTCCTCCAAACTAAAGTAGATGAGAGGAAGGTTTTGCACTCCCGAAACACGTCCATTGATCCCCCATGATGGGAGCTAGCACATGTTGACATTAGGCATGGGATCAGGAGGGAAATCCACATTTTGACTCCCAATTTGTGTGTATCCTCAAAATTTGGCTTTTACAGCGGTTACATCACCCCATCTGATGAAGGCAAGATCAACACAGTTTTGACATACTAATGTCTCATATGGCCTTCACTTTATGAAAGTTGAACTTTATAAGTTCCTGAGTTGTGTATGTTATGGTTTTAAACAAGACTGTTTAGCCAAAAAAGGCTATATCTACTGTCAAACATAATTGTTATGCCGTGTACACACGAGCGAACTTTACGGCAGACTTGGTCCGGCGTACTGGATTTCGCCGGACAATTCGATCGTGTGTGGGCTCCAGTGGACTTTGTTTGCTCCAAAGTTGGACGGACTTAGATTTGAAACATGTTTTAAATCTATCCGACGGACTCTTCTTTCTAGCGGACAAACCGGTCGTCTGTGTGCTAGTCCGACAAACTCAAACTGACGCATGCTCTGAAGCAATTACAAGACGGAAGCGCTCGGTATGGTAAAACTAGCCTTCGTATTGAAGCTAGCACATTCCTCTTCTGTGATCTTTTAATACAGCGCTTTTTTTAAATTTATAATGCGAGAGGAATGAAGTTGTTTTTCTGCTTTATATTCACACAGAGTTCTCACAAACTACTTTCTTCATGATTTATCCTCATGCCATGACTAATATGATATTTTTAAAAAGCCAGATCTCCATAAATAAAGTATTAAATTAGATTTTGGACTCATCTTTATTTTTTATTTTTTTCTTCCATAAAGATTTTATTAAGCATAAAGAAGTATACATACAAAGCATCCACACAAAACATATGTTAAAACAAGTTTAGGACAAACATTAGTACCTTTAGACAAGTAAGCTGGAAGACGTAACTTAGAGAGGCGAGACCAGGAGCCAGATGGGTAAACCCATACATTAGTGACTGTGGGCAGAGGGTCTCATTATCAAATTTCACCTTCCCCCTGTTTCCTCTCCCGGCACCCTTAGGAAGAGGAAAACCAGCATTAAATCGTACCTGGGTCTCAACTTAAACATCATAAAGCCTTTAAAGGCGTATGGGGTACTATAAACGGTGAATCTCCTGGTGGATAAAGGTGTCTAAATTTGGCAGATTCAAAAAGTGAAGGCTTAAAGTACTCATTTAGAATCCCTAGCTCTCATAGGGAAACAGAGCTAAGGCTGAGAAGAGAAAAGGAGAAAAGAGATAGTAAGAGCAGAAGAGAAAGAAAAGAGGAGCTCAAGAGACAAAGGGGGGAAGGGAGGGCGGGGGAGTGAATAGAGATATAGAGAGAGGGGAGGGATGTCAAGAAACCACCTCCTCCCTCCCGCCCACCAAACACCGCCTGTGGTTCAATGTAAAGGTCGAAGGGCCACCCTAACCGGTATACTGAAGATATTTATCAGTGGATGTAAAATGAATCCAACAAGCCCATGTAATTGGGAATTTATGCATTCTTTTTTGAGAGGTATATATCAACTCCTTCATGTCTTTTATTTTGGTGATTCTCGCAAACCACTCCGTGATCATTGGGGTACATGTGGAATGCCAAAGTTTGGGGATGCATAGTCTAGCTGCATTGACCATATACATGGCTAAGGACTTGTGATATACTCTTTTGGAGAGAGAGGTGTGATGTAGGAGGTATTGGGCTGGAGTGTAGTCTAGCTTAAACATAGTAACATGTGTGATGATATCATGGACTTCTTTCCAAAATGGCTGAAGCTTCTCGCAGGCCCACCAAACATGGCTCATAGTTTCCCTTTCAGTCCCACATCGCCAGCAGATGTTGGGGGTTTCCGATTAAAATTTGTGGAGACGAGAGGGTGTTCTATACCATCTGGTAATTACCTTATAGCAATTTTCCTGTATTGCCACATTTAGCGAGCCTTTATGGGCATATTCATGAATTGTATTCCAGTCATCTGTTGTGAGATGTGTTTGTAAGTCTCTGCTCCAGGACTCTTGTGAGGGTACAGGGTTTTGGACTAGGTGCTCCGAAAGGAGATTGTATATAAGAGAGATCAAGTGTCTTTGCGGAGACTTACGATGGCAAAGGGACTCAAAGGGGGTAAGGGGTCTCAACCAACATGATTAATGAGCTTGGGTTTCTAGGAAGTGTCGAATTTGCCTATAAGTCCAGAAGGGGAATGAGGCCCTCTTAGTCTTCTCTCTGAGTTTGTCTAAGGGGGTAGGTTTTCCATCTGAGTAAAACTGAAGGGCTAGAACATCTTCAAAGGGCCAGTCTTGTTGCAGAAAGTTAACTGAATCCCCTGGAGGGAAGTTGGAGTTCCCTCTTAGTGTGGTTAGGGGACCCGGGATGGAGGTCAAAGTTCCTCCTCGTGTGACCTTATTACATACTAGAAGGGAGGGGAGGATGAGCGGATGGGACCTTATAGACTGTGGCCAGCTTTTTTGAGGCAGCCAAGGGAGAAGGTGTAAGGGTCGTGACGAAAAATTATTTTCAAGGGATACCCACGCTTTTTTAAAGGAGTGAATATTCCAGTCAGCGATCCTTGTGAGATGGCAGGCAGCATAATAATTATATAAGTCTGGCAGACCCCTCCTCTAGACTTGGGTGAAGTGAGGCGTGAAAATTTGATGCGAGGTGCGGAGTCTCTCCATAGGAATGAAGAACATGCTTTACGGTATATGGAGAAAAAGCTTGGTGGCAAGAGGATCGGGACTGCTTGTATCAAATATAATAAACGTGGTAGGATGATCATCTTAATCAAGGCAGAACGTCCAAACCATGAAACATTTAGACCCATTCACTCCCTGAGATTGGTTTGTGTTTTTAGGAGTGCTGCGTGATGGTTCATGGCATAGAGTTCTGATGGGGTCGTGGGAATTTTGATGCCGAGGTAGGTGATCGCTTTCTTCTCCCAGTGGAATGGGAAAGCTTCCTGACAATGGGCAACTTCCTGGGCAGGTAAGGTGATATTGAGGGCAATGAGATTTGGTGTAGTTAATTTTAAGGTTTGAAAGATTACAGAAAAATGATAAGTCCTTGAGGAGATTAGGTAAGGAAGTCCGAGGAGATCTCAGAGCGAGTAAGATGTCATCAGCCAAAGCTGCAACTTTAAACTCTCGCTTCCCCATTATCACCCCCTGAATGTCAGGGTTGAGCCGAATCTTATTAAGGAGTGGTTCCAGGGTCAAAATATATATTAAAGGTGAAAGTGGGCATCCTTGGCGCGTGCCGTTACTTATGGGGAAGACGTCCGACAGGTGTCCGTTGACTTTTACAGCTGCAGAGGGGCCGGAGTATAAGGCCATGATGAATGAAAGTATGCGACTCTGTAGACCGATGGCCCGGAGAGTTTCTCGCATGTAGTCCCAGGACACCCTGTCGAACGCCTTCTTGGCATCCAATAATAGAAAGAAGCCTTGTGTTTTGGAAAGTGTGAGCCAATGGTGAAGGTTGAGCGTACGAATGGTGTTATCCCTGGCTTCACGGCCAGGGACAAACCCCACTTGATCTAGGGAGACTAGCCAGGGTAGAAGAGGGAGCAATCTGTTCGCCAGAATTTTCGCGTATATCTTGATGTCCACATTTAGGAGCGAGATCAATCTGTAATTAGCAACCGAAGAGGGGTCTTTACCCTCCTTAGGAATTACAGTAATGTGAGCAGCTAACATTCTATCCGGTCTAGTCTGGGGATCCGATAGGGTATTGAGGGTATCAAGCAATCTTGGGGAGAGGACCTCGGAGAAAGATTTATAATACTGTAGGGAGAAGCCGTCTGGGCCCGGACTTTTGCCCACTTTCATTTGTTTGATGGCTGACTCTAATTCTATCAACGATAATCAGCTTTCAAGCTCAAGTGATTGTTGGGGGATTATGGGTTTAGGGCTATAGTTGGCTAAGAATTCTGTAATAAGGTCAAGGCGCTTTTCGGGAGTAGTTTGGGTAATTTGATCAGTTCTTAGGTTATAAAGCTTTGAATAGAAACTCTCAAATTATTTGGCTATGTCCTCATTCTTGACCAGAGGACTCCCCATGTTATTGTGAATAGTGTGAATTAATGAGGACTTTTTAGACGATTGTACCGTGCGCGCCAAAAGACGGCTGCACTTGTTTCCATGTTCGTACAAAATCCTCTGGCCAAGAACGGAATGTCGTTTAGCTCGCTTATCTAGTTCCTCCAAAAAGAGATACCGGGCCTGGATTAAGTCCTGAAGGGTGGATTGGGCTTGTGTCTGTTTGTGAGTTATTTCAAAGGCTTTGACCGAGGAGAGAAGAGCTTGGATTTTTTCCTGTTGTAGCTTTTTTTTTTTCGCTGCTAGGGCCAGGAGTTCGCCTTGGATCACACATTTATGAGCCTCCCAAAGGGATATTAGAGAGATTTCTGGGCTGGAGTTTTCAGCAAAGTACTGTTGGATGCGGGTGCATGTGTGATCACTGGAGGTTGGGTCTTTAAGCAGAGAGGCATTTAAACGCCAGAATTTCGTTTTGGTAATAGTGTCTGGGAAAGAAAGCGTGACCGTAATCGGGTGGTGGTCCGATAAAAACATGGGTTCTATAGTAGATTGTTGTAGGTACGGTAAGTCAGTCTGGGATAAAAAGAAATAGTCAATTCTAGAATATTTTTGGTGTGGGGCTGAGTAAAAGGTATAGTCTTTGACTGAGGGAGCCAGTGTACGCCAAGCGTCATGCAGGGTTAGGCTTTGAAGTTGCAATTTGATCTGTCGTAAGGCTTTATATGTCAATGCGGAAGTCCCAGTAGAGGAGTCTAGCAAGGGATTTAAAGGAACATTGAAGTCCCCTCCTAAGAGTACCAGACCCTTCTGGAATGAGGCTAGAAGGTCACATGTTTTTCTAAAGAAAGTGACCTGGTGCTCGTTTGGGCTGTATATGTTGGCTAAAGTTATGGGCTTAGAGGTGTAGGTGCCCTTGAGAATGATAAATCTACCTTCGGGGTCGATGAGGGAGTCTTCAAGATAATTTGCGTGTTTAGATATTAATATGGAAACCCCTTTAGTCTTACCGCCTGGATTTGTAGCATGAATTGCCGAATTATAAATATGGTTAGATAGTTTAGGAATGGCGTCTGAACTGAAATGGGTCTCTTGTAGGTATATAAAGTGTGCTCCATGTTTGGAGAGAGATGACAGAACTTTGGACCTTTTTTCCGGTAGGTTAAGGCCTTTCACATTGAGGGAAATGCACATCAACATCAGGGGTGAGTTTGTTTTATGTTTAGAGTTCATGTTTGTGTGCAAAATAATGGATCAGGGCTATTGAGCTGGGGGGATGGCAGCGGGTGGGGGGGCGGGCACAAACTCAAGAGAAAAAGGGGGACTAGAGATGTTAGATGGGAAAGACTTTAGCTGAAAAAAAGAACAGTGAGAGGCCAGAGAAAGAGAGATGATGGAAAGGAAGAACAGAATACTCCAGAGATAGAAATAGAACCTCCATTCCACCTGAAGAAAGAAGAAGAGAATCTGGGATGTCAGCAGGTGACCCAATGGGACCGCTGTGTGGGGATGAGAGTATGGGCGGAGACCACCAAGTGTCTGCCACCCGGGAACCAGAAAAGCAATTGTGTTAAGGATGCACCGGAGGTGCAATCACCTGTATGCATAGTGGGATCCTGCTAAAAGCTAGGTAAATGAAAAAGAAAAAAAGAAACCATCATCAATCATTTTAACTGTAACAAAAAGAACCCTGACACAACTAGTAAAACTGTTGCAGCATAGATAACAAATACGGTCTTGGAGAAGGTTAGAGGGAGAGACATTGCTTCCAGTGTGCGTAATCATATTAAGCCTGAATGGTTTGTTCAACAGGTGTACTCAAGTGAGAGCACAATCTACCTCTATAGTACAGTATTGAGGGGGTTAAGTCTCAGGGCGGGGTAAGGAGAGAGAGAGAAGGGAAGGAAGGTGAGGGGGTGAGAGAATTAAGGATGGAGAAGAGGGGTGAGAGGGAGATGAGGTGAAGGCGGAAAGTTGGGGAAACTTGGGAGAGGGCCCAGATTTGTCCAGCCATGTAAATTTTGCCCCTTACTTATCGATTACAGGGGACAAGGAAGTATATTGTTCAGGTCTGGGCTATTCCTAAAAAAGCATGATCACAAAGCGATTTGTTATACATTTGAATAGTAGTAGTAATAGTGCCTATCTTTGTTAATAAAAAAGCACAGCAGGGTAGTTTGAGTCAGTACATGGAGATGATGACCACTCAGATCAATATAGCAAACAAACTATGTCTTAGTCCCGTGCATTAGCCACATAGTGTGGAAACAGTGGTACAGGGGAACGATGATTAAAAGGGATAGCTGTGCACCTTCTGGTAAAATCAGAAGGAAATCCAGCATGTGGGGTAAAGTTGTCTTCGCCTTGTCGCTGAGTTAGGTGATCAAAGTACCTCTTTCTAGGTGTAATCATTCATGTTGGCGCAGGCCGTAGATTGCATAAGCAGATTCATACAGCAACTTTTTACCTGAGAGACGTAAAGTTAAAGAGTCAAAAGCAGGAGTAATCCATGGCTGGGTCCACTCCATGTTCGTCGTGTTGGATAGCAGAAAAGTTCCCGTGGAGATGAGGTTAGGTATAGCTATGAGGCTGGAGAGAGAGGATTAGATGTATGCATCAGGTGGAAGTCACGTATCGGGGTGAGGAGAAGATCAGGTAGTGTCAGACGTTGTACTTACGAACAGGAACACTGGAAAGCAGAGGAAGGTTCTTAGGCCTCCATATGGCCCCTCCTTGCCGAGGGGGGCGATTCCAGGCTGCAGTGATATAGATCACGGCGGGAAGAGCGAACGGAAGAAGAGACTGAGTTCGTTCCCCGTCTGCGTGATCTTTGCCGCTGTGCATTTGGCGTCGGGTTAAGCGAGGTTGGCATCCATGGCTCCGAGGGGAAGTACAGAGAGTACCAATCTGGAAGTTCCATGCGAGGGAGGTCAAGTTGCTCGCAAAAGTTCTGTAGATCTTCCGGTGTTCTTAGTAAGGCGGAGCGCCCCCTGGCGGATGCCGAGAGTCCAAATGGGAATTTCCAGCGGTATTGAATATTACGTGCGCGAAGAGCATCCAGCAGGGGGCGAAGAGCCCTTCTGTTTTGGAGCATTATTTGGGACAGATCCTGGAATAATTTTATTTCCGTGCCATTGTGAATAATTCTGCCTTTTTCTCTTTCTTTTCTTAAGATTTCCTCTTTAAGAGGAAAGTTAACCACGCAGCAAATAATGTCCCTGGGAGGTTAATTTTCACGAGGTTGTGGGCGTAAGGCTGGTTGGGCTCTTTCCATGTCAATTGGTGAATCAGCCGGGCGATCAATTAAATCATTAAAAATCGCACAAATGGTTTGCTGTAAGGATCCTGGGTCAATGCTCTCAGGGACCCCCCTCACCCTGATATTATGCCTCCTGCCTCGATTATCGAGGTCTTCCACATGCCTGTGTAACTCAAATAGTTGGGAAAGCTGTGTGTCATATGTGCGCTGTACTTGCCGAATGGCCGCCGCATGTGTCTGGGTGGTTTGCTCCACGTTGCTTTGAAAACATCCTATGACGAAACGCGTAAGGCAGAGTCATGCTCACACGTCATACCCGGAAGTGTCGGCTGGAATGCACGGTGGGAAGCACGCTCGCAGCTGGTGCTGCTCCCATCCCTGCATACAGTCCTGCCGTTTATACTATTTTGTGCATTGTTTTTCTGTATTTTTGGACTCTTTGGTATGTGCAATAAATGAACTTGACTTACTTCACGAAGGAAGCCCTTTTTTTATTTTTTTTATTTTGTGTTTCTCTTTACTCTGCATCTCTGGAGAGTATAACAGTTTTAAGTGGTTTACCGATGGAGTAGCAAGGTTACATATAAAGCACAGATCTCCCGTGGAACAGCCGTAAGGATCGCATTGAGCAGAGGAACGGCAGCATCACTGGAGTCATCATCACCTGACCTTGGGCACCCACTCTGTCGCTCGGTACCCCTGCAGGGGTGATTATCTCTGGTGAGTAGGGTAGCACTGGGGGGTGAGCACTTCAAGTCACCATCTGAACTAAACGCACAGAAGTCACTGTGGTGAGCCCGTTGGGGTGAAATAATCAACCTTCACATTTGAACTTTGTTCTC
Organism: Lithobates clamitans; assembly: GCA_037952925.1. NCBI lineage: Eukaryota > Metazoa > Chordata > Amphibia > Anura > Ranidae > Lithobates > Lithobates clamitans. The sequence continues at coordinate 984,102 of JBBGZY010000727.1, forward strand.
ATATCTGTTTACAACACCCATTTTTTGGACTATACATAAAATATCTTTTAGCAGTTAATCATCATCTGGTTTAAGCAAGAATAACTGGAATCTACCTTTATGCATGTCATCTCTATATTCATACAGTTATATGTTCTTAATTTATTGTATTTAATGCACAGGGAGTGTTTGATTTGATTTTTATTTTTTTCTCACACATAGAAAACGCTTTTAGGATTACAAGCGCCATATTGTCCCAATACTTTTGAATATTGGAACTAATCACTATCATTACTTATTATTTTTTATACAGTTATGGAAAGATTAACACGGTTATCACAATGACACCATGATGCACATTTAATTTCTATTATTTTTTTTAAAAAAATTCTGGCGCCATTTCGTCCCAATACTTTTGAACTTTGGGGTCATTTTATAATTTTTCACTCGCAAATTACTGTATTGTGCACCATATTATTTTCCCACCGATTTATCATACAATTCACTGTGGCAGTTATCCTTATTTATTGGGGGGACATATTTTATTTAACAGTTTTATTTATTTATTAATTTCTAAATCAATGGTGTTTTGAGTGTTTTGGCTATGCCCGAATAAATGGGCTTTTCTTGGATGGGGACCCTAGTATGATAGCTGTTGGTGAAGTTTACATATATTTTAGCTATATAAAATCAGTTTGTAACTTATGACATTTGTACCCATCTAACAAAGGAGAGGGCAGCGCCGTTCTTACTCTCATACTACTTATCCACTTATGCAATTAGACCCTTAGGGGTACTAATTAGAGATAGGCAGCAGCCCTCACATTGTCCTAAGCGCAGATTCATTTATTTATACTGTTTGCTCCACGTTGTCTATGCGGTGAGCCACTGCCTGGATGTCCGTTTTTATCTCTGCGATCACCGCCGTCACAGTGCTTTTGATGTCCATGGCAAATCTTTCTAGATCGATCAGACACGGCAGCTGATTCTGGACCGGATCGAAGGCAGGGGTTTCACTTCCTGCATGTGTGCCTCTTGTCACGCTAGGCGAGCTCTGGGCAGGGCTGGACTGGGATAAAAATTTGGCCCTGGACTTCATCCAGACCGGCCCACTTTATTTGTGCAAACAAGCACAAAAACAGTATATAAACTATACGCAATTGTGCAAAAAAACATAAGTAGCATAACATAAGGAGTCCTCACTAACCTCTTTTACTATTTCACTTATTCTCCTCTGTATTTTTCTCATCTTTCTCACATCACTGTGTGAAGTTGAGGACGAACCAAGAAAGCCATTACTTTGACAGGCTGTCACTGAAACCAGCCCACTGAGCCATCGGCCCACCGGGAAACTCCCTGTAGTCCCGATGGCCAGTACAGGCCTGGCTCTGGGTCTGGGCCTGAGAGGCCGCGATGGCCGCTTGGCGCTGTGTCCGAAAAAGATCCGGAATGTTCTTACTCAGCTGAGTTCCGCACTCCATGGTGGCCCGGGATGCAGATATGCTCCGAGTAGATCTGTTCATGATGGGTTTTGGGTGCAGGGTACCCAAATTATTAGGTTTGATTCCCGGGTTTCAGGAGCAGTCAGATTATGCTGCCATTCAGGTCTCCGTCCAGGCCAGCCCCCATCTTTATTTTTTTATTGATTTCAACACTTATCTATTTTAAAATTGCTAAATTATACAAACATTTATTTTTGTTTATTATTTTTTTTGTATTTTCAAGTTACCACAATAACCTTAATATTTTGTGTTGTTTTAATGAACCTTAATGAGGTTGGTGTCCCTTGTTAATTAGACATAGAGGGGGGGGGGGTTATTTTCCAAAGGCAAATTCATTTTTCACTACAAGTGCAAATTCTACTTGGAATTGCACAGAAAGAGCATTTTGAAGTGCCTTCGCTGTGGATCCGAGGGGCACATGCAAGGAACCCCCCCCCCCAAAAAAAACCTTTTTATTGCACATGATTGTATGATAAAATCAGCAGAGCTTCCCCTCATTTCAGCTCTTCCCCTCAGATTTACAGTGACTGCACTTCCAACAAGTGCACTTGCTGTGCAATTTCTAAAGTGAACTTTTCACTGGTACTTTTCACTTGATTTTAGAAATGATTTAGCCTTTAGGCAAAAACACACATAGGGGTTAATTTACTAAAGGGAATAAGACTGTGCACTTTGCAAAGTGCAGTTGCCTTCTGCAAGAGCAGTTGCTCCAGAGCTTAGTAAATGAACAGAAGCTCTGCTGACTTCCATCACCCAATCATGTGCAAGCAAAAATGCTGTTTTTTGAATTTTCCTTGCACAGGATTGGATACTCTTTGCCATGTCAAGCCTTACCTCATTTCCTAAGCTCTGGAGCAATTGCACTTGCAGAGGGCAACTGCCCTCTGCAAAGTGCACAGTTTATTTGCTTTTATTAAATCAACCCCATAGTCTTTTTGACCTGTACCTGCCTACTCCCAAACAAAATGGCGTTTTGGAATCAAAACACATAGTCAATAATGTAAGGTAACAAAAAAATTAATTTATTTTGGTGAAAAAAAAATTAGGAAGGCAACACTGGAGACACTTTTAGAATCTGTGAAGCCTTTCGTCCCCCAGGACACACATCAAGTTTTAGGACAAGAAAATTGGTATCTTTTGCGACTAGGGAGCACAGGGGGCACAGTCAGACCAGACAGAAACCAGACAATCACTTTCGACTCTTCCGTGGAACCTTCCCTGCACGCTTCTCTGCAGCCTTCCCTCCACACTTCTCTGCAGCCGTCCTCGGAGGCTGGGCCCCTGGTGGTGTACTTGGGGCAGGAGGAGGAGGAGTGGCTTCATCTGCCAGATACGTGGTAGCAGGAAGCTCCCCTCTCAAGCCCTTCTGATAGGCCTGAAAAATCAAACCCTCACAGAGGAGGCGTTGGCCCTTTTCCAACTCCAGCAATCTGCTGGCTATATAGGTGCCATACGTCTCCTCTGCATTGGGTGGTGTTTTGGCTTGCTTCACGTATGAGGTCTAGGGATTCCTCCTCAGTTTGGGTCATTCTCCTGGGCCTTTTGGTGAGAATGCAGAGGGGAGGCACCTGACACTCCGTGCGGCTCCTACTCGGCCCAGCCACAGCCTCCTCCTCTCTCCCACTGGGCAAGGCCTCCTCCTCTCTCCCACTGGTCAAGGCCTCCTCCTGGCTGAGGTCATCCTGTGTCAAAAAAAGGGACATAGTTGTAATTTTGTGTTACGCAATCACACACAATTTTCAGCTCATGACTTGCAAATATAATTCTCAACAAATACCGGTAGTAAAGGCTATCTATTTGACACCACCATTATTTCAGGTGATCAACAATATCTGAAGTACATAGGCATGTGCACAGGGTTTGCCAGGTGTGCCTGGGCACACCCTAATTGCCTTGTGTGGTGCATATTCCCCCCTGTTTAGACCACTGATATTTCATCCCCAATAAAAATGTTACAAAAGAAAATAATTTTTGGGAAAAGAAAATAAACAAAATTACACTGTCCATTGCCCTACTGACACCATCAGTACATATACATATGCATATGTATTTGACCTATGCAGAAGTATATTTTTGGCCACTACTGTCTAGTGATATGTCTACATATTAATATTTGTGATGAAGTCATTTTTTATGAAGCACTTAAAAATTTAACACGTTAACATCATTAATAACATTTACACAATCACAAATTCCACAAAAAAGGATACCTGGCTGAAGCTGGGCGCATCCACTTCATCAATGATGAAAAGGCCCAGTTCTTCCTGGGACTCCTAAGCTGGGGTGGAGGTGGATGGAAAGCTGGAGGGAAGAGTGGGGGGAAGACTGAAGGGAAGGGTGGGGGGAAGGGTCAAAAGTGATTGCCTGGCTTCTGTCAGGTCATCCAGGAATTGCATATTGTGGTAGTACCACAACTTGGGGACATAAACTTGGTCGGCTGCTGCTCCGGATCTGAGTGACTCCTGGATTTTATTGTGTTCCCGCTTGTACATGTTTCGCAAGATACCAATTTTCTTGTCCACAAACTTGGGGTCTGCCTGGGGGACTCGAGTCTTCACAAATTCTAAAAGTGTGCCCAGTGTTGCCTTCCTTACATCTCTATTGTAATATAGTGGGTGTTTGACCTCCCACAGGTTTTTCTTTTCCTGAGATAGGTCAATAAATTGCGACAAAAAATCTGCCTCTTTAAAGGGATTCATTGTTGCTGAAAGACAAGACACAAGATCAAAACTGTAATGTCAGTCACAACTCACAGGATTATTTGGTGAAGAATCTAGGACACACACACACACACACACACACACACACACACACACACACACACACACACACACACACACACACCAAACACATTCACCAAACACACACACCCCTACTTTAATCTTACCTTCGTTTCTGACGCTCGCTACTTCCGCACAGAGATACGTATGCCATCGTAATAGCTTTATATACACTGCGCATGTGTCATGCTCCGCCTGCGTTGCCCGCCCCTGACGTTCTTTAGTACGATTTGTCCCCGTCCCTTCACTCTTCGTTGCGCAGTCGGAGTATATAGATAAAGATGGCGGAGAGAATCAGTGGAAGTAGCGCGGAGGAAAGCCCGGAGCCACAACCATCCACATCCCGGAGGAGATATAAGGCCACCAACATGGCTTTTGAAGAGATGGTGGAGATGGTGTCCATATTGAGAAGGGAGGACTACGATGGCAAAAAAGGACCGTACACACGACCGAATATGCGTAAGGACAAAATAATGTCCTCAGTTGTCACCGCTCTAGAAGCAAAATTTGGCACAAAACGGTCTAAAGAACAATTGAGGAAGCGGTGGTCTGACATCAAAAGTCGGGAGCCAGAACTATATTGGCGAAAAAAGAAGCTGCTTAAAAAAAGTAAGTACTTGTTATGTTTTCATATTGAGATACTTAACTTGCATGCTCATCTATATTTTTTTCGTTTATACAGCATCGTTCGTAAAGACCGTTCTTTGTAAAATACATAAGATACTTTAGAAAATGACGTTATTTTTTCGCCAAATACGATGGTACAGGGTTGGACATACATTTATGTCTTGATAATTTTTCGTATTCCAAAAATTTGTTGATGTGGTGTAGATGTGTTGGAAAATATAATGCTTCTTCAAAAATGAGTCAGTGTAATGTAAGGACAGGACACAGCAGCTGGTTCCACATCTGGACTCACGAGCACTAGTGTACTATGTGACCATAACTACATTTTTGAGTGGTAATACACATAGGAGATAATTGAGGTGTCTGCATCTGTGAAACTTGCCTGAAAATGTGCATTGTGTAGAATTGTTGTTCAGAGGGAATGTTCATCCTGTCTTCTAAATTTTTGAGGACAAAAAAAGGCACTGTGTTTTAACTATACCTTTTGTTGAATTATCATAGGGGAGAAAAGACTCAGACAACAGTCCAAGGATCCCAGGACCCCCCCCAAGTCACCAGCCTGAGGCTGAAGATAGCACAAGCCAAAGACCACACCCACCCGATGACCTGGAGGAAGGAGAGGTGGAGGAAGTGTGCAAGGTTTCAACCCCACCAAGTGAGTGACTGACACCCCAGCTTAAGGTAATGTATTTAGGCGTGCATATTTTAACCTTTGTTTTTTTCACTCATTTTAGGTGAGCTTCTGGTTGTGGAAGGCAAAGCGGCAGAGCCATTCAGCACAGACAGTGCCCAAAGACTGATTGGCCAGATAATGCTGTGGAATGGCCAAATTGATAATGCGTGACCAAATTCACAGCATGCAACTTCGCCTGGACTCCATGCAACAGGAAATGAAGAACATGATTGATGTTATGGGCAGAATATAATAACTTTTTGCCTAAAAACATCAATCATGTTCTTCATTTCCTTGTGAAGTTTGTTTCTTCTTGAAATGTGTTTTTAATTTTTTTTTGTTAAAATTTTTTTTTATTGATGCACACAGTGTGTCATCATGTGCTATCTTCCATCATCATTACTAAAAAAAAAAAAAAAAAAAAGTTTAAAAAAATGCACCTTTCTATGTGCACACAGTAAAATGTTTTTACTACTACAATGTGTGTGGCTGATTATTTCTCAATAATATGTTTTTTTAATTTTTGTGTGGTTACAGTGACAAAGGGCCTTATTAACTAAAGGTAAATGCACTTGCCACTACTACAAGTGCACTAAGAGACAGACCAAACTAAATGCAAACAAGAATAAAAACAAGATATTTTTTAATTTTTTTAAAAAAAAATTAAAGCTCTTGTTGAATAGCAATGGCCCCCGACCATTAAAATAATTCACATATCGCTCACGCACTTGACTTGCAGTTCGGGGGGCCAAGCCAATACCGCCAATTTCTAGGCTTGTCATTGTTTCATCTTGTACAAGTCCGGCCTCAGGCCCCACAGGGGTAATATATGTCGCAGAATGTCTACGTAAAAAGTTATATAGGATGCAGCAAGCAAGTATGACGTAATTCATTTTATAGACCGCCAGATTTATTGCTGAAAGGAACAAACGGAACCGGCTGGCCAGAATCCCAAAGGCATTCTCCACAACTCTTCTTGCTCTGGCCAAACGGTAATTAAATACCCTCCTCTCAGGGGTGAGTGTCCTTTGGGGGAACGGCCTCATCAAGTGCTCACCGAGAGCAAACACTTCATCAGCGATAAAAACTGAGGGGAGTCCATCAACATTCTGGTCATCAGATGGCAATCCCAGGCCACCGGTCTGGAGATGCTGGCACAGCTCGGTCTGTGCAAAGACTCCTCCGCCAGACATCCGGCCATTCTTCCCCACATCCACAAACAGAAAGTCCAAATGTGCTGAGACCACCGCCATCAAAACTACACTATGGAACCCCTTATAGTTGTAGAAATAAGACCCCGAATGCGGTGGTGGCACAATGCGGACATGCTTCCCGTCAATCGCCCCAACACAGTTGAGAAAGTCCCAATGGTCAGCGAACTGGGAGGCCACAGTCTGCCATTCCTGTGTACTGGAAGGAAACTGTGTAGTGAAAAAAAAACAAAAATTAAGATAAGGACTTTTAAACATAACTTGGATATCAGCTTACACAAAAACATTAGTGAACAACAGCAGTCAAACATTATTAATATGTGTGTTTGTAATTTAAATTATAAAAAACAATTATAAAGGCCCACGTATAAGATTAATCTCCCCCTCTGATGGCCCATTGATCAATTTGAATGTGGGGGGAGGGGTTCTTATTAGGTTAAGAAACACACCTGACAGTTTTAAACATTTGAGGGGTGGGGGAGGGGTTCTAATTAGGTTAAGAAACACACCTGACAGTTTTAAACATTTGAGGGGTGGGGGAGGGGTTCTAATTAGGGTCCAAAACACACCTGACAGTTTTAAACATTTGAGGGGGTGGGGGAGGGGTTCTAATTAGGTTAAGAAACACACCTGACAGTTTTAAACATTTGATGGGTGGGGGAGGGGTTCTAATTAGGGTCCAAAACACACCTGACAGTTTTAAACATTTGAGGGGGTGGGGGTTCTAATTAGGTTAAGAAACACACCTGACAGTTTTAAACATTTGAGGGGTGGGGGAGGGTCAAACAAGACAATGAAGCAGACAATATACATTGTTCAAGGGACTATAGGCTAGAGATATAAATGGACCCAGGATTGCATGGTGGGGAGATTATTGAAGGTAAATATGCATGTAGGGCAATAAATGTTTAATGGCCAAAAACAGGCATGCTTGAAGATAAAGGGGACATTCACAGCATATTCCAAGCATGATAATTAGGTAACGAGGACATTTAGACTAAACGTTAGCAAACATTTAATACATATCATGTAATGTTAAAGGATAAAACTTACCTTCATATAGTCCTTCTCCAGGACCTGAATGATGGCAGAACAAGTCTCTGGGATTATTATCCCCAGAGTCTGGAGGTAGATGCCTGTCGAGAACTTCAAGTCCTGAAGACTTCTCCCAGTCGCCAAGTAACGTAACGTGGCAACTAGCCTCTGCTCCGCACTGATGGCTTGCCTTATGGAGGTATCCTGCCTGCTGATATAGGGGGTCAGCATAGCCAGCAGACGCTCAAAAATGGGGTCCGTCATCCGGAGATAATTCCTGAAATCCTCAGGATTATTCTCACGGAGCTCACGGAGCAAAGGCATGTGCGATAATTGGTCACGCTGGCACAACCAATTCTTCATTCATGAACTCCTCCTTGTCCTGTTCATGGACTGGACTCGGGTCAAAGTATTAACCCCAACACCAAGTCCCCACGCAGCACGAACTCGAGAACGAGTACGTCCACGCGACATGGCTTCAAAACGGTCAGCTGGTCAAACAAACTTATAACAAACGCACTGAAGAACAGCAAGGCCTATGAAGAATGACCTGAAAATCAGGAACGAGCGGACCAGAACGGCCTGCAAGGCAGGTTACGAACTGACCAACACGCACTGAAAAGCAGATACAAACCTCACAAGCACAAACTGAACTGCAGAAAATGATCGAAATAAGCTGAAGTGTGAAAAGCGCGAATCGTCTCTAACCAAACTTCTACTAACATGAGATAAACACGAGATTAGCAGAAGAAGCCCAAAGGGTGCCGTAGTGGGGCTTGAACTTCCTTTTTATAGTCCCGTCGTACGTGCTGTACGTCACCGCGTTCCAAACCAGCAGACTTTTGCAGTGATCGTTTGTGGCCAAGTCCGTCCCTTTTTAAGTCCGGCGCAAGGGGCCAACAAAGTCCGCGAGCAAAGTCTGCCGTAAAGTCCACTCGTGTGTATGCATTAGAAAACCAAAGATGTTGGTTTGTTAAAAAAACCCTTCTAGTAAAGTGTTTTATACTCAACAATGTGTGGCTTCTTCTTTCAATGCTCAATACCAGTTTTTGGAGTAAGTTGGTATAGTTACAGTGACAATGGGGGTATTTACTAAAGGCAAATCCACTTTGCACTAAAAGTGCACTTGGAGTGCAAAATGGATTTGCCTTTAGTAAATAACCCCCACAGGGCTCTAAAATTTGCCCCAATCAGGCCATTTTAGGGACTCAAAGCAATCAATTCATGGAGCTGAAAAGGATGCTTATTTTTTGCATTAATGCATTACATACATTAACAACAAAACATTGTGTGTGTGTAGCAGACCCATAGCACAACATAATAGTTAGCTGAAGAAGAGATTGTCACCTCATTTATCAAATAAGTTACATTTGCACTATTGAAGAAAATGGCCAAAAAAAGGCCATTGGAGAACCTAGGAGACAGCTAAACACAAGCAGTAAATCAAATGAAATATGAGTTCAGTTTATAATAAAAAAATGTAAACATGTTTAGACATTCTCTGGCATATCATATGCCCCCTTACCCGCAAAGTACTCCAGATACTTTTGGCATACTTTACGAGCACTTTGGGGGGGGCAAGCCAGGTTGGCCAGGTTCAAGAGCCGTCAGAGTTGTTGGATCCAGTAAGCCGGCCTCAGTCCCAACTGAGGCCACATAGTTTACTGCATTTTTGCTCAAAAAGTTATGTAAAATGCAGCATTTGGTCCGGGGTGAGGGCCCTCATCAGGAATGGCCACAGAAGATGGTCCCCCAGCGCAAATGCTTCATCCGTTATGAAGACGAACGGAAGTCCCGCCATGTTATCTTCAGGAGATAGCAACTTCAAGCTGCTATTTTGGAGCTGTCTGTAAAACTCCGTCTGGGAGATGACTCCACCATCCGACATCTGGCAATTTTTCCCCAAGTCCACATACAAAAACTCGTACGTCACCAACGCCACCGCCAACAACACTATACTACTATACCCATTATAATAGTATGACCCCGAGCTGGGGGGGTGGGACGATGCGGGCGTGTTTCCCATTGATTGCCCCACCGCATTTGGGGAAGCCCCACTGCTGGGCAAACTGGAAGGCCACAGTCTGCCATTCCTGTGGGTTTGAAGGAAACTGTGGAGTCAAACAAGAAAAAAAATAGTACTTTTGCACATAACATTGCAAGCAGATTAGACACAAACATTCTTGGCCAACATAAGTAGAACATGTCTTGAAATTAGTTTTTTAAAGACAAAAGTATAATAAGGTCCACTTATCAGATTCCTCCCCCCCTCTGATGACCCGTTGTAAAAATTTTAGAGGGGGGAGATATTTTGGACAGGTAACCGTCTCCACTTCATTGAGAGCTGAATGCATAAATAATGTGGATTACTTTGGCCAGCTCCTCCTTACTTACACTCGTGGCAGCCCACTGGACAGGTAGGAAGTGTCATAATCCAAAAATATGAATACACACTGTACAAATTGAAGCACATTTTTACATTTTGCAATTACCTATCAAGATAATAGGAGAACAAAACTTGAAACAGTACCAATTGAAAGTATTCAGGCAGGCACTTGCACTACATGCTTTGGTGAATTCATCCATAAATATGAACAAACAAGAGGTAGGTATAATGTATATGGGTTTGGCAAAGTCAGCAGATAGAGTATTGTTATCGGCTGACTTAGAGGTTGGGGGGGAGGGAGGGTTCCAAATGAGTTTGGGCCCAAAAAAAAGCCTCTTGCACTCTGCCTGAATTTAAGGCCAACAATAACATTTGTACACAATTTAGGGGTTGTTTAGGGTAAGCACTAAAATGTAGCTGACAAAAAACATTGTTAAGTGACTAGGCTAGGTGTGTATGGGCCCAGGATAGCATGCTGAGGAGGTTAGTGAATAGGGATGAGCCGAACACCCCCCGGTTCGGTTCGCACCAGAACCCGCGAACGGACCGCAAGTTCGCACGAACGTTAGAACCCCATTGACGTCTATGGGACTCGAACGTTCGAAATCAAAAGTGCTCATTTTAAAGGCTAATTTGCATGGTATTGTCCTAAAAAGGGTGTGGGGACCCGGGTCCTACCCCAGGGGACATGTATCAATGCAAAAAAAACTTTTAAAAACGGCCGTTTTTTCGGGAGCAGTGATTTTAATGATGCTTAAAGTAAAAAAAAAAAGTGAAATATTCCTTTAAATATCGTACCTGGGGGGTGTCTATAGTATGCCTGTAAAGTGACGCGTGTTTCCCATGTTTAGAACAGTCCCTGCACCAAATGTCATTTTTAAAGGAAAAAATCTCATTTAAAAATGCTTGCGGGTTTAATGTCATGTCGGGTCATGGCAATATGGATGAAAATCAGTGAGACAAACGGCATGGGTACCCCCCAGTCCATTACCAGGCCCTTTGGGTCTTGTATGGATATTAAGGGGAACCCCGCACCCAAATTAAAATAAGGAAAGGTCCCTATATACTCTGAACAGCAGTATACAGGCGGTGCAAACAAGACAGGGACTGTAGGTTTGTTGTTAAGTAGAATCTGTTTGTAATTTTGAACATTTTTAACGTGTTTAGCTCCAGCCAAAAAATCTTTTCTAAGCTTTTTGGAAAACATAGGGAAGGGTTATCACCCCTCTGACATTTGTTTTGCGTCTTTCCTCCTCTTCAGAAGATTTCACCTCACTTTTTTGTCCCAATGAAAAATGTTTTTTGAAAATTTGGGTTTTTTTGTGGAACAAGGATTGGAAAGCATCAGTGGAAAGGAGAAATTGTTTTCCCATATTAACTCTTACAGGAGAGAATTTCCCTTCCTAGGGGTAGATTTCATCTCACTTCCTGTTGTCTCCTTCCGTTTGCAAGTAGGAGTCGTTTGTAAGTTAGATGTTTGAAAGTAGGGTCCTGCCCTATATACTCAGCAGAAATTTGGGCCTTAGGTGTTGCTGTGGCCAAAACACTGTAAGCCCTCACAGGGCCCTGCTGTGAAATATTAGATCAAGAATTGTAATTACACGCCCCTGTTAGACAGGGGCAGAAAAATTGGGCCTTAGGCACTGGTGCTGGTGCCACAACACTGCAACCCCTCACAGACACTCTAGTTGGAACGCAGGAACGAGCCCTGCTGCAAAGTATTGCATCAAAAATTGTAATTACACGCCCCTGTTAGACAGGGGCAGAAAAATTGGGCCTTAGGCACTGGTGCTGGTGCCACAACACTGCAACCCCTCACAGACACTCTAGTTGGAACGCAGGAACGAGCCCTGCTGCAAAGTATTGCATCAAAAATTGTAATTACACGCCCCTGTTAGACAGGGGCTGAAAAATTGGGTCTTAGGCACTGGTGCTGGTGCCACAACACTGCAACCCCTCACAGACACTCTAGTTGGAATGCAGGAACGAGCCCTGCTGCAAAGTATTACATCAAAAATTGTAATTACACGCCCCTGTTAAACAGGGGCTGAAAAATTGTGCCTTAGGCACTGGTGGTGGCGCCCAGAACCAAAAATGTTCTTACAAGCTATCAGCGTGATGATTGAGGAGGAAGAGGATAATTACTCAGGGATAGTCACTCAGCATCAGCATAGGCAGTCTTTGAAGGGATCTGAAAAAAATTATTCAGTTACATCAGCATCAGGTGCTTGGTAGCTGGTGGTGATCCAAGACTGATTCATTTTTATGAAGGTCAGCCGATCGACCGAGTCAGTGGACAGACGCACCCTGTGATCGGTTACCACGCCTCCAGCAGCACTGAATGTGCGTTCCGAAAGAACGCTGGATGCAGGACAGGCCAGTAGCTCAATTGCATACTGTGCAAGCTCTGGCCAGTGATCCATCCTCAAGACCCAGTAACCCAGAGGATTTTCGGTGGGAAAGGTGTCCAAGTCTGATCTTGCCCCTAGGTATTCCTGCACCATGTAAAACAGACGCTGGCGATGGTTGCTGGAACCGATCATACCATGGGGCTGCGGACCAAAAAATTGTCTGAACGCATCGGTCAGACGGCCACCTTCTCCACCGCTCCTTCTTTGACTGACCGAAGCCTCAGCAACACGTTGTCCATAAACAGGAGTTTGTAATCTCCCAGTCTCTGGGAACGCGTTGCACAGACCTTTCTGCAAGGCCTCCCGAAGATGTTTCATCCTCTGCTCCCTCTGCGATGGCAAGATAAGGTCCGCAACCTTACCCTTGTAACGTGGATCAAGGAGGGTTGCTAGCCAGTATTGGTCCTTCTCCTTGATACCACGAATACGAGGATCCTTACGCAGGCTTTGCAGGATCAGGGAGGCCATGCAGCGTAGGTTTGCTGAGGCATTCGGTCCGGAGTCCTCTGGGTCACTAAGGACAACAACGTCCGCAGCCACCTCCTCCCAGCCACGTACAAGTCCATGTGTTCCTTGGGACTGATCCCTTAAAGACTGCTGATGCTGAGTGCCAGGCTCCACCTCCATACTGACACAATCTTCCTCCTCCTCCTCCTCCTCCTCCTCGTCCTCTTCCTGTGTGATCGGCGGGCACGCAGGAACACTGTCTGGATAAAGGGGGCCTTGAGAGCTAAGGAAGTCCTCCTCTTCCTGCCTCTGTTCTGCCTCAAGTGCCCTGTCCATTATTCCACGCAGCGTGTGCTCCAACAGGTGGACAAGGGGGACAGTGTCACTGATGCATGCACTGTCAGTGCTCACCATCCTCGTGGCCTCCTCGAATGGTGACAGGACAGTGCATGCATCCCTGATCATGGCCCACTGGCGTGGGGAAAAAAAACCAAGGTCCCCTGACCCTGTCCTGGTGCCATAGTCGCACAGGTACTCATTGATGGCCCTCTGCTGCGTGTGCAGCCGCTGCAGCATGGCCAATGTCGAGTTCCACCTGGTGGGCATGTCACAGATTAGGCGGTTCTTGGGCAGGTTGAACTCCTTTTGGAGGTCCGTCAGCCGATTACTGGCATTATATGACCGGCGGAAATGCACACAGACTTTCCTGGCCTGCCTCAGGACATCCTGTAAGCCCGGGTACCTGCCCAAGAACCGCTGCACCACCAAGTTAAGGACGTGAGCCAAACAGGGCACATGGGTCAGTTGTCCCTGTCGGAGGGCAGAGAGGAGGTTGGTGCCATTGTCGCAAACCACCATTCCTGCCTTAAGTTGGCGTGGCGTCAACCACCTCTGAACCTGCCCCTGCAGAGCTGACAGAACCTCTGCCCCAGTGTGGCTCCTGTCCCCCAAGCACACCAGCTCAAGCACCGCATGGCATCTTTTGGCCTGCGTACTTGCGTAGCCCCTTGAACGCCTACGGAGCACCGCTGGTTCCGAGGAAGAGGCCATGGAGGAAGAAGAAGAGGAGGGGGTGGAGGAGAGAGGTGTGTCACAATCAGCATTTTGGAGGCGTGGTGGCGGAACAACCTCCAACACTACTGCACCTTGTCCTGCATCCTTCCCAGCTGCCAGCAGAGTCACCCAATGCGCCGTGAAACTTAAGTAACGTCCCTGTCCATGCCTGCTGGACCATGAGTCAGCGGTAATATGCACCTTACCGCTGACCGCCCTGTCCAGCGAGGCATGGACATTGCCTTCCACATGCCGGTAGAGAGCCGGAATCGCCTTCCGTGAGAAAAAGTGGCGTTTGGGTACCTGCCACTGAGGAACCGCACATTCCACAAACTCACGGAAGGGGGCAGAGTCTACCAACTGAAAAGGCAGCAGTTGAAGTGCTAGCAATTTTGCCAAGCTAGCATTCAACCGCTGGGCATGTGGATGGCTGGGAGCAAACTTCTTTCGGCGGTGCAGCAGCTGGGGCAGGGAAATTTGCCTGGTACAATCTGACGTCGGTGTACCAAAAGCAGATTGCCCACAAGTACTTGGCTGTGACACACCTAATTCTACACCTTCATTCCTCTCACTGCAGGTCTCAGAGAGGACTGAAGGTCTAGTGGGGTTGGAAATCTCAGCTGATGAGGAGCAAGGAGAGATCCTCTTTGTTCTTTGGTGTGGGTCTTTTAGATATGCTTGCCAACGAACTGCATGGCAGGTCAACATATGTCTGGTCAAGCATGTGGTACCCAAGCGGGAGATGTTTTGGCCACGCGAGATACGCTTGAGACATATGTTGCAAATAGCAGCGGTGCGATCTGATGCACTTGTCTCAAAAAAGGCCCACACCAAAGAACTTTTTGAATAACGCGCAGAGACTGCAGCGCCCTGCACATGTGGAGCTTTGGGGTGTGATGCAGTCAATGTGCTGCCCTTAGGCTGGCCCCTGGAGGGCATCCTGCCTCGTTGGTGATGTGCCGCCTCCTCCTCCTCCTCCTCTCTCCTATCAGGCACCCACGTTGAGTCAGTGACCTCATCATCCCCTCCCTCCTCATCACTGGAGCAAACCTGGCAGTATGCTGCAGCAGGGGGAGCATGACTGCCAGATTGCTGTCCTTCTTGGGCACCCCCTCTGTCCGTGCTCATGTTACTGCCTTCATCGAGCTCAGTATCATCATCAGAGCCTTCCAAATGCTGGGCATCCTCCTGGAGCATGTACCCAACACTGTGGTCAAACAGTTCGAGGGAATCCTCAGGAGGACATGGTGGAGCTAGGGAAGGAGTCACTGATGACATTGAGCTGAGGGAAGAGGCCGCTGCTTTGCCAGACAAAGCACCCTGGGCATGGGTGAGAGAGGATGAGGAGGATGAGGACGGCTTGGTCATCCACTCGACCAAGTTTTCTGCATGTTGTGGCTCAACACGGCCAGCTGCCGAAAAAAAGGCCAAGCGTGTCCCATGGCCACGGGCTGATGAGGATGCACCGTCTCCACGACCAGCACTAGACACAGAGCCTGCTTGCCCTCTCTTATTGGCTTGTGACTGTCTGCCTCTCCTTCTTGGCCTTCCAGACATACTAATGGCCTGTAGCTGCACTAAGCTGGGATAGAACACCTGTAATTTTCTTCAGGTAGCTTTATATACTGTAACCAGACAAGCCTGCCTGTCAGTAGGAAGATAACAGGAACGGATCTAGCTGAACACTGTGAGCAGGACGCACTGACTGCACTAAATGTAAATAGCAGGAACAGATCTAGCTGAACACTGTGAGCAGGACGCACTGACTGCACTAAATGTAAATAGCAGGAACAGATCTAGCTGAACACTGTGAGCAGGACGCACTGACTGCACTAAATGTAAATAGCAGGAACGGATCTAGCTGAACACTGTGAGCAGGACGCACTGACTGCACTAAATGTAAATAGCAGGAACGGATCTAGCTGAACACTGTGAGCAGAACGCACTGCACTAAATGTAAATAGCAGGAACAGATCTAGCTGAACACTGTGAGCAGGACGCACTGCACTAAATGTAAATAGCAGGAACGGATCTAGCTGAACACTGTGAGCAGGACGCACTGACTGCACTAAATGTAAATAGCAGGAACAGATCTAGCTGAACACTGTGAGCAGGACGCACTGACTGCACTAAATGTAAATAGCAGGAACGGATCTAGCTGAACACTGTGAGCAGGACGCACTAACTGCACTAAATGTAAATAGCAGGAACGGATCTAGCTGAACACTGTGAGCAGGACGCACTGCACTAAATGTAAATAGCAGGAACAGATCTAGCTGAACACTGTGAGCAGGACGCACTGACTGCACTAAATGTAAATAGCAGGAACAGATCTAGCTGAACACTGTGAGCAGGACGCACTGACTGCACTAAATGTAAATAGCAGGAACGGATCTAGCTGAACACTGTGAGCAGGACGCACTGACTGCACTAAATGTAAATAGCAGGAACGGATCTAGCTGAACACTGTGAGCAGGACGCACTGCACTAAATGTAAATAGCAGGAACAGATCTAGCTGAACACTGTGAGCAGGACGCACTGCACTAAATGTAAATAGCAGGAACAGATCTAGCTGAACACTGTGAGCAGGACGCACTGCACTAAATGTAAATAGCAGGAACAGATCTAGCTGAACACTGTGAGCAGGACGCACTGCACTAAATGTAAATAGCAGGAACGGATCTAGCTGAACACTGTGAGCAGGACGCACTGCACTAAATGTAAATAGCAGGAACAGATCTAGCTGAACACTGTGAGCAGGACGCACTGCACTAAATGTAAATAGCAGGAACGGATCTAGCTGAACACTGTGAGCAGGACGCACTGCACTAAATGTAAATAGCAGGAACAGATCTAGCTGAACACTGTGAGCAGGACGCACTGCACTAAATGTAAATAGCAGGAACGGATCTAGCTGAACACTGTGAGCAGGACGCACTGACTGCACTAAATGTAAATAGCAGGAACAGATCTAGCTGAACACTGTGAGCAGGACGCACTGACTGCACTAAATGTAAATAGCAGGAACGGATCTAGCTGAACACTGTGAGCAGGACGCACTGACTGCACTAAATGTAAATAGCAGGAACGGATCTAGCTGAACACTGTGAGCAGGACGCACTGACTGCACTAAATGTAAATAGCAGGAACGGATCTAGCTGAACACTGTGAGCAGGACGCACTGCACTAAATGTAAATAGCAGGAACAGATCTAGCTGAACACTGTGAGCAGGACGCACTGCACTAAATGTAAATAGCAGGAACAGATCTAGCTGAACACTGTGAGCAGGACGCACTGCACTAAATGTAAATAGCAGGAACAGATCTAGCTGAACACTGTGAGCAGGACGCACTGCACTAAATGTAAATAGCAGGAACGGATCTAGCTGAACACTGTGAGCAGGACGAACTGCACTAAATGTAAATAGCAGGAACAGATCTAGCTGAACACTGTGAGCAGGACGCACTGCACTAAATGTAAATAGCAGGAACGGATCTAGCTGAACACTGTGAGCAGGACGCACTGACTGCACTAAATGTAAATAGCAGGAACGGATCTAGCTGAACACTGTGAGCAGGACGCACTGCACTAAATGTAAATAGCAGGAACAGATCTAGCCTAATCTAGCTAACTCAAATCAAATGACACTGTCTGTCTCTCTCTCTATCAGCACACCGGAACACACTACACAGGGAGCCGTGCAGGTGGCCTTATATAGTGTGGGGCGTGTACTAAATCCCCTGAGCCATAATTGGCCAAAGCCACCCTGGCTTTGGCCAATTACAGCTCTCTCTACTGACGGCGCTGTGATTGGCCAAGCATGCGGGTCATAGTGCATGCTTGGCCAATCATCAGCCAGCAATGCACTGCGATGCCGCAGTGAATTATGGGCCGTGACGCGCCACACGAATTTGGCGCGAACGGCCCATAACGTTCGCAATTCGACGGACGGTCGAACAGCCGATGTTCGAGTCGAACATGGGTTCGACTCGAACACGAAGCTCATCCCTATTAGTGAAGGCAAATATGCATGAAGGACAAAAAAGGAACATTAAAAGCTTACAGCTTGCATAAGGACAAAGAGGATACTCACAGCATATTACAATCACGGTAATTAGGGAATAGGGATGAGCTTCGAGTTCGAGTCGAACTCATGTTCTACTCGAACATTGGCTGTTCGCAAGTTCGCCGAACAGCGAACAATTTGGGGTGTTCGCGGCAAATTCGAATGCCGCGGAACACCCTTTAAAAGTCTATGGGAGAAATCAAAAGTGCTAATTTTAAAGGCTTATATGCAAGTTATTGTCATAAAAAGTGTTTGGGGACCCGGGTCCTGCCCCAGGGGACATGGATCAATGCAAAAAAAAGTTTTAAAAACGGACGTTTTTTCAGGAGCAGTGATTTTATTAATGCTTAAAGTCAAACAATAAAAGTGTAATATCCCTTTAAATTTCGTACCTGGGGGGTGTCTATAGTATGCCTGTAAAGGGGCGCATGTTTCCTGTGTTTAGAACAGTCTGACAGCAAAATTACATTTGGAAGGAAAAAACTCATTTAAAACTACCCGCGGCTATTGCATTGCCGACAATACACATAGAAGTTCATTGATAAAAACGGCATGGGAATTCCCCACAGGGGAACCCCGAACCAAAATAAAAAAAAAAAAAATGATGTGGGGGTCCCCCTAAATTCCATACAAGGCCCTTCAGGTCTGGTATGGATATTAAGGGGAACCCCAGCCAAAATTTAAAAAAAAAATTGACGTGGGGTTCCCCCTAAATTCCATACCAGACCCTTCAGGTCTGGTATGGATTTTAAGGGGAACCCCGCGCCAAAAAAAAAAAAAAAAAACGGCGTGGGGTCCCCCTAAAAATCCATACCAGACCCTTATCCGAGCACGCAACCTGGCAGGCCGCAGGAAAAGAGGGGGGGACGAGAGTGCGGCCCCCCCCCTCCTGAACCGTACCAGGCCACATGCCCTCAACATTGGGAGGGTGCTTTGGGGTAGCCCCCCAAAACACCTTGTCCCCATGTTGATGAGGACAAGGGCCTCATCCTCACAACCGTGGCCGGTGGTTGTGGGGGTCTGCGGGCGGGGGGCTTATCGGAATCTGGAAGCCCCCTTTAACAAGGGGACCCCCAGATCCCGGCCCCCCCCCTGTGTGAAATGGTAAGGCTGTACTTACCCCTACCATTTCACTAAAAAACTGTCAAAAATGTTAAAAATGACAAGAGACAGTTTTTGACAATTCCTTTATTTAAATGCTTCTTCTTTCTTCCTTCATCTTCTTCTTCTTCTGGTTCTTCTGGCTCTTCTGGTTCTTCCTCCGGCGTTCTCGTCCAGCATCTTCTCCGCGGCGTCTTCTATCTTCTTCTCCTCGGGCCGCTCCGCACCCATGGCATGAGGGGGGAGGCTCCCGCTCTTCTCTTCATCTTCTTCTCTTCTTCATCTTCTTCTTCATCTTCTTCTTCATCTTCTTCTTCTTCTTCTCTTCTTCATGTCTTCTCCGGGCCGCTCCGCAGCCATGCTGTGGCATGGAGGGAGGCTCCCGCTGTGTGACGGCGTCTCTTCGTCTGACGGTTCTTAAATAACGGGGGGCGGGGCCACCCGGTGACCCCGCCCCCCTCTGACGCACGGTGACATGACGGGACTTCCCTGTGACGTCACGGGGAATGCCACAGGGAAGTCCCGTCATGTCACCGTGCGTCAGAGGGGGGCGGGGTCACCCGGTGGCCCCGCCCCCCGTTATTTAAGAACCGTCAGACGAAGAGACGCCGTCACACAGCGGGAGCCTCCCTCCATGCCACAGCATGGCTGCGGAGCGGCCCGGAGAAGACATGAAGAAGAGAAGAAGAAGAAGAAGATGAAGAAGAAGATGAAGAAGAGAAGAAGATGAAGAGAAGAGCGGGAGCCTCCCCTCATGCCATGGGTGCGGAGCGGCCCGAGGAGAAGAAGATAGAAGACGCCGCGGAGAAGATGCTGAACGAGAACGCCGGAGGAAGAACCAGAAGAGCCAGAAGAACCAGAAGAAGAAGAAGATGAAGGAAGAAAGAAGAAGCATTTAAATAAAGGAATTGTCAAAAACTGTCTCTTGTCATTTTTAACATTTTTGACAGTTTTTTAGTGAAATGGTAGGGGTAAGTACCCCCTTACCATTTCACACAGGGGGGGGCCGGGATCTGGGGTCCCCTTGTTAAAGGGGGCTTCCAGATTCCGATAAGCCCCCCGCCCACAGACCCCCACAACCACCGGCCACGGTTGTGAGGATGAGGCCCTTGTCCTCATCAACATGGGGACAAGGTGTTTTGGGGGGCTACCCCAAAGCACCCTCCCAATGTTGAGGGCATGTGGCCTGGTACGGTTCAGGAGGGGGGGGGGCGCACTCTCGTCCCCCCCTCTTTTCCTGCGGCCTGCCAGGTTGCGTGCTCGGATAAGGGTCTGGTATGGATTTTTAGGGGGACCCACGCCGTTTTTTTTTTTTTTTTTGGCGCGGGGTTCCCCTTAAAATCCATACCAGACCTGAAGGGTCTGGTATGGAATTTAGGGGGAACCCCACGTCAATTTTTTTTTTAAATTTTGGCTGGGGTTCCCCTTAATATCCATACCAGACCTGAAGGGCCTTGTATGGAATTTAGGGGGACTCCCACATCATTTTTTTTTTTTAATTTTGGTTCGGGGTTCCCCTGTGGGGAATTCCCATGCCGTTTTTATCAATGAACTTCTATGTGTATTGTCAGCAATGCAATAGCCGCGGTAGTTTTAAATGTGTTTTTTCCTTCAAAATGTCATTTTGCTGTCAGACTGTTCTAAACACGGGAAACATGCGCCCCTTTACAGGCATACTATAGACACCCCCCAGGTATGAAATTTAAAGGGATATTACACTTTTATTGTTTGACTTTAAGCATTATTAAAATCACTGCTCCTGAAAAAACGTCCGTTTTTAAAACTTTTTTTTGCATTGATTCATGTCCCCT
Organism: Lithobates clamitans; assembly: GCA_037952925.1. Lineage (NCBI taxonomy): Eukaryota > Metazoa > Chordata > Amphibia > Anura > Ranidae > Lithobates > Lithobates clamitans. Next base: position 1,005,186 of record JBBGZY010000727.1, read on the forward strand.
GGGGCAGGACCCAGGTCCCCAAACACTTTTATTGACAATAACTTGCATATTAGCCTTTAAAATTAGCACTTTTGATTATTCATGTTCGTGTCCCATAGACTTTAACGGTGTTCGCGTGTTCGAACGAATTTTTTTCCTGTTCGCATGTTCTGGTGCGAACCGAACAGGGGGGTGTTCGGCTCATCCCTATTAGGGAATTATGAAATAAATACAATACATTAGCAAACATTAAATACATGGAATGTGATGTTAAAGGATAAAACTTGCCTTAATATAATCCTTCTGCAGGACAGGTCTCTGGAATAATGATTCCCAGAGCCTGGGGGGAGATTCTAGTTGTAAACTTGATATCCTGGAGACTTCTCCCCATCGCCAAGTACCGCAAGGTGGCGACGAGCCATTGTTAGGGAGTGATGGCTTGCTGCATGCAGGTGTCCTGCTTCGTGATATAAGGGGACATCTAAGCCAACAGATGGTAAAAAATGGGGTCCGTCATCTGGAGATAATTCCTGAAATCATCAGGATTATTCTCCTGAATCTCCCGCAACAAAGGCATGTGCGAGAATTGGTCCCGCTGGAGCAACCAATTCTTCGTCCATGAACTCCTCCTCGCCCTGTTCATGGACAGGACTTGGGTCAAAGCAAGAACTCCAAAACCAAGCACAGCAAAAACTCTATGACGAGTACGTACCCACAACATAGCTTAAAAACTGTCGGCTGGTCAGAACGAACTGACAGAACGCACTGAAAATCAGAAAGGACCTGAGAAGAACGATCTGAAAATCAGAAATGAGTGGACAAGAACACATTGAAAAACAGAAGCGAACTATTAAATAGAATGCACTGAAAGACAGGAATGAACTGACAACACTCACTGAAGAACAGATACGAACCCACAAGCACAAACTGAAAAGCAGAAACGAACTGAAAAGCACAAGGTTGAAAAGCGCGAATCGTCTTTCACCGAACTTCTACTAACATGAGATAAACACGAGATTTCCTGAAGGAGCCCAAAGGGTGGCGCACTGGCTACTTAACTTCTTTTTTTATAGTACCGTTGTACGTGTTGTACATCACCGCGTTCTTGACGTTAGGAATTTCTGACGAAATTTGTGTGACCGTGTGTATGCAAGACAAATTTGAGCCACATCCTTTGGAAAAAATCCACGGTTTTGTTGTTGGAAAATCTGATCGTGTGTACGGGGAATTAGAGTCCGCCCACAGCCTGGTGCATCAGAGAGAAGAGGTGAGTGCAATAAAATTGCCAGAGTGTAGAATTTAGTGTAGGGGGGGTTGGGGGCACTGCAAGGGTTTTTTTTTTTAATCCTGTTTACTGCTCCTCTAGAGTCTAGACAATATCACCTCCACTCACTAGAGGGGTTGAAAGGTCTGTATTCTGAAGCCTGCTGTCAGACTGATAAATCAGCCACTTTCTTTACCAGTGCTTGCCATCTGCTGGCTGAATGTGGTAAATATGGAATAATAATAATAAGTAATATTTCATATTTATGTAAATAAATGTAAATAAAGAACTTTTTTAATTGTACATCTTAGTTTTGATCATAATACTTCACTTAAAATACAGTATAAGTAAAATAACACATAGGCAATATTAGTTGATTTGATGGGTGTGGGCACATAGCTGCTTGTTTATCTGCTTTTTTGCAGCAGTAAGGCAATGGAGAAGTATTTTTCATTTGCACAGATATGTGAACAGAGGTCACAGCTCATACAGTACTGGTAATAGAAGAAGTGTAGTACAATTGTTCTCCAAGGAGAATGTCAGAAGCCTTGTAATAAGAGTCTGCAATAGGAAAGTCTGTATATACTTTAATTTGTAGAACTTGCTCTTGGCAATCCAAATATTGGTGATGGGTAAAACAAAAACCCATTACAGTGCGATCTCATTCTGAGTCTTGGCCTTCTGGCTGCTTCCTGTTATAAACTCTTCTGTCTTGTAGCCTTCACTTGCAAGGAAACAAGGCTAAGTAGAGAAGCAAGCACCACTGATTAAAGTTTTCCTCCGGATTGATAAAGGAATTATTAATGCCTCTGAATACTTAACAGCTAATGCTGTGCTCTGGGCAATGAGAAATCATTTGTACATTTATTTCCCAATTACTATTAACATTACACATGATGTAGTTTATTTCCAGCCTTACACCAGCTCAAATTATGCTAAGCGTTTTTCCGTAATAGCTATTATCCTTGTAATTTGCACATTTTATACCAATGTACAAAAAATAAGCACAATTCATGAGTACATGCAGCTAAATACTATTTTTTTGTGCAGTAGATATTTAAAAAAAAACAATTGTCTTAAAAAGTTCTATGTTCTAATTTAATGACTGGAGATGAGCAAATTGATATGCTAAGTTCAAGATTCACCTTAGATAGGGCTGATTCACAGCTGGAAGTGATTTATGAATACAGCCCAATCTGCAGCTGCAAACAGACTTATTATAGGCAACTTAATTAACATTTGAAATATATTCAAGGGCAGTATAAAAGTCTGGTAAATGAACTTTTTATGCCTTTAAAATGACTTTAAAAAGGACAAGGGATGCGTGTTGTGTAAGGAAGCAAAAGGTTTTTCCATTAGTTCAGATAGGAATTCTTCACAGTTATGCCGCGTACACACGATGGGACATTTCAACAACGAAATCCTGAGATTTATTTCCAACAGATGTTGGCTCAAGCTTGTCTTGCATACACACGGTTGCACAAATGTTGTCGGAAATTCTGATTGGCAAGTACGCGCTGACGTACAGCACGTACAACGGCACTATAAAGAGGAAGTTCAATAGCCAGTGCGCCACCCTATGGGCTCCTTCTGCTAATCCCGTGTTTATCTCATTATAGTAGAAGTTTAGTGAGAGACGATTCACGCTTTTTAGCCTTGTGCTTTTACGATCGTTACTGCTCTTCAGTTTGTGCTTGTTTGTTCGTATCTGGTTTTCAGTGCGTATTTTTATATTACGTATTTGATATTCAGTGTGTTCTCGTCTGCTCGTTTCTGGATTTCAGCTCGCTCTTCTCAGGCCTTTCTGATTTTCAGTGCGATCTGTTAGTTCGTTCTGACCAACTGACCATTTTGAAGCCATGTTGCGGGTACGTACTCGTCATAGAGTTCGTGCTGTGTAGGGGCTTGGTGTTGGGGTTCTTACTTTGACCCAAGCCCAGTCCATAAACAGGGCGAGGAGGATTTCATAGATGAAGAATTGGTTGCTCCAGCGTGACCAATTCTCTTATATGCCTTTGTTGCTGGAGATCCGTGAGAATAATCCTGATGATTTCAGGAATTATCTCTGGATGACGAACCCCGTTTTTCGCCGTCTGTTGGCTTTGCTGTCCCCTTATATTACGAAGCAGGACAACTGCATGTGGCAAGCCATCACTCCGGAACAAAGGCTAGTTGCCACCTTGCGGTACTTGGCAATGGGGAGAAGTCTGCAGGACATCAAGTTCTTGAAAGGCATCTCCCCCCAGGCTCTGGGAATCATTATTCCAGAGACCTGTTCTGCCATCATTCAGGTCCTGCAGAAGGACTATATTAAGGTAAGTTTTCTCCTTTAACATCACATTATATGTATTTAAATAAATGTATTTTTTTTAAAAAAATTTATTTTAAATTGAAAAATATTCCCTTTGATTTACTGCTTGTGTTTCTTTTAGCTGTCTCCTAGGTTATCCAATGGGCTTTTTTTTTGGTCATTTTCTTCAATAGTGCAAACGTAATTTCTTTGATACATGAGGTCTCTTCTTCAGCTAACTATTATCTTGTGGATCTGCTACACACACACCTTGTTTTTGTTGTTAATGTATGTAAAGCATTAATGATAAAAATATTCAGCATTTTTAACACCGTGAATGAAATTTTTGGAGTGACGAAAATGGCCTGATTGATGCAAATTATAAAGCACTGTGGGTGTTATTTACAAAAGGAAAATCCACTTTGCATTACAAGTGCACTTGAACCTGCACTGAAACTGCACTGAAAGTGCACTTGTGGCTCAAAGTGGATTTGACTTTAGTAAATAACCCCTATTGTCACTGTAAACACCAACTTAAGCAAATAAACTGCTATTGAGCATTGTAAGAAGAAGCCACACATTGTTGAGTAGAAACATTTTTACTCTGTGCACATTCACATGTGCTTTTAGAAAAGGGTTTTTGAAAAAACTAACATTTTTTGAATATATTTATTTTTTTGGACAGTAGAAATATCCTTCTTTGTGGTAAACAGGCATGTTTTTAAAACCATAAAACAATACACAACTCAGGAACTTACAAAGTTCAACTTCGATAAATTGAAGGCAATATCAGACATTAATATGTCCAAACTGTGTTGATATTGCTTTCATCAGATGGGGTGATGTCACCCCTGTGAAAGCCAAATTTTGAAGATGCAAACAAATTGACTGTCAAAACGGGAATTTCCCTCCTGATCCCATGCCTAATGTCAACATGTGCTAGCACCCATCATGGGGAACAATGGACGTGTTTCGGGGGTGCAACCCCTTCCTCTCACCTACTTGAGTTGCGAGGAAGGGGTTGCACCCACAAAACACGTACATTGATATCCAGTGATGGCAGATAGCACATGTTGACAGACTGTGTGCATCTTCAAAATTTGGCTTTCAAATTTTTTTAGAAAAGTCAACATCCACATCACCTAAAATAAAAAAAAACACACCATGTATTATAACTATGCAGGCATACATCTATTACCTGAAGCTGTGGTCTCAGACACTCACCTGTTGTAGTCACTATTTCGCCCACTTCATAAACCTCTCCTTCCTCACATCCTCGGGTTGTGGTTTTGGGATTTCCCCTTCTTTAGGAAGTTGGGGTCCCTGGTGACCTCTGACGTCCCGAGTCTTTTCTCCCCTATGTGAATAAAAAAAAAGGCATACTTAGCACACAGATATGTGAGGGCAGAAATAGGAATATGGAACATTGCTTGAAGTGTCGTACAATTGTCTGTTTTGGCAGAGTTCCAAGCTGAAGACATGATTTTTTCCCTTTTTTTAAGTTGCAATACTTACCTGTTTTGGTAAAGTTTGCCACATGGAGACACCCCTAGTATCCACTGGAGCTACTGTGTGTGACAACAATGTACTGAACTTCTTTGAATACAAATAGGCATGACCAAATGTAGTTAACCTGCATCTGCCAAAAACATCGTATTAGTGGGCGAACAAACAATGTTTACTACGAACAATTACTGTGCCCACAAACCTGAAACTTGCCATTTTAACCGCCATCTTAAACTGTCCAACGGTAAAGGAAAGCACACGGAGCAGCATGCAAGTAATAATAATAATAGGAACACACGACAACAACTTACTTTTTTGCAGAACTTTCTTGATACTTCTGTACTGATCCTGCTCCCTCAATTTGAGATCTGACCATTGTTTCCTCAGTTGAACCTTGGATCGCCGTACCCCAAAATTCTTCTGCAGACTTTTCACAACTTTTGCCATGATCTTGGCCTTTCTCACATTTGGGTTTGGGTAAGGTCCATGCTTCCCATCATAGTCGGCCCTCTTCAAGATGTCCACCATCTCCACCATCTCACCCAAGGACATATTAGAGGCCTTAAATCTCCTCCGGGATGGGGATGTACCTGGCTCTGGGCTTTTATCATTACTGCTGCTGTCTTCATGCACTTGTTCTTTCTCCGCTATGTGCTCTCTCACTGCGCCGAAAGAGAAGGGGCAGGGAATAGACTAGAAAGAAGGGTAGAGTTTAACGCATGCACGGTGTACATAAAGCAGACCACGCGTGCGTCGTATGTACGACCTTTGAGCAAAGGAAGGAGTAGCGTAAGCGCTGATCGATCTAACGAAGGTACAATTTTAACTTGGGGCATCAGTGGCCTATACTGCTTATAGATTTAGGCCTATATTGGGACAAGATTATGCAAGTTTAGCCTGACATTAGGGTTTGTCTTGTGTTGTGTCTTGCAGATAAAATGGATGGATTCAACGATTATGATTTCCTCCCCCAATTCATTGATTTGTACAGAGAGCTGCCCTGTCTGTAGCAGACAAAACACCCCTTTTATACAAATCGACTAAAGAGGAAGGCAGCACTGGATAAATTGCTGGCATTTGTGAAGCCGCAGATCCCCACGGCAGACATCAACTATTTGAAGTGCAAAATTGGTGGCCTGAGGAGCACTTAAAATAGGGAGCGCAAGAAGGTCCAGGATTCCATGAGATCAGGAGCAGCAGCAGTTGACATTCATGTCCCCAGGCTCTGGTACTATGACAGACTGCGATTTCTGTCAGATCAGACTGAAATCAGGCCATCACTCTCAACCCTTCCTTCCACTTTTCCTTCCACCTCAGCTGAGGCTTCCGACGTCCAACCTGGGCCTTCCACAAAGGAAGAAGATGTGGAGGAGCCCAGCTTGAGTCAGGTATAGCATTGTTCAGCATATTTCTCAAAATCGTGTGTGATTGATGAACAATAAACTAAAACTGTGTCCCATTTTCATACACAGGAAAGCCTCAGCCAGGAGGAGGCTGTGGAAAGTGGCAGCCAGGAGGTGGCAGGGGAAAGTGGCAGCCAGGAGGTGGTGGGGGTAAGTGGCAGCCAGGAGGTGGCTGGGCCCAGTAGCTTGACTGAATCCCAGGTGCCTCCCCTCCGCCTTCAACAAAAAAGGCCCAGGAAGGGGAGGAGAGTGGAGGAGTCAGCACTTGGGTTAATTCGGCAGGCTTCTGCGGCCCTCAGAATCCGGCCCTTCTTGAGGCCTATGCCTGCATGGCTGCCAACAAAATGCAGGAAATAAAGGTGGGCCAATGCCTCTTTTGTGAGGAAGTGGTATATATGGCCCTAAACAAGGGGTTGAGGGGCAAACTCACAAGCAAAACCCACCTGTGTGAGTTAGACCATCCTCCTCCTCCACCTCCTGCCACAATTCCAACACCAGAGCCACAGCCTGGAAGCAAGCGTGGAAGCAAGCGTGGAAGGAAGACAAGAGTTTGATGGCCTGGGTTCAGCCTGGTCTGGCAAAAGACGCAGGCTGTTGTAAGCCCACAGCCTGAGGACATATAAGTCACCTGCTGCTGTTCCTGATCTCTCAGAGTCCTGGACCGGATTGTGCTCCCTAATAAATGGACTCCTCAGGCTCCCAATTTTGCATGTCAAATAGTTAATGTGTGCCCTGGGGTACAAAGGCTTCGCTAATTTCACCAATTTATCCAGCATTGCCTTCCTCTTTATTTTGTTATGACCCCTTAATAAATGTCTATTTTTTCTTAAATTATTGGCTATGTATTATAATTAAAAAAGGACAGTTTGTTTGTGAATAGGCAGGTACATTTCAAAAATACAATGTCAAATTAACAAGGGACGACACCAACACCAACCAACCTCTTTGAGGTTAAAAAAAACAAGATAATAATAGTGTTGTGGTAACTTGATCACAAAATGAAAAAGAAATATTATGGAGATCACTAGAAAAAAAAAAAAAAACAGGGAATCTTGTTTTAGAAAAAAAAAGAAGATCACTATAAACAAAAATTATAAACGTTATTCTGGAGATCTGGCAAAAAAATTAAAAAGATTATTCATGAGATCACAAGAAATAATAAAGAAATCAGTTTGTCAGAACTCTGTGTGAATATCAGCAGCAAAACAAATTCATTATTCTAGCATTATAAAGAAGAAGAGAATGAGCTGCATTAAAAGATTAAAAAATGTGCAGTGTGACGAATGTGCTATCTCCATTACGAATGCTAGTTTTACCAGACCGATCGCTTCCGTCTCGTACTCGATTCAGAACATGCGTGGAATTTTGTGCATCGGAATTGTGTACACACGCTCGGAAGTTACAACAATGGATTTTGTTGTCGGAAAATTTGAGAACCAGCTCTCAAATTTCTCGAAAATCCCGGAAAAAAATTCTGATGGAGCATACACACGGTCGGAATTTCCGACAACAAGCTCCCATCGAACATTTGTTGTCGGAATGTCCGATCATGAGAACGCAGCATAAGATTAGTTAGGATGTTGAATGCCTCGCTATATAGGGTGGTAATGACAACATCAACAAGGGAATTTAAAAATGGACTAATCTCTTACAACAAATAATAATGAAATTTATAATAACTGGGAGAAAATGGTAGTATTTTGACCCAAGCAATTAATTCATTTCTACTTAGGAGTCAAGAAGTATTTTTTCCCTCTTGTGTGAACAGTTACTTAGGGTATTGTTTCTCAACTCCAGTCCTCAAGGCGCTCCAAAAGGTCATGTTTTCAGGATTTCCCTCAGATGAAACAGCTGTGGTAATTACTAAGGTAGTGAAACTGATCACATCACCTGTGCAAAATAATGGAGGACTGGAGTTGAGAAACACTGGCCTATGGATCTTACTTTTTCTCCTCTAGACACAATTTTCAGAAGTTAAATGTGATAGACACACATCTTTCAACTTCAATAATTATATAACGAGCAGGGCCCTCTGATTCCTCCGTATTGAATTGTATTGTAACTGTACTGTCTGCCCTCGTGTTGTAAAGAGATACGCAAAACTGTTAGCAATATATAAATCCTGTATAATAATAAAAATAATATAACTATATAGAACCATTCAAAAGATGTAGTGGTAATGTTAGGCCCGAGTTTGCCTGTTTGTCTAGGCTGAAAGCTACAGTTTGTGTCCACCTCCAGGTGTCTCCCAGGAGCCTGCAGGTTCCAGCGATCAGCTTCACTTGGCCACACTTGCTGGAGGGGTACTTAAAGTAGAAGTCTACCCTAACACTAAAATCCCTGCATCTACAGACATCCACAATATAACACTATTCTATCAAGCCATGTAAAGAAGAAATCAGTATGCATACCTTTTTTGAAGCCGATCCGACCAGATCCCATGCTGAGCTGTGAGGTGCAGCTTCTCTGTGTAGGAGGGTGCAGAGGACACATCTGACAACAGAAGCCCCATAGTAAGTCTGTAAGTAAGTTGACCGCATTGGCTTCAAAAAAGGTATGTATACTGATTTCTTATTTACAGAGCTAGATAGGTTAGTGTTAGATCGTGGATGTCTGTAGAGATACAAGGATATGTGTTAGGGTGGACTTACCCTTTAAGTTCCACCTTTGCTACTGTTCCTCGCCTTAGTGTTTTTGCTGATCCTGCTTTGTACTGTTTGTCATGCTGCTGCCTCACTCTGTAGCCATTTGCTTATGTCAGGAATCCTCACAGGAATCACTGGATAAATATAGCTCCAAAGGAAACTGGGACCAGACCATATATACATATCTTTAAAGTGAGATTTATTTACAGTGAATGAAAGATAATCACACACCATCAAACAATAAACTTGAGAATGCATGAAAAGCAAAACTAACCAACAAAATGCCTAACCAGAAATCCTAACGACACTTAACTCTATTTATTTTTTTTAAATTTTATTTTGGTTACTTATATAGCGCCGTCAATTTACGCAGTGCTTTACATATACATTGTACATTCACATCAGTCCCTACCCTCAAGGAGCTTACAATCTAAGGTTCCTAACTCACATTCATACATACTAGGGACAATTTAGACAGGATCCAATTAACCTACCAGCATGTCTTTGGAGTGTGGGAGGAAACTGGAGTACCCGGAGGAAACCCACGCAGGCACAGGGAGAACATGCAAACTCCAGGCAGGTAGTGTCGTGGTTGGGATTCGAACCAGCGACCCTTTTTACTGCTAGGCGAAAGTGATATCCACTACACCACTGTGCCGCCCCATATACAAATGTAAAAATGACATACACATGGGGCAGAGAAGAGCAGATGAGAAGGAGAAAAACAAAACTGGAATGGGAGCAAAGCGGCAGGATATTGGATACAGGGCAAGGGCACAATCAATAGTAAATGGCTACAGAGTCAGGCAACAGCACGACAAACAGGGTACAAAGCAGGAGCAGCTAAAACACTGAGATGAGGAGCCAGTGGCCAGGTGGGGCTGATCACTGGAATCTGCTGGCTGCTGATAACACCTACTGCTTTCCACCCAGTGCACCACAGTGCCACCAGCAGGCAAACTTTTTCCTAACAGGTAATCTGTGACCTCCAAAAATCTTTCTGTACTTTTGTCTGTCCATTATAGAAATCATCTGTTTTTGAAGAATAGTTTATGGTCTTTAAACTTTATTGGACTTTACCTGTTGCAATGTATTATTCATTAATCAAAATTGGTCCTGTGCCCAGCACTCTAATATCTCGTATAGTAGTTTGAAGACAAATTGCTGTTTGATAATTGTGTACAGTCTTTTCACTAAAGGACATCGTTTAACACTGTAGTTAAATGTAATGGTTTAAAGTGAAAAAAACATTTGGAAATATGCCCTGATATTCTCCAGAGATAACATTTTCCCCAAGAACATTGACTTAGACCAGCCTCATCAGGAAATGCCTGTACTCTCTTAAAGTGGAAGTCCACCCTAACACTAAAAGCGCTACATTTTTTTTTTTAATCAAAACTTGTTTATTAACAAATTGCTCATATGATACATACAGTCATTGCAGTATGAAAATAAAAAGATAGTACATATAGAACATACCGTATCTGTCTTTGAGCATCCATATTATCTGAGCAATAACAGAATATAGTGCAAATAGTGATTTTTCTCTTTTACCCCCCCCCAACCCCAAACAGAAAGCATTAACCAGCACTTTCGACCCATTATCATAAAACCACATTAATTGTTTCTTCGGCTAATGGATAAGACATTAGGACAGGGTCTAGTGCATAACCTGTGAAAAATGATTCAACCTGTGATTCCTACCTCTCTCTCACCTCTCCCCTCCCCACATCAACTGTCAATCTCTACAGAAGGAGCTTGTCTAATACCAGTTGTGGAGGGGCAAGGCTAGGGTCATCCAGCCATAGCTGCCAGATGAGTTCAAATTTTTTGCAGCCTTCCTGAGAAGTAAAGAATTTACGTAAGCAAGGGGCCATCCAGAACCTTGCTCTAAGTTTCCTGGCCAGATACATCAACCTGGTGATCATATGGTACATTCCTTTCGGATACATTTCCTCATCAATTGTCCCAAGCAAATACACCAGGGGATTCAGGGGAACAGGAACCTGAGCTAGTCTGGAGATGCATTGAGACACCTCCACCCAATACCGGTGGAGTTTCGGGCACCTCCAGAGTAGATGTATAAAGTCCCCCTGGTGTACTTTGCATTTCATACACAGGGGGGAGTCTCTACCTCCCCAGCTATGGAGTTGTATTGGTGTTTTATATGCTCTGTGTAAGATAAATAATTGTGACAATTTGTGAGAGGCTGAAACAGATACCGCAGCTATTGACTCCAGGGCCATGTCCCATTGATCCCCATCTATACTTCCAAAGTCTTTCGCCCACTTACTTCTGTATTTGAATGAGGCATGATCCTGGACAGAGGACAGCAATTCAGCATATATCAAAGATATAAGTCCCTTCCGGGTCTCAGCCCGGAGGACGTCCATCAGCAAAGGAGTTGATGATACCGCTAAAGAGTGAGTTTGTTGTTGTGTCCATAGAGAATGTCTAAGTTGGAGGTATTTGTAGAAGCCCCTTGGGGCTAATTGGAATCCCTTACATAATTGTTCATACGTTTTCAGCACCTTCCCTTCTTATAGCTGTGGGAAAAACCATATTCCCCTCTCTCTCCAGTTATTCCATAATGGGGTAAAGGGTAATGTGCCTTTAAGTGCCTTCGTTTTCAGAAATTCCTGCCATACCTTCCTAAGGAGACCGTGTTAGGTACCTGGTGATGAGCCTGACTTGGTAGGAGAAGACCTCTCTTACGACTCTGGTTCAAGGGCCACTGGAATGGAGACAGTGGTCCTGTGAGCACAGTAGGGTAGGAGTTTCTGAGCAGGTTGCAGCGGCTGACGTGAAGCAGAGTGAAGATTCTCCAGGAAGGTTGGAACCGCAGGAGATGGCTGGGATGATAGCGGATCGGTGACCAAGGGACCGACGGATGTCGGAGCAGTGGCTACAGGACCTGGATAGGATACAGCACACTCGGAGCAAGGCAGAAGAATCGTCAGACAGGCCGGATCAGAATGGGTAGACAAGCAGGCAGGGGCGGCAGGCTGGAGCAAGGTTAGATGGCAGGCAGGGGTTTGGCAACAGAGGTCAGGCAGAAGCCCATAAGCAGAGTCAGGCAAGCCGGGCTCGGGGCAGGAGAGGTCAGAGCGGTCAGACAGGAGCCGGGTTGGTAATCACAGGATCAAACAGACAGGAATCAAGAACTTGGGCACAGAGCTGCAGACGAACAGCACCGCACCAGTGTAGCTGAGATCCTCTTATAGGGCCACTGGCACCAAACTGCGCAAGCACGAATGCGTGTGCGCCCGTCGCGTATGTGCGCGCGCCTGGGGCGTGCACCAGCGAACACACATGCGCTGATGTTAAGATCGACCAGCAGCATGCATGTGCATGCGCGCACGCATATTCGTACTTCCCGTGCTGGTGGATCCCTGACAGACCGCTTGTGGGGGTCTAGTGTGGTATACTAGGCAAGTCCATTTCCATATGGGAAGCTGCTTTCAATGTGGGACTGGACATTGTTACTAGGTTAGTTATGGGGTCATCCCCTGCATCCTCTCCCCACCCTGCCAGCTGTTGAATTTGTGAGGCTAAAATCGCTACATCTTTAGACATCCACGATCTAACACTAACCTATCTAGCCCTGTATATAAGAACGCAGTATACATACCTTTTTTGAAGCCACTCCGGTCTGATCTCCAGTGGCAGAAGCTTTGCAGAGGACACAGCCGACAATGGCTGTGAAATGAATTGGAAGTGACATCACCTATACACTTACTATGGAGCTTCCATTGTTGGCTGTGTCCTCTTCACCCGCCTCCACAACGAAGCCGCAGCTGACAGCTCAGCATGGGATGGGGTCAGGTCGGCTTCAGAAAAGGTATGTATACTGATTTCTTCTTAACAAGGCTAGATAGGTTAGTGTTAGATTGTGGATGTCTATAGATGTAGCTATTTTAGTGTTATGCTGGACTTATTCTTTAATAAAGAGATCTTTCTTCTTTGTTATATCAATACTAATACAAAACCCTGAAACCCCTTGCAAACAAAGTTGCTAATATCTTTCAAGGTTGGGACCCACGTGTTAATGTGACAGTCAGTGGCGGAACTACCGCCATAGCGACACACGCGGGCGCTATGGGGCCCGCAGCCAAGTGGGGCCTGGTGGGGACAGGCGGCTCCGCGGGTGAGAGCGGGCGGGCGGCTCCGTGGATGAGACTGGGCGGCTCCGCGTCGGAGCTCCGAGGGCTGTCAGGCGGCTCGCTTGTTGAGACAGCTGGGTGGCTCATGTGTTAGTGGGCTGGCCAATCAGGGAGCTGGCAGGCGGGGGCGCATAGAGATGACATCATCTCTCGCCGCCTGGCACCCTCCCTGCATCCCTGCAGTGCAGTTTCCCCTTCACTGTGCAGGCAGCCTTGGGAAGCAGAGAGATGACATTATCTCTCTGCTGCCTGACTGATAATCTGCTGCCTGACACAGCAGGAAAGTGACACAGCAAGTGACAATCCGTAATGTGTGACAGGTAAAGTGGCAAGTGACAATCCGTAATGTGTGGCAAGTGACAATCCATGATGTGACAAGTGACAATCCGTAACATGTGGCAGGCGACGTGGCAAGTGACATTCCATAATGTGTGACAGGTGAAGTGGCAAGTGACAATCCGTAATGTGTGGCAAGTGACAATCCGTGATGTGGCAAGTGACAATCCGTAACATGTGGCAGGCGACGTGGAAAGTGACAATCCGTAATGTGTGACAGGTGAAGTGGCAAGTGACAATACGTAATGTGTGGCAAGTGACAATCCGTGATGTGGCAAGTGACAATCCATAACATGTGGCAGGCAACGTGGCAAGTGACAATCCGTAATGTGTGGCAAGTGACAATCTGTGACGTGGAAAGTGACAATCCGTAATGTCTGGCAGGTGACATGGCAAGTGACAATCTGTGACATGGAAAGTGACAATCCGTAATGTCTGGCAGGTGACGTGGAAAGTGACAATCTGGGACGTGGCAAGTGACAATCCGTAATGTGTGGCAAGTGACAATCCGTAATTGCGGCAGGTGACGTGGCAAGTGACAATCTGGGACGTGGCAAGTGACAATCCGTAATGTGTGGCAAGTGACAATCCGTGACGTGGAAAGTGACAATCCGTAATGCGTGGCAGGTGACGTGGCAAGTGACAATCCGTAATGTGTGGCAGGTGACGTGGCAAGTGACAATCCATAATGTGTGGCAGGTGACGTGGCAAGTGGACAATCGGCAACATGTGATAAACAAAAAATGTGTAGCGCTATTTAAGACAAGATATCTTAAACTGATAAAATAGCTTATAACCAAAGTATAATATACAGCAATAAAGGTAGCATATATAAATCAAATAAAAAATAAAAAATATGTTAAATGGACAATCAGTGAGTTGGGACTGAATGGGTCACTATCCAACATGTGAGGTGAGGAGCGCCTTCACCAACATACAGCAGAAAGAGTCTCAGAGATTAATGTTCTGCAGCCATTTAAAAAGTCTCATCAATAGATGGGATGTTCCATATATGAATCACACTATTCACCACTGTGTCTTCAAAAACATGCAGTGTGCTTGGATGTAATAGGTGGGAGCTTACCGGAGGGTTTGAACCCCAAACCAGCATATGCTGTTAGGGTCAAACCAAGCTTTTATTGCACCCTGGCAATAGTGAGAAGATCTTGGCAGGAGACACTGAACCGGGCTGCTCTAGTGATGCATCCTCTCCACAGGCACTGCTGGATCTCTCCACGCAAGGTTCATAAAAGGCACAAAAAGGGACTACATAGCGTGATACCGTAGACAACGTATTTATTAAATAAAAAGAGATACACTTACATGATGAAGTAAATAAAAAGCGCTTGTGTATAAAAGGGGCGGCAGTGGAGTCCTCCCGACGCGTTTCGTCTCAGTAGACTTCGTCCTGGGGTACCCTCCACTGCAGCCCAACTCCTTAATATAGGCCCTGTGTTCATTATGATGTGACTCCAGCCCGTTCAATTGCCAAAATCTGCACTTCCGGGTTACCCAAGATGGCGGACCCGCGTGCGTTCCAAGCCTCGTCTTGGTGGGTGTATTATGCGCTCCACCAACCAAAAACGAAGACCCAATGTTCCCCATATGTTAACTATTTAAGATCCATTAGCGTATTGTTGAGAATGTGTGAAGAAAAACATGCATTGACAATAAAAACTTACTTTCATGTACAATTAGGTTCGTCTGCCACACTATGTGACGACGAGTCTGTGTTAATCACGTGACATGACGCTACAGCGTCACGGCACGGAAGCGGAAATGCTCATGTGGAACTCATTGCTTGCGTTCCACTGATGGTTAGCAGCAGGTCACGGCTCTAGGTTAATCTCGCGATGTGACGCCGTGACGTCACGGCGTGAACACGGACCTTCTCATATGAATCCCACCGCTTGCGTTCCACTGGTGGTTCTAAGCTAACAACCAGTTAAATATAACCTTGATCTGAATGGCTTACATTCCGGAAGCAGGTGTATCATCTGATGCCATATGTTCACTGGAGATAACAAAATAATTTTGTGAGGGACCTGGACTAATTAGATAATATGTGAAATTTTGTGTGGATTTATATGATTGAAATTAAAACATAAAGTATAAAATGCAAAAACTGCATGTGTATGAACCCATATATAAAAATCGTTGAGATGAATTCAAAGGGCTGGATTCACATGCGTCTATACATTGTTTACATTTTAATACCTCGGTACTTTGAAAACATGCAGAGGGCAATACTGAATGCTGCCATTAGGTAAATACATTTGAATATAAAATTAAACGACATAAAATTGGACCACGACGTCATGAAAATGGAAAATAGAAAATAAAAAATAAATAAAATAAAAAATAAAAAATAATAAATAAACAAAAATAATAATAATGAAATGTTTTTCTCGTGCCCCTTACGATTCATCTAGAAAAGCATTAACGTCTACCTCTACATTAAGTCCTAAGGGAGCAAAAGTCTGCAGCTCATATGCCCAGTACATTTCGAGGCGGGATACTCCCCTTGTTTTGGCACCCCCTCTCCAAGGTGGTGTGTATTTGTCAATAATGACAAACTGCGATCCGTCAAGATTCCCACCATGGAATTCCTTGTAATGTCTCGGGACCGTATGTTTGGGGTCCCTGCTTTTAATAAGGGCGATGTGTTCACCCACCCTAATCGAAAATGTCCTGGTGGTACGGCCTATATACTGTTTAAGGCAGGGGCAAGTGATGAGATATACTACATATCTCGTGCTGCATGTGCAAAATGGTTTTATGGCATATCTTTTACCTGTCACCGTGGAGACAAACTCGGTGACTTTGCGTGTTCTAACGGCATTATGCTGGCATACCGTGCATTTCCTACATGGAAAAAAGCCTGTCCAGTCATGAAAGAAAGAGGGGCGGGTGGGGGGATTTATAATGTTAGGGGCTATCCGTCCTTTTAAGGAGGGCACCCCTCTGAAAATAACATTAGCTTCTCCTGGGATGAGTGGACCCAGAATACTATCTTGCTTTAAGACGCCCCAATGTTTCCTCATGATGTTTTTGATTTGTCTGTATTGTGTTGAAAAAGTGGTTAACATGGCCCACTTAAACTTCCCGTCCGACTCTCTTTTAGGTTTGATTTCCAGTAGGGATTTCCTATCGATGTTAATCGTTCTTTGGATCTCTTGATCTAGGCCATTCGTGTCATAACCCTTATCTACAAACCTAGATTTTAGAATTCTGGCCTGTTCAAGAAATACCTCTGTTTCGGTACAATTCCGTCGGAGTCTCAAAAACTGGCTCCGAGGGACAGCATCAAGCCATGAAACATGATGACAGCTGTCAACGGGAATAAACCCGTTGCGGTCTGTGGGCTTAAAATATGTGCTGAATCTAAACTCTTTATTGATGATCTCTATCTGTAGGTCCAAAAAGTGAATTTTAGTTTCGCTGGCTTCGTAGGACAGGGATATACCTCTGTCATTGGCGTTCAAACCCACAAAAAATTCATCGAGTGTTTCCATGGTGCCATTCCATAGGAGAAGGATGTTGTCTATGTATCTAGTCCACAAAACCAGAGAACTGGTTTCATGGACATAGACGACATCCTCCTCCCACTTCGCCATAAACAAGTTCGCGAGGCTAGGCGCGAACTTCGCCCCCATGGCAACTCCCCGTTGTTGGAGATAAAAATTATGGTTAAACCAAAAGTAATTGTGTTTTGCCGCGAACTCTAGTAACTCAACGAGGAAGTTTAAGTGGGCCATGTTAACCACTTTTTCAACACAATACAGACAAATCAAAAACATCATGAGGAAACATTGGGGCGTCTTAAAGCAAGATAGTATTCTGGGTCCACTCATCCCAGGAGAAGCTAATGTTATTTTCAGAGGGGTGCCCTCCTTAAAAGGACGGATAGCCCCTAACATTATAAATCCCCCCACCCGCCCCTCTTTCTTTCATGACTGGACAGGCTTTTTTCCATGTAGGAAATGCACGGTATGCCAGCATAATGCCGTTAGAACACGCAAAGTCACCGAGTTTGTCTCCACGGTGACAGGTAAAAGATATGCCATAAAACCATTTTGCACATGCAGCACGAGATATGTAGTATATCTCATCACTTGCCCCTGCCTTAAACAGTATATAGGCCGTACCACCAGGACATTTTCGATTAGGGTGGGTGAACACATCGCCCTTATTAAAAGCAGGGACCCCAAACATACGGTCCCGAGACATTACAAGGAATTCCATGGTGGGAATCTTGACGGATCGCAGTTTGTCATTATTGACAAATACACACCACCTTGGAGAGGGGGTGCCAAAACAAGGGGAGTATCCCGCCTCGAAATGTACTGGGCATATGAGCTGCAGACTTTTGCTCCCTTAGGACTTAATGTAGAGGTAGACGTTAATGCTTTTCTAGATGAATCGTAAGGGGCACGAGAAAAACATTTCATTATTATTATTTTTGTTTATTTATTATTTTTTATTTTTTATTTTATTTATTTTTTATTTTCTATTTTCCATTTTCATGACGTCATGGTCCAATTTTATGTCGTTTAATTTTATATTCAAATGTATTTACCTAATGGCAGCATTCAGTATTGCCCTCTGCATGTTTTCAAAGTACCGAGGTATTAAAATGTAAACAATGTATAGACGCATGTGAATCCAGCCCTTTGAATTCATCTCAACGATTTTTATATATGGGTTCATACACATGCAGTTTTTGCATTTTATACTTTATGTTTTAATTTCAATCATATAAATCCACACAAAATTTCACATATTATCTAATTAGTCCAGGTCCCTCACAAAATTATTTTGTTATCTCCAGTGAACATATGGCATCAGATGATACACCTGCTTCCGGAATGTAAGCCATTCAGATCAAGGTTATATTTAACTGGTTGTTAGCTTAGAACCACCAGTGGAACGCAAGCGGTGGGATTCATATGAGAAGGTCCGTGTTCACGCCGTGACGTCACGGCGTCACATCGCGAGATTAACCTAGAGCCGTGACCTGCTGCTAACCATCAGTGGAACGCAAGCAATGAGTTCCACATGAGCATTTCCGCTTCCGTGCCGTGACGCTGTAGCGTCATGTCACGTGATTAACACAGACTCGTCGTCACATAGTGTGGCAGACGAACCTAATTGTACATGAAAGTAAGTTTTTATTGTCAATGCATGTTTTTCTTCACACATTCTCAACAATACGCTAATGGATCTTAAATAGTTAACATATGGGGAACATTGGGTCTTCGTTTTTGGTTGGTGGAGCGCATAATACACCCACCAAGACGAGGCTTGGAACGCACGCGGGTCCGCCATCTTGGGTAACCCGGAAGTGCAGATTTTGGCAATTGAACGGGCTGGAGTCACATCATAATGAACACAGGGCCTATATTAAGGAGTTGGGCTGCAGTGGAGGGTACCCCAGGACGAAGTCTACTGAGACGAAACGCGTCGGGAGGACTCCACTGCCGCCCCTTTTATACACAAGCGCTTTTTATTTACTTCATCATGTAAGTGTATCTCTTTTTATTTAATAAATACGTTGTCTACGGTATCACGCTATGTAGTCCCTTTTTGTGCCTTTTATGAACCTTGCGTGGAGAGATCCAGCAGTGCCTGTGGAGAGGATGCATCACTAGAGCAGCCCGGTTCAGTGTCTCCTGCCAAGATCTTCTCACTATTGCCAGGGTGCAATAAAAGCTTGGTTTGACCCTAACAGCATATGCTGGTTTGGGGTTCAAACCCTCCGGTAAGCTCCCACCTATTACATCCAAGCACACTGCATGTTTTTGAAGACACAGTGGTGAATAGTGTGATTCATATATGGAACATCCCATCTATTGATGAGACTTTTTAAATGGCTGCAGAACATTAATCTCTGAGACTCTTTCTGCTGTATGTTGGTGAAGGCGCTCCTCACCTCACATGTTGGATAGTGACCCATTCAGTCCCAACTCACTGATTGTCCATTTAACATATTTTTTATTTTTAATTTGATTTATATATGCTACCTTTATTGCTGTATATTATACTTTGGTTATAAGCTATTTTATCAGTTTAAGATATCTTGTCTTAAATAGCGCTACACATTTTTTGTTTATTATCTGTTTATGTGGCAACGATTCTAGTTGTGGTGTTAGCTGCTTATATCTTCTTGACTATTCCGAGTAAGCGCAAATTTGTTGTCGTGAATAATCGGCAACATGTGGCAGGTGACATTCTACAACGTGTGACAAGTGACAATCCTCATCTGGTGGCAGGCGACATGGCAAGTGGACAATACGCAACGTATGGCAGGTGATGTGGCAAGTGACATCCTGTGACAAGTTGCATCTGGTGGCAGGCGACAGTGGCAAGTGACACGCTCAGGGCTCTCACTGATTCTGCATTATGGTGAGTTGAACTATTTAATTTTTTTATAACAGGACAGAAATTGGTTAGAAGGCTGGAGGTCAGCAATGTGTGTCCTTCAGTGGCTGCATACAGTATACTGCATACTTTGTTGTTCAAAATTAATATAAGCTGTTGCCTGGGTACTGTGCTACATGGGTGTGGTAATCTGTTTTTAAAATGGCATTAGTTAATTTTTTTTGTGGGGGGGGCGGCTGTTTGCAGGGGGGGGGGGGGGCATACAACATTTTGCTATGGGGCCCTGTGATTTCTAGTTACGCCCCTGGTGACAGTTTACTCATTATTCTAAAGCATCCAAAGATGTGGTCTTCCATAAAATATTTAACAAAACTAGCAGTCGAGTAAGTTACTATATGTAGGTTTTAGTATTTAGATCTATCAAAACAAGACAATTTAAAACTAAAATACATGATGACACCTTCATAGGTCTTCTCATTTCATCACTTTGTATGGCAGATTCATATGTTATGCATAGGTAGCTCATGACCAGACCTTGACAAGTGATATGCCATGAATATTCATCTAGTATAGTGTCTCAGGAAGCAGACTGCCTTGAGTATTTCTTGACAAGCTAATCATATTTTGTCTTTGATTGTGACAAGCACTGCAAATGAATGCATAGTGCAGTTAAAGTGAATGTACTCTGCTAATGTGATTGACCTTAACAGCCAATAATTTCCACTGAAATTTACACCAGATTTATAGTACAGGAAAATGTAAGGAATCTGTGTGTGTCAGTAATGGCATTCAGTGTTCCCATATGCAGCTTTAAAGCATTGAAATTACATCACTTTGTGATGTAGAAATTTTTTGCAGCAATTTATAACTGTCCAGGTATATATTTAAGGACAAAACCACCAGAGCATTCAGTAGAGTTCAAAATAACTTTTCAAGTTTCAGGCCAAAATGTTATTAGAACAACTGAGTTTAGCTAGGTTGAACTTGGTGCACTCGTATTTATTAACCTAGCTTAAAGGAAAAGTAAATAGTTAGCTGGGATGAAAAAGGACACAAGTCTATTATCAAGTTTCAGCCTATGAAATAAATAGGTAAAATATAAAAATCAACCTTGAATTTTCAGAACCATTAACCCTTAGTTAAATCAGAAGAAGGCAGAAATCACATTTCCTAACAAACACACCATATTGCCAAAAGTATTGGGACACCTGCCTTTACACGCACATGAACTTTAATGGCATCCCAGTCTTAGTCCGCAGTTGGCCCACCCTTTGCAGCTATAACCGCTTTAACTCTTCTGGAAAGGCTGTCAACAAGGTTTAGGAGTGTGTCTATGGGAATGTTTGATCATTCTTCCAGAAGAGCATTTGTGAGGTCAGGCACTGATGTTAAAGGAGAAGGCCCGGCTTGCAGTCTCTGCTCTAATTCATCCCATAGGTGTTCTATCGGGTTGAGTTTAGGACTCTGTGCAGGCCAGTCAAGTTACTCCATTCTAAACTTGCTCATCCATGTCTTACTGGGACCTTGCTTTGTGCACTGGTGTGCAGTCATGTTGGAACAGGATGGGGCCATCTCCAGACTGTTGCCACAAAGTTGGAAGCATGAAATTGTCAAAAATGTCTTGGTCTGATGATACCTTAAGAGTTCCCTTCACTGTAACTAAGGGGCCAAGCCCAACCCCTGAAAAACAACCCTGCACCATATTCTCCCCTCCACCAAATCCTGACCTCAAACCGATAGATCACCGTTGGGATTAATTAGAACAGAGACTGCAAGCCAGGCCTTCTCTTCCACATCAGTGCCTGACCTCACAAATGCACTTCTGGAAGAATGTTCAAACATTCCCATAGACACACTCCTAAACCTTCTGGACAGCCTTCCCAGAAGAGTTGAAGCAGTTATAGCCCCAAAGGGTGAGAGAACTCAATATTGAACTCTACAGACTAAGACTGGAATCCCACATGTTTAGTCAAGTGTGAGGACCCACATCAATTGCTTTAGCCTATGCCTTATCATTGGCCAACAAATCCAACTATCACCTGATTAAAGCTGGGTATGCACATATATAAATTCGCCCGGCTCAGCAGAAACTGGATGAATTTCGGTGGGTGCGTACCCCTCTTTGTTTAACAGAAGTTGATTGTTAAACCAGCTTCTGATGATCAGCCATTGCAGCCAGTGCTGATCAGTGTATTTCAGAGGGGGGTGGGAGGAGTCTTTGCTATAAAAATATAATAGCACAGTGGGGAAGATCTCTGCATCAATATCGTTTGTGTGGACGTAGGAATCTGAGTTTTTTTCCATTTAGGCTGGGTTCACACTATTGCCAATTGCGGGTTTCCCCACATCCAATTCGCATTGCAGGAGATTGTGACTGACTCTCTATGGAGCCGCTTCACGCATCTCTGCAGCGGCTCCAGTGGGAATTGCACAAGAGTCCTGTGCATCTTTTGGTTCTGAAAATTTGGGCTGAAATTAGACCTGAAATGATGAATGGAGATGCACTGGACTCCTGCTGTGAGCCTACTGAATAAAAAAAACAAAAAAAAAAATAAAGTGTGTACTCTACTTAATAGGGAGGCAAAAGAGAGCAGGAGGAAAGGATCACAGCGGGACTATTCGATCTGGTTGAACACAGCATATGTGTTCTGGCTTTTATGGTTGCAAATATGTTTTGCATATTGCTTAATTATGTGTGCATCTTCTAGGGCTTGCATTATAAACCAGCAGTCAGATTTTTAGCTTGAAAGACAACACAGGAGTAGGGATGAGCCGAACACCCCCCGGTTCAGTTCGCACCAGAACCCGCGAACGGACCGCAAGTTCGCACGAACGTTAGAACCCCATTGACGTCTATGGGACTCGAACGTTCGAAATCAAAAGTGCTCATTTTAAAGGCTAATTTGCATGGTATTGTCCTAAAAAGGGTGTGGGGACCCGGGTCCTACCCCAGGGGACATGTATCAATGCAAAAAAAACTTTTAAAAACGGCCGTTTTTTCGGGAGCAGTGATTTTAATGATGCTTAAAGTAAAAAAAAAAAAGTGAAATATTCCTTTAAATATCGTACCTGGGGGGTGTCTATAGTATGCCTGTAAAGTGACGCGTGTTTCCCATGTTTAGAACAGTTCCTGCACCAAATGTCATTTTTAAAGGAAAAAATCTCATTTAAAACTGCTTGCGGGTTTAATGTCATGTCGGGTCATGGCAATATGGATGAAAATCAGTGAGACAAACGGCATGGGTACCCCCCAGTCCATTACCAGGCCCTTTGGGTCTTGTATGGATATTAAGGGGAACCCCGCACCCAAATTAAAATAAGGAAAGGTCCCTATATACTCTGAACAGCAGTATACAGGCGGTGCAAACAAGACAGGGACTGTAGGTTTGTTGTTAAGTAGAATCTGTTTGTAATTTTGAACATTTTTAACGTGTTTAGCTCCAGCCAAAAAATCTTTTCTAAGCTTTTTGGAAAACATAGGGAAGGGTTATCACCCCTGTGACATTTGTTTTGCGTCTTTCCTCCTCTTCAGAAGATTTCACCTCACTTTTTTGTCCCAATGAAAAATGTTTTTTGAAAATTTGGGTTTTTTTGTGGAACAAGGATTGGAAAGCATCAGTGGAAAGGAGAAATTGTTTTCCCATATTAACTCTTACAGGAGAGAATTTCCCTTCCTAGGGGTAGATTTCATCTCACTTCCTGTTGTCTCCTTCCGTTTGCAAGTAGGAGTCGTTTGTAAGTTAGATGTTTGAAAGTAGGGTCCTGCCCTATATACTCAGCAGAAATTTGGGCCTTAGGTGTTGCTGTGGCCAAAACACTGTAAGCCCTCACAGGGCCCTGCTGTGAAATATTAGATCAAGAATTGTAATTACATGCCCCTGTTGAACAGGAGCTGAAAAATTAGGCCTTAGGCACTGGTGCTGGTGCCACAACACTGCAACCCCTCACAGACACTCTAGTTGGAACGCAGGAACGAGCCCTGCTGCAAAGTATTGCATCAAAAATTGTAATTACACGCCCCTGTTAGACAGGGGCAGAAAAATTGGGCCTTAGGCACTGGTGCTGGTGCCACAACACTGCAACCCCTCACAGACACTCTAGTTGGAATGCAGGAACGAGCCCTGCTGCAAAGTATTACATCAAAAATTGTACTTACACGCCCCTGTTAAACAGGGGCTGAAAAATTGTGCCTTAGGCACTGGTGGTGGCGCCCAGAACCAAAAATGTTCTTACAAGCTATCAGCGTGATGATTGAGGAGGAAGAGGATAATTACTCAGGGATAGTCACTCAGCATCAGCATAGGCAGTCTTTGAAGGGATCTGAAAAAAATTATTCAGTTACATCAGCATCAGGTGCTTGGTAGCTGGTGGTGATCCAAGACTGATTCATTTTTATGAAGGTCAGCCGATCGACCGAGTCAGTGGACAGACGCACCCTGTGATTGGTTACCACGCCTCCAGCAGCACTGAATGTGCGTTCCGAAAGAACGCTGGATGCAGGACAGGCCAGTAGCTCAATTGCATACTGTGCAAGCTCTGGCCAGTGATCCATCCTCAAGACCCAGTAACCCAGAGGATTTTCGGTGGGAAAGGTGTCCAAGTCTGATCTTGCCCCTAGGTATTCCTGCACCATGTAAAACAGACGCTGGCGATGGTTGCTGGAACCGATCATACCTTGGGGCTGCGGACCAAAAAATTGTCTGAACGCATCGGTCAGACGGCCACCTTCTCCACCGCTCCTTCTTTGACTGACCGAAGCCTCAGCAACATGTTGTCCAGAAACAGGAGTTTGTAACCTCCCAGTCTCTGGGAACGCGTTGCACAGACCTTTCTGCAAGGCCTCCCGAAGATGTTTCATCCTCTGCTCCCTCTGCGATGGCAAGATAAGGTCCGCAACCTTACCCTTGTAACGTGGATCAAGGAGGGTTGCCAGCCAGTATTGGTCCTTCTCCTTGATACCACGAATACGAGGATCCTTACGCAGGCTTTGCAGGATCAGGGAGGCCATGCAGCGTAGGTTTGCTGAGGCATTCGGTCCGGAGTCCTCTGGGTCACTAAGGACAACAACGTCCGCAGCCACCTCCTCCCAGCCACGTACAAGCCCATGTGTTCCTTGGGACTGATCCCTTAAAGACTGCTGATGCTGAGTGCCAGGCTCCACCTCCATACTGACACAATCTTCCTCCTCCTCCTCCTCCTCCTCCTCCTCCTCCTCGTCCTCTTCCTGTGTGATCGGCGGGCACGCAGGAACACTGTCTGGATAAAGGGGGCCTTGAGAGCTAAGGAAGTCCTCCTCTTCCTGCCTCTGTTCTGCCTCAAGTGCCCTGTCCATTATTCCACGCAGCATGTGCTCCAACAGGTGGACAAGGGGGACAGTGTCACTGATGCATGCACTGTCAGTGCTCACCATCCTCGTGGCCTCCTCGAATGGTGACAGGACAGTGCATGCATCCCTGATCATGGCCCACTGGCGTGGGGAAAAAAAACCAAGGTCCCCTGACCCTGTCCTGGTGCCATAGTCGCACAGGTACTCATTGATGGCCCTCTGCTGCGTGTGCAGCCGCTGCAGCATGGCCAATGTCGAGTTCCACCTGGTGGGCATGTCACAGATTAGGCGGTTCTTGGGCAGGTTAAACTCCTTTTGGAGGTCCGTCAGCCGAGCACTGGCATTATATGACCGGCGGAAATGCACACAGACTTTCCTGGCCTGCCTCAGGACATCCTGTAAGCCCGGGTACCTGCCCAAGAACCGCTGCACCACCAAGTTAAGGACGTGAGCCAAACAGGGCACATGGGTCAGTTGTCCCTGTCGGAGGGCAGAGAGGAGGTTGGTGCCATTGTCGCAAACCACCATTCCTGCCTTAAGTTGGCGTGGCGTCAACCACCTCTGAACCTGCCCCTGCAGAGCTGACAGAACCTCTGCCCCAGTGTGGCTCCTGTCCCCCAAGCACACCAGCTCAAGCACCGCATGGCATCTTTTGGCCTGCGTACTTGCGTAGCCCCTTGAACGCCTACGGAGCACCGCTGGTTCCGAGGAAGAGGCCATGGAGGAAGAAGAAGAGGAGGGGGTGGAGGAGAGAGGTGTGTCACAATCAGCATTTTGGAGGCGTGGTGGCGGAACAACCTCCAACACTACTGCACCTTGTCCTGCATCCTTCCCAGCTGCCAGCAGAGTCACCCAATGCGCCGTGAAACTTAAGTAACGTCCCTGTCCATGCCTGCTGGACCATGAGTCAGCGGTAATATGCACCTTACCGCTGACCGCCCTGTCCAGCGAGGCATGGACATTGCCTTCCACATGCCGGTAGAGAGCCGGAATCGCCTTCCGTGAGAAAAAGTGGCGTTTGGGTACCTGCTACTGAGGAACCGCACATTCCACAAACTCACGGAAGGGGGCAGAGTCTACCAACTGAAAAGGCAGCAGTTGAAGTGCTAGCAATTTTGCCAAGCTAGCATTCAACCGCTGGGCATGTGGATGGCTGGGAGCAAACTTCTTTCGGCGGTGCAGCAGCTGGGGCAGGGAAATTTGCCTGGTACAATCTGACGTCGGTGTACCAAAAGCAGATTGCCCACAAGTACTTGGCTGTGACACACCTAATTCTACACCTTCATTCCTCTCACTGCAGGTCTCAGAGAGGACTGAAGGTCTAGTGGGGTTGGAAATCTCAGCTGATGAGGAGCAAGGAGAGATCCTCTTTGTTCTTTGGTGTGGGTCTTTTAGATATGCTTGCCAACGAACTGCATGGCAGGTCAACATATGTCTGGTCAAGCATGTGGTACCCAAGCGGGAGATGTTTTGGCCACGCGAGATACGCTTGAGACATATGTTGCAAATAGCAGCGGTGCGATCTGATGCACTCGTCTCAAAAAAGGCCCACACCAAAGAACTTTTTGAATAACGCGCAGAGACTGCAGCGCCCTGCACATGTGGAGCTTTGGGGTGTGATGCAGTCAATGTGCTGCCCTTAGGCTGGCCCCTGGAGGGCATCCTGCCTCGTTGGTGATGTGCCGCCTCCTCCTCCTCCTCCTCCTCCTCTCTCCTATCAGGCACCCACGTTGAGTCAGTGACCTCATCATCCCCTCCCTCCTCATCACTGGAGCAAACCTGGCAGTATGCTGCAGCAGGGGGAGCATGACTGCCAGATTGCTGTCCTTCTTGGGCACCCCCTCTGTCCGTGCTCATGTTACTGCCTTCATCGAGCTCAGTATCATCATCAGAGCCTTCCAAACTCTGGGCATCCTCCTGGAGCATGTACCCAACACTGTGGTCAAACAGTTCGAGGGAATCCTCAGGAGGACATGGTGGAGCTAGGGAAGGAGTCACTGATGACATTGAGCTGAGGGAAGAGGCCGCTGCTTTGCCAGACAAAGCACCCTGGGCATGGGTGAGAGAGGATGAGGGGGATGAGGACGGCTTGGTCATCCACTCGACCAAGTTTTCTGCATGTTGCGGCTCAACACGGCCAGCTGCCGAAAAAAAGGCCAAGCGTGTCCCATGGCCACGGGCTGATGAGGATGCACCGTCTCCACGACCAGCACTAGACACAGAGCCTGCTTGCCCTCTCTTATTGGCTTGTGACTGTCTGCCTCTCCTTCTTGGCCTTCCAGACATACTAATGGCCTGTAGCTGCACTAAGCTGGGATAGAACACCTGTAATTTTCTTCAGGTAGCTTTATATACTGTAACCAGACAAGCCTGCCTGTCAGTAGGAAGATAACAGGAACGGATCTAGCTGAACACTGTGAGCAGGACGCACTGACTGCACTAAATGTAAATAGCAGGAACAGATCTAGCTGAACACTGTGAGCAGGACGCACTGACTGCACTAAATGTAAATAGCAGGAACGGATCTAGCTGAACACTGTGAGCAGGACGCACTGACTGCACTAAATGTAAATAGCAGGAACGGATCTAGCTGAACACTGTGAGCAGGACGCACTGCACTAAATGTAAATAGCAGGAACAGATCTAGCTGAACACTATGAGCAGGACGCACTGCACTAAATGTAAATAGCAGGAACGGATCTAGCTGAACACTGTGAGCAGGACGCACTGCACTAAATGTAAATAGCAGGAACAGATCTAGCTGAACACTGTGAGCAGGACGCACTGCACTAAATGTAAATAGCAGGAACGGATCTAGCTGAACACTGTGAGCAGGACGCACTGCACTAAATGTAAATAGCAGGAACGGATCTAGCTGAACACTGTGAGCAGGGCGAACTGCACTAAATGTAAATAGCAGGAACAGATCTAGCTGAACACTGTGAGCAGGACGCACTGCACTAAATGTAAATAGCAGGAACGGATCTAGCTGAACACTGTGAGCAGGACGCACTGCACTAAATGTAAATAGCAGGAACAGATCTAGCTGAACACTGTGAGCAGGACGCACTGACTGCACTAAATGTAAATAGCAGGAACAGATCTAGCTGAACACTGTGAGCAGGACGCACTGCACTAAATGTAAATAGCAGGAACAGATCTAGCTGAACACTGTGAGCAGGACGCACTGCACTAAATGTAAATAGCAGGAACGGATCTAGCTGAACACTGTGAGCAGGACGCACTGCACTAAATGTAAATAGCAGGAACGGATCTAGCTGAACACTGTGAGCAGGACGCACTGCACTAAATGTAAATAGCAGGAACAGATCTAGCTGAACACTGTGAGCAGGACGCACTGCACTAAATGTAAATAGCAGGAATGCATCTATCTGAACACTGTGAGCAGGACGCACTGCACTAAATGTAAATAGCAGGAACAGATCTAGCTGAACACTGTGAGCAGGACGCACTGCACTAAATGTAAATAGCAGGAACGGATCTAGCTGAACACTGTGAGCAGGACGCACTGCACTAAATGTAAATAGCAGGGACAGATCTAGCTGAACACTGTGAGCAGGACACACTGACTGCACTAAATGTAAATAGCAGGAACAGATCTAGCTGAACACTGTGAGCAGGACGCACTGCACTAAATGTAAATAGCAGGAACAGATCTAGCTGAACACTGTGAGCAGGACGCACTGCACTAAATGTAAATAGCAGGAACGGATCTAGCTGAACACTGTGAGCAGGACGCACTGCACTAAATGTAAATAGCAGGAACGGATCTAGCTGAACACTGTGAGCAGGACGCACTGCACTAAATGTAAATAGCAGGAACAGATCTAGCTGAACACTGTGAGCAGGACGCACTGCACTAAATGTAAATAGCAGGAACGGATCTAGCTGAACACTGTGAGCAGGACGCACTGCACTAAATGTAAATAGCAGGAACAGATCTAGCTGAACACTGTGAGCAGGACGCACTGCACTAAATGTAAATAGCAGGAACGGATCTAGCTGAACACTGTGAGCAGGACGCACTGCACTAAATGTAAATAGCAGGAACGGATCTAGCTGAACACTGTGAGCAGGACGCACTGACTGCACTAAATGTAAATAGCAGGAACAGATCTAGCTGAACACTGTGAGCAGGACGCACTGCACTAAATGTAAATAGCAGGAACGGATCTAGCTGAACACTGTGAGCAGGACGCACTGCACTAAATGTAAATAGCAGGAACGGATCTAGCTGAACACTGTGAGCAGGACGCACTGCACTAAATGTAAATAGCAGGAACGGATCTAGCTGAACACTGTGAGCAGGACGAACTGCACTAAATGTAAATAGCAGGAACAGATCTAGCTGAACACTGTGAGCAGGACGCACTGCACTAAATGTAAATAGCAGGGACGGATCTAGCTGAACACTGTGAGCAGGACGCACTGCACTAAATGTAAATAGCAGGAACAGATCTAGCTGAACACTGTGAGCAGGACGCACTGCACTAAATGTAAATAGCAGGAACGGATCTAGCTGAACACTGTGAGCAGGACGCACTGCACTAAATATAAATAGCAGGAACAGATCTAGCTGAACACTGTGAGCAGGACGCACTGCACTAAATGTAAATAGCAGGAACGGATCTAGCTGAACACTGTGAGCAGGACGCACTGCACTAAATGTAAATAGCAGGAACAGATCTAGCTGAAAACTGTGAGCAGGACGCACTGCACTAAATGTAAATAGCAGGAACGGATCTAGCTGAACACTGTGAGCAGGACGCACTGACTGCACTAAATGTAAATAGCAGGAACAGATCTAGCTGAACACTGTGAGCAGGACGCACTGACTGCACTAAATGTAAATAGCAGGAACGGATCTAGCTGAACACTGTGAGCAGGACGCACTGACTGCACTAAATGTAAATAGCAGGAACGGATCTAGCTGAACACTGTGAGCAGGACGCACTGACTGCACTAAATGTAAATAGCAGGAACGGATCTAGCTGAACACTGTGAGCAGGACGCACTGACTGCACTAAATGTAAATAGCAGGAACGGATCTAGCTGAACACTGTGAGCAGGACGCACTGCACTAAATGTAAATAGCAGGAACAGATCTAGCTGAACACTGTGAGCAGGACGCACTGCACTAAATGTAAATAGCAGGAACAGATCTAGCTGAACACTGTGAGCAGGACGCACTGCACTAAATGTAAATAGCAGGAACAGATCTAGCTGAACACTGTGAGCAGGACGCACTGCACTAAATGTAAATAGCAGGAACAGATCTAGCTGAACACTGTGAGCAGGACGCACTGACTGCACTAAATGTAAATAGCAGGAACAGATCTAGCTGAACACTGTGAGCAGGACGCACTGCACTCAATGTAAATAGCAGGAACGGATCTAGCTGAACACTGTGAGCAGGACGAACTGCACTAAATGTAAATAGCAGGAACAGATCTAGCTGAACACTGTGAGCAGGACGCACTGCACTAAATGTAAATAGCAGGAACGGATCTAGCTGAACACTGTGAGCAGGACGCACTGACTGCACTAAATGTAAATAGCAGGAACGGATCTAGCTGAACACTGTGAGCAGGACGCACTGCATTAAATGTAAATAGCAGGAACAGATCTAGCCTAATCTAGCTAACTCAAATCAAATGACACTGTCTGTCTCTCTCTCTATCAGCACACCGGAACACACTACACAGGGCCGCCGTGCAGGCGGCCTTATATAGTGTGGGGCGTGTACTAAATCCCCTGAGCCATAATTGGCCAAAGCCACCCTGGCTTTGGCCAATTACAGCTCTCTCTACTGACGGCGCTGTGATTGGCCAAGCATGCGGGTCATAGTGCATGCTTGGCCAATCATCAGCCAGCAATGCACTGCGATGCCGCAGTGAATTATGGGCCGTGACGCGCCACACGAATTTGGCGCGAACGGCCCATAACGTTCGCAATTCGACGGACGGTCGAACAGCCGATGTTCAAGTCGAACATGGGTTCGACTCGAACACGAAGCTCATCCCTACACAGGAGCACTTAAATCTGTGATAAAATGCAACATAGGAATAGACAGCTTGTTAAGTATAGTATTCACAAGGCATATGGCAAACAAAAAGGGGCTTGGATTCAATAAAGACCTGCAAAGTGCATTACAGTAAAACTAAGTTATTTGACAGCCAATAGTGTTGTATTAGATTTTGCGTCTTTCTAAATGATACTATTTAGGTTTATTATAATCCATTAATATTTTTGTTCAGTCTTATTTTTTTACACCTTTGATTGTGGCTTCATTTGTAGGCTTGTGAGTTATATATTCTACAATGATGACTACAAAGCTAGAGTTCAATATAATACGCTTAACCTTTATCAGCAATGTGTGGAAAGGGTACCCACCCTGAATATATATAGACTGGTTTGGTTGCTGTTACATGCTGTTAATGTGATGTTGAATATATGTTGTTTAAAGCACATCCTGCATATTAAACATTTCATACCTTTATAAATTCCCCCTTTTGTCTTATTAAGTATAGTTGCTATGTTTACTTGCAGGTGTTGCAGGAAATAACATTTATTTGCATGTAATGAATAGTAATTATAGTGCAACAAACACTGAACATTACAGAGTAGAAAAACAACTATTATAGAAATCCTACTGATATATCTGCTGTAAACCATGGATTAAATCTGATATGCTTCAGTTAACTGAAAGTTCCCATCAACTTTCTCTGTTTTCCTATATTAATCTCAAATACCTTTAACAGTTGCTGCAAGGTAATTGTTTTATATTCTGCTGTGTGTTCACTTGACAAAATATCTAAGGATAGAAAAGTAAAGACCAATAATAGGAAGACAAACCTTAAACTAAAATAAACTTTTCGGTCATCCTTTACTCTATGAGCCCTGACTGTGGACCACAATTGCTGTATAGTATGGTTCTGATGATTCTTATTGAGAAAACTGAAAGTACTGTTATGAATATTGTATCATTGTCTAAAAATCTCAAATTCTAAAACTTTTAGCTGTGGGAAAAATAAATGTAAAAGAGTACATATTCAGTGTAATAGTTTATAAATCCACGATCATACATTAATACTAGAGCTGCACGACTCTGGGAAAAATGGGAATCATGATTCTTTTGCTTAGAATAAAGATCACGATTGTCATGAAAAGGTTCACCCGTTGTTGGCGCTATCGGTCTACTGGATCGCAGTACCAGTGTCCATCAGAGGGTGTCTTCCAACACCTAAGACCTGTAATAAGAGGACTCACCTGCTGGTGGCACTGTTGCGTATTCCGGCAGTGTGGAGCAGACAGCACCCTCTGCGCTCAGGTGTAACGTGAGGTCAAATCACTGCAGTCTGATAAATACCCGGCAAGCCCTCACATCCTTGCCTTGGTGTCTCTCTCCCTGTGCCCTGATCTTGCTGCCTGTTATCTTGACCTTGAGCCTGCATCTGTCCTGACCTGATCCGATCCCTATCCTGAGCCCATCCTGGACCTGTCCCTCCGGTTTCCTGATTTCCCTGATCCCTGCCCTGCAGCCTATCCATCCATCCTCTCCCTGTCCTGTTGGTTCCCCGTCCTTTCCCATCTGACTGACCTCCTTGTGTATGACCTCGGCCTGGCTTTTGTTACGATTACAGTATTTCCCATCCATTTGTATATATCATTTGTTTGTGGGTCTGTGGTTGGTTTGCACTGTTATATTTCGTTATTTGTCACCCATTTAATAAACACCATTATTTTTCACTTACCTGTGTTTCTGGTTCCTTCTGTGCAGTCCACACAGTCTGGTCTACTAAATTCCTATGACAACGATTCTCTCACGATTCTCAAAAACTTTTTTTATTTTAAAGATTTACAATTTCTGAACACTAGGTTATAAAACCAAATGGCAATAAAATAAGCCATAATACTGATGCTTCAATCAAACAAATTTAAAGAAATGACAATGAACGTAATGAAAAACAATGTAATGTGAAATAAATTACAATTACATTCAAAAAAACATTCAGGTATCATGTCAGATAAACAGACTTAAAGATTCTTAGCTAGAAACACAAGTCTATCCACATTTTGTGGCTTCAGTGCAAAACGGCGTCAAGTCACAATGTTGCCCCCTGTGCTAAAAATCTTTTCAGAAGGGGAACTGGTTGCAGGAATGCAAAGGTATTTTCTGGCCAGTGCAGACAATCTTGGATACTGCTCCTTGTGAGCCTTCCACCAGACTAATGGATCATCTTCACTGTCGGTGTTGCCTAAGAACAGATAAGAGTGTAGCTCCAAGGACAAGCTTTCGGATAGTTGTTGCTGTGAGCCTGAGGCTGGCTCTGGTGCCACTTTCACTTTATGCTGCTTTGAAAAAGCTACCTAAGGTCTTTCGAGTCTTCTTTGCACTTGCAAGACCACTACCACTACTAGTAGTTGTAGGGGGGCTTTCCTTAACTGTTGTTAGCTTTGACATTTCATTATTTAGTCTGTTCTGGACAGCAGTTTTGTTATCCTCATTGACGTAAGTCATCTTAAACCTGGGAACGAGGGTTGTGTCTATGTCGAGAAGGTCTTGTTTTTTTTGGTCCTGATATTTTTCCTCCAGATACCCCATTATCTTTGATTTCATTGTGCAAATAAGATCAGAGTCATCTTCCTTAACAGCCAAAACAGAAGACTGAAATAGGTGGAGAGCAGGTTTCACAGAAGAGACACTGACATACTGCTCTCCTGAAAGAGCATCTGTGAAGTCTGCCAGTTGGGTGAGAGTCTTGTCCACAGCCTCCAGGACCTCTATGTCTTGCCATGTTGGCAAGAGGTGCCTAGCCTTGCAGTCAGAAGAGAGGACATGAGTAATGGCAGCTTGCTGCTCAAGTATCCTCCTCACCATAGCCTGCCTAGATCCCCACCTTGTTGGGCACTCTGTCATGAGCTTGTGATCTGGTAAACAGAGTTGTTTTTGTGCCCCAGAAAGCTCCCTCTTCCTCCTCCAACTCTAGCTGTTGCACAAACCCATAGCATGCTCAATTCGTGGTTCCTTCATTGCATTCTCTATTGCGAGATGAAGCCTATGGCCAAAACACTGCAGTCGTGTCCAGTGATTTATGGATATGGTCTTTACAATGTTGCTTCCGTTGTCTGTAGTGATGCACACAAGCTTTTTCTCCTCCAATTTCCACTTTATGAGAGCATCCTTTAATCCATGCGCCAAAGCTTTGCCAGTGTGGTCCTCACGAAAAAACCCAGTTTGTAGGCACCAACTTTTCATCTCAAAATCATCATTAATGAAATGGATCGTTATGCTCATGTATGGTAATATTGCTCTGCTGGACCATAAATCTGAAGTTGCTGCAAAAATAAGTACATCTCACAATTATGTTTCAACTGTTTCACGACATTTGACATACAGAGCAGGGATTGCAACATGTGAAAAATAATTACGAGAGGGCACTTGATAGCACTTATCAAGGGTTTGAATTCGTTTTTTAAACCCCCCTTTTTCAACAGTGGTCACGGGAGCCATGTCTATAGCCAGGTGAAATGTAATTGCTTCTGTTATTTCTTTGCACCCGAGAGAGGTTGTTGGGTATGGTGTTGCATTAAATAATGTTACTTTAATTGACGTCTGTTTTGTCTGGTTGCAGGTACTTTGTGATTGAGCGCTGGTTTTGTTTTTCCGTACCGTCTCATATTGTTGTATGTGATTACATTTCAGGTGATTAAACAGATTAGTGGTCTTACCCTTTGGTGCACGAACAATGGCTAAACATTGCTTGCAGTAGATGGTTTGCTGAGTTTCATCATCTGGTTTGAATCCGAAATAAGCCCACACTTCGGAATAAGCTCCTCTTTTTGGAACAAAAACATCTGGGTTTTTATCAGACTCACTTGTGCATTGCTCTGCCTCTGCGGCCTCCGCCTCACTCATTTTTCTACTCTGTTTAGTTTGTTTTTAACTTCTCGACTGTAACTTCTGCTGTTCTGATGCAGTTAACATAAGCACATCTGGCTTGCACTATACCCGATGTGACTTCGTCAAGGAGTGTTTGTGTTTTATCTCGAGATCGTGAACAGACGAGATGTATGCTTCTCAGTTCTCTCCTGTGACTAAATGTCCTTGAAAATATAATTATCTGAACTTCAATTAGAAAATCCAACAAAAACAACCACCAGGCACTGCAGGCAGGCACCAGTAATTGTGCTGATACAGAAGACCCCAGCTGGGGTAAAGAGTACTGTGTGACTGTGTATATTCTCCAATCGCTAAGGTGCTGCTGCAGCTGTCTGTCTTTCTGTCTGGACTCCCTACGATCACCGCGATTACGATACAGTTTTGAGCTTATTCTGATCTCCTAACATGTGAGTGTTCCTTTTTTAATGTTTAATAAATTACATTTTTAAACGATATCATGCCATGTGAGCTTTCTTTCCCCATGGCATGTAATATCATCCGGTTGGCCTGTTGATAAGTCTGGACGGCTGAAGCTGTGACGGGTTTCTATCCCTCCCCCCCCCTCCATTTGAAGTTGAGGACATCTGAGGATCAATTTGCCAGCCTCGGTGGCTAAACAAGCTCTCTGGGACTTGTAAGACGTATGTCTTATCAAGTCACCAGGTTCCGGTAAGCCTCCTCTGATGCTTTGGTGGTGGTCCTGACACTCATCTAGACGATTTATTTGGTGCTTTATTTATTCACTCGGCAGAAAAATTTCTTCATCGTTGTCCCTATCATTTCACCTTCAGAGACTTTTTGGGTGGTGGATGAGGAGTTTCATTTAGATCATAATTTTCAACATTATGGACATTTTGTTATTTCTTCACCTTTACATCACTGTTTTCCACTTTGTTTTTTCACTGGTTTAATATTATCAATTTATATGACAGTGTATGACACTTAGTTTATTTTTGATTGTGTCTATTTATATGCAACTTTGAACCACACTTTCTCACTGGTTTTGTGGGCCCTCCATGAATGATTTGGGCTAGTTTATTTTCACTTATTTACACATTTAGCGCTACACTCAGCACATTTTAATTTTTTATTTCTCTTTGTCTAAGAGGAGTGTTGGCTGCTTGCTGTGTAACCGTCCTCTAGTATTGGTGCAGCGCTGTACTTACCTTCCATCGATTCTCTTAATATTCAACTGGGTGTGGTGGCCTAGACACATGTTGTATGCTACCTATAGAGAAAACAAAACGAGAGTGCATACTGTCATCCGCCTTAGTTTAAAAACACTTGCAGCTAATGCACTGACATTTAAAAGGCAACGAATCAAAGTGTGTTTTATATTAAGTCACACAATAAACCTGGTGCTGGAGGACTAATGGGCTAAAAACGCTGGGAAAATGACCATAAAAGTAAATGGAAAAATATCAATAAAAGGCGCAGCGCAACCCATAAATCCTCTGAGATATAACCAAATTTCATACAAGAACCTCAAAAGAATAAAAACTATAAATCTACATTACATCTATAAGAAAAAGTAAAAAAGGTGATAGAGTCCAATACAACATGCTCCTGTAAGTGAAGGGTGACTTACAAGAGCATGTTGTATGACTCTTCCCCTTTTTCTTGTGGACTTAATGTGGATTTATTGATTTTGTAACTTTTAGATTTTTATTGTGTGAAATTTGGTGGGACACTTACGAGGCCGCTGCACTGATACGGCACTTACAAGACTGCTGCCCCTCCCTGCCCATGGCATTAGAAAACATTGGGACACCTGCTTGGCAATGTTGTGCCCCTTCAGGCTAGTCACTGAGGCTGACAACAGCCCAGGCACCAGGCTCCATTTTCTAAGACCTGGGGTTTGTCAAGCCCCTATATATATATATATATATATATATATATATATATATATATATATATAAAATCTCTCAGTCCTCCCTATGTCATCATTAATTTAAAATGGTTAATTAAAATAAGAAAAATCTATATCAAAAGTTAAACTCACTCTTTTTTTTTTCTTGTTGAGTTTAACTTTGATAAAAATGTTTCTTTTTTTCATTAACCATTTTAAAATGTAGACCTGTGGGGGGTGCAGCATGGTGACATAGAGAGGACTGAGATTACCCCCTCCTATGTCATGGGCTTTCTGGATATATCAAGTCCAAGCAAGCAGTTATAATATATTATAAGCTCACATTTGTGTTGGAAAAAGCATGCCATGATGGGCCATCGGTTTAATGCTGGTGCGCGATTTCCTTCCCTAAAAGGGTCTGAGATTTGGCCAGGTTTTTCTTGCAACCTCCAGGTCCTGCTTCTTTGAATGGAACACAAGTACGCAGTAACTGCAGTGTTTCCCGGCCGGGGTCTCTCCAACGAATAAGCGTGGTTGCACCCACCCCCAGGCATCCACCGCGGCGCATCATGCTCTCTGCTCTGCTGACAACAGTTCCTGTTCCTGACGTCAGTTCCGGTATCAGCGCCTTCAGCGCCATTTGCGTTCCACGCTGGTTCCGATGGCTTCTCCTCTGGTCCCTCTGGTCCAGGCTACATCACGGTGACACCAGAAGAGATTGCGGTAATCCTGGCTGGAGATCGCGGAGGGTGAATTGAGATCACGATTCTCTATACGATTAATCGTGCAGCTCTAATTAATACTCAGCTTTGTTTGCCTTCCGCATGCTAATTTTGAGTTGGTCCAACCTTTGCAGCTATAACAGCTTCAACTCTTCTGGGAAGGCTGTCCACAAGGTTTAGGAGTGTGTCTATGGGAATATTTGACCATTCTCCCAGAAGAGCATTTGTGAGGTCAGGCACTGATGTGGACGAGAAGGTCTGGCTCCCAGTCTCTGCTCTAATTAGTCCCAAAGGTGTTCTATTGGGTTGAGGTCAGGACCCTGTGCAGGCCAGTCAAGATTCTCCACCCCAAACTGTCTTATCCTTGCTTTGTGCATTGGTTCAAATCATTTGGTGGAGGAGGGGTTATGGTGTGGGGTTGTTTTTCAGGGGTTGGGCTTGGCCCCTTAGTTCCAGTGAAGGGAACTCTTAAGGCATCAGCATACCAAGACATTTTGACCAATTTCATGCTCCCAACTTTGTGGGATGGCCCCTTCCTGTTCCAATATGACTGCTCACCAGTGCACAAATTAAGATCCATAAAGACATGGATGAGCAAGTTTGGGGTGGAGGAACTTGACTGGCCTGCATAGAGTCGTGACCTTAACCTGATAGAATACCTTTGGGATAAACTAGAGTGGAGACTGTGAGCCAGACCTTCTCATCCACATCAGTGCCTGACCTCACAAATGCACTTCTGGAAGAATGGTCAAACATTCCCATAGACACATTCCTAAACCTTGTGGACAGCCTTCCCAGAAGAGTTGAAGCTGTTATAGCTGCAAAGGGTGAGCCAACTCAATATTGAACCCTACTGACTAAGACTGGAAAGCCATTCAAGTTCATGTGTGTGTAAAGACAGGCATCTCAATACTGTTGGTAATATAGTGTAGATGGGTTCAGACTTGTGTCTGAACAAACCTGAGCTCATCACTGATTGTGACATTCACCATATATTCAGAGATAATAATCATTGCCTGTGCTTCAAACACACACCAGGGCTATTCACCTGCAGTTACAATTTGTTATATGTTACGCTTATTGATTTATTATGGTATCCAAATTAATACACTACCCATACTTTTTTAATAAAGGGGGAAACAAAAGAATAGATGTCACCCGAGCAGCTTATATGAGCAAAATTAAGATTTTCTACTTCAGCTAAATGTCGACCACAGGGAATTTTGTAGTTTCTGGCAAAATGAATCGTTTAATCTCTAGCAGCCAGAGATAAAGTCTGCCTCACATCATGACCCCATCCTGTTGGTCAACAACACATCATTATATAATACACTTCCAACTGTGAGCTGTGCCAACCACCCCCTTTCATTTATTAAAATCTTGTTACTTTAAAGTGACTTAAAACGTTCACTGGAGTACATAGAACAAAAAAGGGGGACTGTTTAGCAATGTTTCTCTGGAGACATAAGCAAAATATCCTTTCCAAAATGACTTATGTTTTACAGCTATGTTTTAAATTTAAAGAAATTAAAGCTGGACTCTAGGCAAATGTAAAAGACATAAATGAATGCAGTTCTGTATTCAAGAATACATGTTCAAATGTATTTTAAAAAGTACCTGAATTTGACTTTGCTGAACCACCACATTATAAATGGCAAACACAGATTTTAAAAAAAACACCTTTATTTAAAAACTTATGAAAACAACTGATACATAATTGAATAAAAATAAATAGTTTCACTTTAACATTTAGAAGGACAAAAATGACAATTTTGACTTGTGACCATAAGGGTGAAAAACATTCTCAGCTCAATGAGGCACGCGCATTTCCTGAAAAGTATAGGCATATAACAGGAATATAGCAATGAAGCAAAGGGTTACGTTCTATTATCTCTTAGGTGCAACCGTGCCTTTTAATTCCTTTGATTTTTTTTTTCTGCACTATATGTAGTTGAAGATTTTACAGTAATTTCAAGGTAGCTTCTATAGTCATCCATGGATCATTGATAATCGTTTTGACTACTACATTTCAATAATCAGAACAATGCTTCTCAACCACTGGACCCGTGCCCCTTTTGCTGGGCCACAGCTTCCCATCTTCTGTCTATTAGCCTGTGAAATGACAGCTGAAATGAATGAAGCAGCCATGGTCCCACAGCCAATCAAGCACTTTGAAGCTAAAGTCAACCAGCAAAATTTTAACATTCATATGATAGTATCAAATCTTCCAGATTACTTGCAGTTCCACAGTGTCCGATTGGTTATGCATCATGATTATACATTATGCTTAGTGAGCTGTGGAGCCACAGCTGTTTTATGCATTCATTTAAAGAGGAACTTCAGTCCCTCTTATGGTTGGTCTTGCCCCTCTCTTCAACACTGCCATCTTTAAAAATACACAGATGTTCTGAAGCACTTTGCCCTGCCTTAGGGAACCAGCAAAGACTTGTGGTGCATCTGGGAATGCATGTTTATGTGAGGGAAACCACATGCGTGCACGTGCAGATCTCTGCCAGGTCCTGGAGCCATATGGCAAATCTCTGCACGCATTGAATCCGGCAGTGCACATGCGCTGTAATAGCCTACAGGGAGTGCAACTTCATTCTCCCCTAGGCGATAATACAGCAAAAAAAGAAGCCAGAAACACATTTTTATCTATCTCTGTAGCAGGGCCGGACTGGGAATGAAAACCAGCCCTGGAAAAAATGTCATACCAGCCCCATAGCATTATTATACCAGCCCAACAGCATAACGTCATTATTTTCTTGTTCATAAAATGGAAAACCATGCATTTTAAAGCGTGCATTATATATAGATAAGACACATATAAAAGCACATAGGGCTCTGTGATTGGCCCTCCTGATCACATGACGGCTGTGTGGAATCACAGCCATCATGTGATGTAAATAGAGAGCTGTTTTCTAGGCAATTGGCTCTCCTCTCCTCACACGGAAGTTGTCGGAGAGGAGAGCGGATCTCTGCAGCCGGCCAGTGATCAGTGAGTATGAGCTGTTTTTTTACAGCTTTTTACACATTGATCACCAGCCTACTGTCTCCACACATGTCCCAACACAATGTAAACACACAAAGTCCCCAAAACACTGTCCCCACACACATGTCCCCACACAGTAAAAAAACCTGTCCCCCACATATGTAACAGTAAAATCATATGTCCCAATGATCATCTGCACACATATGTCCGTGATCACATCTGTGCATGATCATCTGCATACATATGTCCGTGATCACACAAACCAATTATTATACACTTAACATGATTTTTTTACCAAAGACATTTAGCAGAATACATTTTGGCTTACATTTATGACAAAATTAGATTTTATTGGATTTCTTTTAAAATAGAAAGAAGAAAATATTGTTTTTTTTTCCAAATTTCCGCTCTTTTTTTCCGCTTATATCGCAAAAAATAAAAAACTGAGTCGTGAATAAATACCACCAAAAGAAAGCTCTATTTGTGTGAACAGTGTTGCATGACCGCGCAATTGTCATTGAAAGTGTGATAGCGCTGAAAGCTGAAAATTGGCCTGGGAAGGAAGGGGGTGAAAGTGCCCAGTAATGCACACAAAAAATAAAACAAATTGCCTGCACACCACTCTGTCCCTTAATGCCCACCTCCTTTTTATAGGGCACACAGTGTATAGGAATGTACACTGTACCCATAAATTGCCACCACTGTGCCCATTAAACACAGCCACTGTGCCCATCAAATGCAGCCACTGTACCATCAAACGCAGCCACTGTACCATCAAACGCAGCCACTGTACCATCAAACGCAGCCACTGTACCCATAAATTGCCACCACTGTGCCCATTAAACACAGCCACTGTGCCCATCAAACGCAGCCACTGTACCATCAAACGCAGCCACTGTACTCATAAATTGCCACCACTGTGCCCATTAAACGCTGCCACTGTGCCCATCAAACGCAGCCACTGTACCATCAAACGCAGCCACTGTACCATCAAACGCAGCCACTGTACCCATAAATTGCCACCACTGTGCACATTAAACGCTGCCACTGTACCATCAAACGCAGCCACTGTACCATCAAATGCAGCCACTGTACCCATAAATTGCCACCACTGTGCCCATTAAACACAGCCACTGTGCCCATCAAACGCAGCCACTGTACCATCAAACGCAGCCACTGTACCTATAAATTGCCACCACTGTGCCCATTAAACACAGCCACTGTGCCCATCAAATGCAGCCACTGTACCATCAAACGCAGCCACTGTACCATCAAACGCAGCCACTGTACCCATAAATTGCCACCACTGTGCCCATTAAACGCTGCCACTGTACCATCAAACGCAGCCACTGTACCATCAAACGCAGCCACTGTACCCATCAATTGCAGCCACTGTGACCATCAAACGCTGCCACTGTACCATCAAACGCAGCCACTGTACCATCAAACGCAGCCACTGTACCCATAAATTGCCACCACTGTGCCCATTAAACGCTGCCACTGTATCATCAAACGCAGCCACTGTACCCATCAATTGCAGCCACTGTGCCCATTAAACGCTGCCACTGTACCATCAAACGCAGCCACTGTACCATCAAACGCAGCCACTGTACCCATAAATTGCCACCACTGTGCCCATTAAACACAGCCACTGTGCCCATCAAACGCAGCCACTGTACCCATAAATTGCCACCACTGTGCCCATTAAACACAGCCACTGTGCCCATCAAACACAGCCACTGTACCATCAAACGCAGCCACTGTACCCATAAATTGCCACCACTGTGCCCATTAAACACAGCCACTGTGCCCATCAAATGCAGCCACTGTACCATCAAACGTAGCCACTGTACCATCAAACGCAGCCACTGTACCATCAAACGCAGCCACTGTACCCATAAATTGCCACCACTGTGCCCATTAAACACAGCCACTGTGCCCATCAAACCCAGCCACTGTACCATCAAACGCAGCCACTGTACCCATACATTGCCACCACTGTGCCCATCAAATGCAGCCACTGTGCCCATCAAACGCAGCCACTGTACCATCAAACGCAGCCACTGTACCCATAAATTGCCACCACTGTGCCCATTAAACGCTGCCACTGTACCATCAAACGCAGCCACTGTACCATCAAACGCAGCCACTGTACCCATCAATTGCAGCCACTGTGCCCATCAAACGCTGCCACTGTACCATCAAACGCAGCGACTGTACCCATAAATTGCCACCACTGTGCCCATTAAACGCTGCCACTGTACCATCAAACGCAGCCACTGTACCCATCAATTGCAGCCACTGTACCCATCAAACGCAGCCACTGTACCATCACAGTAGCTGCAATTGATGGGTACAGTGGCTGCGTTTGATGGTACAGTGGCGGCGTTTGATGGGCACAGTGGCTGCGTTTGATGGTACAGTGGCTGCGATTGATGGTACAGTGGCTGCAATTGTTGGGTACAGTGGCTGCGTTTGATGGGCAGGGCACAGTGTTGGAAATCTATGGGCACAGTGGCAGCGTTTGTTGGTACAGTGGCTGCAATTGATGGGCAGGGCACAGTTTTGGCAATCTATGGGCACAGTGGCAGTGTTTGATGAGAGAGAGAGAGAGAGAGAGAGAGAGAGAGAGAGAGAGAGAGAGAGAGAGAGAGAGAGATTGATTTTTTAATACCTTGTGCTGTAGCACCGCGCGGGACGAGGCAAAATGGAGCAGCACGGCGTTCTCCTGCTCCTCCCCCACAGGCACACAGACAGAGTGAGGCATGATGAGTGTGGTGGGCGGAGCGCCGGCGCCCGAACGGAGGAGACAGTGAGTGACACAGGCAGGGCCGCCTCTGATCTTTAGGTCAGGACACAGGCAGTGAGCGCCCCCCCCCCCCCGGAGACACACACAGACAGTGAATGACACACAGCCATGGCATAGTGCAGCCGCTGCTGCTCTTTAGATTGCTGATGCTGACACAGGCACTGTGAGCGGCCCCAGCGGTACTTTGTGCAGCCAGCCTACTGGGATATTTCCCTTTATCCCGGTAGGCCAGTCCGGCCCTGCTCTGTAGGAGAGGTAGGGGGATTGAGCCGGGGGTGAATACATTGCTTTCCTAGGTGAAGGTCTACCTCTCACAACAAGGCCTGATTGTCAACAACACAGCAGCATATATTTCTCACAGGCTATGACCCACAGTGGAGACCAATGTGCTGTGCCTGTGCATGAGGCATCACTAAGTCCTGCAAAACACAGATACACTACTGAGTTTTGTGGTGCACTGCACTAGCAAAAAATGGGCTGTACTTAACACGGACACAAGGCATGTTTATATGTGTGCTTAACAACCATGGGACTGTATATATCTTAATGATATAAAGATATATTGATGATATGAA
Organism: Lithobates clamitans; assembly: GCA_037952925.1. Classification (NCBI taxonomy): domain Eukaryota; kingdom Metazoa; phylum Chordata; class Amphibia; order Anura; family Ranidae; genus Lithobates; species Lithobates clamitans. The sequence continues at coordinate 1,049,390 of JBBGZY010000727.1, forward strand.
GATTTATTGCATGGGAGTATACATTGGATTTATTTTAAAGCAAAGACTGATGACAACAGAATGAGGAAAAATAAATAAAGAAAAGCAAAGCTTCAAATTGACCTAAAGTGTTACTTGCATGGTTAGTACAGTGTCTCCAACCGGAGCTGTTTTGTTAGTGTGTACCAGCTTTAGGGGGGCTATAACCCCCATCAGTTTTTTTTGTTTGTCACTTTGGGGAGATTTCTCTTCACTTCCTGTCCCAAAGCCAAAATAGGAAATGAGAACAAATCCTTCCAAAGTGAATAAATTCCAGTGCGTCATCAGGGTCATTATAACTAAGGATAAGCCGAACACCCCCCGGTTTGCACCAGAACATCCGAACAGGCAAAAAATTTGGACGAACAAATGAACTCCGTTAAAATCTATGTGACACGAACATAAAAAAGTGCGCATTTTAAAGGCTTATATGCAAGTTATTGTCATAAAAAGTGTTTGGGGACCTGGGTCCTGCAAAAAAAGGTTTTAAAAACTAACGTTTTTTCGGGAGCAGTGATTTTAATAATGCTTAAAAGTGAAACAATAAAAATTAAATATTCCTTTAAATATTGTGCCTGGGGGGTGTCTATAGTATGTCTGTAAATTGGCACAGTTTTCCCGTGTTTAGAACAGTACCACAGCAAATGACAAGGAAAAAAGGAAAGGAAAGTCAATTAAAGGAAAAAAGTCAATTAAAACTGATCGCGGCTGTAATGAATTGTTAGTTCTTGGCAATATAGATAAAACTCATTGAAAAAAACGGCATTGGCCCCCCCCTCCCCCAGTCCATTACCAGGTCCTCTGGGTTCATTATGAATATTAAGGGGAACCCCGAATTAAAAATTAAAAAAAAAATTGCATGGGGGTCCCCCCGGGTCTGGTATGGAAATTAAGGGGAACCCTGCACCAAATTTAAAAAAAGAAGCATCGGGTCTCCCCCAAAATCCATACAAGACACTTATCTGAGCACACAACCTGCAGGAAAAGAGGTGGGATGAAAGAGGGCCCCCCTCCTGAACAGTACCAGGTCACATACCCTCAACATGGGGAGGGTGCTTTGGAGTAGCCCCCCAAAGCACCTTGTCCCCATGTTGATGGGGACAAGGGCCTCATCCCCACAACCCTTGCCTGGTGGTTGTGGGGGTCTGCGGGCAGGGGGCTTATTGGAATCTGGAAGCCCCTTTTAACAAGGGGACCTCCAGATCCTGGCCCCCCATATGAATTGGTAAGGGGTACATTGTACCCCTACCATTTCACAAAAGAAAGTGTCAAAAATAGTAAAAAAGACAGGATACACTTAGGGAGAAGTCCTTTATTAAAAGACAAAAAAATAAAAATGGTCTGCGATGTCCATTCATCTTCTATCACACCATATACGAGCCAAAAAAGAAAAAAAATGCAACTGCTCTGCCTCCATAGGAGGCTCTCACTGAGTGTCGCTTCTTCTTGGTGACAGCTCTTATATAGCTGAGGGCGGGCCAATCGGTGACGTAAACGGGTGACCCTGCCTTGCTCTGATGTCACGAGGCATTTTTTTGTTATTGCATTTTAGTGTAAATATGAGATCTGAGGTCTTTTTGACCTCAGAATCAATATTTAAGAGGTCCTGTCATGCTTTTTTCTATTACAAGGAATGTTTACATTCCTTGTAATAGGAATAAAAGAGACACCAGTTTTTTTTAAAGAACAGTGTAAAAAAATAAAAAATATAAAGTAAAATAAATAAGAAAAAAGTTTTTAACGCACCCCGACCCGCCCAGCTCGTGTGCAGAAGTGAATGCATAAGTAGCGCCCGCATAGGAAAATGGTGTTCAAACCACACATGTGAGGTAACACCGCGATTATTAGAGCGAGAGCAATAATTCTAGCCCTAGACCTCCTCTGTAACTCAAAACATGCAACTTGTAGAATTTTTTAAACGTCACATATGGAGATTTTTAAGGATAAAAGTTTGTCGCCATTCTGCGAGCGGGTGCAATTTTGAAGCATGACATGTTGGGTATCAATATACTTGGCGTAACATCATCTTTCACAATATAAAAAAAAATGGGCTAACTTTACTGTTGTCTTATTTTTTAATTATAAAAAGTGTATCTTTTGCCAAAAAAAGTGCACTTGTAAGACCACTGCGCAAATATGGTGTGACGGAAGGTATTGCAATGACCGCCATTTCTCTAGGGTGTTAGAAAAAAAATATATACTGTTTGGGGGTTCTAAGTAATTTTCTAGCAAAAAAAAACAAAAAACTTGTAAACAACAAGTCTGAAAAATAGGCCCGGTCTTAAAGTGGTTAAAGAGGAACTGCAGTCTGCTCACGTAATCTGTAATAAATATATCTTTGCCATTTCATAAGCTTCACTCCAACCACATTGCATATTATTTTATATATACTGTGATTCTGTACTTGCCAAATATGCTGCTGAAATCTCCCTCCACTGAGTTTGGCTGCATCCATTTTAACTGTGGGCAGCTGAAGCTGCTGCCTGTTTACTTCCTGACTTTACACAGACACACAGAGGCACATCTCCAGCTCTGCAGCCCTGTAGCTCTCATTGGCTCTCCTATGACTCATCCCCTCTCCCTTCCTGGCAAATGCTCACAAGAGGGAGAGAGAGCTGTGCATGATGTCATAACCCTAGGCTAATGACCAGAGAACTGAAGAGGATTACACATGAGGATTAATTAATTCATCAAAAATTTATTGAAGTGGTACAAAAATTAAGACACATTGATAAAGGAGTTTGAGCCATTTGCTAAAATACCCTAAATATGTCCAGATGAAGCTACACACCCTGTCAATGTGAAACGCTTCGACGTCACTTCCGTTCGAAAGTCACGCCATGGCATCATCCCCCATGGAGGCTTGTGGGCCCACACACTAAGGAACTGAACATGACCGGAAGGTCAAGGTAACTATAATGGAGAAATCTCAGATGCGAACCTTTGCATTTACATCAGTCTGCCAGCACAGTGCGTTCTCCAGTGACAGCATGTTAATATCACGAAGATCACGTAAGAGCAGAAGAACATAGTGGATGACCTGTACGGCCTCCGGAGTGTCTGATGTTATCCACCCGTGACCCGGAAGTGGTAATGTACTATGATGTCCCCACTTTCTGTTTATCACTAACATCACTACCCAACGCTGCCTGTTGCTGATGTAGATTGCTGATTGATTGCTGATGAAAATATCCTCTTACCAGTATACACGCTAGCATTATACATGTATTAATAGACTCTGCCATCGCGAACTTCGCTAACACTGGATTGTTTCTTCCAACTTACCCAGCATTGTCAATAGACCATATACGGGACTATTCCCCTAGTACAGCCCATAGGATTATAGCACCCCCACCTTAACCCTCTTCCTGCCTCTTCCTTTCCATACTTGGCTCAAGCCCCTCAAGGGGGAATGATGTCAGCCTAAACAGCCATACTCAGCAATTGCTGGATAATCCCATTGGTGGTTGGCTGGGCAGACATCAATTTCCTTGGCGTCCGGACGCTTTTGTTTGTCAAGTCTTGTTGTATGTTGTTTTTGTCCCCCAGTCTGTGGTTGTACCGATTGACCCTCACAGGCCAGTCGGCAATCAGTATTTAGGGTAGTTTAGCAAATGGCTCAAACTCTTTTATCAATGTGTCTTCATTTTTGTACCACTTCAATACATTTTTGATTAAATAATTAATCCTCATATGTACTGCTCTTCAGTAAGCCCCATCTTTTTCTTGGTCCCCCCCTCTGTTTGGGACATATAGTTGTTTGCAGTTTCCCTAGGGGCTGAGGAACATCCAGAAAAAATTCATACAGTAGGTACATAATTTGTACACACAATAATCAAGCCTCTTTTTTCTAGAAATTTTTATGCTAATGACCAGAGAAGAAACAGGAAGTGGGCTGTATAAGGTATTTACTGGCAGAAAAAAAATGTTTTACTATCCACAGTTAAAACAACAAGGGCAGAAGATTTAATAGCTGAACAGTTGAAAAATGACTGAAGGTCCGCTTTAAGCTAAAAAACACAAGCATGCAGGTTGAAATACAGGGCTCAGTAAAATTTGGCTTTTTCATTTTAGGTTTGCTGTGAACCAGTCGTCCTTGATGCACAGGACTGTGCCCACCATCCTAAAATAAAGTGTACACCCCTTTTTGTTCTGGAGAGTAATGAAAGCAGTGACAAGAAAATACCTTTCTTTTTTTTAAAGGTTCTTTTGTGCTTTGCATGATACACACAGCCTAAAATTGTGTTTAGAAAAGTCACCTAATGATTTCTACCAAGCGAAAACTAGAGTTTATTAAGCAGAAAGTAAAATCATGGTTGTGAGTTTGCTGATGCTTGTTCAGGGATTTGATTTTACAATTCAGAGGGGAGGGCCCATGGGTCTTTGCAAATAAAAATGAGAAAATAATTAGGAAATACAATAAACCAAAGACCAAAGACTCTAAACCAGAAATGGGTGAATTTAGGACATTTCCACCTACTGTGGAGTATGCCTCTGCTAGCATTTAATCCCTTGCAGCATTAGTCATTATAGTTAGGCACTACAAGGGCTATTTTTGCAACTACATAAAAATGAAATACCTGATTCTAGTATTGTAACCAGTTTCTAGACTTCAGAACATTCACAATTTGGTTTGCTAATCTGTGGAGATCATTCTTTTATTTCTGTTAGTGTAGCAAAAGATTTTATAAGAGATAGCTAAGCTAAATAAAAATATAGCTATTTAATTTTTTTAAAATTAATGTAAATAATATACAAAGGTTTCTTTATGTTTATTAAAACAATTGTTTTCCCTGCAAAAAATATAATTTTACAATTACAAGGAACATTGGCAAATCTAAACATTCTTTCACCTGGGGCAAAGACTCCTGAGGCAAAGTTAGGTGCCCCCCCACTCCCACCCGAGAAAGAAGGCCTACAAAATCACCGCATAGGTGAGGTTTGAGCAATTTCAAGCTTCATTTCCAAAGCAGATTAGGAGGGGCGCCACTGGAAAAAGAAGAAGTGAGCCAAGGCTTGCTGCTGTGCGCTCTTTTTCCTTCCCAGCAATGCCCTTCCTAATTTGCTGCAGAGGTGAGGCTTGAAACTATAGAACACTATAGGATTGTAAAAGATCTGGGACACCTTTGGGTGCCCCAAAGAGAGAAGTAATGTCAACAGTGGGAGGGACTTAAAGGGGCAAGGTCAAATGTATTCTTGCACCCATAAATATGCTTAGATTAATAAACAAATGTCGCTGTAAAAATGCCAATTTAGCCTACCTTAAAAGTAGACTGCAGGGTTGGTCCAAAGATTTTTTTCTACACAAGTGAAAGTACAATTTTCTTCCTGCAACTCCCCTCTCGACTATGGGGTCTTTTCCCTGTGTGAAGGAGCGGGAATGCTCTGCAAATGGTGGGTTTGGCCAAATTGCCCTACGTGGGAGGCTCTTAAGGGGGCAATAAATACGAGGAATGCGCTAAGTACAAAATGCAGGGTTCAGGAGTGCGCTACATACAGAGTGCAGGGTTCAGGGGTGCTCTCTGTACAGAGTGCAGAGTTTAGGGGTGTACTACTTACAGAGTGCAGGGTTCTGAGTGCACTATGTACAGAGTACAGGGTTCTGGGGTACACTAAGTACAGAGTTCAGGGTTTGAAGGGTGCAATAAATACAGAGAGCAAGGTTCAGGTGTGCTCTCTGTACAGAGTGCAGGGTTCAGGGGTGCTCTCTATACAGAGTGCAGGGTTCAAGGATGCTCTCTGTACAGAGTGCAGGGTTTAGGGTTGCTCTCTGTACAATGTTCAGGGTTCAGGGGTGCTCTCTGTACAGAGTGCAGGGTTCAAGGGTGCTCTCTGTACAAAGTACAGGGTTTAGGGGTGCACTAAGTACAGACTGCAAGGTTCAGGGGTTTGCTATGTACAGAGTGCAGGGTTCAGGGGTGCGCTACATACAGAACGCAGGGTTCAGGGGTGCACTATGTACAGAGATCCAGGTTTTGGGGGTGCACTACTGTCAGGAAAGGGTCCATCCGCTGGTAAGATATATCGTTTGGCATGCAGTACTGGGGTCCACCAGCAGGTGTCTCCTGGCAGTGTTGAATTGTCAGGAGAATATTTCCCTGCTGGTGTCATTTCATCTTTTGGCCACAGTACTGACGTCCACCAGCGGATGGATCCTGGCAGTATGGAGCAGACAACACTCCCTGCGCTCAGGTGTGACTTGAAGTCAATTATAGTCAGTCCTATAAATACCCGGCAAGCCCTCACATGCTCGCCTTGGTATCTTTCTTCCTTGCTCCCTGACATGTTATCCCGTATCCTGTAAACCTGTATCTCCTGTATCGGAACCTGAACCTGCTCCTGAGTCTGTATCCTATCCCATCCATTATCTCCCTTTCCCAACCTGCCCTTGTTCAGTTGCTTATCTCCTGTGTAGGACCTTGGCTTGGCTAAACGTTTATGTTTCTGGTATATCCCTTGTTCCTGCTGACCTGCTGTGTATGACCCTGGCCTGGCTGACATCTGTGATTCTGGTATTGCCCCTTTGCTGTATATATTGTTGTTTGTAGTGGGTTTGCTGTGTTGGTTTTGCACTGTTTGTATTTGCTGAATTATCATCTATTTTAATAAATATTATTTATTCACTTACATGCGTTTTGGGTTATCTCTGTGCAGTCCACACAGTCTGGTCTACTAGTCTCCTGGCAACTACATACAGAGTGCAGGGTTCTGGGGTGTGCTACAGAGTGCAGGATTTAGGGGTGCGCTATGTAAATAATGCAGGGTTCAGGGGTGCACTATGTACAGAGTGCAGGGTTTTGAGGTGCGCTACATAAAGAATGTAGGGTTCAGGGGTACACTGCATACAGAGAGCAGGGTTCAAGGGTGTGCTACATACAGAGTGCAGGGTTTCGGGTGTGCTACATAAAGAATGCAGGGTTCAGGATTACGCTTCACACCACCTTAAATCAAAAATGACTCTCCCCTTTTCCACCAAAATCCCCTTCTTCTTCTAGTACACAGTTCTCCCACCTCCAAATCCTTATACTTGACAGGACTGACATCTCCCCATCCAGTGTAAATCTTATTCCCCTGCCATCACAACCTACTCCCCCACCTGTACAAATATCACCATTATAATTTTTTTTTATAATCCCCCCTCAAATTTCCTCTCACAGCACAGACCTAAGATACAGCGTGGCTCGATGCAGGCAGGCAATGTTTTTTCTCACAGTTTCCTCCTCGTGATCTGTCATGAGACAGGCTAGAGCCAGGTTCATTGCAGCCATACAGAGCGCACTTCTATGTGCTTGTGTGTGCATACCCCCGGTTTACTTTACTTTTTTGATGGTGGAGTTGGGTGAGCTTCTGCTGACTGGGCTCAGCATGGAGCGGAACATGCTCATTGTCCTCCACAACAGGAGCTGGCAAGGACTTCACCACCAGGATACTGAATCTGAAGAGATCTCAGCCGACCTGGGGGAAGGAGGATGAGGAGGAGAAAGGAGCTGATGTGCCCCTCTCAAAGCAGCGCCCACGGCAGATGTGCCCCCTGCCCCCCCTCCCCAGTTTCAGGCCCTGACAAAGAAACCATGATTGCTCATATACACATGCAGGCTGTGCTTCCAGCCCACAATAGATCTGCTCCTTCCGGCAATGCAAGTCTATAGGGTTGATTTCCTAGGGCAAATAGGCTGTTCACCTTGCAAAAGATTTTTCACCTACCTTAGTGAATGTGGTAAAAATGTACTTTGTAAAGAATAGACAAACACATGCTTGGAAAAATAAAAAACTGTTTTCTTATTTGCACATGATTTAATGATAGAAGTCAACAGAGCTTTACTTTATTTGCAAAGCTAAAGAAGAATTCTGTTGCAAAACGAGCAGCCTATTTGTCTTTAGTAAACCAACCCCTATGAGTCATTTCACTGATTTCAAACAATGCACTCCCAGTGTGGCTTATATTTTATCTCAACAGAAGGGAGGCACATTTGCTACCTCTAGTGGCTAATTGACACATTGCTTTATATAATAAATTATTAAAAATACGGATGTAAAACTGTAAAAGCCACTTCAAGAATTACGTTATGATTAAAACATTAATTATGAATAAAAATATGTGCTCACTGAAAATGCACCATACTTTTTCTGCTATATGACAATATAATGGAGAGATCAAACTTGGTTAAGAAGAATTATATTGGCAAGCGATTTAAATGGGTGTTTAAAGTTGAACTTACAGTGCCTTGAAAAAGTATTCATACCCCTTGAAATTTTCCACATTATGTCATGTTACAACCAAAAACGTAAATATATCTTATTGGGATTTTATGTGATAAACCAACATAAAGTGGCACATAATTGTGAAGTGTAAGGAAAATGATTAATGTTTTTCAAATTTTTTTACAAATAAATATCTGAAAAGTGTGGCGTGCATTTGTATTCAGCCCCTCTGAGTCAATACTTTGTAGAACCATGTTTCGCTGCAATTACAGCTGCAAGTCTTTTTGGGTATGTCTCTACCAGCTTTGCAGATCTAGAGAGTAAAATTTTTGCCCATTCTTTGCTAAATAGCTCAAGCTCTGTCAGATTGGATGGAGAGCATCTGTGAACAGCAACTTTCAAGTCTTGCCACAGATTCTAAATTGGGTTTAGATCTGGACTTTGACTAGGCAATTCTAACACATGAATATGCTTTGATCTAACCCATTCCATTGTAGCTCTGGCTGTATGTTTAGGGTCCTTGTCCTACTAGAAGGTAAACCTCAGCCCCAGTCTTAAGTCTTTTGCAGACTCTCACAGGTTTTCGTCTAACATTGCCCTGTATTTGGCTTCATCCACCTTCCCATCAACTTTGATCAGCTTCCCTGTCCCTACTAAAGAAACAATCCCCACAATATGATGTGGCCACCACCATGTTTCACGGTGGGCATGGTGTGTTCAGGGTGATGTGTAGCATTAGTTGTCCGCCACACATAGCGTTTTGCTTTTAGGCCAAAAATTTTAAATTTGGACTCATCTGACCAGAGCACCTTCTTCCACATGTTTGCTGTGTCCCCCACATAGCTTCTCACAAAATGCAAATGGGACTTCTTATGGCATTCTTTCAACGATGACTTTCTTCTTGCCACTCTTCCATAAAGGCCAGATTTGTGGAGTGCATGACTAATAGGTGTCCTGTGGACAGATTCTCCCACCTGAGCTGTGGATCTCTGCAGCTCCTCCAGAGTTACCAGGAGCCTCTTGGATGCTTCTCTGATTAATGTTCTCCTTGCCCGGCCTGTCAGTTTAGATGGATGGCCATGTCTTGGTAGGTTTGCAGTTGTGCCATTCTCTTTCCATTTTCAGATGATGGATTGTACAGTGCTCTGTGAGATGTTATGTGCCACTTTGTGTCGGTCTATCACATAAAATCAGGGACGTGCAGTCAGGGGAGGCAGGTGAGGCAGGTGAGGCAGAACCTCACCTGCCATGAACATAAAAAATGAAAAAAAAATAAAACATTCAACTTTGAGGGTCATAGCTGGCACACTCTGTTTGCAGCAGACTGAGAGGTTGAGCTCACAGTGCCTCTCCTCACTTCTTGTCTAAGGCACAAAGCTCAATAGACAGCTTGGAGTCTTAGACCAATAGTAAAGCACCATTGGCCCCAGCTGTCCAATAAAAATGCTGCAGTGGAGGCACGCCTCTCACTGCAGTGTCATAGAAGGGGCAAGTGTCTAAAAGACACATGCTCCCTTTCAGCCCAGCCCTCTTAACTACAAGGAAAAAACATGGGTTTATGGGTTTAAGATTTACCCACAATCCTATGTTTTTCTCACACAGTTAAGAGGGCGAATGAGAATCTGGTGATGCTGAAAAGGTACTGTTATAATCAAGCTAATCATATATTATTATGCTATATGTTATAAGATAATATTATTTATCTATTTACTGTGACATTACTGGTTTGAAGTTATAACTTCAAACTTCAGTAATTTGTCCATTAAGCCACCTGCTTGGGTACAGTTTTTGAAAATATAGTAAATTACCTTAAAAACATTATATAAAAAGTATTTGTAAATTGCTTATGGTAATTCACCTCTTGCCACCCAGGCCAATTCTGACACTTCTCCATGTAATAATCATATTTTTTTTGCTAGAAAATCACTTAGAACCCCCAAACATTATATATAGTGTCTGCTAAAACAATATATTAAGGAAAATTGTTATCCATACTTACTGTAATTTTCCTTTCCTGGATCTCCCCATGTCAGCCTACTATGGGTCAGCTCCGCCACCTCTGACCCCTCCAGGACCACCTCTTTCTTAGCCCATAAAGGGCGGCTGTCTGCCCACACCAGTGTTCTTCTTTCGTCCTCGCTCCGGACACTGTTTAAAGTTTATATTTATCTATTTTTTTCCTCCATCCACCATCCATCCTGTTTGGGTTCAGCCTCTCCTGGTTTAGAAGACCCCTCATAAAGGCTGTAAATCTCCTGAGGAGGTGGGTTCCCGTGGTGCTGCAATTGTATGGTACAGTATAAATGACTGTGTATTACTGGCAAAGGTCACTGGCAGTATAAATGACTGTATATACCTTCGTTAGGCAGGTGCTGGCACTCTCTCCTTCCATGTTTTTGTGTGTTCAGGCAGTGGTTTGGCTCGCTGGGACTTGTAGTTCAAGGCCTCCACATGTATTCCTTTCAGGAAGCTCAGAGTTGAGCAGGGGAGGTCAGAGGCATGAAAGTCTGGGAAGTGGCAGTTCTTCTTCTTTTGCAGTTATCAAGACTGCAAAATCTCACAATCTTTCCCGCGGAGTTCCGTTGAAGGCCTCAGAACCAATAGTGGTGACGACCAATGCCAGTCTGGCAGGCTGCAGGGCACACTGCCTGGGACAGCAGGTTCAAGGCCAACAGAACCTTTGTGGGGCAAATGGGATTGGATGCTGTCAGACGCGCTCTCTTAGCGTTCCAACCTATGTTGCGAGGTCGAGCTGTCAAGATTCTTTTGGACAACAATTCTACGGTGGCTTGTGTCTCATCAAGGGGGCACAAGAAGTCGCCCTCTCCTTCAGGTGGCATATCAATCTTCCTATGCGCAGAGAAGAATCTTGGCTCTCTTACAGCATCTTATCTCCCAGGGCCTGGGAATTTTTTAGCAGATCGCTTGAGTCGAGGCTTTGGGGATCACAACAAATGGGGCCTTAACCCCAAGTACCTCTGCAAGATCTGCAGGGTCTGGGGGATGCCTTCGATAGATCTTATGGCATTGGAGGAGAATTTTCAACTGCCTTGCTTCTTCTCCCGGACCTGGCATCCACAGGCGTTGGGTCAGGGTGCTCTGTCCAGGTCTTGGAACTTCCCCTTGGTGTATGTGTTCCCACTGCTTCCATTAGCTCTTAAAATCCTGCTGAAGATTCATCGAGAAAGGGTCACAGCAATGGTAGTCCTATCTTTACTGGCTTAGGGAGCCGTGGTTCCCTCTGGCTTGGAGGATAAAGTTGGGCTCACCAATCCCACCGCCTCCTTGTCAAAATCTCCTTCTGCAGAGAGGGACCTGACACACGAACTGAAGGAGGATGAAGTTAATGACTTGGAAGTGAGAGGGGGGCTTTAACTGGCTTGGGTCTCTCTGGCGGTGTAGTGGAGACATTATTACAGGCTCGTAAGAGGTCCATGAATGTAACCTATCACCTGGATCTGGAATACTACAGAAAGGGGTTGGGACCTTGGATCTCCTTCAGTATCTAACATTTTGGAGTTTCTGCAGAGTGGTCTCTAAGGGTTAGCTTATAATTCCCTGAAGGGTCAAATCCCTGCCTTGTTGGCTATGTCGTGTACAAGATATGCTCTACATCCGTTGGTGATCTGATTTTTAGGGGCAGCCATAGAAATCGGACCTCCATTAAAATCGTTTTTTTCAAAAGAGGACTTAACACTAGTCTTGGGAACATTGCTGGTTCCTCCGTTTGATCAAGCTTTCTCTTGTTCATTATTTCTTTTACCAGTTTTTGTTTTTGTCTTTTACTAGCCGTTGCCTTGGCCAGAAGAGTCTCCTAGTTGTGCGCCTTCTCATCTAAAGAACTATATTGTTTTGTGCTCCCAGACAAGATAGTCCTTAGGCTGATACTGAGCTTTCTACCTAAGGTGGCCACATAATTTCGTATGAACTGGGAGGTCATTCTCCCAGCCTTTTTTGTGGATACAGCTGATGATGAGTGGAGTAGGTTAGACCTGGTCTCTGCAGTTTCAACCTACTTGAAATGGACTAAAAGCTTTTGAAAACAAGATCAGCTGTAGGTTTTTCCAATGGGGCCTAAAAAGGGTATGCCAGCAACATCCAGAGTTGTGTCTTCCTGGTTTGTCAAGACCATAAATATTGCAAATAAAACGCTGGGCCTTCCTCCTCCTTCAGAGATCAAAGCACATTCGACGAGGGGTATGGCAGCATCCTGGGCAGCATACGCGAAGGTCGCCCCTGAGGTAGTTTGCAGAGCAGCAAGCTGGAGCGCGCCAAACACCTTTTATTAGGCATTACAGGCTTAATATGGCTTGTCCACCTGAGGAAACATTTGGCTCTATGGTTATTATAGTGGCTGTTGCCCACTAAAAATTGTAGCATTGCATTGAGGGTTTGGCTTATTTTTTATGTTTTGTCTTTTTCTTCCTTCTTAATATAGCTTGGTACATCCCATAGTAGGCTGACATGGGGGGGTCCAGGAATAAGGAAAATTGTTATCCATACTTACTGTAATTACTTACCGCACTTTTCCTTTCCTGGATCCTCCCCATGTCAGCCGGAGGATTCCCACCCAGTTTATCCGTCGCGAGGTGGGTATTTTTTGAACACTGGTGGGGGCAGACAGCTGCCCTTTATGGGCTAAGAAAGAGGTGGTCCTGGAGGGGTCAGAGGGGGTGGAGCTGACCCATAGTAGGCTGACATGGGGAGGATCCAGGAAAGGAAAATTACAGTAAGTATGGATAACAATTTTCCTTAATATATTGTTTTAGCAGACACTCTAGGGAATGAAATGGTGGTCGTTGCAACTTTTTATGTTACATGGTGTTTGCGCAGCAATTTTTCAAACGTGTTTTTTTGGGAAAAAAACTGTATCATGAATTTTAAAAAAAAACGATTTTTCTGTATAATGTGAAAGATGATGTTACACCTAGTGAATGGATATCTAACATGCCACGCTTTAAAATTGCGCACACTCATGGAATGGCGCCAAACTTCAGTACTTAAAAATCTCCATAGGCAACATTTTAATTTTTTTACAGTTTACATGTTTACAGTTACAGAGGAGGTTTAGTGATAGAATTATTGCTCTCACTCTAACAATTGTGGTGTATGTAACCTATGTATATCTGTCTCTGACACTAGACAGTGCCTCACCAGCCACTGACCTCACCGCACGTCCCTGCATAGAATCCCAATAAAATACATTTACGTTTTTGGTTGTAACATGACAAAATGTGGAAAATGTCAAGGGGTATGAATACTTTTTCAAGGCACTGTATCTATGTTCATTAATATATCATAATATACTGTATATTTTTTAGGTGATGTTTAAGTGCCCAAAGTTGCTATTAGCCTTTTGCAATCACCTGTAAATCAGAGACTGTGAAAGGGTAGTTAGCAAAAGTAGCTAATCAGTTATGCTGCACTGCCCAGGTGCTAAATATGCTGCTAGGAAAAGAACAAAATGATAGAGTTGAGCTCATAAGAGTGCTGCTTGTCCTTTCACTTTCCAGTCACAGACTGGGGGAGGGAACTGTAAATGTTAGTTATTACAGCAAAGAGTCATGTCTTCTGCCCCACCAGACAGGGCAGAGCTGTGTAAATCTTAGAATTGAGTGCACAGAAATAAAAACTCTTTTGCAGGTGAAATAGCTTCCTTATATGTATTTCATCTGTACTTTTTTTCATAAATTCTTTTTTCTTCTCCTCTTGGAATAACATCAGCAAGAATATACACTATGTAACAAAACTGAGTACACCCCTTACATTTTTGTAAATATTTTATTATATCTTTTCATGTGACAAAACTGAAGAAATGACACTTTGCTACAAAGTAAAGTAGTGAGTGTACAAATTGTATAACAGTGTAAATGTGCTGTCCCCTCAAAATAACTCAACACACAGCCATTCATGTCTAAACCGCTGGCAACAAAAGTGAGAACACCCCTAGGTGAAAATGTCCAAATTGGGCCCAATTAGTCATTTTCCCTCCCTGGTGTCATGTGACTCGTTAGTGTTGAAAGGTCTCAGGTGTGAATGGGGAGCAGGTCTGTTAAATTTGGTTTTATCACTCTTACTCTCTCATACTGGTCACTGGAAGTTCAACATGGCACCTCATGGCAAAGAACTGTCTGAGGATCTGAAAAAAAGAATTGTTGCTCTACATAAAGATGGCCTAGACTATAAGAAGATTGCCAAGATCCTGAAACTGAGCTGCAGCACGATGGCTAAGACCATACAGCGGTTTAACAGAACAAGTTCCACTCAGTACAGGCCTCGCCATGGTTGACCAAAGAAGTTGAGTGCATGCGCTCAGCATCATATCTAGAGGTTGTCTTTGGAAAATAGATGTATAAGTGCTGCCAGCATTGCTGCAGAGGTTGAACGTGTGGGGGGGGTCAGCCTGTCAGTGCTCAGACCATACGCCACACACTGCATCAAACTAGTCTGCATGGCTGTCGTCCCAGAAGGAAGCTAAAAGATGATCAAAAGATGATGCACAAGAAAGCCTCCAAACAGTTTGCTGAAGACAAGCAGATTAAGGACACGGATTACTGGAACCATATCCTGTGGTCTGATGAGACAAAAATAAACGTATTTGGTTGAGATGGTGTCAAGTTTGTGTGGCGGCAACCAGGTGAAGAATACAAAGACAAGTGTGTCTTGCCTACTGTCAAACATGGTGGTTGGAATGTCATGGTCTGGGGCTACATGGGTGCTGCCAGCAATGGGGAGGTACAGTTCATTGAGGGAACCATAAATGCCAACATGTATTGTGACATACTGAAGCAGAAACTGATCCCCTCCCATCGAAGACTGGGCCGCAGGGCAGTAATCCAACATGATATCAACCCCAAACACACCTCTTCAAATGGAAGGTGGAGGAGCGCAAGGTCTCTAAAGTCCACCAGCACTGTGATGTCATCATGGAGGAGTGGAAGAGGACTCCTGTGGCAATCTGTGAAGCTCTGGTGAACTCCATGCCCAAGCAGGTTAAGGCAGTGCTGGAAAATAATGGTGGTCACACAAAATATTGTCACTTTGGCCCAATTTGGACATTTTCACTTAGGGGTGTGCTCACTTTTGTTGCCAGCGGTTTAGACATTAATAGCTGTGTGTTGAATTATTTTGAGAGGACAGCAAATTTACATTGTTATACAAGCTGTACACTCACTACTTTACATTGTAGCAAAGTGTCATTTCTTCAGTGTTGTCACAAAAAAAAGCTATAATAAAATATTTACAAAAATGTGAGAGGTGTACTCACTTTTGGGACATACTGTATGTAGCATGGGTATTGTAGATACAAATGATCAGCAAAAAACACATTTAACATCAAAAGCATATGGGTTACAGTAAATGGCAAACAAGAAAAACAAAGTAGCTAGCCTTTTGGTATCTGGAATATTTGTACAGTAAAAGCAATGAAGAATGAATAGCATCCACTGACGTTTTGATTATTTTCTGCTTTCTGTTATTGAAGGGTGAGGGGATGAAAGATGTATGCGGAGGGTCAATGGCATGGAACAATATTCCCAGTGCCTTAGGATGATCTGGGAAGAAAGGGGAGGAGGAGGGGGGGAGGGAGAGGAGGGAGGAGGGGGAAGGGGAGCGAAGGAAAGGTAGGGGGGGGGGCAAGAGGGAACGGGCACAAGGAGAATAGTCAAAGAGTCATAGGATGTCCTCCAATGAGTTTCATAGCATAATAATTATGGAGTAGGGGGTTCCGGGACCCCAGAGGCATCTCCCCAAGAGGACCGAATCTTATCGAACTTTCCTGGGCATTGCCTACTTTCATATGTCAATCTATACAGGGGAAGTACCATGTTCACCGACCTTTTCCACGATGCCAAAGTAGGAGGCTCTGCCTGTTTCCATACCATTAAAATTTCACGCCTAGCATAATATAATGCGAAGGTAAGACACAATTTACTATATCTGTCTCCCTCAAGATCCTCCAAATGGCTAAGCAATAGTATCTGAGGATCGACCGGTACATTTAAATCTGTAACATTGCTCAGTGTGGAGGCCACTGCTGACCAAAAGGGTTTAAGTTTGGGACAGGACCAGACCATGTGCCAAAAGGTGCCTACCTCCTG
The DNA here is from genome assembly GCA_037952925.1 of Lithobates clamitans. Taxonomy (NCBI): domain Eukaryota; kingdom Metazoa; phylum Chordata; class Amphibia; order Anura; family Ranidae; genus Lithobates; species Lithobates clamitans. The sequence continues at coordinate 1,065,709 of JBBGZY010000727.1, forward strand.
CCTGCATCTCTGACAATTGGGGTCCCTTTGATTGTAAATGCGCGCCAGTCTCTGTGGGGTGTAGTATGCCGCTCTGTGTAGGAACTTAAATTGTATGAACCTATCTTTCGCCGCAATCATTGAAGGAATGTAGGAGATTAAACACTCCTTCCATTCCTCTTCGTCTAGGGAAGGAATATCAACCCTCCACTTTTCCCATGTCTTAGTTAGTTTGGTGTCATACTCTACTGTGAGGTATAGATATAATGTATATAAGTGGCTTCCCCATCACACTAGAAATCAGGAGCCGTTCAATGGAGTCTGGTTCCAAAATAAGGGCGGCAGGGAACTGAGCTTCAAAAGCGTGCTTTAGCTGCCAGTATCTAAATTGGAAGGAGGATGGGATAGCAAATGATTGCCTCAGGACCTGGAAAGTCATAAGCCTACCATCCTGAACTATATATTTTAGTGTAAGAATACCCTTTTTTGCCCAGATAGAGGGGTCTGGTATACTGTGAAGGTGAGGGAGCATGGGGTTGCCCTATAGGGGCATATGAGGTGAGATATGATTAGGTTTCCCATCTAGCCTCCTGCCAGACCCTTACGGTGGTTCGCATCGGAGTTGTCATGGACGGACTAGCCCGAAGTCCACGAAACGGAAGGTTGCTCAGGGCTGCAAAAGAACCCAAAATGGCTGCTTCGAGAGTGACCGCAGGATTCTGTGTGGGCTGGGAGAACCACCACTGAATCGTAACAAGAACAGCTGCCCAGTAATAAATTTGGAAGTTCGGTAGTGCCAGTCCCCCCCGATAGTGGGAGATATAGGATCTGCTTGGCCACCCTGGGTGGCCTCCCAGCTCATACAAAGTGTATCAGCAGACACTCCAACCTTCAGAAAAAGGCCCTAGGAATATGTATGGGTGTGTTGCGGAAAAAATATAAATATTTGGGAAGGTAAATCATTTTTAGCAGGTTTACTCTGTCAACCGGGGTCAGTGGCAGGGAACGTCAAGAAGCTCACTTAGCCGTTAGCTGTGTCATAAGTGGTCGCAGATTGTTGTCCATATAATCCTGGACTTTACCACTAATTTTAATCCCTAGGTACTTAAAGTCCTCTACCCATTTAAGATGCGCGTGTGGGACCCTAGGGGTCAACGGATGGAGCGGGAACAGTATCGACTTATCCCAATTAATACGTATCCCCGAATACGCGCCGAATCGGTCGATCAGACCTAGTGCAGTCTGTAAGGAGGACAACACGTCTGCCAAATAGAGCAGAGCGTCGTCCGCGTACAGCGAAATCTTCTCCTCGATTGGGCCCACCTGAAGTCCCCTCACCTCGGGGTCAGCCCTCAGCAGTATAGCCAGGGGCTCCATCGTCAGAGCAAATAAGCCTGGGGAAAGGGGACACCCCTGTCTCTTACCCCGAAATAATTTAAACTTCTCTGATAGACAACCGTTGGTGCGTATTCTGGCTGAAGGACTATGGTATAGCATGCGGAGCCATTTCGCGAGACCCGGGCCAAACCCAAATCGCGAGAGCACCTCCCATAAGTAGCCCCACTCGACGGAATCAAAAGCCTTCTCCGCGTCGAGTGAGACCACCATTCCCCTGGACGTCTCATCCGTATAAAGACGTCAAATATTAATGTCAGTACCTCTCCCGGGCATGAAGCCTGTTTGATCCCTGTGGATCAGGGCAGTGATGACTAGGTTAAGCCTATTGGCCAATACTTTTGTCAGGACTTTTGCATCCACATTCAGGAGGGATATGGGGCGATACGAGGAGCATAAAGTAGGGTCCTTCCCTGGCTTGGGGATCACCACTATGATCGCTTCACTCGTATCCGGGAGTTTCTCAAGGCACGTTGACGCAGAGAAGAGGCCCTGAAGCTTGTCTACTAGTTCTGCAGCGTATTGTTTGTAAAATTCTACAGGGATACCATCGGGTCCCGGTGTTTTCCCCGTCTGCATTGATTTGAGTGCCTGGAGTATTTCTAAGGATGTAATTGGGGCATCAAGCTTGTCAGGATACATTACCGTAAGGGTTGGGATATCAATATTATCTAGGTATGCTACCAGATCCTCCTCCCTATAGTCTGCCCTAGACGTGTAAAGGGATTCGTAGAATTCCGCAAAGCAGCTATTGATCTCTTCCGGTGTGTGGACTATCTGTCCCGAGGGGTCCCTGATGTGGGAAATGCTCATCCCCCCACCTGTTCCCTGGAGAGCCAGGCCAGCAGACGGCCCGCCTGCTCCCCCTGCTCAAAAATCCATTGGGATTGAGCTAACATTTTTTTCTGGGTAAGAGAGGTACGAAGACGAACCACCTCCAACGTCATAAGTTGTAATTGTGAATAGTGTATAGGGTCACGGGTACGAACAAAGAGAACCTCTGCACTACTCGCCTCCCTCTAAGCCTTTACCAACTCTGCCCTGCGCTCCCTGCGGACTCTGGCTATGATGGTCTGGTAGTGTCCCCTCGTCGTGGCCTTGAAGGCATCCCAGACAACTGTGGGTTCAGCCGAGCCCACATTTACCACCCAGAAGTCAAGCAGCTCCGTTCTGAATTGGGAGTCCACAGCAGTGTCTGAAATCCAAAACCTCGAGAGCCTCCATATCTTGTCTACAGGACCCAGTGAAAGGTCCAATGACAACAACAGGGGCGCGTTGTCAGAGATTCCTCTAGGGAGTATTCGTATATCTGTGACCCGTGGGAGGACCGGACTTCCTGCGAAGACTAAGTCTATTCGGGAGAACGTCCTATGAGAGGCCGAGTGGCATGTGTATGGCCTGGTCTGGGGGTGTCTCCACCTCCAGACATCAGTCAGGCCATATGTATCCTCCCACTCAGTCAACCCAGAGTAATGATGTCCCGCAGACGCTAGTCTATCAAGATCCGGGTCAGGGACCAGATTAAAGTCACCCAATATGATATTGTTATCAGATGCAAATTCGGTTATCTTGCTGGTGATCTGGTTGAGCACCAGTATTGAAGCCGGAGGAGGCAAGTATAAACCCACAATGATCCATGTTAGAGAGTATATTTTAGCATAAATGATAACATAACGACCATTAGGGTCCAGGGCCAAATCCAGGAGCCGGAAAGGAAGAGATTTCAGTATCAGGATAGTAACACCCCTGGAGAAACTGGAGTGCGTAGAGTGATAGTGGTAGCCCACCCACAGATTTTTAAGGGCCAGAACCCTACTTTCTATTAAGTGCGCTTCCTGGAACACACATATATGTGGGTTATAAGCTTTAATGAATTGGAACACCAAGGAACGCTTCACCGGGGAGTTCAGTCCCCTAGTGTTCCAGGAAATGATGTTAAGGGAGGACATGGTTACTCAGAATGATAATAATGTTAGGATCAATGTAGGTCACGGCTCCTGAATTGGACCCCCAGACCCATAACGGACACACCTGGAAACATTGCAATGCTGGTGAGTCAATTTTTTTTAAGCAATTATAAAACAAAAACAAAACCAAACTGAAAACAGCCCAACATAAATTAAAATAGCCCCATTAGGGGAACTTTCATCACCCCCCACCCCACCCAAACTGTGGCGGGTTTCAACCTCAAATCGATTCAGCTCGCCGGCAGCAACGGGGGGTCCGTGAAAGAGGTGAGCCTAGCCCCCCGAGACTGCACATGGGGGGGGTAAGCAACAGTTCAAGCTGCCCTTCAAATGTGAGAACTCCGCTAATGGACTATAACAGGCTGTGAGGTATTAAAAGTCAAACAGAGAAGAAGTAAATAATATTGCGACCCCACAGTAAAGTCGATCCATCATTAAGAGGATACCCAGAACAGGAACTTCAGTGCTCCCCAAGGGGGCATACAGGTGTCTAGAAGCATCATATCTCAACAGTCTCCTGACCAAATTCATTGGCAGGGGCATTAACTTAGAATTTCCTGATAGGGGATAGTTAGTTACCCCCCTCAAGTCCGAACACACCATGGGGTTGAACTGGGCACAACCTGTGCAACGAAACTAAGTCATCCATGGAGAAGTTCGTGTAGTGACTCAGACCTGGGCCCAGGTTATTACGGGTAGATAATGAAGAGGACATTCGGCACATAGCGGTTAGTCGGTCAGCGGATCTGTGGCAGAGAATCCAGCCAGGCAGAGGCCTCTCTCGGTGTCGTCTCGCCATCCTGGACCCTCAAACGAGCAGGGAAGAGTACACTGTAGCGAATGCTGCGTGATCTCAATGCCGCTTTAACCTGGTCAAACGATTTCATGAGTTTTTGGGTCTCCACCGAATAGTCAGGGAAAATGATCATTTTAGTGTTCTGAAATCTTAGGTTCCCAACATTTCTGGAGGCGCGAAGAACTTCATCCCTGTCTCTAAAGTTGAGGAGACTGAGTATGAAGGTGCGAGGAGGGGATCCAGGAGGCCCTGGCTTAGGCGGTATATGGTGTGCCCTCTCAACTGTGTAGTAGGGTGACCATCGGGCCTCCGGTAGGAGGTCACGCAACAAGCCTTCTATGAAGGAAGTAGGGTTGTTCCCCTCCGCCCCCTCCGGTAAACCGATAATACGAAGATTATTGCGCCGGTTTCTGTTCTCCGAGTCTTCGGCTCTGTATTCTAGGGCCTTTACTTTGGTTTGAAGCGTACGGAGTGTTACTCCATGTTCCGCCGTGGTGTCTTCAGTGGTACTCAGTCTTTGTTCCGTCTCAGTAACTCGCGACCTGAGTTTGTCTATATCTTGGCGGATTAGACCCATATCCAGCCTCAATTTTTGTTGTTAACGTGGATTGGCAAGTTGCGATGGCTGCCATGACGTCCGCCAGCCAGGGGGGACGTGAGTCGTCCGACTCCATGATGCTTGTCTGTGAGGCTCTATGGGCACTGCGTATGGTGTGAGCCTCCAGAGTAGGACAGGTGGGCGTTTGAGGGAAGTCCGATTGTGGCGGAAAGGCCGACCTTTTGCCCCATTTGCTGTATTTTGCACTGGAAGACCTGCGCCTCATTCAGAATGCCGAAGCCCTGATCTGGGCAATAATCAGTGGCTGGCTGTGGGAGCCTGTCAGAGGGTTCAGGGGTATTCAGGCAATATGTGCAGAGCTGTACGTGGCCCCCAGAAAGTCTTCCCCCTCACCTGCAAGTTGAGTAGTACCGGGGCTATCCTCCTCAGACTTCCACAGGCCCACAGGAACATTCAGCTCATCCACAGCATGTCTCACCCAGGGTGTCAGGGGTGGAGATGGTCTAGGGCCTGTTTCACTATCCAGGTAGAGGCCTCCAGCCATCTTAGGGTCCCCTCCTCCAGGGCCCTGGAAACAGTCACTCTCCCAGCCGATCCGGCGGCCCCGGGTCCCCAGGAAAGGCCGCGGTTGCGGCCTAGCTGCTCGTGGGGGGTAAGGAGGAGATCAGAGCCGAGTCAGTGTTTGTGGCCAGGCCCGAGCCCACTTTTTAGCCTTCACCCGCGGTCCGCAGTGGGCTGTGATGGTCTTCGGACGCGCCAGGGATTCTCCGACTCACGGTGCGGCCCACCAGGAAAGTCCGCGGCTGCGGCCTAGTACCTTGAGGTAGGTCGGGAACGTCCGACGGGCCCCGATCACGGCCCTGGAGTGAAAACTTTCCTCCCCCTTCAAGAGCCAGGAGGTCTGTGGACCCCTCACAGACAGCAGGGATGTGTCAGCAGAGAATTAGAAGCTGATGGATCCGGATTTTTGATAGCGATGTGCGGAGCTCTCTAAAAAGTAGCCGCTCACATCGCCATCTTGGCCACGCCCCCAAAAGATAGCTTTTTCTTCCGCTCTGTTTAAAGTATCTGCCTGTGGTCTGTATGTGTACAGGTAACTACAGATACATTACACAGAACTGTAGTTCTGAATGTTCTATTACTATTATGAATAGGCAGTGCTGATTCAAAATAGTGACTTGTTAGCAGGTTGCCTACAGTGTTAATGCTAGCTAGACTAGTGTGGCTGCCCAGCAGTTAGATTGTACTGCTCACATTTTGTGGGCTTTTGGGGTACAGTCTCCTGTCCTGTGATATATAAAAGGCAAAGGTTTGGATCTCGGGGGCATCAGGTCAGCAAACAAAAGGATGTGATTGTACAGGACACGCTGAGAATTGCAGTTCTACTATGTAGCATCGGCTTCGAAAATCACTCAAGTTTTGAACTTCTCCTACTGAATCATGCCAGCTATGAACTTCACCCACAAGGACTTAACCTATACAAGTACTCTGGGGCAGCTACTCTTAGCATTAGATAGGGAAAGAACATTCTGCCATGTGGAGTTTATAATGCCTCACTTTTAATAAAAGTTGTTAACGGCAACAAGCCTGGTCTGAAGTAATTCAAGGGGTGCACATGGGGTCCTGGCGTACACCCAAGGGTCTGAGTCTGCAACAGCCTGTAACAGCTCACAAAAGGTTTTGGCAACATCTCAGCAACAAAAGGTTAACTGCAACCAGCCACTAGCATGGTACCTGGTAAGGTGACAGGTTCTCTGGTAGCAAGGGGGCCCGGTATTATGGCACCGTTCTTAGCTGTCTGTTTCTGTCGGCCCTTGTAAGTGGATTAGTATTATGGACATTTACAACCTGATCACTGGGTATGGAGAAGCAAGGGTTAAATGTGTATGCATGAGGTCCTCGCTATGTGCTTGTAAGGACCCCGTTCTGCTACTGGGAGTGAGGTAGCAGAGTACGCTGACTGATGGAGAGGGCATAGGTTCCTACATGTCCCTCCTAATACATGACATATACCTGTACAAGTGTGTAGCATATGGGGCCACAAGTGGCTCATCTTTGAGTTGGAGGACTGCCTTAATGTTTGACTTTCACATGACCAAAGGTCCTGGCAATGATGAGTGCGCCCTTGGGCAAGGTGTAAGCCTGGTGTTGCAACATAAGATACTTCTGGTCACCTGGCTGTCAGGGCTGGGCTCAGCCCTTCCTTCTCTGAGCTGGCCGCTCAGCTGTCGGCTAATTGCCAGCTCCCATCTCTCCACAGTTACCCAGCTGTTGATGATATCCTGCTCGGCTGACTATCCGTTCTGGTTACTGAACTTTGGCTATGTTTCAACTACGTTTGTTCTTTTTTACTTTTATTAATAAACAAGTGTGATTTAACTGTACTTCTGTCTCGGCCTGATTTCATGGTTTCTGACACTGGCATAGCCTAGAAGAACTCACCCCAGGGTAGGCCTTCAGTGGGACCCACACTTGGCACCCAACAAGTTAATTGGGAACAAGTAGAGGAGATGTCATCCATTAGCTAGCTGTGTACGTGTGTATGTGTATAGCTGCTGACCGACACACAGCACTTCAGGTTGTGTGATTTTTTTTTGTTAATGCCTCTAGAGTGAGCCCTGCTACTAAAGAAAAGAGCTGTTAATCACAAATCCATCTACATACTAATGGCGCTATAAGATGTGGAGCCTGTCCGATCATGCTATTTAGAAATGAAGGGACACATTTGAACAGAATTAAGTGCTTTTATGCACCTAGACCCTTGGGGATTCAAAAAAATTAACGGAATTTCCGACAACACGCTCCGATCGGACGTTTTACATCGGGGCATAAATCTGTTTCTTGTAAGAGGTTTTGTCAAAGCATCTGATACACTCGAGTTTATCATGAATTAGAAATCTTTGCATTTCATTTCACAAATCTGGCTCTCGTTTTATTGCTACATGAGCAATATAGGACAGACATTTGGCTGGGATGCCTTTATTGCTTTTGGTGGATTTCCTGATTGAAGCCTCTTGTGGCCTGGTTTCTTCTTTTACAGTATTTACATTGTCTGTGTTAATTTATATTTCTGTGTCACTTTGTTGCTTATCTTCATGTGACACTGATGTAGAATTTCCCTCAGTATGAAGTGTTTTGTGTTTACATTTTTTTTCAAAATTTCATGAAATTTTGATCACGCTGAAGTTTCATTGAAAATTACACTTCTATTTATGGTCAAATTGTTTGTGTCTTGGTATAGAATTCTGTATCCCTTTTGACATTCACTGAATCCCACAAGTACACCTTCCTTTCTTCCTTTGGGCAAGCATCCCATTTTGAAAGTTTTTTTTTGGGATGTGCACATAGGCTTTGCTTCCAAAAAATGTTTTTACAATTTTCGGTCTTTTTTCGTTTGTATCTGAAAAACAAAAAAGCCCAGTGTGATACCAAATACCACCAAACGAAAGCTATATTTGTGTGAAAAAAATTATATAACATTTGTTTGGATACAGTGTTGCATGACCGTGCAATTAGCAGTTAAAGTAGCACAGTGCTGAATAGCAAAAAATGTTCGGGTAATGAAGGGGGTAAAATCTTCCAGAGCTCAAGTGGTAATGCAACAACTAATTGGTTGGATCAAAGTTATCTCCTAGCTAGAGCACTTAATTCATTTACCATTGAATTACTATAATTAATTTAAAACTATTGTTTTTACATTCAGAAGTTGGTACTATAGACATAAAATGGGCATTGGAATGAGCGCTGCTTGTGACCCAACCTACACATGCCTATGGCTGGGATGGATAGAGCAAGCCAGAGTGTATAGTATGCTTGAGATTATGGAAGATCTACTCTTGTGGATCTGCTATATGGATAACCTTCTGTCACGTACCTGGTTGGAGGCCGAAATGCCCTTGTGGCTTAGTGCAGTAAACCCCTGAAGTTGGGTACAGAGGGTGTAGTGCCCAGAGAAGCACAGGTTGCCAGATAGATTCCAGAGAGAAGAGCTGGTGGGCACCAAAAGGACACCGAGTAATAAAGGAAACACAGCTGGGCTAAAGTCTATAGGAATCCTCGATAATACTTGGCAAGGTGTGCACAAGGAACAGCAGTGGAAGCCAGGCCAGGGGTCAAACACAGTAGATCTGGCAAGAGGAAGAGGCAGGTTGCAGAAATAGGGACAAGCCAAAGGTCTGGTATCAGGAAGCAGGCAGGAACAGGTACTGTAGCAAAGTCGGTGATACAACCTGGTATCAGGTACTGGAAAGGACAAGTCGGTAAATCAAGCCAGGGGGCCAAACCAGGAGAGCAGATCAGACAGGTCAGGAACAAGCCGGGTCACAACAGGAATCCAAATAGTAATTGCACAGAGGCTCAGTAACACAGGAAGACTGACAAACCAACTGCAGACACTAGCAGACTTCCTTATATAGGCCCATGTGACCTGCTGGTAGAGATACTGGGTCCTGAAGTCCTTCTCCTGCCAGAGATGCTGGTTCCTAGAGCCCTTCTCCTGCTGTTGGTTCCTTGACAACTGGCACTATTGCCAGTTCTCCTATGGCCATTTCCCTGACACCTGCTGGTGGTATGGAGAATCTCAACTTTGGTGACTTTTATAATTTGAACAGTAATGAATGTAAAATTTTACTCACCTATCAATAAGTAGTGAGGAAATTGATTTCTTATGCCGTGTACACACGAGCAGACATTTCGACCGGACTGGTCCGACGGACCGAGTCCGGCGGACAATCCGATCATGTGTGGGCTTTATCAGACCTTCAGCTGACTTTTTCAGTGGAAAATCTGACGGACTTTAGATTTGGAACATGCTTCAAATCTTTACATCGTAACTCCACCGGACCCAGAAATCCACTCGTCTGTATGCTAGTCTGTCAAAAACCGTCGCTAGGGCAGTTATTGGCTTGTGGCTATCAACTTCCTTATTTTAGTCCGGTGTACGTCATCACGTACGAATCCATCGGACTTTGGTGTGATCTTGTGTAGGCAAGTCCGTTCGTTAAAAAATCAGTCGGAAGTCCGTCGAAAGTCCGCCGGAAAGTCAGTCGGACCAGTCCGGTCGAAAAGTCCGCCCGTGTGTACGCTGCTTTAGAATCCTAATGCCTCGTACACACGATAGGACTTTCCAACAACAAAACCGTGGATTTTTGTTCGAAGGGTGTTGGCTCCAACTTGTCTTGCATACACACGGTCACACAAATGTTGGCCAACAATTACGAACGTAGTGACGTACAAGACGTACGTGATATCTCCATTACAAACAGTAGTTTTACAAGACGGAGCGCTTCCGGCTCGTCCTTAATTCCGAGCATGCATGAACTTTTGAGCAACGGACTTGTGTACACACGATCGGAAAGTCCGACAACAAACATCTGTAGGCGGAAAATTTGAGAACCTGCTAGCCAACATTTGTTGGTGGAAAGTTCGTCAACAAAAGTGTAATGGAGCATACACACAGTCAGACTTACCACCAACAAGCTCACATCCAACATTTCCAGTCGGAAAATCCGATCGTGTGTATGTGGCATTAGAGTTCCCAAAATAGGAACTGATCAGAGATTCTATGGGGTTGATTTACTAAAGGCTGACTTGTGAAAGGAGTTTTTACTGAACGTGATAAAAATTTCACTTTGCAAAGAACACCCACTCATTTGCAGAGAATTTTTTTTTTCTTTTACATGATTTGATGTTGGAAGTCTGCAAAGCTTCACTTCATTTACCAAGAGAAAATGCCCTTGCAAAGTGAACAGCCTATATGCTTTTAGTAAAGCAACGCCTACATTCCGTGAACAAGACAGGGGATCGGTCCGGTTATACTTGCGGTTTATACTGCACTTCCTACTGTCTAAATTTTGGCGCATTTTGATGCTGGACAGAAGGTTAAGAGTTAATGGGCTCCTGTCCATTGGAAAATAAGCAACCAATGTTAATTACATTTTTGTCTACTGTAAATTATCTCCTAAAAATACAAGTCTGTAACCTAACAAATGGAGTGTGCTATAGGGGTGTATTGTATCAACTGTACATGAAAAAGAATATGTATTGGAAAAACCAGAGGGAAATGTGAGTCCAAAAAAGAAAAAAAACATCTTTGCAGTATTTTAGGGAAAAAAAAATAGCGCATCATTTCAAACAATTTTATGTATTCTCAGTGGAAGGACTAAAATTCAGTTGGATCTATAATTTTCAATTGCCAATCTTATGAAGATAAAAATAAAATCCTCATGGGAAAAGAAGCACGCTGAATTTATACTTTAAACCCTCTGGCCCCACAGGACCTCAACAAAAAAATCAAAATTACAAGATTTCTAACAACTTAGATATATTAAGGAACATCAGATAGAAATCTGAACTTTAGCAAGTCCAGTATATAAAAGTTCTCATCATTTCAATAATATTTGTTTAATACAGGCACTAATATAGCACTGTCAATTTATGCAGCACTTTGCATATACAGTATATATTGTACATTCACATCTGTCCCTGCCCTCAAGGAGCTTACAATCTAAGGTACTTAACCCCCCTCCTGCCCAGACCAATTTTCAGCTTTCAGCTCTCTCATTTTTTGAATGACAATTGCACGGTCATGTAACATTGTGTCCAAATGAAATTTGTATCATTTTTTCCCCACAAATAGAGCTTTCCTTTGGTGGTATTTGATCACCTCTGGGTTTGAAAAATTGAAAAAGGACCGAAAATTTTGAAAACAAAAACAAAACGGTTTTATATTTTGTTATAAAACTTTGCAAACCGAGAATTTTTCTCCTTCATTGATGTACGCTGATGAGACTGCACTGATGGGCATTAATATGCGGCACTGATGGGCACTGATAAGGTGGCACTGATAGACGGCATTGGTGGGCACGGATGAGGCAGCACTGGTGGGCACTGAGAGGTGGCACTGGTGGGCACTGAGAGGTGGCACTGATGGGCACTGATGGGTGGCACTGAAGGGCATTGATAGGTGGTACTGAAGGACATTGATAGGTGGCATTGAAGGGCACTGATGGATGGCACTGATGGGTGGCACTGATGGGCACTGATGAGTGACAGTAATGGGCACTGGTAGGTGACACTGATAGGCAGCACTGCTAGATGGCACTGATGAGGCACTGATTGGCATCACTGGTGGGCATTGATAGGTGGTACTAATATTAACTGGTGGGCACCGATTGATGGCAATGGAAGGCGTTACTGGTTGGCACAGATGAGGCGGCTATGCCTCTTCCTCTCCGGGACCAATGTCCCTTCAACAGAAGCCGATGATTGTTTTTTTTTTCTCCTCACACTGAGGAGAAAAAAAAACATTACCGAGCTTCTGTTTACATCACGTGATCAGCTGTCATTGCTGACAGTTGATCACATAGTAAGGGGCTGGGATCAGCCCCTTACTCCGATCTGTGATCACCCGATTCTCATTGACTCAGTGATCACAGAGCATGCCGCGCGCGACCTGCAGGGAGTGAGGAAAGGGGAGGACATCTATTGACGGACTCCCGGCAATGTAGGTCCGCGCTGTAGCCATCATTTGGCTATAGTGTGGATGGGAAGAGGTTAAGTCACATTCATACAGACACATACTAGGGCAAATTTTGACAGGAGTCAATTAACCTACCCATGTCTTTGCAGTGTGGGAGGAAACCAGAGCACCCAGAAGAAACCCACACAGGCACAGGGAGAACATGCAAACTCCATGCAGATAGTGCCATGGTTGGGATTCAAACTGACTACCCTAGTTCTGCTAGGTGGACTTACTAACCACTTAGCCACTATGCTGTCCACAATATTATGAGTAATGTGTCTGCCACTTTAAATGCCACAAGGCAATAGGGTGTATACCAAGTTCCTATTACAGTTATAATGTACTACATATGGACAATTTAAAATATGTCTGTACGAATTCCTCAGAGAGGCTGAGTTGCATTGCTGTCATCTAGACACATCCTGTCCCTGTATATGCGTGGATGAATGTCTGTTCCCACAGGTCTGACATGCGGCTTTCTCACTCCAAAACTTTTGGACTTGATTAGCTCCATAGTACAATACGAAAGGAAAAAGGTTGAACTGTTGTTCATGGACTTTATAGGCACGAACCAGACAAAGAAAAATAAAACACAAAACTTTATTGATGCACAATGAGAGGTTAAAACCATGCGTATTAAAAAAATAGTAGCATTCTACACCCTAAATCATTCAGGGTAGTGGTCCCATTAGAGAGCTCTACCACCCCTTCACAAAGGGCTTAACATGTTTTGCGTAGTCAGCTTCTTCAGGAGCAGAAGGTGCTAGTATAGGAATGCTAAAAATGGCATTAGCTGAAACAATGTCCCAGGTAAGATGAGCCACACAGGGAAAGATAAGCAGAAGGCCAAGATCCATATAGTATTAAACATCAAATAAATGTATAGTGTAGCCTAAATGTAGGTAAGGGAAGAAGTCTTCACTATAGGTCTTAAATGTCACGGGTAATTATTCAACAGATAAAGAAAAAAAAGGGAAATGGCTACAGTATATAAAAGCCATAGGTAGAGCTCAATTGCAGGGATCTCAATAGATTGTCCTCCCTGTGTGGGGTCCCCCACATGTACAGGGATCCCTCTACCATGTACACTATTAGTGCTGAGCCCGTGGTTTGAGTCGAATATAAGTTCGACTCGAACATCGGGTGTTAGTTTGTTCTAAAACGAACCGAACATATGGGGCGTTTGCGGAAAATTTGAGCACCGTAGAATGCCCCATAATGCACTGCAAGATCGTAGTGCATTGCTGCATAATGATTGGCCAAAGCATGCACCTGACCTGCCTGCTTTGGCCAATCACAGCTCAATCTGCTGAGAGAGCCATAATTGGCTAAAGGCAGGGTGCCATTGGCCAATCATGGCTCAAGGGTACTAAGTCCACGCCCCACACTATATAAGGCTGCTTACAGAGCGGCCGTGTGTAGTGTTGTTGGCGTGGACAGAGAGATAGATGAGTTAGATTAAGCAGGCAGGTTATTCAGTTAGTGGCAGCGTATTTGATATATACAGTATCTCACAAAAGTGAGTACACCCCTCACATCTTTGTAAATATTTTATTATCTCTTTTCATGTGAAAACACTGAAGAAATTACACTTTGCTACAATGTAAAGTAGTGTGTGTACAGCTTGTATAACAGATAACAGTGTAAATTTTCTATCCCCTAAAAATACCTCAACACACATCCATTAATGTTTAAACTGCTGGCAACAAAAGTGAGTACACCCCTAAGAGAAAATGTTTAAATTGGGCCAAAGTGTCAATATTTTGTGTGACCACCACTATTTTCCAGCACTGCCTTAACCCTCATGGGCATGGAGTTCACCAGAGCTTCACAGGTTGCCACTGGAGTCCTCTTCCACTCCTCCATGATGACATCACGGAGCTTGTGGATGTTAGAGACCTTGCGCTCCTCCACCTTCCATTTGAGGATGCTCCACAGATGCTCAATAGGGTTTAGGTCTGGAGACATGCTTGGCCAGTCCATCCCCTTTACCCTCAGCTTTTTTAGCAAGACAGTGGTCATCTTGGAGGTAAGTCTGGGGTTGTTAACATGTTGGAATACTACACTGCGGCCCAGTCTCTGAAGGGAGGGGATCATGCTCTGCTTCAGTAGGTCATAGTGCATGTTGGCATTCAGGGTTCCCTCAATGAACTGTAGCTCCCCAATGCTGGCAGCACTCATGCAGCCCCAGACCATGACACTCCCCCCACCATGCTTGACTGTAGGCAAGACACACTTGTCTTTGTGCTCCTCACCTGGTTGTCGCCACACACGCTTGACACCATCTGAACCAAATAAGTTTATCTTGGTCTCATCAGACGACAGGACATGGTTACAGTAATCCATGTCCTTGGTCTGCTTTTCTTCAGCAAGCCGTTTGCGGGCTTTCTTGTGCATTATCTTTAGAAGAGGCTTCCTTCCGGGAAGACAGCCATGCAGACCAATTTGATGAAGTGTGTGGCGTATGGTCTGAGCACTGACAGGCTGACCCCCCACCCCTTCAACCTCTGCAGCAATTCTGGCAGCACTTATACGTCTATTTCCCAAAGACAACCTCTGGATATGACGCTGAGCATGTGCACTCAACTTCTTTGGTCGACCATGGCAAGGCCTGTTTTGAGTGGAACCTGTCCCGTTAAACTGCTTATATGGTCTTGGGCACTGTGCTGCAGCTCAGTGTCTAAGCCTTGGAAATCCTCTTATAGCCTAGGCCATCTTTATGTGAGCAACAATTCTTTTTTTTAGATCCTCAGAGAGTACTTTGCCATGAGGTGCCATGTTGAACTTCCAGTGACCAGTATGAGAGAGTGAGAGCGATTAACACCAAATTTAACACACCCGCTCCCCATTCACACCTGAGACCTTGCAACACTAATGAGTCATGACACTGGGGAAGGAAAATGGCTAATTGGGCACAATTTGGACATATCTTTATGGGATGTAAACAAGAATGCTGAAACTTTAAATGGTTTATTTTTTGCTACTGTGTGAGACAAGTTAAGATATGGATGTTACATTATGTACCCTGCGATTTATTATGTTAGTGTCCAAATGAATTAGCAAGAGAGATTGGCATGTAGATTGTTCATGTATTTAATGTGTGCAAGAATGCCCTGTACAGGACTTACTGCATGTTACTTCATATTGTAAGTGCCGCTGTCTATACTCTAATAGATACATTTTCTTCCTACACTTTAAGGTCTATTATACAGCAGGTAGAGATATTGTTTTGAATATTTTGTGAACATTGTTTAATTTTTTTTTTTAATTTGGTATGAATTAAAACCTTACTTAAAGTGTTTCTAATATTTTGGGAGCTATTCAATTGTGGAACTTACTTTTATATTCTATCTTCCTATTGTTATTTAAGCAGATTATAATAAAGTTGGAATTGTATGTAGCCATAGCAGGCAGGTGCTTCTACCTCACCATGTCTCACTGCTAAGACTTCTGTAAATGTGTAACCATTAGAATGCTTCCCAAATTCTCTGGCAGTTTTGAAACTACAGACATTTTAATGCAATGTAAAGGTTCACTTTTCCTCGTCAAGATGGTTCTTTGCCTCCCCCCCTTTTCCTCCTTCCCCAATCATGGTTCAGTATTACTTAGCAGGTGATTTGTCAATAGTAATATGCAGGGGGTAAGGAAGGAAATGTATAGCTTTACCAGGAAAATTGGTTTTGCATATTTGAGACTGATAGCTTTGTATTTTTGGTCTTTTTGGATGCTTGTGAAACTGTTTAATTAAGATCATGAGTTAAGGTACCTATTGATGACTGTTTCTAAAGAAAAAATTTGCGCTAGGTGTACAAACAGTAACTTAGTGAATATCACCCGTGAAGGAAAATCCTGCAGCTATGCACTATAACTTGATAAGGGCACTACTAAATAGATATAACAAAAAGCACAGCGCTGGATATAAATGCAAAAATACAACAAAAATTGATATTACTATTAAAGCACCAACAACTTTCATATGTGGTAAAATAAAAAAATAAAAATAAACAATAACATGAATGCTTTACTATAGTGATATATATGCGTAAACAATAACATGGATGCTTTACTATAGTGATATATATGCGTGGGAAACTGGGAATAGTCACGCATATATATCACTATAGTAAAGCATCCATGTTATTGTTTACGCATATATATCACTATAGTGAAGCATTCATGTTATTGTTTATTTTTATTTTTTTCTTTTACCACATATGAAAGTTGTTGGTGCTTTAATAGTAATATCAATTTTTGTTGTATTTTTGCATTTATATCCAGCGCTGTGCTTTTTGTTATATCTACCTATTGATGACTGCATGCTATTTATGAAGCCGTTACATTAAATTAAAGAAACACATTGTTACTTTAAAGTGGAATTCCAGGCTAAATAAGCCTAAATGACTCCCACCCCACTACTAACTCCTATACTAATCACCCTGTAGAAGGAAGATGCTTATACTTACCTATTCTTGGGGAGCTCCGGTCCAGTCATGTGATCGGCTCCCAGCAGTGTCTTCAGGGGAGAGAAGGGACAGCCAACAACGGATGCTTCATAGTAAGCTTATGGGTGACATCCCCGTCCAAGCTTTCTATCTGTTGTAGGTGCCCTCTCCTCTCCCCCGAAGCCGACCACTGAGAAAATCATAGGACCAGACCGGAGCATCCTGAGAATATGTAAGTATAAGCATCTTCTTTTATGGGGTAGTTAGAACAGGAGTTAGAAGGGGGTGGGAGCAGTTTTATGCTTAGTTAATTAGAACCTGGAATTCCACTTTAAGTAATTTTTCCTGTTACTGTATATTTTACATTCAAATCTCCCATTTCATTAAACAGGAAATTATTTTGCATTGTTTATATTTGAAATGATTTAGAAACGCAGGGGGTTAACATTTTAAGACAGAGTTATTCATCTGCCTATTGGTTGGGGGTTCCATTAATATATACCAGCATGTGCACTTATTATTGTTCAACATAAACAGTTGTGTTAGGGTTTTTATTTCTGCTTGTTATTCCATATCCTCTCCATATAATTGAAATAACATCTAATTGTATATTTTATACTAATTAAGGTCAGGATAGCTTTAAGAATTCATATTAGCCAATCTTTTGATTTATTTAATCTTTCTCTTATATTTTTTGGTACTAGATATAGCACACCATCTTTTTTGCTGCATTTGATTATATCATATCTTTTATTATTATCCTTGTCATTAACATACTATTGTTTCTTTTTTACCATAATTATATTTGACAGCATGCTATTACATAATTGCTTTTGAAATTAATTGCCAATTTAGTGGGTCTTTCTTGGGAAACCTATTTAAAGGGTATGGGAGATCACACAATTGTCTGCTTTTAGGAAGCATGCAGTGTAAAGCAATATAACACCTGTCATATGTTGAAGTGAATGAAACATTCTGTATTTGAATTGTCATCATACAGCAAACATTGATTCTGAATACCTGTAGTGGTGGGGTTTTAACAAACCTTTAAAGAGAACCTAGCCAGGATAATATAAATGTGGAGGATGCCATAGCTGATTATTTTTGAAGGTATTGTGTATGTTCCAAGACAGTCATCCTTATCATAGTCCCAACACTTGATATAAACACACTTATTCCAATCATAGACTCACCAAGTACTGAAGGGAGGATAAATAATATATCTCTGGAGCAAAAAGCCATTCAAAAACAAGTTAGCAACGACACCATATACAGTATCTCACAAAAATGAGTACACCCCTCACATTTTTGTAAATATTTTAATAAAACTTTTCATGTGACAACACTGGAAAAATCACACTTTGCTACAATGTGAAGTAGTAAGTGTACAGCTTATATAACAGTGTAAATTTGCTGCCCCCTCAAAATAACTCAACACATAGCCATTATTGTCTAAATCGCTGGCAACAAAAGTGAGTACACCCCAATTCAGCTAGAAGGCCATTCTGGCCACAGGAGTGTACAGCCAGTACTCTGTAGATATGTCTCATCAATCATTTGTTTTTCACAATGAAAAGTCATTTTGTAATGAAAAAGTTGCTCAGCTATTATTTTCTCCATAATGGAGTTTTTTGCCTCTTTGGCCAGGACTACCTCCACCTAAGCGTGTGGAGGTTCCAGGTTAAAGGTGATAGCAGGTATGGTTAGTGATCAAAATATTGATCAAAAGAGGGGAGACTGTAATGGAAATTTTTACGTTCTGTATATAATTGTATTCTATTTTGTATGTATTGCACACTGCCCTCACTGTGCACACAGCACTAATAATGTTTTCAGTACATGTTTACATTCTTTCGAGTCCTGACCAAGCATGTCTCCAGACCTAAACCCTATTGAGCATCTGTGGGGCATCCTCAGATGGAAGGTGGAGTGCAAGGTCTCTAACATCCACCAGTGATGTCATCATGGAGGAGTGGCAGAGGACTCCAGTGGCAACCTGTAAAGCTCTGGTGAACTTCATGCACAAGAGGGTTAAGGCAGTGCTGGAAAATAATGAAAATAATGGTGGCCACACAAAATATTGACACTTTGGGCCCAATTTGGACATTTTTACTGACTCGGTTAAATTGATGATAGGCAACTCCTATCCTCATATTGATTAGTGGTTCCAAATTAATAATAACTACTGCAGTAGGGAACAGACACAAAATATACGCTCAGCATCTTTCCAAATAACTGTTCTGCTTTATTATGATGCAATTGAAGATATACGGACATGGAAATGGGGCAATTATATCCCCGGGATTTTAACGGTGCTCGAGATAATAAAAAGTAACTTGAACTACAAAGAATACATGTGTATATATGCAACTCAACACATTATATAAAAACAATTTTTATTTGGAAAAATACACATAATCACATATAATTAAAAAAGGAGATCCACTTTTTGAAACGGCACATAAGGCCCTTCATTTGATAGATACCAATTTGCGACTCAACATGTTTCGCTCAACTTCTTGAGCTTCATCAGGAGTTTATGGTACATAAAAGGTCTCAACTGTGGATGACAGAAAGGATATAGATATAAAACAACTGGGTTTAAATATAAACCATGCTGCTAGTGCATGGGTGAAAGACGTTAGTTGCATATGGTTATTACAAAAATTACAAAAATTACAAGGAATTACATCAATATTGTTGATAGATATTAATAAGAAATATTGCACTATGACAGTCAAATCTAAATGTATGGACATAATGTTAAAAAGGCATAGATGGGTTCACAAAAATGTAAATACAACTATCTTACCAAGCCTGTTTCAAAGACAAAGCACTGTGCATTGATTGCGAATATAGGAACGCAGGATATCACGTTTCCACTATTGAACCGGTCTTCCAATACCAGTACCTCCCACATATAATGGTCACAGAGGGACTAGTGTAAGAAGTTGTGGTAAAACACTGCAAAATAAATATAGGGGGTCTGTAAACAAATTAAATTAAAGGCCAGATAGAGCAAGTTTGATACCTGAAATATTCTGAGGGGTTCAAGAGGAATGAAAAAATAACTTGAATTGAATCAACAGTAAGTATTTGTAAGAGGCCTTACCAAGGCCTGTCAGGATATAGAGTCATTTGTTTGCAGGTCTCAAATAAGGTGACAGCTGCTTACAGACTGGATCAATGAAGTTATCAGAACCCAGCAATGCACATATGCTGCAGAGAAAGAATGACAGGTATCAATAAACGGCCTTTTTCACCATACAGGGTGCAAAGGTTTTAAACAGGTAGGCAGTCAAGGTTACCTGAGTGTGATGAGATGAGTGGGCCAGCGGGGACGGGGAGGGAAAGCGCCACCTCCCCTTACACCAAGAAGCCTCTGACAGAGCGGTGGCGGCTGCGAGGCCGCTACATATAGTCCCATCCATCGCGGCGGCGTCTGACGTCCCTGCCGCGATGCGGACACAAGGTGGCAGTGAGGCATTTCCCCATAGTGATGCAGCGTCACGGCGAGGGGCGGGTGGGAGGTAACGTCAGGTTGAACCGGCCAATGCGGCCGGTGCTGAGATTGATACGTCAATGGCGCTGAATGGATCACCGCGCATGCGCCGACCAACGGTGGCGCACAGGGTAGATTCTCCCTCTATGGTGGGAGTCCTTGAGCGCCATCTTTGTAGATGGAAAAAAAAGCCTTAATCACAGAGGCCTAAAACAAAGAAGAGCAACAGAGTAGGTTTAAACAGGTATACTGCCCTGATTAGATGGTTTATAATCTAAAAATATAAACAAGAAAAGCAACTTTAATATTGATTAGAAAGAACCTAATATTAAAATTAAATGATTACTATGGTCACACGGGGTCATATATCTGATTGTATGAATAGGTCTGGCTTTTTTTTAAAAAGCCAGAACAGATCAAAATTGAATGTGAAAAATGTGAAAAATGGAAAACGTAAACCCTTATTTCCTGACCTCTGCAACGCGTGGGGATCTGCGCCTCTAGGGCCCCCAAGTGGTAAGCGATTGATTATTCGCAACCTTCTTAGGTGCCCCTGGTGTCCGTGTGAACCAAAGGAGAGGGAGGAAAATCATGGCAAAGAGGACCAATTTAAAAAGTCAATTGATAAATCCAATAATATGTGAGGGGCATATAACAGGCTTGGGAAAAAAAGTCAGCTGCATACTTAGGCACTAAACCATGAATAAACGAAATAAGAATATATGTACAAAGTCACATTTACAAACACTCACAAAATTAGGTTACAATCTAGTCATTTACAGATATTAATATGGTCCTAAACAAAGGAAAAAAGAGAAAGAAAAAAGGAGAACGAAGGGGAGAGAAGTAGAGGGGAGTCCTGTTGGTGCAGATAGCTACCTAATGTTATAAAAACGGTTTGAAGCTAAAGGCGTCATTGAGGCCTGAATGCTTCAAAGCCGAAAGATCATGAATCCAGCGGGCCTCTCGTTGCAGGAGTAATTTATCATAGTTGCCCCCTCTTTCCCCAGGAGGGATATGTTCTAGAGCATAGAAGTGCATTTTGCTGCTATCAAAATTATGGCATAAGCCCATGTGCCGGCTGATTGGAGTTTCCATTTTCTTCTTCTGGACCAGGGATACATGGTCCCTGATCCTGCAGAAGAAGGGACGTTTAGTTTTGCCGACATAGAAACTTTGGCATTCGCATATCATAAGGTATACGATACCTATAGATTGGCAAGTAACAAAAAAATTAGGTTTAAACAGACGACCATTGGGAAGTCTGATGCTCCTAGCGGCAAATATGAACCTGCAAAACTGACACTTGTGACAAGGCCTACTACCCTTTCTGGATTCTGATAATGATTTGGTACTGGTGTCATGAAGGCTATGCACTAAGGCATCTCGTAAAGAACAAGAGCGCCTGAATGTAATCTCTGAGTAGACTTTGAGGTGTTTGGAGATTTTATCATCCCCCATTAAAAGATACCAATATTTCTGGGTGATCTCTCTGACTTGTTTCTGTTGGCCCGAGAATCTCGTAATTATCCTGATACTTGGATCAGTTTCCTTGGATTTCGCTTGGTGTATAAGCGAAGACCTATTTTGTTTTTTGGCTCTTGAATAGGCCCTTTTAAGGCATTTATTGCTGTAGCCTCGTTCACGTAGACGAGACCGGATCGGCCGGTTCAACCTGACGTTACCTCCCACCCGCTCCTCACCGTGACGCTGCATCACTATGGGGAAATGCCTCACTTTGTGTCCGCATCGCGGCGGTGACGTCAGACGCCGCTGCGATGGATGGGACTATATGTAGCGGCCTCGCAGCCGCCACCGCTCTGTCAGAGGCTTCTTGGTGTAAGGGGAGGTGGCGCTTTCCCTCCCTGTCCCCGCTGGCCCACTCATCTCATCACACTCAGGTAACCTTGACTGCCTACCTGCTTAAAACCTTTGCACCCTGTATGGTGAAAAAGGCCGTTTATTGATACCTGTCATTCTTTCTCTGCAGCATATGTGCATTGCTGGGTTCTGATAACTTCATTGATCGAGTCTGTAAGCAGCTGTCACCTTATTTGAGACCTGCAAACAAATGACTCTATATCCTGACAGGCCTTGGTAAGGCCTCTTACAAATACTTACTGTTGATTCAATTCAAGGTATTTTTTCATTCCTCTTGAACCCCTCAGAATATTTCAGGTATCAAACTTGCTCTATCTGGCCTTTAATTTAATTTGTTTACAGACCCCCTATATTTATTTTGCAGTGTTTTACCACAACTTCTTACACTAGTCCCTCTGTGACCATTATATGTGGGAGGTACTGGTATTGGAAGACCGGTTCAATAGTGGAAACGTGATATCCTGCGTTCCTATATTCGCAATCAATGCACAGTGCTTTGTCTTTGAAACAGGCTTGGTAAGATAGTTGTATTTACATTTTTGTGAACCCATATATGCCTTTTTAACATTATGTCCATACATTGAGATTTGACTGTCATAGTGCAATATTTCTTATTATTATCTATCAACAATATTGATGTAATTCCTTGTAATTTTTGTAATAACCATATGCAACTAACGTCTTTCACCCATGCACTAGCAGCATGGTTTATATTTAAACCCAGTGGTTTATATCTATATCCTTTCTGTCATCCACAGTTGAGACCTTTTATGTACCATAAACTCCTGATAAAGCTCAAGAAGTTGAGCGAAACATGTTGAGTCGCAAATTGGTATCTATCAAATGAAGGGCCTTATGTGCCGTTTCAAAAAGTGGATCTCCTTTTTTAATTATATGTGATTATGTGTATTTTTCCAAATAAAAATTGTTTTTATATAATGTGTTGAGTTGCATATATACACATGTATTCTTTGTAGTTCAAGTTACTTTTTATTATCTCGAGCACCGTTAAAATCCCGGGGATATAATTGCCCCATTTCCATGTCCGTATATCTTCAATTGCATCATAATAAAGCAGAACAGTTATTTGGAAAGATGCTGAGCGTATATTTTGTGTCTGTTCCCTACTGCAGTAGTTATTATTAATTTGGAACCACTAATCAATATGAGGTTAGGAGTTGCCTATCATCAATTTAACCGAGTCAGTAAAAATGTCCAAATTGGGCCCAAAGTGTCAATATTTTGTGTGGCCACCATTATTTTCATTATTTTCCAGCACTGCCTTAACCCTCTTGTGCATGAAGTTCACCAGAGCTTTACAGGTTGCCACTGGAGTCCTCTGCCACTCCTCCATGATGACATCACTGGTGGATGTTAGAGACCTTGCACTCCACCTTCCATCTGAGGATGCCCCACAGATGCTCAATAGGGTTTAGGTCTGGAGACATGCTTGGCCAGTCCATCACATTTACCCTCAGCTTCTTTAGCAAGGCAGTGGTCATCTTGGAAGTGTGTTTGAGGTCGTTATCATGTTGGAATACTGCCCCGCGGCCCAGTCTCCGCAGGGAGGGGATCATGCACGGCTTCAGTATGTCACAGTACATGTTGGCATTCATAGTTCCCTCAATAAAATGTAGCTCCCCAGTGTCTGCAGCACTCAAGCAGCCCCAAACCATGACACTCCCACCACCATGATTGACTGTAGGCAAGACACACACTTGTCTTTGTACTCCTCACCTGGTTGCCGCCACACACGCTTCACACCATCTGAACCAAACACGTTTATCTTGGTCTCATCGGACCACAGGATATGGTTCCAATAATTCATGTCTTTAGTCTGCTTGTCTTCAGCAAACTGTTTGCGAGCTTTCTTGTGCACCATCTTTAGAAGATGCTTCCTTCTGGGACGACAGCCATGCACAATTTGTGTGACGTATGGTCTGAGCACTGACAGGCTGACCCCCCACCCCTTCAACCTCTGCAGCAATGCTGGCAGCACTCTTACATTTATTTCCCAAAGACATTCTCTAGATATGATGCTGAGCATGTGCA
Organism: Lithobates clamitans; assembly: GCA_037952925.1. Classification (NCBI taxonomy): domain Eukaryota; kingdom Metazoa; phylum Chordata; class Amphibia; order Anura; family Ranidae; genus Lithobates; species Lithobates clamitans. The sequence continues at coordinate 1,089,804 of JBBGZY010000727.1, forward strand.
CTCAACTTCTTTGGTCGACCATGGCGAGGCCTGTTTTGAATGCAACCTGTCCTGGCTGTCTTTTATAGCCTAGTCCAGTGATGACGAATCTTGGCAAGCCAGATGTTTTGGAACCACATTTTTCATGATGCTCATGCACTCTGGAGTGTAGTTGAGCATCATGGGAAATGCAGTTCCAAAATATCTGGGGTGCCAAGGTTCGCCATCACTGGCCCAGGCCATCTTTATGTAGAGCAACAATTCTTTTTTTTTCAGATCTTCAGACAGTTCTTTGCCATGAGGTGCCATGTTGAACTTCCAGTGACCAGCATGAGAGAGTGAGAGCAATAACACCAAATTTAACACACCTGTAACACTAACGAGTTACATGACACCGGGGAGGGAAAATGGCTAATGGGCCCAATTTGAAGTTTTTCACTTAGGGGTGTACTCACTTTTGTTGCCAGCGGTTTAGACATTAATGACTGTGTGTTGAGTTATTTTGAGGGGACAGTAAGTTTACACTGTTATACAAGCCTTACACTCACTACTTTACATTGTAGCAAAGTGTAATTTCTTCAGTGTTGTCACATGAAAAGATATAATAAAATATTTACAAAAATATGAAGGGTGTGCTCACTTTTGTGAGATACTGTATAATTCAGTTATACAGTGCTTTGAAAAAGTATTCATACCTCTTGAAATTTTCCACATTTTCACAACCAAAAACGTAAATGTATTTTTTTGGGATTTTATGTGATAGACCAACACAAACTGGCACATAATTGTGAAGTAGAAAGAAAATGATAAATGTTTTTTTATTTTTTTTTACAAATAAAAATGTGAAAAGTGTGGCGTTCATTTGTATTCAGCCCCCTGAGTCAATACTTTGCAAAACCACCTTTTGCTGCAATTACAGCTGCAAGTCTTTTTGGGTATGTCTCTACCAGCTTTGCATATCTAGAGAGTGAAATTTTTGCCCATTCTTCCTTGCAAAATTGCTCAGGCTCTGTCAGATTGGATGGAGAGCATCTGCGAAAAGCAATTTTCAAGTCTTGCCACAGATTATCAATTGGATTTAGGTCTGGACTTGGACTCGGCCATTCTAACACATAAATATGCTTTGATCTAACCCATGCCGTTGTAGTTCTGGCTGTATGTTTAGGGTCGTTGTCCTGCTGGAAGGTGAACCCCTACCCCAGTCTCAAGTCTTTTGCAGACTCTAACAACTTTTTTTTCCAAGATTGCCCTGTATTTGGCTCCATCCATCTTTCCATCAACTCTGAACAGATTCCCTGTCCCTGCTGAAGAAAAGCATTCCCACAACATGATGTTGCCACCACCATGTTTCATGGTAAGGATGGTGTGTTCAGTGGGATGTGCAGTGTTAGTTTTCCACCACACATAGCGTTCTGCTTTTAGGCCAAAAAGTTCAATGTTGGTCTCATCTGACCAGAGCACATGTTTGCTGTGTCCCCCCATGGCTTCTCACAAACTGCAACCGGGACTACTTATAGCTTTCTACAACAATGGCTTTCTTCTTGCCACTCTTCTATAAAGGCCAGATTTGCAGTTGTGCCATACTCTTTCCATTTTCGGATGATGGATTGAACAGTGCTCGGTGAGATATTCAAAGCTGGGGATATGTTTTTATAGCCTCACCCTGCTTTAAACTTCTCCACAACTTTATCCCTGACCTGTCGGGTGTGTTCCTTGGCCTCCATGATGCTGTTTGTTCACTAAGGTTCTCTAACAAACCTCTGAGGTCTTCAGAGAACAGCTGTATTCATACTAAGATTAAATTACACACAGGTGGACTCTTTTTACTAATTAGGTGACTTCTGAAGGCATTTGGTTCCACTAGATTTTAGTTAGGGGTATCAGAGTAAAGGGAGCTGAATACAAATGCACGCCACACTTTTCAGATTTTTCCTTCCACAAATAAAATACATTTATGTTTTTGGTTGTAACATGACAAAATGTAGAAAATTTTAAGGGGTATGAATACTTACTGTAATGCAGAATTCACACAAAAATGTAAATAACCAAATTTCACAAAAAATCTGGAGCTTTTAATTTTTTACTTACAGCTTTCAGAGTTTGAAAACACATGCCAAACCATATATTTTCTGAAAGCACATGACTAGTAGAATAAAAAGAAGGTGCTCCTGAATTTTAGGGCACCAAGATATTTGTGCAACAAAATTTTTGCTAAAAATACACCAAAATCATTATTAGCAGATTCAACATTTTACAAATATCCTGCTATATTGCTACTAATAATAAAAGCTTAAAGCGGTGTTCCACCCAAATTTTGAACATTATCTCTATGCATTCTCTTCCTTGCCTAGATGCTGACATGCTGTGTAAAAAAATTTAATTCGCCGTAATTACCTTTTTTTTTCTAATCTTCTTTGCACTTCCTGGTTTTCCTCCCATGGGAGTAGGCGTGTTTCTAGCCTCTCCCAGACCTCCCACAGTCCCCTGGGAGCTAGTCTCAGGCATCCCAGCATGCATTGTGCAACAGCGTCATCACAACATCTCGGTGAATGCTGGGAGCACAGCATTCACTGCATTCAGGAAATACATGCTTGTGGGCTTCAAATGCCCACAATGAAGATGGAAACGGCCTTCAGTGAATTTTATAAGTTATTCTTTACAACTAAATCGGACACAAGCGGACTTATTACACAGAACATGTGAGTAGATAATCATGAGAAGAAAAGTTTGTGAATGAACTCCAAAAAAAAAAAAAACGATAGATGGGTGGACCCCCACTTTAACTTGTATTGTGTTAATAAATAACAAATATTTGTAAATTTTAAATTGCACCCTTTTGCAAAATGGTGAAAATCTAATGTACTCAAAAAATTCTCGAAATATCTGGAGATTTTCATATTTCATTTACGGCTTTTAGAAATTGTAAAAGACCCCCCAAACCATATATTTTCTGAAAGCACCCTGGGATATTTGCCAAGATGTTTATTAAAACAATATTTTCACAAAGGGACTTTAATGGCACCAAGTAAGCAACATTTAAAGTGATAGTAAACTCTCCCTATAACTTTTGCACATATACATCATCATTAAAAGCTAGTCGCTAGTCACCTTACTTACTCCGTTGGCTTGTAATCTGTCTCATTCTTTGTAGTGACGTCACCGGCGCATACGCATCTCTCCCCCGATTCACGACACGCTCTTTGTGCCGTCAGTCTATTAAGAAGTGTGCTGTGCCTGTCATATCGGTTCCCTGTCATACTGCACCAAGATATCACAAGACTAGTCTCATTCAGACCTTCTTGATACACCCCATGCGCAAGACTGCAGAAAGGACTAGCTGAAAGGGCCGAAATGCATTGCACCAAGGACTCGGAAGACATTAGTTAAGATAGCACTGGCTTATCCTGGGAAGCACACATTCTAAAAAAGCTGGAATAAAGTAAGGAACATGCGATTGGGGCTGAAATATAACACAGGATGTGTTAGAATACCTTTACATACTGGCTTGTTTAAAAAGCAGCATTGAAGGGGAGAGTTTAGTACTGCTTTAAGATAATCAAGGATTTTATTAGAAACTCATCAAAAACACACAAAACACTGTGCATGTACAGACACATAAACATTTTTTAGGTCCATTAAACATTTAACCACTTCCCGCCCGGCCCATAGCAGATGACGGCTGGGCAGTGGTTCAGTTATCCTGACTGGGCGTCATATGACATCCAGCAGGATAACATGCCACCGCGCGCCCTCGGGGGCGCGCCCTCGGGGGCGCGCATCGCGGCGATCGGTGGATCGGTGTGTCAGTCTGACACACCGCTACACCGATCTTGGTAAAGAGCCTCCAGCGGAGGCTCCAGCGGAGGCTCTTTACCACGTGATCAGCCATGTCCAATCACGGCTGATCATGATGTCAATAGGAAGAGCCGTTGATCGGCTCTTCCTCACTCGCGTCTGACAGACGCGAGTAGAGGAGAGCCGATCGGTGGTTCTCCTGGCAGGGGGGGTTTGCGCTGATTGTTTATCAGTGCAGCCCCCCCTCAGATCACCACACTGGACCACCAGGGATCGCCACTAGGACCACCAGGGAAGGGGCAACATGTGGATGGCCAGGTATGTACCCCATGGCCATCCACATGTGCCCAGTGTGCCCAATCTCTGCCAATCAGTGCCCACAAATGGGCACTGATTGGCACCATTATGTTGCAGTGATGCCCAGCAATGCCACCCTTAGGGGCATTAGTGCAAACATTCAGTGTCATCAGTGCCACCCATCGGTGTCCATCGGTGCCACCTGTCAGTGCCCATCAGTGCCCACCTATCAGTGCCCATCCGTGCCCATCTGTGCCAACTATCAGTGCCACCCATAACTACCCATCAATGCCACCTACAAGTGCCCATCAATGCCACCTATGAGTGCCCATCAGTGCCGCCTATGAGTGCCCATCAGTGCCACCTATGAGTGCCCATCAGTGCCACATACCAGTGCCACCCATCAGTGCCACCTATCAGTACCCATCAGTGCCGCCTATCAGTGTCCATCATCAGTGCCCGTCAGTGCCACCTCATTGGTGCCACCTCATTGGTGCCACCTCATCGGTGCCCATCAGTGCCGCCGTATCAGTGCCCATCATTGAAGAAGAAAATGTACTTATTTACAAAAAATTTTAACAGAAACAAAGAAAAACTTTTTTTTTTTTCAATATTTTTTTATTTGTTGCGCAAAAAATAAAAAACGCAGAGGTGATCAAATACCACCAAAAGAAAGCTCTATTTGTGGGAACAAAATGATAAAAAATTTGTTTGGGTACAGTGTTGCATGACCGCGCAATTGTAATTCAAATTGCGACAGCGCTGAAAGCTGAAAATTGGCCTGGGCGGGAAGGTGTCTAAGTGCCTGGTATTGAAGTGGTTAAAAACCACCATGAAATACCTAAGCATACATTTTGTTTTGTATGCTTATGTATGATGGACCTAAAAAAACTATGTTGTATGTATGCTATATGTTTGATGGACTTAAAAAAAAAACATTTGTGTCTGTACATGCACAGTGTTTTGTGTGTTTTTAATGAGTTTCTATTAAAATCCTTGGTTATCTTAAATGTTGCTTACTTGGTGTAGTTAAAGTCCCTTTTTTTGCCCTCTTCTCTCTTATATCCAGGGCATCTTTAATTTTGATTGGACCCTGGGCAAACATTTTCTTGGTCCCCCCACTCCATGCAATTTCACTCTCCACCTGCTCTGAGACATACAATAAGCAGCAGCTAGACTCAAAATCAGTTTTGTGAATCAGATCAGGCAGCGATTGTGATTGGTTGCCAGAGGTGACAATGTATCATTACCACTCACTAACTGGCTGCTAGAGGTTACAGCACACATCATGGCTCACTGATTATTTGCTAGAAGTAACAGCACATGATTTCTGCTTGTTGATTGGTTGCTAGAGATTACTGTACATCAATACTGCTCACTGATTGGTTGCTAGAGGTTACTGGACATCCTTACCACTCACTAATTGGTTGCTAGAGGTTAGTGCACATCATTACTGTTCACTGATTGGTTGCTAAAGGTTATAGCACATTATCTATTCACTGCCTGCACACCATGTACTGGGGAGGTGAGGGGACCCATCAATAGACAGAAATCTCCTAGGGATCCAAGGACTCCTGGGATCAGTGGCAATGCTCAGGAGGGAGGTGTGATCAGTGGCAATTCTGGGGGGTTGATTAGATCAGTGGCAGTGGTGGGGGATTAGTTAGGAGGCAGTGCACTCTGAAAAATGTCTGAATCATGTAGAGCAAAGCTGGAAATCTTTGGCAAGTATATAGTGGAGGATTCCACACTGACCACCAGTGTAATGGGGAATTTACAATGACCACCAAAGTGAGGGAGTATTTACACTTACCACCAATGCGAGGGGGAATTTGCACTGACCACCTTGAAATGGGGGATTTTATGCCACCCAGTAATATAAAGAGGGATTTCTATTGACACCAATGTAATAGGAGCATTTACACCGAATATCAGTGTAAGGATTAATATATAATGACCTCCATGTAAGGTCACACTTCTACACTGTACACCAATTTTAGGAGGGATTTACACTGACCACCAATGTAAAAGAGGATTTACACTAAACACCAGTGTAAGGGAAATTCTGCACTTACCACCAATGTGAAGGGAAATGTACACTGATTACCATTGTAATGAAGAATTTACACTGACAATCAATGTAATGGGGGATTTTTCATCAACAACCAATAAAGGGGGATGTCTACACTGGCCACCAATGTAAGGGGGTATTTACACTCACCACCAATTTAAAGGGGGCTTCTACATGGACCACCAATGTAAGGGAGGATATGAAACTGACCACAAATGCAAGTTTGGATTTTTTACCGATTACCAATATAAAGAAGAGTTTCTACACTGCCCACCAATGTAATGGGGATTTACACTTACCACCAAAGTAATAGGGATTTACACTGACCACTAATGAATTGGGGATTTACACTAACCACTAATGTAATGGGGATTTACACTGACCACTAATGTAATGGGAACCTTCACAGTAACCACCAATGTAGGGAGGGATTTACACAGACCACCAATGTAAAGGGGACCTTAACGCTGGCCACTAGTGTGAATGAAAGGATTGTACACCAAGCCCCAATGTAATGCGACCATTTACACTGATCACCAATGTAACTGAGACATTTAGCCTGTGTTCACATTTGTGTGTGTTGAGAACTCATGCAAAAATCACTTTCCTGACATCACAGAAACGTGCTGCAGATACACAGCAGTGCCAATAATTGTTAATGATTCCCTCACCAATCTGCGGAGATGTGCATATTCACATGCACCAAAATTCATGGTGCTGTGGCACCATGTTATTTTGAAAAAGGGTTCGACCTCCAATTTGCTTACCTTTACAGAACTGGCTGATGTTAGGCTTAACCACCTCAATACTGGGCACTTTCACCCACTTCCTGCCCAGGCCATTTTTTTGCTTTTAGCACTGTTGCACTTTGAATGACAATTGCGCGGTCATGCAACACTGTACCCAAATTAATGTTTTTGTCTTTTTCTTCACACAAATAGAGCTGTCTTTTGGTGGTATTTAATCATTGCTAGGATTTTTATTTTTTACCTTTTGCGCACTGATGGGCAGCACTGGTGGGCACTGATAGGCAGCACGAATGGGCGGCGCTGATGGGTAGCACTGATCGGCATTGATGGGCTGCATTGATGAACGGGCAGTGATGAGAGTCACTGACTGGCAGCACTTATGGGCACTGATTGGTGGCACAGATGGGCACAAATGGGCACTGATTGGTGGCACTGATGGGCACTGCTGGGGCTTTCCTGTTATCAGGGCACTGATGATCAGTACCCTGATTACCTGCCCAGGTCTCCTCTGCGAGAAGATGCCGCTGATCAGCACTCCTTGCCACACACTCTGTCAGTGTGAGGCAAGGAGAGCCGAATCACGGCACTTCCGTATTTACATGTGACCGGCTGCAATTGGACACAGCCGATCACATGGTTAAAGAGCCATGGCTCTTTACAGAGATTGGGGTCACGCCATGTACTAGCAACACGCCGTGGCCATGGTCACAGTGCTGCACACCCCTGCGGGCACGTGATAGCAGCTGTTCTGGGACGCTGTCATATGATGTCCTCCCAGAATGAGAGCTGCACCGTCCCTCCGTCATTTGACGGTGGGCAGGCAGCAAGCAGTTAATGACCACAGTTGTAGGCAGGACTTTCAAGCATGCCCCCTTACCTCCCCAGTAGAGAGCATTAAGCAAAAGCGATGATGAATATGACTTGAGGGGGGCAATATATACATATGAATGCCCCCTCTATTTACATATCAATGCCGCCAGTCCGTGGCTATTTACATATTATTGCTACCGCTATTTACACATAAATGTGGGTTTCTTTACATTTAAACACAGGGTCTGCAGGTGAGTCATCTGTACATGACAATAGGGCAGAGCTGGACCGCATTAGCAACAGAACTTCACACTGACATATTGGAACATAGCTTTGGACTAAAACTTCAAGGGATGAGGGCATTTAAACTGGGATAATTGGCAAGTATGAGGCAGCTCCTTTGGACCCCACAACAATAATGGGGCCCAGAGCAGCTGCCAATTTTTCCCTGCCTTAAAGATGGCTCTGGTGGCACCACTTCTAACCACTCTTTTGACCCTATATATATTTCCTACTAAGGCCTTGTTCAATAGGGTGTGCTAAATCGAACCTCCCATGGAGGGCCTTGTTTACCTGCACGGGGATGCACAGGTGTGCACAGGAACAGTGTGGAAATAGAAGGAATGTTACATGAGGGAAAAAAAGAAAAGGGGGGGAAGGGGAAAGAGGGCAGGGAAACAGGGGAAACGTGATGAGAGAAAGAAAAAGGAGCAAGAAACAGTGAGGAATCATAAGTGACTGGGGAAAAAATTGTGAAAGGGAGAGGAGACTCGAAATGAAAGAACATGAAATGAAATGAAATGGGACACAACCAGGACATAGGACAACGAACACATTGCATGCATGTATACGGACCAACCAGCAACAAGGATGTGAAAGGTTGGTGGCAATCATATTGCGTATGTGATGGTGAGGTGCCAAGATCATAAAATAAGAAAAGGAACCAGACATGGGCTGGGGGGAAGGGAGGGAGGACAGGGGAAGTGTGGTGGAAAACATGAATGATATCAAATGTGAATACGGGGAGAAAAACCAGCAAACAAGCCAAAACGTGATGTGTAAAAAAGAAGGTGATGCAAGGTGAGGGCAATACAAATTACCTTTGATGGGGACACAATCCGTAGGATCGGATTACCCGAAACTCTGAAAGGTTGTAGGTGTATAAAAGTCAAAAATAGGTTGGTAAAAGTAAAGGAAGTAAAATAAATATGATGTGAGCCACACATCAAGAGAAGCAATTGAAAGATGCATAGAGTTCTTACCAATCAGTCTGTAAGATTGCAGCATTGGGGCATCCAGCGAGACCAAAACGGTGCCAGTGAAATTCCCCCGCCATCAGGTTAGTTTATAAGGGTACTAATTGCCCCAAAGTTCTGACAGGTGCAGGCACTAGTCCCCTCCCATACCTATTCCTCCAATTAGGGGAAGAGAGCGGCGCAGCGCGGCGCTCACTGGGTGACCCCCCCGGCGTTACGGAGAAATAGTCCTCCCGGGTCCCCCGTCACTTCCGCCGCAAGTGCGCAGGCGCTGTGACATTACGCGCACGCGCATCGCGCCACGCGCGTGAGCACGGCGTCCGGAAGAGATCCGGAACGCCGCTGGCAGGGAAGAAAGCGGCGCCCAAACCAGGTGCCGCCACCTGGTGGGCGCATCAGGGAGACGCAGGGCCCTTGCGTCTCCCTTCTTACCCTGCCAGGATGGCATGCATGACACGATCCCGCCCCCCAGACACAGGACATGGCCGACCTATAGAGATGACCAAAGTGGCATCTCTACCTGGAAAACGGGTAAAGGAAAGAAAAAGGAGGGGGGAAAGTCCACACTTATAATCATTAGGCGGTGACTGGATAGTAAACTTTTAAATATAAATTGTAAAGGATCGTCTGTTGACTATGGCGTATGTACCATTTACACAGAGCCACTGCCACGGTGAAGTTGATTACATCACTAATAAAACATGACATAATAGGTTATATTGAACAAGGAAAAGAATTATGAACTGGCTTTCTTATAAAGCAATATCCCTATGAGATCTAGATGGTTTTTACTGAGAGGGAGATATGAGCTCCTATACATTATGTTATTGAAGCTAAAAAATAATAATAAATCACATAATTGAAAGTATTGTGTATAATCAGATAGAATTATAGCTAGCAATGGGGTAAAAACAAGGCAGGAATGATCTGTGGAATAGAAAGCATGATTCGAGTAGGTTTCTCACACTTTCGCCAAGCCTAGATGAAGCCTGGAAGCAATATCAAATTTATTGATGGTAGAGAGGGAGCATTTGGGTCAATTTGTAATGCACCCCAGGAGCAGGTGAAAGGTTGTATACCCCCTGTGATGTAAAAAGCTATTGGGTGGTATACTATATAAAATGAATTTCAAAGTGTGTTTAGATAAATTCAAAGATTTCATCACTATCTGATTCGCTCACTGTGTCTTGCCAGATGAAAACCCTTGCAAGAAAGGAATCATTGAGGCCTTTGGGAGAGGTGGCCTGTAATTGGAATATCCATCTCTGCTCTTTTTGTAGCAGAGCCTTATTCCAATCGCCACCTCTGTTAGGGATATGCATCCTACAAAGAGCCGTAAAGGCTACTTTTGGGACTCTATAATTGTGTGTTGAAACCACATGTCTCCCGATGGGGAGGTATGGGTTCCCCACCTGCATGCTGTATATGTGTTGAGAAATACGTTTCCTGCCTGGTTTTCCCCACATAGTAGGCACAACATTCACATTCCATGAAGTATACCACTCCACTCGTGTGGCAATTTACAAAGTGTGTGGGTGTGAATGTGTTTTTTTCCTTGGGGAGAGCAAAAGTTTTATCTTTTCTGATTAACGGGCAATAGGAGCAATGTCCGCATGGAAACGAACCGACTACAGAACAGTGTTTGAGTCTACTGGTCTCATTTTTGTATTCACTCTGGACAAGTATATCCCTTAGTGACGTAGCTCTTTTATACGTTATAGCTGGTTGTTTGGGGACCAAGTTTCTCAAATTGGGGTCATCTGTTAGGATGTTCCAATGTCGCTTTATGATCTTCTTAATAGCTGTATGTTGTCACGAATAACGCATAATGATGCGAGTGAGACTACATTCGGAACTTTTTGTTCTTACTCTTAATTTAGCATTGTTGTTACTCCACTGTAGGTGCAGTGCATGCCCCTCCCCTCCTCCAACCTTTGGGGGTTAGTTTATGTGTGATCCCTCGTAAGGCATGCTGGCTTGACACCTGCTCTCCGGGGGACTGGCCCACTGTCTGGGAAATTAAGGATACATGAGGGGGCAACTTCCTTACATTACGGCCATCTATGAGTATTGGGAGCAACATGACTGGTAATTATGCAATATATAAAGCTGTTCATGATAAACCTAGTTTCTTGTCTTGTTTTGTGCTGTTTTGAAAGATTTTTTGATGCATGTTTACATCCCTACAGCTGTTATTTATCTATTCTCTGAAGAAGACCCACTGGGGTTGAAACGCATCAGCATTTCACTATTTAGATCGTGTTGCTTTAGGTTTACTGTACTGTGCACTGTTCCCGGTCATGGGCATTGTGTTTTTTTTAACTTTGTACTCAAGTTCATGTCTTGACTTTTAATGTCAGAATTTATTACTTTTATACCTTTTTGTACCAATAAAAACATTTGTGATCATCTATTCATTTTGAACTGTACATCATTGGCTGCATTAAAGCCCCGTTAGGGGGTTTCCCATTTTTTCTATTGCCTCTTTCTCAGCTAACAAATCAAACTGAAACACACACATGCATATACAGTCTATCTGTAAAGAACATAGAATACAGAATGCATTAACTTTTTTTAAGCCTTTTAGGAAAGTAATTTGCACTTTAACCACTTCAGCCCCGGAAGTATTTGCCCCCTTAATGACCAGGCCATTTTTAGCAATACAGCACTGCGTTGCTTTAACTGACAATTGCAAGGTCGTGCGATGCTGTACCCAAATAAAGCTTTCTTTTGGTGGTATTTGATCACCTCTGCGGTTTTTATTTTCTGCGCTATAAACAAACAACGACGTCAATTTTGAAAAAAAATATTTTAATACATATAAAAAAAACCACAAATGTATTCATCAGTTTAGACCGATATAAATTCTTCTACATATTTTGGTAAAAGAAAATCGCAATAGGAGTATATTGATTGGTTTGCACAAAAGTTATCACATCTACAAACTATGAGATAGATTTAGGGACTTTTATTTTTTTTATTGGTAATGGCAGTGATCTGTGATTTTTAGTGGGACTGCGACATTGCGGTGGACAAATCTGATCCCAAATCACACTTTTTGGGTTCCAGTGACATTATTACATTGATCAGTGCTATAAAAATGCAGGCAGGGAAGGGGTTAACACTATGAGGCGATCAAGGCGTTAAGTGTGTTCCCTGGGTGTGTTCTAACTGTAGGGGGGATGGACTACCAGGGACATGACAGAGATAGCTGTCCCCAATCACTGGGAACAGAAGATCTCTGACATGTCATCTGGGAGAACGGAGACTCGCCTTGTTTACATAGGCAGGTCCCCGTTCTGCCTCTGTATACCACGATTGTGGGTCGCCGTCAGACATCGAGCATGCCGGACCCGCAGGCACGCTCCTGCGGCAAACGGCGAGTGCACACACCTGTTATCTCCTGTGCAAAGGCCGACGTACACCTACGGCGGTTTGCACAGGAGAGCCAACCTGCCGCAGTATAATGACGGTGACTGGTCATCAAGCGGTTAAAGTATGAACTTTTGAAGGTAGATTCCCCACATCTAGCTCTAAAAAGATCTTCTGAAAAACTTCAAAGGTATATTTTAGGTTTTCAGGGTAGCTCAGGCTAAAAGCATAACTGAGTTCCATAATTATTCTTTCTGATACAAAATGAGAGTGGTATTTGAAAAAAATACACTATACCAATATGATTGTATTTCCTGCCAATGCAGCAAAAAAATTGGTATACTTGTTTTTGAAATGTAATAAGAAAGTGCAAAGTGGGCAGGGCTTTAGGTTATATAATTCACCGTTGAATGTCCAATATCTCAAAAACCGAACAAAAGAAATTTTGTGGTACAAATCAGCACAAACGCAGCACAAACAAATTGTATAATTGTTTTTAAAATGTAATAACGTGTGCAAAGTGGGAGAGGTTTCATCAACTATAATGTGCAATATCAAACCAGCACATATGTTCGCTTTTGCAGCACAAATCGGCACAGATGCAGTGCAAATGAATGCTATCTTTGTTTTTAAAGTTTAATAACATTGGGTGCAAAGTGGGCGGGGCTTGATAATACATAATCTGAAATTGAATTCCAATATCTCAAAAACCGAACCGACTAAAACATTCATTTTTGTGGCACAAAATAGTTTTTAAGCTTAGAAGCTGGTGGTTCCTCTCCCTGCATCTTGGATACGTTCTGCAGAATGCAGTAAGCGCAAACTTTGCATGTGCACAAGTGAGTTGTTTACAACAGACGTATGTCCATTTATTATAATTATATTAATCTGCAAATAAAATAAATATTTTAGATGGTATGTTAAACAACATTTAAAGCAACGAAAATTTGTTCAATGTTCACTCTTACCTTTCAATGGCATTGCATGGCTTTGTAGTGACTTGGAGAAATTCTTGTCACTGGTGGCGCTCTTTTGTCCTGATGAGCCTCAAACGTATGGGAACTGCCTTGTGCAGGCTTTCAAAGTTCCAAAAGACATCAAACTCTTTAAAATATCAAAACTCATGCGGATGCACGATTGGCAAACATATTCATCCCGCAATTTCAGTCAAATGAAAAGATAATTTTTTTAAGTAAATGTAACTCAATGTCAGGGCTGGGCTCAGCCCTTCCTTCTCTAAGCTGGCCGCTCAGCTGTCGGCTAATTGCCAGCTCCCATCTCGCTCCACAGTTACCCAGCTGAAGTTGATCCTGCTCGTCAGTCCTGCCTACTTAAGCCATCCAGTTCAGAGAAGCTCTGCCTTTGCCTTGGTCACATCACAAGAAACTATCTCCTGCTTTCCTGTTTTAAAGGCTGGCTTTGCTGACATCCCTTCAAGCTACAGATCCTGCTTCCTGTTCCACTACTTTGATCCCTAACTCCTGGCTTGGCTGACGATCCGTTCCGCTTACTGAACTTTGGCTATGTTTTGACTACGTTTGTTCTTTTTACTTTTATTATTAAACAAGTGTGATTTAACTGTACTTCTGTCTCGGTCTGATTTCATGGTTTCTAACAGTAGGCGAAGGCCATGAATTCAGAAGATACAGTCAATCCACTTGTTGGTAATATTTTTCCCAGATTGGATGAGCAAGATCACCGCATGGATCAGTTTTCCATAGCGTTACAAACGCTCCTGAGTTGCACGGCTCACCTGGAATCTCCCACTGTGGCTGCTCCGGTACAACCTAAGTTGCAGGCCATCCCTGCTGCTGCGCCAGTCTCTGTGCAGGCACCATTCTCGAGTTTTACCTCTATAAGAGGTATGTCTGGTTTTGCTCCACTTCCCCAGTGATTTGGGGGAAATCCAGTTCAATGCAGAGGGTTTCTCAACCAGGTTGAGATATACTTTGAGATGCTGCCCCAGGCATTTTCCACGGACAGAAGTAAAGTAGGTTTCATGATATCTTTGCTTTCTGAGAGAGCCTTGGCCTGGGCAAACCCTCTATGGGAGATGCAAAAACCTGTTGTCTTGAGTTACCCTGAGTTTGTCGCCTCCTTTAAAAGGGTATTTGACGTTCCCGCACGCTCCACTTCTGCTGCCAAGTGCCTCATGTCCATCAAACAAACAGAGTAAGAGAACTGTTGCCAAATATGCCATTGAATTCTGTACTCTGGCAGCAGAGGTTGCTTGGAACAATGAGGCCCTCGTGGCTGCTTTTTCTCATGGTCTCTCGGATTCCATCAAGGATGAGATAGCAGCCTGAGATATACCCAATGAGCTAGAAAAGTTGATCACGTTTGCCATCCTCATTGACTTCAGACTCAGATAAAGACTCTCTTTTATGAAGCGCTTGCAGAAGCCTCCTGTATGTTTGCCTCCGAACTTTGCAGTCCCACCCGTGCCTCCCTCACCTCCCATGCCTCCTGGTACCAAGTCGGTCAGTGAAGGTGAACCCATGCACTTGGGCTTCAAGCGTCTCTCTGTGGATGAGAGAAACTTTAGGAGGAGGGAGAGATTGTGCCTTTATTGTGGCCAGGCAGGTCTCTTTTTGAAGTCTTGTCCTACCCGTCCAGGGTATGCCCAAACCTTGAGGACCTCAGACCTCAGGTGGCGTTGCAGCTGCGTGACACTCCACTTGCCATTGAGACTCTTGACGGGAGACCTCTACAGCCTGCCCATGTGACTCATGAGACGGTTCCGTTGTCCATGGCCGTAGGGGCTCTTCACCATGAGATAATCCAATTCCAAGTTATTTCCTCACCTAAGTTTGTAACACTATTATAATTACATTTGTAACACAACATAACATCTCCCAGGGCTACCTATACCCCTTTGCCGTCGAATCCCAGTGAAAGGTATAGGAGTCTATTGGAGTCCATTGTCGCTAGGGGTTTTAGTATGAATATTTTAAATAAGAAAGAAAGGGCTTTTTTAGTGCCTAAAGCACCTAGGATTCCGATCATTTATTATTTACAAAAGGTGCATAAGAGTCTTACTTGCCCCCCGGGACGTCCCATAGTGAGTGGGATTGATTCCATCACTTCCCGGGTGGGCAAGTATATTGACTTCTTTTTGCAGCCTTTGGTGCACATGATGCCCTCATATGTGAAGGACACTTGGCATGTCATCAACCCTCTTTCAAATTAAAAAAACCCAGTGTGGGGACTAGGTTGGTGACTGCAGACGTCACTTCACTCTATACAATGATTCCACATCAGTTGGGTTTGGATGCTGTATCTTTTTACATAAACAAAATTTCTAATCTACCTCAGGAACAGATTGAATTTATTATGGTGTTGTTGGAGTACGCAGCTACCCACAACTTTTTCTGGTTTGATAGTCAGTTCTATCGCCAGGATAGGGGTGTCGCCATGGGGGCTAAATATGCCCCCAGTTTGGCGAACCTATTCATGGCCAAGTGGGAGGAGGATGTTGTCTATGCCCAGCCAAGGTCAGAGGTTACCTTGCGGGTTTGTTACATAGAGGACATCCTCCTTCTATGGGATGGCAGTGAATCTGATCTTTCGGATTTTATGCACTCCCTTAATGCCAATTGTAGGGATATTCATCTTGAGTATGAGGCAGTTTAGAAAAAAATAATTTTCTTGATCTCACAATCTCTGTCAGTGGAAATAGTTTTGTTACATCTACATATTTCAAACCCACTGACAGAAATTAGTTTATTCCGAACGATAGTTGCCACCATGCCTCTTGGCTTAGATCTGTGCCTAAGAGCCAATATTTAAGATTAACCACTTCAGATCCGCACTATAGCCGAATGACGGCTACAGCGAGGACCTGCTTTGCTGGGAGTACATCCATTGATGTCCTCCCATGCCCGAGCGGCCTGCACGCCCCGTGTATATGAGACTCACTAGATCACAGATCGGAGTAAGGGGTCGACCCCAAGCCCTTACCATGTAATCAGCTGTCAGCCAATGACAGCTGATCATGTGATGTCAACAGAGCCAGTATTCGGCTTTTTTTTCTCCTCGCGCTGACAGCGTGAGGAGAAAAAAAAGCCGATCCCCAGCGCCATGAGAGGGACATCAGTCCCAATCACGGCGAGCTGCTGCAGATCCTCAGTGCCACCTAGCAGGAGGCAACAGTGCTATCTACCAGTGCCCACAGTGCCACCCATCAGTGCCCACAGTGCCACCCATCAGTGCCATCTATCAGTGCCCACAGTCCCACCTATCAGTGCCCACAATCAGTGCCTCAACAACAGTGCTGCCCATCAGTGCCACCTATCAGTGCCCATCAATGTCACCTACCAGTGCCCATCAGTGCCATCTATCAGTGGTACCTATCAGTGCCAATCAGTGCCACCCATCAGTGCCACCCATCAGGGCTCATCAGTGCCATCTTATTAGTGCCCATCAGTGCCACCTTATCTGTGCCCATCAGTACCACCTTATCTGTCCCCATCAGTGCCACCTTATCTGTGCCTATCAGTGCCGCCTTTACTGTGCCTATCCATACCCATCAGTGCAGCCTATCAGTGCCCACCAGCTCAGCCTATCAGTGCCCACCAGTCACCAGTTCCGCCTCATCAGCGCCCACCAGTGCCGCCTCATTAGCGCATATCAATGAAGGAGAAATATTACCTGTTTGCAAAATGTTATAACAAACTATGAAACATGATTTTTTTTTCAAAATTTTCCATTTTTTTTGTTTGTTTAGCAAAAAATAAAAATCCCAACTGTGATTAAATACCACCAAAAGAAAGCTCTATTTGTGGGAAAAAAATGATAAAAATTTCATTTGGGTACAGTGATGTATGACTGCACAATTGTCATTCAAAATGCGTCAGCGCTGAAAGCTGAAAATTGGTCTGGGCAGGAGGGGGGTTTAAGTGCCCAGTAAGCAAGTGGTTTAAGCGCAATTGCACTGAACAGAGTGCTTTTTTGACTCGGGCACAGGTTCTTAGCCAAAGACTTGTGGCCAAAGGATATGCCCCTGAATCTCTTACCAATACCCTTGATCAGGTTAAGAACCTTGACAGGAATGATTTGCTGAAGGAAAAGATTGGTGGTCGTGAGCATGACGCCTTTCATAGTCCATTCATCACAGGTTTTTCTTGTCAGCACTCTATTGTTAAGCACATAATAAATAAACACTGGCAAATCCTTAAAAATGATAGGGTATTTAGGGGTGCCCCTTCTTTGAAGGATAAATTGGCTCCCAATATTTTGAACCCTCCAAATATAAGACCCACTTTCTTTTCTGAGCTTATTGGGTATTACCAATGCAGAAAGTGTCAGGTCTGTTCACTAAACGGATGTAGATCTAGAAGGACCAAGTGTTTCACTTCAACCTGCACTTCGAGGTGTTTTACCATCGAGCCATTTATCACTTGCTCTGCTGCTGGAATCATCGATATGCTTCAATGTCCATGTGGCCTGCAATATGTAGGCCGGACTAAGCGACCATTGCAGGTACGCTTAAATGAGCATATGAAAAATATACGTAAGGGCTTCACAAAGCATTCAGTGTCAAAACATTACCTCACTGCACATAACAGAGATCCATCCAACACCATTTTTTTAGGCATCAACAAATATAGGCCTCACTGGAGGGGTAGTTGCCTAGTTAGGAGCATCTCCAGGCTAGAGATGTCATGGGTGCATAGGATTAAAAGTTATACCCCTTTTGGTTTAAACATAGATGTCAACGTCAATTCTTTTGTTGATGACTCCTAGTGACAATACCAAGTATTTTTATATCATTTTTAATTTTTAAGATTATTTTTAATTTTTCAGCATCTTATATTTAATTTTGTATTTTTGTATCAATTTTTTTAGCATATTTATATGTATGTATAACTACTATTAATAATGTATTACTAATTTTGGTATGTGCACATATTCTGTGTATTCGATCTGAGTCCCGGGTAGCGGTGGAGTAAGATTTTGGTAATGGGGAGTTGGAATTTGATTTTCCATTTCCCTCTTATTAATTTTCAGAATTTCTGCTTACATGTACCGTATTTTTCTGTGTATAAGACGCCCCCATGTATAAGATGCCCCCCACTTTTCCAACTCAAAATTAAGAAATCAATATTTTAAACAAGTAAAACAGAACACAGTTTTATTTAGTAATTACCGCAGGTAAAGTTTACATACCAGTATATTATGCAGCATATCACTTTATTCAGCCTCTGTTGCATTAATGTTCTCTTCTTCATCACTAGTGCCAGACAGAATTTCTTCAGCTTCTTGTGCATCACTGCTGTCTTCTGAGTCACTGTCTATATATGTGAGATCATCCTCAGTTCCGTCCATTTCATTGCTGATTCCACATTTCTTGAAGGACTTCACAATCACCTCTTGTTTGACGCCATACCATGAGTTAAGGACCCAATTGCAGACCTCAGTAATGGTTGGTTTTTTCACTCTTCCTGCCCGGTGTCAAGTTATCACCTGCTTTTTGCAGCCATCTACTCCATTCTTCTCTCATCAGGACTTTAAAAGGCTTGTTGATTGAAACATCTAGTGGCTGTAGCTGACCTGTAAGTCCACCAGGAATAACTGCTAGGTGTGTTCGCAAATCTGATGCAACCCTTTTAGTCTTTTCTGTTAAATGTGCTCGGAATTGATCAAAAACAAGCAGAGCTGGCTTCTTTAAGAGCCCTCCAGGTCTTCTGGACCAAACCTTTGCAAACCAAATGGCCATCATTTCATAATTCATCCATCCCTTCTCTTGAACTTGCACAATAATGCCAGGTGGTATGGTCTCTTTAGGACAGGTTTTTCTCTTGAAAATAAGCATAGGAGGCAGTTTAGTACCATCTGCACAGCATGAAAGCACAGCAGTATAGTGTGTCTTTTCATGGCCACTTGTTTTAATTGCCACTGTTTTGATTCCTTTCATATCAACAGTTCTGTTGGAAGGCACATCAAAATTGAGAGGAACCTCATCCATGTTTGCAATCTGACTTGGTTCAAAATCATATTTTTTCCTAAGTTGTATGACATAGGAGTGAAACTGTTGGATTTTATCCTCATAAACTGGTGGCATTTTCTGAGCTAACTTTGTTCGTGTTCTCATGGCCAACCCTTCTCTCCTCATGAAATTGAAGCACCATTTTGCCTTTCCTGTAAAATCAACAATGTTCATTTCACTTGCAAACATTCTTGCCTGACATTGAATAAGTTTGGTTGACACACATAAGCCACTCTGGCGCTGCTATAAAATCCAAGTTTTAAGCCTCTGCTCCAAATGTGGCCATTTTGCTGGTTTTCCCCTTAAGGCCTTCTTCTTTTTTGGCATCTTCAGGAGTTACTCTTCCTGTTTTCTCCACTGTCTGATCATACTCTCAGTGGGGGGAGGTCCAAACTGTCTCTCTGCAGCTCTATTCCCATGCTCTTTTGCATAGCTAACTACACTGAGTTTGAATTTTTCAGAATAAGACAATCTCTTACTTTTACTACTCTGTGACATCTTGTAAAAACTCTCCGCTCCGCTCTCCGCTCCCTGATGCATCTGCGCAAGCTCCACGACAAATGGGATCGCATCAGCGCCCTCTCGACCTCTGCCTCCACCTCCAGCTGACGTCACGAACATTCGGCTCGTGATTGGAGGTAGCCGCTATGACCAGCTACGCACCCACGCGGCTCTCTCCCAGGCTGACTGACCGTTTATAAGACGCTGCTCGATTTTCAGTCAAAATTTTTAGGAAAAAGTAGCATCTTATACACAGAAAAATACGGTATATAGAGCATTTTATGTAAAATTAGCCTTTTATTTTGGTTTAATAACAGAGTAACGCTATATGTATGGACATTTAGTTTGCCCATGGATTTTATGTCCGCTTACGTGTAGCTTGCAGTTAATGGTGCGATTTTGGCACTGTTTGCAGCCCATATGTATGTCCACTAGATGTTTACATTGCAGTGACCTATTATCAGTATTGCTGGCAGCACTGACTTAGTTCTGAGATGCATGCGTTACTATATCCGAGGTCGATTGCATTAACATTTCCATCAGTATTTGCTTAGTCTTTAGGTGGGCAGTTTTTACTTAGTTTATGCCCTCTAGCAGTATGTGGATGCTCAGTTATGGGATTTCTATGTTTGCTTGGTGATATGTTGTTATATTTCCTGCCTGCCCTTAACACGTAGGCATTCTAACATGTACGTGGGTCGAGTTTCCCTATACCAAGATGGCGCCCGTCTGCATCTTCCCGGGACTCAGACCAAGGCTTGGTTATTTGTTTTTGTGTATATAATGCGGTGTGTCAGGACGCCGCCTGTGCCCCGTGACGACATCCTGTTGTATGACGAAATGCGTAGAGAAGAGGAGCGACACACTGATGTCACCGCAATACGCTTAGTCCCGGAATCTACGGGCTTTATTCAAGTCCGGCGGGTTGGATCTTTTTAACATTTGCTTTATCTGCTTAATTATAAGTGTCCGTTCGTCTTTATTATTTGAATAAATGTAAAAAGGTTTTACACTATGTGAGCCTTTGTTGTTTTATGGGGACCTTATTACCAGGCCCGATTTGACTTACACGTGGACCATCGCTACCGAAGCCGAGAAGTTCATTGTGTGCCACAGAGATCCCGGGCTGGGGTAATAGCCACTTCCTCAGTGTGGTCCCCTGTAATAAGGGACCACCGTGTTCCGGTAAGCGGCAGTGTTTGCTGTGGTGGTGGCATTTTTTTATCTGTCACATTTCTGGGGATGTCCTGTTTTCATCACTATAGAAGAGTCACCAGTCACTTTGCATGGACTTTGTTTATAACATTTTTCTTCCTACTTTGCGATTTATGATTGATTATTTATGTTCACTATTACAACATATGGACTTTTGGATTGTTTAGTCACATCAGCTGTTGAGTTTTTTTTTACACAGTTTAATTTTTTTTCACCATAATTTAGGTGTTAACGTTTATCTTATTTTTCCTGGACCTCCCCATGCCATCCTACTATGGGTCAGCTCTGTCCCCACTGATCCCTCCAGGACCACCTCTTTTCCAGCCCATAAAAGGGCGGCTGTCTGCCCACACCAGAGTTCTTTTTTTGTCCTCGCTTTGGACGCCTTTTAAAGTTTATTTTTATTTATTTATTTTTATTTTTTTATTTTTTTCTTCTCCATCCATCCATCTATCCTGTCGGGTTCAGCCTCTCCCGGTTCAGAAGACCCCCCCACATAGGCTGTAAATCTCCTGAGGAGGTGGGTTCCTGTGGTCCTGGGATTGTATGGTACAGTATAAATGACTGTGTATTTCTGGCAAAGGTCACTGGCAGTATAAATGACTGTATATACCTTCATTAGGCAGGGGCTCGCACTCTGTCCTTCCATGTTTTTGTGTGTTCAGGCAGTGGTTTGGCTCACTGGCACTTGTAGTTCACCGCCTCCACATGTACTCCTTTCAGGAAGCTCAGAGTTGAGCAGGTGAGGTCAGAGGTAGCTTCCTCTTTGGGTTGCCTAGCAAATACCAGAATGCTCACTGCTGATTTGCAGCAGCCTCTGTTCTCTAGGCTGATCTCAGTCTCCAGCTGGTCAATCTACTACTCCGCTCTGCTCTGGTAAGCCTCCTTCCAGGTCTCTCATTACTGTCTGCTGTCGTTGCGACTCTCATGGTCAAGGGAGTGCAAATATTCCATTATCTGGATAACATACTACTTCTGGGTCCGTCAAATGAGCTCCTTCTAGTTCATGTGAATTTCACCTGCAAAACACTAGCTCATTTCGGTTGGTTGATCAACTTTCGGAAGAGCCAGATGCATCTGACCCAAATGTTGGAGTATTTAGGAGTACAATTCAACACGGATCGGGATCATGTTTCTCTTCCTAAGAGGAAGGTCCAGGACATCCAGTCTCAGACAAAGTAGTGATGGCCAGGCCTTCTATGATGCTGAAGGAATGCATGCAGTATCTGGGGGTTTTATCAGCCACAGTTCCAGTAGTCCCGTGGGTTAGGTGGCTCAGAAGGAGGTTTCAATGCAACTTTCTTCTTCAGTGGGATCGTCTGCCAATTCCGATAATCTGGTCCCTGGTTTGGTGGTCAGTAACTCACAATCTTTCCTGCAGAGTTCCGTTGAAGGCCTCAGAACCAATAGTGGTGTCGACCAATGCCAGTCTGGCAGGCTGCGGGGCACACTGCCTGGG
This sequence comes from Lithobates clamitans, assembly GCA_037952925.1. Classification (NCBI taxonomy): domain Eukaryota; kingdom Metazoa; phylum Chordata; class Amphibia; order Anura; family Ranidae; genus Lithobates; species Lithobates clamitans. The sequence continues at coordinate 1,112,296 of JBBGZY010000727.1, forward strand.
ACAGCAGGTTCCAGGCCAATGGAACATTTGTGGGGTGAAGAGTTCAAATTTCCTGGGATTGGATGCTGTCAGACGCGCTCTTAGCGTTCCATCCTATGTTGCAAGGTCGAGCTGTCAAGATTCTTTTTGACAACAAAACTACGGTGGCTTATGTGTCTCATCAAGGGGGCACAAGAAGTCACCCTCTCCTTCAGGTGGCATGTCAATCTTCCTATGCACAGAGAAGAATCTCGGCTCTCTTACAGCATCTTAACTCCCAGGTAGGGATGAACCGAACACTCCCCTGTTCGGTTCACACCAGAACATGCGAACAGGCAAAAAATTTGTTTGAACACGCGAACACCGTTAAAGTCTATGGGACACGAACATGAATAATCAAAAGTGCTAATTTTAAAGGCTTATATGCAAGTTATTGTCATAAAAAGTGTTTGGGGACCTGGGTCCTGCCCCAGGGGACATGGATCAATGCAAAAAAAGTTTTAAAAATGGCCGTTTTTTCGGGAGCAGTAATTTTAACCACTTGACGACCGCCTCACGCCGATGTACGTCGGCAAAGTGGCACGGACAGGCAAAATCACGTACAGGGTACGTGATTTGCCTTCCGCGGGTGGGGGGTCCGATCGGACCCCCCCCCCCGGTGCCCGAGGCGGTCGTCTTTTGTCCAGCGGCGATCGGTGATGAGGGGGAGACCATCCGTTCGTGGCCCCCCCCTCGCGATCGCCGCCGGCCAATCGAATCATTCCTTTGCTGCTGTATGCTAAACAGCAGCAAAGGAAATGATGTCATCTCTCCTCGGCTCGGTAATTTCCGTTCCGGCCCGAGGAGAGAAGACATCAATGTGAGTGCACCAACACACACACACACAGTAGAACATGCCAGGCACACAAAACACCCCGATCCCCCCCCCCGATCGCCCCCCGATCCCCCCCCGATCGCCCCCCGATCCCCCCCAATCACCCCCCCCCCTGTCACAAACTGACACCAGCAGTTTTTTTTTTTTTCTGATTACTGCATAGTGTCAGTTTGTGACAGTTACAGTGTTAGGGCAGTGAGTATTACCCCCCTTTAGGTCTAGGGTACCCCCCTAACCCCCCCTAATAAAGTTTTAACCCCTTGATCACCCCCTGTCACCAGTGTCACTAAGCGATCATTTTTCTGATCGCTGTATTAGTGTCGCTGGTGACGCTAGTTAGTGAGGTAAATATTTAGGTTCGCCGTCAGCGTTTTATAGCGTCAGGGACCCCCATATACTACCTAATAAATGTTTTAACCCCTTGATTGCCCCCTAGTTAACCCTTTCACCACTGATCACCGTATAACCGTTACGGTTGACGCTGGTTAGTTCGTTTATTTTTTATAGTGTCAGGGCACCCGCCGTTTATTACCGAATAAAGGTTTAGCCCCCCGATCGCCCGGCGGTGATATGCGTCGCCCCAGGCAGCGTCAGATTAGCGCCAGTACCGCTAACACCCACGCACGCAGCATGCGCCTCCCTTAGTGGTATAGTATCTGATCGGATCAATATCTGATCCGATCAGATCTATACTAGCGTCCCCAGCAGTTTAGGGTTCCCAAAAACGCAGTGTTAGCGGGATCAGCCCAGATACCTGCTAGCACCTGCGTTTTGTGCCTCCGCCCAGCCCACCCAAGTGCAGTATCGATCGATCACTGTCACTTACAAAACACTAAACGCATAACTGCAGCGTTCGCATAGTCAGGCCTGATCCCTGCGATCGCTAACAGTTTTTTTGGTAGCATTTTGGTGAACTGGCAAGCACCAGCCCCAGGCGTCAGGTTAGCGCCAGTACCGCTAACACCCACGCACGCAGCATACGCCTCCCTTAGTGGTATAGTATCTGAACGGATCAATATCTGATCCGATCAGATCTATACTAGCGTCCCCAGCAGTTTAGGGTTCCCAAAAACGCAGTGTTAGCGGAATCAGCCCAGATACCTGCTAGCACCTGCGTTTTGCCCCTCCGCCCGGCCCAGCCCAGCCCACCCAAGTGCAGTATCGATCGATCACTGACACTTACACAACACTAAACGCATAACTGCAGCGTTCGCAGAGTCAGGCCTGATCCCTGCGATCGCTAACAGTTTTTTTTGTAGCGTTTTGGTGAACTGGCAAGCACCAGCCCCAGGCAGCGTCAGATTAGCGCCAGTACCGCTAACACCCACGCACGCACCGTACACCTCCCTTAGTGGTATAGTATCTGATCGCATCAATATCTGATCCGATCAGATCTATACTAGCGTCACCAGCAGTTTAGGGTTCCCAAAAACGCAGTGTTAGCGGGATCAGCCCAGATACCTGCTAGCACCTGCGTTTTGCCCCTCCGCCCAGCCCAGCCCACCCAAGTGCAGTATCGATCGATCACTGTCACTTACAAAACACTAAACGCATAACTGCAGCGTTCGCAGAGTCAGGCCTGATCCCTGCGATCGCTAACAGTTTTTTGGTAGCGTTTTGGTGAACTGGCAAGCGCCAGCGGCCTAGTACACCCCGGTCGTAGTCAAACCAGCACTGCAGTAACACGTGGTGACGTGGCGAGTCCCATAAGTGCAGTTCAAGCTGGTGAGGTGGCAAGCACAAGTAGTGTCCCGCTGCCACCAAAAAGACAAACACAGGCCCGTCGTGCCCATAGTGCCCTTCCTGCTGCATTCGCCAATCCTAATTGGGAACCCACCGCTTCTGCAGCGCCCGCTCTTCCCACATTCACATCCCCAACCAAATGCAGTCAGCTGCATGAGAGGCATTTTTATGTCCTCCCGAGTACCCCTACCCAACGAACCCCCCAAAAAAGATGTCGTGTCTGCAGCAAGCGCGGATATAGGCGTGACACCCACTATTATTGTCCCTCCTGTCCTGACAATCCTGGTCTTTGCATTGGTGAATGTTTTGAACGCTACCATTCACTAGTTGAGTATTAGCGTAGGGTACAGCATTGCACAGACTAGGCGCACTTTCACAGGGTCTCCCAAGATGCCATCGCATTTTGAGAGACCCGAACCTGGAACCGGTTACAGTTATAAAAGTTAGTTACAAAAAAAGTGTAAAAAAAAAAAAAAAATATGAAATAAAAAAAAATAGTTGTTGTTTTATTGTTCTCTCTCTCTCTATTCTCTCTCTCTATTGTTCTGCTCTTTTTTACTGTATTCTATTCTGCAATGTTTTATTGTTATTGTTATTGTTATTGTTATTATGTTTTATCATGTTTGTTTTTCAGGTGTGTAATTATTTACACTTTACTGTGCTTTATTGTTAACCATTGTTAACCATTTTTTTGTCTTCAGGTACGCCATTCACGACTTTGAGTGGTTATACCAGAATGATGCCTGCAGGTTTAGGTATCATCTTGGTATCATTCTTTTCAGCCAGCGGTCGGCTTTCATGTAAAAGCAATCCTAGCGGCTAATTAGCCTCTAGACTGCTTTTACAAGCTGTGGGAGGGAATGCCCCCTCCCACCGTCTTCCGTGTTTTTCTCTGGCTCTCCTGTCTCAACAGGGAACCTGAGAATGCAGCCGGTGATTCAGCCAGCTGACCATAGAGCTGATCAGAGACCAGAGTGGCTCCAAACATCTCTATGGCCTAAGAAACCGGAAGCTACGAGTATTTCATGACTTAGATTTCGCCGGATGTAAATAGCGCCATTGGGAAATTGGGGAAGCATTTTATCACACCGATCTTGGTGTGGTCAGATGCTTTGAGGGCAGAGGAGAGATCTAGGGTCTAATAGACCACAATTTTTTCAAAAAAGAGTACCTGTCTCTACCTATTGCTATCATAGGGGATATTTACATTCCCCGAGATAACAATAAAAATGATTAAAAAAAAAAATATGAAAGGAACAGTTTAAAAGTAAGATTAAAAAAGCAAAAAAATAATAAAGAAAAAAAAAACAAAAAAAAAAAACACCCCTGTCGCCCCCTGCTCTCGCGCTAAGGCGAACGCAAGCGGCGATCTGTTGTCAAACGTAAACAGCAATTGCACCATGCATGTGAGGTATCACCGCGAAGGCCAGATCGAGTGCAGTAATTTTTCCAGTAGACCTCCTCTGTAAATCTAAAGTGGTAACCTGTAAAGGCTTTTGAAAGCTTTTAAACATGTATTTATTTTGTTGCCACTGCACGTTTGTGCGCAATTTTAAAGCATGTCATGTTTGGTATCCATGTACTCGGCCTAAGATCATCTTTTTTATTTCATCAAACATTTGGGCAATATAGCGTGTTTTAGTGCATTAAAATTAAAAAAAGTGTGTTTTTTCCCCAAAAAATGCGTTTGAAAAATCGCTGCGCAATTACTGTGTGAAAAAAAAAAATTAAACACCCACCATTTTAATCTGTAGGGCATTTGCTTTAAAAAAATATATAATGTTTGGGGGTTCAAAGTAATTTTTTTGCAAAAAAAAAAAACTTTTTCATGTAAACAATAAGTGTCAGAAAGGGCTTTGTCTTCAAGTGGTTAGAAGAGTGGGTGATGTGTGACATAAGCTTCTAAATGTTGTGCATAAAATGCCAGGACAGTTCAAAACCCCCCCAAATGACCCCATTTTGGAAAGTAGACACCCCAAGCTATTTGCTGAGAGGCATGTCGAGTCCATGGAATATTTTATATTGCGACACAAGTTGCGGGAAAGAGACAAATTTTTTTTTTTTTTTTTTTTTTTTTGCACAAAGTTGTCACTAAATGATATATTGCTCAAACATGCCATGGAAATATGTGAAATTACACCCCAAAATACATTCTGCTGCTTCTCCTGAGTACGGGGATACCACATGTGTGAGACTTTTTGGGAGCCTAGCCGCGTACGGGACCCCGAAAACCAAGCACCGCCTTCAGGCTTTCTAAGGGCGTGAATTTTTGATTTCACTCTTCACTGCCTATCACAGTTTCGGAGGCCATGGAATGCCCAGGTGGCACAAAACCCCCCCAAATGACCCCATTTTGGAAAGTAGACACCCCAAGCTATTTGCTGAGAGGTATAGTGAGTATTTTGCAGACCTCACTTTTTGTCACAAAGTTTTGAAAATTGAAAAAAGAAAAAAAAAATGTTTTTTCTTGTCTTTCTTCATTTTCAAAAACAAATGAGAGCTGCAAAATACTCACCATGCCTTTCAGCAAATAGCTTGGGGTGTCTACTTTCCAAAATGGGGTCATTTGGGGGGGTTTTGTGCCACCTGGGCATTCCATGGCCTCCGAAACTGTGATAGGCAGTAAAGAGTGAAATCAAAAATTTTCACCCTTAGAAATCCTGAAGGCAGTGATTGGTTTTCGGGGTCCAGTACGCGGCTAGGCTCCCAAAAAGTCCCACACATGTGGTATCCCCATACTCAGGAGAAGCAGCTAAATGTATTTTGGGGTGCAATTCCACATATGCCCATGGCCTGTGTGAGCAATATATCATTTAGTGACAACTTTATGAAAAAAAAAAAAAAAAAAAAGTGTCACTTTCCCGCAACTTGTGTCAAAATATAAAATATTCCATGGACTCAATATGCCTCTCAGCAAATAGCTTGGGGTGTCTACTTTCCAAAATGGGGTCATTTTGGGGGGTTTTGTGCCACCTGGGCATTCCATGGCCTCCGAAACTGTGATAGGCAGTGAAGAGTGAAAGCAAAAATTTACACCCTTAGAAATCCTGAAGGCGGTGATTGGTTTTCGGGGCCCCGTACGCGGCTAGGCTCCCAAAAAGTCCCACACATGTGGTATCCCCATACTCAGGAGAAGCAGGTAAATGTATTTTGGGGTGCAATTCCACATAGGCCCATGGCCTGTGTGAGCAATATATCATTTAGTGACGACTTTTTGTAAATATTTTTTTTTTTTTTTTTTTGTCATTTTTCAATCACTTGGGACAAAAAAAATAAATATTCAATGGGTTCAACATGCCTCTCAGCAATTTCCTTGGGGTGTCTACTTTCCAAAATGGGGTCATTTGGGGGGGTTTTGTACTGCCCTGCCATTTTAGCACCTCAAGAAATGACATAGGCAGTCATAAACTAAAAGCTGTGTAAATTCCAGAAAATATACCCTAGTTTGTAGACGCTATAACTTTTGCGCAAACCAATAAATATACGCTTATTGACATTTTTTTTACCAAATACATGTGGCCGAATACATTTTGGCCTAAATGTATGACTAAAATTTAGTTTATTGGATTTTTTTTATAACAAAAAGTAGAAAATATCATTTTTTTTCAAAATTTTCGGTCTTTTTCCGTTTATAGCGCAAAAAATAAAAACCGCAGAGGTGATCAAATACCATCAAAAGAAAGCTCTATTTGTGGGAAGAAAAGGACGCAAATTTCGTTTGGGTACAGCATTGCATGACCGCGCAATTAGCAGTTAAAGCGACGCAGTGCCAAATTGGAAAAAGACCTCTGGTCCTTAGGCAGCATATTGGTCCGGGGCTCAAGTGGTTAATAATGCTTAAAGTGAAACATTAAAAGTGTAATATCCCTTTAAATTTCGTACCTGGGGGGTGTCTATAGTATGCCTGTAAAGGGGCGCATGTTTCCCGTGTTTAGAACAGTCTGACAGCAAAATGACATTTCAAAGGAAAAATAGTCATTTAAAACTACTCGCGACTATTAATGCATTGCCGGTCCGACAATACACATAGAAGTTCATTGATAAAAATGGCATGGGAATTCCCCACAGGGGAACCCCGAACCAAAATTTAAAAAAAAAATGACGTAGTGGGTCCCCCTAAATCCCATGCCAGGCCCTTCAGGTCTGGTATGGATATTAAGGGGAACCCCATCCAAGATTTTAAAAAAAATGACGTGGGGGGGTCCCCCTAAATTCCATACCAGGCCTTTCAGGTCTGATATGGATATTAAGGGGAACCCCGGCCAAAATTTAAAAAAAAAATGACGTGGGGGTCCCCCTACATTCCATACCAGGCCCTTCAGGTCTGGTATGGATATTAAGGGGAACCCCGTGCCAAAATGTTTTAAAAAAAACGGCGTGGGGTCCCCCCAAAAATCCATACCAGACCCTTATCCGAGCATGCAACCTGGCAGGCCGCAGGAAAAGAGGGGGGAATGAGAGCGCCCCCCTCCTGAACCATACCAGGCCACATGCCCTTAACATTGGGAGGGTGCTTTGGGGTAGCCCCCCAAAATACCTTGTCCCCATGTTGATGAGGACAAGGGCCTCATCCCCACAACCCTGGCCGGTGGTTGTGGGGGTATGCGGGCGGGGGGCTTATCAGAATCTGGAAGTCCCCTTTAACAAGGGGACCCCCAGATCCCGGCCCTCCACCCTGTGTGAAATGGTAAGGGGGTACAAAAGTACCCCTACCATTTCACTAAAAAACTGTCAAAAAATGTTAAAAATGACAAGAGACAGTTTTTGACAATTCATTTATTTAAATGCTTCTTCTTTCTTCTATCTTCTATCTTCCTTCATCTTCTTCTTCTGGTTCTTCTGGTACTTCTGGTTCTTCCTCCGGTGTTCTCGTCCAGGATCTCCTCCGTGGTGTCTTCTTCCCTTCTTCTCCTCGGGCCACTCGGCATCCATGGCATGGAGGGAGGCTCCTGCTCTTCTCTTTATCTTCTTCTCTTCATCTTCTTCTCTTCATCTTCTTCTCTTCATCTTCTTCTCTTCATCTTCTTTTCGGGCTGCTCCGCATCCATGCTGGCATGGAGGGATGCTCCCGCTGTGTGACACTTCTCCTCTTCTGACGGTTCTTAAATAACGAGGGGGCGGGGCCACCCAGTGACCCCGCCCCCCTCTGACGCACGGTGACTTGACAGGACTTCCCTGTGGCGTCACGGGGAATGCCACAGGGAAGTCCCGTCAAGTCACCCCACGTCATTTTTTTTAAAAAATTTTGGTTCGGGGTTCCCCTGTGGGGAATTCCCATGCTGTTTTTATCAATAAACTTCTATGTGTATTGTCAGACCGGCAATGCATTAATAGCCGCGAGTAGTTTTAAATGACTTTTTTTCCTTTGAAATGTCATTTTGCTGTCAGACTGTTCTAAACACAAGAAACATGCGCCCCTTTACAGGCATACTATAGACACCCCCCAGGTACAAAATTTAAAGGGATATTACACTTTTATTGTTTCACTTTAAGCATTATTAAAATCACTGCTCCCGAAAAAACGGCCGTTTTTAAAACTTTTTTTGCATTGATACATGTCCCCTGGAGCAGGACCCAGGTCCCCAAACACTTTTTATGACAATACCATGCATATAAGCCTTTAAAATTAGCACTTTTGATTTCTCCCATAGACTTTAAAAGGGTGATCCGCGGCATTTGAATTTGCCGCGAACACCCGAAATTGTTTGCTGTTTGGCAAACTTGCGAACAGCTCATCCCTACTCCCAGGGCCTGGCAATGTTTTAGCAGATCACTTGAGTCGAGGCTTTGGGGATCAAATGGGGCCTCAACCCCAAGTACCTACGCAAGATCTTCAGGGTCTGGGGGACGCCTTTGATAGTTCTTATGGCATTGGAGGAGAATTGTCAACTGCCTTGCTTCTTCTCCCAGACCTCCACAGGCATTGGGTCAGGGTGCTCTGTCCAGGTCTTGGAACTTCCCCTTGGTGTATTTGTTCCCGCCGCTTCCATTGGCTCTCAAAATCCTGCTGAAGATTCAGCGAGAAAGGGTCACAGCAATAGTAGTCCTACCTTACTGGCTCAGGGAGCTGTGGTTCCCTCTGGCTTGAAGGATAAAGTTGGGCTCACCAATCCCTTTGCCTCCTTGTCAAAATCTCCTTCTGCAGAGTGGGGCCTGACACCCGAACCGCAGGAGGATAAAGTTAATGACATTATTACAGGCTCGTCAGAATGAATGTAACCTATCACCGGATCTGGAATACTATGGAAAGGGGTTGGGACCTTGGATCACCTTCAGTATCTAACATTTTGGAGTTTCTGCAGAGTAGTCTCCAAGGGTTAGCTTATAATTTCCTGAAGGGTCAAATCCCTGCCTTGTCGGCTATTTCGTGTACAAGATATGCTCTACATCCATTGGTGATCTGATTTTTAGGGGCAGCCATAGAAATCAGACCTCCATTGAAATCATTTTTTCCAAAAGAGGACTTAACACTAGTCTTGGGAACATTGCTGGTTCCTCCATTTGATCAAGCTTTCTCTTGTTCATTATTTATTTTAACAGGTTTTTGTTTTTTACTAGCCGTGGCCTCGGCCAGAAGAGACTCCGAGTTGTGCGCCTTCTCATCTAAAGAACCATATTGTTTTGTGCTCCCAGACAAGATAGTCCTTAGGCCGATACCGATCTTTCTACCTAAGGTGGCCACATAATTTCGTATGAACTGATGATGAGTGGAGTAGGTTAGACCTGGTCTCTGCGATTTCAACCTACCTGAAATGGACTAAGAGCTTTGGAAAACAAGATCAGCTGTAGGTTTTCCCAATGGGGCCTAAAAAGGGTATGCCAGCAACATCCAGAGTTGTGTCTTCCTGGTTTGTCAAGACCATGTATATTGCATACAGATCGCTGGGCCTTCCTCCTCCTTCAGAGATCAAAGCATATTCGACGAGGGGTATGGCAGCATCCTGTGCATACGCGAAGGTTGCCCCTGAGGTAGTTTGCAGAGCAGCAAGCTGGAGTGCGCCCAACACCTTTTATTAGGCATTACAGGCTTAATATGGCTTGTCCGCCTGAGGAAACATTTAGCTGTACGGTTATTATGGCAGCTGTTGCCCAATAAAAATTTTGAGTAGCATTGCATTGAGGGTTTGGCCTATTTTTTTATTTTTTGTCTTCCCTCCCTTCTTAATATTGCTTGGTACATCCCATAGTAGGCTGACATGGGGAGGTCCAGGAATAAGGAAAATTGTTATCCATACTTACCGTAATTTTCCTTTCCTGGATCCTCCCCATGTCAGCCGGAGGATTCCCACCCAGTTTATCCGTCGCGAGGCGGGGTTTTTTTGAACACTGGTATGGGCAGACAGCCGCCCTTTTATGGGCTAGAAAAGAGGTGGTCCTGGAGGGGTCAGAGGGGGCGGAGCTGACCCATAGTAGGCTGACATGGGGAGGATCCAGGAAAGGAAAATTACAGTATGGATAACAATTTTCCTTAATATTGTCATCACATTTTTGAGATATTATTGTCCTTTTTCACTAAAGGTTTTTTTCACTGGTATATTGTCATTCTGTATCTATATTTAGGGATTATTCATTCATTTTTTAATCACAATTTAATTTGCTGTGGTATACCATCTGCTTACATGTGAGGCTATGGAATATTACCTCATAAAATAATTTAGTTAGCACAGCTCCTCTTTTGCTTTATATTTCTGTTTGGTCTTGTATAACATTTTGAGTTGCAGGTTATTTAATTTTTAGGTAAATAGCGCAGTTTTTCCCATACTCCACTAGATTATTAGACTGGGCAGCACAGTGGTGTAGTGATTAGCACTTTCACCTAGCAGCAAAAAGGTCGCTGGTTCAAATCCCAACCACTACACCATCTGCTTGGAGTTTGTATGTTCTCCCTGTGCCTGTGTGGGTTTCCTCCGGGTACTCCAGTTTCCTCCCACATTCTAAAGATATGCTGGTAGCTTAATCGGATCCTGTTTAAATTGGCCCTAGTATATGTATGAATGTGTGTTAGGGAACTTAGGTTGTAAGCTCCTTGAGGGTAGGGACTGATGTGTATGTACAATTCATATGTAAAGAAGACATGTGCAATTCATTTCATAATGAATTGAAATTTGGCCAAATTTTGCATCACTTGGATGCATCCGAATGTCCGAATAAAAAAATAACGAATTTAAACTAATACGAAAGAAATTATAGTGAATATAAAGAATGAATTCAATATGATTCAGTAATTCGTTAAAGATCTAATGAAACAAAAGGTCAACTAAAAGTAAATCTTACAGTCCAATCAGCTGATTAATTTTGTGCTGGAAGTTAGATTACTGGCAAAGTGCAATCCTGAGATCTGAGTGAGAAGAGTGTTGTATTGTATTTGAGCAGAGGAGAAGAGATATTGTCATTGTGTGTGTTACTAGATTCAATAAACAAACGACTTTCCAAACTACGAATAGTTATCTCAAATCAATATACATACATAAATATCGAATTTCAACTAATATGAAAGAAATTATAGCGAATATAACAAATTAATTCGACATGATTCGGTAGTTTGTTAAAGATCTAATGAAACAAAAGGTCAACTCAAAGTAAATCTTACAGTCCAATCAGCTGATTAATTATGTGTTGGAGGTTGGATTACTGACAAAGTGCACTCCTGAGAACTGAGTTGGAAGGGTGTTGTATTGTATTTGAGCAGAGGAGAAGAGATATTGTCATTGTGTGTTAATAGATTCAATAAACAAAAAACTTTCCAAACTACGAATCATTATCACAAATATATATACTTACAGTGGGAACGGAAAGTATTCAGACCCCCTTAAATTTTTCACTCTTTGTTATATTGCAGCCATTTGCTAAAATCATTTACGTTCCTTTTTTTCCTCAATAATGTACACACAGCACCCCATATTGACAGAAAAACACAGAATTGTTGACATTTTTGCAGATTTAATAAAAAAGAAAAACTGAAATATCCCATGGTCCTAAGTATTCAGACCCTTTGCTGTGACACTCATAAATTTAACTCAGGTGCTGTCCGTTTCTTCTGATCATCCTTGAGTTGGTTCTATACCTTCATTTGAGTCCAGTGTTTGATTATACTGATTGGACTTGATTAGGAAAGCCACACACCTGTCTATATAAGACCTTACAGCTCACAGTGCATGTCAGAGCAAATGAAAATCACAAGGTCAAAGGAACTGCCTGAAGAGCTCAGAGACAGAATTGTGGCAAGGCACAGATCTGGCCAAGGTTACAAAAAAATTCTGTTGCACTTAAGGTTCCTAAGAGCACAGTGGCCTCCATGGAAGTCCCATTTTTTGGGACTTCCGAAAGGAAGTCAGCATAGCAGGGATGGTGGGAGCCCATCATAATAAGCACAGCAGGGGTACAAACCCAGGAAGTCAGCACAGCACAGAGATGGTGGGAGCCCCTCATAATGAGCACAGCTGGGGTACAAACCCAGGAAGTCAGCCCCTCATTATGGGAGCCCCCATAATTAGCACAGCACAGGGATGGTGGGAGCCCCTCATAATGAGCACAGCAAAGGTACAAACCCAGGAAGTCAGCACAGCACAGGGATGGTGGGAGCCCCTCATAATGAGCACAGCAGGAGTACAGCCCCAGGAGGAAGTCAGCACAGCACAGGGATGGTGGGAGCCCCTCATAATGAGCACAGCAGGGGTACAGCCCCAGAATGGTACAGCCCCAGAAGGGTACAGCCACAGCGCCGGCTGTGTTATCCTGATCATGTCATATGACGTCCAGTTAGGATATCACAACCACTTTGCCGTCGTCATTCTGCTATATGGTGGGCGGTAATGTGGAATTACATCAGTCAGGAGTTAGTCTTCTTGAATTATTATGTGATATGTGGTGGTTCTTGGTGTGTGAGTGTAGAATAGTGATGTTACCCTCTGATTTTTGGGAGTGACATTTTGATTTCTGATGTTGGTACACATATCACATTTTTAGGGCTCAAATTATGATAATTTGGAAATAATAACAAACACACGAAATTGTGACTCATTTTAAATTTGCATCAGCAATGGTATTGTTTGTAGTAAAGATTTTTGTGAGATGGACAGCAACAAGTGAGAGATACAGAGAAAAAAATATTTTACCAAAACATGAAAACATTACACATTCTAGCATTCTTAAAAACAAAATAGATGAAGAAGAAGCAACATTGCTGCAAAGACAATTTCTTTGAGAGAAAGATACTTTTCTTGAATTTAAACGCATTGTATAGTGTGCCCCCCAAATATGTTCTTGTATATTGTAATAGGCCCTGACCAGGTTTTTTGGGCTGGAGCACCCCTCCCCCTCCTCATTGCCTCCTATTTAGTGGCCACCAGTATTTAGGATGTATCCCCTTTAGTTCTCCCACATAGAGGAGTTCAGCTCCCATGGTTGAGACAAAGGATCTTCCATTCTATTACTAGTGTAGGACCCACTAATTCGGGGTACTTTGTCGCAGTAAGTGGGCTTAGCACTGTATGACCATATAGTGTGACCAAACCCCCATATTTTTTGAATATGTTCAGGTGTTTTTAACTAGCCCTGCAGGAAATGTCATTCTTGTATGTGTGCGCTGTAAAATATTTTGTACTGTTTGTAGGTCTTATAGCAGCACCATCTTGAATTTAAACGCATTGTATGGTGTGCCCCCCAAATATGTTCTTGTATATTGTAATAGGCCCTGACTAGGTTTTTTGGGCTGGAGCACCCCTCCCCCTCCTCATTACCTCCTATTTAGTGGCCACCAGTGTTTAGGATGTATCCCCTTTAGTTCTCCCACATAGAGGAGTTCAGCTCCCATGGTTGAGACAAAGGATCTTCCATTCTATTACTAGTGTAGGACCCACTAATTCGGGGTACTTTGTCGCAGTAAGTGGGCTTAGCACTATATGACCATATAGTGTGACCAAACCCCTGTATTTTTTGAATATGTTCAGGTGTTTTTAACTAGCCCTGCAGGAAATGTCATTCTTGTATGTGTGCGCTGTAAAATATTTTGTACTGTTTGTAGGTCTTATAGCAGCACCATCTTGAATTTAAATGCATTGTATGGTGTGCTCCCCAAAAATGTTCTTGTATATTGTAATAGGCCCTGACCAGGTTTTTTGGGCTGGAGCACCCCTCCCCCTCCTCATTACCTCCTATTTAGTGTCCACCAGTGTTTAGGATGTATCCCCTTTAGTTCTCCCACATAGAGGAGTTCAGCTCCCATGGTTGAGACAAAGGATCTTCCATTCTATTACTAGTGTAGGACCCACTAATTCGACCATATAGTGTGACCAAACCCCCGTATTTTTTGAATATGTTCAGGTGTTTTTAACTAGCCCTGCAGGAAATGTCATTCTTGTATGTGTGTGCTGTAAAATATTTTGTACAATGTAAACAGAAACGCGTGTCTCTGTGACAGGTCTCCCCGCCAAGCTCAGTGAGAGCTGAGTGCAGGGGGGGTGGGGGGAATCTGCAGATCTGTGACAGCTCTCTGTGTGAGGATGATTTCTCACAGAGGGCTGTTACAGATCACCCCACAAAGTACACCAAGCACCACTGATACCCCAGTCCCTATACACATTTCAGTGTCCCAATAAAAAATCTGTCTGTCCCCCATCACTGCCAACACCAAATACACACTGATTTGGGTTATTTGTACCACAGAAATGTAGCAGCATCATTTTTGGTCAAAATTTATCAAGAGAAATTACTTATTTGCTTAGTTTTATAACAGAAACTAAGAAAAATGTTTTTTTGAAAATGTTCGGTCTTTTTTTATTTGTAGCGTAAAAAATAAAAACCCCAGCGGTTAAATACCACCAAAAAAAACCCTATTTGTGTGAAAAAGGTGCTAAAAATTTCATTTGGGTAAAGTGTTACATGACCGCGCAATTGTCATTCAAAGTGTGACAGTGCTGAAAGCTGAAAATTGGTCTGGGAAGGAAGGGGGTGAAAGTGCCCAGTATTGAAGTGGTTAAGGATATTTCAGTGTATATATTACACAGTTTAAAAGCAGATTATCTTTAACCACTTCCATACCAGGCACTTTCCCCCCTTCCTGCCCAGGACAATTTTTAGCTTTCAGCGCTGTTTCAATTTGAATGACAATTGCGCGGTCATGCAACACTGTACCCAAAATAAACTTTTATCATTTTCTTCCCACAAATAGAGCTTTCTTTTGGTGGTATTTGATAACCTCTGTGGTTTTGAATTTTTGCGCTATAAACGAAAAAAGACAGACAATTAAAAAAAAAGTTGATGGGCACTGATAGGCAGCACTGATGCACTGATAGGTGGCAATGATGGGCATTGATAGGTGGCACTGGATAGGCAGCACTGATGAGAAGCTTCTGACAGGCATTACTGAGTGGCACTGATTGCCACTTTGTTGGGGCACTGACAGGCATTACTGATGGGGCACTGATTGACTCTTTTTTGGGCACTGATCGTCACTCTTGTGGGCACTGACATGCGTTTATTATGGGGACAGGCTGGCAGGTGTTGGGCACTGATTGGCAGCTGATGGGCACCTTTTGATGGGGGCTGTGTTGATAATCAATGTGCTGCTTATCAGCACAGACCCCCCTCTGACAGGTAGAGCTGCCGATTGGCTCTCTCTGTCAGCGTGAACCGAGGAAAGCCATTAACTGGCACTTTCTGGTTCACGCAATGATCAGCTGTGATTGGTAAGAAGCCTCTGTCAGAGGTTCCATACCACGATCAGAGTTGCTGTGTGTCAGACTGACACACAGCACCTCAGAACGCCATGCTACGTGCCCCCATGGGCACGCGCCGACTGTGTTATCTAGATCGCGTCATATGACGTCCGGTCAGAATATCACAACCACTTTGCCGCCATCATTCTGCTATATGGCGGGCGGCAAGTGGTTAAACAATAAACCACATATTTCAGTACCATTTAGGCAAGCATATCATTCTATAAACATTATTATTATGTGCAATACTCCAGCTTCTAGCAGAGTTATGCCCCGTACACACGATCGGAATTTCAGACGGGAAATGTTCGATGTGAGCTTGTCGTCGGAAAGTCTGACTGTGTGTATGCTCCATCGCACATTTGCTGTTGGAATTTTCGCACACAAAAGTTTGAGAGCAGGTTCTCAAATTCTCTGACAACAAAGAAAAGTCCAAGTGTGTGTACGCAAGTCCGATGCACAAAATTCCATTCATGCTTGAAATCAAGTTCGAGACGGAATCGCTCGGTCTTGTAAAACTAGCGTTCATAATGGAGATAGCACATTCGTCACGCTGCAAATTTTGAAATCTTTCGATGCAGCGCATTCTCCTCTTCTTCATAATGCTAGAATAATGAAGTTGCTTAGCTGCTGATATTCACACAGAGTTCTGACAAACGGATTTCTTATTATTTCTCGAGATCTCCTGAAAAATCGTTGTTTTTGGGGGTTTTTTTTCTCGAGATCTCCAGAATAATCTTTATTAATTTTTTTATAGTGATCTACTTTTTATTTAATTTTTTTCTCAAGATCTCCAGAATTTTTATTTTATAGGGATCTCCATAATAATTTTTGTCATTTTGTGTGTCTATTATTATTATTATCTTGTATTTTTTAAGCTCAAAGAGGTTGGTTGGTGTTGGTGTCCCTTGTTAATTTGACATTATAGTTTTGAAATGTACCTGCCTACTCACAAACAAACTGTCCTTTTTGAAGTAAAACACATAGCCAAGTATTTCTCAAAACAAAAATTAGAAATTTAATGGGGTCATAACAAAATAAAGAGGAAGGCAACGCTGGAGAAACAGTTGGAGTTGGTGAAGCCTTTGTACCCCAGGGCAGACATCAATTATTTGAGAGGCAAATTTGGTAGCCTGAGGAGTCCATTTAATAGGGAGCACAATACGGTCCAGGACTCTGAGAGATCGGGAGCAGCAGCAGATGGCATATATGTCCCGAGGCTCTGGTCTTACAACAGCCTGCGTTTTTTGCCAGACCGCACCGAACCCAGGCCATCACTCTCAAGACTTCCTTCCATGCTTCCTTCTAAGCTGTGTTGTTAGAGGTGTTGCTGGAGGTGGTGGAGGAGTCATATGGTCCAACTCACAGATGTGGCTTTTATTGGTGAGTTGGCCCCTCACCCCTTTATTTAGGGCCTTAAATATTACCTCCTCACAGATGGGGCATTGGCCCTTCTCCATTCCTTGCATGTTACTGGCCGTCATGCATGCAAAGACTTCGTGGACACTAGGGGTGGTTGAGAGGACCGCAGTAGCCTGCCAAATCAAAGTAGTCGCTGACTCCTCCATGTTCCTCGCCTTCCTGGTCCTTTTTGTTGGAAGGCGGGGGGACGGCCACCTCCTGGCTGCCACTTTCCACGGCTACCTCCTGGCTGCCACTTTCCAAGTCCTCCTCCTGGCTGAGTCTTTCCACGGCCTCCTCCTGGCTGAGACTTTCCTGTGTATGTAAATGGGACATAGTTTTAGTTTTTTGGTCATCAATCGCACACAGTTTTGAGCTCATAACTGTTGCAAATTGAATGTTAACAAATAGAAAAGACTATCCTTCTGACCCCAGCATTTTTCAATCTTGTCCCAATCATTTTTGGCTACTATTGTCTACTGATATGTAAACCACTTTGTTAAATCAGAAATTAGTGATCAATAATAAATCTAGTTAACATCATTATTTTTTGACAAGAAATATGTTTTTTATTTATTTTTATTTATTTTAGGTACTTATATAGCGCCATCAATTTACGCAGCGCTTTACATATACATTGTACATTCACATCAGTCCCTACCCTCAAGGAGCTTACAATCTAAGGTCCCCAACTCACATTCATACATACTAGGGACAATTTAGACAGGATCCAATTAACCTACCAGCATGTTTTTGGAGTGTGGGAGGAAACCGGAGTACCCGGAGGAAACCCACGCAGGCACAGGGAGAACATGCAAACTCCAGGCAGGTAGTGTCATGCTTGGGATTCGAACCAGCGACCCTTCTTACTGCTAGGCGAAAGTGCTATCCACTACACCACTGTGCCGCCCACATATGTTGAACAATGCTATACCTGGCTGAAGCTGGGCTGCTCCACATCTTCCTGGGTGGAAGGCCCAGGTTGTACATCAGAAGCCTCATCTGATGTGAAGGAAGTGTGGAAGGAAGGGTTGAGAGTGATGGTCTGGGTTCACTCTGGTCTGACAACAACCGCAGTCTATGACATAAATGTCATCTGCTGCTGCTCCTGATCTCATGAAATCCTGGACCTTTTTGCGCTCCCTATTATATGTGCTCCTCAGGCCACCAATTTTGGCCTTTAAATAGTTGATGTCTGCTGTGAGAATCACAGGCTTCACCAATGCCAACAGTTGATCCAGCGCTACCTTCCTCTTTAGTTTGTTGTTATAATATTGTTGTTGTTATAATATTGGTGTTTTACTTGCCACAGACAGATCAGCTCTCTGTACTTATCAATAAAGTTTGGCAAGAAATCTTGATCTGTAAATTTATCCATTTTATCTGCAAGACACAACACAAGACAAACCCTAATGTCAAGCTAAACTCTCCTAATCTTGGCCCAATATAGGCCTCAATCTAAAAGCAGTATAGGCCACTAACCACTGATGCCCCGAGATAAATTGTACCTTCGTTTGCACGATCAGTGCTTATGCTACTCCGTCCCTGCTCATACACTGCGCATGCGTGAAACCACGCCCCTGACCTTCTTTCTAGCGTATTCCCCGCCCCTTCTCTTTTGGGGCAGTGGGAGAGCACAAGGTGCAAAAGGTGCGTGAGAATAGCAGCAACGACGACGAAAGCCCAGAGCCAGAAATGTCCTGATCCAGGAGGAGATTTAAGGCCTCAAATATGTCCTTTGTAGAGATGGCGGAGATGGTGGACATATTGAAGAGGGCCAACTATGATGGAAAGTATGAACTGTACAGAAACCCAAATGTGAGAAAGGCCAAGATCATGACTAAAGTTGTGAGAAGTCTGCACAGGAATTTTGGGGTACGCCGATCCAAGGAGCAATTGAGGAAACGCTGGTCAGTCCTTCAATTGAGGGAGCACAATCATTACAGAAGGATCAGGAAACTGCTTCTAAAAAGTAAGTATTTGTCATGTGTTCCTATTTTTATTATTACTTGCATGCTGCTCCATGTGCTTTTCTTTACTGTTGTACAGTTTAAAATGGCAAGTTTCAGGTTCGTGGGCACAGTAATCGTTAGTGGTAAACATTGTTTGTTCGCCCACTAATACGATGTTTTTGGCAGATGCAGGTTAACAACATTTGTTCATGACTATTTGTAATAAAAGAAGTTTAGTACATTTTTGTCTAGATGTGTTTGTAACTGGAATTAAATGCAAACTATATTCAGTGTAAGGAGAGGACACTCATCAAATGTTTACACATCTGGACGCAGGATCACTAGTGTGGGACACCAGAACGCCCTTTTTAGGGTGTCCCACACAGTTGCTCCAGTGGATACTAGGGGTCGCTCCGTGTGTGATATTTTACTAAAAAAGGTAAGTATTCCAGCTTTAAGGAAGGTAAAAAATCATGTCTTCAGCTTGGAACCTGGCCGGAACAGACAATTGTACGTCACTTCCAAGCAATGTTTCATATTCCTATTTCTTGCCTCAAATATCTGTGTACTAAGTATACATTTTTTGTATTCACATAGGGGAGAAAAAAATCGGGACGTCCGAGGACACCAGGAACCCCACACCTCCTGAAGAAGGGGAAATCCACAGACACCCTGAAGAAGATGTGGAGGGAGAGGTTCATAAAGTGGGCGAAATAGTGACCACAACAGGTCAGTGTCTGAGACCACAGCTTCAGGTAATAGATGTATGCCTGCATATTTATAATACATGGTGTGTTTTTTTATTTTTAGGTGATGTGGATGTTGTGGAAGAAAAAAACTAATTTCAACAGTGCAAGTGCACATGTCTTCATCGGGAAAGATAATGGTGTTCAATCAGGATTTAAAGAAGGTCAAACATCAAAA
Source organism: Lithobates clamitans (assembly GCA_037952925.1). Lineage (NCBI taxonomy): Eukaryota > Metazoa > Chordata > Amphibia > Anura > Ranidae > Lithobates > Lithobates clamitans. Next base: position 1,131,885 of record JBBGZY010000727.1, read on the forward strand.
CAACAGGAAAACATCAATGATGTACAACAAAAAATGAAGAACATTATTGATGTTTTAGGCAGAATCTAAAACACCAAAAAATTGAACAGTTTGTCGTTGTATTTTTTATTTTACTAAAGTTTTAAAGTAATTTGAAAGCCAAATTTTGAAGATGCGCACAGTGTGTCAACATGTGCTATCTCCCATCACGGAATATCAATATACACGTTTTGTGGGTGCAACCCCTTCCTCGCAGCTAAAATAGAAGAGAGGAAGGGGTTACACCCCCGAAACACGTCCATTGATCCCTCATGATGGGAGCTAGCACATGTTGACATTAGGCATGGGATTAGGGTGGAAATCCACATTTTCACTCCCAATTTGTGTGCATCTTCAAAATTTGGCTTTTACAGGGGTGACATCACCCCATATGATGAAGGCAAAATCAACACAGTTTTGACATACTAATGTCTCATATGGCCTTCACTTTATCAAAGTTGACCTTTGTAAGTTCCTGAGTTATGGTTTTAAACATGCCTGTTTAACCAAAAAAAGGCTATTTCTACTGTCAAACATAAATGTTATACACCAAAGATGTTAGTTTGTTAAAAAACCCTTTTCTAACGCACATGTGAATGTGCACGGAGTAAAATGTTTTATACTCAACAATATGTGGCTTCTTCTTTCAACGCTCAATACCAGTTTTTGGAGTAAGTTGGTGTAGTTACAATGACAATGGGGGCATTTACTAAAGGCAAATCCACTTTGCACTACAAGTGCAGTTTCAGTGCACTTGTAGTGCAAAGTGGATTTTCCTTTAGTAAATAACCCCCACAGTGCTCTAAAATTTAGCTGAAGAAGAGATTGTCACCCCGTGTATCAAATAAATTACGTTTGCACTATTAAAGAAAATGGCCAAAAATAAAAAGCCATTGGAGAACCTAGGAGACAGATAAGAAACACAAGCAATAAATCAAATGAAATATGAGTTCAGTTTATAAAAAAAAATATTTAAAACATGTTTTAGACATTGGCATATCAATGGCCCCCCTACCCGCAAAGTACTCTACATACTTTTGGCAAACTTCGCGGGCGCTTTGGGGTGGCAAGCCAGGACGCCCAGCTTCAAGAGTCATCAGGGTTGTTGGATCAGGAAAGCCGGCCTCAGTCTCAACTGAGGCCACATAGTTTGATGCATTTTTCCTCAAAAATTTGTGTAGTATGCAGCATGGAAAAACATTATGATTTATTTTATATTCCGCCATGTTGATCGCTGTGAGGAATAGGCGGAACCGGCTGGCCATTATTCCAAAGGCATTTTCCGCCACTCTTCTGGCTCTGGCCAGCCGGTAATTAAAAACCCTCTGGTCCGGGGTAAGGGTTCTCATTGGTAATGGCCGCATCAGATGGTCACCCAGCCCAAAAGCTTCATCCGTGATGAAGACAAACGGGAGTCCTGCCATGTTGTCTTCCGGAGGTGGCAAGCCCAAGCTACCATTCTGGAGCAGTCTGAAAAACTCTGATGGCCCATTGTAAACATTTTAGGGGGGTGGTGTTTTGGACAGGTAACCCTCTCCACTTCATTGAGAGCTGAATTCATAAATAATGTGTGTTACCTTGGCCAGCCCCTCCTTACTTACACTATTGGCAGCCCACTAGACAGGTAAAAAGTGTCATAATCCAAAAATATGTATACACACTGTCCAAATTGAAGAACATTTTTACATTCTGCAATTACCTATCAAGATAATAGGAGAACAAAACTTGAAACAGTACCATTTGAAAGTATTCAGGCAGGCACTTGCACTACATGCTTTGGGGAATTCATCCATAATATGAACACAAAAGAGGTAGGTATAGTGTGTATGGGTTTGGCAAAGTCAGCAGAGTATTGGTATCGGCAGACTTAGCGGTTGGGGGAGGATTCCAAATGAGTTTGGGCCCCCCAAAAAAAGCCTCTTGCACTCTGCCTGAATTTAAGTACAACAATAACATTTGGACACATTTTAGGGGGTTTTTAGGGTAATCACTACAATGGAGCTGACAAAATACATTAAGTGACTAGGCGTGTATGGGTCCAGTATAGCATGCTGGGGAGGTTTAGTGAAGGCAACTATGCATGAAGGACAAAAAAGGAGCAGTAAAAGCATACAGCATGCATGAGGACAAAGAGGACATTAACAGCATATTACAATTATGGTAATTATGGAATGATGAAATAAATACAATACATTAGCAAACATTAAATACATAGAATGTGATGTTAATGGAAAAAACTTACCTTAATATAGTCCTTCTGCAGGACCTGAATAATGGCAGAACAGGTCTCTGGAATAATGATTTCCAGAGCCTGGGGGGAGATTCCAGTCGTAAACTTAAAATCCTGGAGACTTCTCCCCATCGCCAAGTACAGCAAGGTGGCGACAAGCCTCTGCTCGGGAGTGATGGCTTGCCGCATGTAGGTGTCCTGCTTCATAATATAAGGGGACAGCAAAGCCAACAGATGGTGAAAAACGGGCAACCAACTCTTCGTCCATGAACCCCTTCTCACCCTGTTCATTTTTTTTTTTTTTTTAATTCTTTATTTATAATTTTATCAATACAAAACCATATCCCACCAACAAAATTTCCATTTTCATTTCAAGAATCACATATTAATCACCTAACCCCAAACCCTCCAACCCCTACCCCTCCCTCCCCCCTTTCCTGCAGGAGGACTGCCGAAGGACCACCCTCTAAATTAAGTCTTGCCAGACTCCGATTGAGCTTCCGCCATTTATACTGTGTTTATTATCTCCTCCAGGTAACTTCAAGACCTTTTACATTTTTGCCATCCTGCCCATTTCCCCGTCCATTCCTCCTCCTCGTCTGGTGCCAGTCCCCCCTCGTCCAAACACTCAATATTATATATTTCGTTTATGTTAAATAGCCAATCTCGTATATTTGGATTTGACAGTTCCCGCCATTTCAAGGCGATCTGTCTTTTAGCTGCATCGAGCATTATAGGGACCAAGGAGGACCGGTATCTTTTTACCGACATCGTCGTACCGTGGAAGAGACAAACCCAAGGTCCTCTACTATTTCTTCCTCAGTGATCTCTTTAATCAAGGATAAGATTTTTTTCCAATAAATCTTAATGGTGGGACATTCCCACCACATGTGAGCCATGGTTCCCAAGCATATACACCCCCTCCAGCAGGTACTTAATTTTGAACTATCCATTTTGCTTAATCTGTCCGGGGTGGCATACCATCTTGCAAAACATTTGTAATGAACTTCTCTTCTTCTTATGTCTAGTGCTGAACAGTGTACCAACTGCAGGATCTTTTCTAATAACGCTTTACTGCATTGTGACCCCAACTCCTGCTCCCACCTTTTGATGTAAGGAGGCACCTCCAGTTCCGTCTCTGATCCCAAAATCCTATATAGTTGAGCGATCGCACCGCCAGATTTCCCCCTCACACAGAGCCGCTCAAGCGGTCTATACTCATCTTCACTTCTCAGTGGTTTAGGTAACTTGTCTATAAAGTGCGAAAGCTGGAGGTACCTCCAACCATCTATCACCCATAACTCTGGTTCCTTCCTTAACTCAGCTAACGTGCGGATTCTCCCTTTACTCAAAAATTTTTTTAATTGAATACAATCATCCTTCAACCAATTCCCCCCCACCTCCCTCATCCCAGGTTCAAACAAAATATTATCTTTCATGTAAATCAGTGGTGAATTATATGTCCATTTATTTCTATTGTGTATCAAGTCCCAATATTTAAAAGTGTTATGTGTCAAAACAGCCGTATTACTACTAAGTGCTCTAAATTTAGGTGGGTTCCACATAACGTGCCCTAGATTAGTGTTACTTAAGTTGTGTTCTATGTTTACCCATCTTTTATCCGATTCCTTCTTAAACCAATCAATAACTCGTGCTAAAACTACAGCTATATAATATCTATTGAAGTCAGGCAACGCAAGTCCGCCTTTTTTTTTCCCCCTACTTAGAGTTGCGTAAGAAATTTATTTATTTATTTATTTATTTCAGGTACTTATATAGCGCCGTCAATTTACGCAGCGCTTTACATATACATTGTACATTCACATCAGTCCCTACCCTCAAGGAGCTTACAATCTAAGGTCCCTAACTCACATTCATACATACTAGGGACAATTTGGACAGGATCCAATTAACCTACCAGCATGTCTTTGGAGTGTGGGAGGAAACCGGAGTACCCGGAGGAAACCCACGCAGGCACAGGGAGAACATGCAAACTCCAGGCAGGTAGTGTCGTGGTTGGGATTCGAACCAGCGACCCTTCTTACTGCTAGGCGAGAGTGCTACCACCACACCACTGTGCCGCAAGAAATACGTGGTTTTTTTGCCTCCCCAGACAAATTTCGCAATAAGGCTCCGTAGCGCTCTGAAATAGTACCCGGGCAGAGGGATGGGGACCATCTGGAACTTATATAATATTTTGGGTGTCAGTACCATTTTAACCGCATTAACGCGTCCAAACCAGGATAAAGGTGTTGATGAAAATCTCCTAGCTTCCTGCCTGATCTCATCCAGCAATGGGATATAGTTTTTTAAATACAGTTTTTTGTAAGTGTTGGCTAATTTTATCCCTAAATACTTAATTTCCCCTTTCCACGGGAAGGGGAACACTTCAGCTAGGTGGGCCTCCTCTTGTTTTCCTATACTGATATTTAATATTTCTGACTTCTTTGCATTTATTTTAAAGTTAGAGATGTCCCCGTAACCTCTGAGAATCTGACACAGGTTTGGGAGCGAAATTCTTGGATTTGTGATGAAGAACAGAACATCGTCGGCAAAAGCCGCGAGTTTATGCTCCTCTGTTCCTATCTTCACTCCACTACAATCGGGGTTGTTACGGATAGTGGCCAGTAGAAGCTCGAGGGTCAACACAAATAAGAGATGGGGGAGGGGGCAGCCCTGCCTAGTCCCGTTTGTCATACTAAAGGGCTTTGAGAGGGCCCCAATCACCTTGACAGAGGTCGTGGGATTGTTATAGAGTATTTTGATCCACGAAATAAACCTCGGTCCAATCCCCATGACTTCAAGAGTTTTCATCATGAACCCCCAGTCTACCCTGTCGAACGCTTTTTCAGCGTCAATCGACAGGAATAGAACTGGGGGCCTGCCCTGTTTGCTGGTTTCCCCCAGGAGAACCGCTCGCACCCCATTGTCCCTGCTCTGTCTCCCCGGTACAAAACCTGTCTGGTCTGGGTGAACCAGATAGGCCATTTTTTCCTTCAGTCTATTGGATAGTACTTTCGCATAGAGTTTGACATCTGAGTTCAGCAACGAAATGGGTCTATAACTTCAGCAAAGCCTGACATCCTTCCCCTCTTTTAATATCAAAGTTATCGTCGCGGCTAGAGCTTCCCTCTCCATTTCACAGTTGGTACCTAATTCGTTCCAGTAATGACACAGCCTGGGTACCAAAATATGTTTTAATTTTTCTAGATAGATAGTGGAAAATCCATCTGGACCAGGGCTCTTGCCCTTTGGGGAATCTATTAATGCGGCCAATATTTCCTCCTCCTCAATGGGTCTATCCAGAAGGGATCTCTCCTCCTGAGATAACTCCGCCAGTCTTGCCTCCTTCAGGAATTCCTCCCCTCTACTCCTACGCGTGGGGTCCTCTACTCCATGTTGCCCAATAGAATACAAAGCCGCATAGAACTTATTAAATTCCTCTGCCATGCCTCTACTGGTCACTATTGCCTCGCCTTTTTTGTTTTGAATTTTTTCAATAAAATTCCGACCCCTTTTTTTTCTTATCAGTCTGGCCAGATGTTTACTCGACCTATTCGCCCAGAGATAATTATCCCTCGTTATCTTATTAAGGGCTTTCTTAGCATCCTGCTCCATCAAGTCCCTCAACTCCTCCCTTTTGGCGATTAGTTGGTGATAGCAATCCTGACTCTGCCCCATTAACTTTTTATGTACCTGTTCCAAGGAGAAAATTTCCTCTATTAGCCTTTCCCTTTCTTCCTTTCTCTTTTTTTTTAGCCCTGCTCCCAGAGACATAAAAAACCCCTCTGATGTAGGCTTTGTGTGTTTCCCATAGAATTGAGGGAGATACCTCTCCAGTGTCGTTCGATTTAAAGAAGAAGTCCACTTCCTCCTGGACCCTTTCAACTACCTTTGGATCCTTCAACATGGATTCATTAAGTTTCCACGAGAAAGGTTGTCGTTGCCATTCTGGGATCTTCACCTTCATCACGACCGGGGAGTGATCCGAAAGGGATAGAATTTCTATTCTGGTATCCTTTACCCACTCCAACATACTGTGGTCCACAAAAATATAATCTAGTCTGGAGTAGGTCCCGTGCACAGGGGAGAAGAAGGTAAAGTCCCTCTCTTTAGCATGCTGCATTCTCCATGCATCCATTAGCTGGCAGCGGAATAACCTCTGCCCGATTGAGCAGATAGAGGCCTTCCTTATCCCCTGGGCACGGGACGTACTATCCAGATCCGGATCTAGGCAAAAGTTGAGGTCCCCCGCCAACACCACTTCCCCCTCCCTAAACTCCATTAGCTTCGTCAGCATCTGTCCCCAAAAACTGTCGGGTTTCTGTTGGGGCAATATACATTCACCAAGGTAAACATCCTGTTCCCCATTCTGCCTTTCAATAAAATATAGCGACCCTCGGGGTCTGTCATTCTATCTGCTAGTGAGAAATTTGCTGCTTTCGAAAACCCAATAGCAACCCCCTTTGCTCCCTTAAGGGGCGTGTCCCCATAGAACCACATAGGGAACCTTGGAGAAAAAAGCCTAATTCTGGAATCTAGGGTCAGGTGGGTCTCCTAAAGGAATACTATGTCGGCACCCAAGTGCTGAAGCTCCCCCATTACTTTGTGTCTTTTTTTAGGCGAGTTTAATCCTTTCACATTATATGATAAGAATTTGAGCTCTGGCATATCAATCAATCACCCCCTTCTCCTCTACCTCCTGCTCCGGAGCCCAACCTGCAGGTACACCTCCCCTTCCCAACACCCCTCCCCCCCTTCCTCCCCCTCCCCGCCAGCAAACCCTACTCCCCGCCCCCAACCCTACTCCCCACCCTTCCCTCGGTAGAAGACCGACTTCGAGCCTGCATGTTGGGAGATTACCCATTTCCCTACAATGCGCCTCCTTCCTCGGGGTGGGACTCCCCCACCGGCATCTGGTACCCCCCCAACAAAAAAAATGGGGGGGGGGACCGGAGGGACAGAAGATCGGCTCCCCGACTAAGCGAAACAGCCCCCCCCGCAGACCCTCCCCCTACAGAAGCATCTCATCAACAGGAAATACTCTCCCCTTCCTTGTCCCCAAATCCTGCCTTGTAATAACTGAGTTTAACGTCCCAACCCAAATACCTCAGAAAGAGATTTTCGGCAAGAGATTTTCAGCAAGAGATTTTCAGCTGGGGTCCAAAAAAAAAAAAAGGAAACACCCCGAAAAGGCACCCCCCTCCCCCTACCAGCACCCCAGCTGAACTTTCTCAATCTCAACACTCCCCTCTCCCCCTATGACAGTTCAGGGATGGGAATACCCAGACTGTCACAAAAGTCCTGCATCTCTTCCTGAAATCGCATCCTGTGCGATATGCCTTCCTTCATAACTATCAGGGATGTTGGGAACCCCCAGCTGTACTTCAGGTTAGACCTCTTGAGCTGGTCTAGAACTGGCTTCATCTGTCTTCTCCGCGCCAAAGTTCCTGCTGACAAGTCAGTGAACACCTGTAGGTTTTGGTTTTCAAAGCTTATTGGAGGTGCCCCCTTTAAGTTCTTCCATATTTTCTCTTTGTCCTCATACGAGTGGAACTTCACGATAACATCTCTGGGAATATCTTGTTTTATGTTTGGGGGCTTCCTTACTCTGTGGACCCTATCAATCCTCAGAGCCTCCTCTTCATGCCTGCCCAAGATCGGGTTGAATATCTTTCTCATCTTCTCCCCCAGGTCCTCGTTCCGTTGCTCCGGGATAGATCTAATACGTAGGTTTTGGCGTCGACTCTGATTTTCCTGTTCTTCTAATCTGAAAGCCAACATGCGATTTTCAATCTGCATTTTCTTGACTTGTTCTTTTAACTCGAGGATTTCTTTAGCAGAATTTCCTGACGCCTCTTCCGCCTCTTCTACTCTGCACAGGAGATGTCCCATGTCAGTACGGACGTTTACGATTTCAGCTTTTATCACATTTTCTAGTTTCGCAAACATGTCGATCATTTCAGCTTTACTTGGTACAAGCGCCATTATTCTTTGCTCTTCAACACTGGGACAGGCAGCTGCTCCTTCCGGCTCTTGATCTTCTCTGGTCTTGTCCCCCTGCCCCCCTTTCTGCTTCTGCTGATCTTTCTTCTTCTTGAGTAAATAGATACATTTTTGTCACGATCACCTCAATTGGCAACTAGATTTAACTCTTATCCATACTTTGTTTAATTCACTGATAGTATCTCGTATCAGATCATGAAAGTAAGGGGTTAAATTCGGGGGGACCCCAATTTAACCACCTCAATATCAGGCCAATTCTGACACTTTGCTCCTACATGTAAAAATTATCATTTTTTAGCTAGAAAATTACATAGAACCCCCAAACATTATATATGTTTTTTTAGCAAAGACCCTAGAGAATACAATGGCGGTTGTTGCAACTTTTTATCTCACACAGTATTTGCGCAGGAATTTTTTGAACGCGTTTTTTTGGGGAAAAAAACTGTTTTGTGTTTAAAAAAAAACAAAACAGTAAAGTTAGCCCAATGTTTTTGCATTTTGTGAAAGATAAAGTTACGCCGAGTAAATAGATACCTAACATGTCACGCTTCAAAATTGCACACGCTCGTGGAATGGCGCCAATGTTCGGTACTTAAAAATCCCCATAGGCGACGCTTTAAATTTTTTTACTGGTTACATGTTTTGAGTTATAGAGGAGGTCTAGGGCCAAAATTATTGCTCTCGCTCCAACGTTCGCGGCGATACCTCACATGTATGGTTTGAACACCGTTTTCATATGTGGGCGGGACTTACGTTTGCGTTCGCTTCTGCGTGCGAGCACACGGGGACAGCGGCGCTTTAAAATTTTTTTTTTTTTTTTTATTGTTAATTACATTTTATTTTTTTTGTTTTGACACTTTTTTGAAAAAAAAAAAATTGATCACTTTTATTCCTATTACAAGGAATGTAAACATCCCTTGTAATAGCAATATGACATGTCAGGTGCTCTTAATAGTGAGATATGGGGTGAATAAGACCCCATATCTCACCACTAGGCTGGGAAGCCTGAAATTTAAAAAAAAAAAAAAAACGATCGCCGCTTCCAAGCCGAAGCGGCGCCGTTTTTTTGAATGGAGAGGCAGGACGTGACGTCATAACATCGCGCCTGGCCTCCGACGATCATAGAGACTCCGGGGACCATCTGGTCTGCCGGAAATCTCTATGATCTACATCCGGCGCCAGCGGATCCGTTATCCGACTCACCGATCGCTGAGGTGAGTCGGTAGAAGCACAGGAGGGCGGCGGAAAGGGGGGGACGTCCCCCCTCGCCTCCCATAGGAATGATCAAGCGGTGGAACGGCCGCTATGATCATTCCTATGGTGTAGAGATTCGCCAGCTGAAACCGGCAATATCTGAATGATGTCTGTAACTACAGGCATCATTGAGATATACCCGCCCAAAGCCCAGGACGTCATATGACGGTGGGCGGTGGGCGGTGGGCTAGTGGTTAAACACATTTACCTTCCTCCAGAGAGAGCACACAGCTTGAAGAGTATAACAGTCCCAATCTCCCGTTGTTGCTGAGGACTCAGCAGAGAAAAAAAAAAAAAAGGCACAAGAAGAAGACAAACTGGGTAGAAGCCTGAATCGGCAATACCGTCCATATGGTTCATAAAGGAGGAGACAGGAGGATCCGGCAGGGCACGCCGCCCTTAGGGGCGTCGGTGCGACAATCCAGATTTTATATACCGGTTATATGAATCTTGTCAGTATCCCCTTAATTTATACCAGGATTGACTCTTACCCGCACTTTGTTATTTTTGTTATTATTGTTGCCTCCCTTCTTGTGGAGATTACATTTAGACACTGCACCACACTTGTTTAGCTTTGCAAGTAGTATCTCATATTATGCCATAGAGAATGGTGGGGGGAATCCTGAAGAGCCTTGATTTAATCGTGTTTAACTCATCCGGGACAGCACTCAGATGTATAGGTATAACAGTCCAGATCTCGAGTAGCCCCCCTGCAGCTACAGCTTTGATTGATATCAGTACTATACACTGCACAGTTCTCGCTTATAACATTTTAAGGTTGAATAAAGCAGGGCTAAACTTGTCATACCTTCATATCCTCCTACTCTTCACTCTGTCAGCATGTATATGACCAACTGTCATTACCTTATTTTCCACATAGTAAGTTCCCTGGAGGAATGCAGTGCTCCCTGTTTGCCGTGTGGGGAGCGTGATCCGTCCCCCGCACCCACCTGCTATGGCCTGGAAACTTCAACCGTCCTCCACTAGCTCCTTCCTCCCCACTTCAGGGGGTCTAATAGGTTGGGCACAGTCTCTCTCCTCCGGTTGTTCACCCTCTACTGCTCCGGGATCCCATCTCTGCTGTTTCCACTCAGTCGTTCGAGGGAGGTCTGCTGACCCTGCTGTTACCTCTGCAGGAAGGAGGGGGTCATGCGGAGGAGCGGCCGCTCGCCGAGTCTCGTCCGGGCATCCCACGGGCTCTCACCCCGCTCGGTGTATCCGGAACGCACCGGAGCCTCGTCTCCAGCCCTCACCCCAGCGCCGACGTTGGGCCCCTCCCCTGTACGGACGTCCTACGTCACTCCATCACCGCTCACCCTGTTCATGGACTGGACTTGGGTCAAAGCAAGAACTCCAACAGCAAGCCCAAGCACAGCATGAACAACAAGTACGTATCTGCAGCATGACTAGAAAATGAATTGCTGCTGAGAACGAACTGACAGAACGCACTGAAAATCAGAAAGAACCTGAGAAGAATGATCTGAAAATCAGAAACGAGTGGACAAGAACGCGCTGAAAAACAGATATGAACTATTAAATAGAATGCACTGAAAGACAGGAACGAACTGACAACACGCACTGAAGAACAGATACAAACCCACAAGCACAAACTAACAAGCAGTAATGAACTGAAAAGCATGAGGCTGAAAGCGCAAAGTGTCTCTCACCAAACTTCTACTAACACGAGATAAACACGAGATTAGCAGAAGGAGCTCAAAGGGTGGCGCACTGGCTATTGAACTTCCTTTTTAATAGTCTCATCATACGTGTTTTACGTCACCACGTTCTTGGCAGTGGCATTTGGAATTTCTGACAACATTTGTGTGACTGTGTGTATGCAAGACAAGTTTGAGCCAACATCCTTAGGAAAAAATGCACGGTTTTGTTGTCGGAAAATCCGATCGTGTGTACAGGGCATTAGCGTTTGGGCGCTATCTGTTTTCTGGGAGCTATAGTAAATTCGATTTTAGGAGAATTTTTTTTCCAGCTCTATAGTGAATTCTGTTTTAGCGCTAATTACCGAGACCACAGTAATTTGAGTGCTAATTAGTGTATAGCACTATAGTAAATTACACCCATAGACTTTAATAGGTTTGGATTAAAGTTTCAAATGTTTGGACTTTACAATGTGTTTGCTGATCTGCCAGAGAACTGAACAATTTTTTCCTATTAACCACTACATTTTTAAATTTATTACATCTCTTTAGTCAAATTAGAAATTCTTATACAGAAATTGTAACTTTATTCTGGTTAATAACTTTGCTTTCAGACTATTGTGCCTATTCCTTATTATGTAAAAAAACTAGACACAAATATGCCCTCCTTAGGTTTCCTTTAATGGCTTGAGATATTTACAGTATCCTGAAATGAAAGAAGTTTTTTGTCTTTTCAATTTCTTTTAAAACCTATTCTTGCCTACAATGGTTTTACACTTGCTCTCTTTCATTCCCTCTTCTCAAAGAATTCTAAGTATTCCAGATACGGAATGCAAACTACTTTTAAATGTTAAAGTGATTGTAAAGCTTTTTTTTTTTTTTTTTTAAAAACAAACATATCATACTTACTTCCACTGTGCAGCTCGCTTTGCACAGAGCAGCCCCGATCCTTGATTTCTGGAGTCCCCCAGCAGCTCTTGCGGCTCCTCCCCACATCAGGTAACCCCCTAAGGGAAGCGCTCTCCCGAGGGGGTTACCTTGCAGGCGCGCTACTGAGTCCAGCATTTGCATCCATAGACAAGAATGCCAGACTCGGCCCCGACCCCTGGCACCCACGTCATTGGATTTGATTGACAGCAGCGGGAGCCAATGGCTGCACTGCTATCAATCTATCCAATCAAGTGCTGAGAACCCCGGAGAGATGCACAGCATTTCCTCACTGTTGGAAATTCCAGGGTTCAGGTAAGTAAAATGGGGGGAGCTGGGGGGGCGGTGACTGACAGAAGAAGTTTTTTCACCTTAATGCATAGGATGCATTGAGGTGAAAAAACACGAGGGTTTACAACCCCTTTAAACTTAGTAAAGATCTAAAATGTGTTATTAGTCTAAATATTGTTACTGCTTAGAGGGCAATACATGTCTGCCCAACTTATAAAATGCTCTTGAAAAAGGAAACACTCTAATGCCCTGTACAAATGATAGGATTATCTGACAACAAAATCCATGGTTTATTTCCGATGAATGTTGGCTCAAACTTGTCTTGCATACACACGGTCACACAAATCTTGTCAGAAATTCCGAACATCAAGAATGCGGTGACGTACAACACATACAACCAGCCGAGAAAAATGAAGTTCAATAGCCAGTGCCGCTCTTCTGCCTGATTCCATGCATGCGTGGAACTTTTGCGTCAATTGTGTACACATGATCGGAATTTACGACAACGGATTTTGTTGTCAGAAAATTTGAGATCCAGATGACAGAAATTCTGATGGAAAATGTCCGATGGAGCCTACACACAGTCGGAATTTCCGACAACAAGCTCCCATAAAACATTTTCCGTTGAAAAGTCCTATTGTGTGTACGGGGCATAAGGCTTCATGTACACGGGACAGTTTTACAACCTCTCCTGAACGATTTAACTTGACAGATAGTAACCCACAATTAAAATGTCCGTTATGCCTTGTTTACATTGCTCGTTCAGCTGCGTTTTGCCGTGTTTGCGTTTAGAAGTGTTTCTAAAAGAAAAAAAATAATTTTTTTTTTAAATGACCAAAAACGAAAAACGCCTATAAACGAAACGCGGCTAAATGCGGGTTACCACGTTTAGCTGCGTTTAGCCGCGTTTGACATCTGAAATATCAGAAACTTAGGCGTCTGAACCCATTTTTTTGCTTTCGAAGAAACGCTGTTAAACGCAACTGCCTAAAAATGGCAATAAACGAGACTGTGTACATGGTCACATAGGATAACATTGAATGAGTTTAGGGGCAGTTGAAAAAAGCGTCCAACTGCCTCTGAACATGCGTTTAGTGTACATGGGGCCTAAATGCTGTTATTAATGTTAAGGGTGTATTTATGTGCAGTGCCGAGAACCCCGGAGAGATGCACAGCGTGTCCTCCCCACTGGAAATTCCAGGGCTCAAGTAAGTAAAATGGGGGGGGCTGGGGGGCCGGTGACTGACAGAAGTTTTTTCACCTTAATGCATAGGATGTACTGAGGTGAAAAAACACAAGGGTTTACAACCCCTTTAAACTTAGTAAAGATGTAAAATGTGTTATTAGTCTAAATATTGTTACTGCTTAGAGGGCAATACATGTCTGCCCAATTTATAAAATGCTCTTGAAGAAGGAAACACTCTAAATGCTGTTATTAATGTTAAGGGTGTATGCATGTACATTCCAGATAAGATTATTCAGCTTTTGGGAACCTATGGTTCTATGATATAGGAATATAACATTTTCTTGATAGATGAACAGAGCACATTCCTAATACTGAAGAGCCAGTATACTTGAATAAACTGATCATCTAATAGGAAATATTTTAATTAATTCGAGATCTGAAAAATAATGAGGCTTTTGGCCCAGACAGCTACATAAGTCATTTTTACACAATACTTATACATTACATTCAGAGTACCTTTAAGGCTTTTTTTAAAGTGGAATACAATTCATTCAAAGATATTAAAAGCATACATCTCTGTTATTCCTCAGGGTTTAACCTTTTGTAAGAATGATTAATCAATTTTTGTCTTAAACATCAACATCAAGACTTTTTTGTTTCAGAAAAATCTGGTCCATTTTGAACAGTTATGGGAAACATTAAAACCTTATACAGAATATCTCACTGATTCTCTTCCTTTGCTTTATATTGTAAACCCAGTGCATATGAATCGTTTTTGACATTAGTACAGTATATGTGACTAAAGGATGCATGTTTTATTATATCCTTTAGTTTTACTGTCTTTGCTTGCTCTGTAGTTTATTCTTAGAGAGCAGAATGCAAATACAAATGGTATATGTTAAATGGTAGGAGCTCAACTATATAAAATAAAAATATTCTAAACATACATTCCCACTATCCAAAAGGAATATTAGGCGTAAAAGACACGTAAGAATTTAGTATGTGCAGGTTTCACTTTTATTTATTTATTTATTTTTCAATTTTTTTGCTGCTCTGACAAGTACTGACCGCATAATATAAAATATATTGTATCGAAGAGCATTTTATACACATATGCCTGTGTGAACTAAGAAGAAAGAACAACAGCAAGATATATTGGTTGTGATTCAAACAGCTGGTTCACAAATTTATACTCATGACTAGACTAACTCTTTGTAGTTATTGGATCACATAAGGCCTGAGCTCTTGTTTAATGGCTCTCTATCTATAGAGACATTAAACATGACAGAAGTGGCTAAACTAATGTTTCAGTTAATGCTTTTTAATAATCTGCCCTTTGGCTATCTAGAGGCTTTTTGTACTTCAGTTCAACTTCAAATGATTTTAAAAGACAGAATCATACTAACTGAAATGACTGGGTCTTTTTTCAATAAGCCTAGTATCCTGGGACTGTCTTTTCTTGTAATATCCTCACATTTTATTAATACCAAGAAGTCTACCATGCGTTTTCTACAGATTACTGGAAAGGGTTGGCAATTTTTAAATACTCCAAAGTTTACCATATGTACCTGACAAAAGGTAGCTTTAAAAGATTTTGAATAAAAAATATGGTATATTTTGGAAAATATTGTAAACATCTCACTCCATAAATTTAAATTCATATTAGCCTCTTAAATATATTTCCTAATGGCAGTTTTGCACATATTACACAAACAACTAGGCTTATGACAACTGACCATTTTGGAATTTATAAACTTAAACCTAGATCACACAGGAGATGCTACTACACTTTAAGGTAACTCAGACTTTTTCATGAGTTTGCATTTTGTTCTCTGTCTTATACTGTGACCTGCGCTGCTATTATTGTATATTTACTTTAAGGTAACTTGTCTAACACTGTGCTTGTAGAGAGGGTGGTGGTCATGTGGGTGCATACTGATTAGTTTGCCTCACAATGGTCTCTCATATATTTGCTAGAAGGAGACAAAGTTCTTTCTCTCTGCCCCTTAAGGGCTTACAATCTTTGCGTATGCTAACACTGCATTTGGGTAAAAGGACATTACTTCCCATGTTTGTACTCTGGATCACTTCTGTTTCTCAGAGTGGCCATTCTTTCTGATCTTCTCTTACAACCTGAGCTCATACTTAGGAGAATAAATTTCTTATCAGAAGCCATTTCTAACACACTTACTTGTAGCGTGATAGGTTAATAGCTGGATAATATATCCTAGGTTCAACGGGTCACCTGGGTCACTTTCTTCACACATGTGCCCACTCTACATATAACTCCTCTTGAATTTTTACTCTTCAAACCTCCAAACAGATTGATTTATGGTGATGGGAATTTACACTGTAGAAAATTCTGGGTAACCTTGATGAACTTTTACTTAGTCTGATCATCCACTATTCGTTATTCAGTAAAGGGATAGAACAGGATCAATGCCCCCAAAAAATAATATTTGGCATACAAAAGTTTCCTTACAACACACAATAACCTGCTAAACTGAGCCTTTCAGTGTTCAGATTAATTTTAAAGTTTGGAAGATGTGGGTAGGTAGACTAGATCCAAAATTAATTTTGTTCCTCGTTGTGAAGGTTAGTCCATACTGTGGTGCACAACAACTTTGGCTAGGCAGCTCTCTAAAATGACAGGGCCTCAAATACACATTGGGTGAGTAATGGAAGGTATTAGAAAAATAATAGCACCACATCAAACATAGGAATCCAAGTGTATTTATTTAATTATAGAAGTTCAAAAATATCAAAGACAATATTCCACAAAATCCAAGAATCTGACTAAAAGTTATTTACCAGGTGGTACATGACCCTCGACTGCTTACATAAGATGAACCTACAGTGTCCCTCCATCTTCTGAAGGTATAATTGCCACATACACCTACATAATATATTTTGGGACTGCCCATTTCTCACCACTTTTTGGGACTTATAATACTCATCTGCCACAAACTGACTGATGTAAACTTAAAAAAAGGACCGTCCCTCACTCTTATTTATGTCAACACTCTCTCCATTGAAAAATACCTAAACTCTCTATAAAGTTAAACACTGATAGAGCAGGTTTCTCTGTCCTATTAAAGCACTCCTCACTACACAAGCTAGAACACCGATTCTCGTACATCAATGAAACCTTCCCATCAACTCTGACCAACTTCCCTGTAGCTGCTGAAGAAAAGCATCCCCACAACATGATGCTGCCACTACCATGTTTCACAGTGGGAATGGTGTGTTCAGGGTGATGTGCAGTGTTAGTTTTCCGCCACACTTAGCATTTTGCTTTTAGGCCAAAAAGTTCAATTTTGGTCTCATCTGACCAGAGCACCTTCTTCCACATGTTTGCTGTGCACCCCACATGGCTTCTCGCAAACTGCAAATGGGACTTCTTCTGGCTTTCTTTCAACAATGGCTTTCTTCTTGCCACTCTTCCATAAAGGCCAGACTTGTGGAGTGCACGACTAATAGTTGTCCTGTGGACAGATTCTCTGACCTGAGCTGTGAATCTCTGTAGCTCCTCCAGAATTACCTTGGCTGCTTCTCTGATTAATGCTCTCCTTGCCCGGCCTGTTAGTTAGGTGGACGGACATGTCTTGGTAGGTTAGCAGTTGTGCCATACTTTCCATTTTCAAATGAGGGATTGAACAGTGCTCTGTGAGATGTTCAAAGCTTGGGACATTTTTGTATAACCTAACCCTGCTTTAAACTACTCCACAACTTTATCCTTGACCTGTCTGGTGTGTTCATTGGCCTTCATGATGCTGTTTGTTCACTAAGGTTCTCTAACAAACCTCTGAATTTAAATTACACACAGGTGAACTCTATTTATAGGCCTCCAGGACCGGTATCGCGCTTTCTTGATGACTTTGCTGCCTGGCTACCCTACTTTCTCTCCTCTGAAATACCCACCATTATTCTTGGTGACTTTAACATTCCTGTCAATGTTAACAGCCCAACTACAGCTAAACTTCTCAATTTAACCTCATATTTTGACCTAACCCAATGGACACATACTTCCACTCACTCCAATGGTAATACCCTTGACCTTGTATCCTCCCATCTCTGCAACCCTGGCAACCTCACCAACACCCCCTTTCCTCTATCTGATCACAACCTCATTACTTTCACTGTATCCTTGCCTCCAACCACCCATCCCTCCAAGCAGCAAACAATTACTTGTAGAAACCTTCGCCACTTTAACCCTTCTCTTCTCTATTCTGCTACTGACCACCTATATGACATAATTTCTCCCCTGTCCTGACCTGGCCACCTCTGTCTACAATAGTTCACTCTCATCATCACTAGATGCACTTGCTCCTCTAACCACACGCAGAATCAGGCCCCGACTGTTACAACCCTGGCAAACTGACAACACTAGAAATCTCAAGAGACATTGCCATGCTCTTGAACGACTGTGGCGTAAAACCAAATGCCTGCAAGACTTCACCCTATATAAATCTGCCCTTCTAAAATACAATTCATTCCTCCATGCTGCCAAACAAGCCTACTTTGTCTCTCTTATTAATTCCTTGTCATCCAGTCCCCGTCGGCTCTTCTCAACCTTTAACTCTCTGCTTCGTCCACCACCCCCTCTACCCACTAACTCACTCACTGCCCAAGAGATTGCCAATCACTTCAAAGACAAGATCGATGCAATTCGTGAGGATACCTCCACTGTGCGTACGTCTTCCCCACCCAACATACCTTGCCTAGCAGCACATTCAACACTCTCCTCTTTTGAATTGGCTACTATGGAAGAGGTTACAAAAATTTTCTCGGATGCCCACCTAACCAATTGTCCTTTGGATCCTGTTCCCTCACAACTACTACGGTCACCCTCTTCTTCTATCCTATGCTCCCTCACCCACATCTTCAATCTCTCCCTCTCTAGTGGCATCTTCCCCTCCCCTCTAAAACATGCGCAGATCACTCCCATTCTTAAAAAGCCCTCACTGGACCCTACCGACCTGAACAACACAAGACCCATCTCATTGCTCCCATTCACCTCTAAACTTCTAGAACGCTTAGTCTACAACCGTCTTAGCTCCTACCTCAATGACAATAACCTTCTTGACCCCTTACAGTCTGGCTTTTGCTCGCAGCACTCCACGGAAACTGCCTTACTAAAACTCACTAATGATTTACTAACTGCTAAAACCAACAGCCAGTACTCCATACTCCTACTACTTGACCTCTCTGCGGCCTTTGATACTGTTGACCAACCGCTCCTTCTCCATAAGCTACATTCCCTTGGCCTCCGAGATTCTGCTCTATCCTGGTTCTCTGCCTATTTATCACAGCGCTCCTTCAGTGTCACCTACAACTCTGTCTCCTCCTCTCCATTGCCCCTTTCTGTGGGGGTCCCCCAAGGCTCGGTTCTTGGAGCCCTTCTCTTCTCTATCTACACCTCCTCCCTCGGTCACTTAATAACTGCCCACGGCTTCCAATACCACTTATACGCTGATGACACCCATATCTATCTGTCTACTCCTCATCTCACTCCTTCAGTCTCCTCTCGCATTACTAACTTACTAACTGACATATCAGCATGGATGTCGCACCACTTCCTTAAACTAAATCTCTCTAAAACTGAGCTATTAATATTCCCCCCCGCCCGTGCACCCCTCCATGACTTTTCTATCAAAATCAACAATGCAACCATCAGTCCCTCCCCTCACGCCAGGGTACTAGGTGTAATCCTAGACTCTGACTTGTCATTTCAGCCTCAAATCCAATCGTTGTAAAAAGTTTGTAGAATTCACCTCCGTAACATCTCTAAAATTCACCCCTTTTTAACAAATGAAACCACCAAGCTCCTCATTCACTCCCTTGTTATCTCTCGCCTTGACTATTGCAACTCCCTTCTCATTGGCTTACCTCTCCATAGGCTATCCCCTCTTCAGTCTATCATGAATGCTGCTGCCAGACTTATCCACCTTACCAACCGCTCAGTGTCTGCCAACCCTCTACTCCAATCCCTACACTGGCTCCCAATCACCCAGCGAATTAAATTCAAAATACTAACCACAACATGCAAAGCCATTCACAACTCTGCCCCGAGCTACATCACTAATCTTGTCTCCAAATATCATCCACATCGACCTCTCTACTCTTCTCAAGACCTCCTGCTTTCAAGCTCTCTCATCTCCTCCCATGCTCGTCTCCAGGATTTCTCCAGAGCCTCTCCCATCCTCTGGAACTCGCTACCTCCATCTATACGGCTATCCCCTACTCTTACTACCTTCAGGCGATCCCTGAAAACTCATCTCTTCAGGAAAGCCTATCACGACTCCAACTAATCTCCTACCACTTCCACCAGCTCATTCCCCACAGTTACAACCTTTTGTACCACCTGCCCCACCCTATTAGATTGTAAACTCTTCTGAGCAGGGCCCTCTTAATCCTCTTGTATTTTATTGTATTATAACTGTATTGTCTCCCTTTTATATTGTAAAGCACTGCGTAAACTGTTGGTGCTATATAAATCCTGAATAATAATAATAATATTTAATAATTCAGTGACTTCTGAAGGCAATTGGTTCCACTAGATTTTATCAGAGTAAAGGGGGCTGAATACAAATGCATGCCACACTTTTCAAATATTTATTTGTAAAAAAGAATAGAAACCATTTATAATTTTCCTTCCACTTCACAATTATGTGCCCCTTTGTGTTGGTCTATCACATAAAATCCCAATAAAAATACTTTTTTTTTTTGGTTGGAACATGACAAAATGTGAAAAATTTCAAGGGGAATGAATATTTTTTCAAGGCACTATAACTGGATACTAGTATTTATAGGTAAAGTTGATCCAGGGAATATCCGATTGCCTCTTGGGGGATCAGTAAGGATTTTTTCCCCTGCTGGAGCAAATTGCATCATGCTTTCCTAGGTTTATTTTTGCCTTCCTCTGGATCAACTGTGGATATAGGATTGTGTATATAGGATTGTATTTTTTTCTTTTTCTTTTTCCCCTTTTATTGGTTGAACTAGATGGACTTGTATCTTTTTTCAACCAGACTAAGTATGTAACTATATAACCTCTACCCCCCTCCCATCAGAACTTCAAAATAGAGGTTTAGAGAAACCATGGTTAATTATGGGTCGGTGGACAGGGATTCCACTTTATAGATAATGTTGAACTATCTGATACTTTACCTCTATTTCCAAGTAAAGCTGCTCCCCACTAGGGATGAGCCGAACACCCCCCGGTTCGGTTCGCACCAGAACCTGCGAATGGACCGAAAATTTGCGCGAACTTTGGAATCCCATTGAAGTCTATGGGACTCGAACATTCAAAATCAAAAGTGCTAATTTTAAAGGCTAATTTGCATGGTATTGTCTTAAAAAGGGTTCAGGGACCCGGGTCCTGCCCCAGGGGACATGTATCAATGCAAAAAAAAGTTTTAAAAACTGACTTTTTTTCGGGAGCAGTGATTTTAATGATGCTTAAAGTGAAAAAAAGTGAAATATTCTTTTAAATATCGTACCTGGGGGGTGTCTATAGTATGCCTGTAAAGTGGCGCATGTTTCCCGTGCTTAGAACAGTCCCTGCACAAAATGACATTTTTAAAGGAATAAAAGTCATTTAAAACTGCTTGCAGCTTTAATGTAATGTTGGGTCTCGGCAATATGGATGAAAATCAGTGAGACAAACGGAATGGGTACCACCCCTAGTCCATTACCAGGCCCTTTGGGTCTTGTATGGATATTAAGAAGAACCCCACGCCCAAATTAAAAAAAGGAAAGGCGTGGGGCCCCCAGGCCCTATAAACTCTGAACAGCAGTATACAGGCGGTGCAAACAAGACAGGGATTGTAAGTTTGTTGTTAAGTAGAATCTGTTTGTAATTTTAAAGTGTAGCTCCAGCCAAAAAATCTAGGCTTTTTAGTGAAACAAGGATTGTTGATAAAGCATCAGTGGAGAGGAGAAACGTTTTTCCCATATTAACTCTTACAGGAGAGAATTTCCCTTCCTAGGGGTAGATTTCATCTCACCTCCTGTTGTCTCCTTCTGTTTGCAAGTAAGAGTCATTTGTAAGTTGGATGTTTGAAATTGGGGGCCTGCCCTATATACTCTGCAGAAATTGGGGCCTTAGGTGTTGGTGTTGCCACAACACTGTAAGCCCTCACAGTTACTCTTGGTGGGCACAGGAACGGGCCCTGCTGTGAAATATTAGACCAAGAATTGTAATTACATGCCCCTGTTGAACAGGGTCAGAAAAATTGGGCCTTTGGTGGTGGTGGTAGTGGTGCTGGTGCCACAACACTGTAATGCCCTGTACACACGGTCAGATTTTCCGACGGAAAATGTGTGATAGGACCTTGTTGTCGGATATACTGACCGTGTGAGGGCTCCATCACACAACCTCCATCGGAATTTCCGACACACAAAGTTTGAGAGCGTGCTATAAAATTTTCCGACAACAAAATCCATTGTTGGAAATTCCTATCGTGTGTACACAAATCCGACGCACAAAGTGCCACGCATGCTCAGAATAAATTAAGAGACGAAAGCTATTGGCTACTGTCCTGTTTATAGTCCCGACGTACGTGTTTTACGTCACCGTGTTTAGAACGATCGGATTTTCCGACAACTTTGTGTGACCGTGTGCATGCAAGACAAGTTTGAGCCAACATCCGTCGGAAAAAATCCATAGATTTTGTTGTCGGAATGTCCGATCAATGTCCAACCGTGTGTACAGGGCATTAGTCCTCACAGTTACTCTTGGTGGGCGCAGAAACGGGCCCTGCTGTGAAATATTAGATCAAGAATTGTAGTTACATGCACCTGTTGAACAGGGGCAGAAAAATTGGGCCTTTGGTGGTGGTGGTGGTGTTGCCACAACACTGTAAGTCCTCACAGTTACTCTTGGTGGGCGCAGAAATGGGCCCTGCTGTGAAATATTAGATCAAGAATTGTAATTACATGTCCCTGTTGAACAGGAGCAGAAAAATTGGGCCTTAGGCACTGGTGCTGGTGCCACAACACTGCAACCCCTCACAGATACTCTAGTTGGAGCGCAGGAACGAGCCCTGCTGCAAAGTATTACATCAAAAATTGTAATTACACGCCCCTGTTAAACAGGGGTTGAAAAATTGGGCCTTAGTCACTGGTGCTGGTGCCACAACACTGCAACCCCTTACAAATACTCTAGTTGAGCGCAGCAATGAACCCTCCTTGCAAAATATTGCATCAAAAATTGTAATTACATGCCCCTGTTAAACAGGGGCTTAAAAATTGGGCCTTAGGCACTGGTGGCGGTGCCCAGAACCAAAAATATTCTTACAAGCTATCAGCATGATCATTGAGGAGGAAGAGGATAGTCACTCAGCATAACAGGATAGTCACTCAGCATCAGCATAGGCAGTCTTGAAGGGATCTGACATTTCAAAAAATATTATTCGGTTACATCAGCATCAGGTGCTTGGTAGCTGGTGGTGATCCAAGACTGATTCATTTTTATGAAGGTCAGTCGATCGACCGAGTCGATGGACAGGCGCACCCTGTGATCGGTTACAAAGCCCCCAGCAGCACTGAATGTGCATTCCAAAAGAACGCTGGATGCAGGACAGGCCAGTAGCTCAATTGCATACTGTGCAAGCTCTGGCCAGTGATCCATCCTCAAGACCCAGTAACCCAGAGGATTTTCGGTGGGAAAGGTGTCAAAGTCAGATCTTGCACCTAGGTATTCCTGCACCATGTAAAACAGACGCTGGTGATGGTTGCTGGAACCGCTCATACCTTGGGGCTGTGGACTAAACAATTGTCTGAACGCATTGATCAGACGGCCACCTTCTCCACCGCTCCTTCTTTGACTGACCGAAGCCTCAGGAACAGGAGTTTGTAACCTCCCAGTCTCTGGGAACGCATTGCACAGACCTTTCTGCAAGGCCTCCTGAAGATGTTTCATCCTCTGCTCCCTCTGCGATGGCAAGATAGGGTCCACAACCTTACCCTTGTAACGTGGATCAAGGAGGGTTGCCAGCCAGTAACGATCCCTCTCTTTGATACCACGAATACGAGGATCCTTCCGCAGGCTTTGCAGGATCAGGGAGGCCATGCAGCGTAGGTCTGCTGAGGCATTCGGTCCAGAGTCCTCTGGGTCACGAAGGATGATCCGCAGCCACCTCCTCTCAGCCACGTACGAGTCCATGGGTTTCTTGGAACTGTAAATGATCCCTTGAAGACTGCTGCTGATGCTGAGTGCCAGGCTCCACCTCCATGCTGACACAATCTTCCTCCTCCTCTTCCTGTGTGATCGGCGGGCACGTAGGAACACTGTCTGGATAAAGGGGTCCTTGAGAGGTAAGGAAGTCTTCCTCTTCCTGCCTCTGTTCTGCCTCAAGTGTCCTGTCCATTATTCCACGCAGAGGACAGTAGACAAGAGGGACAGTGTCACTCATGCATGCACTGTCACTGCTTACCATCCTCGTGGCCTCCTCAAATGATGACAGGACAGTGCATGCATCCCTGATCATAGCCCACTGGGGTGGGGAAAAAAAACAAGCTCCCCTGACCCTGTCCTGGTGCCATAGTCACACAGGTACTCATTGATGGCCCTCTGCTGTGTGTGCAGCCACTGCAGCATGGCCAACATTAAGTTCCACCTGGTGGGCATGTCACAGATTAGGTGGTTAAATTCCTTTTGGAGGTCAGCCAGCCAAGCACTGGCATTATATGACTGGCGGAAATGCACACAGACTTTCCTGGCCTGCCTCAGGACATCCTGTAAGCCTGGGTACCTGCCCAAGAACTGCTGCACCACCAAGTTAAGGACATGAGCCAAACAGGGCACATGGGTCAGTTGTCCCTGTCGAATGGCGGAAAGGAGGTTGGTGCCATTGTTGCAAACCACCATTCCTGGCTGAAGCTGGGGTGGCGTCAACCACCTCTGAGCCTTCCCCTGCAGAGCTGACAGAATCTCTTCCCCAGTGTGGCTCCTGTCCCCCAAGCACACCAGCTCAAGCATCGCATGGCATCTTTTGGCCTGTGTACTTGCGTAGCCCCTTGAATGCCTATGGAGCACCGCTGGTTCTGAGGACAAAGCAGGAAGAGGCCATGGAGGAAGAAGAAGAGGAGGGGGTGGAGGAGAGAGGTGTGTCAGAATCACCAGTAGTAGCATTTTGGAGGCGTGGTGGCGGAACAACCTCCAACACTACAGCACCTTGTCCTGCATCCTTCCCAGCTGCCAGAAGAGTCACCCAATGCGCTGTGAAAGATAGGTAACGTCCCTGTCCGTGCCTGCTGGACCATGAGTCAGCGGTAATATGCACCTTACCGCTGACCGCCCTGTCCAGTGAGGCCAAGACATTGCCTTCCACATGCTGGTAGAGAGCCGGAATTTCCTTCCGTGAGAAAAGTGGTGTTTGGGAACCTGCCACAGAAGGGTGCAGAGTCTACCAACTGCAAAGGCAGCAGTTGAAGTGCTAGCAATTTAGCCAAGCTAGCATTCAACCGCTGGGCATGTGGATGGCTGGGAGTGAACTTCTTTCGGCAGTGCAGCAGCTGGGGCAGGGAAATTTGCCTGGTACAATCTGATGTTGGTGTACCGATAGCAGATTGCCCGCAAGTACTTGGCTGTGACACACCTAATTCTACACCTTCATTCTCCTCAGTGCAGGTCTCAGAGAGGATTGAAGGTATAGTGGGGTTGGAGATCCTAACTGATGAGGAGCAAGGAGAGGTCCTCTTTGTTCTTTGGTGTGGGTCTTTTAGGTACGCTTGCCAACGAACTGCATGGCAGGTCAACATATGTCTGGTCAAGCATGTGGTGCCCAAGCGGG
This sequence comes from Lithobates clamitans, assembly GCA_037952925.1. Lineage (NCBI taxonomy): Eukaryota > Metazoa > Chordata > Amphibia > Anura > Ranidae > Lithobates > Lithobates clamitans. Next base: position 1,157,250 of record JBBGZY010000727.1, read on the forward strand.
TGATGTTTTGGCCGCGCGAGATACGCTTGAGACATATGTTGCAAATAGCAGCGGTGGGATCTGATGCACTCGTCTCAAAAAAGGCCCACACCAAAGAACTTTTGGAATAACGCGCAGAGACAGCAGCTCCCTGCACATGCGGAGCTCTGCGGTGTGATGCAGTCGATGTGCTGCCCTTAAGCTGGCCCCTGGAGGGCATCCTGCCTTGTTGGTGACATGCCTCCTCCTCCTCTTCTCTCCTATCAGGCACCCGCACGGACTCAGTGACCTCATTATCCCCTCGCTCCTCATCACTGGAGCAAAGCTGGCAGTATGATGCAGCTGGGGGAACATGACTGCCAGATTGCTATCCTTCTTGGGCACCCCCTCTGTCTGGGCTCACGTTACTGCCTTCCTCTAGCTGAGTACCATCATCGGAGCCTCAAAACGCTGGGCATCCTCCTGGAGCATGTACCCAACACTGTGGTCAAACAGTTCGGGGGACTCCTCAGGAGGACATGGTGGGGCTAGGGAAGGAGTGACTGATGCCACTGAGCCAAGGGAAGAGGCTGCGTTGGCAGCTGCTTTGCCAGACAACGTACCCTGAGCCTGGGAAAGAGGGGATGAGGACGGCTAGGTCATCCACTCTACCAAGTTTTCCACATGTTGCGGCTCAACGTGGCCAGCTGCCGAAAAAAAGGACAAGCGTGTCCCACGGCCACGTGCTGATGAGGATGCACCGTGTCCAAGACCAGCACTGTTGCCTCTAGACACAGAGCTTGCTTACCCTCATTTATTGGCTTGTGACTGTCTGCCTCTCCTTGTTGGCCTTCCAGACATACTAATGGCCTGCACTGCAGTGAGATGTAGCTGCACAAAACTGGGATGTATATATATACTGTTTATACAGCAGCTAGCAGAATGCCTGTCTGTGGTATTAATAGGATCAGAAGAAGCACCCCAGCACTTGTCTTTGGGTAGCTATAGGTGCAACTGTGCAGGGTACACAGTACACTAACTGGAAATACATCAAGCTGCCTGCCTGTGGTATTAATAGGATCAGAAGAAGAACACCAGCACTTGTCTTCAGGTAGCTATACTTTTGGTGCAACTGTGCAGGGTACACAGTACACTAACTGTAAATACTTCAAGAGCCTGCCTGTGCTATTAATAGGATCAGAAGAAGCACACAAGAACTTGTCTTCAGGTAGCTATAGGTGCAACTGTGCAGCGTACCCAGTACACTAACTGTACATACTTCAAGAGCCTGCCTGTGCTATTAATAGGATCAGAAGGACACAAGCACTTGTCTTCAGGTAGCTATACTGTAGGTGCAACTGTGCAGGGTACACAGTACACTAACTGTAAATACTTCAAGTGCCTGCCTGTGCTAATAATATATATATATATATATATATATATATATATATATATACATATATACACAACACCTGGGATGCATATATATACACAATACACTGTAAGTGCAGCTAACTGACTCAACCTGCCTACTCTATCTAACCTAAATCAAATCACACTGTCTCTCTGTCTATCTATCTCTCTCCGCCACCGCAACACACTACACAAGGCAGCCACGCAGGCGGCCTTATATAGTGTGGGGCGTGTACTAAACCCCCTGAGCCATAATTGGACAAAGCCACCCTGGCTTTGGCCAATTACAGTTCTCTGTACACATGGCGCTGTGATTGGTCAAGCATGCGGGTCATAGTGCATGCTTGGCCAATCATCAGCCAACAATGCACTGCGATGCCGCAGTGAACTATGGGTGCGTCACTCGAATTTGGTGCGAACGGCCCATATCGTTCGCAATTCGACAAACGGTCGAACAGGCAATGTTCGAGTCGAACATGGGTTTGACTCGAACTCGAAGCTCATCCCTACTCCCCACTAAAGAATTGAATATCTCTGTTTTTGTTGCATTGTTTGTTGCTATTTTGCTCTAATTGTACATATATAATTACCTCTCTACTCTCACTGACGATGTTTACTAAATGTATGACCCTTTTTCTTTGAATCTCCTATTATAAAAAGAAAAAAAATGCAGTGTTCCTTAAAGGTGCTCCTGTAAAATGGCTTACATTGCTGATTTAGTTGGACTCTTCATGGTTAATCGAAAATTAAATCAGCTCTGGTATAAATTGGCTCCTGTAATTCAAAAGTATGCTGCAGTAGTTGGCTGTAAGAGAGGTGAGGAAGATTTTTGTATTAAAGCAGTCAATTGAACTCTTAATTAAAACCAAAGGGGTGTATTTATAAAGGAGTAAATGTGACATTCACCAGACATTCACTGAAAATAAATATAAAAAAATTGACTGAGCACTAAAGCCTTGCACATGGCATGGAGATATTAAAGGGGTTGTAAACCTTCTTTTTTTTCACCTTAATGCATCCTATGCATTAAGGTGAAAAAACACCTGGCAGTGACCGGCCCCCCAGCCCCCCAGCCCCCCTTTTACTTACCTGAGCCCTGGAATTTGACCTGACGGGGACACGTTGTCTCTCTGCAGGGGTTCTCTCTTGATTGGATAGATTGATAGCAGCCATTGGCTCCAGCTGCTGTCAATCAAATCCAATGACGCAGGCGCTGGGGGCGGGGCAGAGTCACACATTTGGCGGATATGGACGCCGATTCCTGAGCTCGGGAGCGTGCCTGCAAGGTGACCCCCTCAGGAAAGCGCTTCTCCTAGAGGGTTATCTGATGTGGGGAGGAGCCGTGAGAGCCGCGAGAGCCGCTGGGGGACTCCAGAAATCAAGGACCGGGGCTACTCTGTGCAAAGCGAGCTGCACAGTGGAGGTAAGTATGATATGTTTGTTATTTAAAAAAAAAAAACCCTTACAATCACTTCGAATGTCTGCATAGCTGACCACCCTGCTATGTATGTAGCCATAGAAGAAAGTATAATCTACACATGCAAGACCTGGTATTTTGACTTTACTTTTTGTTTAAAGAATACTGACTGATGGAATTTATTGTTTGAATTAATCTCCAGGATAGAATTTTCATTAGACTGGTAAATGATAAATGTTTTGCAGCATGTGGCTTCACATATAATATGATTGTCAACTATACAGGAATTTTGAATGTTCAATTAGTGTTTCTGTTTGATGTTTTACAATGTATAATACAATAAAGAAAATAGGGGAAAGGGGAAAAACAGGGCTACCATTACAGACCCTTTTCTGATATGCTAATTGCCTGGCTATTATGCTGACCAATTGGCTTAACCATTTGCCTACTGGGCACTTTCACCCCTTCCTGCCAAGGCCAATTTTCAGCTTTTAGTGCTCTCACACTTTGAATGACAATTACTCAGTCATGCGACCCATATACCCGTACCCAGTACCCATATGAAATTTGCATCATTTTTTCACACAAATAGAGCTTTCTTTTGGTGGTGTTTAATCACTAGTGGGTTTTTTTTTTTTTTTTTGTGCTATAAATAAAAAAAGACTGAACATTTTGTTTAAAAAAATCATTTTTCTTTGTTTCTGTCATATAATTTTGCAATTTAGTAATTTTTCTTCATAAATTTTGGCAAAAAATTATACTGCTACACATCTTTCGTAAAAATAACCCAAATCAGTGTATATTATTTGGTCTTTTTAAATGTTATAGAGTCTACAAGCTATGGTGCCAATTGATTAAAAATTGATCACACCTGATGTACTGAAGGCCTATCTCATTTTTTAAAACACTAACAAGTCAGGAAAGTACAAATACCCCCCAAATGACCCCTTTTTGCAAAGTAGACATTCCAAGGTATTTAATAAGTCGCATGGTGAGTTTTTTGAAGTTGTAATTTTTTCCCACAATTCTTTGCAAAATGAAGATTTTTTTTTGCATATGCATACCACAAATTACACCCCAAAATACATTCTGTTACTCCTCCTGAGTATGGTGATACTACATATGTGAGACTTTTTTACAGCCCAGCCACATACATAAGCCCAACATGCAGGGAGCACCATCAGGTGTTCTAGGGACATAAATTACACATCTAATGTCATGACGACCTATCACACTTTTGAAGGCCCTGGAGCACCAGGGCAATGGGATTTCCCACAAAATTACCCCATTTTGGAAATATGAGTCTTTTGAACGGTTCATTTTTCTCCAGAATATGTGGAAAGAAAATGAAAATGCATTTTTTTTACACAAAGTTGTCCATTTATAAGATATTTCCAACACATAGCATGTACATAGCAAACATGACACCCTAAAACACATTCTGCTACTCCTCCTGAGTATGGAGATACCACATGTATGAGACTGTTACACAGTCTGGCCACATACAGAGGCCCAACATTCAAGTAACACAATCAGGCATTCTAGGAGCATAAATTACACATATAATTTCCTAACAATCTATCACACTTTTAAAAGACCCTGGAGCACAAGGACAATGGAAACACCCACAAAATGACCCAATTTTGAAAAGCAAACACCCCAATGTATAATCTATGAGGCATAATGAGTCTTTTGAATGGTTCATTTTTTTCCAGAAGTTTTTGGAAAATTTGGAAAGAAAATTAAAATGCATTTTATTTACACAAAGTTGTCCAAGATATTTCCAACACATAGCATGTACATAGCAAAAATAACACCCCAAAATATATTCTGCTACTCCTCCTGAGTATGGCAATACCACATGTGTGAGACTTTTACACAGCCTGGCCACATAAAGAGGCCCAACATTGATGTAGCACCTTCAGGCACTCTATGAACATAAATTACACATCTCATTTCTCAACCACCTATTACACTTTTGAAGACCCTGGATCACCAGGACAATAGAATTGCCCACAAAATGACCCAATTTTGCAAAGCAATACCTCAACGTATAATCTATGAGGCATAATGAGTCTTTTGAACATGTCATTTTTTCCAGAAGTTTTTGGAAAATGTGGAAAAAAATGAAAACACATTTATTTTTTTACACAAAGTTGTCAATTTATAAGATATTTCCAACACATAGCATGTACATAGCAAAAATTACACCCCAAAATACATTCTGCTACTCCTCCTGAGTATGGCGATACCAACGTGTGAGATTTTACACAGCCTGGCCACATACAGAGGCCCAGCATTGAAGTAGCACCTTCAGGTGTTCTACAAGCATAAATTACACACCTAATTTCTCGACTACCTATTACACTTTTGAAGGCACTAGAGCACCTGGACAATGGAATTGCGCACAAAATGACCCCATTATGGAAAGCAAACAGCCCAACGTATAATCTATGAGGCATAATGAGTCTTTTGAACATGTCATTTTTTTTCCAGAAGTTTTTGGAAAATGTGGAAAGAAAATGAAAATGCATTTTTTTTACACAAAGTTGTCCATTTATAAGATATTTCCAACACATAGCATGTACATAGCAAAAATAACACCTCAAAATACATTCTGCTACTCCTTCTGAGTATGGCAATACCACATGTGTGAGCAGAAGGAGGGAACTGATGCGCAAAACCAAAGTGAGCTGAAACAATTATAAATAAAGAGATCAAAGAAGCTGCCAAACATAAAAAAGTGTTCCCACACAGAAAAAACAATATGATTATAATAATGACACTCATTATTGTACCACTCTCCAGTCCTTCATAAACATACTGCCTCTTGCTAGAGCTAATTATTTCTATAGTCCAGGTAGCAGGCAGGGGTGTGGTCAGTTCATGCAACAGGCAGAGGCAAGATGGCAGTAAGTCAGCATCAGGCTGAGGGCCTCAGTCAGGTAAGACCTGTGCACAGGGGCACAGGGGTAGAGGCTTCTCCCGCCCAAATCTCTCTGAAGCCTCTGAACTCCAAACCATAATCTGAAAATGACGAAACCCGGAGAAAACAGTTTTCTTCACCTGGAAGAAAAATTCTGGAGCCCCTCACATATGTGAGACTTATGTGTACTACAGTAGCAGGGTGACAGATCAGTCCAAGCGGTAAGCATAGTCAATAACACAGGCCAGGGTCAGCTCACATGCAAGCAGTTCAAGTGGTAGGCAGAACCGTTGTTGATAAAACAGGCCAGGGTCAGTTCACATGGAAGCAGTCCAAGCAGTAGGCAGAAGCGTAGTCGATAAAAAAGGCCAGGGTCAATTCTCGTGGAAGCAGTCCAAAAGGTGGGCAGAGGAATAGTCAAAAAATAGGCCAGGGTTAGTTCACGTGGAAGGCAGTGGTATGGTTATTTGAGGAAGCATTGAAAATGGTCAGCACAGATGATGAAAATGGGGAAATGGTTAAAAATATGGGCTAATATTTTAGGGATGTCTGATAAAGTCAGAATCATTCACCAATGCAAAGGCCAGGTTGGGAGGGACTCTGGGGACAATGGTAGCTAGTATCTCTTCGAAATCCTCTTTTGCTGCATACGCGACTTCTGTTTTGGCGTCTTCAGCCTGCTTCAGATGGTGGAATGTTGTCTGGGAAGTGGCGCTCATGAAGTCGGCTAACAGCATCAGAGGGAAGGTCTTCTGGGGAGGTCCTTGTTGATAAATGAGGGACGTGACAACTTCTTCGCTGAATTTTAGGAACGGGTGGAGCTTTCTGTGTATTTGGTGTAGATTATGTATGCGTTATAAATGGCCAAATGGATGAGATAAATTGCTACTTTCTTGTACCTGAAATGGGACCTTCTTATTGACAAATAGGGTTGAACCATTTGGTTATTGAAATCCACTCCCTATGTAGAGATTGTAATCTTGTACACATGTTGGCTTTTCAATGGGACCTTGTCTTCTTTGAACCTCAACTGTAGTTTCATCATGGATGATGGACATCCTGTGCACATTTCTGCTATCCTTCCATCTCAAGGCCAGCCCTTTGTTGCATCTCAAAGTTGCTCTTTCCCCCATTCACAGTTTTTTGTTGACTAGAGATTAAGGTTTATAAGGTTTATTTTTATACTCTCTCTTGGTTTTAGGCTTATCTTTGATTTGATTTTATATGGGATTTGTACTGCGCTGAATGCGCTCCGTGAGGAGCGCGTCCAGGAGCACAAAGACCCTAAAATCAAGAGAGATTTCCAAAAGAACGTTAAAAAAGGAGGGTGCCCAATATGAAAGAGGTAGGGTAAAAACAGAGAAGAACCGGGGGGGGGGGGGGGGGGGGGCAGAGGGACTATCCCTCCAGATGGAGGAGGAAAAGGAGCATACAAAATCCATGTTTTTGTACGATTTCTATTCTTCATCAGATTATCTGTAGGCCTGGGTAAAGAGGAAGGTTTTTAAATCCTTCCTGAAACTCATGAGGGAGGGTAAGTACCTTAGAGATGCTGGAAGGGAGTTGCACAGCTCATTGCCCTTTATAACCAGGCGTCTGTTACCAGTAAATTTTAGTCTGCTGATTGTCGGTTCTGTGAGAAGTAAGTTGGCCGATCGGAGTGGTCTTGACGGTACATGGTGAGGTGCCCATTCAGACAAATAAATTGGGCCCAGTTTCCAGTGTGCCCTATACATATAGCACATTGTCTCGAATAATACTCGCTTGGCGATAGGAAGCCAGTGCAGTTTTTCCAGCACGGGAGAGATGTGGTCTGTTCTGGCGCATCCGGAGACCAGGCGAGCAGCTTGATTCTGAATTGCTTGCAATTTTTTTGCCACTTCAATGGAAGTCCAAGAAAAAAGATGTTAGAGCAATCCAACCGGGAATGCACAAGGCCCTGTACAAGAGTTAGCCAGTTTTCGTGCAAAAACAGATCTTTAATTTTGCGGAGTCTCTGTATATAGAAGTTGGAGTTTTTGATACAGAGTTTTGCGTGAGGTATAAATGACAGGCAGGGATCACAGATAATACCTAGGTTCCTGACCTGTTTTGCGGGCGTTGGGATGGTGCAGAATCAAGTGGGCCAGGCAAAGAGAAAATTGGTGGTTGATTGAGGACCCACCAGCATCACCTCGGTCTTTGCTTCATTAAGGCCTAGCTTGTTATCAGCCATCCATTTTTGTATGTGAAGGAGGCCATTTCTCAGTTGTAGGTGCAGAGTTGGCCCATCGTCAGTGTAAGCCAGGATCTGCGTGTCATCTGCGTAGATCTGGCATGCTAATTTGTGTATAGCAATAATGTCAGTGAGTGGGCGCATATAGCAGTTGAATAGCAGGGGTGACGATGCCGAGCCCTGCGGGACTCCATAGAGAAGTGGATCCATTGGCGAGCTGCAAGCGTTCATCCGCACTTGATGGGTCCTAATCGTGAGAAAGGAGTTGATCCAGCGGAGGACAGTGCCACTACATCCAAAAGGTATTTCATGCGGTCTCCCAGGATTTGATGGTCGATAGTGTCAAAGGCTGCGGGTAGGTCGAGCAGCACCAAGGCTGCCAACCCCCCCCAATCTTTTATCCTTAACAGACATTTGGGTATATCAAGTGCGGACAGTTCAGTGCCACGTCCTAAAGCCTAAATCCCGACTGGGAGTCATGGAACAGGTCGTTACCCTCGAAGAAGCTTTGCATTTGTTGAAAGACGACCTGCTCCAGGATCTTCGCCAGAAAGGGAAGATAAGATATAGGTCTGAAATTAGTGAGCAGAGAAGGATCAAGTGTGCTCTTCTTTAACAGTGGGAGACAATGACATGCTTCAGTCGTGTTGGAACGGCCCCTATTTTTAAAGATAGATTCATTTAATTTCTGGGACCAATGTATCTGCATTTTTCTTCATAAACCATGCAGGACAGATGTAATTTAGAGAGCTTGACGGTTTAAGCTTGGACATAATATTGGATATCTCTGCCACTGAAGTGGATGCAAATGAGCTAAAAGCTGGAGGGGCTCTTATTAGTGCCGGAGGGTCAAAGTCATCAGGCAAGATTTTGTCCTGGTTACGGATTTTTTAAATTTTTTTCCCCAAAGGAAGACTGGAGCGCAGAGCATAATTCCATAGATGGGACAATCTTAGAATAAAATTTTTTCGGTTCAAATATGTCCCTAAACAATGTAAATAATTCCCGAGGCTTGTTCGAGGCTTGCATTATTTGATCATTATAATAGGATCTTTTATGGCATTTTACAGCCTTTGTGTAGCCTCGACAATAGACCCGATACGCCATTTTTTCCCGGCCAAGTTTTGATTTAAGCCACTTTCTTTCCAATATTCATCTTTTATTCTTAAGTAAGTTGAGACTAAGGGCTTGACTTAGAAAGTCTTGGGCGCCTATTTACTGTTGTCAATGGGGCCAGGATGTCCAGACTTGCCTTGATTCTTAACTCAAATTCATCTAGGGATCTTTCCAGCCTTTCAATCTCGGTTTCTAAAGCCAGAATTCCGATTTCTCTCTCTTCATTTACTAGGAGTGGCTGTCCCTGATCGTTGTCGTAGAATGTTTTAAAGTCTTCGACTGTTATATTTTTTAGTTTCCGAAATGGAAACTGACAGTGATTCCTCTCTGTCTATTATCAAAACCCTTTCCAGTCCTTGGTATATAACAAATTCATTACAACCTCGGTCCAATAAGCGCTGATGAATGACCTTGCATTCCAGCTCAAAGGCTGAGTTTTGTTTGGCTCAAATAAACTCCCCATAAGGTATGGCATTGATGGTGTGGGATGGATGACAACTGGCTGCAAAAAGTGTAGTGTTACCAGAACATGGTTTCCTATAGGTGCATGTTGAAACATCACCCATAGGTGGATCGCCTTTTGGGTGATGTCTAAAAAGTTGATACTGAAAGCATCATGCTCAATTGAAAAATGTAAATTTAACTGATTGTCATTAAGGCATTTCCAAAATTCATGCAATCCTATAGTGTCACCATCCCACACCATCACAAGGTCATCAATATAAGGACCATACCATACAATCTGCCTAGCAAAGAAGTTGCTGGCAGAGAACAAAAATTGTTCCTCCCACCAACCCATGTAGAGATTCACCATGGACAGTGAGAATCTAGCACCCATTAACGCCCCACAGTGCTGGACATAATACATGCCATCGAATAAAAAAGAATTGTGCTTTAATAAGAGCTCAGCACTTAACAAAATTAACTCTTGTAGCTCCTGAGAATAGGGGCTATAAAGTTGAAGATGATATTGGATGGCCTGCAATCCAGCACTGTGGGGGATCGACGAATAAAGTGCCTTCACATCCAGTGTAGCCCACACATAGGTAGATGTCCATTTGACAGATGTAATATGGGATAGGACTGTGCTCGTATCTCTAATGTAGCCAGGCAATCTGTGTACTAAATGCTTTAGGTGCCAGTCTACCCATTCTCCTAAACGCTCCAATAAGGAACCAATTCCGGGCACGATTGGTCGTCCCTGTAAAGGACAATCAATTTTGTGAATTTTGGGGAGATGATGGAAGACCAGCACCACAGGTTTATCCACATAGAGATACTCAGCAGTTTTTGATGACAAAACTCTCATACTAATGCCCAACTATAAATGGTTTAACAGAGTTGATTGAAATGGCATAGTGGGATTGTTGAACAGGGGACGATATGTATCACTGTCACTAAGCTGTCTAATAGCTTCAGATCTATATTGTTCTCTAGTTATCACCACCACTTCTCCTTCCTTATCTGCTTCCTTTATCACTAACCCCTTATTGTCTTTTAACTGCTGCTTAGAGATGTTAGCTTTCTTCTGTGTTAAGCTACATTGTTTCAATTGTATCAATTCCCCCTCTATTACAGCTTGAAAAGTATCTATAGTAGAGTTTCTTGCATTTACAGGGTATAAAAACGTATCCACATAATGTGATGTACACATGAAACTCCATAGGAGCCCATATGCGATTCAGAGTACAGCTGTTCTAAAGTTAATGATGCAGATAAGTCCTGGAACATAAAAGAGGAAACATGCAGATAAACATCTTGTTCTATAGTTCATTGATTTTGGTCAGATTCACTCACCATCTCTGATGTCAGTGGGTCATCCACCTGTTCATCCGTTCCCTGTTGGAAATGTTTCCACAGCAGGAGGTTCCTGACAAACCTGTTGGTGTCCAAAATGGTGTTGTAAATATCAAAATGATAGGTTGGTGAAAAATATAGACCCCGTGACAACAGAGATAATTCAGAATCAGTTAAAACTTCATCCGTTAAATTAACTAATAAAATGATGGTAGATAATTTGCTACTTATTTTCTTCTCCTCTGTGGATATCACTGATCTCTGTCTTCTCCCCCTCCCTTTTGCCTTTTCTTGCAATGTCCTGTTTTCTGGTTGTTTGTTTTTTCTTTGGGTACTGATAATATGCTGCTGACATGGTGTTTTTTGACCCCTCGGGGTTAACAATTCCACCGGAAAAACCTTGTCTGAAGAGACTCTAGGAGTGGATGCTCTCAGAACTGCAGGAGTGTCAGAGATGGACAAACCATCCCTCTCATCTGTATCTGAAACTTCAGATTAAGGCTGCTCCTCCCTTCCCCCAGCGCGTCATGATTCTGATCCCTTCCTTGCTGCCAGTTTGTTTCTGATTGCCAGATCCAGCCTGCATGCCTCTGCCTTGCTCTTGCCCCCCCTCTGCCTAGCTCCTGCTTAAGTTCCCAGCATTGATCTCCTCTACCTCATATCCCTGCATTCCCTGTACCCTTAGCAGTATATTGTATATATTTGTATTTCATTAGTAGTTAGGTTTATTAGTTATTCTGGTTCTTGTGCATTGGGGGTTTGGTTCTTGTTTGTCTTTGGAGTTGTTCATGTTTGTTATTGGCTGTGTTCATGGTTTTATGGTTTTCACTGTAAATAAATATCACCTTAAAGATGTATACTTTGATTATTTGGTCTCAGTTCCCTTTTGTAGCTACTTGTCTGCTCTCCTTATGCGCTGATTCCTAAAATAATCGTGACGCCCCCCAATGACCAGATAGGCTTCACTTTGTAACTGGGAGCCAGTTGCTTTGGATTTTTGCTTTTCATTTATCAATATGCTGCGAGAGAAGGTTATTTGCCATGTGCAACTTGCAGTAGAGGATAAGGATTTTTGTCATTCACTTCAACAGGATCTCACTAAGGAGGAGCTGTTGGGAAGCATTCTGACAGCACATGCTTTAGCTGTTGAGGGCAGATTTTACCTTAGTGAAGTACAACCCTTGGTTCAGGTCTTTTCTGAGCTACTATTTCAGTTTACCTCTCAGGGCCATGATGTTTTCACCCCCCCCCCCATTTACTATGTATCAGGCTGGATTTTTGGGATGGTTGCTGAAACATTGTGCAGGTTCTTTTCTCCAGCAGTATTCAGCCTATTCACAACAGGTGGTGTTTGATTGTATTGCTTCTGTGCACTTTTTAATTGAGCTGTGTGAGCAAAGAAAAGACAAACTGACTTTAGTTCCCCCTCTCCTACAAGCTTGGTCAGAAATCATATCCCCAGTGCTAGATGAGCCACATAAAGTCAGATCTGCTGCTAAAGATCAAGAATGTGTTCCCTTGTTACCCTTAGCAACCTCTGCCGCTACTGAGTGTTCCTTACATCCTGTAGATCAGTTTTCTGCCACCAGTAATCACACTTCCTCTGTATGCAATCCATTAAAAGCTCTCCCTGCAGTGTCGCTGTCCATAGCAATATCTCAGGCTGCTTCCTATATTTCTGCTACTCTTCCTTCTATTCTCCCCATTAGAAAAAGAAAGAAACAAAACTTTTCTCCTGCTCTTATAACTCTGCCACTATCCATGTTGCCTGTGGATCCTGTGCCCACTGATCCAGTGCTCGCTGCCCAGTCTGCTGATCTGGTGCCTGCTGATCTGATGCCCACTGATCCTATGCCCGCTGCCTAGTCTGCTGATCCGATGCCCACCGATCCAGTGCTCGCTGCCCAGTCTGCTGATCCAGTGCCTGCTGATCTGATGCCCACTAATCCAGTTCCTGCCGCCAAGACTGCTGATCCAGTGCCTGCTGATCTGATGCCCACTGATCCAGTGCCCACTGCACAGTCTGCTAATCCGGTGCCTGCTGATCCGATGCTTGCTGACCAAGGGCCTGCTGCCCAGCCTGTTGACCAGGTGCCCGCTACCCAGCCTGATGTGCTGCTGACTACTGCTGATGAGATTCAGTCCTCCTCCATGCTGATGACTGCTGCCGATGCAATTTAGTCCTCCTCCATGCTGATGACTGCTGCCGATGCGATCCAGTCCACCTTCATGCTGCCGCCTTCCAATGATGTCCATGCCTCCTCCATGTTGCTGCCTGCTGATGGTGTCCATGCCTCCTCCATTTTGTCACCTGCTGATGGTGTCCATGCCTCTTCCATACGGCCGCCTGATGATGGTGTCCATGCCTCCTCCATGCTGCCGCCTTCCAATGGTGTCCATGCCCCCTCCATGTTGCCACCTTCTGATGGTGTTCATGCCTCCTCCATGTTGCTGCCTGCTGATGGTGTCCATGCCTCCTCCATGCTGCCGCCTGCTGATGGTGTCCATGCCTCCTCCATGCTGCTGCCTGCGGATGGTGTTCATTCCTCCTCCATGCTGCCACCTGCTGACAGTGTCCATTCCTGCTCCATGCTGCTGCCTGCCGATGGTGTCCATTCCTCAACCATGCTGATGCCTGCCATGGGTCACCTGCCATCTGTTGCCAAGCTTTCCACAGCTGGTTCCCGGGCTGTCGCTGCCCCACTGGACTATGCTGGTTCCTGGGCTGACTCTGCCCCGCTGGACTATGCTGATTCCTGGGGTCACTGGACTATGCTGATTCCAGAGCCGCCGCCCCACTGGACTATGCTGATCCCAGGGCCACCGCTCTGCTAGACTATGCTGATTCCAGGGCTGCCACCCCACTGGACTATGCTGAATTCAGGGCCACCAACTCGCTGGACTATACTGGTTCCGGGGCTGCCGCCCAGCTGGACTCTGTTGACTGCTGATGGGTCTGAAGCTTTGGTAATTCCACCTAGTCAGTTTTGGAACTCTGGCGGCAGGGTCTACACCAAGCTTTCAGACATTAGCAGTGGGGTGCCTAGTCGGCATGCAGACCCCAATGGTGGAGCATTGTGGAGCGTCTGTAGGCTGCTCCTTAAGGGGGAATCTGTTAGGATTGAGTTCACCTGCTGGTGGCACTATCCTGTTCTGGGCTGTTTGCTGCAGTTCCAGTGTCCACCAGCAGGTGTCTCCCAGGAGGCAGCAGGCTGTGATAATCGGGTGTTCAGCTGCCGGGGGGCTACTTAAGGCTGCTCCTCCCTTCCCCGGCGCATCGTGATTCTGATCCCTTCCTTGCTACCAGTTTGTTCCTGATTGCCTGATCCAGCCTGCATATCTCTGCCTTGCTCTTGCCCCCCTCTGCCTAGCTCCTTCTTACGTTCCCAGCCTTGATCTCCTCTACCTCACATCCCTGCATTTACTGTACCCTTGGCAGTATATTGTATATATTTGTATTTCATTAGTACTTAGGTTTATTAGTTATTATGGTTCTTGTTCATTGGGGGTTTGGTTCTTGTTTGTCTTTGGGGTTGTTCATGTTTGTTGTTTGCCGTGTTCCTGGTTTTTTTTCAGAGCCTATTGCTGGCAGCAACGCTGGTACTGGGGCTGGGAATTTTATCCTGGTTGCTGGTGGCTGCCTGGTTTCCAGTGAGCCGTGCACTTTTTAGGAGGGACCCATTCTACCTCTGAATCATTTGCCTATCCGCTGCTATCAACCGGTTCAAATGCTGAATTTGATTCAGAATCAGAAATGGCATTGGAATCTGATGAGAACTCCCGCTGCTTTAATCAGTTATGGAGAGGATCTGGAATGCCGCCTCACTGCTATATACTTTTTTGGACATGCTGCTAATGACTGTGCGACAGGTGGCAGGTGACGGTCACTGATGGGCTGTGAGACGGGTGACAGAAGGGTGGCAGGTGATGGTCACTGATGGGCTGTGCGATGGGTGGCAGGTGACATTCACTGATGAGCTGTGAGTGACGGTTGACTGCCCATGGTCACTGACGGGTGACTGGCCATGGTCACTGATGAGTGACGGTTGACTGGCCATGGTCACTGATGGGTGACTGGTGATGATCACTGATGGGTGATGGGTGACTGGAGATGGTCACTGATGGATGATGAGTGACTGGCGATGATCACTGATGGGTGACTGGTGAAAGGCCATGGTCACTATTGGGTGATAGGTAACATACCGCAGTCACTGATGGGTGATGGTCACTGATGGGTGATGGTCACTGATGGGTGATGGTCACTGATGGGTGATGAGTGACAGGCTACGGTCACTGATGGGTGATGGGTGCACCACTGACAGTAACTGATGGCAGTGTCTGATGTGACAGGTGCACTTTATGGGCACTGATGTGGTGACTGTTGGATGACAGGTGCAATGGGGGGGGTAGGAGCGATGTGACAGGTGTTGTGCTTTGGTACAGTACACTGACAGTACATAGATCGGTAAAAAGAAGAAATAAGAGTAAGGTGTTTATTCAGTAACGTGACATGAATTAATACACTATAAAGATAAAAATCTCATAGGGGTAACTTGATAGAAGAAAAAAGACAGCACATCGATCCAAACATCGACTGTTATATTTATGAATTGGCAGCTCACCTCCAAAAATGACCCAAAGGTCAAACAAGGCTCAGCAAGGCTGATACACAGACCAGGTACTAAGATCTGCATGTAGTTCTTCGTCTTCGCTTGGGACCTGGATGTCTTTACAGATCCATCAGCAGGATTTCTTATCTGACTATCTGATGAGCCTTGTTTGACCTTTGGGTCATTTTTGGAGGTGAGCGGCCAATTCATAAATATAACAGTTGATGTTTGGATTGATGTGCTGTCTGTTTTTTCTTCTATCAAGTTACCCCTATGAGATTTTTATCTTTATATGAACTGGCTCCTACCATTGAGCTTTGGTTGGACTTTTATTCACATTTATTTATTTGTATGTTTTGGATACTTATCATGTTCATTCTTTAAGTATGTTAATTCATGTCACGTTACTGAATAAGTGCACCACACTTATTCCCTCTTTTTACATCTGCTTATGCAGTGTTTTTTGGGTACACTACCAAGTGGTTGCAACTAATTCACAGTCACTATACATTTACTTTAAATGGTTTTTATTGGATTTTGTCAGAAAAAACAAATTGTACATACAAGCATCCGTTACATGTCACAATTTAAAGCGGGGTAACAGGGAGAAGTGCAAGTCATATTCACAGTGGTATTTTTTGCAATATAATGACTTATATACTAGAGTAACATCGTCAACTAACTGTAAACTGAGATATCTATTAACGAGTCCTACCAGGTCCTTGTTCTTGCGAACTTAGCGGGTGAGCCATAGGTATTTATCCCAGTCCACTTCCAGCACCCCTTCATGGGATCACACTGTGCTGGGGAGCGGAATGAGACCTATTTACTAGTGACCCGAGGACCTAGAGAGACATTAGCGCTGTATAAAAAAAATTAGTAGAAAATTTTGGCGCATTGACCAAAAGATCTTAATTACAAAAAACTGTTTGCTAAACGGGTTACATTTCAAGTTTAAGGTAACTTAACAATCCCATTTGTACATTTGCTGTTAAGGCATGTGCAATAAGAAGCTATCATTCCTGAGTAACCCTCAGGGAAACATCACAAAGTATAACTTTCTACTATGGTTCACTTCAGGGTTTACCCACTTCAGGAGTGAGTTCTATTCCTGCCTGCCGAGTATGGGGATTCAGGGAGAAGAGAAAAAACAAAAATAAAAGAACCAAGAGAAGGGTTAGGGGGAAGAGAGAGGAGGGAGGAGTAAGAAAGAGAGAGGTAAAGTGCAGAGAAGAGAAAAGTTTGGCTGTCTGCTCGGTGCCCCCACCTCGATTGAGGGACCATTTCTAAAAGCTTGGATGAAGCCCTGTTCCTATGTATTTGGCCCACGGGTCCCAAATTTTCTCAAACTTTGCTGAGGTATCTAGTGAAGCGCTTACTAATTTCTCCTGAGTCATTATCCATGACACTTTCCGTTTAGCTGCTATGAGAGAGACTGAAGGCTTCCTCCAAGCTTTAGCAAGGGTAATTTTGGCTCCAAGGAGAACGAAGAAAACTAATTTCTGTGATGATTTCGAGATCCCTGGGATGGGATGGTTGAGAAGAGCTGTTAGAGGAGACTTGGGGATGGTCTTACCTATTATTTTGGATATGGCGTAAAATATTTTTTGCCAAAAGGTCCTAATTTTAGGGCAGTCCCACCATATGTGTAACATGGAACCGTTCATGTGACATCCGCGAAAGCAGAGAGGGGAGACCGCGGGGTGCATCATAGCAAGCCGGGAGGGGGTCAGGTACCATCTAGTGATTACTTTTAGGCTAGCTTCAATCAGGGAAATATTATGAATGCCTTTGAATGATCGGAAGAAGGCCATGTGCCAGTGATCTAGATCCCAAGTGTCCTGTAAATCTCTCTCCCATGCCCGCATGAACGTTGCTTTCCTATCTGTATCAGCAAGCGAGGAGTAGATTAAGGATATCCCCCCCCTCTGCTCCAGGATACCCCCACACCATATTTCATATGGGGTGAACTGTGGGGGTTCAGGTTTCTCACTCCAGATAGATTGGAGAAAGTGTGAAATTTGATAAAACCTGAACCTCTCTGAATTGGGGAGGTTCAGATGTTTGACGCAGTGGTTGAGGGATAATGGCCCCGCTGCGGTAAAATAGTTCCCGATCCGGTACATTCCCCTATCCAGCCACCACTGAAAGGCTTTAATGTTCATGCCCGGGGGGAATGCGGGATTACGGAAAATGTGTGATAGAGGTTTGTTGGGCGACACTAAGGAGGGGTTCTTTCTGAGAGTGTCCCATATCGTCAGAGATTGTGATAATGCGGGTGACATGATCGGAGGCCTAGCCTTTGGTGGGCACCAGAGGAGGAAGTCAATTGTAAATGTTGGTACTGCCTGTCTTTCCATTTCTATCCAATCAGGTCTGGCTGTTTTGGCATAGACTGTTGATATCTGTGCCAATCTAGCCGCCTGGTAATACCAAAAAAGATTTGGAAGTCCCAATCCCCCCTTTTTTCTTGGGCCGAATAGGACGTTTCTCGGGAGCCTGTGCCCCTTTGCACCCCAAATAAATTTTACGACCTTGTTTTGGAATGCTGAGAGGTGATCCTTCCGTATCGCGATTGGGAGCGCTCTGAAAATATATAGGAGACGTGGCAGCAGAGTCATTTTTACAGAGTTTAATTTACCGAGCCAGGAAATATGATGTGGGGACCATTGTTTGAGATCAGATTCTAATTTTTTGTAAATGGGGGGGTAATTTGCTTGATATAGCTGTTCGAATTTGGGGGTAAGATTGATTCCAAGGTATCGAATGCTGGACTCGCTCCACGAAAAGCGGAACGCCTCCTGCAACCGAGACACCAAGGCTGACGGGAGTGACACATTGAGTGCTTGAGACTTGGAGTAGTTAACGCATAGCCCAGAGATCTGTGCAAAGTCGTCTAGGAGCTTACATAGTACTGGGAGGGAGGTTGCTGGTGACGTGATATAGAGAATGAGGTCATCAGCAAACAGCCCGCATTTATGTGTTCCTGGCCCACAGCTCACCCCTGCTATGTCCGGATTAGTGCGTATAGCAATCGCTAATGATTCAATCGCTATCGCAAAAATCAGTGGTGAGAGCGGGCAACCTTGGCGGGTCCCTCTAGCTATTTTAATAGGATCAGAGAGTTGTCCTTGTAGTTTGATTCTAGCTTCTGGGCTAGAGTATAGGGAGTGCAGTAACCCTGTGAACCGTGGGCCAAAACCCCATTGTTGTATGATTGAGAATAGGTAAGACCAAGATACAGAGTCGAACGCTTTTTGTAAATCTAGAGATAACAACATTCCCTTTTGCGCCCCACTACCATCCCAGCCCGATTGCAGGAGGGAGACTACATCCACCGTTCTTCTGATTTGGTCGGGACCTTGCCTACCCGGGATAAACCCCACTTGGTCCTTATGGATATAGGATCCAATAAAGGAGGCCAGACGGTCAGCCATAATTTTAGTCATCATTTTTAGATCATTATTGATCAGGGATATGGGTCTATAGTTGGATACTTCTCCCTGGTCCTTGTCTGGTTTCGGTATTACAGTTATGAAAGCAGCGTTCAACTGCGGGTCCAGAGGCTCCCCCTTGGTTTTGAAGTTAATGAATCTAGCAAGGTAAGGTGCTATGGTATTTGCATAAGTTTTATAGTACGGTACGGAGAAGCCATCTGGGCCCGGTGCCGACCGCCGCTTAAGGTTTTTAATAACTGCTAGCACTTCTTCGGCGGAAACCGGAGCTTCGAGCCTGTCCCTGTGCTCAGCCGAAAGGGTAGGAATCGGGAGATTATTCAGGAAATTCGTCAGAGTTTGGGGATTACTTGTCTTATGCTCGCTATTAGGGATGAGCTTCGAGTTCGAGTCGAACTCATGTTCTACTCGAACATTGGCTGTTCGCAAGTTCGCCGAACAGCGAACAATTTGGGGTGTTTGCGGCACCCTTTAAAAGTCTATGGGAGAAATCAAAAGTGCTAATTTTAAAGGCTTATATGCAAGTTATTGTCATAAAAAGTGTTTGGGGACCCGGGTCCTGCCCCAGGGGACATGGATCAATGCAAAAAAAAGCATGAGGGGAGGCTCCCGCTCTTCTCTTCATCTTCTTCTCTTCTTCATCTTCTTCTTCATCTTCTTCTTCTTCTTCTCTTCTTCATGTCTTCTCCGGGCCGCTCCGCAGCCATGCTGTGGCATGGAGGGAGGCTCCCGCTGTGTGACGGCGTCTCTTCGTCTGACGGTTCTTAAATAACGGGGGCGGGGCCACCCGGTGACCCCGCCCCCCTCTGACGCACGGTGACATGACGGGACTTCCCTGTGGCATTCCACGTGACACAGCGGGAGCCTCCCTCCATGCCAGCATGGCTGCGGAGCGGCCCGGAGAAGACATGAAGAAGAGAAGAAGAAGAAGAAGATGAAGAAGAAGATGAAGAAGAAGATGAAGAAGAGAAGAAGATGAAGAGAAGAGCGGGGGCCTCCCCTCATGCCATGGGTGCGGAGTGGCCCGAGGAGAAGAAGATAGAAGACGCCGCGGAGAAGATGCTGGACGAGAACGCCGGAGGAAGAACCAGAAGAGCCAGAAGAACCAGAAGAAGAAGAAGATGAAGGAAGAAAGAAGAAGCATTTAAATAAAGGAATTGTCAAAAACTGTCTCTTGTCATTTTTAACATTTTTGACAGTTTTTTAGTGAAATGGTAGGGGTAAGTACCCCCTTACCATTTCACACAGGGGGGGGGCCGGGATCTGGGGGTCCCCTTGTTAAAGGGGGCTTCCAGATTCCGATAAGCCCCCCGCCCGCAGACCCCCACAACCACCGGCCACAGTTGTGAGGATGAGACCCTTGTCCTCATCAACATGGGGACAAGGTGTTTTGGGGGGCTACCCCAAAGCACCCTCCCAATGTTGAGGGCATGTGGCCTGGTACGGTTCAGGAGGGGGGGGCCGCACTCTCGTCCCCCCCTCTTTTCCTGCGGCCTGCCAGGTTGCGTGCTCGGATAAGGGTCTGGTATGGATTTTTAGGGGGACCCCACGCCGTTTTTTTTTTTTTTTGGCGCAGGGTTCCCCTTAAAATCCATACCAGACCTGAAGGGTCTGGTATGGAATTTAGGGGGAACCCCACGTCAATTTTTTTTTTAAATTTTGGCTGGGGTTCCCCTTAATATCCATACCAGACCTGAAGGGCCTTGTATGGAATTTAGGGGGACTCCCACATCATTTTTTTTTTTAATTTTGGTTCGGGGTTGCCCTGTGGGGAATTCCCATGCCGTTTTTATCAATGAACTTCTATGTGTATTGTCGGCAATGCAATAGCCGCGGTAGTTTTAAATGTGTTTTTTCCTTCAAAATGTCATTTTGCTGTCAGACTGTTCTAAACACGGGAAACATGCGCCCCTTTACAGGCATACTATAGACACCCCCCAGGTATGAAATTTAAAGGGATATTACACTTTTATTGTTTGACTTTAAGCATTATTAAAATCACTGCTCCTGAAAAAACGGCCGTTTTTAAAACTTTTTTTTGCATTGATTCATGTCCCCTGGGGCAGGACCCAGGTCCCCAAACACTTTTATTGACAATAACTTGCATATTAGCCTTTAAAATTAGCACTTTTGATTATTCATGTTCGTGTCCCATAGACTTTAACGGTGTTCGCGTGTTCGAACGAATTTTTTTCCTGTTCGCATGTTCTGGTGCGAACCGAACAGGGGGGTGTTCGGCTCATCCCTACTCGCTATATAGATCTGCATAAAACCCGTGGAAGGCTTTCATGACCTTCAGTGGGTTTGTTGTGTGGGGTTTGCCCGCTATTTTGATTTTGGGGAAGATATATGTGCGAGGGCGCGGGGTGAGACGGGATGCTAAGAGAGACCCAGCCCTGTCCTTCTGATAGTAATATTTCGCTCCTAGCCATGATATACTTTTATCTGCTTTAGCTGTAAGAGCTAAGTTTAGTTCTAGGCGTGCTGCATCCAATTGGGATACGGGTACTAAAGCTGGGTCTCTCTTGTGCTCCGTACATAACTTTTGGAATTTCTTTTCTAGGTTGACTATGTCTATCCCATGTTCTTTTTTAAGTTTGGCTGCTATTTGTATTAATTTCCCTCTGATTGTGGCCTTATGTGCTGCCCATAAGGTTTCCGCGGAGACGTCTGCCGTGTCATTGTGATTAAAATATTCCGTTATGGCCTTTTCAATTTCAACTTTCCAGGCGGGGTCAGAAAGGATGTTTTCCTTTAGTCTCCAAAGGTTGTATTTGTGGTGTGGGGTTTGGTTATTTATCAGAACACTTAACAGGGAGTGATCCGACCAGACCGTGTCAGTAATTTGTGATCTTTGGGCTGCCGGGATCAAGTCATTCGAGACTAGCAGATGGTCAATACGAGCATAGGATTGGTGGGCGTGGGAGAAGTGGGTATAATCTTTCTTGGTGGGGTGTAATTCCCTCCAAATGTCAGTGAGTCCTTGTGAGTAGATCAGCTTAGCTATTTTCAAGCTGGTTTTGGTTGGGCGTATGTTTTGGGCGGGTGGGGGTTTAGATTTGTCTAGGCCCTGGTCGAAGGCCACATTGGAGTCTCCCCCAAAAATTACAGAGCCTTCAATCAGTGGTCCAAGTGTCTTAAACATTGATTTAAAAAAATTATGCTGTCCTGTGTTAGGGGCGTAGTAGGATATTAGGGAGTATAATCTGCCTTCTACAGAACCCTTAACTAGGATGTACCTACCCTCTGGATCTCGTTGAACCTTCTGTAGCGAGAATCTGCAATTTTTGGAAATAAGGATAGCAACCCCCCTGGTCTTATCTTCCGCATTGGCTAGAAAATATAATGGGAACTGGGAGTGGATAAAGTTAGGTTTGTACCGGATCGGGAAGTGGGTTTCTTGGAGAAATAAAAGATCAATCTTGCGGGATTTCATAAAATCAAGTACTTTCCTTCGTTTAGAAGGAGAGTTCAGCCCTTGGGTATTGTGTGTGGCCACCCTTAATAGGGAGGGCAGATTTACAGTGTCAGCCATGAAGCAGAAGTAGGGGGCCTACCCCCCATCCCTCAACGCTTACCTGTTCCAGTTGGAGAGTAGGAACCGAAGTTGGGACCACTAAGACATCCTTCCGCTTCTTTCTGGAGGAGTGGGTATAACCCAGCAGACAGCCAACTATAAGAGAATAGATTGTTAGAGATGATAGTAGAGAAGAGAACATAGGAAGAGGGGAAGAGGGGAAGATCGAGTCCTCTTGGGACTTGTGTGAACAGTGGAGGCAGCAGAGCACTCCACTCTTCACAGTGGAGGAAACGTCCAGACCCTGTTGACAGGGAGGATTCCTAACCCAGGAGACCAGTATCACCTGGTCCTCGGGATTAATGGAGGTGCAGCCTAACTGCCGCGACCTCGGCGCACATCAGTTAAATACTGAATAAACAACAAAAAAAAAAAAAAATACTGATCGGAGCTAGTCCGACCTGGGGAACCGAAGGGGGCCCCGTCCACCCTTTTTTCCCCACCTTCCTCCCCTCCCACCCAGGACAAAATTCCGGGTGGAGGAGGAGGGCTCCTTGCGCTATAGCCCATGCAATACGAAGCTCATTTTTGCGTCTAAGGCACATCATAAGGAGAAGTCATGAGAACACACTCTGTTACCCAGTGCTTAGGAGGCCTGGGCCAGAAAGTGGTGTTTAAGGATCGTGTTGGTTGACATTCAAATACCCAGCCCCAGGAGGGCCCCAGTAGGGTTACTCCCAAGGGACCCCCCCTGGGGCAGGGATACCCGCCCACGTCCCCCCCATCAAGGAAAGACATAGAGGGGTGAGGGTGGGGGAGAAGAGAAAGGGGACAAATCGTCCCCTCCCTCCCCCCCCCCCCCCGGCTAAAAGAAAAAAAGTCCCGTAAATCTCCAGCACATATCCTCTAATGCTGTTATGACCAAAGGGAGAAACCAACCAGCAATAAAAAGAGAAAAAAAAAAAAAAAAAAAAGAAAAGTCAATCGTGTTCGTGTAGGAGCCCACAAAGGGAAAAAGGGATCAGGGAAAGTCCATCAAACCGCGTCTTGACTCGAGGACTCATGGAGGTCTGGCTTCCTTGGGGCGCTTGTATTTGGGTTTTTCCCACAGGGGTTGCAAAGGGCTTGCAGGGGATGGCCGCTTGTATGCTCCTGCCGCCGAATTGTTGAAGTCCATTGCTGACTCCTGCGAGATGAGGCGGAGGTCTAACAGGATCCGTTCTCCTTCTGGGAGGCTGCGGAAAGAGTAGGTTTTGCCTTTGTGATCAAACTTGAGAGCAAATGGGAAGGCCCATTTGTATTTGATTTCGTTTTGCGCCAACACCGAGAGTAGGGGCTTCAACGCCCTCCTTTTTTGTATTGTGTTAGGTGAGATGTCCGCAAGGACTTGTACGACGTGGCCTCTGCACGTGAGGGGTTGTTGGTATCTGCACTTTTTCATCACCTCTTCTTTAACTGAGAAGTAGTGTGGCTTGATCACTATATCTCTGGGGAGGCCATCTTTCCTCGGTGGTCCTAATGTCCTGTGAGCGCGGTCAATTTCCAATTTATGTGGAGGAATGTCCGGGATAAGTTGTTTAATGAAGTCTTGGACCGCCATCGTAGAGTCAGTTATAGATTCTGGGAGACCTCTGAGTCTAAAGTTTTCCCTTCTGGATCTATTTTCAAGGTCATCAATGCGTGAGAGAGCAATGTCCAGTTGGTCTTGTATGACCTGTATGTGGTTGGAGTTCTGCCTGGTTTTAGAGATGGTCTGATCAAGTTTATCCTCGATCGCCTCCATCCTGGAGCCCAGGGCCTGGAAGTCCTCTCTGATATCACCAGTTATTTTGGCTGCAGTTTGGGCCAGACCTCTATCTAGCAGAGCAGATAACTGGGAGAAGAGGTCGGGGGCTGTGAGGATTGAGTGGGCTGGATTAGGCGCCATTTCAGGCCCTGTTGTAATGTGAGGAGAGGGAGGCTGTGAGGGGGGCGTCATGGGATGCTCTGCAATGTGCTCTGAAAGGGCCGTGGACTGAGCCGAGTGTAGAGAAGTACTCACTGGGGTCCCAGAGGAGAGAGAGCGGGTCACAGCGGCATAGGAAAGTTTATCTCCTGGGCTCTCTGCAGCTGTCTGTGCTCCGTGCAGCATGGCGCCCGCCATCTTGGATTCGGCCCGCTCCGCCGAGGCTCTAAACAGAGGTTCCAGGCCCTTCCTGGACGATCCGGCCGGCATAGGGTAGTTCCCCGACCCCTCCTATTCGCCTTGAGGTGGGTTACGTGGCCTACGGGGTCCCGGTTCCCCCGCTATGTGCGCCGGGTGGTCAGGGCAGTGCGGGCTTAAGCGGCCATCTTGGAGGAGTCTGCGCATGCGCCTTCACTATACATTTAATATACTGTATATATTTTTTCTTTTTTGAGTTTATTTTGACTTTATTCACTGTAGGTTGATGATGTATATATTTTTTTAACATTGTACATAGTAGCACGCAAGTTTCTTCCTTTATAACACATAGGGGGAGATTTACTAAAACTGGAGTGTGCAAACTCTGGTGCAGCACTACAAAGAAACCAATCAACTTCCAGGTTTTATCGTCAAAGCTTAATTGAAGAAGCTGAACTTAGAAGCTGATTGGCTACCATGCACAGCTGCACCAGATTCTGAGTGCTCCATCTTTAGTAAATCAACCCCATAGACTCAATATAGATTTATAGACGTAACTCACTGCTCCTGACTCTTCTCTCCTCACACTGGAAACGGTGTGTGACAACGGAAGAGTCGACGAGGGAAGAGGAGAAAAGAGTCGGTAACAGCTATTTACCAGTCTTTTTTTACATTTGTGATTGGCTGTGAATGGATCACAGCCGATCAAGTGGTAAAAGCCTCTGACCAATGGCGGTTTACCAGTGTCGGTGATGAGCAGTGCTCCTGGCAACACGCAGCTACCGACTTGAGCGTGCAGCGTGCCTGTGATCGCGTGCATGCAATGGGGCAGTACAATGGGGCAGTACCATCAAGTCACGGCTGATCACGTGGTAAACAGCAATGCCCATTGTCTGTCTCAGGGACACGCTGCCACCAACAGTGCAGGGATGCGTGCACCTGATCGCATGCATGCCCTGTTTGAATGGGCCGACATCATATGATGCCCGGCCAGAACTAGAGCCACACCGCGCCTCCGTAATTTGATGGTGGGCGGGCGGCAAGTGAATAGTTAATCACCATCTCTCAACAAGTAAACAAATCAGGAAAGTCAGAAAAAAGTTATGAGTGCTTATCCTCACTCTTGTTTTACGTCAATGGCATAGTGTATTAAATCAAGAGTAAACATAAATTCCAGGAAATTAGCATTTACAAAATTTAAAAATGCACTGGCATCTTTCATGTTTTTCTCATGTACTTTAAAGGTCTCCTTTAAAGTTGGGCCATGGGATGGGTGCTTGGTTGCAAGGTGAGCAGGAGTTAAGGTCATGTGAATATTGTGTGTCCAGCATCCAATTCCTTAATGGTTGTAAAAAATTCAGTTGGAGCAAAGTGCCAGACATTTGGCATTATTATCATTATTATTATTATTTGACACATCAACATGACTGATAGGTCCACTTTAAGCCAACAATGGAAAAATTACAAGGCAATTTGCTTTATAATTGTATTTTTCAAATACAACACAAAAGAAAAAAATACATGTTTCAGTCTTCCATGATGTCAGATAAGAATTTAAAGACTATGGTACAGTACGTTTAATATATTGACATGCATTTGTTCTTTATGAACAGCACAGACTGTTTTCTCTCTTTTCTAAAAATAATATTCTCTCTGAATCGGGTATTGAAGAAATGTGAGTAAAACAACTGTTTGAATTTTGGCTGCATTAGGTGTGAAAGGACATTAAGGGGTTATGGGAAGTGTGTGCAATGTATACTAAATAGCACGTGATCAATGAGAAATTTAGTTGCTGCCGACAACATTGGTCATGATGACACAATTTAATGCCACCTGGGACTTCTGTTTGGCAAGAATCTCTGTTCACCAGCTGTTTTTCCTACAGCAAGTGCCTTGCAGGCTCTGTAGCAAATATCATTGTTTGGCAAGTATTGCTTTGTATAATATTTCCTTTGAGTTTAACCTCTACTTCAAGTCCTTCCTTTGCAGTCTTTTTTCATTAACACTTAAAGCAAAATCCTAAAGTATCAGAGATATGTGCTTTTCCAAGCCTCATGAAAATAAAGTACACATTGTTGGTGTGATGTAATTCTTGTTTATCAAATAAGTTCAGCCATTCTGAGAATACCAAATATGCAGTACTAACATATAACAATATAATAGGCATTATTAGATGTTTGCTAACTTACCAATAACCAAGCCAGCAAATGCATATATCACTATTTAAAAAAAATATACAAGCATATACTGTATACTATACTACTGTACTCTAAGGTATTATGACAAAAGTTTAGGTTTATGGTAACAACTGACCACCATTGTAGGATTTATAAGCTCAAGCCTAGATCACACAGGAGATGTAGCTACACTTTAAGATAACTCTTCAAACAGTGTCCCTCTACAGAGGGTGGTGGTCATGTGGATGCATGCTGATTAGTTTGCCTCACAACGGTTTCCCGTATATCTCCAGAAGGATACAACATTCTTTTTTCTCTTCCCCTTCACAATGACCTACAATTTTTGCATGTGCTAACACTGTATTTGGGTAAAAGGACATTACATCTTATGTTTCCACTCTGAATCAATTCTTATTCTCAGAATGGCCATCCTTTCTGATCTTCTCTTACAAACTGAGCTCATACTTAGGTGACTAACTTTCTTCTCAGAAGTCAGTTCTAACACACTTGCTTGTAGCATGATAAGTTAATGGCTGGATTACATATCCTACATTCAACAGGTCACCGGTGCCACTTTCTTCACACATGTGCCCACTCTATATATGGCTACTCTTGAATCTTCACCCTGCAAACCTCCATTTTATGATTTATGGTGATGGGAACTTATTTCATAGAAAATTCTGGAAAACCTTGATGAACCTTTACTTAGTTTTATCATCCACTATTCATTATTCAGTGAAGGGATAGAAACAGGCTGCCACACTATTTATTGTTTATTCCCACTATGCAGGTCTAAGTTTCAACAAATTGCTCAGGGGCCACAAGGCACTCAGATATATCCACGTTTTGCTTAAGCCTAGAATGGGTTTTTGCTAAACATATTGACATCAGTGAGCTAAAGCTGACCATAGATGGAATCATATTCTTTCCTGCAACCCGTGGCTCACTCGATTCCCCCATAAACACAGTCAGTGTTCCCTCCTGCGGAGCCATTGTGTTCTCCCGGCGGGGGGGGGGGGTTGGGGGTAAGCTGTCCCCACCTGGAGAACATACTAATTATTACTAGTGGCTAGAAAAGCCGCTAGCAATAATCACATTTGAAATCTAACAGGCTGGTTGTACCCAAGTTGATCAATTGTTCAACTTGGGTAAATTCAGCCTGCCCATACACGGTTCAAATCTCAGCCGGTTCAGCAGGAACACATTGTAAATAGGAAAAGCATGCAGTGTAGAGGATTAGGAATGGACACATACCTGCTCAACAGGAATGATTTTGCATTACAACCCAACCTCAATACACCTACCTCTCTTGGATACAGAAGTGTCACAGAACTGTTGGGATGGTTTCTTTTTGATGATTGTCCTTAAAAATAACTGTCTTGGCACTGATATACACATGAGTTGTTATTTAACAAGTAGAGGATTCTTAGATCTTCTAACTAATTGTACTGGTTTCTACCATCTGGACCGTAAAAAAGTTTAATTTATCCATACAGGTAACATTTGTTTGGAGGTTTTACGAGAGACTGAACCATTTGCTTTCAGGTTGTATAGATTTATTTTTTTCAAGGTCAGCATCAGTTTACTTTATTTTTGTGTAGAAACATTATACAATTAAGCTCAATATTTTGACTCATCTTCATTGCTCACTGCACAAATTGCTGACATCAAAGGCATAAAGCATCATATCGATTATGTCATAGAAGACTGACCTGTCAAGCATTTTTTTTTCTGTATTTTACTTTCAATGTTTCGTCAGGTGAATATGAATCACTACATCTTTACATTCAGAACTGTTCACAGGAATCCCTATAGTCATTTTTATTTGACAGCAGTGACATTTTCCAAGGCACAACTGAGATAAGATTTTAAGTAATTAAACTTGTCCATTGTTGGTAGGATCATTCCTATGGATTGTTGCTTCACACGTTGTGTAGAATCCCTGCAATGTATTATTTCTCTAGAGAAGTATTCTGTTATAGTATCATTTAAAAACATGTCTGATATACAGTACATATATTCACAACAGTTGTTTGATGTTTCCACCCTCATAATCATTTAATGCATTAATATGTATAAAAAAACACACAGGAGGGCCCTTTTTGCAGTGTTTGTGCAGTGGTTTGATGATTTCCCAGTCTGAGGAGAGCTGCACCCTAGAAAGGCATTCCGCATTGAAGCACTCTGGACATGAAAACCCCTGGATTTAGCGCTGGAGTGTTTTTTTAGAGTGTTTCTGTCATTAATATGTGTATTTACAGTAGGTCAATTGTTGCATTCATTCAATAAAATGTATTGCCATTTTAAAGGAAACAATGTCATTTTTCAGTACAATGGTTTTCAGGTCCAAGAACCTGGCACTGTTGTTTTTCATGCTGGGCTCAGGCATCAAAAACAGATCTAAACTTCCTCCAAGTTAAATATCTGTCTCTGACACAAAACTGCTATCTCCATTACCGTCCATTTTATCACTTCATCTCTAAGAATTAACCCTTAACAATGACATGAAGGCAAACATTCACGGTTAAGCCCCATACACACGGGCAGAATGTCGGGAGACATTTGCCGGTTTAAAAAAACCTACATTCTGCCTGTGTTTGTTATTCTGTCTTAGTTTGGCCCACTTCTGTTGGACGTGCATGCTGGAAAACCAGCAGCCAACTGACTCCTGATCAGTGCTCTCAACCAATAGCAGAGGGTGCTGATCGAAGTGTTCTGGCAAGGGTGGGGGGGCGTCCCCCTGTCAGAACACAACAGCTCAGCAGGAGATTGCTGGACTAAACATGCGTGGTTAGTCCAGCAACTCCAACTAGAGCTGACAGGTTTTTTTTTCGTGTAACCCATGTGGTTGCACAAAAAAAAACAGTAGTGTGTACTCAGCTTTAAAGTCAACAGCCCGACATACACACTGCAAAATCCCGACATTCTGCCCCTTTGTATGGGGCTTTAGCTAACAAAGCAACAGATTCAGGCTTTCTCACCAATAATCGCTCCTAAGCTTCACAGGAAACAGTCATTTATCCCCTGATTCCTTCAGCTACTACTGACATGCATGCATAATCCAACAGAAAGGAGTCAGGTTGTTATCAGTAATTACAAGTAATACAGGCAGCATGTCTTTAAATTGTGCATTTGTGTACATTTGTAATGTCTGTTTTATTGTCAGAAAGAGACTTTTTCTGAATGTCTAAAAAGAAAGATACACATTATGAATAGTGATGGGCCAAACATACTTGGGATCCTTTTGAGTTGAAAACACTGGACATTATTAAGTTTTTTCACTTGGTGTTTAGTGCAGTTTTTTTCAATTTTTCCATTACTGAGGTTTGGAAGCTAAATCTGCCCCCCCATTATAGCCAGGTAAAGCTGAATGTTAAAAGCAAATAATGGCAATTTCTAATATAATAGGCAAGAGATTATCAAACAAATGGTATTAGGGGATGATAAGTTTTTTTTTCTTCTAAATCTGATGGGCAGCAGTGAATTTATTAATGCCTAAAGGATTACCTTTTCTGGCAGAATTTCCTTTTTCGTAATAAATAGAAGCGTTTTTCAATTCCATTTTTGGTCCAGCTATCCCAATGTGCTGTTCTCTCACTTACCTCATCCACAGGAGGTTTAAAATTTTGGCAGTTTATTTGAATTTTTTAATGATTTTCAGATTCCATCACTTCATTTAGCTTGTATCAGCATTCACTTCCTGTCAGATCATCTCCCAGAAGCCTTCACTTTCTTGTTGCATCACAGAAAGGGACATGATTGGGTGCATTCACCACTCTGGACTACACTTCCCCCTTCACCATACTACCTTCCACCCACTTTCTATACAATCTGATTGTACAATTTCCTTTATATTTCCCATCAGCTATGTAGTACAAGGGCCTGCCTGATTTGATACAACCTGAATGGGTTGTTTAGGTGTGTCCACCTATTCCATTTTTCTGGTAAATCTAAAGGAATCTGTACAGAGATTGTACAATCAGTGCATAGTGTTTGGACATCTTTATACAAGTACAATGGAGTGAGCTGACAGAGACACTCAGTTGTCAGGCCCCATTCACATTCCTGCATTCATTTGTTTTGAGTGTTTTGGAGCATTTTCTCTCATCACGCATAGCGCAGCAAGAATCGCCCCACAGAAACTCTAGAATTTTTTTTTGGAGTAGAGCATGGTGCTTTACCACAGTTTTCCCTCTATACCAGCCCTTATCTGAGAGAAGGTCCTGGTATAGATGTCAACCAAAATAAAAAAAAAAAAAGAAAATGACATGGCCCCAAATTCCATGCCCTTTGGGTCTGGTTTGACTTTTAAGGGGGAACACCTTGGGGAAAAAAAGAAAAAACGTGGTACTTCCCCTCTAAAATTCATAGCAAACCATTATCCTTGGTGAGGTTCTTGTATGGATGTCAAGGGGAACTCCACACAAAGACAAAAAATTTGCATAGGTTCCTACTAAATTCCATATGGGGCGGCACAGTGGTGTAGTGGGTAGCACTCTCGCCTAGCAGCAAGAAGGGTCGCTGGTTTGAATCCGGACCACGACACTACCTGCCTGGAGTTTGCATGTTCTCCCTGTGTCTGCGTGGGTTTCCTCCGGGTACTCCGGTTTCCTCCCACACTCCAAAGACATGCTGGTAGGTTAATTGGATCCTGTCTAAATTGGCCTTAGTATGTATGAATGTGAGTTAGGGAACTTAGATTGTAAGCTCCTTGAGGGTGTAGGGACTGATGTGAATGTATAATGTATATGTAAAGCGCTGCGTAAATTGACGGCGCTATATAAGTACCTGAAATAAATAAAAATAAAAATTAAATATCAGGTCCTTTGGGGAACACATTGAAAAAAATGTGTACAGTCTGCATGCCTGACCCTTATCAAAGCATGCAGTCTGGCAGGCCAGGAAAGAAAGTGTTGAGCATGCAGCCCCACCACCTGTTAAATATCAGACCATTTGCCATCAAAATGGGGGAAAACGTAAAAAAAAAATGTATTTAGCCCCAAATGCCATAACAGGCCCTTTGCATCTGGTATGAAGTTTAAGGGAAACATCTTAAAAAGTGTGGCGTTTCCCCTCTAAAATCCATATGAAACCCTTGTCTTTGATGAAAGTCTGGTCAAGGTGGATCTCACAATGAATGACATGAATTCCCACTCAAAATGTTATAAGTGGGAACATTTTAAAAAAATGCTTACAAAAGTGTGGGCCCCCTATATAATTCATACCAGATTCTTATCCAAGCATGCAGGAAAGGAGTGGTCAAGCGGGCAGCCCCCACCTCTTGAACCATACCATATGCCTTCAACATGGAGGGCAAAACAGAAAAATGGCATGGGTTATATTCCAAATGCCATATCAGGCCCTTCAGATCTGGAATGCCTTTTAAGGAGAATACCATGCAAACAAAGAAAAGAAGTGAGTGTCCCCCCTCTAAAACCTATACCAGACCCTACTTGAGTATGTAGCCTGAGTGTCCAAGGTGGCAGGGGTGAGCATGTGACGTCACCTCCTGAACTATACCAGACTACATGCCCTCAACATGGGGAGATACTTTGTCATGTTGACAAGGGCCTCCTCTGCACAACCCTGTTCATTTATTCATTCACATGCCCCATGTGTGAATGAATAAATGATACATAGTACTACTCATGAGTGGTACCTATTCATAAAAAAAAATTAAAAATGTTAATAAAGACTTCACACAAGTCCTTTATTGAAAAAAAATTAAAAAGTCCCACATTATAAATCTATCATCGATCACATTGTTCAGAGACACAGATCTTTGTCAAACGTGAAAGAAAACAAGAAATCAAAAACATGGCTATATTTTGTCAATGAGGTCAGCCACTATTATCTTTCCCTTTGCTTACATAGCCAGTGATTTTCGGCCAACAAATGAATGGGGGCAGGTGTTGTCAATGATTGCTAAGGACACAGCGTTACCCACTTTTTCCTTAACAACCATTGACAGCTAAAGTAGGAAGCTGTGATATAGTGGTAGGAAAACACTAATATTTATGATGGTTGGCTCCTACGGAATGGCTAAAATTCTGCCGCTCGGGCCAATGTCTGAACATGAAAGTTCAGCCCAAATCTGTGTTCGGACAAAAACCAAGAGCTGATCTGAAATTCACTACCATTCTCAAATGGTTAAAAAAATTTAGGGATTACTTAGAAACAACTGAGTACTGTTCGTGATACTTTTTTTATTTGTACTAACATACAATTTTTTAGGACAAGCTTTCAGGGTATGTCCCCTCCTTTAAGGTCCCACCAGTACTAATTCACAAAAGTTTTAGCAGAATGTTAAAAAAAGACAATCTCTGAGGGCAGTGCCGGGACAAGGTCATTTGGTGCCCGGGGCGAGGATGGCACGTGGTGCCCCCCGATCGGGTACAGGTAAGTAAAAGGGGAGCTTTGGGGGGAGCTTCAGCGTAGAAGGTTTTTTACCTTAATGCATAGAATCCCCAAATTGTTTGCTGTTCGGCGAACGGGCGAACCGCCAATGTTCGAGTCGAACTCATGTTCAACCCGAACATAAAGCCCATCCCTATTTGTGACTTCATACTCAGAATGAAGCTTCCTGCTGATTAGTTTATGTCTGAGGTTGGGTGGTTGCCTGAAAGCCAGTATTGGGGGTTGTTGGAATATTTCTTTCAATGTTTGATCCTCTTTTATGAGTGGTTGTAAATCTTTGATTATCTTTCTTATCCCTTCTAATGCTGGATTGTACGTAGTTACTAGAGGCACACGGTTATTTGTTTTTTCTCTTTGTATGGAATTAGATTCTCTTTGGTTTTTCAAGGCCATGTTTAAGCAAGGTTTTACTTAGAAACCTCAATGACTTTTACTATTTTATTAACACATGACTGAATTGGCCTTGAATTTTAGAATTTCTATATTGCTAATCTGGGCCTCACTGCCTGGACCAAAACACATGACAGCAGGCAGTACTTTACATCTGTTTTTGGAAGGAGTTTAAAATCTCTACCTTGGTGCATTCAGAGTTTATTATGCAAAAACACCCTACCATTTGTTCTCTGGACCCTGCAAACTTCACAGGGGAGATGTAGGGGATATCCCTCTTGTTCATTGTATAGTCAACTCATCTGTATGAATGCTTAGTTTTCATTCCCTAAACACAGACATTTATACTACTAATTTCACTATGGGGGAGTTTTACTAAAACTGGTGCACACAGAATCTGTTGCAGCTGTGCATAGTAATTAATCAGCTTCTAGGTTTTAGGCTGGGTTCACACTGGTCCGACAAATGCTCCGACATGTCACATGATGTGTGAAATCCAATGTTTCCCTATGGGTGCCGTCCTAACTGGTCCGACACAAGTCGTTCCGACTTTAGAAATGCTCCCTGTACTACTTTGGTCTGACTTTGATCCTACTTCAGCCTATTGACTATCATTGAAGTCGGATCAAAGTCGGATCGTCGTCTCGCATGATCCGACTTCGGCATGCAACTTGTGCTCCGATGATCTTGAGGGGGAACTTGAGGGGGAACTCCGTGCCAAATTTTAAATAAAAATAAATAAATAAATAAAAAACCGGCATGGGTTCCCCCCCAAGAGCATACCAGGCCCTTAGGTTTGGTATGGACCTTGAGGGGAATCCCCTACGCCGAAAAAACGGCGTGAGGGTCCCCCCCAATCCATACCAGACCCTTATCCGAGCACGCAGCCCGGCCGGACAGGAATGGGGGTGGGGACGAGCGAGCGCCCCCCCTCCTGAACCGTACCAGGCCGCATGCCCTCAACATGGGGGGTTGGTGCCTTGGGGGAGGGGGGCGCGCTGCAGCCCCCCCACCCCAAAGCACCTTGTCCCCATGTTGATGAGGACAAGGGCCTCTTCCCGACAACCCTGGCAGTTGGCTGTCGGGGTCTGTGGGCGGGGGGCTTATCGGAATCCAGGAGCCCCTTTAATAAGGGGGCCCCCAGATCCCGGCCCCCCACCCTATGTGAATGAGTACGGGGTACATCGTACCCTACCCATTCACCTAGGGAAAAAAGTGTCAATAAAAAACACAGTACACAGATTTTTAAAGTAATTTATTAGACACCTCCGGGGGTCTTCTTCTGACTTCGGGGGTCTCTCCGGTTCTTCTTCGTGCACGTCTTCCGCCGGGCTCCTCCGCTATCTTCTGCTCTTTTGCCGCTCTTTTGCTATAGCGGAGGAGCCCGGTCTTCGGTCTTCTGCCTTCTGCCCTCTTCTCTTCTTCTGATGTTGACACGACGCTCTCTCTGGCTGGAATGCACTCTGGGCGCTTTGCTCTGACTTATATAGGCGGTGACCCTGCCTCCTTATGCCGTCACAGTCCCTGGGCATGCTGGGACTGTGACATTTTAGGGGGCGTGGTCATCACCCAATGACCACCCCCCCTTATGCCGTCACAGTCCCAGCATGCCCAGGGGGCAGGGTCACCGCCTATATAAGCCATAGCAGAGCGCACAGAGAGCATTCCAGCCTGGGAGAGTGTCGTGTCAACATCGGAAGAAGAGATGAAGAGAAGAAGCGGTGAGACAGCGGCGACAAGACAGCGGCAGCAGACCGGGGCACCCTGCTGGCAAAAGAGCTGGAAGAAGATAGCGGCGGGGCCCGGGAGAAGAGGTGGAACACCGGGAGAAGTTGGAAGAAGACACCCCCCCACCCGAAGTCGGAAGAAGATCCCGGAGCTGCCTAATAAATTAATCTTGAAACCTGTGTACTGTGTTTTTTTTTATTGACACTTTTCCCTAGTGAATGGGTAGGGGTACACTGTACCCCATACTCATTCACATAGGGTGGGGGGCCGGGATCTGGGGGCCACCTTATTAAAGGGGGCTCCCGGATTCCGATAAGCCCTCCGCCCGCAGACCCCGACAACCAACGGCCAGGGTTGTCGGGAAGAGGCCCTTGTCCTCATCAACATGGGGACAAGGTGCTTTGTGGTGGGGGGCCCGTAGCACACCCCCCTCCCCCAAGGCACCAACCCCCCCATGTTGAGGGCATGCGGCCTGGTACGGTTCAGGAAGGGGGGGCGCTCGCTCGTCCCCACCCCCATTCCTGTCCGGCCGGGCTGCGTGCTCGGATAAGGGTCTGGTATGGATTTGGAGGGACCCCCACGCCGTTTTTTCGGCGTAGGGGGTTCCCTTTAAGGTCCATACCATACCCAAGGGCCTGGTATGCTCTTGGGGGGGGAACCCATGCCGGTTTTTTATGTAAAATTTGGCGCAGAGTTCCCCCTAAAGATTCATACCAAACACAGTGCCGGGCATTGGCGGGGATCCAAGTCAGATCCCCGTTCATTGAAAGTCGGACACATGCCGGCTTCATGTCGCAGGGCAAAGTCGGATCCAAAGTAGGACGGCTGTCGTGTCGCACCAGTGTGAACCCAGCCTTATTGCCAAAGTTTAATTGAACAAGCTACAGTTAGATGCTGTTTGGTTACTATGCACAGCTGCATCAGATTCTGTGTACACCAGTTTTAGTAAATCTACCCCTACGGTAGCTAACTGTCATGAACAGGTGTGACCAGAACCGTGTGATCTGCGACAGAGGACACCAAAACGTATATAAGTGAAAATATATTAATTTATTAAGGAAAGTGAGTAATATAATACAACCAACTCCAATATGACACAGTGCAATAACCAACCACAGACAGAGACCCACAAATAACAATAGACAGATAAGTGCAATAAATGGGAAATACCAGGATCATAAACAATAGCCAGGCCAGGGTCATACACAGCAGATCAGCAGGGGATGTTCCAGAGACATAAACGTAAGCCAGGCCAAGGTCATACACAGGGAAGTCAGTAGATGGGGTATGGAACACAGGACAGGGAGAGGATGGATGGGTCAGACTGCCGGCAGGGATGCAAGGTAACAGGTGGGACAGGATAGGGTCCGAGACAGGGAGACAGGATCAGGTTCAGGGCACAGGATCAGATCGCTAGCAGGTCAGGAGGCAATGAAGAAATCAAGGCAAACATGTGAATGTTTGCCGGGTATTTATAGGCTTGTGATTGGCCTCAAGTGACACCTGATTGCAGGAGGTACTGTCTGCTCCACACTGCCAGGATCCATCCGCTGGTGGACGCCAGTACTGCGGCCCAAAGATGATATACTATTAACAGGGAAAAGCTCTCCTGACAGTTCCAAACTGCCAGGAGACACCTGCTGGTGGACCTCAGTACTGCATGCCAAATAACAGGTATTACCAGCGGATGGAACATTTCCTGACACTAACAGACTACTGAAAAAAGCAAGTAAAGAAATGCAGTGAAAGATAGGATGTGCAGGACAAGGGGAAGACATTGCATTGGTGAAGAAGTGGGAGGTTGCAGTACAGGCCCCTTCCCTCGCCAAATTTGAGGCAAAGCAAGCAAATTACAAAGTGATTACTACTTTAACCACTTCCTGCCCAGCCTATAGCAGAATAACGGGTGGGCGGTGGTTCAGTTATCCTGACATATGTCCAGCAGGATAACAGCCGCCACTTGCCCGTGGGGGCGCGCATCGTGGCGATCGGTGGTGCGGTGTGTCAGCCTGAGGCTCTTCACCAAGTGATCAGCCATGTCCAATCATGGCTGATGATGATGTAAACAGGAAGAGTCGTTGAACAGCTTTTCCTTACTTGCGTCTGACAGATGCGAGTAGAGGAGAGCCGATCTGCGGCTCTCCTGACAGGGGTGTCTGTGCCCACACTGGATCACCAGGGAAGCCGCCAGGACCACCAGGGAAGCACCTAACATGTGGATGGCCAGGTACATCCCCCATGGCCATCCACATGTGCAAATGAATGCCCAACATATGCCAGTATGTGCCCACAAATGGCCACTGACTGGAACCTTTATGGCACAAATAAAATCAGTGATGCCCAGCAATGCCACCCATCAGTGTCATCAGTGCCACCCATCAGTGTCCATCAGTGCCCATCCATGCCCATCAGTTCCCACCTATCAGTGCTCATTAGTGCCCATCTATCAGTGCCCATTAGTGCCCAGCCATGCCACCTATTAGTGCCACCCATAAGTACCCATCAGTGCCACCTACGAGTGCCCATCAGTGCCGCCTATGAGTGCCCATCAGTGCCACCTATGAGTGCCCATCAGTGCCACATACCAGTGCCGCCTATCAGTGCCCATCATCAGTGCCCATCAGTATCACCTCATCAGTGCCACCTCATTAGTGCTACCTCATCAGTGCCCATCAGAGCCACCTTATCAGTGCCCGTCAGTGCAGCCATATCAGTGCCCACCACTGAAGAAGAAAACACACTTATTTACAAAAAATTTTAACAGAAACAAAGAAAAACTTTTTTTTTCAAAATTTTCTTTTTTTTTTTATTTATTGCGCAGAAAATAAAAATCGCAGAGGTGATCAAATATCACCAAAAGAAAGCTCTATGTGTGGGAACAAAATGATAAGAAATTTGTTTGGGTACAGTGTAGCATAACTGCGCAATTGTCATCCAAATTGGGACAGCGCTAAAAGTTGAAAATTGGCTTGGGCAGGAAGGTGTATAAGTGCCTGGTATTGAAGTGGTTAAGTACTGTAAATGTACCATCTTTGCACCATATTTTTGCTAGTACTGAAGTAGTTACTATTGATTTTGATATGTGCAGTGAGGAGTTAAGAAATTAAAGTTCTACTGGTTATCAGTAGGTTAGTCTACAAGTACAATGTGATATCATACCAAAGTCTGAATTATAATCTGAACTGAAGGCAATTTGTATAATAAGCATTCACTGTATTGCCTTTAAATAAAAATGCTAGGCTTTTCAGACACAGAATCAGTGATTACGCTTTTGCCCTTTCACTTGCTCCAGACCAATAAGCATAAAAGACATTTGCATTTGGTTTTATATATGAACAGCCAGCAATATATTTGACTAGTTGCGCTTTCACATTCCTGTTTAAATTTAATGAGCTCCGAAGAAGTAAATAGGAAATTTAAATTTTACACTTTGCAATCTCACCACAAACTGTGCCTTTTCATCTTTATTGAAAGACATGAGAAAGTCTTTTAAAGAACGCACAGCTTAATGGGTTTTCCACAATCTTGTACCAACAAATGTTTTTAGCATTAGTAACCTGTTCCAGTTAATGCATATAAGGCGTGTTCATCTTGTGCCACACCATTTGAAGTGATCTTAATTGTCTTGAGATTAGATAGCATGATAACATTTGCAAAGGTCATCAACCCTGTGTTGTATTTGAGATTGCGGGCAGAGAAAATAATGCTCATCATGTGTTTCCAGTTTAAGGTCTAACAGCTAGGTTATGAACTCTGTTAGTTAATGAAGATCAGCAATTTGTTCAAAGTAACATTTACTTGTATTATTGTGGAACTAAGCAACTTTTTATATAATATAAATGCTGTAAAGTTCCTTGTCAAAACTTCATGCTCCAGTTCACATATTTTATTTAAATGTCTCTTTCATTAGAGGTTTTACTCCAGCAGTATCCTTTTAAATGATACATTGGCTGGTATGAATGAGAAAATGCCCATCAAATTTTTCCACCAATACAGGCCAGCCAATAGCTCATGGACCACAATATGTCATCTGTGGGAATTAATGAACAATTACATTGTATTCACTCAAAGTTTGGTTTAAAACATGTCTAAAAAACTGGACAGAGTGAGTTTCGCTAGATAAAAGAAAACTCATTTTTCTAAATTGTTATGCCCCGTACACACGGTTGGATTTTCCGATGGAAAATGTCCGATCGGAGCGTGTTGTCAGAAACTTCGACCGTGTGTGGGCTCCATCGGACATTTTCCATCGGATTTTCCGACACACAAAGTTGGAGAGCAGGAGATAAAATTTTCCGACAACAAAATCCGTTGTCGGAAATTCCGATCGTGTGTACACAAAGCCGACGGACAAAGTGCCACGCATGCTCAGAATAAATAAAGAGATGAAAGCTATTGGCCACTGCCCCGTTTATAGTCCCGACGTACGTGTTTTACGTCACCGCGTTCAGAACGATCGGATTTTCCGACAACTTTGTGTGACCGTGTGTATGCAAGACAAGTTTGAGCCAACATCCGTCGGAAAAAATCCTAGGATTTTGTTGTCGGAATGTCCGAACAAAGTCCGACCGTGTGTACGGGGCATTAGTTTTAATCTGCCAAACACATTTCAGGTGCATCTAATCAAAAAGGCATGCAAAGCCTTATGCTGGCCATACACTATACAGAAAATCGGCCGAAAAATCGTTCATATAGACACTTCGTTCGTTTTTCGGCAAGTTAATGGGCACAAATCGATAATCGTTTGTGACGTTTTTGTGGAAAAAAAACGAACGGCAAGTTTGGAAATTTTCTGCCGAACGTACGATAAAATGCAAGTTTAATGTGTTCTTCGTCCATGAAAAAACGAATGGTTGCTGCTGCGCATGGTTGAAAATAATTTAACCCGGAAGGGAAATATTCGTGTCAAATACGTTCGCGTCCAAACGTCATGACCAATCGTCAACACCAACTATATAAAGGCCCGCACACATGATCTGACTTTTTGACAACAAACATGCAAATTAGCAGTTCTGGAGCAACATCTGACCGTGTGTACGCTCCATCGGACAAATTATTTTTTAATTCGGACTTTTGTTGGCTACGAACGGACAAACTTTCTGTCAACAAAACTCCGATCGTGTGTGCACAAAATACCATCGGACTTTAGTCCAAAGTACAAACACGCATGGTCGGAAGCAAGGACCATCACAAATTTTTAATGGCTTAAGAATAAATCTGCTTTGCTGGTTATACTGACAGAGTACAGACAAACATATTTTAGTTAGGATTTGTGTTCTAGTGATATCAATCCTTTTTTTTTTTTTTTTTTTTAAGGCCATTTTGCTTATTGTGCATTCACAACATAAATAAACTTACAAAATTATTAGACATGTTCTCTGTCCTCACAATTAAAAATTATAATTTCAAAAGAAAAAGAGCAAACGATACACATCAAAAGAAAAAATATAGCTTATTAAATCATACTGAAATCCCAAAATTAAACCTGCTAAATTATTAGCCCCTAAACTCCCCACACCAGTGGCCTTGTTGTGGATCCTTGGGGCTGCTTTTGCCACTGACCACCATGCTGCTCAGGTGGGTGGGCTTGCTGGTGGGTGGGCTTGCTGGGGTGGGTAGGTTTGTTGTGGAGGAGTGTTGTTCAAATGACACACATGAGATTTAGTGGTTAGCTCTTGTTTCCTGGCCTTGCTGAAGAGCTAGATGATTAGAGCCTCACATAGCTCCCTTTGATCTGCGTCAAGCTCACGGAGCTTACTAGCATTAAAACTGTCAAACCCTTCAGCACTATCGGGTGCTGTGTTTATCAGAGAGGTAGCCCTAGTTAAGAACTCTGGCTGCTGGGCCCAGGCTCTTCTTGGCTCTAAAGTTCCTGTGTGTGTAAAAACAACATCATTTTAATTTTTGGACATCATTCATCAACAATTTTCATGTCATGACTTTTTAATTTGTAATGTGTCCAAATAGGAAAGAAGATCATTCTGACTCCAGCATTTCTCATTCTTGTCCTAATCCTTTTTGGCCACTGCTATCTATTGATATGGGACTCACTTTTTGAACCCAAAAAAATTACTATGCATTCAGGGTCGTAACTACCACCATATTGACCCATGCGGGTGCTATGGGGCCCGCAGCCGAGTGGGGCCCAGTAAGGATAAGAGCACCGCCGGCACAGTCTCCCAGCCAGAGGAAGAGAGAGGAAAGGAAGAGGCGAGCTGTCCGTATCAGCAGAGCTGAATTGCCCGATGTAAGAGCTTTCATTAGGACTTCCATTGTTCCCGGGGCTCACGTCACATAGCTCCACCTTTTGGGCCAGTGCATCTGATAGAACGCTGATCCAATGCGGGACATGTGATGTCATCAAAGGCGTCGGGCCAAGAGGTGGGGCTATGTGATGAGCCCCGGGAAGACGGGAAAATTCTAATGAAAGCTAGTACAGTGGCCAATCCCGCTCTCTGCTGATCCTAGTAGCTTGCCTCTTCCTCAGCATAGGTGGGGCTGTATGGTGCACAGGCAGACCAGGCTGTATTGGGCACAGGTCATGCTGTATGTGGCACAGGTCACGCTGCATTGACAGTAGGGCAGCTGTGGGGGGGGGGGCTGTTTGCAGTGTGCCCCATACAACATTTTCTAATTTGCCAACCTATAAAAGTCTATGGTAGAATTCCAAAGTGATAATTTTAAGAGATAATATGCAAGCTAATTGCCATTAGGGATGAGACCAACACCCCCTGTTAGTTTTGCAACAGAACATTTGAACAGGCCAAAAATTGATTTTAACATGTGAACACTGTTAAAGTCTAAGGGAGTTGAACATGAATAATTAGAGGTGGTAATTTTAAAGGCTTATATTCATGGTATTGCCAAAAAAGTGTTTGGTGACCTGGGTCCTGCCCCAGGAGACATGTATGAATGGACAGAAAAATTTACAAAACACCCATTTTTTCATGAACAGTGATTTTAATAATGAATAAAGTCAAACAATAAAAGTGTAATATTCCTTTAAATGTAGTACCTAGGGGGGTGTCTATAGTATGCCTGTAAAGGGGCACATGTTTCCCCTGTTTAAAACAGTCAGAGAGCAAAATTACATTTCAAATTAAAAAATGTCATTAAAAATTACGAACGGTAGCGACAGAATTTAGAACCAGCTTCTTTTCGCGGGGACTCTCGGATTGCCTTTGTCTCGCACACAAACAGAACGTAATCTTACATCACACGCTCGTTCGATTGATATACACTATCTAGGCGTGAAAACTCCGCTACCCGAACGGCATCATGCATTCGTTCGTACCGCGTGTTAACTTGACATAGACGGCGCTTGCCTGAAACTCCGCCCCTGACGTTCTTTTTCTTGAATATTGCCCGCCCCTTTTCTCTTCGGTGCGTAGTGAGGAGCAACATGGCGGAGACACATGTGTCAGAATACAGATCCAGGAAGGCCACCAACATGTCATTTGAGCAGATGGTGGAGATGGTTTCAATCTTGAAAAAGCAAGATTACGATGGGAAACATGGCCCATATGCCCATCCCAATTTGGTAAAGGACAAAATACTCACTGATGTGGTGAAGGCCTTGGAGCGGAAGTTTGGGGTCCATAGAAAGAAGGACCAGCTGAGGAAGCGCTGGTCTGACCTGAAAAACAGGGAGCCAGATCAGTACCTCAAAATAAAGAAGGAACTTCGAAAAAGTAAGTACTTGTGTGTCCCATTTATGATTCTTCACTTGCCTGCTTCTCTATGTGCTTTTCTTGACTGTTATACTGAATGTTCGTAGGTGTTAAATAACGTTCGCGGGTAGCAAATAACGTTCGTAAGGACCAACAGTGATCGTTTGCCAATGAATACGACTTTTTTAAACTGATATAGGACATTGTTGTCTAGATGTCTTTGAAATTTTAATTAATTGATAAATAGATTCAGTGGAATGTAAGGAGAGGACACAGCAGCTGGTTACACATCTGGACTCAGGAGCACTAGTGTGGGACACCATAAAAACTTGGCACAAAAAGGTAAGTATTGAATTTGGGGTCAAAGGTCTTTTTAATCATAACCAATGAGTAAAGGGACAGGGGATTATAGCGGTGCTAAAGTATTCCAGGTGAATAAGAGAAAAGAATGTAAAATTAAAAACTTTTTATTTCACAATATTAAATACATAGAGAGAGCAATAAAATGGTTAACAACCAACAAGCATAGATATTGCGTGCGACCCAAATGCGGTAGGGTAGGCTGGATGGAGAAGGCCATCAAAGAAAAGGCTCGGTTTCATGTCTTCAACTTGGTTCTCTTCCTAAACAGACAATTGTACACCACTTGAAAGCAATGTTTCATATTCCTATTTCGGGCCATAAATATCTGCGTGCTAAGTATACCTTTTTTTAATTGTTCATAGGGAATCAAAGACGCAGACAACAGGGTCAACAGGACCCCCAACCTCGCCGGGACCACCAACATCGCCGGGACCCACAACCTCGCCGGGAGCCACAACATCGCCGGGACCCCCAACCTGAACCCAGCACCAGCATCACACATGATGAAAGAGAGGTGGGGGAAGTGGGAGCCTGTACCTCACCAGGTGAGTGTCTGACACCCCAGCTTCAGGTAATCTATGTATGCCTGCATATTTCTAAATACATGTTTTTTCTCACTTTTTTAGGTGATGTTCTGGTTGTGGAAGAGCCACCTGACCACTTTACAGCAGACAGCGCCCAAAGGCTCATAGCTCAGATCATGTTATGGAATGGCAAAATAGATGCCATGAGAGCTCGTCTCAACACAATACAGCAGGAAATTAGGGACATGATAGATGTTTTAGGTAGAATCTAAACACTTTTGACGTCCATAAACATCTATCATGTTCTTCATTTCCTGCTGCATGATTATGTCCAAATTATTGTTTCTGTTTGTTAATTAAAAAAAAAAAAAAAATAATCAACAAAATTTTCCAAAAAAAATAATGACCAAAAAAATGAAAAAAAAAATAATGATAAAAAAATGTAAAA
The DNA here is from genome assembly GCA_037952925.1 of Lithobates clamitans. Classification (NCBI taxonomy): domain Eukaryota; kingdom Metazoa; phylum Chordata; class Amphibia; order Anura; family Ranidae; genus Lithobates; species Lithobates clamitans. The sequence continues at coordinate 1,201,534 of JBBGZY010000727.1, forward strand.
AAAAAAAAACCTAAATTTTATCTAAATATTTATAAACAGTTTTGTAAAAAAAATGATATAAAAATTAAAAAAAAAATATATCAAAAAATAATTACACACAAAATATCTAAAAAATATCAAAAAAAAATCCAAAAAAAATTTACATCAAGATTTTTAAGCAAAAATTTTGTAAAACAATTGTTTATAATAAATAAAGAAAATAAAAAATGAACATATTTTGTTAATGTTGAACTTTGTAAGTTCGTGGTTGTCATACAAGTTCAGTTTTATAATATGCCTGTTTGTACAAAGAAAAAAACGCACAGGAATGTGCACATATAAAAACATTTTTGAAAAAAAACAATGTGTGTTTTTCTATTTCAGTGCTCAATACCAATATATTTGTTAAGTTGCTGTGGTTACATTGACAGTGTACTCTAAAATGTGTGTAGCTGAGACACAGCACAATATAATAGTTAGCTCAAAGTGAGATTGTCACCTCATGTTGCACATCAGGTTGGTTTGCACTAGTGGCAAAAATTAAAAAGATCAAGGCTATTTGCAAAGCTAGTAAACAGACAACAGTATTTCCTTGAAAATCTCATTTTATTAAGAAGTAAAATAATTAATCAGCAAGTAAAAAAGTAGTCCATATATTGTTCACTGACAAGACGGGCATTCTGGGAGCCCAAACCAGCACATGCACTTGCCATAGCTGGCATCACAGCCTATTGAGCTGGTCGGGAAAAAGGCTCATCACTTTTCTCTGAGGCAATGTAGCCTCATCTGCCCCAAAGACAAAATTTAGTACCTCAATATTGTCCAGAGCATTTTGAAAAATTAAGGTCCCTTTTTGTATACGATCCTAAAACTCAGTAAGTATCATCACATCTCCGTCAGAGTGGCGTCCATTCATCCCAACATCCAAAAAAGGCTAAATTCTAATTATATGCTCCCTCACCCCCTCTGGCGGCACATTCCTAAAATTTAAGGGGGGGGGGGGGAGTTGAATTGGTAGCTGGTTTTGACAAGTAAACCTCTACACTTCCATGAGAACTAAATGCATGAAAAATTAAGTATTATTTTGCCTGACCATCCATCTTTAGAACATTGTCAGGCCAGTGGCCAGGTAAGAAGTGGGCAAATCCATAAATCAGAAGGCACATTGTTCAAATCTATACACATTTTGACATACATCGGACAAAATAATAACAATGTTCGTTAATTAGGATTATTCGTTATGATAAAGTTATAAACACAGGAAGTCAGCACAGCACAGGGATGGTGTGAGCCCCTCATAATGCTAAATTCATCATAACGAACGTATCATTTTGACCTTTTGAAGGTAATCTTGCAGGCCCTTGCACTACATGCTTTGGAGAATTTAGGCAGCAATCTTACCTAAAAAAATAAGGTATACTATGTATGTGTTTTGCAAAATCAGCAGATAGAGTAGTTATATCGGTTGACTGTTTTTTGCGTGTTTTTTAGGGGGGGGGATAAGTATTTGCACAACCAAAAAGGGAATCTTGCACTCTGCATGAATTTAAAGGACAGGAATAAGATTGGGACACATTTTAGGGGGTGTTTGTGGTAAACCTAAAAATGAAGCCGAAAAAAATACAGTTTTAAGTTACTAGGCTAGGTGTGTGTGGGCCAAGGGTAGCATGCTGGGGAGGTTAGTGAAGGAAAATATGCATGTAGGCCACCAAAAAGTTACAGCATGCATGAGGACAAAGAGGGCATTCATTCACAGCATATTACAAAAATGGGAAGGATGGAATAATAAATTTATAAAATACATTAGAAAAACACGAAGGTGATATTAAATCCAAAAAATTACACAAATATAGTCCTTCTGCAGGACTTGGATAATAGCACTACATGTCTCAGGAATAATCTCTCCCAGAGCCTTGTGAGAGATCCAAGTGGTAAACTTGATATCCTGGGGACCCCTCCCTGTCGCCAAATAACGTAAGGTAGCTATGAGCTTTTGCTCTGCTGGAATAGCAGCCCTCATGCAGGTGTCCTGCTTCATGATATAGGGGGACAGCAAGGACAATAGTTGCTGAAAGCAGGAGTCTGTCATCCGGAGATAATTCAGAGAATCATTTGGATTATTCTCCTGCAGCTCATGCAGCAAGGGCATATGGCTAAATTGGTCACGATTAAGTAGCCAAGTTTTGGCCCAAATAATCCTCATCCTACTACTCTGACTATTCCTGGACCGGGCTAGAGTCACAGCAAGAACTGCAAGCCCATAAACAACACACTCTCTCCTAGGATTGTGTAACATGGCTGGTTGTCATACAATTTTACAAACGGTCATAAACGCAAAGTAACGCACGAATCTGCACTGACTAAACGTATAATAATTAGAAATTAGCAGAGGGAGCCCGAAGCGTGACGCCGAAGAATTTAACGTCTTCTTTGGAAGTGTCATCCGTACGTTGTAACGTCACTACGTTCGTGTTTGTTGCCTAAACGTCAGACCGTCTGCATGCAATACAAGTTCAGAGAGACAAGGCCCTTTTTCCAAAAAAAACAACGGGAAAGTTTGTACAAGGTCCGATCGTGTGTATGGTGCTTAACACACACCGAACAGAACGTTGTCTTGCCACTGACCAGACAAAAGGATTACACGGGCCAATACACAGAAGATTTTGAAGAACTGAAGGTAAGCAGACCAGTACAATAGTTATAGGGTATTAATTGTTAGGTGTAGTTTGGCAACTGAACAATGCTGCATTTTTGATTATTACAGGAGCAATGGTGGACAAATTTACATCACCACATTTCCTGCCACAATTCATTGAAATGTACCGAGACCTTACATGTCTATGGAAAGTGCGCTCCAAAGACTACTCAGATCGTCAAAAACGTAAAGAAGCGTATACTAAATTAGTGGAACTATGCACTGTTGTGTATGCAAAAGCAGATATATCCTATGTGACCAAAAAAATAGCCAATCTGTGTACGATCTTCAAAAAAGAATTAAATAAAATTAATGAATCCAAAAGATCTGGTGCAGGTGCAGATGAAGTATATGTGCCACGCCTGTGGTATTTCGAGAGTCTACGTTTTCTGACTGACCAGGAGGAAGCACGACCCTCTGTGTCAAGTTTAGACAGTATCAGTGAGAATATTTCAGGAGATGAAGAAGATGGAACATTTGACGAAATGGCAGACAGTCAGGTAAAGTCATAATATTATGTTTTATTATACACATCTGAAACTAAAAATTGAAGAGAATACATCCAAAAATCAAAGCACATGTAACTTGGTAATTTTTTTTATTTAAAGAAAAATCTTACATGACATCTGTATTTAGTAATGAAATAATATATAAATGCAGCCACTCAAATTTACATAGCATTTAGACATTGTTTTGCCAATCTACTGCTCCAGGACCCAGAAAATAGTGCATATAATCAATGCGACTCTGGCGAGTGACTTGACTGGAGAGACGTGGTGGGGCACGGCCTAGGTTTAATAAGCCTTCGGTGTCATTACGCCACTCACCAGGCGTGACATCCCCAGACAAAGTATCTTCCCGGTCCAACTGGGATTGGGGCATGTAGGTGGAGCTAGTATGCCGTAAGAAATTGTGTAACACACAGCAACTATGGACTATTGTGTCAATTTTTGGGGGGGCTACATTTATTGCTGTGTGAATTATTCTAAAACGGTTGGCCATAATACCGAACGCGTTTTCAACAACTCATTTAGCACGAGATAACCTATAATTAAAAATTTTTTGCTCAGGTGTCAGGTTTTTGAGGGCAAAAGGTTTTAAAATATGCTCAGATAACGCAAACGCGTCATCGGCAACAAATGAGAAGTTGAGACCTTCAACTGTGTCCTCTTGGGATGGGAGATGTAGAAGTCCATTTTTTAAGTGCTGGAAAAAAGAGGTCTTCTCTATTATTCCCCCATCCGAATTTCTGCCATTTTTCCCTATGTCAACAAAAATAAATTCAAACTTGGCATTGACAATTGCCATTAGGACAATGCTAAAGTAGCCTTTATAATTGTAGAAGAATGAGCCAGAGTTTGCTGGGGGTATTATCCGAACATGTTTGCCGTCTATGGCACCACCACAGTTTGGAAAATTCCAATAGTCTTCAAATTGTTTGGCAGTTGATTTCCATTCCTCCACAGATGATGGCAGCTGTGCAAAGATAAAAATATATGTTACAAAAAAGTTTAAGGCTTAATTGTCCAAAAATTATAACAATTGGCTTTATTATACAGGATCTATTTGGCAGTGAAACACAAACTGTCACATCACCACCAGTAAGCATTACCAAAAAGAGAAAGACAAAGCAAGATGCAACAGGCAACTTTCTACTACAAGCATCTGCAGCGTTAAATCAGAAGAAGGATGAATGTGATGACCTGGGTGCATTTGCAGCAAAGAAAATGCGCAGGATGTCAGAAGACCAAAAACAATTACTGGAACCATTACTCATTCAACTTCTTAATAAAGGGTTAAGGGGGGAGCTGACCACAAATACACACTTAGCTGAGCACAAAACCACACACCCACAATCATTGCAAACCACACACCCACAATCATTGCAAACCACACACCCACAATCACTGCAAACCACACACCCACAATCATTGCAAACCACACACCCACAATCATTGCAAGTACCTCAACAAATGCATCAGTGGCACGTACCATTCCCACAGCAGGATCGTCAACAAAGCAACTGGGGACATGATTATCAGTACACATCTTTGTGAATAACATACATTTGGGTTTAAATATGTTATGTTTGTCAGTCTGACATGTTATGAACTAGTTTGAGTTTACTGATATGTTTAGAGCTTCTAAAATCAAAGTTAAACAAAGCAAGCTGTACAGTGTTTGAGAGTTCAAAATAAAAGCAGTGTGTCATTACCTTTAGGTATTCCTCTTGCATGATCTTTATAATGGCTTGGCAGGTCTCTGATATGATGCGGCCAAGTGACTGGGCAGAGATTCCGGTAGTGAACTTTAAATCTTCATAACTTCGGCCAGTTGCCAGAAAGCGAAGTGTTGCTACCAGTCTCTGCTCTGCTGGGATGCTTGGTCTTAAGACTGTGTCTTTTTTGGTAATAAGGGGTGACACTTTACTCAATAAGAGCTGAAAGGACTCATCAGGCGTCCTCAGATAGTTCCGATAGTCATCTGGATTGTTTTCCTTGAGCTCTCGAACTCATATGAGAGAAGTCATCCCGGTTCTTCAGCCACTCTTTACTCCATAACCTTCGCCTTTTGATTATGGGTTCCTCTGCTTGTTGTATAGCCATTAGGGATGAGCTTCGTGTTCGAGTCGAACCCATGTTCGACTCGAACATCGGCTGTTCGGTCGTTCGCCGAATTGCGAACGATATGGGCCGTTCGCGCCAAATTCGTGTGGCGCGTCACGGCCCATAATTCACTGCGGCATCGCAGTGCATTGCTGGCTGATGATTGGCCAAGCATGCACTATGACCCGCATGCTTGGCCAATCACAGCGCCGTCAGTAGAGAGAGCTGTAATTGGCCAAAGCCAGGGTGGCTTTGGCCAATTATGGCTCAGGGGATTTAGTACACACCCCACACTATATAAGGCCGCCTGCACGGCGGCCCTGTGTAGTGTGTGTTCCGGTGTGCTGAGAGATAGAGAGAGAGAGAGACAGTGTCATTTGATTTGAGTTAGATAGATTAGGCAGAACAGTCAGTCAGTTAGCTGCACTTACAGTGTATTGTGTATATATATGCATCCCAGGTGTTGCATATATATATATACACTGTATTCAGTTTAGCTAGATCCGTTCCTGTTATCTTCTATCTAGACTATTTACATTTAGTGCAGTGTGTCCTGCTCACAGTGTTCAGCTAGATCCGTTCCTGCTATTTACATTCAGTACAGTGCGTCCTGCTCACAGTGTTCAGCTAGATCCGTTCCTGCTATTTACATTCAGTGCAGTGTGTCCTGCTCACAGTGTTCAGCTAGATCCGTTCCTGCTATTTACATTCAGTACAGTGCGTCCTGCTCACAGTGTTCAGCTAGATCCGTTCCTGCTATTTACATTCAGTGCAGTGCGTCCTGCTCACAGTGTTCAGCTAGATCCGTTCCTGCTATTTACATTCAGTGCAGTGCGTCCTGCTCACAGTGTTCAGCTAGATCCGTTCCTGCTATTTACATTCAGTACAGTGCGTCCTGCTCACAGTGTTCAGCTAGATCCGTTCCTGCTATTTACATTCAGTGCAGTGTGTCCTGCTCACAGTGTTCAGCTAGATCCGTTCCTGCTATTTACATTCAGTACAGTGCGTCCTGCTCACAGTGTTCAGCTAGATCCGTTCCTGCTATTTACATTCAGTGCAGTGCGTCCTGCTCACAGTGTTCAGCTAGATCCGTTCCTGCTATTTACATTCAGTGCAGTGCGTCCTGCTCACAGTGTTCAGCTAGATCCGTTCCTGGTATTTACATTTAGTGCAGTGCGTCCTGCTCACAGTGTTCAGCTAGATCCGTTCCTGCTATTTACATTCAGTGCAGTGCGTCCTGCTCACAGTGTTCAGCTAGATCCGTTCCTGGTATTTACATTTAGTGCAGTGCGTCCTGCTCACAGTGTTCAGCTAGATCCGTTCCTGCTATTTACATTCAGTGCAGTGCGTCCTGCTCACAGTGTTCAGCTAGATCCGTTCCTGGTATTTACATTTAGTGCAGTGCGTCCTGCTCACAGTGTTCAGCTAGATCCGTTCCTGCTATTTACATTCAGTGCAGTGCGTCCTGCTTACAGTGTTCAGCTAGATCCGTTCCTGGTATTTACATTTAGTGCAGTGCGTTGTGCTCACAGTGTTCAGCTACATCCGTTCCTGCTATTTACATTCAGTGCAGTGCGTCCTGCTCACAGTGTTCAGCTAGATCCGTTCCTGGTATTTACATTTAGTGCAGTGCGTCCTGCTCACAGTGTTCAGCTACATCCGTTCCTGCTATTTACATTCAGTGCAGTGCGTCCTGCTCACAGTGTTCAGCTAGATCCGTTCCTGCTATATACATTTAGTGCAGTACGTCCTGCTCACAGTGTTCAGCTAGATCCGTTCCTGTTATCTTCCTACTGACAGGCAGGCTTGTCTGGTTACAGTATATAAAGCTACCTGAAGAAAATTACAGGTGTTCTTTTTGATCCTATTAGTACCACGGTCAGGCAGCTAGACTATTTACATTTAGTACAGTGTGTCCTGCTCACAGTGTTCAGCTAGATCCGTTCCTGTTATCTTCCTACTGACAGGCAGGCTTGTCTGGTTACAGTATATAAAGCTACCTGAAGAAAATTACAGGTGTTCTTTTTGATCCTATTAGTACCACGGTCAGGCAGCTAGACTATTTACATTTAGTACAGTGTGTCCTGCTCACAGTGTTCAGCTAGATCCGTTCCTGTTATCTTCCTACTGACAGGCAGGCTTGTCTGGTTACAGTATATAAAGCTACCTTAAGAAAATTACAGGTGTTCTTTTTGATCCTATTAGTACCACGGTCAGGCAGCTAGACTATTTACATTTAGTACAGTGCGTCCTGCTCACAGTGTTCAGCTAGATCCGTTCCTGTTATCTTCCTACTGACAGGCAGGCTTGTCTGGTTACAGTATATAAAGCTACCTTAAGAAAATTACAGGTGTTCTTTTTGATCCTATTAGTACCACGGTCAGGCAGCTAGACTATTTACATTTAGTACAGTGCGTCCTGCTCACAGTGTTCAGCTAGATCCGTTCTTGCTATTTACATTCAGTGCAGTGCGTCCTGCTCACAGTGTTCAGCTAGATCCGTTCCTGCTATTTACATTCAGTGCAGTGCGTCCTGCTCACAGTGTTCAGCTAGATCCGTTCCTGCTATTTACATTCAGTGCAGTGCGTCCTGCTCACAGTGTTCAGCTAGATCCGTTCCTGGTATTTACATTTAGTGCAGTGCGTCCTGCTCACAGTGTTCAGCTAGATCCGTTCCTGCTATTTACATTCAGTGCAGTGCGTCCTGCTCACAGTGTTCAGCTAGATCCGTTCCTGCTATATACATTTAGTGCAGTACATCCTGCTCACAGTGTTCAGCTAGATCCGTTCCTGTTATCTTCCTACTGACAGGCAGGCTTGTCTGGTTACAGTATATAAAGCTACCTGAAGAAAATTACAGGTGTTCTTTTTGATCCTATTAGTACCACGGTCAGGCAGCTAGACTATTTACATTTAGTACAGTGTGTCCTGCTCACAGTGTTCAGCTAGATCCGTTCCTGTTATCTTCCTACTGACAGGCAGGCTTGTCTGGTTACAGTATATAAAGCTACCTGAAGAAAATTACAGGTGTTCTTTTTGATCCTATTAGTACCACGGTCAGGCAGCTAGACTATTTACATTTAGTACAGTGTGTCCTGCTCACAGTGTTCAGCTAGATCCGTTCCTGTTATCTTCCTACTGACAGGCAGGCTTGTCTGGTTACAGTATATAAAGCTACCTTAAGAAAATTACAGGTGTTCTTTTTGATCCTATTAGTACCACGGTCAGGCAGCTAGACTATTTACATTTAGTACAGTGTGTCCTGCTCACAGTGTTCAGCTAGATCCGTTCTTGCTATTTACATTCAGTGCAGTGCGTCCTGCTCACAGTGTTCAGCTAGATCCGTTCCTGCTATATACATTTAGTGCAGTACGTCCTGCTCACAGTGTTCAGCTAGATCCGTTCCTGTTATCTTCCTACTGACAGGCAGGCTTGTCTGGTTACAGTATATAAAGCTACCTTAAGAAAATTACAGGTGTTCTATCCCAGCTTAGTGCAGCTACAGGCCATTAGTATGTCTGGAAGGCCAAGAAGGAGAGGCAGACAGTCACAAGCCAATAAGAGAGGGCAAGCAGGCTCTGTGTCTAGTGCTGGTCGTGGAGACGGTGCATCCTCATCAGCACGTGGCCATGGGACACGCTTGGCCTTTTTTTCGGCAGCTGGCCGTGTTGAGCCGCAACATGCGGAAGACTTGGTCGAGTGGATGACCAAGCCGTCCTCATCCTCCTCATCCTCTCTCACCCATGCCCAGGGTGCTTTGTCTGGCAAAGCAGCGGCCTCTTCCCTCAGCTCAATGTCATCAGTGACTCCTTCCCTAGCTCCACCATGTCCTCATGAGGATTCCCTCGAACTGTTTGACCACAGTGTTGGGTACATGCTCCAGGAGGATGCCCAGCGTTTGGAAGGCTCTGATGATGATACTGAGCTCAATGAAAGCAGTAACATGAGCACGGACAGAGGGGGTGCCCAAGAAGGACAGCAATCTGGCAGTCATGCTCCCCCTGCTGCAGCATACTGCCAGGTTTGCTCCAGTGATGAGGAGGGAGGGGATGATGAGGTCACTGACTCAACGTGGGTGCCTGATAGGAGAGAGGAGGAGGAGGAGGAGGAGGAGGAGGTGGCACATCACCAACTAGGCAGGATGCCCTCCAGGGGCCAGCCTAAGGGCAGCACATTGACTGCATCACACCCCAAAGCTCCACATGTGCAGGGCGCTGCAGTCTCTGCGCGTTATTCAAAAAGTTCTTTGGTGTGGGCCTTTTTTGAGACGAGTGCATCAGATCGCACCGCTGCTATTTGCAACATATGTCTCAAGCGTATCTCGCGTGGCCAAAACATCTCCCGCTTGGGTACCACATGCTTGACCAGACATATGTTGACCTGCCATGCAGTTCATTGGCAAGCGTATCTAAAAGACCCACACCAAAGAACAAAGACGATCTCTCCTTGCTCCTCATCAGCTGAGATTTCCAACCCCACTAGACCTTCAGTCCTCTCTGAGACCTGCAGTGAGAGGAATGAAGGTGTAGAATTAGGTGTGTCACAGCCAAGTACTTGTGGGCAATCTGCTTTTGGTACACCGACGTCAGATTGTACCAGGCAAATTTCCCTGCCCCAGCTGCTGCAGCGCCGAAAGAAGTTTGCTCCCAGCCATCCACATGCCCAGCGGTTGAATGCTAGCTTGGCAAAATTGCTAGCACTTCAACTGCTGCCTTTTCAGTTGGTAGACTCTGCCCCCTTCCGTGAGTTTGTGGAATGTGCGGTTCCTCAGTGGCAGGTACCCAAACGCCACTTTTTCTCACGGAAGGCGATTCCGGCTCTCTACCGGCATGTGGAAGGCAATGTCCATGCCTCGCTGGACAGGGCGGTCAGCGGTAAGGTGCATATTACCGCTGACTCATGGTCCAGCAGGCATGGACAGGGACGTTACTTAAGTTTCACGGCGCATTGGGTGACTCTGCTGGCAGCTGGGAAGGATGCAGGACAAGGTGCAGTAGTGTTGGAGGTTGTTCCGCCACCACGCCTCCAAAATGCTGATTGTGACACACCTCTCTCCTCCACCCCCTCCTCTTCTTCTTCCTCCATGGCCTCTTCCTCGGAACCAGCGGTGCTCCGTAGGCGTTCAAGGGGCTACGCAAGTACGCAGGCCAAAAGATGCCATGCGGTGCTTGAGCTGGTGTGCTTGGGGGACAGGAGCCACACTGGGGCAGAGGTTCTGTCAGCTCTGCAGGGGCAGGTTCAGAGGTGGTTGACGCCACGCCAACTTAAGGCAGGAATGGTGGTTTGCGACAATGGCACCAACCTCCTCTCTGCCCTCCGACAGGGACAACTGACCCATGTGCCCTGTTTGGCTCACGTCCTTAACTTGGTGGTGCAGCGGTTCTTGGGCAGGTACCCGGGCTTACAGGATGTCCTGAGGCAGGCCAGGAAAGTCTCTGTGCATTTCCGCCGGTCATATAATGCCAGTGCTCGGCTGACGGACCTCCAAAAGGAGTTTAACCTGCCCAAGAACCGCCTAATCTGTGACATGCCCACCAGGTGGAACTCGACGTTGGCCATGCTGCAGCGGCTGCACACGCAGCAGAGGGCCATCAATGAGTACCTGTGCGACTATGGCACCAGGACAGGGTCAGGGGACCTTGGTTTTTTTTCCCCACGCCAGTGGGCCATGATCAGGGATGCATGCACTGTCCTGTCACCATTCGAGGAGGCCACGAGGATGGTGAGCACTGACAGTGCATGCATCAGTGACACTGTCCCCCTTGTCCACCTGTTGGAGCACACGCTGCGTGGAATAATGGACAGGGCACTTGAGGCAGAACAGAGGCAGGAAGAGGAGGACTTCCTTAGCTCTCAAGGCCCCCTTTATCCAGACAGTGTTCCTGCGTGCCCGCCGATCACACAGGAAGAGGACGAGGAGGAGGAGGAGGAGGAGGAGGAGGAGGAAGATTGTGTCAGTATGGAGGTGGAGCCTGGCACTCAGCATCAGCAGTCTTTAAGGGATCAGTCCCAAGGAACACATGGACTTGTACGTGGCTGGGAGGAGGTGGCTGCGGACGTTGTTGTCCTTAGTGACCCAGAGGACTCCGGACCGAATGCCTCAGCAAACCTACGCTGCATGGCCTCCCTGATCCTGCAAAGCCTGCGTAAGGATCCTCGTATTCGTGGTATCAAGGAGAAGGACCAATACTGGCTGGCAACCCTCCTTGATCCACGTTACAAGGGTAAGGTTGCGGACCTTATCTTGCCATCGCAGAGGGAGCAGAGGATGAAACATCTTCGGGAGGCCTTGCAGAAAGGTCTGTGCAACGCGTTCCCAGAGACTGGGAGGTTACAAACTCCTGTTTCTGGACAACGTGTTGCTGAGGCTTCGGTCAGTCAAAGAAGGAGCGGTGGAGAAGGTGGCCGTCTGACCGATGCGTTCAGACAATTTTTTGGTCCGCAGCCCCAAGGTATGATCGGTTCCAGCAACCATCGCCAGCGTCTGTTTTACATGGTGCAGGAATACCTAGGGGCAAGATCAGACTTGGACACCTTTCCCACCGAAAATCCTCTGGGTTACTGGGTCTTGAGGATGGATCACTGGCCAGAGCTTGCACAGTATGCAATTGAGCTACTGGCCTGTCCTGCATCCAGCGTTCTTTCGGAACGCACATTCAGTGCTGCTGGAGGCGTGGTAACCGATCACAGGGTGCGTCTGTCCACCGACTCGGTCGATCGGCTGACCTTCATAAAAATGAATCAGTCTTGGATCACCACCAGCTACCAAGCACCTGATGCAGATGTAACCGAATAATTTTTTTTGAAATCTCAGATCCCTTCAAAGACTGCCTATGCTGATGCTGAGTGACTACCCCTGAGTAATTATCCTCTTCCTCCTCAATCATCACGCTGATAGCTTGTAAGAACATTTTTGGTTCTGGGCGCCACCACCAGTGCCTAAGGCACAATTTTTCAGCCCCTGTTTAACAGGGGCGTGTAATTACAATTTTTGATGTAATACTTTGCAGCAGGGCTCGTTCCTGCATTCCAACTAGAGTGTCTGTGAGGGGTTGCAGTGTTGTGGCACCAGCACCAGTGCCTAAGGCCTAATTTTTCAGCTCCTGTTCAACAGGGGCATGTAATTACAATTCTTGATCTAATATTTCACAGCAGGGCCCTGTGAGGGCTTACAGTGTTTTGGCCACAGCAACACCTAAGGCCCAAATTTCTGCTGAGTATATAGGGCAGGACCCTACTTTCAAACATCTAACTTACAAACGACTCCTACTTGCAAACGGAAGGAGACAACAGGAAGTGAGATGAAATCTACCCCTAAGGAAGGGAAATTCTCTCCTGTAAGAGTTAATATGGGAAAACAATTTCTCCTTTCCACTGATGCTTTCCAATCCTTGTTCCACAAAAAAACCCAAATTTTCCAAAAACATTTTTCATTGGGACAAAAAAGTGAGGTGAAATCTTCTGAAGAGGAGGAAAGACGCAAAACAAATGTCACAGGGGTGATAACCCTTCCCTATGTTTTCCAAAAAGCTTAGAAAAGATTTTTTGGCTGGAGCTAAACACATTAAAAATGTTCAAAATTACAAACAGATTCTACTTAACAACAAACCTACAGTCCCTGTCTTGTTTGCACCGCCTGAATACTGCTGTTCAGAGTATATAGGGACCTTTCCTTATTTTAATTTGGGTGCGGGGTTCCCCTTAATATCCATACAAGACCCAAAGGGCCTGGTAATGGACTGGGGGGTACCCATGCCGTTGGTCTCACTGATTTTCATCCATATTGCCATGACCCGACATGACATTAAACCCGCAAGCAGTTTTAAATGAGATTTTTTCCTTTAAAAATGACATTTGGTGCAGGGACTGTTCTAAACATGGGAAACACGCGTCACTTTACAGGCATACTATAGACACCCCCCAGGTACGATATTTAAAGGAATATTTCACTTTTTTTTTTTTACTTTAAGCATCATTAAAATCACTGCTCCCGAAAAAACGGCCGTTTTTAAAAGTTTTTTTTGCATTGATACATGTCCCCTGGGGTAGGACCCGGGTCCCCAAATCCTTTTTAGGACAATACCATGCAAATTAGCCTTTAAAATGAGCACTTTTGATTTCGAACGTTCGAGTCCCATAGACGTCAATGGGGTTCTAACGTTCGTGCGAACTTGCGGTCCGTTCGCGGGTTCTGGTGCGAACCGAACCGGGGGGTGTTCGGCTCATCCCTAATAGCCATCACTCCAAGCATGACTATGCCAATGGTCCTTTCATCCACATCCATATTGTAGGTAGAGGGTTCGTTCCGACGTACGCACGAACGTATGTTGCTCCTCGTCAAACACAGGAAGCCACAGTGCAGAGGTCAAACACATTTTGACACTTCCTTTTATAAATGAAAAAAAACGAACGAAAAAACGATACATTGCTGTTCATAAACGATTTAACGATCGAAAATCTTTACTTACCTGATGGCGTGATCGTTTGCGGTCATTACCGAACGTTCTTTTTTCGAAAATGGGTTCGGCCGATTTTCTGTATAGTGTATGGCCAGCATTAGGCTCCTTGCAGATGGCGTGAACTCCACCAAGTGGATCCGTCTGCTGAGCAAGGGATCTGTCCACTGACCCCCGCTAAGAAGGGAGATAACAGGTCCATGTCCACTCCGTGTCCACTCTACTATGCAGAGCGAACACAGACACAGCCTGCTGTTCTCTATAGGGTGGTCGGATGGAAACGGACTGCCCGTCCATTTTCATTTGACTGTCATCTGATCAGCCAGATGGATTGGGAATGGATCCCCATCCCTCTGTTTTTTGTTTTTTTTTGAAAAATATTTGTTGATTTTTTCAAAATATATTCATAGAAGACATTGTACAGAACAATTGTAAGGCATGAATATACACAATTATTCTTTATACAGAATGCACGTTCTATCTAAACATAAACCTATTTATAAGGAGCACTGGGGAAAGGGAGGGGAGAGGGGAGGGGGAGGGGGGTAAGCAATTCACATTTGCCAGCTTGTCACTAACATTGGGCAAGAGGTTGCCAAAAAGGTTCATCCTACATTTTTGTACCTTTAGGGAATGGAGGCGACTTATGAGCATATCTAGCTAGATAACCTACAATATGGTCTAGTTAATACATTTTATTTGGGTGAGTATAGTCCCAGAGTGTAATAGCTGAAGTTGATGGATGCCAAGGAGCTTCAAGTGATTGTAGGCCGCTTACGGTGGTTTAAATGAAGAAGGATCAGAGGCCGGAGGAATTTTAAGTTTGCCGAGTGAGTTAGTGATGTCTCTCGTCAGGTACCATTCTGTATATCTAAATGGGTGCATTATGTCTTGGATGGTCTGTTGAGGAAATGTGGCTTCCAGAAATCTTCTCCAGCGTTTAAAAAATCGTGGGGTAAAGCGGAGATTTGACTTGATGAGGTCCAGTCTTTCTAGATAGAATAATGAAGTCAAGGCTTTTATAACCGCAGGCAGACTGGGCGGCGATGTCGTTATCCAGTGGGACATAATAGTCCTGCGGGCTACAAGAAGGCAGATATGGGCCCAGTGCGGTATGTTTGAGAAGTCCAGTGCGGACGAGGAGGATGCTGAAGGTGTGATGCTAAACAGGCATAGTAGGCAGTCACTATGTAATCTGATATTGCAGATTTTATTAATGTAGGCTATCACATCATTCCAGTAGCTGTTAATAGCAGAGCACTCCCAAAGCCTATGGAGCAACGTAGGACGTGGCAGTAAACACCATGGACATAGAGCTTGAGACGGGTCCTCTTTGTTGAAACGGAATGGGAAGTATGCTCTGTGGATAATCTTGAATTGAGTTTCACGCCATGTTTCAGAGATCGTAAGTTTCTGGGTGAGCCTATATCCCTCAAGGATTTTGTCGGGTAGGTCCTCATTTCCTAGTATATGAGACCATTTTTGGAAAGGCGTGAGGTGGTACTTCCGTGACTGGTGTTGAATGAAGTGAGAATAGATGTTGGAGATAGAGTAATCTTTGCTTTGCAGTAGGTTATCAATAAAGGATGGTTTAAAAGGATCAGTCTCGGGACCATAGCAGGATCTCAGATAATTAGTGAATTGGTAATGGAAGAAGCTGTGAGTTGGTGGCAGGGAGAATTCCCGCATCAGATTTTGGTATGGTTTGAGCTTGCTTGTATTGTTTTGGTATAATGAGGTTATCTTCATGAGTCCTTTGGATTGCCATTGGGTATAAGCTTTATGTAAAGTGGAAGGTAAGAACATAGGGTTGCCTTGTATTTTGAGATGTTTCGAGATGTTAGAGGGCAGACCAAGCAGTTTTCTGACCTCCCTCCAGGCGATGACAGTGTCCCTGAACAATATTCTGGTTTTGAGGTGGTGCCGCAGGTTGTTAGGATTGGAGTGGAGGATGCCTGCAAGGTCGTATGGAGAAGCCATAGAGTCCTCTAGGGCAAAGTTGGAGTATTTGGACCCTCCTGTTAACCAGTCTAGACCCTGTCTAAGTAAGCAGGCTAAATTATAAAAACGAATGTTGGGGAGCCCCGCCCCGCCCTCGCTCTTCGGGAGACATAGTTTTTGAAGCGCGATGCGCGTTTTTTTGCTAGACCATAGGAAAGCTGTCACAGCCTTCTGAAGTTTCTGCACGTCTGAATGCCTCAGTAATAGAGGTATGGTTTGCATGGGATACAGTAGGCGTGCAAATGATACCATTTTAAAAAGATGAGCTCTCCCAAAAAGCGAGAGGGGAAGGGCACCCCAAGTCTCCAATTCCCGAACAATCTTGGCCACCAGGGGAGGATAGTTGAGTATATATAAGGAAGATGGGTCTCGGCCTATATGTATTCCTCAGTATGTTATATGATGAGGTGCAATGGTCAGCGGGGACAAATGTATCCATTTAGTGGATAGTCGAGGGTGTAGTGTTAGTATTTCACTTTTATCAAAGTTTATACGAAAGCCAGAGCAGAGTCGGAAGGTCGTAAATATTTGTTTAAGTCTGTCAAAGTCTGATACGGGGTCAGTAGAGAACAATAAAATATCATCCGCAAATAGTGCAGAGCGGAGTATTTGGTTTCCCAAGGTGATGCCACTAACCCCTTCGGTTGAATTGAGGATTCTAGATAAGGGTTCAATCGCAATGTTGAATAACAACGGGGATAGGGGGCATCCCTGTCTCGTTCCTTTCGCTAAGGGGATGGTGTCTGAAATAAAGTTCGGGGTGACAAGGCGTGCTGTTGGTGAGGCGTACATTTGTGAGAGGAACCTTGTGATTTGACCTGAAAAGCCGAATTTTTCCTTTACCGTAAAAAGCCATGAAAAACCAATATTGTCAAAGGCTTTTTCGGCATCTAGGGACATGATTGCTACATCTTGATCCTTTCCTTTCTTGGAGATTAATTTAATATGAGCTTGTGTCCCTGTGGGGAGGTAAGGACCTCCGTCCCACATGGCTGCATATACATGCTTCAGTGTGTTGGGGATGAAATCGGCCGTTAATTTGAAGAATTCCGCAGTGTACCCGTCGTGACCCGGAGCTTTAGCAGAGGCCATAGGTTTGATCGTGTGTTGTATGTCTTCTAAGGTAATAGGCGCATTAAGTGCCTCCAAATGTGACGTTTGAAGCCTGGGCAGGCGTATCTTGTCAAGCAGAGCTTCCACGGCAGGTTGATCCGTTGGGTCTGCTCGGTACAGATCAGTATAATAATCTGCAAGTAGTTTGCTGACTTCGGTAGGTGAGGTAACTAGCGAGCCAGAAGCATTTCTCAAGGTTGGGATATGTGTAGGACGTCTTGGTCCTGAACATAGTCTGGCTAGCATTCTGCCTGCCTTGTTGCCAAATTTGTGAAAGTGAAGAGTAGAGTACGAGGTTTTAGCAGCTTCATGTTGTTCTGCCCAGAGATCAAAGGCACACTTGGCCCGCTTCCATTCCTGTATATTAGCTAAGGTGCGGTCTAGTGTTAGCTTGTCATGAGCTAGACGTAGGGATTCACTTGCTTGCATATATTGTTGTCGGGTGTGTTTTTTAAATTGTACGGTGTACGAGATGATTTTACCCCGTAGGAAAGCTTTACCTGCTTCCCAGAAGAGGTTTGGGTCAGAGATATGTGCTTCCATTTGTGGAAATATATTCTTCCCATGTTTGTTGCAATACTTGTCGGAAGTCTTCATTATCCGCCAGATATGAAGGGAAACGCAAGATAGGGGAAGGAGTTGAGGGTGTGAGTTGAGTCATATGGACTGCAAAGGGGCTGTGGTCTGAGATTCTGGCATCGTAAATGTCTGGGGTGTTTATTACAGATACTAGGGCCGGGGAGACAAAGAAGTAGTCTATACGAGTGAAGGTATTATGTGGGGGCGAGAAGAAAGTATATTCTCTGTCCGTTGGATGTGCCAGGCGCCAGATGTCTACAAAATGCATAGATTCAATAGAGTGTGCTAAGGGAGTCGAGTCTGGTGTATGGGAGGGACCGGGCCTTGTCTTTTGCTTAGGGAGATAAGTGCGGTCTGCCAGTGTGGACATGGCAGAGTTAAAGTCCCCGCCCACTAAATGCAATACCTCAGGGGCAGTGAGGATCCATTGAACCATGTCCTGGAAGAATGAAGTGTCTGGAGAGTTGGGAGCATAGATATTAGTGATAGCTACGGCTTTGTCACCTATGGTCATATGTAAGGTCAGTTTGCGGCCTAAGGCGTCAGCCCTCACTTCTCTGACAGAGTGTCGTAGGTTTTTATGAATTAAAATAGCTACACCAGCCTTGCGGCCTATTGCAGGGGACCCGTATACAGAACCTACCCACATTTTTTGAAGGCGTGTTAAATCGTCTGCGGAGAGATGTGTCTCCTGTAATAGGGCCACATCTGCCCGAAGACGCCGTAGATGTCTAAGAATGGACATACGTTTATTTGGGGATTGGAGCCCCTTAACATTCCATGATATAAATTTCAGGTGACTCCCGTCGGCAGAAAAAGACATGATTGGATATGATAGTTGCGATAAATGGGAGGCTGATCAGGGAGCCTCCTGACATGTACAGTGTCAACCATACGGGAATCACCCAAAAGTTGTAGGTCACATAAGAGAAAAGGTACTTGTAAGGCAAACATGAATTGCAAATGTATTAAGCAATAGATATTAAGCTGTAACAAAGCAGGATTACGGCTATAGCGTAACAAACTACAAACAATGTACTTCACTTTTTTCCACATGGGATACAACTACCCATAATGCCTCTCAGCGACCCGCCAGCTCCTCACATATGAGCATGATTTTGGCTAGGAGGAGTGGGATAAGGGAGGATGAGATGAGGGAAAAGGGGGGAGAGAGGGGAGGGAGCGAGGGGTGGTAGGTAGGAGTTGGTGAAGGGGTATGATCAGGGTATGGGGTTAGGGGAAGTGCTGGTTGTATCTGTGTCAAATAAAGGGCTCAGCTAAGATAATAAAGTACAAAAATAAGGGGGTGGCTTAATCAAAGGGTCTGCCCTGTTAGGGGTTTAAGGCCATGGAGATCGCCTGAGTTATTATGTTAACCTTTTGGGTAAACAGAGTGTGTGGGCGGTGGGTAGTGGTAAACCAGGCTGGGAGGCATAATAACAGGACCTTTAGCTAACAAATAATAGCAACCGTGTAAGACATTACACCTAAAACAGGCTAACATAAAAAATAGGAAGAAATCAGGTTAGAGACAATGGGGGGTAATATTACCCATCCGAGGGAGTGTAGATGGTTAGATAAAGTTCCTGGAGTCCTTCATCGATTTGCAGATCGGTCGTCTTGGTTAGTAAAGCGGGTGCGCTTGTATGGAGGTTTTGTGGGGCTGCGTTGATGTTTAGGTGGTACCTTCGCTGTCGACGGTGATGATGATGGTGAATTCTCATCAATGTTGCTATGCTCCATTTCTGTGCCTCGGGTGGCGAGAAAATGTTCCGCCTCCTCAGGGGTATGAAACGTGAGGTGTTCTCCTTCATGCGTTTGGATGCGGAGGACAGCCGGATAGGCTAAGGAGAACCGGATTCGGTTATGATGAAGGGTGGAGCAGATCGGTGAAAACGCTTTACGCTGCTTCATTACCTCTATGGAATAATCTGCAAAAAGTAGGAGTTTTGCGCCATCAACCATTAAAGACCGTGAGCGACGAAACTTTTGCATTATGGCATTCTTGTCCGCATAGTTGAGGTATTTTACAATAACGTGGCGGGGTTTGGCACGTGATTCTGAGAATTGACCTATGCGGTGCGCGCGTTCAAAAGTGCAGAGAATGCGAAGGCCCAGTTGTTCTGGGATAATTTTTGCGCATATATTGGTTAACTGTGGTGTGGAAACTGATTCAGGCAGACCAATGATGCGAAAATTGTTTCTTCTCGAACGATTTTCCAAATCATCGAGTTTGTCCCATATGTCCCTATTAGTAGCTGTGAGACATGCTACTGCTGCAGATGAGGCTGTGAGTTCATCTTCCAGGGAGGAAATCCTATGCTCTACCTGATTGATTCTCTGTGCCTGTGCTTGTAGGTCAATATGTAGCTGCTCTAACCCTCTATGGACTGCTGCATCCACTGTAGCTGTGAGAGTGGGGCCCAGCAGCGTGACTACAGCCTGTGCAATTCCAGCAGGGGAGGTAGGGTCTGTACCTTGTATGTCAGGAGCTGAGGGGAGCTGTGGTTGCAGCTGTGGCTGCGTGTGTGCCTGCTCCGTCATGCCTGGGGCGGCCGCCATCTTGGCTGTGTCCACCGCTGTATCTCCTCCGGTGGGGATCGTGGATGTGACCGCCCGAGCATACGATCGCTCCACAAAGCGATCCATGGGAGCCCGCTGTATGTCGGCACTGCGATGGGGGGTCTCCTCGGAGCAATAGCCAGCTAGAGAGGCAGATTAATGAGGAGCGCTGCGGGAGCTGGAGCTCGCTACTTCCTCCTCATGTGGCGCCGGAACCGGAAGTTGATCCCTCTGTTTTAAGCAGGCTGGATCAGATGCCAGAGGGTGTCAGTGGACACATGTGAGAACTATGGAAGGTCCGATCGTGTCCAACTGAAAAACTGACAGGTGGACCCAATAGGTCCATCAGTATGAAAGGGGCCTTATAGTTTTTTGGGAAAACAGCCCTGTCAGCATCCTGCAGAGAAGGACCCTGGATCCCTGTGTGGAGGTAGTAGTCCCTGCAGAGATCCAATATGCCCCCTGCTGGGTTGGACCAAAAGCACTGCAATCAGCAAATCTACAGCCCCCTGCTGACCAGTGAACTTTAGCTCTGATGAGCAGGGGGTATGTTGAACTTATGCAAAGTAACCACTGCTTGCATACAGAGAGCAAGGGTCCTTGCTAGCAGGGGCCAGACTTTTCTACCTTGGTTGCTTTTTTATATAGAAAATTAATTGTAACACTGTACACTTTTTGTTTTAAGCACTTAGAATGTAATGAGCTGTTTAAAGTGAAAGTTCAATTGCAATTTAACTTTCAGTAAAGAAGACCATTGCTGCTATTGCAATATTGCAATCACCATCTTTTATTTTACTGCAATACAAACACAGACATGATATGTTAGCTGATACCAAATTATTAGATTATATTGCTTTAATTTTCAGCTTTGCTCACTATATTCTAGTGTTGATCTATATCTGATATCCTGCGATTGAGTATGCAACTTATGAGAAGAATGTGTTTTTCTCAGTGTAATATGACAGGTAGCAGAATTCAATGTTTAACTGACTTTTTTCGATATATGGTTTAATTATTAGATGACAAGGTTAAAAGGGAATCAATTTTTTCCTTTATGAATATAGCCAAACATGGTTTTATTTTGTAGACATCTGCCACAAACATGCCAAAACTAACCTGAAGTCCTGGGGATACATACAGCCAAGGTGAACCATTGTGTATTATGACTGGCAAAAATCTTTATGAGGTCTACATGATGAAGTTTAGTAGGTGTTAACTTTTCTAATCATCAGGGAATTGTAAGTTTAGTGCACTTTCCCCATATATCATGCTCTGAAGAAGATTCATGTAAAATGTTTTATTTGAAGTTAAATCTAAGGGAGAAAAAGTGTCTTTATATTTGAGTTCCAGGAGAGAAATCAAACTTTTATCTTCTAAAGGGTCATCAAGTCATATTTTTTTTATTTTATAACCACAGATTACTTCAAAGGATTGAACTATACCTCGAAGCATGGCCAGACTGATAAGTAAGGAAAGGTACCCTCCTTGGGCACAAGAGCACTAAATTAATTTGAAGAAATTGGTGGGCCTCTTGCTGCTAACTAATTCAGAACCACTACTGTTTGCGTGGCTGCACTTCCACCATCCCCTTATGTCAGATTGTGAAATGTTATTTTACTTGTATTCGGTCTGTTTTCTAAGCGAGCATCACCTGCAGGATAACAAGCAATAGTTTTAAGGCCGCTTCGTTCATAAGGGCACAGTAAAACGGTGGCAATTGTCATGCTGGGCTGCCATATTCCTTATAGGAAGAGATATGCCCTGTACACACGGTCGGACTTTCTGACGGAATATGTGCGATCGGAGCTTGTTGTCGGAAATTCCATCGGACTTTTTCCATCGGAATTTCCGACACACAAAGTTTGAGAGCAGGCTATAAAATTTTCCGACAACAAAATCCGTTTGCGTAAATTCCGACCGTGTGTGGACAATTCCGACGCACAAAGTGCCACGCATGCTCAGAATAAATTCCGAGATGGAACTGCTCGGTCTGGTAAAATTAGCGTTCGTAAAGGATATAGCACTTTCGTCATGCTGCAATGTTTTAAATTGTTGAATGCAGTGCACTCTCTTCTTCTTTATAATGCTCGAAGAATGAAGTTGTTTTGCTGCTCATATTCACACAGAGTTCTCACAAACTTCTTTCTTTATTATTTCTCGTGATTTCATGAATATAATATTTTTATTTGTCACATCTACCGAAAATTTCTTTATTTTTTAAAAAAAATTTTGGTATTATTTGTTGTATTTTTTTAAAATTCAGATCTCCTGGGTTTTTTTTAATTTTTTTTTGTTTTTTGGTGGTCTCCAGAATAGTTTTGGGTGTGTTTTGTGTGTCAAGTTACCACAACACCATTATTATCTTGTCTTTTTTAATCTCAAGGAGGTTGGTTGGTGTTGGTGTCCCTTGTTAATTTCACATTGTATTTTTGAAATGTACCTGCCTCCTCACAAACAAACTATCCCTTTTGAAGGAAAACACACATAGGCAAGTATTACTTAAAAAAAAAAAAAACTTTATTAAGGGGTCCTAACCAAATAAAGAGGGAGGCAACGCTGGAGAAACAGCAGAAATTGGCGAAGCCTTTAGCCCCCAGGGCACACATTAACAATTTTCAGGCAAAATTGGTGGCCTGAGGAGTCCTTATCTAAGAGAGTACAATCTGGTCCAGAAGTCCAAGAGATCATGAACAGCAGTAGATGACATGGATGTCCCCAGGCTGTGGTCATACAAGAGCCTGCATCTTTTGTTAGACCAGACTGAACCCAGGCCATCACTTTCTTTCTTGTCTTCCTTCCACTCTTCCTTCCAGGCTGTGGCTGTGGTGTTGGAGGTGTGGCAGGAGGAGGAGGATGATGCAACTCACACAGGTGGGTATTGGGTGTGATTTCGCCCCTCAACCCCTTATTTAATGTTTTATAAATGATTTCCTCACACATGAGGTGTTGCCCCTCCTGCATGTCCTGCAGTTTTGTGGCAGCCATGGAGGCAAAGGCCTCTTCATGAGTGGGGGAGGCTCTGAGGGACGCAGAAGCCTCCTGAATCAGCCTGAGCGCTGACTCCTCCACGTTACTCGCCTTCCTGGGTCTTTTGTTTGGAAGGCGGAGGGGAGGAACTTGTGATTCTGTGAGGCTCCTACTGGACCCGGCCACCTCCTGGCTGCCACTTACCCCTGCTTCCTCCTGGCTGCAATTAACCCCTGCCTCCTCCTGGCTACCACATTCCACAGCCTCCTCCTGGCTGAGGTCTTCCTGTGTATGAAAAAGGAACATAGTTTTAGTTTTTTCTTTGTCAATCACACACAATTTTCATCTCATGACTGTTGCAAATTGAATGTTAATAAATAGAAAAGACTATCATTCTGTGCCCAGCATTTTTCATTCTTGTCCCAATTATTTTTGCTCACTACTGTCTATTGATATGTAAACGCCTTTATTAAATCAGCATTAAGTGATCAATAATAACATCTAGTAAACATCATTTATGTTTTGCCAAGAATTCTGTAGAACAATGCTATACCTGGCTCAATCTGGGCTCCTCCATTTCTTCCTGGCTGGAAGTCCCAGGTTGGGCATCTGAAGCCTCAGCTGGGGTGGAAGATAGGGTGGAAGAGTGGAAGGAAGGGTTGAGAGGGATTCTCTGACTTCAGTCTGATCTGACAGAAATTGCAGTCTCTCATAGTTCCACAGCCTGGGTACATCTACCAAAAATTTCTTTATTTTTACAAAAAAATTTTGGTATTATTTGTTGTATTTTTTTTAAATTCAGATCTCCTGTTTTTTTTTTTTTTGGTGATCTCCAGAATAGTTTTGGGTGTGTTTTGTGAGTCAAGTTACCACAACACTATTATTATCTTGTCTTTTTTAATCTCAAGGAGGTTGGTTGGTGTTGGTGTCCCTTGTTAATTTCACATTGTATTTTTGAAATGTACCTGCCTCCTCACAAACAAACTATCCTTTTTGAAGGAAAACACACATAGGCAAGTATTACTTTAAAAAAAAAAAACTTTATTAAGGGGTCCTAACCAAATAAAGAGAGAGGCAATGCTGGAGAAACAGCAGAAATTGGCGAAGCCTTTAGCCCCCAGGGCACACATTAACAATTTTCAGGCAAAATTGGTGGCCTGAGGAGTCCTTATCTAAGGGAGTACAATCTGGTCCAGAAGTCCAAGAGATCATGAACAGCAGCAGATGACATGGATGTCCCCAGGCTGTGGTCATACAAGAGCCTGCATCTTTTGTTAGACCAGACTGAACCCAGGCCATCACTTTCTTTCTTCTCTTCCTTCCACTCTTCCTTCCAGGCTGTGGCTATGGTGTTGAAGGTGTAGCAGGAGGAGGAGGATGATGCAACTCACACAGGTGGGTATTGGGTGTGATTTCGCCCCTCAACCCCTTATTTAATGTTTTATAAATGATTTCCTCACACATGAGGTGTTGCCCCTCCTGCATGTCCTGCAGTTTTGTGGCAGCCATGGAGGCAAAGGCCTCTTCATGAGTGGGGGTGGCTCTGAGGAATGCAGAAGCCTCCTGAATCAGCCTGAGCGCTGACTCCCCCACGTTACTCCTCTTCCTGGGTCTTGTGTTTGGAAGGCGGAGGGGAGGAACTTGTGATTCTGTGAGGCTCCTACTGGGCCTGGCCACCTCCTGGCTGCCACTTACCCTTGCTTCCTACTGGCTGCAATTAACCCCTGCCTCCTCCTGGCTACCACATTCCACAGCCTCCTCCTGGCTGAGGTCTTCCTGTGTATGAAAAAGGAACATAGTTTTAGTTTTTTCTTCATCAATCACACACAATTTTCATCTCATGACTGTTGCAAATTGAATGTTAATAAATAGAAAAGACTATCATTTTGAGCCCAGCATTTTTCATTCTTGTCCCAAATATTTTTGCTCACTACTGTCTATTGATATGTAAACGCCTTTATTAAATCAGCAATTAGTGATCAATAATAACATCTAGTAAACATCAGTTATGTTTTGCCAAGAATTCTGTAGAACAATGCTATACCTGGCTCAATCTGGGCTCCTCCACTTCTTCCTGGCAGGAAGTCCCAGGTTGGGCATCGGAAGCCTCAGCTGGGGTGGAAGATAGGGTGGAAGAGTGGAAGGAAGGGTTAAGAGGGATTCTCTGACTTCAGTCTGATCTGACAGAAATCGCAGTCTCTCATAGTACCACAGCCTGGGTACATAAACGTCATCTGCTGCAGCTCCTGATCTCTGGGAATCCTGGACCTTCTTGCGCTCCCTAAATTAAATGCTCCTCAGGCCACCAATTTTGGCTTTTAAATAGGGGATGGTTGCCGTGGGGACCACCGGCTTCACCAACTCCAGCAGTTTCTCCAGCACTGCCTGCCTCTTTTGTTTATGAGTATAATGTGGGTGTTTCACCTGCCACAGACAGGGCAGCTCCCTGTACTTGTCTATGAACAGGGGGAGGAGGTTGTGATCATTGAAGCCATCTATTTTCTCTGCAAGACACAACACAAGACAAACCCTGAAGTCAGGCTAAACTCTCCTAATCTTGTCCCAACTTAGGCCTCAATCTATAAGCAGTATAGGCCCAAGTTAAACTTGTACCTTCGTTATCACAATCAGCGCTTCTGATACTCCTTCCTCCGCTCACAGATTGTACGTACGATGCACGCATGTTACGCTTTATATACACTGTGCATGCTTGAAACTCCGCCCGCCCCTGACGTTCTTTCTAGTCTATTCCCTGCCCCTTCTCTTTCGGCGCAGTGGGGGAGAGCACATGGCAGAGAGACAACAGGTGCATGATAATAGCAGCAACGAGGACTAGGAGGAAAGCCTGGACCCAGAAATGTCACGATCCCGGAGGAGATTTACGGCCTCAAATATGTCCTTTGTAGAGATGGTGGACATATTGAAAAGGGCCGACTATGATGGGAAGTATGGACCTTACCCCAACCCAAATGTGAGAAAGGCCAAGATCATGGCTAAAGTTGTGAAGAGTCTGCAGAAGAATTTTGGGGTACGACAATCCAAGGATCAACTGAGGAAACGGTGATCGGACCTCAAATTAAGGGAGCACGATCAGTATAGAAGGATCAGGAGAGTGCTGCAAAATAGTAAGTAGTTGTGCTGTGTTCCTATTCTTTCTTTTTATGACGTTCGTGCTGCTCCATGAGCTTTTCTTTACTGTTGTACATTTTAAAATGTCAACTTTTATGTGCATGGGCACATTAATCGTTCGTAGGAAACATTGTTCGCTCGGCCACTAAAATACGATGTTTTGGCCAGATGCAGTTCAATACGGTTTTTCAGGCCTACTTCTATTAATAAAAGTTTGTTGTCTAGATGGGTTTGTAACTAGAATGTAACTAGATTCTGTGTAAGGAGAGGACACTCAGCAGCTGTTTACACATCTGGACGCTGGAGCACTAGTGTGGGACAAAAGAACACCCTTTTTTATTAGGGGACCCACACAGGTGCTCCAGTGAATACTATAGGGGTGTCTCCATCTGTGAAGATTTGTGTGAAGCTTGCACAAAACAGGTAAGTATTCAAGCTTTACAAAGGACAAAAACATTTCTTCAGCTTGGAACTCTGCCAAAACAGACAATTGTACCCCACTTCAAAGCAATGTTTCATATTCCTATTTCTGCCATCAAATATCTGTGTGCTAAGTATACCTATTTTTGTTCATATAGGGGAGAAAAGACCCGGAGGACACCACTCATCACCCAACCAAAGGAGGAGGAGGGAGATGTTGTAGAAATTGTCACCACAACAGGTGAGTGTCTGTGACCACTAGGGATGAGCCGAACACCCCCCTGTTCGGTTCGCACCAGAACATGCGAACAGGAAAAAAATTCGTTCGAACACGCGAACGCCGTTAAAGTCTATGGGACACGAACATGAATAATCAAAAGTGCTAATTTTAAAGGCTAATATGCAAGTTATTGTCATAAAAAGTGTTTGGGGACCCGGGTCCTCCCCCAGGGGACATGAATCAATGCAAAAAAAAGTTTTAAAAACGGCCGTTTTTTCAGGAGCAGTGATTTTAATAATGCTTAAAGTCAAACAATAAAAGTGTAATATCCCTTTAAATTTCATACCTGGGGGGTGTCTATAGTATGCCTGTAAAGGGGCGCATGTTTCCCGTGTTTAGAACAGTCTGACAGCAAAGTGACATTTGGAAGGAAAAAACACATTTAAAACTACCGCGGCTATTGCATTGCCGACAATACACATAGAAGTTCATTGATAAAAACGGCATGGGAATTCCCCACAGGGGAACCCCGAACCAAAAAAAAAAAAAAAAAAATGATGTGGGGGTCCCCCTAAATTCCATACAAGGCCCTTCAGGTCTGGTATGGATATTAAGGGGAACCCCAGCCAAAATTTAAAAAAAAAATTGACGTGGGGTTCCCCCTAAATTCCATACCAGACCCTTCAGGTCTGGTATGGATTTTAAGGGGAACCCCGCGCCAAAAAAAAAAAAAAAAAAAGGCGTGGGGTCCCCCTAAAAATCCATACCAGACCCTTATCCGAGCACGCAACCTGGCAGGCCGCAGGAAAAGAGGGGGGGACGAGAGTGCGGCCCCCCCCCCTCCTGAACCGTACCAGGCCACATGCCCTCAACATTGGGAGGGTGCTTTGGGGTAGCCCCCCAAAACACCTTGTCCCCATGTTGATGAGGACAAGGGCCTCATCCTCACAACCGTGGCCGGTGGTTGTGAGGGTCTGCGGGCGGGGGGCTTATCGGAATCTGGAAGCCCCCTTTAACAAGGGGACCCCCAGATCCCGGCCCCCCCCCTGTGTGAAATGGTAAGGGGGTACTTACCCCTACCATTTCACTAAAAAACTGTCAAAAATGTTAAAAATGACAAGAGACAGTTTTTGACAATTCCTTTATTTAAATGCTTCTTCTTTCTTCTTTCTTCCTTCATCTTCTTCTTCTTCTGGTTCTTCTGGCTCTTCTGGTTCTTCCTCCGGCGTTCTCGTCCAGCATCTTCTCCGCGGCGTCTTCTATCTTCTTCTCCTCGGGCCGCTCCGCACCCATGGCATGAGGGGAGGCTCCCGCTCTTCTCTTCATCTTCTTCTCTTCTTCATCTTCTTCTTCATCTTCTTCTTCTTCTTTTTCTTCTTCTTCCTTCTTCTCTTCTTCTCTTCTTCCTGTCTTCTCCGGGCCGCTCCGCAATCCATGCTGTGGCATGGAGGGAGGCTCCCGCTGTGTGACGGCGTCTCTTCGTCTGACGGTTCTTAAATAACGGGGGGCGGGGCCACCCGGTGACCCCGCCCCCCTCTGACGCACGGTGACATGACGGGACTTTCCTGTGGCATTCCCCGTGACGTCACAGGGAAGTCCCTCAAGTCACCGTGCGTCAGAGGGGGGCGGGGTCACCGGATGGCCCCGCCCCCCGTTATTTAAGAACCGTCAGACGAAGAGACGCCGTCACACAGCGGGAGCCTCCCTCCATGCCAGCATGGCTGCGGAGCGGCCCGGAGAAGACAGGAAGAAGAGAAGAAGGAAGAAGAAGAAGAAGAAGAAGATGAAGAAGAAGATGAAGAAGAGAAGAAGATGAAGAGAAGAGCGGGAGCCTCCCCTCATGCCATGGGTGCGGAGCGGCCCGAGGAGAAGAAGATAGAAGACGCCGCGGAGAAGATGCTGGACGAGAACGCCGGAGGAAGAACCAGAAGAGCCAGAAGAACCAGAAGAAGAAGAAGATGAAGGAAGAAAGAAGAAAGAAGAAGCATTTAAATAAAGGAATTGTCAAAAACTGTCTCTTGTCATTTTTAACATTTTTGACAGTTTTTTAGTGAAATGGTAGGGGTAAGTACCCCCTTACCATTTCACACAGGGGGGGGGCCGGGATCTGGGGGTCCCCTTGTTAAAGGGGGCTTCCAGATTCCGATAAGCCCCCCGCCCGCAGACCCTCACAACCACCGGCCACGGTTGTGAGGATGAGGCCCTTGTCCTCATCAACATGGGGACAAGGTGTTTTGGGGGGCTACCCCAAAGCACCCTCCCAATGTTGAGGGCATGTGGCCTGGTACGGTTCAGGAGGGGGGGGGGGCCGCACTCTCGTCCCCCCCTCTTTTCCTGCGGCCTGCCAGGTTGCGTGCTCGGATAAGGGTCTGGTATGGATTTTTAGGGGGACCCCACGCCTTTTTTTTTTTTTTTTTTTGGCGCGGGGTTCCCCTTAAAATCCATACCAGACCTGAAGGGTCTGGTATGGAATTTAGGGGGAACCCCACGTCAATTTTTTTTTTAAATTTTGGCTGGGGTTCCCCTTAATATCCATACCAGACCTGAAGGGCCTTGTATGGAATTTAGGGGGACCCCCACATCATTTTTTTTTTTGGTTCGGGGTTCCCCTGTGGGGAATTACCATGCCGTTTTTATCAATGAACTTCTATGTGTATTGTCGGCAATGCAATAGCCGCGGGTAGTTTTAAATGAGTTTTTTCCTTCCAAATGTCATTTTGCTGTCAGACTGTTCTAAACACAGGAAACATGCGCCCCTTTACAGGCATACTATAGACACCCCCCAGGTACGAAATTTAAAGGGATATTACACTTTTATTGTTTGACTTTAAGCATTATTAAAATCACTGCTCCTGAAAAAACGGCCGTTTTTAAAACTTTTTTTTGCATTGATCCATGTCCCCTGGGGCAGGACCCGGGTCCCCAAACACTTTTTATGACAATAACTTGCATATAAGCCTTTAAAATTAGCACTTTTGATTTCTCCCATAGACTTTTAAAGGGTGTTCCGCGGCATTCGAATTTGCCGCGAACACCCCAAATTGTTCGCTGTTCGGCGAACTTGCGAACAGCCAATGTTCGAGTAGAACATGAGTTCGACTCGAACTCGAAGCTCATCCCTAGTGACCACAGCTTCAGGTAAGAGATGGATGCCTGCATATTTATAATACATGGTGTGTTTTGTTTGTTTTTTTGTAGGTGATCGGGATGTTGTGGAAGAGGAATGTCATTTCACCAGTGAAAGTGCCCAGATCCTCATCGGGGAGATAATTGGGTGTAATAGAGATTTAGAAAACCTAAAGCAAAACATCAATGATGTTCAAAACAAAATGAAGAACATCACTGATGTTTTAGGGAGAATCTAAAACACCCAGAAATCCCTAAATTTCTTCTCTTTTTTGTGACAAAATTTTTTTACGTATGTTAAAAGCCAAATTTAGAAGATGCACACAGTGTGTCAACATGTGTTATCTGCCATCACAGGAGATCAATGTATGCGTTTTGTGGGTGCAACCCCTTCCTTAATAATAAAGTAGCTGAGAGGAAGGGGTTGCACCCACAAAACACATCCATTGACCCCCATGATGGCAGCTAGCACATGTTGACATTAGGCAATTTGTGTGCATCTTCTAAATTTGGCTTTTACAGGGGTGACATCATCCCATCTGCTGAACACAGTATCGAACACAGTTTGTACATACTGATGTCTGATATTGCCTTCACTTTATAAAAGTTGAACTTTGTAAGTTCCAGAATTGTGTATTGTTTTATGGTTTTACACATGCCTGTTTTACCTTAAAAGGCAATTTCTACTTAATGTGACCTTAAAAAATGTTATAAAACAAACATGTTGGTTTGTTCAAAAACCCTTTTAGAAACGCACATGTGATTGTGCTTTGATTAAAAAGATTGATAATCAACAATGTGTGGCTTCTTCTTTCAATGCTCAAAAGCATTTTTTGTAGTAAAGTTGTTATTTCAGTGACATTGTGGTTATTTACTAAAGGCAACTCCACTTTGCACTACAAGTGCAGTTTCAGTATAGTCTCAAATACCCAACAGTGCTTTCTAATTTTACACAATCACACCATTTTCATGACTCCCCAAATTTCGGTTATGGTGTTGAAAATTATTAATATCTTTGTCATTAATGCATTACATACATTAACAAAAAAAACAAGGTGTGTGTGTAGCAGACCCACAACATAATAATAATAGTTAGCCGAAGAAGAGATTGTCACCTCATGTGTCAATGAAATTTAATTTGCACTGTTGAAGAAAAAGGCCAAAAAATTAGAACATTAATAAAAGATGGCCGAGGAGACAGCTAAAAGAAAGCCAAGCAGTAAATCAAAGCAAATATTTGTTCAGTTTCAAATATATTATTTATTTTTATAAAAATGTCTCAGACATTGTCTGGCATATCAATGGCCCCCGTACCCGCAAAGTATTCCATGTATCTTATACGGACCTCGCGGGCACTCTGGGGGGGCAAGCCAGGACGGCCTGTTTCAAGCGCGTCAACTTTGGTTCATTAATATGAATTCCGGCCTTAGGCCCAACTGAGGCAGCATAGTTTAAAGAATTTCTCCTTAAAAAGTTGTGGAGAACACAACAACACAGAATAATGTGATTGAGTTTATATTCCCCCATGTGTATCGGTGTAAGAAATAGGCGGAACCGGCTGGCCATTATTCCAAGCGTATTCTCCACCACTCTTCTGGCTCTGGCCAGCCGGTAATTAAAAACCCTCTGCTCTGGGTTGAGGGTCCTCATAGGGAATGGCTGCATAAGATGGTCCCCCAGCGAAAACGCTTCATCCACAACGAAGACGAATGGGAGTCCTTCCGCATTGTCTTCTGGAGGTGGCAAGCCCAAGCTGCCATTTTGGAGATGCCTGTAGAACTCGGGTCTTGGCGATGACTCCACCATCCGACATCCGGCCATTCTTCCCCACATCCACATACAGGAACTCGTAAGTAGCCGACACCACCGCCAACATCACAATACTGTTGAACCCCTTGTAATTATAATAGTATGACCCTGAGTTGGGGGGTGGGACTATGTGGATGTGTTTCCCATCAATTGCCCCTACGCAGTTGGGAAAGTCCCACTGCTGGGCAAAGTGGGAGGCCACAGTCTGCCATTCCTGTGGGTTGGAAGGAAACTGTGGAGTCAAACAAGAATAAAAAAAATTAGTCATTTTGCACATAAACATTAAAAGCAGATTAGACACAAACATTCTTGGCCAACATCAGTATAACATTTATTTTAGGGAGTATTTAAAGACAATGGTCCACCTATCAGATTCCTCACCCCCTCTGATGGCCCATTGTTAGGGGGGGAGATGTTTTGGACAGGTAACCCTCTCTACTTCATTGAGAGATGAATGCCTAAATAATGTGTATTACTTTGGCCAGCCCCTCCTTACTTACACTATTGGCAGCCCACTGGACAGGTAAGAAGTGTCATAATACAAAAATATACATACACACTGTCCAAATTGGAGCACAATTTTAACATTCTGCAAATGCCTATCAAGATAATAATAGGATACAAAAACTTTAAACAGTACCATTTGAAAGCACACAGGCAGGCCCTTGCACTACATGCTTTGGGGAATTCATACAGAAATCTGACCACAAAAGAGGTAGGTATAGTGTGTATGGGTTTTTGCAAAGTCAGCAGATAGAGGATTGTTATGGGTTGACTTAGCGGTTAGGGGGTGGGAGGGTTCCAAATGAGTTTGGGACCCTAAAAAAAAAGCCTCTGGCACTCTGCCAGAATTTAAGGACACAAATAACATTTGTACACATTTAAGGGGTGTTTAGGGTAAAGCACTACTATGGAGCTGACAAAATACATTGTTAAGTGACTAAGCGAGGTGGATATAGGCCCAGGAGAGCATGCTGGGGAGGTAAGTGAAGGCAAATATGTATGAAGGACAAAAAAAGTTAAAAAATCCCAGCATGCATGAGGACAAAGGGGACATTCACAGCATATTACAATCATGGTAATTAGGGAATGATGAAAGAAATACAATATATTAGCAAACATTAAATACAATAAAATGTGATGTTCAAGGATACACATCTTACCTTAATATTGTCCTTCTGCAGGACCTGAATGATGGCAGAACAGGTCTCCGGGATAATGATCCCCAGAGCCTGGGGGAGATGGCTGTCGAGAACTTGAGGTCCTGTAGGCCCCCCGTCGCCAAGTACCGCAATGTGGTGACTTGCCTCTGCTCCAGAGTGATGGCTTGCCTCAAACAGGTATCCTGCCTGCTAATATAAGGGATCAGCAAAACCAACAAACAGTGAAAAACGGGGTCCGTCATCCTGAGAGAGTTCCTGAAATCATCAGGATTATTCTCACGGATCTCACGGAGCAAAGGCATGTGACAGAATTGGTCACGCTGGAGCAACCCATTCTTGGTCCATGAACTCCTCCCCATCCTGTTCATGGACTGGGCTTGTGTCAAAGTAAGAACCCCAACACCAAGCCCCCGCACAGCATGAACTCTATGATGAGTATGTACACGCAACATGGCTTGAAAACGGTCGGCTGATCATAACGAAGTAACAGAACGCACTGAAGAACAGCAAGGCCTGTGAAGAGTGACCTGAAAATCAGCAACGAGTGGATAAGCACACAATGATAAATCAATGTGAACTCACTACACGCACTGAAGACCAGATACAAACCCACAAGCACAAACTGAACAGCAGAAAAACGATCTGAAAACCACAAGTGTGAAAAGCGTGAATCGTCTCTCACCAAACTTTTACTAACACAAGATTAGCAAAAGGAGCCCAAAGGGTGGCGCGCTTGGTATTGAACTGCCCTTTTATAGTCCGGTCGTACGTGTTGAACGCCACCGCGTTCTTGACGTTCGGAAATTCCGACAACTTTGTGCGACCGTGTGTATGCAAGACAAGTTTAAGCCAACATCCGTCAGAAAAAATCTGATGTATTTTGTTGTCAGAATGTCCGATCGTGTGTACAGGGCATTAGAGTAGAATAGGGATGAGGTTCAGGTTCACTACTACCATGGGTTGGTGGTGAATCCTCTGTGTTTGTGGACCAGAAGAATGAATGCAGGAAGTCTCCATAATAACCATAATGTACTGCTTGTCCTTTGAACATCAGATGTAAACCCTTATGCCGCGTACACGCGGGCGGACTTTTTGACCGGACTGGTCCGACGGACTTTTTGACGGACTTTCGGCGGACTTCCGATGGACTTTTGAATGAACGGACTTGCCTACACACGATCACACCAAAGTCTGATGGATTTGTACGTGATGACATATGACCGGACTAAAATAAGGAAGTTGATAGCCAGTGGCCAATAGCTGCCCTAGCATGGGTTTTCGTCCATCGGACTAGCATACAGACGACCGGATTTTTCGACCAGACTCGAGTCCATCGGACAAATTTGAAACATGTTCCAAATCTAAAGTCCGTCAGATTTTTGACAGAAAAAGTCCGCTGCAGGTCCGATGGAGCCCACACACGGTCGGATTGTCTGCCGGATTCGATCCGTCAGACCAGTCCGGTCGAAAAGTCCACCCATGTGTACATGGCATTACTGAAAGTCATGTCACGTGGGTAAAAAATTGCTGTGTATCTTGGAGAATTTGGGGTGGGAGGAAAAGTACGTTTACTTTTTTTATTCTTATTTACATCTTAGAAGCTGTCATCTTAGTCTCTGTTTCACCTGCAGTTTCAATAGTGCTGAAATTGTTATCAAATATGACAACAGCCATTTCATTGCTTGACAATTTGGTTGAGGGCACAAGCAACTGTTACGCCTCATGCACACCGGACATTATAAAAACATCAGTAGCGTTTTTATAATACTCTAGTAGCTGTAGAGTGAGTTTATCAGCGTTTATGCAGTAGCATTTTCCAGCGTTTTTTAGCTTTTTTTTAGCAAAACTAGCTTCCCACAAAAGCTTATGGCTCAAAATCACTGATAAACGCAGAATAGCTTTTCAGCGTTTTACAGCTTTTATCAGAGTTATGCCCTGTACACAAGATTGCACATTCCGACAACAAAATTTATCTGATTTTTTCTGACGGATGTTGGCTCAAACTTGTCTTGCATACACACAGTCGCAAAAGTTGTCAGAATCTCTGAACGTCAAAAACGCGGTGACTAGGGATGAGCTTCGTGTTCGAGTCGAACTTATGTTCGACTCGAACATTGGCTGTTTGCAAGTTCGCCGAACAGCGAACAATTTGGGGTGTTCGCTGCAAATTCGAATGCCGCAGAACGCCCTTTAAAAGTCTATGGGAGAAATCAAAAGTGCTAATTTTAAAGGCTTATATGCAAGTTATTGTCATAAAAAGTATTTGGGGACCCAGGTCCTGCCCCAGGGGACATGAATCAATGCAAAAAAAAGTTTTAAAAACGGCTGTTTTTTCAGGAGCAGTGATTTTAATAATGCTTAAAGTCAAACAAAAAAAGTGTAATATCCCTTTTAAATTTCATACTGGGGGGTGTCTATAGTATGCCCTGTAAAGGGGCGCATGTTTCCCGTGTTTAGAACAGTCTGACAGCAAAATGACATTTCGAAGGAAAAAACCCATTTAAAACTACCCGCGGCTATTGCATTGCCGACAATACACATAGAAGTTTATTGATAAAAACGGCATGGGAATTCAACACAGGGAAACCCAGAACCAAAATTAAAAAAAAAAAAAAATGACGTGGGAGTCCCCCTAAATTCCATACCAGGCCCTTCAGGTCTGGTATGGATTTTAAGGGGAACCCCGCGCCAAAAAAAAAAAAAAATCGGCGTGGGGTCCCCCCAAAAATCCATACCAGACCCTTATCCGAGCACGCAACCTGGCAGGTCGCAGGAAAAGAGGGGGGACTAGAGTGCAGCCCCCCCTCCTGAACCATACCAGGCCACATGCCCTCAACATTGGGAGGGTGCTTTGGGGTAGTCCCCCAAAACACCTTGTCTCCATGTTGATGAGGACAAGGGCCTCATCCCCACAACCCTGGCCGGTGGTTGTGGGGGTCTGCGGGTGGGGGGCTTATCGGAATCTGGAAGCCCCCTTTAACAAGGGAACCCCCCGATCCCGCCCCCCCCCTGTGTGAAATGGTAAGGGGGTACATACCCCTACCATTTCACTAAAAAACTGTCAAAAATGTTAAAAATGACAAGAGACAGTTTTTGACAATTCCTTTATTTAAATGCTTCTTCTTTCTTCTATCTTCCTTCATCTTCTTCTGGTTCTTCTGGCTCTTCTGGTTCTTCCTCCGGCGTTCTCGTACAGCATCTCCTCCGCGGCATCTTCTATCTTCTTCTCCTCGGGCCGCTCCGCACCCATGGCATGGAGGGAGGCTCCCGCTCTTCTCTTCATCTTCTTCTTCATCCTCTTCTCTTCTTCCTTCTTCTCTTCTTCTCTTCTTCTCTTCTTCATTTTCTTCTCCGGGCCGCTCTGCATTCATGCTGGCATGGAGGGAGGCTCCCGCTGTGTGATGGTGTCTCCTCGTCTGACGGTTCTTAAATAACGGGGGGGGGCACCCGGTGACCCCGCCCCCTCTGACACACGGGACATGACGGGACTTCCCTGTGGCATTCCCCGTGACGTCACAGGGAAGTCCCGTCAAGTC
The DNA here is from genome assembly GCA_037952925.1 of Lithobates clamitans. Taxonomy (NCBI): domain Eukaryota; kingdom Metazoa; phylum Chordata; class Amphibia; order Anura; family Ranidae; genus Lithobates; species Lithobates clamitans. Next base: position 1,237,894 of record JBBGZY010000727.1, read on the forward strand.
ACCGTGCGTCAGAGGGGGGCGGGGTCACTGGGTGGCCCGCCCCCCGATATTTAAGAACCGTCAGACAAGGAGACTCCGTCACACAGCGGGAGCCTCCCTCCATGCCAGCATGGGTGCAGAGCGGCCAGGAGAAGAAAATGAAGAAGAGAAGAAGGAAGAAGAGAAGAGGATGAAGAAGAAGATGAAGAGAAGAGCAGGAGCCTCCCCCCATGCCACGGGTGCGGAGCGGCCCGAGGAGAAGAAGATAGAAGACGCTGCGGAGGAGATGCTGGACGAGAACGCCGGAGGAAGAACCAGAAGAGCCAGAAGAACCAGAAGAAGATGAAGGAACATAGAAGAAAGAAGAAGCATTTAAATTAAGGAATTGTCAAAAACTGTCTCTTGTCATTTTTAACATTTTTGACAGTTTTTTAGTGAAATGGTAGGGGTAAGTACCCCCTTACCATTTCACACGGGGGGGTGGGATCTGGGGGTCCCCTTGTTAAAGGGGGCTTCCAGATTCCGATAAGCCCCCCGCCCGCAGACCCCCACAACCCCGGGACAGGGTTGTGGGGATGAGGCCCTTGTCCTCATCAACATGGGGACAAGGTGTTTTGGGGGGCTACCCCAAAGCACCCTCCCAATGTTGAGGGCATGTGGCCTGGTACGGTTCAGGAGGGGGGGCGCACTCTCGTCCCCCCCTCTTTTCCTGCGGCCTGCCAGGTAGGATAAGGGTCTGGTATGGATTTTTGGGGGGACCCCACGCCATTATTTTTATTTTTATTTTTTTTTGGCGCGGGGTTCCCCTTAAAATCCATACCAGACCTCCGGTGCCATCGGCGGTCGGCATTTGACTGGGAGCGTCGGGAGGCGAGGAGGAGACCATCCGATCGTGGCCCCCCCCTCGCGATCGCTCCCAGCCAATGGGAATCCTCCTCTGCCTGTGTGTCCTTTCACACAGGCAGAGGATGTGATGTCATCTCTCCTCGGTCTGGCAGTTTCCGTTCCAGCGCCGAGGAGAGAAGACAAGTGAGTGCACACAACACACACACACACACAGTAGAACATGCCAGGCATACTTTACACCCCCGATCCCCCCCCGATCGCCCCCCGATCCCCCCCCCAATCACCCCCCCCCCCTGTCACAAACTGACATTAGCAGTATTTTTTTTTTTTTTTTTCTGATTACTGCATAGTGTCAGTTTGTGACAGTTACAGTGTTAGAGCAGTGAGTATTACCCCCCTTTAGGTCTAGGATACCCCCCTAACCCCCCCTAATAAAGTTTTAACCCCTTGATCACCCCCTGTCACCAGTGTCGCTAAGCGATCATTTTTCTGATCGCTGTATTAGTGTCGCTGGTGACGCTAGTTAGGGACGTAAATATTTAGGTTCGCCGTCAGTGTTTTATAGCGACAGGGACCCCCATATACTATCTAATAAATGTTTTAACCCCTTGATTGCCCCCTAGTTAACCCTTTCACCACTGATCACCGTATAACTGTTACGGGTGACGCTGGTTAGTTCGTTTATTTTTTATAGTGTCAGGGCACCCGCCGTTTATTACCGAATAAAGGTTTAGCCCCCTGATCGCCCGGCGGTGATATGCATCGCCCCAGGCAGCGTCAGATTAGCGCCAGTACCGCTAACACCCACGCACGCAGCATATGCCTCCCTTAGTGGTATAGTATCTGTACGGATCAATATCTGATCCGATCAGATCTATACTAGCGTCCCCAGCAGTTTAGGGTTCCCAAAAACGCAGTGTTAGCGGGATCAGCCCAGATACCTGCTAGCACCTGCGTTTTGCCCCTCCGCCCAGCCCAGCCCAGCCCAGCCCAGCCCACCCAAGTGCAGTATCGATCGATCACTGTCACTTACAAAACACTAAACGCATAACTGCAGCGTTCGCAGAGTCAGGCCTGATCCCTGTGATCGCTAATGCCGCGTACACACGGTCGGACTTTTCATCTACAAAAGTCCGACAGCCTGTCCGACAGACTTTCGGCGGACTTTCGGCGGACTTGCGGCGGACTTGCGGCAGACTTTCTAACGAACAGACTTGCCTACACACGACCACACAAAAGTCCGACGGATTCGTACGTGATGACGTACACCGGACTAAAATAAGGAAGTTGATAGCCAGTAGCCAATAGCTGCCCTAGCGTGGGTTTTTGTCCGTAGGACTAGCATACAGACGAGCGGACTTCGGGGTCCGTCGTAGTTACGACGTAAACATTTGAAGCATGTTTCAAATCTAAAGTACGTCGGATTTGAGTCTAAAAAAGTACGTTGAAAGTCCGGAGAAGCCCACACACGATCGGATTACCAGCCAGCTTTAGTCCGTCAGCGTCCGTTGGACTTTTGTAGATGAAAAGTCCGACCGTGTGTACGCGGCATAACAGTTTTTTTGGTAGCGTTTTGGTGAACTGGCAAGCACCAGCCCCAGGCAGCGTCAGGTTAGCGCCAGTACCGCTAACACCCACGCACGCACCGTATACCTCCCTTAGTGGTATAGTATCTGATCGGATCAATATCTGATCCGATCAGATCTATACTAGCGTCCCCAGCAGTTTAGGGTTCCCAAACACGCAGTGTTAGCGGGATCAGCCCAGATACCTGCTAGCACCTGCGTTTTGCCCCTCCGCCCGGCCCAGCCCAGCCCAGCCCAGCCCACCCAAGTGCAGTATCAATCGATCACTGTCACTTACAAAACACTAAACGCATAACTGCAGCGTTCGCAGAGTCAGGCCTGATCCCTGCGATCGCTAACAGTTTTTTTGGTAGCGTTTTGGTGAACTGGCAAGCGCCAGCCCCAGGCAGCGTCAGATTAGCGCCAGTACCGCTAACACCCACGCACGCAGCATACGCCTCCCTTAGTGGTATAGTATCTGATCGGATCAATATCTGATCCGATTAGATCTATACTAGTGTCCCCAGCAGTTTAGGGTTCCCAAAAACGCAGTGTTAGCGGGATCAGCCCAGATACCTGCTAGCACCTGCGTTTTGCCCCTCCGCCCGGCCCAGCCCAGCCCACCCAAGTGCAGTATCGATCGATCACTGTCACTTACAAAACACTAAACGCATAACTGCAGCGTTCGCAGAGTCAGGCCGGATCCCTGTGATCGCTAACAGTTTTTTTTGTAGCGTTTTGGTGAACTGGCAAGCACCAGCGGCGTAGTACACCCCGGTCGTAGTCAAACCAGCACTGCAGTAACACTTGGTGACGTGGCGAGTCACATAAGTGCAGTTCAAGCTGGTGAGGTGGCAAGCACAAGTAGTGTCCCGCTGCCACCAAAAAGACAAACACAGGCCCGTCGTGCCCATAATGCCCTTCCTGCTGCATTCGCCAATCCTAATTGGGAACCCACCGCTTCTGCAGCGCCCGTACTTCCCCCATTCACATCCCCAACCAAATGCAGTCGGCTGCATGAGAGGCATTTTCTTTATGTCCTCCCGAGTACCCCTACCCAACGAAACCCCCAAAAAAGATGTCGTGTCTGCAGCAAGCGCGGATATAGGCGTGACACCCACTATTATTGCCCCTCCTGTCCTGATAATCCTGGTCTTTGCATTGGTGAATGTTTTGAACGCTACCATGCACTAGTTGAGTATTAGCGTAGGGTACAGCATTGCACAGACTAGGCACACTTTCACAGGGTCTCCCGAGATGCCATCGCATTTTGAGAGACCCGAACCTGGAACCGGTTACAGTTATAAAAGTTAGTTACAAAAAAAAGTGTAAAAAAAAAAAAAAAAAAAAACACAAACAAAAATATAAAAAAAAAAAAAATAGTTGTCGTTTTATTGTTCTCTCTCTCTCTATTCTCTCTCTATTGTTCTGCTCTTTTTTACTGTATTCTATTCTGCAATGTTTTATTGTTATTATGTTTTATCATGTTTGCTTTTCAGGTATGCAATTTTTTATACCTTACCGTTTACTGTGCTTTATTGTTAACCATTTTTTTGTCTTCAGGTATGCCCTTCACGACTTTGAGTGGTTATACCAGAATGATGCCTGCAGGTTTAGGTATCATCTTGGTATCATTCTTTTCAGCCAGCGGTCGGCTTTCATGTAAAAGCAATCCTAGTGGCTAATTAGCCTCTAGACTGCTTTTACAAGCAGTGGGAGGGAATGCCCCCCCCAACGTCTTCCGTGTTTTTCTCTGGCTCTCCTGTCTCAACAGGGAACCTGAAAATGCAGCCGGTGATTCAGCCAGCTGACCATAGAGCTGATCAGAGACCAGAGTGGCTCCAAACATCTCTATGACCTAAGAAACCGGAAGCTACGAGCATTTTATGACTTAGATTTCGCCGGATGTAAACAGCGCCATTGGGAAATTGGGAAAGCATTTTATCACACCGATCTTGGTGTGGTCAGATGCTTTGAGGGCAGAGGAGAAATCTAGGGTCTAATAGACCCCAATTTTTGCAAAAAAGAGTACCTGTCACTACCTATTGCTATCATAGGGGATATTTACATTCCCTGAGATAACAATAAAAATGATTTAAAAAAAAAAAATTAAAGGAACAGTTTAAAAATAAGATAAAAAAAAAATAATAATAAAGAAAAAAAAAAAAAAAAAAAAAAAAGCACCCCTGTCCCCCCTGCTCTCGCGCTAAGGTGAACGCAAGCGTTGGTCTGGCGTCAAATGTAAACAGCAATTGCACCATGCATGTGAGGTATCGCCGCGAAGGTCAGATCGAGGGCAGTAAGTTTAGCAGTAGACCTCCTCTGTAAATCTAAAGTGGTAACCTCAAAGCAAATAGCTTGGGGTGTCTACTTTCCAAAATGGGGTCATTTGGGGGGGTTTTATGTCATCTGGGCATTTTATGGCCTTCAAAACTGTGATAGGTAGTGAGGAGTAAAATCAAAAATGTACGCCCTTAGAAATCCTGAAGGCGGTGCTTGGTTTTCGGGGCCCCGTACGCGGCTAGGCTCCCAAAAAGTCCCACACATGTGGTATCCCCGTACTCAGGAGAAGCAGCTAAATGTATTTTGGGGTGCAATTCCACATATGCCCATGGCCTGTGTGAGCAATATATCATTTAGTGACAACTTTTTGTAATTTTTTTTTTTTTTTTGTCATTATTCAATCACTTGGGACAAAAAAAATGAATATTCAATGGGCTCAACATGCCTCTCAGCAAATTCCTTGGGGTGTCTACTTTCCAAAATGGGGTCATTTGTGGGGGTTTTGTACTGCCCTGCCATTTTAGCACCTCAAGAAACAACATAGGCAGTCATAAATTAAAGGCTGTGTAAACTCCAGAAAATGTACCCTAGTTTGTAGACGCTATAACTTTTGCGCAAACCAATAAATATACGCTTATTGATATTTTTTTTACCAAAGACATGTGGCCGAATACATTTTGGCCTAAATGTATGACTAAAATTGAGTTTATTGGATTTTTTTTAGAACAAAAAGTAGAAAATATCATTTTTTTTCAAAATTTTCGGTCTTTTTCCGTGTATAGCGCAAAAAATAAAAACGGCAGAGGTGATCAAATACCATCAAAAGAAAGCTCTATTTGTGGGAAGAAAAGGACGCAAATTTCGTTTGGGTACAGCATTGCATGACTGCGCAATTAGCAGTTAAAGCGACGCAGTGCCGAATTGTAAAAAGTGCTCTGGTCAGGAAGGGGGTAAAACCTTCCGGGGCTGAAGTGGTTAATATCCATACCAGACCTAAAGGGCCTGGTATGGAATTTAGGGGGACTCCCACGTCATTTTTTTTTTAAATTTTGGATCGGGGTTTCCCTGTTTTGAATTCTCATGCCGTTTTTATCAATGAACTTCTATGTGTATTGTCGGCAATGCAATAGCCGCGGGTAGTTTTAAATGGAATTTTTCCTTCGAAATGTCATTTTGCTGTCAGACTGTTCTAAACACGGGAAACATGCGCCCCTTTACAGGCATACTATAGACACCCCCCAGGTACAAAATTTAAAGGGATATTACACTTTTATTGTTTGACTTTAAGCATTATTAAAATCACTGCTCCTGAAAAAACAGCCGTTTTTAAAACTTTTTTTTGCATTGATCCAAGTCCCCTGGGGCAGGACCCAGGTCCCCAAACACTTTTTATGACAATAACTTGCATATAAGCCTTTAAAATTATCACTTTTGATTATTCATGTTCGTGTCCCATAGACTTTAACGGTGTTCGCGTGTTTGAGCAAACTTTTTTCCTGTTCGCATGTTCTGATGCGAACCGAACAGGGGGGTGTTCGGCTCATCCCTAGCGGTGACGTACAACACATACGACGGGACTATAAAAGGGCAGTTCAATATCAAGCGTGCCACCCTTTGGGCTCCTTTTGCTAATCTCGTATTAGTAAAAGTTTGGTGAGAGACAATTCGCGCTTTTCAGACTCATGGTTTTCAGATCATTTTTCTGGTGTTCAGTTTGTGCTTGTGGGTTTGTATCTGTTCTTCAGTGCGTCCAGTGAGTTCGTATTTGATTATCAGTGCGTTCTTGTCCGCTCATTGATGATTATCAGGTTGCTCTTCACAGGCCTTGCTGTTCTTCAGTGCGTTCTGTTACTTCGTTCTGACCAGTCGACCGTTTTGAAGCCATGTTGCGTGTATGTACTCGTCGTAGAGTTCGTGCTGTGCAGGGGCTTGGTGTTGGGCTTTTAGCTTTGACACAAGCCCAGTCCATGAACAGGGTGAGGAGGAGTTCATGGATGAAGAATTGGTTGCTCCAGCGTGACCAATTCTCTCACATGCCTTTGCTTTGTGAGATCTGTGAGAATAATCCTGACGATTTCAGGATCTTTCTCAGGACGACAGACCCCGTTTTTCACCCTTTGTTGACTTTGCTGACCCCTTATATCAGCAGGCAGGATACCTGCATGAGGCAAGCCATCACTCCGGAGCAGAGGTTAGTTGCCACATTGCGGTACTTGGTGACTGGGAGAAGCCTGCAAGACCTCAAGTTCTCGACAAGCATCTCCCCCAGGCTCTGGGGATCCTTAACCCAGAGACCTGTTCTGCCATTATCCAGGTCCTGCAGAAGGACTATATTAAGGTAAGTTTTCTCCTTTAACATCACATTTTATTGTATTTAATGTTTGCTAATATATTGTATTTCTTTCATCATTCCCTAATTACCATGATTGTAATATGCTGTGAATGTCCCCTTTGTCCTCATGCATGCTGGAATTTTTAAAAGTTCCTTTTTTGTCCTTCATGCCTTCACTAACCTCCCCAGCATGGTATCCACCTCGCCTAGTCACTTAACAATGTATTTGGTCAGCTCCATAGTACTGCTTTACCCTAAACACCCCCTAAAATGTGTACAAATGTTATTTGTGTCCTTAAATGCAGGCAGAGTGCCAGAGGCTTTTGGGGTCCTAAAAGAATTTGGAACCCCCCCTCCCCCAACTGCTAAGTCAGCTGATACCAATCCTCTATCTGCTGACTTTGCCAAACCCACACACACTATATCTACCTCTTTTGTGTTCAGATTTATGGATGAATTCCCCAAAGCATGTAGTGAAAGGGCCTACCTGAATACTTTCAAATGGTACTGTTTAAAGTTTTTAATAATCAAATGGTACTGTTTAAAGTTTTTGTTCTCCTATTATTATATTGATAGGTAATTGCAGAATGTAAAAATGTGCTTAAATTTGGACAGTGTGTATTTATATATTTGTATTATGACACTTCTTGCCTGTCCAGTGGGCTGCCAATAGTGTAAGTAAGGAGGGGCTGGCCAAACTAACACACATTATTATGTATGCATTCATACATAATACTCCCATTCGTCTTCGTTGCGGATGAAGCGTTTGCGCTGGGGGACCATCTTATGTGGCCATTCCCTATGAGGACCCTCACCCCGGACCAGAGGGTTTTTAATTACTGGCTGGCCAGAGACAGAAGAGTGTTGGAGAATACGTTTGGAATAATGGCCAGCCGGATCCACCTATTTCTTACACCTATACACATGGCGGAATGTAAACTGAATCACATTATCCTTTCTTGCTGTGTTCTCCACAACTTTTTAAGGAGAAATTCTTTGAACTATGCTGCCTCAGTTGGGCCTGAGGCCGGAATTCATAGTGAACCAACCCTAACGGCGCTTGAAACTGGCCGTCCTGGTTTGCCCCGCCAGAGTGTCCACGAGGTTTGTATAAGATACTTGGAATACTTTGCGGGTAGGGGGGCCATCGGTATGCCAGACAATGTCTGAGACGTTTTTAAAATAAAAATATAATTGAAACTGAACAAATATTTGCTCTGATTTACTGCTTGGCTTTCTTTTAGCTGTCTCCTCAGTTATCTTTTAATCAAATGGTACTGTTTAAAGTTTTTGTTCTCCTATTATTATATTGATAGGTAATTGCAGAATGTAAAAATGTGCTTAAATTTGGACAGTGTGTATTTATATATTTGTATTATGACACTTCTTACCTGTCCAGTGGGCTGCCAATAGTGTAAGTAAGGAGGGGCTGGCCAAACTAACACACATTATTATGTATGCATTCATCTCTCAATGAAGTTGAGAGGGTTACCTGTCCAAAACATCTCCCCCCCTAAAATATTTTCAATGGGCCATCAGAGGGGGTGAGGAATCTGATAGGTGGACCTTATACTTTTGTCTTTAAATACTCCATAAAATAGATGTTATACTGATGATGGCCAAGAATGTTTGTGTCTAATCTGCTTTCAATGTTTATGTGCAAAATTACTATTTTTTTTTCTTATTTGACTCCACAGTTTCCTTCCACGCCACAGGAATGGCAGAATGTGGCCTCCCACTTTGCCACCCGTTAGGACTTTCCCAGCTGCGGAGGGGTAATTGATGGGAAACATATCCACATAGTCCCAACCCCCAACTCAGGGTCATACTATTATAATTACAAGGGGTTCAATAGTATTGTGATGTTGGCGGTGGTGTCAGCTACTTACAAGTTCTTGTATGTGGACGTGGGGAAGAATGGCTGGATGTTGGATAGTGGAGTCATCGCCCAGACGGAGTTCTACAGGCATCTCCAGAATGGCAGCTTGGGCTTGCCACCTCCAGAAGACAATGTGGAAGGACTCCCATTCGTCTTCGTTGCGGATGAAGCATTTGCGCTGGGGGACCATCTTATGCGGCCATTCCCTATGAGGACCCTCACCCCGGACCAGAGGGTTTTTAATTACTGGCTGGCCAGAGACAGAAGAGTGTTGGAGAATACGTTTGGAATAATGGCCAGCCGGATCCACCTATTTCTTACACCTATACACATGGCGGAATGTAAACTGAATCACATTATCCTTTCTTGCTGTGTTCTCCACAACTTTTTAAGGAGAAATTCTTTGAACTATGCTGCCTCAGTTGGGCCTGAGGCCGGAATTCATAGTGAACCAACCCTAACGGCGCTTGAAACTGGCCGTCCTGGTTTGCCCCCCCAGAGTGTCCACGAGGTTTGTATAAGATACTTGGAATACTTTGCGGGTAGGGGGGCCATCGGTATGCCAGACAATGTCTGAGACGTTTTTAAAATAAAAATATAATTTAAACTGAACAAATATTTGCTCTGATTTACTGCTTGGCTTTCTTTTAGCTGTCTCCTCAGTTATCTTTTAATCATATTATTTTTTGGCCTTTTTCTTCAACAGTGCAAACAAAATTTCTTTGAGACATGAGGTGACAATTCGGCTAACTATTATTATGTTGTGGGTCTGCTACACACACCTTGTTTTTGTTGTTAATGTATGTAATTTATTACTGACAAAAATATTCATAATTTTCAGCACCATGACAGAAATTTGTGGAGTCATGAAAATGGCGTGATTGTGTAAAATTATAAAGCATTGTGGGTGTTATTTACTAAAGGCAAATCCACTTTGCACTACAAGTGTACTGCAAAAGTGCACTTGAGACTGCACTGAAACTGCACTTGTAGTACAAAGTGGATTTGCCTTTAGTAAATAACACCCATTGTCACTGAAAATACCAACTTTACTCCAAAAACTGCTTTTGAGTAGGGATGAGCCGAACACCGCCCGATTCGGTTCGCAGCAGAACTTGCGAACAGGCAAAAAATGTGTTTGAACACGCAAACACTGTTAAAGTCTATGAGAAACAAACATGAATAATCAAAAGTGCTCATTTTAAAGGCTTATATGCAAGTTATTGTCATAAAAAGTGTTTGGGGACCTGGGTCCTGCCCCAGGGGACATGTATCAATGCAAAAAGAATTTTTAAAAAGGACCATTTTTTCGGGAGCAGTGATTTTAATAATGCTTAAAGTGAAACAATAAAAGTGTAATATTCCTTTCAATTTCGTACCTGGGGGTGTCTATAGTATGCCTGTAAAGGGGCGCATGTTTCCCGTGCTTAGAACAGTCTGACAGCAAAATGACATTTCAAAGGAAAAAAAGTCATTTAAAACTACTCGCGGCTATTAATGAATTGTCGTTCCGACAATACACATAAAAGTTCAATGATAAAAAATGCATGGAATTTCCCCACAGGGGAACCCTGACCCAAAATGAAAAAAAAATGCATGGGGGTCCCCCTAAATTCCATACCATACCCTTTAGGTCTGGTAGGGATATTAAGGGGAACCCCGTGCCAAAATAAAGAAAAATGGCGTGGGGGTCCCCCTAAATTAAATATCAGACCCTTCAGGTCTGGTATGGATTTTAAGGATAACCCCCTGCCAAAATAAGAAAAATGTCGTGGGGTCCTCTCAAAAATCCATACCAGACCCTTATCCGAGCATGCAACCTGGCAGGCCGCAGGAAAAGAGGGGGGGATGAGAGAGCGCCCCCCCTCCTGAACCATATCAGGCCACATGCCCTCAACATTGGGAGGGTGCTTTGAGGTAGCACCAAAGCACCTTGTCCCCATGTTGATGGGGAGAAGGGCCTCATCCCCACAACCCTTGGCCGGTGGTTATGGGGGTCTGCGGGCGGGGGGCTTATCGGAATCTGGAAGTCCCCTTTAACAAGGGGACTCCCAGATCCCGGCCCCCCGTGTGAATTGGTAATGTACCCCTACCATTTCACAAAAAAAGTGTCAAAAAGTTTAAAAAACACAAGAGACGGTTTTTGACAAGTCCTTTATTAATTTCTTCTTCTTTCGGCTTCTTCTTCCATCTTCTTTCTTCTGGTGTTCTTTCGGTGTTCTTCTTCTTCCTCCATCTTCTTCTTCATCTTCTTCTTCTCCATCTTCTTCTTCTTCCGCTCTTCTCGTCCCGCATTTTCCTCCAGGCTTCTTCTCCGCTTCATCCGCACAACCTGCCTCAGTGGAAGTCTTCAGCCGTGTGACGCTTGGCTTCTTCTGACATTTCTTATATAACGGAGGGCGGGGCCACCCGATGACCTTGCCCTCCTCTGATGCACGAGGAATTCACGGGACTTCCCTGTGGCTGTCACCGCTGGGTTATATAAGAAGTGTCAGAAGAAGCCAAGCGTCACACGGCTGAAGACTCCCACTAAGGCGGATCGTGCAGACGGAGCGGAGAAGAAGCCTGGAGGAAGATGTGGGACGAGAAGAGCGGAGGAAGAAGAAGATGGAGAAGAAGAAGATGAAGAAGAAGATGGAGGAAGAAGAAGAACACCGAAAGAACACCAGGAGAAAGGAGATGGAAGAAGAAGCCGAAAGAAGAAGAAATTAATAAAGGACTTGTCAAAAACCATCTCTTGTGTTTTTTAAACTTTTTGACACTTTTTTTGTGAAATGGTAGGGGTACATTACCAATTCACACGGGGGGCCGGGATCTGGGGGTCCCCTTGTTAAAGGGGGCTTCCAGATTCCGATAAGCCCCCCATCCGCAGAACCCCACAACCACCGGCCAAGGGTTGTGGGGATGAGGCCCTTCTCCCCATCAACATGGGGACAAGGTGCTTTGGGGGGCTACCTCAAAGCACCCTCCCAATGTTGAGGGCATGTGGCCTGGTACGGTTCAGGAGGGGGGCACTCTCTCGTCCCCCCCTCTTTTCCTGTGGCCTGCCAGGTTGCGTGCTTGGATAAAGGTCTGGTATGGATTTTTAGGGGGACCCCACGCCATTTTTTAAAAAAATTTGGTGTGGGGTTCCCCTTAAGATTTTGAGGGGGACCCCCACGCCATTTTTCTAAAAATTTGGCACAGGGTTCCCCTTAATATCCATACCAGACCTAAAGGGCCTGTATGGAATTTAGGGGGACCTCCACGCCGTTTTTATCAATGAACTTTTATGTGTATTGTCGGACCGACGACAGTTTTAAACTACCGCGAGTAGTTTTAAATGACTTTTTTCCTTTGAAATGTCATTTTACTGTCAGTCTGTTCTATACACAGGAAACATATGCCCCTTTACAGGCATACTATAGACACCCCCCAGGTATGAAATTTAAAGGAATATTACACTTTTATTGTTTTACTTTAAGCATTATTAAAATCACTGCTCCCGAAAAAACGGCCGTTTTTAAAATGTCTTTTTGCATTGATACATGTCCCCTGGGGCAGGACCCAGGTCCCCAAATACTTTTTATGACAATACCATGCATATAAGCCTTTAAAATTAGCACTTTTGATTTCTCCCATACAGTTTTAAAGGGTGTTCCGCGGCTTTCGAATTTGCCGCGAACACCCCAAATTGTTCGCTGTTCGTCGAACTGGTGAACAGCCGATGTTCGAGTCAAACATGAGTTTGACTCGAACTCGAAGCTCATCCCTACTTTTGAGCATTGAAAGAAGAAGCTACACATTGTTTATTATCAAACTTTTTACTCAAAGCACAATCACGTGTACATTTATAAAAGGGTTTTTGAACAAACCAACATCTTTGGTGTATAACATTTTTTTAGGTCACATTAATTATAAATGACCTTTTATTGGTAAAACAGGCATGTTTAAAACCATCAAACAATACACAACTCTGGAACTTACAAAGTTCAACTTTTATAAAGTGAAGGCAATATCAGACATTAGTATGTCCAAACTGGCTTGATATTGCCTTCATCAGATGGGGTGATGTCACCCCTGTAAAAGCCAAATTTTGAAGATGCACACAAATTGGGATTCAAATTGGGGATTTCCCTCCTGATCCCATGCCTAATGTCAACATGTGTTAGCTCCCATCATGGGGGATAAATGGACGTGTTTTGGGGATGCAACCCCTTCCTCTCAGCTACTTTATTATCGAGGAAGGGGTTGCACCCACAAAACACGTACATTGATCTTCTGTGATGGCAGATAGCACATGTTGACACACTGTGTGCATCTTCAAAATTTGGCTTTTAAAATACGTAAAAAATTATTACAAAAATCAAAAATAATTGATAAAAAAGTTACAGATTTTTGGGTTTTTTATATTCTCCCTAAAACATCAGTGATGTTCTTCATTTTTTTTAACATCATTGATGTTTTCCTTTAGCTGTTCTAAATTGCGATTGCACCCTATTATCTTCCCGATGAGGATCTGGGCACTTTCACTGGTGAAATGAAATTCTTCTTCCACAACATCCCCATCACCTAAAAATAAATAAAAAAACACACCGTGTATTATAAATATGCAGGCATACATCTATTACCTGAAGCTGTGGTCGCAGACACTCACTTGTTATGGTGACAATTTCGCCAATTTCAAAGACGCCTCCTCCTCTGGTTGTGTTGGTGCTATTTCCCCTTCTTCCGGAGGTGTGGAGTCCCTAGTCTCTGATGTCCCGTGTCTTTTCTCGCCTATGTGAAAAAAAAGGTATACTTAGCACACAGATGAATGAATGAATGAATGAATGATTTGTAAAGCATTGCAAATGCGAACTGAATCGCCTCAAGGCGCTGGATGTATTCTCTGATGTCAGCTTTCTCAGAAAAGGAAGGTCTTTAGTTTTTTCCTGAATGCCTGGTGGTTTTCTTCCATGCGGATGTTAGTTGGAAGAGCATTCCATAGTCGAGGTCCTTGGACTGCGAATCTTCGTTCTCCCTTTGCTTTGTAGCGGTATTTGGGAACGGTAAGGAGGTTTTGGTTAGCCGATCGAAGACTGCGATTCGGTGTGTAGTGTTTTATTTTCTCGCGGAGATATGGTGGGGCGTTCCCTCGTACGCATTTGTGGGTGAGGCAGAGGGTCTTGAATGTGATCCGATTCTTCACGGTTAGCCAGTGAAGGCTCTTTAGGGAGGGTGAGATGGATTCCCAGGGTTTTTTTCCTGTTAACAGTCTTGCCGCCGTGTTTTGGATGAGTTGTAAGCGCGCAAGCTGATATTGGGGTAGTCCTACGTAGAGCGAATTTGCGTAGTCGAGTCGGGAATTGATGATTGTTCCCACAACTGCCGCTTTGTCCTCTTCTGGGATGAAGGGGATGAGTCTGCGTAGTTGACGGAGGAGATGGTGGGATCCGCTCACCACTGATCCTATTTGTGCATCCATTGTCATTCCTGAGTCAAAAATGACTCCGAGACTCTTGGCTTTGGTGTTTGGGGAGATGGTCTGTCCAAGGATGGTGGGAGGTGTCCACGGAGTCTTTATTTTGGAATTTTTGTTGGCATGTAGGAGAAGAAGCTCTGTTTTTGATCCGTTAAGTTTGAGGGAGCTGGTGGTCATCCAGTCATCTATTAAGGTGAGACATTTCTGTAATTGCTGATGAAGGTCTTTTTGTCCGTTGATGCGAAGGTAGAGTTGGGTGTCGTCAGCGTATGAATGGAAGCAGAGGTCGGTTTTCCTGATGATATTGAGAAGTGGGCGCATGTATATGTTGAATAGTACTGGTGACAAGGGGGATCCTTGAGGGACTCCGCAGGAGATTGCCCGGGTTTCCGAGGTGAATGTTCCTAGTTTCACTGTCTGGGAGCGATTCTCTAGGAAGGATGTGAACCATTTTAGGGCAGAATCTGTAGCTCCTGCTACTTCAGCGAGGCGGACAAGTAAAGTATTGTGGTCCACTGTATCGAATGCTGCGCTGAGGTCTAACAGTACCAGGAGACTCTGTTCTCCGTCGTCTGCTGCTTCAAGGGCGTCGTCCCATATTTTGAGAAGTGCCGTTTCTGTGCCATGGCCTGGGCGGAAGCCTGATTGCAGAGGGTCCAGGAGGAGGTGTGTATCCAGGTGGTGTTGTAGCTGCTGTACTACTGCTTTTTCCATGATCTTGGAGATAGCGTTGAGGCTAGTTATTGGTCTACGGCAGTTAGGGTCCTTAGGGTCGAGATATTTGATGGCAGAAATAGGAATATGAAACAATGCTTGGAAGTGGGGTACAATTGTCTGTTTTGGTAGAGTTCCAAGCTAAAAAAAATATTTTTTTCCCTTTCTAAAGCTGGAATACCTACCTGTTTTGTGCAAGTTTCACAGATGGAGACATCCCTAGTATCCACTGGAGCACCTGTGTGGGGCACCCTAATAAAAAGTGTGTTCTGGTGTCCCGCACTAGTGCTCCTGCATCCAAATGTGTAAACAGCTGCTGAGTGTCCTCTCCTTACACTGAATCAAGTTTGCATTTCATTCTAGTTACAAACCCATCTAGACAACAAACTGTTTTAAATAGAAGTAGGCCTGAAAAAATGTATTGAACTGCATCTGTCCAAAACCTCATATTTTAGTGGTCGAACGAACAATGTTTCCTACGAACAATTAATGTGCCCATGAACATGAAAGTTGCCGTTTTAAACTGTACAACAGTAAAGAAAAGCACATGGAGCAGCACAAACATAATATTAATAAAGAATAGGAACACAGGACAACTACTTACTCTTTTGCAGCACTCTCCTGATCCTTCTATACTGATCGTGCTCCATCAATTTCAGGTCTGACCAGCGTTTCCTCAATTAATCCTTGGATCGTCGTACCCCAAAATTCCTGTGCAGACTCTTCACAACTTTAGCCATGATCTTGGCCTTTCTCACATTTGGGTTTGCGTAAGGTCCATGCTTCCCATCATAGTCGGCCCTCTTCAAGATGTCCACCATCTCCACTATCTCACCAAAGGGCAGATTGGATGCCTTAAATCTTCTCCTGCGGGATCGGGACGTTTCTTGCTCCAGGCTTTCCTCCTCTTTGTTACTGCTATTATGCACCTGCTGTGTCTCCACCATGTCATCTCCCACTGCGCCGAAAGAAAAGGGGTGGGGAATATTCTAGAAAGAACGTCAGGGGCGGGCGATGCAGGCGGAGTTTCATGCATGCTCAGTGTATAGAAAGCTAACACGCGTGTGTCGTACGTACGATCTGTGAGTGGAGGAAGCACCGAACGTTATAACGAAGGTAACATTTTAACTTGGGACATCAGTGGCCTATACTCATTCTAGATTGAGGCCTATATTGGGATAAGATTAGTAGAGTTTAGCCTGATATTAGTGTTTTTGTCTTGTGTTTTGTCTTTCAGCAAATATTAAACAATTCAAAGACACTGAATTCATGGGCCAGTTCATCAACAAATACAGGTATATGCAAAATTTGTGGGAGGTTAAAAAGCCCTTATATCGCAATAGACCAGCTATATTTTTTACTTTCTGCTATAAAACATAACCAATAAAAAATGTAAAAAATCTAATGTCTTCATAAATAGCAGAATTTATGTATTCTGCTACATATTTTTGTTTTAAAAAAATCCCAATAAGCTTATATTGGTTTGCTCAAATGTTATAGAGCAGTGGTTCTCAACTCCAGTCCTCAGGACCCACCAACAGGCCAGGTTTGCAAGATAACTGAAACACATCACAGGTGATATCACTTGCTGCTCAGTGATTGCAGTATTCTAGTCTGCATCTCCCCAAGGTAATACATAAAATCTGGCCTGTTGGTGGGTCCCGAGGACTGGATTTGAGAACCACTGTTATAGAGTCTACAAACGATTGATAGCAGGGGTTGCGATAATGCGGCAGACAATTGGACATTAACTGACACTTGTGCTAAAATATGCATTGTCACTGTACTAATGACACTGGCTGGGAAGGGGATAAACATCTAGGGTGATCAAAGGATTCAATGTGTGCCTAGCCAGTGTTTTTGTGTACTTTGTGAGGTGACAGAATACATTTTGACCACATTTTTGAAGAAGGATTATTTATTTACAAAATGTTATAACAGGAACTAAAAAACTGGACTGGAAAGGAGTGAAAGTGCCTGGACTTGAATTGGGTAAAGAGATAATAAACCCAAAACCAAAAATGTATTATATTGCAGCTTACCAGTCATTAGATATGGTGCCTACATCAGTTTTCTTTTCTTTTGAAGAGTCACTGTTTAGTGAGACAGCCACTCCCTAAGCAGCATGGAGCCTTCCATCAAGGAGTTGTTTGCTGCTGTTTATAGTATATGCTGCCTTTAATCAGAGTTGCTTAAGCCCAGCTGATTGCTTGTACTTCTGCTTCCAGTGAGCCTTCTAATGTGTACTGTACTAAAGGTTGTATAGACATAAATCATCATCTGTGCTCTGTTGTCCCTTTTTTGGGCCCAGGACAGGCATGGCAAGTAAAACAGAAGAAGATTAGATCCATTCTCTCTCTATTCCCAGCAGAACTGGCCAGGATAGGGTTGTAAAAGACCTGGGGTGTGTTTGGGAACCTTAAGTGGAGTAGTAATGGTGGCAGTGAATGGTGAGTATGGCCAAATTGCGTTACCAGTGGGAACGGCTTAAAGGGGCATGGTTAACTAAAACAAAGTCTTCTTGTTCTCATAAAATACACTTACATTGCTGTGCCACAAGCAAGAGTCTCACAGACATGTACAAACCTCAGCACAATCATTAAAAAATAAATAAAACTCTCCCATTGCATAAGATTTGTGTACATTGAAAATAGCCAGAGTTAACATTTTCTCTGAGCCCATCTTATAGAAGAGCTCCATTTAAATAGCCAACAACCAGCAACTGTTAAGACAATGAGCACTTTGGTCAGATGTCTGTAATGTTCAATATAGTGAAGAAGTGGGAATGTCTGCACAGCCCCCCCATCCTCAGTCTTTGTAGCCCCCCCCCCATCTCCAGGCTTTACAGTCCTCACCTCATTCTCAGTCTTCACAGCCCCCCATCCTCTGTCTTCACAGTCCTCCCCATCCTCAGTCATCACAGTCCTCCCCATCCTCAGTCATCACAGTCCTCCCCATCCTTAGTCATCACAGTCCCCCCATCCTCAGGCATCACAGTCCCCCCATCCTCAGGCATCACAGCCCCCCCATTCTCAGGCATCACAGCCCCCCCCATCCTCAGGCATCACAGCCCCCCCATCCTCAGGCATCACAGTCCCCCCCATCCTCAGGCATCACGCCCCCCCATCCTCAGGCATCACAGTCCCCCCCATCCTCAGGCATCACAGTCCCCCCCATCCTCAGGCATCACAGTCCCCCCCCCATCCTCAGGCATCATAGTCCCCCCCCCATCCTCAGGCATCACAAACCCCCCCATCCTCAGGCATCACAAACCCCCCCATCCTCAGGCATCACAGTCCCCCCCATCCTCAGGCATCACAGTCCCCCCCATCCTCAGGCATCACAGTTCCCCCCCATCCTCAGGCATCACAGTCCCCCCCATCCTCAGGCATCACAGTCCCCCCCATCCTCAGGCATCACAGCCCCCCCCCCCATTCTCAGGCTTCACAGTCTCCCATCCTCAGGCTTCACAGTCTCCCATCCTCAGGCTTCACAGTCTCCCATCCTCAGGCTTCACAGTCCCCTATCCTCAATATTCATAGTCCCCCTCCATCCTGAGGCTACACAGTTCCCTACATCCTCAATCTTCACTGCCCCCTCATCCCCAATATTTACAATCCCCCATCCTCAATTTTCACTGCCCCTCATCCTCAGGCTTCACAGTCTCACCCCTTAGGCCTCACAGTCCCCCCCCCATCTTCACTCTTCAGTCTTCCCCCATCCTTAGTCTTTTACAGCCCTCCATCCTTTGTCTTCACGGCCTCACTCCAGCTCATCTGCACAGTCTTCTCCCTCCTTAGTCTTCACAGCCTACTTCCAGCTCATTGGCACAGCCCCCTCCTCCCTAAATTCACAGAGCTCACCTCTCTCAGGCACATCTCTCACAAGCATGGGAGATTTCCTCTCTCCCTGGCTCCAGTGGATGACATCAGCGCTCTCAACTCAAGCAACAGGATATGTGTGTGAGTGAGAGTTGAGTCACACAGATCCTCTGTGACAGGAGCCAGAGAGCGGGCAGTGACAGGCATTGCTGCAGTGCTTCAAGCTTGACTCATGCATGCGTGCAGAGTGAGTCAGAGCACAGTGGGACCCATCCCCTCACAGGGCCTGTATGCATTGCACACTTTGCACCCATGGATGACACACCACTGTTTCTTGTAATTGTTGATATGATGAAAATCCTTATGTAAACAAGTTAGTAAGTAAATGTTTATATTAGGAGGTCCTACATACCAACTGTTCAGGATTGAAGCATATAGGCTCCCCTTTATGACAGACATGTACACTTACAATGAACAGAATCTCTGCACATATTAATCTCTATACTTTCTAAACTTTACTTTTGCTTTACAACTTTTTTCGTCTAGGTAAACTTTCAAAAAACTTTTACCTTGAGCAGAGCTTGTTTATTTCCTTATTAGTGGATAGAAATATTTTAAAGTAGAATTTCAGGCTTTACGGGATACCTGCTCTGGTTTGGTCACATAATCCAGCTCCCCTGTGTCAGCCAGCACTGGCTACAGGGGGTAGAAAGGAGCGCTGACAACTGATAAGCAATAAGGAAGCCTTTGGGTGATGTCACCACTCCCCATGCATAACCAGCACTCTCTCCTCTCCCTTGCAGCCAGTGCTGGCTGACACAGGTAAGATCACAAGACCATACCGTAGCGGCCCGATAATAGGTAAGTATACAGATCTTTCTTACACAGGTTAGTCAGAATAGGTATTAGTAAGGGGAGAAGGAGCATTTTTAAGACTAGTTAGATAAAACTTGGAATTCTACTTTAATATTGGACCACCTAGGCCATATTTACCATGTATTGGCACTGTTGTCCCATATAATCCCCTCAAAAAAGGATGAGCAGGAAGAGGTGAAGGGGTAGGAGGAGGAAGGCAATGCTTTAAAAATGTTTACAGGTTACCTGTTTAGAGTTACAGAGGAGCTATTGAGCTAGAATTATTGCTCTCACTCTGTGTGTGGTGCGAACACCATTTACATATGCATGCTCAACCTACATATGCTATGTGTGTATATGTAGGGGTGGATGACGTTCATGCCCCCCCCTCAGTTCCCCACTCCTGGATGATCGCCTTCTCCATGGCACTTCAGGCCCATGGGGTATCTTCGTATGAATGGAAGAGATGGGTACTCATAGTGAAGTTCCGTAAAACGTATCCAAAATTATTGTATAGGATAAAACATAGAATACAGCCAGTGCAGCAAAGTTGACGGAAAGATGTTTCCAATAACAGAGTACAAAACATTCCTTGTCTCAGCGTGAGTTCCACTGGCCCGAACGTTGCAAATCGGAAGTGACGTGGGTGCGTACTAGGCTCTGACCTTACGCGTTTCATCATAGGACCTCGTCCCCACCACCTTAGACGACCTCTCAGACGACAAGTGCAGACTTGTCAGTGTATCTGTCTGCTCATACCTCGTATGGACAAGCACATACACACTGACAGGAAGCGTCAAATGAACTACCAGAGCGCTCAGCGCCCTGGTAGTCCATTGAGAACTACAAGCCTACAGCCACAAAATCTGTCGGTACTTGTACTTTCCCATTCACTGAACTCTGTGAATGAATGACATAGCTGGCTGGGCAGAGCTCCACACAGCTATTTTATTTTAAATGGTGACAGTGAGCAGGGGAGAAAATCCCCCACTTGCTGCCACTAGATGTAGCAAATCGGGGAGGTGCTGCAAGAGTGGGAACATGTTACATGTTCCACCCTAAAAACAGAGGGAACATGTAACATGTTTCCGAAGGTGAACTTATCCTTTACTCTTTTATTGGTGTTTATATTTACATATAATGCAGATGAATGGTTTGAAAGATCCGAACAACTTCTTCACCTCTCTTGATGCCTACATTTCTTCCTGAAAAGAACGTTTGCCTACCACCACTGAGCTGCTTTTAAAGTGGTCTATTTTTAGGAGACCTATGTGAAACACGTACTAGTTCAAAAAGACTTACCAGAGATGATGTGCCAGACTGGTATGAATGGCAAGCAAGGAGCTACATTTTTTAATTATAGTAGTTTTTTTTTTTAAACTAGAGTAGTTGGAAGAATCTAGCTTTTTAATGCTGAATTGAATAATATGAAACATAAAGACCTGAACGGTTATTTTCTATATAATCTAAAACAGGGGGACCATTCTTGCCAACTTTTTATCAATGTTAAGACTGAAACTCTGAAAACTGTTTTTCGCATGGGGATACACTGTTATATGATTATGTTTAAATTTTAATATAGAATTTAACACAGGCCATTGAACAATTACCACATTTAGCTTTCATATCATTTACCCATTAATAAAAACACCTAATTAGCAAATTACAGTAACTGAGCTCTTCTTGCTATACTCCCTAATAATGAATCTACTTGTGGAATAGGAAATTACCTTAGCTTGTAAGAAACTGAAAGTGCTTTAAGATGTGTGTGAAGCAACAGACTGTGTGGTGCAGCTTCAGTAAGTTACAACAGATGCTTCAGTTCTTTACTCATTCTCAATAGGTATTAAATATAGCATGATGGGAGGTCTACAAGCAGAGCTTATTAACACTTTGCATGTCCTATGGAGCATATGGATCAAGTAATGTGCTTCATAATATAAACGTTTGGTTATTATATTTACATTTAGAAGCCTATCTAAAGCAAACATTCAACAGCTAAGGAATTGAACAAAATAAGATCAGTGATCTTTACTTTACTACAGAATGTATTTATTATAAAATAAAAAAATCAATTGTCAACATACACTACAGTATACAATATGTTATTTAATATTGTATACTGGAAATTCACTCACTTTTATTATTATTATTTTATTTAATCATGTTTTAATGGCAAAAAATGTTGGATTCTGCAGAAATTCTTTACTTCAAGGTTAGCATTATCTAGGTAGCCTTTCCTTGAGTGCTGAAGGCTCAGCTGCTGACGGGTAAATCTGAAATAAAAATATGCTATACTGGACTTTGTACTGGGGACTTATTACAAGGGACAATTTCTTCACTACATAACTTTGACAACATGATTATTCTCATACAATAAGTATTCATCATGCTCCATTCACTGCTACTTCTTCTACCCTCAGTAGTATGCAGACATGTTCTTTGGTTTAGCATAAGAGACTGGCAGCAACACCAAGGCAAGAAGATACTTTGCTAATTTTTTACCAATATAAACTAAGGTGGTAAATGTTTCAATCATTTGCATTATTTCTCGGGATTCCAGACTCCCACAGAAAGATACCATTCTGCATGGGATGCTAGTATATCTGTCTTTGCTTTACAGGAAGCTAAAGCTTACCCACAGCTTTATATTTTTACATGTAGAGGAGATGCATACCAACCTTTTGAATACAACTCAACCACATCTGATCATCTACAACTGTTCCACTTCTATTAAGAGGTGAGAGCACACACATCTTGGGAAAAGAAGAGTATCTGTGTTTTAAATCTCTTGAAGAGTGCAACTTTGATCAATACTGTGATGACAGTGGTACAACAATGCCCTAACAGGAAGGCTTATTCATATACTCTCTAACACATTGTCAATCTCTTTACTAGAACATGGACCTAGGAGCTCTGCCTTCGGAAACTCTTGTGGTGTATATTATAAAGAATAGTACAGTATCTTCTGAAGACTAAAGGAACTCTCTGTGCATACAAGGGTTCTAGAGACTTACAATATGTTATCACAATTTGCTATGCAGGAATGCTTTTTCAATGAAAAATTTATCGCTTAACAAAGAGATGTGGGGGGCGTGTCCAGATGTGAGCGGCGGCGGATGTCTTGCTGAAGAGCTCCAGAGCCCTGCTTCCTAATCCGCCTGCATCCCGGCACCTGTGACCCTAAAAACCACACAACAACCTGCCAGGCTAACCTCCGGGTCCCCCTGCAGCAACATCTCGGACTATTTTTGTGGAATCCGGCCTGTAAGGGGCAGAGGCCTATAGCCTCCAGACTCTCGCGGCCGACGCCATCTTGCCGGTCCGAGGCCTCCCGGGGGGAATCGCAATCCGGGCAGATCCAGAGGTAAGGGGACCCCCATCCTTACCCATAAACTGTCCCCCTACACTTTTAGCACGGTCCGGAGGCTCCGCCGAGCTCCGGGGACGCCCGTAGCGGCCGCGGCCTGGTCCGGCCTAGTGTGGCCTAGTGAGGCCTGTGGATCCTCGCTCTTTCCTGAAGCCCTATCCCCGCCGAGGGACGTCGCGAGTGGCCTGGCCCACACCTAATTGCAGGCCTCCTTCCCTCATCTGTTCTGCCAAACCCCCTAGTCCCTCCCAGGGCCTGGGATATTGCCAGAGACTGCCTGCCTGCCTAGGCTAAGAGTTTAAGTTACTTGGTGCACCCCACTAGCTGCTGCCTTTGTCATACTGCTCCTGACCTTCTAAACACAGGCACCCCTGATATATCATCCATCATACCTGGCCTCTGCCTGCTTGTCACAGTAAGAGGGAAGGCTACAAGTGATTGTGCACTATCCTATGATACTCGGCTGGCCATACTTTCACGGAACATTAGGGACCACTTCTCCTAACAATCACCCCCCCACACATACGATACAAATCCACAGGGCTACTGACTAACGGCCCCATCATGTCTAACACAGTCCTTTCCCTTGCTATGTAATTCACTGTCTATGAGGGGCGCATACGCGTGAGCAGGGATAATGGAAGTTTTATCCCTCCGCTCCGCGCCGTCGGAAACCGTTACCCAGCCTAATACAACATAGACGATACGAGGTGGGGACCACTACACCTCACATGATTGAGGAACACCTGGAGCCGCAAGCGGTGATGTACCACTCCACCAAAATCGAACTAAAAAAACGGCAGAGCAGCGGCAAATCTCCAGCCCCAGCCAAAGGCAGATCCAAGATGGCGCCCAATCCTCCTTAGCCTGATGAGGACACACAGCTCTCTGAACTGGGACAGGAATCTCCTGCCGACAGCCTCCATCTCTTTCCCATGGACCACGTAAGTCCCCACCTTGCTGACTCTGAAGCCATGCTAGCCAAGTTCCGCAGCATTGTTAGAGATGAGATAACGGCTGCCTCCCGAAAGCTTTCCTCAGATTTGGTCCGCGGCCTTAAGGAGATAGGCCACCGCACCAATCGATTAGAACATCGCATGGACTTGACCACCGCTGTGTTGGAAGGCCATGAGGAGGAGGTAGACAGAATGTCCGCAGAAATAGACGCTCTCAGAGATAAATTAGAGGACGCAGAAAACAGGGCCCGCAGGGATAACCTTTGTATCCGCAGCATCCCTGAAACGGTCACTGACCTGCAAGAAACAGCCACAGCTTTCTTCCAGGAACTGGCCCCTGAGATTCCGGTGGACAGGCTGGAGTTTGACCGCATTCATCGGTCACTGGCCCCTAAACCCTCCGAAGATCCCCCAAGGGATGTTATCATCAAGTTCCATTATTATAGGACCAAGGAGAAACTCTTATGCCCCGTACACACGGTCGGATTTTCCGATGGAAAATGTCCGATCGGAGCGTGTTGTCGGAAATTCCGACCGTGTGTGGGCTCCATCGGACATTTTCCATCGGATTTTCCGACACACAAAGTTGGACAGCAGGAGATAAAATTTTCCGACAACAAAATCCGTTGTCGGAAATTCCGATCATGTGTACACAAATCCGACGGACAAAGTTCCACGCATGCTCAGAATAAATAAAGAGATGAAAGCTATTGGCCACTGCCCCATTTATAGTCCCGACGTACGTGTTTTACGTCACCGCGTTTAGAACGATCGGATTTTCCGACAACTTTGTGTGACCGTGTGTATGCAAGACAAGTTTGAGCCAACATCCGACGGAAAAAATCCTAGGATTTTGTTGTCGGAATGTCCGAACAAAGTCCGACCGTGTGTACGGGGCATAACAGTCTGCCCGAGAGCAACGAGATATCTCTTTCCAAGGCAACCCCCTCCAAATATTCGCGGACCTCTCGCCGGTCACCATTGCCAGACGCCGAGGTCTCAAGCCTTATCTCCAGGTTCTACAATCCCATCAAATCAAATACAGATGGGGGTTTCCCTTTAAACTTCCCTTCTCCCATCAGGGTCGCCAGTTCCATGCCACCTCCCCATCAGGCCTAAAACAACATCTCCAGGATCTGCAATTGGACATCCCTCTATCCCAACCTGATGCCCAGGATTCACGTTCCTGACCAGGCCCCGCTAGGCCTCCTCGTCAATCCTCTCAAGCATCACAAAGATCACAATCTGGATCCCAGGCGCTGTGGGACTTGCAGCCCCAACGATTCCAACAAGCCAATAACGGATGAAAGCCCCATCCTCCCTTGATGTGCATTTTACTTTTCTTGGTCGCTTACCCAGTGTGTCATTGAATGTTCTTGTTCTAAATTCCAACCTAACTTGAGGAGCCCAACAGCTTGTTTTGGAGGACGTCCCCCTACCATACCTTTGCCCTATCGAGTTGACTACTGCATGGCTGGGATGGGCGTTGCCCGACTGTAGACTGCCCCGTTTGTGAGATGGCGGTCCCGGGCATGGACCACCCCATATGGGGTTCCCTGTTGGGTCTCCGGCACTGGTCTGCCTCCCAAACCACCTCTACCGTGCTGATGGCTCTCGTGGAGTAGAGGGTTCATCAGGCTTAAGACACCACTTTCAAGACCTGTTGGGGTGGGGGGAGAAGGGTATTTGGTTTTAGGCTGGGGACCCGCCTCCACTGACAGTTATGTAGGTTGGTTGTTTTTGTTTACACACCGAGGCCCTTCACTCCTGTTCAGTGGAGTGACAGAGCTGGCGCTTTGATTTTGATGTGGGGTCCCGCCCTGCCGTCGGGGGTGGGCGGTCTTGTGGCTGTCGCCCCTGGGGGCGGGGGGGACTCCCGCATCTACACCTTTCAATGTCGATAACGCATTGAGGCTCTCACACCGTTATTCATTTTAAGCTACTTGTATTGATGCTTTTTCTAAGTATTGTTTAAATTCTATGTTCATTTTGTTTAACTTGATTGCATTATCTTTATTATAGGCCAGTGGTTCCGACAGACCACTGCTCCCCTCAAGAGATGGCACCTGGCTAAGATACGTGTCTTGGCTATGGTCCCATCCCATTGTGGGCCTTGTTGCCCACATCGTGATACGTCAATGTACTTGCTACACACTATAATCTGAGTTATACTCGGTATTCCTATACCTTATGTTCTTTCCTATTTTGACTATCCTTCTCTCCCCTTTCTCTCCCTCCCCCTTTCCCCATTCCCTCGGACCCTGGGGTGTGCGGATGGAGTAATCCATAACGTTACACCTCAGATCCAATGACCCTTCATTGGTTGTCCCTGAACGTTCAGGGCATGAATTCCCCCCAAAAACGGGTCAAGGTTTTTAACTACGTTAAGCAACAAAAAATAGATATTGCCTGTTTGCAGGAAACACACTTTTCTTCCTCTTCCTGCCCCAAATATTTCGCGGCAAACTATCCCCAAGTCTATTTGGCTAATGGTCCTACTAAACAGAGAGGGGTCCTTTATAGCTATACGTAAATCGATTCCCTTTATCTGTAACAAACAGCTGATCCTAATGGTAGATACCTTCTCCTGCAGGGTTCTGTTCAGGACAATGAAGTAACTATCATGACTTATTACGCCCCGAATGATAATCCGGGCCCATTTCTGTCTCATGTCTGCTCCTTGTTGCAGGTCCACCAGAAAGGCACCCTCCTGTTGGCGGGCGATTCTAATGTGACGCTCAATCCTGCCCTTGATAAGTACCCGGCGGATCATAAAGCTCCCTCTCTTGCTTCAAAAAGTTTTGCTAGCCCTACAAAATCTTGATTTAGTGGACATATGGTGAGAGTTTCATCCCATGGGCAGGGACTACACCCACTATTCCCAGATAATTTACAATATTTTGTTGCGCTAGGGGACGACAGCTATGGATGGGGGTGAGCAATATACAAAGGGATAGTAAGTTATATAAAAAAATAAAGAATTAAAAGATATCAACTTAAATAACAGTCATGTGTGAGTTACAATACATTTATATGATAAAAATAATGATAATAGAAAATAAAAAATGAAAAATAAAATATGAAAAATGGTAAAAAAAGTCCAGGGATGGTGCTGGGTTGATGAACAAAAGTCCAGGCATAAAAACTGGGATAAAATGAGTGGAGAGGGGGGGGGAGGGGGGAATGCAGAGTATAGGTCTATGACCTCAGGGGGAGAGATGCAGATACAAACACAGGAGGCAGCTTGCTTGAAGGGCAGAATTCACCTTTGGAGGGAGATAAAAAGGAAGAAAAGCAGCGCCGACCTAAGTGTAGTACTGTAGCATAAACATTTATTACAGGTTAAAATGCACTCACTCAGAGTAAGGTAGATACAGGCACATCAAGTAAAAAATCCATCCGGGAAGCTGTGTGGTGGGCAGCAGGGCTCCACAGGGGGCGATCCTGAAAGCTGGAGTGTGTTACACTTGTCCCCAGAATAGGGGGTGGAGAGTGGAGGAGACAAGGGGGAAATAGCAAGGGAGGTGAACAAGTGTGTGGAGAGAGGGGGGAGGGAGAGAACAGCAGAGGGACATGATAGCATGGATATGTGCTTATTAGAAGGCAGTTGCTGAGAGGTGGAGTGATCTCATGGCAATGGGATGACGAGGATAATATGTGGATAATATGTGGAAAAAAGGGAAAATTAGAAAATTGTAAAAATTAGAATTAGATTATTTTCTAATTTTTACAATTCTCTAATTTTCCCTTTTTGCTATTTCCCCCTTGTCTCCTCCACTCTCCACCCCCTATTCTGTCATCATGTTCCTCAACACTGTCCACCCCTCCCACGGTTCCCTTAAGCCTAATACGAGGTAGGCGGAGCCAATGATGCAATTGGCCCGCCCGCCCTTCTTATACCTCTTCCGAAATTAATGGACGCTATGCCTGATGAAGGAGCACGCATGCTCCGAACGCGTGCACGCCCCCAGCGTCACTGATACCCGGGAAATACAACTTAACAGACGATCCACGCTGTGCCTGTCTCAACCCAGCCTGTGACACTGGTTACCACCTGCGCCGTCAGACGGGACAAGGAGACAAGTGTAACACACTCCAGGCTTTCAGGATCGCCCCCTGTGGAGCCCTGCTGCCCACCACACAGCTTCCCGGATGGATTTTTTACTTGATGTGCCTGTATCTACCTTACTCTGAGTGAGTGCATTTTAACCTGTAATAAATGTTTATGCTACAGTACTACACTTAAGTCGGCGCTGCTTTTCTTCTATTTTACCCACTATTCCCACCCTCATCACTCCCACTCTAGAATCGACCACTCGTTTGTGTTACGAAAACATCTCCCTTTAATAGATTCGGTCTCGATTTTAGCAGTTCCTTGGTCGGATCACGACCCTGTTCTAACCGTTAGTCGCTCCCTACTTGGCAAACCACAACATGCTCCATGGGTGATGAATGATTGTCTTTTATCCTTCAAACCGATCCTTAGTGAAATCCAAGAAGCTTCTGCGGAATACTGTAGACTCAATGCAGGTTCTGTCTCGTCCCCAGTAACACTATGGGAAGCTTATAAAGCTGTCCTCCGGGGTCGCGTTATTAGAATAGCGTCTCAACGCAAAAGAGAAAGGATTAAGGCCCGGCGCAAGTTAGAGCAGAACTTGGAGGACCGCTCGGCGGCCTTTAAGTTAACCCCCACCCCTGCTAATCGTAGATCTTTAGACAAAGCCCGTACAGACTTGGATCTATGTCTGACAGAGGAAGCGGACCGATCCTTACGTTGTGCCCGCCAGAAATGGTATGCTAAGGCAAACAAACCCAATGCTCAGTTGGCCAATAGGCTACGCACTTTTACCCCGAAATTTACCCCTATAACCTTGTGCACCCACCATAATATCCTCAGAAAGAGGAAACCCCCAGAAGGTCTTGGAAGAATTCTGCCATCGCCTTACCAAACTTTACTCCCCCCCTAAATCACTCTTCAATGCAGGGCGTGAATGCTTTCTTAAAAGAGTTATCTTTACCTTCCCTATCCGAATCCCATATCTCCCTAATGGACCAGGATATATAGGTCTCTGAGGTTTTCCAATGCATTAAGGAACTGAAAGTGGGCAAAAGACCAGGCCCAGAGGGTTTCACCGCTCTGTATTACCTATAATTTGCAGAGGTTCTGGCCCCACACCTAGCGGCTATGTATAACTCGGTCAAAGGAGGTCACACATTTACACCAGATTTGTTGACAGCCAATATAGTGATGATCCCTAAGCCAGATAAGGACCATTCCTCCTGGGCAAATTTTCGGCCAATCTCTTTAATTAATATTGACATGAAGATATTGACGAAAATTCTGGCCAACTGCCTGAATTCCTTCCTACCACGCCTGATAAAAAAGGATCAGGTAGGATTCGTCCCCCGTAGGCTGGCAGGAGTTGCTATTAGACGACTCCTCCAAATCCAACATATAGCTCATGAAAGGTCCCTGGAGACAATGTTTCTTTCTTTAGATGTCAATAAGGCCTTTGATACCTTATCCTGGCCCTATTTGACACAGGTTCTCACTCACTACGGTTTCGGCACCTCCTTTTTGAGTTGGGTTTCAGCCATATATCACTCCCCGCAGGCTAAAGTGCGTTACTATGGATATGAATTGCCCACTTTCCCTATTAAGAGGGGAACACATCAGGGATGCCCGCTCTCCCCACTTTTATTTATACTAGCTCTTGAACCCCTTGCAGAGGCCATACGCTCTCACCCAGATATATCAGGAGTAGAAGTAGCAGGCACTACGCACAAATTGTCACTGTTTGCGGATGACATTTTATTAACCATTACTAAACCCAGAATCTCCCTCCCCAATTTATTCTCTCTCTTAGACTCCTTCGCCTCATTCTCAGGCCTTTCAGTTAACCCAGCAAAATCTAAAGCGATGTCTATCAACCTCCGGGCCCTGGAACTAGAATCCCTACAATCGGCATTTTCATTCCAGTGGTTAACCTCACTACCCTATTTGGGTATTAAACTTACTCCGAGGTACTCGGGATTATACCAAGCCAATTTTCCTCCGCTTTTCTGAAAGCTGGAGCCTATGCTTGCCTCTTGGTCCACACTCCCGATTTCTTGGTTCGGTAGAATAGCGACAGTACGCATGACGTACCTCCCTAAACTGCTCTATTATTTTAGAGTTCTACCAGTCCATGTGCCCCCTCATATCATTCAAATACATCAACGTAAAATTATGCAGTTTATATGGGGCCCCAAGAAACCCAGGATCAAGAGACAAGTACTTTACGCGCGCAGAATCAATGGTGGCCTATCAGTTCCTAATCTGCAAGCATTCAAAAATTAATAATGCGCCAACCACAAAGCGAAGCAGCCAACACCACAATCAGACAAATTGTAAAGAAATTAAAATAAAAACAAGTGTGGCGCTGAAAGGAAGTGTCCTTTATTGGGCAGAGCCAAACAGAATGGTATCTGGAGGGCAAAATGCACAACAAAGATTGTTAATGAAAAAAGTCCTACAAGGACTAAGGATTGATTCCAGAAACAACACAAGATGGATGGCCAAATAAAGATGAGTGAATCCTATAGATTATGTGACATAAAGGGTATATCAATAAACACACAACGAATATGTGCTAAAAGGGGAAGGGTAAAGAAACCACAAAACCCAACAAAACCCAGCAAAAGGGAATGGTGTTCAAAAAACACTGTGAAAAGTGAATATGGTGTGCAACACTGACATATTGCACATGAAAAAACGGTATATGTATGTGTGGGGGATTGTGCACATCACAGGTGTAATACAAGATGAATACAAGTTGATATATAAGGAAAACCAAAAGAAGCTAATACAATAAAAAGTCCAACTAGATTAAAAAAAGTGAAGTGATGACTCTATGTCCAAATCATGTGATGGAAAAACGATCAGCAACCACCGAGCCCAATGTGAAAGGACCAATGGATCCAAGGATGGCATCCACAAGTTGCGATCTTGAGCATCTGTGTAAATGGTGCAGGCAAAAATACCCTTACCGGAAAGGATGGACTCCCAGTCAGCGACTTGAGAGTCAAACGGGCTTGTGTCAAATTGTGGAGAGTAGCTCCTGGTTCCCAACGGCTGAAGATGTTAGAAGAGTGGCGATGTTCACCGACCTGATCACTCCGATCTCACCGACCCGTCACTCCATAGGTTACAATGATAGGTACCTATTGGAAATCCGGCTCCATAGAAAGGATGTCACTCCTCAGAGATGATGGGAAAAGAAAAGAGGCTTCCCCATAGTATAAATCAGCTAAAGAACCAGCTTTATTAAAATAAAATAATAAAAGCACTCAGGCCCTTATAAAACAAAATAATGAGAGTAGCGCTAAAATACAAATGGTGGCAAGACAGGCATCAAAAACCCTACGCGTTTCGTCCGATAGTAGAAGTAGAAGTCCTATCGGACGAAACGCGTAGGGTTTTTGATGCCTGTCTTGCCACCATTTGTATTTTAGCGCTACTCTCATTATTTTGTTTTATAAGGGCCTGAGTGCTTTTATTATTTTATTTTAATAAAGCTGGTTCTTTAGCTGATTTATACTATGGGGAAGCCTCTTTTCTTTTCCCATCATCTCTGAGGAGTGACATCCTTTCTATGGAGCCGGATTTCCAATAGGTACCTATCATTGTAACCTATGGAGTGACGGGTCGGTGAGATCGGAGTGATCAGGTCGGTGAACATCGCCACTCTTCTAACATCTTCAGCCGTTGGGAACCAGGAGCTACTCTCCACAATTTGACACAAGCCCGTTTGACTCTCAAGTCGCTGACTGGGAGTCCATCCTTTCCGGTAAGGGTATTATTGCCTGCACCATTTACACAGATGCTCAAGATCGCAACTTGTGGATGCCATCCTTGGATCCATTGGTCCTTTCACATTGGGCTCGGTGGTTGCTGATCGTTTTTCCATCACATGATTTGGACATAGAGTCATCACTTCACTTTTTTTAATCTAGTTGGACTTTTTATTGTATTAGCTTCTTTTGGTTTTCCTTATATATCAACCTGTATTCATCTTGTATTACACCTGTGATGTGCACAATCCCCCACACATACATATACCGTTTTTTCATGTGCAATATGTCAGTGTTGCACACCATATTCACTTTTCACAGTGTTTTTTGAACACCATTCCCTTTTGCTGGGTTTTGTTGGGTTTTGTGGTTTCTTTACCCTTCCCCTTTTAGCACATATTCGTTGTGTGTTTATTGATATACCCTTTATGTCACATAATCTATAGGATTCACTCATCTTTATTTGGCCATCCATCTTGTGTTGTTTCTGGAATCAATCCTTAGTCCTTGTAGGACTTTTTTCATTAACAATCTTTGTTGTGCATTTTGCCCTCCAGATACCATTCTGTTTGGCTCTGCCCAATAAAGGACACTTCCTTTCAGCGCCACACTTGTTTTTATTTTTATTTTAATCTGCAAGCATATTATACGGCTGCGGGTATCGCCCAATTATCTCACCTTCATGAGAAACAACAAATGCCACTGTGGGCCGCCATGGATTTATTTGACGCACACCCAACATCTCTAGCTTCTCTTCCTTGGCTTCCTAAAGCACATCGCCCCGCTACCATAGGTCCCTGTCTGACTCACTCCCTTTAAAATGTGGGATGTGGTTAAGTACTCAGCGGGCCTAATTTCTCCTCATCTCCCATTACTTCGTCTACTCCACTGCCCTTTATTTCAACCAGGTTGTGATAATCCATTGCAGTTTAAATGGTGGTCTGATAACGGCTTCACAGATGTCCATTCGCTATTCACCCCAACCAAGATCATCCATTTCGCGGCTTTACGTTCCTCACACGATATCCCCCTTAAGGAACATTACAGTTACCTGCAAATTAGGCATTTTCTCCAACAGCTTACAAAATCCCATTCGACCCCCTTTACTATGACCCCATTTGAAAGCCTTTGTAGATCTCGCCCCCAATCCTCGGATCTGATTTCCCTCATATATAGTGCTATAATTAATTCCAAGACACCACCATTGAGATCCTATCATCTTCAATGGGAGGCCGAACTTGGAAAACAATTAGACCCGGAAGATTGGCAAGGTATGACTATTATGCTATCCAAATGCTCTAAGAATGTTCTTTTTGGAGAACGCTTACAAAGTCTTCTATAGATGGTACTATACCCCGGCTAGATTAGCAAGCTTCATCCCATCTTATTCCCCCCTCTGTTTTCGCAGGTGCTCACAGGAGAGCACGATGGCACATATCTGGTGGACTTGTCCCAGGGTTTGCAGATTATGGGTCAGGGTATACGCACTACTACGCAATCTTTTTAATACCACTATAAAACAGGACCCTTTTGAAGCCCTTTATGGAAACCGATTGCAGAACTTCTTCGTCCTGAATGCCAATTAGCAGCACACATTTTTACCGCAACTAAATTGACCATAGCAAGGGCCTGGAAAACCCCGAACCTCAGTTTTGAGGCAGTTAAAAACTGTCTGAATGATATCATGGTAAACGAGAAGCTTACGGCCATATTATTGGACACGCATGATAAATTCCTCAGGATATGGCAACCCTGGGTGACCCATAATAGTCCATCGAGATTTGACCTAACGCTTCTTTCCCTATAATGAGCCTCCGTCCCCCCCACCCTTTTTTTTTTTCTCTCTTCTTCTCTCACCCCCCTCTACCCCCACTCTCAATTCCTCTCTCCTTCTTTCTATTCAGGCCCTTGGGCTTAAGTCTACAGAGACTGGATATTTACGGTAATGGAAAGAAAGGGAAAGAAAAAAGAGAGAAAAGAGTTACTCCATACAATGATATATTATCTTTTTTGAGGTTAATCAATTTTAATCTGATATTTTTTCTGGTTTTTTTCCTTTTTCATTATTAATGGAATGTTACGTATTACCATACCATCTCGCTAGGCATACTTTAAATGTTCAAGAGTGTTTGCAAACATAATATTCTGTGTTTGCGGTTTACCGCTAGGCTAGTAAACTAGTAGACTCTCCTTAGTATGTCGCCTGGCCTCGGCCTTGAGCTGCCTGAGACCAGGCTTTAAGCCTTGAATGTCAGTTCTACTTGCCGGATACCGGCAGTCTTATACCTGTTAATTCTAGATGTATCCATCATTGTTTTGTACTATTCTGTTGATATATATCTTCAATAAAACTCTTTGTACAAGAAAGAGATGTACATATTGAAAGTTATAATAGAGCAAGTTCAAATTCATTTGCAGTTCAACTATAAAAAAATTAATAAAAATTATTTTTTTGTAATCAATTATTGCATATCATCTTTACCCACTTGGAGACCACCTAAGTGGGAAAATACATCATGACTTTGATGTTTAATACCATGGTTATGGCTGCAGCTAGATGCCATAACCCCAGTATTAATGTTTCCCTCATTCTGATAAAAGTGTTCCAAGCAGTGGATTCACCGCTGGATCACTTTTGGGTTCCTTTCTGGTAGTTCCCAGACTTATCTGGATGATTGGTAGAGCCAGGAACCGATGCAGTGCTGGCAATGGCTAGTCACAGAGATGAGCGAAGAAAAGATGGCCTCCACTCATCTTTATGGCTTAGGAGGACTAGAGCAACATTGTGACGTCACTTCTGGTTCTGGCCCAGTTTTATTTTAAAGCATTGGATCTATGGGGCCATTTAGGAGTTTGTAACACTGACCTGCCTTGTGTGCAGAAGCAGGCCAGTGTGTAATAATGACAACAGTTTCGTGTGTGTAGTGCTTATGATCACCAGCCAGGCTGACTGAGTGTTCCTTCCTTCTTGCCCAGTGCCTATCTACCAAATGCGATTCACTAGTGCACACTGATATTTGGTACATCGAGTGCCACTCATTGTATAGATATCAGTGTTTTATATATAGGGAATAGCACTTAGTGAGTGCAATATATAGGGAATAAGCACTGACTAGTGTACACTGAGTGCTTTTCCGTAACAATGACATCTATAAACTTCAGCAGGAAGAATATCTCTTAAAATGGTAGTAGGGGTGTTGAAATACAGGGGCACGCCAGGATGATGTCATTGATGCATCACAATTCAGCCTTAATAGATGAACAGCTGAATCACAATTGCATCGATTACATCATCCCAGCACGCCCCTGTCAGAGTCCTCCCCTCCCTCTTCCTCTTCTTGTTTACATCACACAGAGCGGCGTTCTCCCACTGTGTCACGGAGCTTGATCTGAAATGTTCAGCGGCTGCTATAACAAAGTCGTGCCTCCTAGACCAGCTCCTGATATACACAGCACATTGATCCAATGCTGGGAAATTGAATCAGTGTGGCGTGTATCATAGGAGCCGGTGTAGGAGGCGGGACTTTGTTGACAGTGGCCATCCAGCCCGGGCAATTCAAATCCAAGCTCAGTGACACAGTGGGAGATTGCTGTTCGTGTGATCCAGGCACTGATGAGGCTACATTTGATGGGCACTGGTGAAGTTGCATTGATGGCCACTGATGAGGCTGCACATCTAATATGCAGCATAATTTAGCCACACCCACTGTACACGCCGCAGGTCAGCATCTCCTTGGTAGGGGCCCCAGTGCATCACTTTGCCCAGGGCCCATGATGCTGTTAAAGTGATACTCATAGGTGTGCGCAGCCTAATGCATTAGGGTGTGTACCCTTAAAGCGGAGTTCCATACAAAAATGGAACTTCCGCTTTTTGGAACCCTCCCCCCCTCCGGTGTCACATTTGGCACCTTTCAGGGGGGAGGGGGGTGCAGATACCTGTCTAAGACAGGTATTTGCACCCACTTCCAGCATAGACTCCCATGGGAGTCTACGCCTCTTCCCGTCCCCACCGCGCTGTCTCCTGGGAAACACACAGCTCCCAGGAGAGAGCGGGGACCACTTGGAACGCGCAGCGCGACTCGCGCATGCGCAGTAAGGAACCGGGAAGTGAAGCCGCAACGCTTCACTTCCTGATTCCCTCACCTAGGATGGCGGCGGCAGCTGCCGAGAACCGAGCGGGTTCTCGGCGTCGCCTGCCGACATCGCTGGACCCTGGGACAGGTAAGTGGCCATGTATTAAAAGTCAGCAGCTGCAGTATTTGTAACTGCTGGCTTTTAATATTTTTTTTTTTTGGCGGTGTGGGTGGACCCCCGCTTTAAGCTCAAACACACATGCATGTGTTTGTATCTACATATATATGACTCTGGCACATTGATCACCCTGCTGGCAAGGTGAAAGAGAAAAGGATAAACACTTCTCTTATGGCAGAGCTGGTAAGAGGGAGATCTTTCCCATGTTCCTGTTGCTACACAGAACGATAACACTAATGCGCATGGGGGGATTAGTGTGTGCCTGGGCACACCCGGCACACCCTGTGCGCACGCCTATGGTGATACTTACCATGAGGGGCTCCTGGTGCCTTGGTCACCAGCTTTAAGTCTACTGCCTCTCTGCATTTTACCGAGCTTTGTGCTCCACCACACGAACCTGCCATATTAATGTTGCATCATAAAGATGGCTGCCGCATAGCAGCCATCTTTAAATCTGGGGGCCCCATGATCTCCTATTGCCTGGGGGCCCCATGAGTTGTCAGTCCGTCCCTGGCCTGAAGATCACCTGATCTTCAAAATTGATGCTTGAGTTAAGCAAATCGCTAACAACTTTCAGGCTATGTATGGCCATCCTATGAGGCATGAATTATGGAAATGAGCAAAGGCTGGCAAGCACAAGGTATAACTGATGAATAATAAATAAGGAGCAATCAAAGAAGAATGTGTGAAGAATTAATATGGTTAGAATGACCTGTATCATACTTTACCATA
This sequence comes from Lithobates clamitans, assembly GCA_037952925.1. Lineage (NCBI taxonomy): Eukaryota > Metazoa > Chordata > Amphibia > Anura > Ranidae > Lithobates > Lithobates clamitans. Next base: position 1,274,753 of record JBBGZY010000727.1, read on the forward strand.
CTTTCTCAGCATTTAAATATCAGTGTCTGTTAAATGCAATGACACGTTAATTTTAATTTCCAGGTAAAAAATGACTAATCTCTTTGTTATTTTCTAGCATATTAATCACCTTTGCTTGTTTTAAATAAAAGAAAAAAACAAGTCTTATTTTTAATTAGGTTGGTACATAATCAGCATGAATTACAGTCAGAGTGTTGTATACCAGTCTTGGAAGGGTTTTACAGTAAGGTTGCTTTTCATCCTCCTCGGGGGTGGTGCAGAGTGCTCTGCACATGTGTGGCCAATCATGATGACACACTCTGACTGTTCAGCCATGATTTGAAAAGTGTGCAAGGCAACATTAGTAGTTAGTTAAAAAATGGCACTGGCAAAGCACAGCCATTCATGCTGCTGCACATGCAGACCACGCCAGCTGTGTTTTAGAATTAGATTGGCTTGCAATGTGAGCTGCAAATGTTTGCACTACCCAGTGGCTCCATGGGGGATCTGGTTTAACAATTACTCACAGTCACAAGTTCCAGCATCATCCCAACTGTTACTCTTGACCTCTGAACAAGTATGCTACCTAATCTTGACCCTGAACTCTGTGTGTTACTTAATAATTGAGTAACACATAGAATTCAGAGGTCAGTATTAAGTAATGCACAGAGTTCAGGGGTACTGATTAAAGGGGTTGTAAACCCTCGTGTTTTTTGGTGAAAACTTCTGTCAATGACCAGCCCCCCCTGTTTTACTCACCTGGGCCCGTTCGTTACCTCAGCGGAGATGCGCTCTACCTCTCTTCCCGGGGTTCTCAGCTTTTGATTGGATAGATTGATAGCAGTGCAGCCATTTGCTCCTGCTGCTGTCAATCAAATCCAATGATGCGGGCGCTGGGGCAGAGTCGTTATTAAAAAAAAACGAGGGTTTACAACCCCTTTAAGTCTTAATCCTGATTCCTGAACTCTGCGTGTTACTTAATCCTGGCAGCTGAACTCTGTGCAAGGATTAGTTCACTTTTTCAGGAAGAATTTCACTTTTCATAATAAATAGAAGCCTTTTCTAATATCCTTTCTGCTCAATCCATCCCAATGTGCTTATCTCTCAAATACCTCATGGCAGCTTGGAATTTTCACTTCTCTGTTTCAGAAAAATAAATAAAAAATGTCTGCTTTCTGTAGATCAGTATTTCTCAACCCTGTCCTCAAGTACCCCCAACAGGCCATGTTTGCAGGTTTTCCTTTATCTTGCACAGGTGCTTTAATCAGAGTCAATGGCTTGGTATTTTGGACAGCTATTTTATCTAAGAGAAATACCCAAAACATGGCCTATTGGGGGTACTTGAGGACAAGGTTGAGAACCACTGCTGTAGAACAGTGGTTCTCAACCTCAGTCCTCAAGTCCTCAGTCCTCGGTCCCCAAGTACCCCCAACAGGATTGTTTAGGTGGGTTCTGCTATTCTATTGTTTTGGTAAATCTAAAGGAAATTGTACAGAGATTGTACATTCAGATTGCAAAGTGTATACCCAGCTATATACAAGTACATAGGAGGGAGTGGATGGAGACATCCAGCTGTCAGGCCCTGTTCACATCTCCACATAGTGGGAACTCCTGAACACAATTTTGTGGGCATTTTGGAGCGATTCTGCTCATCACGCATAGAGCAACTTGTTGGCATTTTATGACAATGTAAGCACAATGTGCACTTTCAGTACATATCTGAGGCACATAGAAAAGCGTGCATTTTCTGTGCGGTTTGCCATGCGTTCAGAAATGCACAGAAGTGAATGGAGCCTCATTATTCTTGTATAATCATACCAATTTCACTTTCAGACCCCATTTACACCTAGCGTAGTGGGAGCACACATTTTTGGCTTGATTTTCCTGCAACTAGCATAGGGCAGCCCATTAATTTTAATGGGCTGCACTACACGTTGCAAAGTAGATCAAGGGGCATTTTAGCATGTTGTGGTTTGCACATTTTTTATTGCATGTTTTTCTGTGTTTGACACTCCATTTTTCACTCGCCAAAATATATTTATAAATTATTGGCTTGAAAAGTGTGACTAGTTCATTTTAGGTGTATAAAGGTGGCCATACGCAATACAATACAATTAGAAAGGAAAACTATATAATAGGAGGACACACCTATCTATCCAACCATTCTGTATCCAATCATGCAGGCCTTTGCACTACATAGTTGATTTTAGATCCAAAAGAGATTGTATAATTAGCTTCTTTAGTGTATGGTGAGTTTTACAGATTTCCATGGACACACGTCTCTTGTTTTCAATACTACAGCTCTGCTCTGCATAGGCTGTTATGTGATTGCTCAGTTCCTGCACACTCTGCCAAATGCACAATTAATGCAAGAATAAGGTAAGGGAGAAAACAAAGAAGAACCTGGCTATGTATTCAGTGAGAAAGTGAGAATGGTGCTGATTGACATTGATTGTATGTGAGTACAGAGGTGGGTGGATGCAATTACCTGGAAGGGGGGGAGGCAGGTGCTGGGTCTTAATGAGGTCAGTTTATGAAATCCTTTCTCTGTCCAAGTTATGAAAATGTTCTATATCCCTAGCCAACCACTCGGGATATATTGCTAGTGGTGCATGCTGGGGAAGGGTATAAATATTTGGAGGAACCATGCATTGCTGAGGTTCTTGGTTTTTCTAGGATGGCTACCTTGGGAGTTGTGCTGTGTTGCAGAGAGGCCCAAGCCTGGAGCCTGAAGTTTTTTGCTATCCTGCTAGAGCAGGGGTCTCAAACTCAAATTACCTGAGGGCCACAGGACGAGTTTTCATATCCCATGGGGGCCGCATGCAAACTTTTAAGCTTCAAAAAGAACATTAAACTAGTGTATATATAGTGGTAGTTACTGCTTGCTACCAGTCACTGCTTACTGCCAGATGCTTGGCAGTGTTTGGTCTGCAGTGTCCAGCAGCCAGCTCCCAGCAGGACCCATAGCTTGTGGGTCCTGCTGGGAGCTGGCTGTGGACCTGTGGGTCCTGCTGGCCACTGACCTATGGGTCCTGCTGGTCTGTAGGCCATGGCCAGCAGGACCCACAGGTCACTGGACAGGGTCCAGCAGGACCCCACAGGTCAGCATTCAGCAGGACCCCACAGATTCACAGCCAGCTCCTAGCAGGATCCGCCTGTGGATCGTGCTGGCCATGGCCTATGGGTCCTTCTGGCCTGCAGGCCATGGCCAGCAGGACCCGCAGGTCACATAGGCCATGGCCAGAGGCCAGCAGGACCCCACAGGTTAGTGTCAAGCAGGACCCCACAGGTCAGCATCCAGCAGGACCCCACAGGTTCGCAGCCAGCTCCTAGCAGGATCCGCCTGTGGATCCTGCTGGCCATGGCATATGGGTCCTGCTGGCCTGTAGGCCATGGCCAGCAGAACCCGCAAGTCTCATAGGCCATGGCCAGAGGCCAGCAGGACCCCACAGGTCAGCAGCCAGCAGAACCCCACAGGTCAGCGGTTAGCAGGACCCCACAGGTCAGCGGCCAGCAGGACCCACAGTTCTGCAGCCATCTCCCAGCAGGACCTGCAGGTCAGCAGGACCCATTGCCAGAGGCCAGCAGGACCCCACAGGTTCGCATCCAGCTCCTAGCAGGATCCACAGGCCACGGGCACTTGGGCAGCTCCCAGTGTTGAGGGCTATTTTAAGGTTACTGGATGGGCACTGGAGCAGGGTAAATGAGGTGTATAAGGGGGGGATAGATGGGATGATCATGTGGGGGTCAGCTGGGGGTGTCAGTGTCTCTCACCATGACCTCAGCGATGGGCCGATGGCAGCTGCCAGCTCGGGCTCAGCAGGACAGGTCCTCCTCCTTGCACACCGAGCCAGTGAGTCAGACTCAGCCACGACAGTGTCTAAGAAGATCCTACTGGGAGTTGTAGTTTGGCTGTAGTCAGTGGCATCACTAGGGTTGTTGTCACCTGGTGCAGTAAACATGGTGTCACCCCCCATCTAGGCTGCACAGCACCTTGCAGGCAGCGCACGGTCATGGGGTGCACCCCAAACCAGCCCCTGTAAATGATAGTATAAGGTGGTATAGTGGCAGATTAGGGTAGTATAGAGTGGTATAGTGGCAGGTTGGGGTGGTTTAGGGCGGTATAGGGCATGTTGGGGTGGTATAGGGCAGTTTGGGGTGGCACAGAGTAGGTTGGGGAGGCACAGAGCAGGTTGAGGTGGCACAGTGTAGGTTGGGGTGGCACAGGGCAGGTTGGGGTGGCACAGTATAGGTTGGAGTGGCACAGGGTGGGTTCAGGTGGCACAGTGTAGGTTGGGGTGGCACAGGGCAGGTTGGGGTGGCACAGTGTAGGTTGGGGTGGTACAGTGTAGGTTGGGGACCACAACTCCCAGAAGCAACAGCGGCGGACATCATGTGATGGAGGAAGATTCTCACCGCACTGGTATAGATCCACACCAGGTGTAAACTTGGTTGTCTCCGAGAATGAAGAGCCCCAGGTGCTGGCTAATGCTGAGTCATGTTGAAAGTAGGTGAAAAAATCCGGACAGCCGCACTCCAGGAAGATATAATTCAAAAACCATTTATTGTAAATTCAGGAGCATATAGCATACAAGACACTGTGGCAGAGGGTACAGGCAATCAGCTAACGTGTTTCGCACTTATGCTAAGTGCTTACTCATAGCTAACCATAGCCCGACTTTCTCAGAGTAAACCAGAAAGATAAGAAAAACATCGTAAGCAGGCGGACATTGCTATCAAGGAAATGTATCAGTCCTGCGGGCCAATTGTAACCACTCCACGGGCCGTAAATGGCCCGCGGGCCGGTACTTTGAGACCCCTGTGCTACACAGTATATTCAGGGGAAGTGGAACAGGAAGGTTTTTGCCTGAGTTGTAGCACAAGGGGTGTAGACTTCACTGCTGAAGAGTGTCCCAGAGAGCTCTCTCCCTGAGGTTATTGGTCCTATATTAAAGTATTTTAGACTTCCTAAAGTGACTGGCATCCCCTTTTCTTTACTTGGCATAGAGTCTGATATTTCACTTGGTGGTGAATTTCTAGACCACTGAGTCACCTGGGAGTTCATAACTGGGGTAGTTTAAGGTTTTAGAATGGGGAAGTGTGAGAACTGTGAGAGGAAATCTTACCAAACAAGAGGAAATTCTATCTTTCACAACTGTTATAACTTAGATTTCTTCTCACCGTCTGTCTCAGTGACAATACATACCAAGATAGAATGTAAGTATTTTGCACTTTTCTTTTAAGACAGCAAGTCTTCTTGTTTATGTCTGTTTATTTAGTGATTTGTTGTAAAAACAGTTTTACTTAAAGAGATCCATAGTTAAAGTTGAAATATACACTTAGAACTGAATAGATATTTGTAGTTGCTCATCATTTGTGAAATAGTTCAGTCTTTGATTTGTTGAAGGATCCTACCTGTTTCTACTCTGAAGAAATAGCTGTTTGTTTGACCATCTCATATGCAAAGTGATTCTGAATGGGAGGGTCTGTGCTCATTATAATCAACTGGTGCACTCTCATGATCGGTTCACACCAGAATTGCACAGTAATGTTGCATGCGTTCCTTTGCAATTCCTTCTGTTGTGTTCTGTTATGTTCTTGTGTGGTGCGATTTTGCAGCCCATTCATTTAAATGGAAATGGACTGAAATCACACCAGAACACAGAGAAAATAGTGCATGCAGTACTTTCAAAAAATGGTACTGCGCTACCATACAATGGAAAAGCAGCCTTTAGGGCTAGTTTACACTTGCTTCAAAACATGGCTTCGGACACGCTTGTTAACCAGTTCCCAACCGTCTCGCGTACATATACTGTGGCACAATGGCACTGCTGCGTGAAAGCTTCTTTAAGAGCCGCCAGAGGGCGCGTCCCACTGCACGGCGGGGGACACGATGTGCATGCAAGAGCGCCAGCATGGGGATTTGTGTGTGTAAACACACAAATCACTGTGCTGTCAGAAGAGAGGAGACATGTCATTTTTTCCTACTAAGTAGGAACTAGTAGTAGTAGTAGGAAAATGTCTCCTCTCCTACTCAGTCCTATCCCCATACAGTTAGAACACACATTTAACCCCTTAATCGCCCCCTGATGTTAACCCTTCCCTACCAGTGTCATTTATACAGTAATCATTGCATTTTTATAGCACTGATTGCTGTATTGCAATACCGCTAAAAATCGCAGATCACCGTAAATACCATAAATCTTTCCCATAGTTTGTAGACGCTATAACTTTTGCGCAAACCAATCAATATACGCTTATTGCGTTTTTTTTTAACCAAAAATATGTAGAAGAATATATATTGGCCTAAACTGATGAAGAAATTTGTTTTTTAAAAAACATTTTTGGGAATATTTATTATAGCAAAAAGTAAAAAAAATTTTTTTTTTTTTCAAAATTGTTGCTCTTTTTTTGTGTATAGCGCAAAAAATAAAAACCGCAGAGGTGATCAAATAGCACCAAAAGAAAGCTCTATTTGTGCGAAAAAAAACTATGCAAATTTTGTTTGGGTACAGCATTGCATGACCACGCAATTACCAGTTAAATTGATACAGTGCCAAATTGTAAAAAGTGCTCTGGTCAGGAAGAGGGTAAAACCTTCTGGGGCTGAAGTGCTTAAAGCTCTTTGAACGCCGGTCAAACCTCCTGTCACTAAATAAAATGGTTAACTTACAGTCCTGCTTACACCTTGCTTTTGCTTGGTTCTTTGATGAGGCTTCAATAAGGCTTCAATGTAGCTTTGATGGAGCTTTGATGGGGCTTCGGTGGGGCTTTGATGAGGCTTCAGTGTGGCTTCAGTGGGGCTTTAAGTGAGCTTTGCCATAGACTTCTATGGAGGCTTTGAAGACACTTTGAAGCACCACTAAAGCTACATGGGTTATCAATTTTGAAATATAGCTAAAGCAAAGCAAAGAAAAAGCAAGGTGTAAACAGAACCATTTTATTTAGTCATTTAGCCTTCAGAGAGCTTTAACAAAGCCTGTCCGAAGCCTTGTTTTGAAGCAAGTGTAAACTAGCCGTTAATGTGTGTTGAAACCAAAGAAAGTGTAAATGAGCCCTTAAAGAAATATTTATTTGTGTTCTGCAAGTGGACAACAATTTCCGCACAAGAAAAACTCCAGTGAAAATCAATGGGTTGGACTGGTGATGGTGTCACTGCTAATCATGCTATGTAGTTCCCAAAGGTAGTAAGGCTTACTAAAATTCCTCTTCTAACTATCCAAATGGTGGAATACTGTTTATTTAAAGAGAACCTTGTTTTAAATAAACATATATTTATAAAGATGTTTTAAATTAAATGCATGTGCAAATGACTGAAACAACTGTTATAGTGGTATCTTTTGCAGGCAGACACTTAGAGCCCTATTTGCCCTTTTCTCGATATATATTACAACATACTGCACCACAAAATAGAAAGACTATCTATTTAACCACATTGTCATTTCTTTCAGTATAGTGTGAACTTTTAATGACAGCATATGGATATAAAATTACCATGACAACAAGATAAACAATACAAATAAATCTATGGCTGAAGTAGTGTTACCATAACAACTGATCAGAAGAATTTCAGAACACTCAAACAATGGATAAAGCATACAAAACATGCTTTTGAGCAGTAAATGAGCTTCAACTCAGTCATACCTGCAGTCCGAAACTAATGTGATTCACATTTGAAGAGTCACAAACAATAGATTTTTTAGATTTTTATAAATGTGTCTCTCACAAACAAGCACACATATAGGGTCATAATTAAAGCTAATCCAAAT